>CM046875.1:601537337-603937337 GCA_025667525.1 Glebionis coronaria | reverse complement strand
GTACTCCAAATACGTGAGAAATCACAACCTTGACTTGGGAGGTCATTACCCAATCATTGTATTCGAATCTCAAACCAAAGAAAAAGGCAAAATAGATAAATACTTTCGTGAAGCTCGATTTTGAGAAATACAAACTATAAGGTGGGTATAAGGCGGTTGTATTTCACGACCTAAAGGAAAAAGGCTCTTAAGTGCTTCGCGCCGCCTCGTTTCCTCCGCTTTCTTGTGCGTATTTTGATTTTGAAAGCTAATCGAGGGTTTTGCCGCCCAAAGTATTACTTAAGTATCATATATATTTTCTTGGTTTCTATTGATTAAACCCTCTTGAACGATTTGGTGTTCCACCATCGTTCTAAAGTCATCGAAGGCGTTCACTTCACGTGATCGTTTTCATTCCTTGAGGCTTCTTTAATCGAGAGATTTGATTAAGGAGGAGATTTGTAGATTTGTGTCTACCAATACATTCCAAAAATCCAAAAAAGTAAAAACAATCAAAAACAACAAAAAAAATTGAAAAAGTAAAAACACCAAAAAGAATCTTCTTTGCTCGCCTTCTCGTTGTACGTGACGTTTATGCAAACTCGCTCTAAAGCAAGACGTGCTCGTAAACGAAGAAACAAATTAATCACTCCTACTAGTGAGGAGTCTCCTATTGACGAACCCATTGTAGTGAAAGAAGCACCCATGGCTAATCGAACTATGATGGAGCTTCAAGCACCCACCGAGGGTTATGGAGAAGCGATTGTGATTCCCGCTATCCTTGCGGAGATTTTTGAGGTTAAGACGGGTTTATTGTCCATGATTCAAAACAACAAGTTTCTAGGTGACGAAAAGGACAACCCTCATAACCACATTCGCCAATTTAATCGTCTCACCGCCACATACAAGTTTAAGGACGTCTCAAACGACTCGATTAAGATGATGCTTTTTCCGTATTCCTTAGCGGGGCCCGCAAAAATTTGGTTAGAGAAAGAGCCACCCAATTCTATATTGACATGGAAGGATCTCGTTTCAAAATTCGTGAACCAATTTTTTCTGCCCTCTAAGACTACGCACTTGAAAAACGAGATTTCAAAGTTTTCGCAAGAGTATAATGAGAGTTTTTCAACGGCTTGGAATAGGTTTAAGGAAATGTTGCACGAATGTCCTCATCATTGTTTTTCCAACTTGCATCAAATAGACACGTTTTACAATGGCTTGAACGATCATGAGCGTGATTATCTTAATGCCGCCGCGGGTGGTAATTTTTTGTGTAAGACGGTCGAGGAAGCATTGTTAATCATTGAGAATAGGTCTAAGGTGTATAGTCCTCGTAGCACATCGAGTGTTCGTAAGACTTCGTATTCGTCTTCGCCTTCATTGTCACACACCGTTGATGCTTGTCAAATCGAGGCTAATTTGGAGAACAAGATTTTTGATAAGTTGAAAGGATTGTTAATTGAGTTTAAAGTTGGTGAACAACCCGCTCCCGCTACGATTAAAGCGGTTGAGGTTTCTTGTATGTATTGTGGTGGAGCTCACGATTATTCCGAGTGCATTACCAACGGTGGTAACACTTCGAGTGCCTTCGCGGCCGCGGGAACTTATAACCAAAATGGTCAAGTTCCTCGCACTAATCAATTGATTCCACCGGGTTTTCCACCAAATCAAAATGCTAACAATTATCGAAACAATCAAGTTGGTTACCAAAGCAATCAAAGGAACAATTTTAAGGGTAATAACAACTATGGGAATCAAGGAACTAGTAGCCAATTGCAAAATCAAAATCAAAACCGTAATTTTCAAAACACAAGTCAAGGTCTTCAAAATGTTTACACAAAAGAACTTCCAATGGACTTTTTGAATTACGCCACGGCAAATGATAAGATTTTGGAAAACATACAAGAGCAATTGGCTAGTCAAGCTAGGGACACGGCTAAAAACACTAAGGAGTTGGCTAACTTTGTGAAAGAAAATCTTAACATGAGAAATGAATTGAAAAATGATTTTGCTAATCAAATTCGAGGTCAAAACAACAAGATATAGCAAAGTCATGCTAGGCTTGAACAAAAAATTGACCAAAAAGCCGCTAGTCAAGATTTGAAGTTTAATAGTCACGATGCTAAGCTTAATGCAATTTTAGAAGCCGTCATGGGGAACAAAGCCTCTACTTCGAGTGGTCTACCTAGTAACACTGTTTCAAACCCAAAGGGAGAGATGAAAGTGATTACCACACGAAGTGGTAAGACACTTAAAGAACCGACTCCTCAACCAATTACTCCAACGGTGGAGGAAATTGAGGAAGAACCCGAGGTGGTGGTCGAAAAGGAGCATATTTCAATCCCACAAAGTACCGCTCATGCCACACCTACGGTTGACCCATCACCCATATTGGAACCCGAGATTCCAAAGGCTATGCCTATGCCCCAACCCACACCACCCTTGCCTTACCCATCGAGACTTAGGAAGGAGAAACGACAAGAGCGCGACAACTACCAATTTGAGCTCTTTATGAAAATGTTTCGTGAGTTGCACCTTAATGTGAGTTTCGCCGATGCTTTGGTCATGATGCCTCGATTTGCCGCTAACTTTAAGAGTATGTTGAACAACAAGGAGAAATTGCACCAAATGTCTAGTTGTTCGTCGGTTTATCTTAATCTCATACCTCAAAAAGTCGGTGATCCCGGTAAATTTTTGATCCCTTGTGCAATTCAAGATATGGAAGAATGCTATGCCTTGGCCGATCTTGGTGCTAGCATTAACTTGATGCCACTTGCAATCTTCAAGTCGCTCAATCTTCCTAATCTTACTCCTTCACGAATGTCTATTGAGTTGGCCGACCATTCCACAATTCTTGCATGTGGTTTAGCGGAAGACGTTTTTGTGAAAGTGGGAAAGTTCTACTATCCCGTAGACTTTATCGTTGTTGATATCCCCACGGATCCTCAAGTTCCTCTTATTTTAGGTCGTTCGTTTTTAGATACGTCTATGGCTTTAATTGACGTGCATGCTAGAAAGATCACCTTACGTTTCAACGACGAGGAACTTGTTATAAACGCAACTCAAAATTCTCAACTTTCTCATGTTTATTCCGTTGCTACCATAAACCTCGTTGATATGATCGACGTGGTTTGCGAGGAATTTTCACAAGAAGTTTTAGGGTTTGGTGATGAAGAAACTAGTGGCAATCCCACTATGTTAGATCCAATTCTTGATAATTCGACACCAACC
Organism: Glebionis coronaria; assembly: GCA_025667525.1. Classification (NCBI taxonomy): domain Eukaryota; kingdom Viridiplantae; phylum Streptophyta; class Magnoliopsida; order Asterales; family Asteraceae; genus Glebionis; species Glebionis coronaria. The sequence continues at coordinate 603,934,127 of CM046875.1, read as the reverse complement.
TTCACTCCTTTCGAAGGTGGTGGTTTTACGTTGGAAGAATGCAATGTTCCACGTACTTGTGACGAAGACCTCGACAACGATGAGGACTTCTCGATTATCAAGGATTTTCTCAACGATTTCCCATTTCCTCCACCTGAGGAGGTTATGAGTATCGAGCCCAAATCTTCACTTGAGGAACCACCTATCCTGAGTTGAAAGATTTACCTCCTCACCTCGAATATGTCTATTTGGAGGAGGACGACAAGTTTCCGGTTATTATTGCGAAGGATCTTTCGAATGATGAAAAAACCGCACTTGTCGATGTTCTTAAGGATCACAAAGGGGCGATTGCGTGGAAGTTATCCGACATTAAGGGAATCGATCCCAAATTTTGTACCCACAAAATCTTAATGGAGGAGGATTTCAAGCCAACAATCCAAAGTCAAAGGAGGGTGAACCCCAAAATTCACGAGGTCATCAAAAAGGAGGTCCTTAAACTCCTTGACGCGGGAATGATTTACCCTATTTCCGATAGCCCTTGGGTGAGTCCTATTCATTGTGTCCCTAAAAAGGGAGGGATGACCGTTGTGCCAAACGATGCCAACGAGTTAATTCCCACTAGACTCGTGACCGGATGGAGAGTGTGCATTGACTAACGAAAGTTAAATGAAGCCACTCGAAAAGACCATTTTCCCTTGCCCTTCATGGACCAAATGTTGGAGCGTCTTGCGGGAAACGATTTCTATTGCTTTTTAGATGGTTTTTCCGGTTACTTCCAAATTCCCATCGACCCTCGTGATCAAGAAAAAACTACGTTTACGTGTCCATATGGAACGTTTGCCTATCGTAGAATGCCATTCGGACTTTGCAATGCACCGGGAACTTTTCAACGATGCATGATGGCTATTTTTCATGATATGATCGAGAAGACGATGGAAGTCTTCATGGATGACTTTTCCGTGTTTGGTGATTCTTTCACTTCGTGTTTGTCGAACCTAGAGAGAATGTTAAAACGTTGTGAGGAAACCAACCTTGCGCTCAATTGGGAAAAATGTCATTTTATGGTTAAGAGTGGAATCGTCTTAGGGCACAAGGTCTCGAAAGCGGGGATTGAGGTAGATCAAGCTAAGGTAGACGTCATCGCCAAATTACCTCATCCCAAAACCGTTAAGGGAGTTAGGAGTTTCCTAGGCCACGCGGGCTTTTATCGACGATTCATCAAGGATTTTTCGAAGATTTCTCGACCCATTACACATCTTCTTGAAAAAGAGGCACGTTTTGTCTTTGACGAAGATTGTGTACGAGCCTTTGAGATCCTTAAGAGGAAACTTACCGAAGCTCCCATTCTTGTTGCTCCAAATTGGAACCTCCCCTTTGAGCTTATGTGTGATGCTAGTGATTACGCTATTGGGGTCGTTTTGGGGCAACGTCATGATAAGCACTTCTTGCCTATTCACTATGCTAGCAAGACGATGACCGAGGCTCAACTTAAATACACTACAACAGAAAAGGAGTTCCTTGCCGTGGTGTATGCATTTGAGAAGTTCCGACCTTACCTCATCTTGACGAAATGCATAGTGTATACGGACCATTCGGCTATTAAGTATCTCATGGCAAAGCAAGATGCTAAGCCGAGATTACTTCGTTGGATTCTCCTCCTTCAAGAATTTGATCACAAAATCGTTGACAAAAAAGGAGCCGAGAATCTAGCGGCCGATCATCTCTCTCGTTTGGAAGATCCTCACCAAAGTGTTTACGAGCCCAAGGAAATCACCGAAACATTTCCGCTCGAGACACTTGGTGTAGTGACTTCTAAGCTTGATTCTTCTACCCCATGGTTTGCGGATTTTACAAATTACCATGCGGGTAACTTCATCATTAAGGGTATGACGACTCAAGAAAAACGAAAATTCTTTCGTGACGTCAAGTTCTACTTTTGGAACGACCCTTACTTGTTTCGAACTTGTGCGGATCAAATCATCCGACGTTGTGTATATGGCACCGAAGCTTCTAACATCCTTAGAGCTTGCCATGAGGGACCCACGGGTGGTCACCACGGTGCTAATCTCACGGCTAAAAAGGTGTTTGATGCCGACTTCTTTTGGCCTACTATTTACCGAGATGCACAAGATCTTGTGAAGTCTTGTGATTCATGCCAACGACAAGGAAAAGCCTCACAAAAAGATGAAATGCCACAAAATATCATTCAAGTATGTGAGATCTTTGACGTTTGGGGCATAGACTTTATGGGGCCGTTCCCATCATCTCATGGTAATAAGTACATTCTCGTTGCGGTTGACTACCTTTCTAAGTGGGTGGAGGCAAAGGCCTTGCCCACCAATGATGCTCGTGTGGTAGTCAAGTTTTTGAAGCAATTGTTTTCTCGGTTTGGAACCCCTCGTGCTATCATAAGCGATCGTGGAACCCATTTTTGTAATGACCAATTTGAAAGGGTTCTAAGGAAATATGGGGTTACACATCGGATTTCTACGGCTTATCACCCACAAACGAGTGGGCAAGTCGAGGTTTCAAACCGAGCGTTGAAAAGGATCTTGGAGAGATCCGTAGGGGAAAACCGACAATCTTGGTCGGATAAGTTAGACGATGCTTTATGGGCCTTTAGGACCGATCATAAGACACCCATTGGGTGCACTCCCTATAAGCTTGTGTATGGAAAGAATTGTCATTTGCCTATCGAGTTAGAACACAAGGCTTATTGGGCCCTAAAGCATTGTAATGATGATATGGAGACCGCGGGAAAACACCGGAAAATGCAATTAAATGAATTGGATGAATTAAGGGATATTGCTTATGAAAATTCATTGATTTATAAAGAGAAAACTAAAAAGTTGCATGATTCTAAAATTAAAAACCGGGTTTTTAACATTGGGGATCAGGTTTTGCTTTTTAATTCAAGATTGAAAATCTTTTCCGGTAAGTTGAAATCCCGTTGGTCCGGTCCATTCACCGTGACTCAAGTATGGGACCATCGAGCTAGCTCAAGATGATGGTCCTAACTTCAAGGTGAATGGACATAGGTTGAAGCACTACTTTGGCGGGGAAGTTCCATCCTTGAACTACCTCGACCAAGTCACCTTCCCCAATGATAATTAGTATTGAGGGGATCGAGTCGAGCTCATGACTCGGTAATCAAAAACGAGGTGCCTCGTGGGGGAGTCCCATGCTTATCCATGTACATATTATCGCTTTCTAATGTAGCTTACGTGTGGGGATTTGTTCCCTTCCAACCTTTGTTCCGTGGTTGTTTGTGAATTGTGGTTTTTAGATCATGATCTTCACGATTGGAGCCTCTCGTGTTCGTTTTATGGGAGCACTCGATCGTTTGCTTTGGAGACATTTCTCAATATCCATGATATATCCTTTTGATGTTCTAACCTTAGGTTTTTAGCACACTTCATAAACGGCTATTAATATTTTGGTTACACCCTTTCCATGCTAGATTAGGCATTCGACTACGTCTCTAGTATGGGGGTGTTTGCACCCCTAGACTCGAAACATTGAGGACAATGTTTAACTTTAGTATGGGGGAGTGAATAGATACTTGCCTTGCCAAACCTTCACGCTTTCCAAAGTTTATTGTTTTGTTTATCGTTTTGTTGCAAAATAAGGCTAAAAATGGCCAAATTTTAAAATTTTTCTCATGTTTTATAAGTGTTTGAAGACACGAATGTAGATTTTCTGATGGCGAGAATAAGAGTAATTTTTGACTCGACCGTGCGTGTTGAGCACTCAACTTCGATTCCTTAATTTTTTAGGCTAAGTCTCTTAAATGAGGACGAGAAATGATAGAGTTATTTACAAGTCTCGTAATCATCACGATCTCATGTGTAGTAATTATTAGCTCATTCTCCCCACGCTTTTGCATAATAAATTGTTAATAAATATTGATTTAGCGGTTTAGTCACTATTGTTGGTTTCTAATTTGTTTTAGTAGCTTCCGTGTAATTAAATTGGGGAAACATTAAGGTATCGACAGCGTCACGGTTTTGAAGTATTGGCACCCGAATAATCGAAAGCTTCACCTAATAATAAGATTTCAAGTGCTCACCTAAATTAAGCAAAAATTTGAAGCCCCACAAAGCCGAAAAATCTATGCAAAATTGAAAGTGAATCAAGCCTTAATCTTCGAAGTTTTAAAGATCCAAAATTTGCTTTAGCGTGAGGATATACGTCTTTGGCTAATAAAACCACCGATGAGGCGGATAATAAAAGGCAAGGCAAGACCGAAGTCATAATAAAAGCTTCATGGCGAAGTTGAATAAAAGATGGAGGTAAACCAAAGATAATAAGGCCCTTCCGTTAGGGGGCGTATAAAAGTCTTGGTAATAAGTCTCATGTTCAAAACCGTTATAAAACCGTGTTTATCGATCCTTCTTGTTGACTTAATTTTTTGACATCGTTGTCTATTAGGATGAATTATTAATTCGATGATTTTGGTTACACCGTTAAAACTCTATTTTTGGACTTAATCTCTATTCACGCATAAGTCAATGATGTATCCTCGTGATCATTAAGACAAAATAAAATATAAGAGATACCAAGTAGGAATAAGGGAGTTTAGGTTCGTAATTAACACTCATGAGATGTGATCGTGTTGCTAACTTATAATAACAATGATCTCGTCGCACGCTTAGCATGGAATTGGGTAAAAATCGAGGACGATGAAATTATTTCTAACGAAGCATTCACGTGTTCTTATTCTATGAACCTAAATGTCCCATTTTGCGATGAAAATCATACATTATGTCTAAAACGCAAGTAGTAGCAATAGTAGTGTAGCTAGTTTATCATTCAATAAAATGAATAAAAATGAATTTTGGAGATGCTAAGATACTTTATTCTAGCATTGCGTGGGGACACGGCAATGGTTTAGTATGGGGGAGTGATGAGACTGCTTTTATACATAGTCTCATCGTCCAAATTGGGCTTAAAATGCATTAAATATCATCAAAATACCCAAATATATGCTTGTGTTTGTTGCTTGTGTATTTTAGGTACGGATATTGAGAAAATGACAAAAGATCACAAGAATCACGCAAAAACGAACACGGGAAACGAAGCCGCACGATGAACCAAGCCCTAATGAAGAATTTTCCAAAGTCAACCCTTGAAGATTTGAAGAATCATGAAGATTTGTCCTCCAAGTTTGAAGAATTAACACTTTATACCCTTGTATCTTCATAATTACAAGTTTGGTCCCTAAAGTTTGTCAAAATTACAAAAAGGACCCTTAACTTTGAAGAATTGGCAAATTTAGTCCCTCAACAAAACTAAATTGTCAATAATGATCCTTCAAGAAATCAACAAACAAGTCAAAGTCCTTGAAGTATGAAGACATGTCAAGAACAGCCCTTGAGATATGAAAAAATTGCATTTTAAGTCCTTGATTCAAGTTTGGAAGTATTTGTGCCAAAAATGACAAGCTGTCCAAAGTTGTCATGTGTATATTGGGCGTTGATGCCATTTTATTACAACATGAAGACAAAAGGAAACATGGGGGGCCAATTCTGCCAGACATTGGAACTTATCTCAACCAATCATGTGTACACATCACCCACCACCACCAATCACAACTCCCCACCTCACTCCCTCTTCCACGTCACCATTCCACCAGCTAATAAACCCATTTATTTAACCCTTCCCTCCTAAACACATTTTCAAAAAGCCATTAATCCACAAACGGATTAAAACCCCCTTAATCCTTCCATAAACCCTAGATAATCCCAGAATCAATCAACTAAAAAACAAAGGGGTTTTTAACCAACTTGTCCAGATGGGTGATTAACCTAATAATAAGCATATCCCAAACCCAAATAACCCATCACTTTCACTCATGTGATACCCCTGACCCTCCCCTGCACAAGAAAACAAAGTGTACAAACCCATCAACGGCTAAAAGACTCATTCTTGCTCCATACGTGTCATCCAACGCTCCAAAAGCAGTTTGACACCTCTGGCACCCCCACATCAGTCCAAGAACATCACATGGAGCCTCTTGACCTAATTCAAAAACAAGCATCTTCATAAGAATATCCGAATTTCCAAGGGCAATGAAGGAAGTTTACACATTAGGGTTTTTAGGTTTCTTTCAGCTTTCTAGAACAAGTGTAAGCCTATATAAAGGCACATAGGACTTAGCTTATTTCTGTTCTTGATTTTTCTCCTTTTTTCAAAAACCTTATAAATCCAGTTTATGAAGTAATATAAATGGTATTGAGTTTGTTGATGAGAAATATTGAGTTCCCTTTACATTTCAGTAGATTTAAGTTTATTGTCTGAGTTTTGGTTTAAGTTTCAGTAAAGGTTTTTTAAATTTCCAAGTTTCTGTTTTCTTTTCAAGTGTTTTCTAAAATCTTAAATTTCATTCAAAACCTGTTAAAATGATGATTAATTATGTTGGTGTGATGGTGTTTGAGTTTGGGTATGTCCAAGACACCATGGCTTGTTCTGGTGTAGTGGGTACCCAAGCTTGAATAAGCCACTTGTTGGTCAATTTTCTTGCTTATCTCAGTCTCTCCCATAAGCTATAGCTCACTTCTAGCTTGGTCCATAAGCTAGGGGTCTGCTTTGAGCTTTTTACACAAGTTTTCTTTGTTTTCTCTCTTAACAGGATCCCAACTAGAATCATTTTTTATCATTCTTCAAGCAAACCATCATAAGCCCCATCAGCAAAGTTCAACATAGGCCCCAGCCTATAGGGAGGTGGTTTTTCAACCACTAAGGGTCCTGGATGTAGGACCCTTAAGGTAGCTTATTGTTCCCTATTTAATTTTTTTAGTTTTCTGAAATTTATGTGATTTTTGTGATTTTTCTTGAAAGGTAGTTTAAGGGGTGTTTGGATTTGCATACTTATCTGAGTTTCTTGGGAAATTTGTGAGTTAAATCTTGTTGCAATCACTCACTTGCTTGTCATTAGGTTATAAGTTGGTCTATTTTTCAGTTTAGTCAAGTTTAGAACACATTGCATGCTAAAATATTGATAAACATTGCCTTAATCAGTAAACTGCTTGTTTTTGCTTGTTTTGTTGAAAGTTTTTCACCAAATCTTGTAATCTGTTAGATACTGGATTATTTAGGGATTGTGTGTTGTTTGCATGCTGTTTTGTGAGCTTGTGTGCAAGGTTTTAGCTACTGAAATCCATTTGAGTGCCAAGTGTATCAGCAAAATACACTCAGACACATGTATTCAATATCAGTAACTTGTATGCTTATTTTTGTGTGATTTTTGGCTAAGAGTGTGCTTGTATTTGTGTTATTATTGACTCCTTATACTCCAAAGAGTATAAGGGTGCTTTGTTGTCCACCAAAAACATCCACAAAAGCAAATCAAGACCTCTTGATCATTTATTCACAAGTGAAGAAACTTCACTTGTGTTCATCAGAAAGTTGTGCAAACCTGGGCACGTTTTTGGATTTGTAGAGCTTAATTCTTGGTTAATTTGGATTGTGGTTGTGTTTCTAAGCTTAACAAGAGTATTGGATTAAGTTTAAAAAAAAAAAAAAAATAGCAAAAAGCTCACCTTGCCTGGGCTCGAACACGCGACCTTGCTTTCCAAGGGCTAGCGTGTTAACCAGTGATCTAGATGGCTTTTTACGTTTAGGTTTCATTTCATTAAATACTTAAGAAGTGTTTGTTTTATAGCTTATTTGGCTAACAGCTTTTAAATAAGCTATTTCTAGCTTATTTCTTTAAGCATTTTCCTGTTTGGCATTTTTCCTAGGATATTATTAGGATTGTTGACTTTTCTAAGAAAAAAGTATATTTTTCTCATTATTATTTAATTTATTAGGATTATTTTAAGTTTTAATTTTAAAAAGTCATTAAAAAATAGAAAAAAGTAATTTAAAAATCTGGAAAAATAGTTTTTAGGTTTTTAATCATATTTTTGAGGTTTACAGCTTATTAGGTTTTCAATTTAGCTTATTTTTAGTTTTATAGGATTTTAGGGTTTTTAAGCAACTTTCAAATTTAATATAAAATTATTAAATAAGTTTCAGAAAATTTGGATTGCATTTTTGTTTTAGTTACATTATTTAGGATTTTTGGTAATTTTTTAGAATTATTTGGTGAACTTTGAATTTTTTTGATTATTTTAATATTATTTTATTATTAAAAATTGAAGTTTTATTTTTTCTTGTTTTTACATTTTTCCTAGGTTAAGGACACTTAATTAAGAGTTTTGTCACTTTCCAAATATTTTTTAGACTTTTCAATTAACTTCTAGAATTAATTTAAGATTTAATAGATTTTAATAGTTTTTAAGTGTTTAAAAATAGTTTAATTTGGTTTTAAAATTTTTAAAAATAGTTTTTAGCTTAATTAGGATATTTTTGAGGTTTACGAACTATTAGATCTTGTTTAAGGCTTTTTAATAATTAAAAGTGATTTTTAGGGCTTTAATTAGCATTAAAAAGTCATTATCTAATTAATTAAAAGGTTTTAGCAAGTTTGGATTTTTTTTAAACTCTTAGAATATTATTGGGGATTTTTAGTAATTTTTAGGAATTTTTAGGTTAAAATTTTAATTTTGGCACTATTTACGGTTTTACGTTTTCGCCTTTTTCGTCGTAGTTTAATTCGTCTTTGTAACCGTCTTTCTCTTCTAATCCCATTTCTTTCTCAATCATATAATCACAAACATTAATCAACTCTTAACACAATGCACTTGCCTCCTCGAGAACGAACTCACTTAGGGTCATTCACACACGGTTTTCCTAAATCGTCATGCACGCTTGCCCTACTTTGTGCATCCTTTTCCTAAAGGTGTACAAAACTTCTACAATCAGTAGTGCACGCGCTTGCAGGGTAGATATGATTTGTACAGACCGTCCGCGTACGAACCCGTTATGAATGTACTTTGGTGCATTAACATCACCGAAGATAACTCGATATGAATGGCAGTCTATGGTAGCATGATGCTTGGATAGCCAATCCATGCCCAAAATCATTTCGAAGTCATTCATGTCCAGCGGAAGTGCGTCAACAGGTCGAACCTTATCATCAAATTCTAGGGGAAGACTCTTGTATACATGGGTGATTAATACAGAGTCCCTCAAAGGCGTGGAAATAGTAAGCCTATTCTCTAGTGGCATGGGGAGCATCCTAATGTTCTTAGCATAAGCAGTAGAAATAACCGAGTGAGTAGCACCCGTATCGAAAAGAACACATGCAGCTTGACCATACATATACAAGATTCCAGTGATGGTACCTGTAGACTTGTTGGCCTGGTCTCGAGATGTCGTGTAGACACGCCCGGTGGTAGGAGGCGGCTTGGAATCAGCATGTTTCGATGTACCCTCCATCTCGCCCTTATGGCAATCCTTCATGATGTGGCCAGGAAGACCACACTTGAAGCATGCGTCTGTGTTATGGCGACATGGCCCTGGGTGCCTACGGTGGCAAGTAGAGCAAAGAGGATGAGTAAATCCTCCAGCAGGTGCTCTGGCTGGCTGGGAACCTGATAAAACATTTTACATAAGACATGATAATAGGGTACAAAGGACAATGCGGATAATCGTAAGATTGAATACCAGTGATAGCTGGACGGTTAGGCTGTGAACCTCTCTGGTTCTGGTCCCTACCGTTTCCATGGTTCCTGGTATAAGTTTTTGCTAAAGTGTCAGAATATGAGTTATAACGTGAAATCATAAGAAAATTGCGTAAGTATTAGGACCTGCTGCTGTTGGAGTGTCCGACGTTGTTACGGTAATTATCATTACCGCCACGCCTATCCGTAGCAGAACGGTCGTTAGTCTGACCGTTTCCCTTGGGCTGATGAGGCTGCTGCTGAGTAGCCGGCTGAAACCGGTCCCTAGTTTTCTGCCTGGAAGATACATTTTAAGAGATGAATACTTGACATATATGGAAAGAATACGGATAGATCACCGCTTAAATACGAATGTTTACCTCTTGTCGGGTCTCTCAGCTTCCCCGAACTCATCTCTCTCCTGCAGCATCTCCAGCTTACGTGCTGCATCGGCCACTTGTGCTATAGTGTTGAACGTAGCACACACTAGATTGTTTGCGACCGATGTGCGAGCTCTTCAGGAGTACCTGCTGCTGCACCAAGGAAACCAGCTAAGCTTAGAAAGTGCTACATAAACTCGTTGCTATTCTCCTCAGCTCTCTGTCGGATCCCATGGTACTCTCTCTTGAGCTTGTCCTGCTCAGCCTTGGGAAAGAACTGCTCCATCACCCTGTCCTTGAACTGAGCCTAAGTCAAACCAGCAACCCACTCGTCACCACCCTCAGACTGCATCAACGCTAACCACCAATTTAGCACATCGCCTTCGAACCAATAGCATGCCAACCTCGCCTTGTATGCGGGGTCACAACCCATAGCATTGAAAATCTTCTCGATGTGAGCCAACCAACTTTCAGCATCACTGGGGCTATCTGTCTTCTCAAAAGCTCGAGGACGGAGCTTGCTGAATCTCTCCAGCCATACTGCTAATGTCACTGGAGGAGGAGGAGGAGGTGCCTGATTATGCTGCTGATTGTTGGCAGCTTGAACTTCAGCCCTGATGTCGTTCCTCAGTTGAGGAAGCAAAGCTTGCATTGCAGCATTGAGCTGTTCTTGTTCGCGTGTGAGAACCATCTGACAGTATAACATAAAACATATGATTAAACAGATCAAAACATAAAATATATATACATGAAAAAAAAATTTATACCAAAATTTCAAGAGAAAAGTTTTATGCAAGAAAATTTTGTGTATGAATGCATGATGCAGTTTTATGAAAACTTTTGTATGCTCGAGAGTGAACGCCTATGGTCAGTTCACCCAAAACAAAAGACATGGCGAGGGGACGCCTATGGGTCGGTCCCAAATTTAAAAGTTTCAATAAAACACATGCGACTAAATAGGGCCAGTCCTGTACCAACCATTACTTAGTCATAAATCTACGACAATGACATATATATGTATGCATAAAAATGATGAATGCATGAAAACAACTGTCAGTTCTAGGAAGACCGTAGTGACTACCCACTAATCACATGTCATATTTTGAGAGCCTACAGGTCGAAGCCTTGGCTCTGATACCATAATTGTAACACCCCATTTTGATAATGGAAATGTCACACGTAATTATGGAGTGTCATCAAAGCATACAAGGAAAAGTGTCTAAACATTACATGACCATAAAAGGCGGAATCAAACATCGGTAGTCCAAAAGTAAAGCTCATCACACACAAACATAAGTATTGTAAAGTAAAGGACTAAACAATGTACATAGCAAATGTATCAAAGGAAAGATAATGCATAAAGTAAAGAAAGGCTAGAAAGCTTCCAGTCCATATGCACGTACGCTTAAAGTCTACGAGCGTCCCTGAGTACCTGACGTTTTGGGAACATAGAAAAGGAAAACGGCTGAGCAATACGCTCAGTGCACGGATGTACAATAAAGCATGAATAGGATAAGCATATAACATATAACAGCGGAAGAAACTATGTCCCGAATAACCTGGTTAAGTCTTGATAAAACTGGTTTTATAGTTTGAAAAGCCTTATGTTTATCTTGTAAAAACTGTTTAACATATTTTACCATTAGCCAATATAGGTCATGAAAATCCACCGTGCATGAATACTTGGAGGGGTGACCTCATCATGCAAATTAGAGGGGCTGCCTCTAATTTAATATACTGGTTTGGGTAGGAGGGATCAGCTCCTTGTGAAGGATGCAAGGCACACACCACATTCACCATGAAATACTAACTGAAACATGTAACTAGGATGCACCCATACGCCCCACATGATAAATATAATAAATGGCCAAAACTGAAGGGATGCCATAAGCAAATCAAACATATAAACTTATACTACGGGAAAACATTTGGCTGCATACGGGGAATCCTAATAAGGAAAGAATGTCCATACTGAAAGGACGGGAATTCGTACCTTATGTCCAGTGAACGAAGAAGACGAACTGAGAGAAATCCTACTTGCGTATCACTAATGCTACATGAATACATACGTGAATAAGTATCTGACTACTAAATACGTAACTGGTTTTATATCATGTCTTAGCTTATTTTATATGTTCATACCATGTTTTATTGTTTTAAGCCTTAAACTGTGTTTATCTTATATTCTGTCTATTCTGATTAAGTATTTCTGGTATTTCATGTATTATTATACTTACTGTGTAATAATAAGTAACTTTCCAAAAATAGCAGGTTTCCTAAAATAGAAAGTTTCCAAAAATAGAAAGTTTCCAAAAATAGAAAGTTACCAAAAATAGAAAGTTTCCAAAAATAGAAAGTTTCCAAAAATAGAAAGTTTCCAAAAATAGAATTACTGCTTAAAATAGATAAGTTTCTAAAAATAGAAAGTTTCCATAAATAGATCAGCTGCCTTAATTAAATAAGTTTCCATAAATAGATTAGCTGCCTGAATTAAATAAGTTTCTAAAAATAGAAAGTATACATAATTAGATATAAGCTGGTTAAACAAGCTAAGTATATAAGCCTAAGTGTTTTCATGATTATTTTCTAAGTCATAATGACATAATGTATAGTTTATTAATTATTTCATGTAATTTAAATAAACTATAGGTTAAAATATTTAATTAAAATATATCATGTTTTTAATTAAATAAAGTTAAATACTTAGGTTAAAACATGTATTATTATTTATTAATAATATAACCTAAGTCATGTTAATTAATTAATTATAACCATGGTTTTTAAATAATTAATTAATTATAAGTCTAGAAAATATAAAATACTTAGGTTAATAATTTCATGATTTTAATAATTAATATAACCTAAGTCATGTTTAGTAAATTAATCATGTCATATTTATTAATTTAATTTAACATATGATTATATAAAAAAAATAATCTTAACATAAACCGTGAACCGGATCTTGACTAGAAACCATGAACCGGACATGAAATCGACACCATACCCCGAACCACTTCGGGGTTCCCCTTGTCTTGCTGCTGCCGTGGGACCCACACCACCCAAACCGCGACCATATGGTCTCGGTGGTGGTCGAGTAGCCAAACCGAGACCCCCTTGGGGTTCGGTTTAGGCGCCGACCAAAACAAACACCCCTAAAACACCCTTTTTGATTTCTCCAAAAACCATTTTCATGTTAGATCTATGTTTTTAATTAGGTTTTTAAAAACATCATGATCTTAATTATTTTATTAGATCAAATCAAAAATAAGAGATTTAAAAGAATTACCGAATACGTGGATCTAAACGAGGATGAACAAACACGAACACTTGCACCAAAAACCAAGATCAAAATCAAACAATCACCCCTTTTGGTGTGTTTGTATTTGTGCACGATTTTCCTAAATCGTCGTACTTACCCTAATTACCTTGTTTTCCTAAACAAGTGTAAAATTACAACTATCATTTTGGCGCCGCTGCGGGGAGGCGTGTTGTGTTTTGATTTGGAAATTGTTGTTTTTATATATAGCCATAATATCTATTGTATTAGTAGCACTCTACTAATACGTATTATCGGTTTTTCTTTTTTTGTGAATACTATTAATATATTATATACGTAGAACAATAAATTCACAAGTACTCCAAAAGTGAGAAATCACAACCTTGACTTGGGAGGTCATTACCCAATCATTGTATTCGAATCTCAAACAAGAAAGAAAGGCAAAAATAGATAAATACTTTCGTGAAGCTCGATTTTGAAAAATACAAACTATAAGGTGGGTATAAGGCGGATATTATAAAATATATCCTAAGGAAAAAGGCTCTTAAGTGCTTCGCGCCGCCTCGTTTCCCCGCTTGCTTGTGAGTATTTGATTTTGAGAGCTAATCGAGGGTTTTGCCGCCCAAAGTATTATTAAGTATCATATATACTTTCTTGGTTTCATTTGATTAAACCCTCTTGAACGTTTTGGTGTTCTACCAACGTTCTAAAGTCATCGAAGGCGTTCACTTCACGTGATCGTTTTCATTCCTTGAGGCTTCTTTAATCAAGAGATTTGATTAAGGAGGAGATATGTAGATTTTGGTCGACCTAATACAATCACAAAAAACCAAAAAAAGTAAAAACAATCAAAAACCACAAAAAAATTGGAAAAATACAAAACACCAAAAAGAATCTTCTTTGCTCATCCCCTCGTTGTACGTGACATTTATGCAAACTCGCTCCAAAGCAAGACGTGCACGTAAACGTCGTCAAAAGGAAGGAAACCATACATCTTCTAGTGAAGAATCTCCCATTGTTGAACCCATTGTAGAGAAGGAACCAACCATGGCGAATCGTACTATGATGGAGTTACTTCAAGCACCCACCGAGGGTTATGGAGAGGCTATTGTGATTCCCGCTATCCTTGCGGAGAATTTTGAGGCGAAAACGGTTTGTTTTCGATGATCCAAAACAACAAATTCCGTGGTGATGAGAAGGACAACCCGCACAACCATATCCGCCTATTCAATCGTCTTACCGCCACTTGCAAGTTTAAGGATGTTGCTAATGACTCAATTAAGATGATGCTTTTTCCGTATTCCTTAGCGGGGCCCGCTAAAATTTGGTTAGAGAAAGAGCCACCCAATTCTATATTGACGTGGAAGGATCTCGTTTCAAAATTTGTGAACCAATTTTTTCCGCCCTCTAAGACTACGCATTTGAAAAACGAGATTTCAAAATTTTCACAAGAATTTAATGAAAGTTTTTCAACGGCTTGGAATAGGTTTAAGGAAATGTTACATGAGTGTCCTCATCACGGTTTTTCCGATTTGCATCAAATTGACACGTTTTACAATGGACTTAATGATCATGAAAGGGATTATCTTAATGCCGCCGCCCCGGGTGGTAATATTTTGTGTAAAACGGTCGACGAAGCATTGTTAATCATTGAGAATAGATCTAAGGTGTATAGTCCTCGTAGCACGTCTAGTGTTCGTAAGGCTTCGTCTTCGGCTTCACCTTCTTTGTCTACTACCATCGATGCTTGCCAAATTGAGGCGAACTTAGAAAACAAAATCTTTGATAAGCTTAAGGGTCTTCTAATTGAGTTCAAGGTTGGAGAACCAAGTACTCCCGCTACGGCTAAAGCGGTTGAGGTTTCATACATGTATTGTGGTGGAGGTCATGATTTCTCCGAGTGCATTACCAACGGTGGTAACACTTCGAGTGCCTACGCGGCCACGGGAACTTACAACAAAAACGGTCAAGTTACCCGTCTAATCAATTGACTCCACCGGGTTTTGGTTCAAATCAAAATGCTAACAACAACTATCGCAACAATCAAGTTGGTTTCAAAAACAATTACAACAAGGGAAACTATGGTAATCAAGGGGCTAATAATCAAGTTTCAAACAAAAATCAAAATGATTTTCAAAACAACAACAAAAGTTTGCAAACGTTGAAAGATCTTCCAAATGAATTTGTTGAATACGCTAATGGGAACGATGCTAGGTTTGACAACATTCAAAGAGAAATCATTAGCCTAAGATCCGAGTTTAAGAACGACTTGAAGAAAGAGTTGAAAAATGAGTTAGCAAATGAGCTTAAAATCCATACAAACAAAATGGAAGGAAATGTAACTAGGTTACAACAAAACCAACAAAAAATGGAACAAGGGCAACATGAAATTAAGCAAGAGATGATTAAAGCAGAGAAGAGGCAATCAATGTTTGAAGATAAAAATTCATCTATGTTTGAGGCAATTATATGTAAACCGTCTTCGAGTAGTCTTCCTAGCAACACCGTATCAAACCCTAAGGGTGAGATGAAAGTGATTACCACACGTAGTGGTAAGACACTTAAGGAACCGACTCCTCAACCCATTGCTCCTACGGAGGAGGCAATTGAGGAAGAACCCGAGGTGGTGGTCCAAAAGGAGCATGTTGTTATCCCACGAAGTATCGCTCATGCCACACCTACGGTTGACCCATTACCAACATTGGAACCCGAGATTCCAAAGGCTATGCCTATGCCTCAACCCACACCACCTTTGCCCTATCCATCGAGACTTAGAAAGGAGAAAAGTCAAGAGCGCGACAATTACCAATTTGAGCTTTTTATGAATATGTTTCGTGATTTGCACTTTAATGTGAGTTTCGCCGATGCTTTGGTCATGATGCCTCGATTTTCCGCTAACTTTAAGAGTATATTGAACAACAAGGAGAAATTGCACCAATTATCTAGTTGTTCATTGGTTTATCTTAATCGCATACCTCAAAAAGTCGGTTATCCCGGTAAATTCTTGATCCCTTGTGCAATTCAAGATATGGAAGAATGCTTTGCCTTGACCGATCTTGGTTCTAGCATTAACTTGATGCCACTTGCAATCTTCAAGTCGCTCAATCTTCCTAATCTTACTCCTTCACTAATGTCTATCGAGTTGGCCGACCATTCCACGATTCCCGCATATGGATTGGCGGAAGACGTTTTTGTGAAAGTGGGAAAGTTCTATTATCCGGTAGACTTTATTGTTGTCGATATTCCCACGGATCCTCAAGTTCCTCTCATTTTAGGTCGTTCATTTTTAGATACGTCTATGGCTTTGATCGATGTTCATGCTAGAAAGATCACCTTACGTTTCAACGACGAGGAACTTGTTATAAACGCAACTCAAAACTCTCAAATTTCTCATGTTTATTCCGTTGCGACCAAAAAGCTAGTTGATATGATTGACGTGGTTTGCGAGGAATTTTCACAAGAAGTTCTAGGTTTTGGTGATGATGAAAATAGTGGCAATCCCACTATGTTAGATCCCATTCTTGATAACTCGACACCAACCTTCACTCCATTTGAAGGTGGTGGTTTTACGCTGGAAGAATTCGACGTTCCACGTACTTGTAACGAAGACCTCGACAACGATGAGGACTTCTCGATTATCAAGGATTTTCTCAACGATTTCCCATTTCCTCCACCCGAGGAGGTTATGAGTATCGAGCCCAAATCTTCAATTGAGGAACCACCTATACTCGAGTTGAAAGATTTACCTCCTCATCTCGAATATGTCTATTTGGAGGAGGGCGACAAGTTGCCGGTTATTATTGCGAAGGAACTTTCGGATGATGAAAAAACCGCACTTGTCGATGTTCTAAAGGATCATAAAGGGGCAATTGCGTGGAATTTATCCGACATTAAGGGGATCTATCCCAAATTTTGTAGCCACAAAATCTTAATGGAGGAGGATTACAAACCCGCAATCCAATGTCAAAGGAGGGTGAACCCCAAAATTCACGACGTCATAAAAAAGGAAGTCCTTAAACTCCTTGACGCGAGAATGATTTACCCTATTTTCGATAGCCCTTGGGTGAGTCCTATTCATTGTGTCCCTAAGAAGGGAGGAATGACCGTTGTGCCGAACGATGCCAACGAGTTAATTCCCACTAGACTCGTGACCGGATGGAGAGTGTGCATTGACTATCGTAAGTTGAATGAAGCCACTCGAAAAGACCATTTTCCCTTGCCCTTCATGGACCAAATGTTGGAGCGTCTTGCGGGGAAACGATTTCTATTGCTTTTTAGATGGTTTTTCCGGTTATTTCCAAATCCCCATCGATCCTCGTGATCAAGAAAAAACTACGTTTACGTGTCCATATGGAACGTTTGCCTATCGTAGAATGCCATTCGGACTTTGCAATGCACCGGGAACCTTTCAAAGGTGCATGATGGCTATTTTTCATGATATGATCGAGAGGACGATGGAAGTCTTCATGGATGACTTTTCCGTGTTTGGTAATTCGTTCACTTCGTGTTTGTCGAATCTTGAGAGGATGTTGAAGCGTTGTGAGGAAACCAACCTTGTGCTCAATTGGGAAAAATGTCAATTTATGGTTAAAAGTGGAATCGTCTTAGGGCACAAGGTTTCGAAAGCGGGGATTAAGGTAGATCAAGCTAAGGTAGACGTCATCGCCAAATTACCTCATCCCAAAACCCTTAAGGGAGTTAGGAGTTTCCTAGGCCATGCGGGCTTTTATCATCGATTCATCAAGGATTTTTCAAAGATCTCTCGACCTATTACACATCTTCTTGAAAAAGAGGCACGATTTGTCTTTGACGAAGATTGTGTACGAGCCTTTGAAATCCTTAAGAGGAAACTTACCGAAGCTCACATTCTTTTTGCTCCCGATTGGAACCTCCCCTTTGAGCTCATGTGTGATGCTAGTGATTACGCTATTGGGGCCGTATTGGGGCAACGTCATGAAAAGCACTTCTTGCCTATTCACTATGCTAGCAAGACAATGACCGAGGCTCAACTAAAATACACTACAACGGAGAAGGAGTTCCTTGCCGTGGTGTATGCATTTGAGAAATTACGACCTTATCTCGTCTTGACGAAATGCATAGTGTATACGGATCATTCGGCTATTAAGTATCTTATGGCTAAACAAGATGCTAAGCCAAGATTACTTCGTTGGATTCTCCTCCTTCAAGAATTTGATCACAAAATTGTTGACAAAAAAGGAGCCGAGAATCTAGCGGCCGATCATCTTTCTCGTTTGGAAGATCCTCACCAAAGTGTTTACGAGCCCAAGGAAATCACCGAAACATTTCCGCTCGAGACACTTGGTGTAGTAAATTCTAAGCTTGATTCTTCCACCCCATGGTTTGCGGACATCGCAAATTACCATGCGGGCAACTTCATCATCAAGGGTATGACGACTAAAGAAAAACGAAAATTCTTTCGTGACGTCAAGTTCTACTTTTGGAACGACCCTTACTTATTTCGAACTTGTGCGGATCAAATCATCCGACGTTGTGTATTTGGCACCGAAGCTTCTAATATCCTTAGAGCTTGTCATGAGGGACCCACGGGTGGTCACCATGGTGCTAATTTCACGGCTAAGAAGGTTTTTGATGCCGGCTTCTTTTGCCCTACTATTTACCGAGATGCACATGAGCTTGTGAAGTCGTGTGACTCATGCCAACGACAAGGAAAAGCCTCACAAAAGGATGAAATGCCACAAAATATCATCCAAGTGTGTGAGATCTTTGACGTTTGGGGCATAGACTTTATGGGGCCGTTCCCATCATCTCGTGGTAATAAGTACATCCTTGTTGCGGTTGACTACCTATCTGAGTGGGTGGAAGCTAAGGCTTTGCCCACCAATGATGCTCGTGTGGTAGTCAAGTTTTTGAAAAGCTTGTTTTCTCGGTTTGGAACCCCTCGTGCGATCATAAGCGATCGTGGAACCCATTTTTGTAACGATCAATTCGAAAGGGTCCTAAGGAAATATGGGGTTACACATCGGCTTTCTACGGCTTATCACCCACAAACGAGTGGGCATGTCGAGGTTTCAAACCGAGCGTTGAAGAGGATCTTGGAGAGATCCGTAGGGGAAAACCGACAATCTTGGTCGGATAAGTTGGACGATGCTTTATGGGCCTTTAGGACCGCTCATAAGACGCCCATTGTGTGCACTCCCTATAAGCTTGTGTATGGGAAGAATTGTCACTTGCCTATTGAATTAGAACACACGGCTTATTGGGACCTAAAGCATTGTAATGATGACATGGAGACCGCGGGAAAACAACAGAAAATGCAATTAAATGAATTGGATGAATTAAGGGATATTGCTTAGGAAAATTCATTGATTTATAAAGAAAAGACTAAAAAGTTGCATGATTCAAAAATTAAAAACCGGGTTTTTAACATTGGGGATCAAGTTTTGCTTTTTAATTCTCGTTTGAAAATCTTTTCCGGTAAGTTGAAATCCCGTTGGTCCGATCCATTCACCATGACTCAAGTTTTTCCATATGAGACCATCGAGCTAGCTCAAAATGATGGCCCCAATTTCAAGGTGAATGGACATAGGTTGAAGCACTACTTTGGCGGGGAAGTTCCATCCTTGAACTACCTCGACCAAATCACCTTCCCCAATGATAATTAGTATTGAGGGGATCGAGTCGAGCTCATGACTCGGTAATAAAAAACGAGGTGCCTCGTGGGGGAGTCCCATGCTTATCCTATGTACATATTATCGCTTTCTAATGTAGTAACGTGTGGGGATTTGTGCCCTTCCAACCTTTGTTCCGTGGTTGTTTGTGAATTGTGGATTTTAAATGATCATGATCTTCACGATTGGAGCCTCTCGTGTTCGTTTTATGGGAGCACTCGATCATTTGATTTGAAGACTTTCTCAATATCCATGATATATCCTTTGATGTTCTAACCTTAGGTTTATAGAACACTTCATAAACGGCTTTAAATTTAACGGTTACACCCTTTCCATGCTAGATTAGGCATTCGACTACGTCTCTAGTATGGGGGTGTTTGCACCCCTAGACTCGAAACATTGAGGAAAATGTTTAACTTTAGTATGGGGGGGGGGGGTGAATAGATACTTGCCTTGCCAAACCTTCACGCTTTCCAAAGTTTATCTTTTTGTTTATCGTTTTGTTGCAAAAAAGGCTAAAAATGGCCAAATTTTAAAATTTTTCTCATGTTTTATGAGTGTCTGAAGACACGAATGTAGGTTTTCCGATGGCGAGAATAAGAGTAATTTTTGACTCGACCGTGCATGTTGAGCACTTAGCTTTGATTCCTTAACTTCACATTAGGCTAAGTCTCTTAAATGAGGACGAGAAATGATAGGGTTAATTATAAGTTACTATGCTAAACGTAGAGTACTCGTATTCTTTCAAAAACTCATGTGTTCTCGTTGTTTGCTTATTCTCCCTTCGCATGTAAATATTTTTTGCTTAATAAATATTGACTTAGCGGTTTAGTCTTGATTGTTGGGTTTCTATTCTTTTCTAGTAGCTTCCGTGTAATTAAATTGGGAAGACATTAAGGTATCGCCAGCGTCACGGTTTTGAAGTATTGGCACCCGAATAATCAAAAGCTTCACCCAATAATAAGATTTCAAGTGCTCACCTAAATCAAGCAAACAATTTGAAGCCCCACAAGGCCGAAAAATCTATGCAAAACTGAAAGTGAATCAAGCCTTAATCTTTGAAGCTTTGAAGATCCAAAATTCGCCTTAGCGTGAGGATATACGTCTTTGGCTAATAAAACTACCGATGAGGTGGATAATAAAAGGCAAGGCAAGACCGAAGTCATAATAAAAGCTTCATGGCGAAGTTGAATAAAAGATGGAGGTAAACCAAAGATAATAAGGCCCTTCCGTTAGGGGGCGTATAAAAGTCTTGGTAATAAGTCTCATGTTCAAAACCGTTATAAAACCATGTTTATCGATCCTTCTTGTTGACTTAATTTTTTGACATCGTTGTCTATTAGGAGGGGTTATTGATTTGATGGTCTTGGTTACACCGTTAGGACTCTATTTTTATACCTAAATCTCTATTATCGCATAAGTCAAACAATGTATCCTCGTGAAACATTCAAGACATAATAAAATATAAGAGATACAACTTAGGAAATTGGGAGGATAAGTACGTGATTAGGGCATATGAGTAGTGTTAGCATTACTAACTTATAATGACAATGATCTCGTTGCACGCTTGGTGTAACACTCCATTTTGATAATGGAATGTCACGCGTAATTATGGCGTGTCATCAAAGCATACAAGGAAAAATGTCTAAACATTACATGACCATAAAAGGAAAATACCGGAATCAAACATCGGTAGTCCAAAAGTAAAGCTCATCACACACAAACATAAGTACTGTAAAGGAAAGGACTAAACAATGTCCATAGCAAGAGTATCAATGTAAAGATAATGCATAAAGTAAAGAAAGGCTAGAAAGCTTCCGGTCCATATGCACGTACGCTTAAAGTCTACGAGCGTCCCTGAGTACCTGCCGTTTTGGGAACATAGAAAAGGAAAACGGTTGAGCAATACGCTCAGTGCACGGATGTACAATAAAGCATGAATAGGATAAGCATATAACATATAACAGCGGAAGAAACTAAGTCCCGAATAACCTGATTAAGTCTTGATAAATCTGGTTTTATAGTTTGAAAAGCCTTATGTTTATCTTATAAAAATTGTTTAGCATGTTCTACCATTAGCCAATATAGGTCATGAAAATCCACCGTGCATGAATACTTGGAGGGGTGACCTCATCATGCAAATTAGAGGGGCTGCCTCTAATTTAATATACTGGTTTGGGTAGGAGGGATCATCTCCTTGTGAAGGATGCAAGGCACACACCACATTCACACTGAGTAATCTGCTGAAAACATGTAACTTGGATGCACCTATACGCCCCACGCGATAAATATAATAAATGGACAAAAGCTGAAGGGACGCCACGAGCAATCACTCCGCCGTGGTGAAGTCATAACATCAGTGCCTCTAATGTTATGGTTATGGTACCTCCATAACTAGGTGAAACTGGTCATGCATGTATATGGCTATAGGTATTCTAAATTAAACATAAGCAAGTCACACATATAAACTTATACTACGGGAAAACATTTGGCTGCATACGGGGAATCCTAATAAGGAAAGAATGTCCATACTGAAAGGACGAGAATCCGTACCTTTTGTCCAGTGAACGAAGAAGATGAACTGAGGAGAATCCTACTTCGGTATCACTAATGCTACATAAATACATACATGAATAAGTATCTGCTTACTAAATACGTAACTGGTTTTATGTCATGTCTTAGCTTATTTTATATGTTCATATCATGTTTTACTGTTTAAAGCCTTAAACTGTGTTTATCTTATATTCTGTCTATTCTGATTAAGCGTTTCTGGTATTTCATGTATTATTATACTTACTGTGTAATAATAAGTAACTTTCCAAAAATAACAGGTTTCCTAAAATAGAAAGTTTCCAAAAATAGAAAGTTTCCAAAAATAGAAAGTTACCAAAAAAAGAAAGTTTCCAAAAATAGAAAGTTTCCAAAAATAGAAAGTTTCCAAAAATAGAAAGTTTCCAAAAATAGAATTACTGCTTAAAATAGATAAGTTTCTAAAAATAGAAAGTTTCCATAAATAGATCAGCTGCCTTAATTGAATAAGTTTCCATAAATAGATTAGCTGCCTGAATTAAATAAGTTTCTAAAAATAGAAAGTTTCCATAAATAGATTAGCTGCCTTAATTAAATAAGTTTCTAAAAATAGAAAGTTTCCATAACTAGATATAAGGTGGTTAAATAAGCTAAGTATATAAGCCTAAGTGTTTTTCTGCTTATTTCCTAGGTCATAATGATATAATGTATAGTTTATTAAATATTTCATGTAATTTAAATAAACTATAAGTTAAAAGTATTTAATTAAAATATATCATGTTTTTAATTAAATAATTAAATACTTAGGTTAAAACATGTATGATTATTTATTAATAATATAACCTAAGTCATGTTAATTAATTAATTATAACCATGGTTTTCAAATAATTAATTAATTATAAGTCTAGAAAATATAAAATACTTAGGTTAATAATTTCATGATCCAATAATTAAATTATAACCTAAGTGATGTATTGTGGATGTGTATAGTGATAATTTGGATACGTTATAGGGTAAATTAGAAAATTACCTTTAGGAAAAAGTAATAGACTAATAATACCAATGACGAATTCAATTAAACACGTGAGTGAGTCGAGTTCGTTGTACACGAAGATCTTATGAATTTGAGACGTTTTGCTTTGATATGGACATTTGATTTGAATTGGTTTTCGGATTTTAAACTACAATTTAAATCTACACATTTTAAGCTATTTAAAAATTAACCTAAAGTGCATGAATCGTAAACCCCGCCTATTTAAAATTCTACAAACAATTAATTATTTAAAAATTAAATCTATTTAAAATTTAAACTAATTTAATTATCTATGAAAAATTAAGTCTATTTAAAAATTATAACTTTTAATCTATTTAAAAATCTAATTAAACTTTTAAAACTAATATACTTTATTTAAAAATACTTTAAACAAATCTAATTAAGAAATTATATTTATTTAAATCTAAAGTTATAAAAAAAATCTAATTAATTAAAATTTAAACTAATTCAACTTTTAAATAAAAACATTTTTTATTATTTATCTTATTTTATTTTTATTTTATTTTATTTTTATTTATTAAACTAAAATTAAATCCTTTAATTAAAACATTTTTTAAAATTTACTTAAAATGAAATTAAAACGAATAAAATCCTAATAAAATGGAAATCTGCCAAGCTAATACTACTATATTAATCTAAAATAGAAGAGTAAAATTAAAAAGTCGTGTAGCCTAGATGGTTAACACGCTGGACCTATAAGCAGGAGGTCTCGAGTTCGAAACCCCCACGAGACATATTTTTTTTGGATTTAAATTTCTTTGACAGAATAACTAAAAAATAGTCTTAGGAAAGACTTTTTGAAACTTATTATGACATAAGCTGTTAGGAACAGCTTTTTGAGCTTATCAGTCAAGTGAACTGATAAGCCTATAATGGATCAGTACAACAGAAATATCAATTAAACTATCAAAGGGAAATAAACATGAATCAGCAGGCAATAAAGTTTATCCAACTTAAGCAGAAAATTCAGTAGACCTAAACCCAATACAAACTGATTTTAACTCAATCTAAATTCAGCAGAATAAAATGGAGAAGACAATTAAACAAGCAGAGTAACTGAACCAGCACAGATAATTAAAAGCTCTACAAATTTACCAGTTACAATTCAGTAACGGGTTTAGGCAAAACTGCTAATATCAGCAACGAAACTCAAGCAGAGGACTAAATCATAACCTATTTACTCTCATAACAAACGAATCTAAAATTAAATCCAGGTTCAACTTTTTTACCAAAATATCATTTGCATTCTTTTAATCCCAAACAATCTCACAAGCTCAGATAGTCACTTAACAACATATTAATGGATCATCCAGCAAAACGCAATAACAATGTTACTTATCAGATTCATGAATTTACTCTAAAAACTAAACAGATTATTAAACATACCATCCCAAATCAAATTATTATACCAGTTTCATAAATTAAACAATAACAAAAACACACGAAACACTCAGTCATCTAAACATACTTTTATTCAAACAAAATTTAATCTATAAACATTTAAATAAAAGAAGATGAGCACCTTATGGGATAACCGTTGAGCCGAAGGTTGTGCTGAACAACCTTATGATCCGAAACTCGAACCACCTTTAACCATTCTCCAATATTCGAACCACCATAAAAGTCAAACTCGAACCTGTTTGTGTATACCTTCCAGTAGGGAAAGTAGTTTATCCAATATTACTTTTTATATTAAATCTGAGTTATTAATTAGCTCAGATTCAACATATTAAACATTATTCTTATTAAAACAGTAATAAAATTAATTCTTGAATAACTTTAAGCAGAAATTAACGAGAAACCAATAGAACCAAATCAGTAATTTTTATTAATAACAAGAACAATTACAAGATTTAAAAGAAAATACAAGATTTAATCCTAACCCTATTTTAACAGAATAACAATAAAGTAAAGTAAAGGATAATTTTTACAAGATAATTGGGGGTTTTTATAGCCTCCCCAATGGCTTGTTGGTGACGAATATCCGAATCTTCCATGGAATATTCCACTTGATTCTGAGCCTTTGATCTTCACTCTTCTTCTCTCTCTTTAATCGGATGGTGGTGATGATACAATCTAGCACACGGATTGCCAACGTGGCATCCGTATGCTAGTTGAGCTTCTTTTGGGGCCTGTGATTGGTGGATATAGAATGATGAGGTGTTTTATCAAATCAGAACCGGCCACGTAGCATCTTCTTTCCATCTACTCTCTTCCTTAAAAATTGGGGTTTTTTATTCCCACACACTTGAATAAGGCATGTGAACAAAAGCCCCATGTTTAATTTAACTTTTACCCATTTAGGGTTTGATGAACAGTAGGGTTTTTACTGGTTTTAGGGTGAGAAAAATTTGGGGAAGATGGAATACATAGTTTCTATCGAAAGTTTGTTTATTTATTAATCTGTGTGTGGGAAATAAGTGGGAGTGTGAATGAGAGATGGCATTAAATAAGTGAAACCGTTTAATATATTTGTGTGAAGTGGATAATGACGTGTGGGTAAATAAGAAGGTGAAACGTAGAAATGATAAGGATTGAAAAACGTGTGAAAGGTTTTAAATAAATCAGACAAAACCCTAAGCCCATTTATAACTTCTCTTCCTTTACTCGTGACATTTGAATACACATTGGGCTTGAAGCCCAATACCAATACTCCATCTGTTGATAATACCCCTTTTTGGGCCTTTTGGACTAGTCCCAACAATTTAACCAAGTCTAATCAATATTGGGCTTTTCAGGCCCAATAAGCACTTGTGGGTCCCACTTGGCCCATTAGCTCGACAAATGATTAAATCAACTCAAATCGAGCTCGATTTTGGCTTCTTTGATCTTTATCATCAAACTCGTGTCGATAATTGCCGGTTTTCGCGAACTTGGTACCTACACACATTCAAACAAGAAACAAGCATATACAAGGCATATTTGATATATTTTGTACAATATTTCATTGTTATTTGATACTAATGATATGAGTAATTAAGCTCATATCACTAAGTCATGTTATTAAGTTAATCATGTCATATTTATTAATTTAATTTTAACATATGATTATAAAAAAAATAATCATCTTAACATAAACCGTGAACCGGATCTTGACTAGAAACCATGAACCGGACGTGAAATCAACACTATACCCCGAACCACTTCGGGGTTCCCCTTGTCTTGCTGCTGCCGTGGGACCCACACCACCCAACAGGGACCATATGGTCTCGGTGGTGGTCGAGTAGCCAGACCGAGACCCCCTTGGGGTTTGGTTTAGGCGCCGGCCAACAAACACCCCTAAAAACAACCCTTTTTGATTTACCCAATAACCATTTTCATGATTGATCTATGTTTTTAATTAGGTTTTAAAACATCATGTTTTTAATTAATTATTAGATCAAATAAAAAAGAAAAGGATAAAAATAATATACCGAATGCGTGGATCTAACGAGGATGAACAAACTCGAACACTTGCACCAAAAACCAAGATCAAAATCAAACAAACACCCCCCTTTTTGGTGTTTATGTGCGGCGGCCACAAGGAGACAATAAGGAGAAGGAGAAAATATTTTTAGGTTTTTGTTTAATCTTCTGTAAAGTGAAAAATGACTAGCTAAATTTACCATAACCCCTCTTTAGTAAATTTTGAGATGGGATTGGCCCATCTCCTTATTGTTGCCGCGGGTAGGGGCCCCACATGGGGTACCCGTACCGTTTTCCGTGTCTCGATGTTTAATTGTTCATTCGTGTTTATTTGTGTTCGCGTTTTGTGTGCTCTCGTTAAATAATGACCGTGACCTAATATATTTATTCACGCTCGTAATAAATATATATACGTAATTAGTAATAGTTCGTGATTTAATTACGTTCATGATTTCATGATCGCATGCTCGTGATTAATTATTGTTAAATAATTATTGCGTGTTCGTGCGTAATAAATACTTATCGTGTTCTAACACGTACGTAATACGTAAAATCCTAACACGTAATCGTAATTATGCTATAATAGGAAAGTTTTAATCTAGTACGTACGATCTTAAGGGTACTATTCATGGTAAAATCCTAACACGTAATCGTAATCATGCTATAATAGGAAAGTTTTAATCTAGTACGTACGATCTTAAGGGTATTATTCATGGTAAAAGCATGCGGGTTTTACAACTCTTCCCCCCTAAAAAGAATAATTCGTCCCCGAATTATAGATAAAGTAAACTGAAAAAGAAGAACATACCTGAATTCAAAATATGAAATGAGGGTAAGAAGCCCGGATAGACTCCTCTGTTTCCCAAGTGGCTTCCCGCTCGGTATGATCCCTCCAAAGGATTTTGACGAATGGAATCGTCTTCCTTCTCATGACTCGTTCTTGTCTGTCAAGAACTCGTTCGGGTTCTTCTATGAAGGTGAGATCTTCACGTATCTGTTCCAGTGGATACTGAACCATGTGAAGGGGATGATACTGGTACCCTCTGAGTAAGGACACATAAACACATTGTGCACATGCGAAAGCTGCGAGGTAACGCCAACCGGTAGGATACTTCACCGACTCGTTCAATGATATCAAACGGTCCAATGAAACGAGGACTGAGCTTCCCTTTAATCCCGAAGCGTCTAACACCACGTGCCGACGAAACCTTAAGGAAGACGTGATCTCCTACGTTAAAATGTATGTCCCTACGATGCTTATCGGCGTAACTCTTCTGACGTGACCGTGCTTCCTGAAGTTTCTGCTTAGCTACTGCGATCTTTTCATTGGTCATCTCTATGATTTCTGGTCCTTCAAGTGTTCGCTCGCCAACCTGATCCCAGCAGATTGGGGCGCGACACTTCCTGCCATACAACATCTCGAAAGGAGCACACTTGATACTTGCGTGCCAACTGTTGTTGTATGCAAACTCTACCAAACAGATGTAATCGTCCCAATCACCCGTCCATTCCAACGCACATGAACTCAACATGTCCTCCAATGTCTGAATCGTTCGCTCCGACTGTCCATCCGTTTGAGGATGAAAAGCCGTGCTAAGCTTAAGTTGTGTACCCAAGCTTTCTGTAGACTCTTCCAAAAGCGCGAAGTGAATCGAGGATCTCTGTCTGAGACGATGCTGGATGGAGCACCGTAGAGTCTCATGATCTCTCTTCTATACGTATCGGCGAGTTTACTTACCGGATCTTCCTTGCGGATCGGTAAGAAATGAGCTGATTTGGTAAGTCGATCTACGATAACCCAAATTGCATCGTGCTTCCTCTTGGTAGGCGGAAGACCAGTAATAAAATCCATGGTTATTTTGTCCCACTTCCACTCTGGAATATCTAACGGTTGAAGGAGACCGCCAGATCGCTGATGCTCGATCTTAACCTGCTGGCAGGTAAGACATTTGGAGACGTAAGTGGCCACATCCTGTTTCATACCACTCCACCAAAAGTACTGCGTGATGTCATGGTACATCTTAGTCGAACCAGGATGTATAGAGAATGGGGAGCTATGAGCTTCAGCTAACAAGGCTTCCCGGAGTTCTTGGTCATCAGGAACACAAAGTCTCGTGCCCTGCCATACGATACCATCTGCATCTACTCTGAATTCCATCTGTTTCTCCAAATTATGTACTATCGCCCAAATTTCTCCATCATCTTTCTGAGCTTCCTTGATCTTAGAGAGTAACTCGGGTTCTACTCTAAGATTAGCCCAGTAACCGTGCTGTCCACGTACCATGATCTCGATGTCAAGTCGCTCCAAGTCTCTTATGATTTCCTCTTTGATTTTAATGCCGTTGATCATTCCGGACTTCCTGCTAAGAGCATCTGCTACTACATTTGCTTTTCCGGGATGATACTGTAGATTAATATCATAATCCTTCAACAGCTCTAACCATCTCCTTTGCCTCATGTTCAATTCACGTTGAGTGAAGATATACTTCAAGCTCTTGTGGTCCGTGAAAATGTCACATGATTCTCCATACAAGTAGTGCCTCCATATCTTTAATGCAAACATGACTGCAGCAAGTTCTAAGTCATGCGTGGGGTAATTTTTTCATAAGGCTTAAGCTGCCGTGAAGCGTACGCGACCACTTTCCCATGTTGCATGAGAACACAGCCAAGTCCCTTCCCCGATGCATCACTGTAGATTTGAAATCCACCCGTACCAGATGGGAGAGTAAGAATAGGTGCAGATACTAGCTTCTGCTTCAGGTCTTCAAAGCTCTTCTCTCGTTCTTCAGTCCAGACGAATTTCTCCCCTTTCCGCATCAGTTTGGTCAATGGTAGTGCTAAGCGGGAAAAGTTCTCCATGAACCTACGGTAATAGCCAGCTAAGCCTAAGAAACTGCGGAAGTCCGTCGTTGATGTCGGCCTTGGCCACTTAGTAATGGCCTCAACCTTCGCTGGATCCATAGTGATTCCTTCTGCTGATACAATGTGACCTAAGAATGCCATCTTGTCTAACCAGAACTCACACTTGGAGAATTTAGCATACAGCTGCTTCCGGCGAAGAATCTGTAGTACTGTACGAAGATGGTCTTCGTGTTCCTCCTTGGACTTTGAGAAAATCAGGATGTCATCGATGAAGACAATGACGAACTTGTCCAGAAATTCATGGAAGATTCTGTTCATCAAATCCATGAACACTGCTGGAGCATTTGTCTGGCCAAATGGCATAACTACAAACTCGTAGTGGCCATAGCGGGTACGAAAAGCAGTCTTGGCGATATCCTGCTCCTTGACCCGTAGCTGATGATAGCCTGACCTAAGATCAATCTTGGAGAAGTGTTTGGCCCCTTGGAGTTGGTCAAACAGATCGTCTATACGTGGCAGTGGATACCTATTCCGGATAGTAATCTTGTTGAGCTCGCGATAGTCTATGCAAAGACGCATACTGCCGTCCTTCTTCTTAACAAACAAGACCGGGGCGCCCCATGGAGATGCGCTTGGTCGAATGAAACCTCGTTCAAGAAGTTCTTGTAGTTGATTTTTCAGCTCCTTCAGCTCTATGGGAGCCATGCGATAAGGAGCCTTGGAGATTGGTTCAGCTCCTGGAATAAGCTCGATACTGAATTCCACTTCTCGTGCAGGTGGTATGCCCGGAAGTTCTGCTGGAAAAATGTTGTCCCTTTTATGTGATGTTATAACACACGAATTAAAGAAGAAAGAAAGGAAGAAATGAGATGAATTGTAGAGAGAGAAACTAGAGAGAGAAAAGAGAGAGAAGGAGAGGATTAACTTGTGAATTTTAGATTAAGGAATGAGAAAATGAACCACCAACCCTCCTAACATGCTAGGAGGGTGGTATATATAGTCCACCCACATGCGGGCTTCTTTATGGACTATATGGTTTGGGCCGGGCTTTCCTTTTGGGCTTTAGTTACTTATTAATGAACTTTAGCCTAAAGTTAAGCCCGTATAACACGACTAATATACTACCTATTACAACGTTCTAAAATACGATACATAATAAACATATGACCGATCATTCTTGTTTGGCTCAATATTTTGAGGCTAACAATCTCCCCCAATGAGAGGTCATAAACCTTGGTCATTTAGGAAATTTGTAGAGATTACTAATCTCGCCATAAATGAGTCTTGAACGTGTAATAGTAGTCTTGTTCCTTCATGCTGTGATCTTTGAGCCTTTGTTGTTGTCTTTCGACTTTGTCTTTAAGCTTGAGATCTTCAAATCATCCTTGACTTGTCTTTGCCATCTTGCGATCTTGTGTCTTCATCCACATGCTCACACTATTAATTGTTGAATATGTCTTTAGGCATGAGTATGTGGTTTCTGAATCATTGACTTTGCTGAGTACACCGTGACGCCACCTTCTCGAGACAAAACATAGACACGGACTGAATGGCTTTGACATTCGTCCTAAATCGGTTGCGTTTTACCTCCGGTCGGTGAAGACCGTTATACGATATTAAATATCGTACCTATGATCAGGTAGATTCAATTAAGAATCTCCTTGACAGGGTTTCGCGGCTGTACTAGTCGTTCTCTTTACTCGACCGTCTCAAAGCAAGACTGCGAACATAAAGAGTGAATCAATTGGATAGATATCCGCTTGATTAAAGTCGTCAATTCAAGTTCCTGGAACAAGTTTGATTCTTAACGAATCTTACCATTGTTGCTTTCCAGTTGACACAAGTTTGATTCATAAGAATCTCACAAGTCACCTACCGTAGCGCTGTTTGAGGTTGACGCTAGAAGGATTTCCATTCGTCACTGTGAATATTAATGAATATCACTCTGAATGTTCTGGCAAGACCATAAAGATATTGCGTAGAAACCTGAAACGAGTTTGAATCAATTCAGAATCAAACCACTGTTGCTTTTCAGTTTTGCACATGTTCAATTCATAAAGAATCTTGCATATGACCTACCGCAGTGCTGGTTGATGTTAACACTGGAAGGATTTCCACTCATCATTATGAATACTAAGTAGTATCACTCTGAGTGTTCTAGCAATATCACAAGGATATAGCGTAGGACTCTCTTGATCTTCATCCGTGTGTCCTAACGAGATTTGATTGATCTCTTGGCTCTAGACTCGATTTGTGCACTTTTAGTGGTCGGAGGCTGGAGCAGATGCCACATATTCAATATCAACTATCTCGGAGTGAGAAAGTCAATAGAAGTCGTGTTGATCTCCGTGACAATAAAACAAACTTCTTTTGAGAGAAGCCTGAGTAGCTAGGAAAGGGTTGTGCTTCACATCACTGGGTCCATGATGAGTTTGTCTTCATGATGAGTTGACCCGGTTTCTGCCTAAGTTGTATGGAGGGCTTCTTTCTTTAGACCCTTTATCCTTACATTTATTTTTCATTCTTCAACCCCTTCAATGCTTACCAAGACATCATTAATAGCACCTTGTTGTGATTGTTCCAGTGCTATCATCAGTACTTAGTCGGCATTCAGCTACGTTCACATTCTACTCCATCTTTCCTAAGGACTTCTAATAATCTATTGGATTGTCCCTGGGAAGATCCCCCCGGTTCTGGTTGGATCATAGGACTTAAACCTAACCACCCTTTTGACACCAATAACGTCGTGAATTAAAGATGTTGTGGGTATTTGATCGTAACCATGAAAACCACTTTAAATTCTAACAAAGTGTTTGAAAAACATTTAACACCTTGCTAGTTTTGTCGTTTTAGAAATGCTCCCCCTTCACATGTGCATCGATAATCGAAAGTGTTTCGCACATGTAGGTACGAGTTAAAGTGCTTGAGTCTTATATTAGATCACATTTTAATCACATTTTCTCCCCTATCTCTAATATATAAAATCTTTTGATATTAGAGATACCAAATTCGATTAAAATATATTTTGAAAAAAATAGTCTTGAAATCTCTGGGAGAAAGATGTGTTAATCTTTTGCATGAAGTTAAAATG
This sequence comes from Glebionis coronaria, assembly GCA_025667525.1. NCBI lineage: Eukaryota > Viridiplantae > Streptophyta > Magnoliopsida > Asterales > Asteraceae > Glebionis > Glebionis coronaria. Next base: position 603,901,352 of record CM046875.1, on the reverse strand, counting down.
CTCCCCCTAAAAAATTGATCCAATTGAATTGTCATTGTGAGGATATGATCCACATTTCGCTTTTTGAGGATGGGAGTTGTTGAACACACAATTTTTGAAAGATTTTGAATAATCATTGAGAAATTCTTGAAAAAAATTGTGTTCAACGCTTTTTGAAAAATCCTATTTTATTTTGTCGAAGAGGTTTTTCTGAAGCATAAACTTGAGTTCATAGACTTTGAATGTCTTGACGAATCCACTCAAGTGTAAGAAGATTTCTCTTCTTTTGCTGAGGGTAAGAGCACGAAATCGTACACTCCCCCGTGAATATAGAACCGGGTTGCAATCTGAAAGTGATTACAAGCCATTGTGTTGAGCTCAAAACGTTCAATGTTTTGTGACAAGCTCAACCCGTGATAGATTGCTCTACCCGTTGTTTGGAAATATTTGTCCAAAATAGACAATTTCCTTTATTAAAAGAGGAAATGACATGTTTTGAAAAATATTTACAACTTTCATTCGAGCTTTATGTACACACCCGTGTCGTTATTGAGCGACATTTCTAGGCACGTCCATATTATCGATACTGAAAGACATGTCGAGAAGAATATTTTTGGATTTTGAAAGATTTTTAATTTTGTGTTTTGTTTTTATGTGTTTTATATTTTTGTATTTTGTTTTTTCAAAGATATTTACAAGTTGATGTTTGATAGATAAATCAAGCAGGCACCTTTGCCAGAATCTCCAGGTCTGCTGGAGTCAAACATCTCATACCAATTTGCCTAACGAGGTACTCAAACCTATCTTTCGACAGAGCTTTCGTAAACAAGTCGGCTAATTGGTAATCCGTTCCAACAAAGTATAATTCAACGATACCTCTTTCAACTTGTTCCTTTATGAAGTGATATCGGACATCGATGTGCTTCGTGCGGGAATGCTGTACCGGATTGCAGGAGATGGCTATTGCCGACTTTGAGTCACAGTACATAGGTACTTTATCAAAGTGGAAGCCATAATCCGTGAGTTGTGTTCTCATCCAAAGAACTTGAGCACAACACGCAGATAGAGACACATACTCCGCTTCGGCTGATGAAAGTGACGTGCAATCCTGCTTCTTGGAAGACCATCCCACAAGCTTATCTTGTCCTAGAAATTGTGCACCACCAGAAGTACTTTTACGTGTATCAAGACAGCCTGCATGATCAGAATCTGAATAGGCCGTTAGAAAGAAACCGGTTTCCCTCGGATACCAGAGTCCCAAATGAATGGTATTCTTGAGGTACCGAAAGATCCGTTTAACCTCCTTGAGGTGCTTTTCAGTGGGTCGTGCTTGATATCGTGCACAATAACATGTAGCATGATGAATATCAGGTCTGCTTGCTGTCAAGTACATGAGGGAACCAATCATGAAACGATATCTCGTTTGATCGATGGCATTTCCCTCCAAGTCAGCATCTAGCGATGTGGTTGATAATGGTGTCCCAACGAGGTCACATGAAGTCATACCATGATTTTTGATTATCTCTTGACAATACTTATCTTGGTTTATAAAGATACCACTTGGGGATTGGTGAACTTGAATTCCTAGAAAGAATTTTAGTTCGCCCATCATTGACATTTCAAATCTGCTGTGCATTACTTTTTCAAACCATTTTGAAAGTTTTGGGTTTGTAGACCCGAAAATAATGTCATCAACATAAATTTGCACAAGCAGAATGTCATCCCCATATTTATAAGTGAACAAAGTTAGATCAATGGAACCTTTTGAGAAACCTTTGGAGACCAGAAATTTCGAGAGCTCGTCGTACCACGCCCTTGGAGCTTGCTTGAGTCCATAAAGTGCTTTGTGGAGACGATACACCTTGTCAGGAGAATGAGGATCGACGAATCCTTCCGGCTGCGTGACATAGACTTCTTCCTTCAAAGGACCGTTAAGAAACGCCGTCTTTACGTCCATTTGATATATAATGAATCCCTTATGTGCAGCATAGGCAAGGAAAATCCTGACCGCTTCCATTCGAGCTACTGGTGCAAATGATTCTTCAAAATCAATACCCTCTTTCTGTCCATACCCTTTAGCCACTAGCCTAGATTTATTCTTGATGATCGTGTTCTCTTCATCCATCTTGTTTTTCCAGATCCATCGAAGATTTAATGGTGTTACATCGTATGGTCTGTCAACAAGTTCCCAGACTTTAAGTCTTTCAAACTGTTGAAGTTCATCCGTCATCGATTCAATCCAAGCATGATCAGCCATGGCTTCTTTGATGTTTTTCGGTTCAGCAGTACTCACGGCGAGTACGAACATACAAACATCGCCATCGGTTTCAAGCTATCGTCTTGTACGAACGGGCTGTGAAGGGTTTCCAATTACGTGAACCAAAGGATGATCTCGGGTCCAATGATGTGTTGAAGGATGTCGTTGGTAGAACGTATGCATATTTGACGGATCAACATGGCGAGTAGAAGACTCTCCAGTTTCGTGTACCGATGTACCGAATGGGTTGTGAAAATCGTCATCATCAGATAATGCACCGTCTCCTTGATTTGTGTTCTCTGGAGCAATGACAGTAGTTGTGGATGTTGTAGGATCGATTGTTGAAGTGATATTCTGAGGAGGTAAATCTGCTACAACCCGTGTTGAAGTAGATGAAGTTGTATCCTTTTGTTGATGATGATCGGTATCATCATTCGTATCATGAGTGACAGCGGAAGACTTCGATGCAACTTGTTTCTCCCCCGTGAAATATTCATCATACATTGGTCCATATAACATTTCCAACTCTTCAAGTGTCGTGTCCACTGTCATATCTGCTCTAGGAACATGTTCGGGAACCAGCTTTGAACTTGACGGTTCATTGCTGTGGTCTTGAGTTTCGAGTTCCGTGCGGTTGTGAACGGAAGTCGTTTGTCGTTGTGGATCGGGACTTAAACTGCTTTGTTCAAGTGCCATAGTGTTGCTTACTTGTGAAACCCCTGAGACACATATTTCTCTGATATCTGTTTCTTCAGCAACCAAACTCTGAGAGTGTCTTTTGTTGAACGGTATGTGTATGGAAAACCTTTATGTTCTTGTTGAACCGTTACTTTATTACCTGCACTTTCATCAGTAGTTTGTATGCTTGCATATTTGTTAGTGATATCTTTGTGAGAACCATGTGGGGGTTCACAGTGAATCTTTGTCGTGCTAGAGGGAAATATTTTTCCAGTAGGAACCCATTTAAGACCAGTTGTTTTGAAGATTCTTCCTGTTTGTCTCCACTTAAGACAGGGTCTAGGAAACTTAGCTTTCTCATGCACTGCGGAAGACTTAATTGGAGAAGAACTATTTCCTATAGGGTTCCATCTTTGAGATGCTCTAGCTGTTTTGTTCACCTTGTTCAGGACTTTAGTGATGCAATCATCATGAATGGCATTAAACACACATTTGTTACATTTCGTGCACACAAAGTGCTTAGCATCTGAGAAGGATCTAGTGTTCCTAGGATAAGCTGATTTGGGCACATCATAGAAGGGTCTAGAATTCCTAGATGTGTGATTAGCGCTCCTAGGTTTCGGTTGGGTCCTATCTCTTGCTTGTGTCGTTATCTTAGCATCCTCTAGATAGCTTTTATGACCCGTGTCATTTGAACTTCGCCTAGGCATGTTCTTGTGGCTATTGCTAGAGTTGCTTGAATCATTCATGTGATTGGGTTTTACATAGGCAGAATACCTTAAGGAGTATCTAGATTGTGAAGTGACAGTGTTTGGCAAATTGCTACGCATGTCAACTTGGGATGCAAACCTCGAGTTCGATGTTTTGGGTCGTTCAGATTTAAACGCATTCGGTTGTCTAGCAACTGAGCGGTTTCTGAATGGTTGAGTAGGAGGTTTCCCTAAGATAGACTAATTTGCTAACTTAGTATCCCCACTATTTCCTTTTAGCTTCCTTAATTCATTTTTCACTCCTGTTAATGCAAAATCCTTTTCCTGAATCTGAGCTTTCAATTTCTCATTTTGTAGAAGTAATTGAGCGACACGTTGTTCTAACTTAATGTTTATATTATCAAATATGTCGTTATCAGCATTCGCGTCATTACTATCTACATTGTCGATAGGTTGCACAGATATTTCACTTACTGAAGCGGGCGGAGGACTTGGATTTTGAGAGGCCAACTTTGATTCTAACAAATTTATTTGTTTCACAAAATGTTCTTTTTCCGCATTAGAATCTTGAATCTTACGATCTAGTTTTTGTTCAAGAACAACGTTTGCTTTTTCAAGTTTGTCAAAATAAGATTCAAATTTGTCATTTTTCTTTAAAAACTCGAGTTTGGCATCCTCAAAATCTGTTGTCTTTTGAGCTAACATAGTTTCAAGCTCATGAATCTTAGAATCAATATATTGATGATCATCATACACAGCATTTAATTGTACCTCAGCCATTGACTCTTCATCATAAATGGGTCTGATATCTGCATCATCGGCTGCTGGATCATTCCCTGAGCTGTGGATGGTTTGTTGCTGTTCTGATTCTATCCCGCTGATTTCTGTGATAGTCGAACAATCATCCAATGTTTGACCATCATCGACATTGATCTCGTTCGTCTGCATCAGTCTTTCATTCACCCGTCTTTCAACTGGTAGTTTATGACGTGTTCTTTCGGCAATTAACTTCCTTATATCTCTCATGTGTTGAAGAAACGTCTCCTTGAATTCTTGAACTTCTAACCGAGTATATTTAAAGAAGTAATTGTTTATGAATTCTCGATCATAGTGTACAGACACCTGTGTACCAATGAATTGCTGAAACAGATTTTCGAGAACCAAAACGGCATCTATGGATTCAACCTCTTGAAATTCATCGTTGGCAAGTTGTTGTTCAAGGTGAGCTGCATTGAGTAACATTGTTCTTGTGAATGTCTCAACATCTTGACCAGTTAGTGACATGAATACCCGTTTGAATCCAAGTTCGACGCGAGTGCCTTTTAAATCGTCATTTGAAATAACTTGAAGGTGTGACTGGAGTGATCTAAAGTGTGTCATGTATCGTTCTTTTGCAACCGACATCTTGGATTTGAGTGCATGCACATCTTGTGTTACGGAATCCATAATGAGTGACACAGTTGAAGAATTGACTTTGGATCTTAAGTAGTTGTGTTGTGATTGTTTGGTTGTTGAAATTCCGAAAATTGCGATTTTTTCTCAGTCCGACAAAAAATTCCTCAGTCCGACAAAACGGTAAACTGAAAATTTTGACTTACCAAATTTTGAAATGAAGTCCGAAATAGCCAAAAACTAATAGGGAAAAATTTTGAAAAGTGAAAAATTTTGACAAACATAAAACCTAAAAATGGCCTAAAAATTTGAATTTTGGTCCGAAAATTTGAATTTTTGGTCGAAAATTTTTTCGCATCGCCAAAATTTGAAATCGAAGCATAAATGGCCGAATTTTTTTTTTTTTTTTTTAATCTTCGTGTAACCTATGTTCCGAGACTAGTCTAGATAGTGGCTAAATCTAAAAAATACTCGAACAAAAATTAGATGTCCATCGCACTCTGATCGTAGTCTGCTCGCACTCTCATCGTACTACTAGATCGCAGTCGGATCGTACTGAACAATCGTGCCCTGATCGCACCCTGATCGTAGTGAACCTGATCGCACCCTGATCGTAGTGAACCTGATCATACTCTGATCGTAATGAACCTGATCGCACCCTGATCGCACTATGATCGTAATCCTTGATCGCAGTTGGATCGTACTCTGATCGTGGTCTGATCGGACTTACCTATCGTACTCCAGATCGCACTCTGATCGTGGTGATGATCGTAGCCGGATCGTGGTGATATGATCGTAGTCTGATCGTGATACTAGATCGCACTGATGGATCGCACTAGGTAATGAACAACAGATCGGACCTATAGATCGTAGCTGGATCGCACTGATGGATCGTAACTCAGGATCGCAAGTAGAAACCCCAATGGTTTATGCAAACACAAAGTTAGATAGTACTCCTAAAATTAAGCCGAGACTTAGAACAACAAGAAAGATTGGATTTTTACCTTGGATTTCGTGATTCAATCCAAACCAAAGTAACCAAAATCTTACCACACGTATGAAAGATGTAGAGATTAAAGGAGGAAGATTTAGAGTACGAAAAACATAAGAAAACACTTGAATCCGAGTAGATTTTTATGGTAAAATCACACGAATTAAGTAGTAAATCAACAACGAATCACAAAAACTACCCCATGGCGACTGATACCAATTGTTGTCCCTTTTATGTGATGTTATAACACACGAATTAAAGAAGAAAGAAAGGAAGAAATGAGATGAATTGTAGAGAGAGAAACTAGAGAGAGAAAAGAGAGAGAAGGAGAGGATTAACTTGTGAATTTTGGATTAAGGAATGAGAAAATGAACCACCAACCCTCCTAACATGCTAGGAGGGTGGTATATATAGTCCACCCACATGCGGGCTTCTTTATGGACTATATGGTTTGGGCCGGGCTTTCCTTTTGGGCTTTAGTTACTTATTAATGAACTTTAGCCTAAAGTTAAGCCCGTATAACACGACTAATATACTACCTATTACAACGTTCTAAAATACGATACATAATAAACATATGACCGAGCATTCTTGTTTGGCTCAATATTTTGAGGCTAACAAAAAACATCTTGGAATTCCGACACTATAGCTTGATCCTGAATTGATGGAGATTCAGCATCCATGTCGTGAACCATAGCTTGATAACCCTCGCAGCCATGTGACAGTAGTGCACGCGCTTGTAGGGTAGATATGATTTATACAGACCGTCCAGGTATGAACCCGTTATGAATGTACTATGGTGCGTTAACATCACCGAAGATAACTCGATATGAATGGCAGTCTATGGTAGCATGATGCTTGGATAGCCAATCCATGCCCAAAATCATGTCTAAGTCATTCATGTCCAGCGGAAGTGCGTCAATGATATGGACAGGAAGACCACACTTGAAGCATGCGTCAGTGTTACGGCGACATGGCCCTGGGTGCCTACGGTGGCAAGTAGAGCAAAGAGGATGAGTAAATCCTCCAGCAGGTGCTCTGGCTGGCTGGGAACCTGATAAAACATTTTACATAAGACATGATAATAGGGTACAAAGGACGATGCGGATAATCGTAAGATTGAATACCAGTGATAGCTGGACGGCTAGGCTATGAACCTCTTTGGTTCTGGTCCCTACCGTTTCCATGGTTCTTGGTAGAAGTTTTGCTAAAGTGTCAGAATATGAGTTATAACATGAAATCATAAGAAAGTTGCGTAAGTATTAGGACCTGCTGCTGTTGGAGTGTCCAACGTTGTTATGATAATTGTCATTACCGCCACGCCTATCCGTAGCAGAACGGTCGTTAGTCTGACCGTTTCCCTTGGGCTGATGAGGCTGCTGCTGGGTAGCCGGCTGAGACCGGTCCCCAGTTTTCTGCCTAGAAGATACATTTAAAGAGATGAATAATTGACATATATGGAAAGAATACAGATTGATCACCACTTGAATACGAATGTTTACCTCCTCTCAGCTTCCCCGAACTCGTCTCTCTCCTGCAACATCTCCAATATACGTGTTGCATCGGCCACTTGTGCAACCGTACCCAACGGAGCACCTGATAAGTTATTGGCGATCCTTGGATTAAGAGCCCAACGAAAATGTAATGCCTGCTCTTCAGTGGTGCCAGCAGATGCTCTCAGGACACCGACATAACGAAGAAAACGCTACATGAAGTCATTACTGTCTTCGTCAGGTCGCTGTCTAATAGTATAGTATTCCCTCATGAGCCGATTTCTTCCTTCCATGGGAAAAATGTTAAGCGGGGGAGGATAGCCGTCGTTCTGATGAAGGATGTCTTGCATTTCTGCATCAGCAGCTGCAAACATCTCCCAGAGATTGTCTGTGTTTGCCATCTGACAGTATAACATAAAACGTATGATTAAACAGATCAAAACATAAAATATATATACATGAAAAAAAAATTATACCAAAATTTCAAGAGAAAAATTTTATGCAAGAAAATTTTGCGTATGAATGCATGATGCAGTTTTATGAAAACTTTTGTATGCTCGAGAGTGAACGCCTATGGTCAGTTCACCCAAAACAAAAGACATGGCGAGGGGACGCCTATGGGTCGGTCCCAAATTTAAAAGTTTCGATAAAACACATGCGACTAAATAGGGCCAGTCCTGTACCAACAATTACTTAGTCATAAATCTACGACAATGACATATATGTATGCATAAAAATGATGAATGCATGAAAACAACTGTCAGTTCTAGGAAGACCGTAGTGACTACCCACTAGTCACATGTCATATTTTGAGAGCCTACAGGTCGAAGCCTTGGCTCTGATACCATAATTGTAACACCCCATTTTGATAATGGAAATGTCACACGTAAATATGGCGTGTCATCAAAGCATACAAGGAAAATGTCTAAACATTACATGACCATAAAAGGAAAATACCGGAATCAAACATCGGTAGTCCAAAAGTAAAGCTCATCACACACAAACATAAGTATTGTAAAGGAAAGGACTAAACAATGTCCATAGCAAATGTATCAAAGGAAAGATAATGCATAAAGTAAAGAAAGGCTAGAAAGCTTCCAGTCCATATGCACGTACGCTTAAAGTCTACGAGCGTCCCTGAGTACCTGCCGTTTTGGGAACATAGAAAAGGAAAACGGCTGAGCAATACGCTCAGTGCACGGATGTACAATAAAGCATGAATAGGATAAGCATATAACATATAACATCGGAAGAAACTAAGTCCCGAATAACCTGATTAAGTCTTGATAAATCTGGTTTTATAGTTTGAAAAGCCTTATGTTTATCTTATAAAAACTGTTTAGCATGTTCTACCATTAGCCAATATAGGTCATAAAAATCCACCGTGCATGAATACTTGGAGGGGTGACCTCATCATGCAAATTAGAGGGGCTGCCTCTAATTTAATATACTGGTTTGGGTAGGAGAGATCAGCTCCTTGTGAAGGATGCAAGGCACACACCACATTCACACTGAGTAATCTGCTGAAAACATGTAACTAGGATGCACCCATACACCCCAAATGATAAATATAATAAATGGCCAAAAGCTGAAGGGACGCCACGAGCAATCACTCCGCCGTGGTGAAGTCATAACATCAGTGCCTCTAATGTTATGGTTATGGTACCTCCATAACTAGGTGAAACTGGTCATGCATGTATATGGCTATAGATATTCTAACTTAAACATAAGCAAGTCAAACATATAAACTTATACTACCGGAAAACATTTGGCTGCATACGGGGAATCCTAATAAGGAAAGAATGTCCATACAGAAAGGACGAGAATCCATACCTTATGTCCAGTGAACGAAGAAGATGAACTGAGGAGAATCCTACTTCGGTATCACTAATGCTACATAAATACATACATGAATAAGTATCTGCTTACTAAATACGTAACTGGTTTTATGTCATGTCTTAGCTTATTTTATATGTTCATATCATGTTTTACTGTTTAAAGCCTTAAACTATGTTTATCTTATATTCTTTCTATTCTGATTAAGCGTTTCTGGTATTTCATGTATTATTATACTTACTGTGTAATAATAAGTAACTTTCCAAAAATAGCAGGTTTCCTAAAATAGAAAGTTTCCAAAAATAGAAAGTTTACAAAAATAGAAAGTTACCAAAAATAGAAAGTTTCCAAAAACAGAAAGTTTCCAAAAATAAAAAGTTTCCAAAATAGAAAGTTTCCAAAAATAGAAAGTTTCTAAAAATAGAATTACTGCTTAAATAGATAAGTTTCTAAAAATAGAAAGTTTCCATAAATAGATCAGCTGCCTTAATTAAATAAGTTTCCATAAATAGATTAGCTGCCTGAATTAAATAAGTTTCTAAAAATAGAAAGTTTCCATAAATAGATTAGCTGCCTTAATTAAATAAGTTTCTAAAAATAGAAAGTTTCCATAATTAGATATAAGGTGGTTAAATAAGCTAAGTATATAAGCCTAAGTGTTTTTCTGCTTATTTCCTAGGTCATAATAATATAATGTATAGTTTATTAATTATTTCATGTAATTTAAATAAACTATAAGTTAAAAGTATTTAATTAAAATATATCATGTTTTTAATTAAATAATTAAATACTTAGGTTAAAACATGTATGATTATTTATTAATAATATAACCTAAGTCATGTTAATTAATTAATTATAACCATGGTTTTTAAATAATTAATTAATTATAAGTCTAGAAAATATAAAATACTTAGGTTAATAATTTCATGATCTAATAATTAAATTATAACCTAAGTCATGTTATTAAATTAATCATGTCATATTTATTAATTTAATTTTAACATATGATTATAAAAAAAATAATCATCTTAACATAAACCGTGAACCGGATCTTGACTAGAAACCATGAACCGGACGTGAAATCGACACTATACCCCGAACCACTTCGAGGTTCCCCTTGTCTTGCTGCTGCCGTAGGACCCACACCACCCAACCGGGACCATATGGTCTCGGTGGTGGTCGAGTAGCCAAACCGAGACCCCCTTGGGGTTCGGTTTAGGCGCCGCCCAACAAACACCCCTAAAAACATTGATTTACCCAATAACCATTTTCATGATTGATCTATGTTTTTAATTAGGTTTTAAAAACATCATGTTTTTAATTAGTTATTAGATCAAATCAAAAAGAAAAGTATAAAAATAATATACCGAATGCGTGGATCTAACGAGGATGAACAAACACGAACACTTGCACCAAAAACCAAGATCAAAATCAAACAAACACCCCCTTTTTGGTGTTTATGTGCGGCGGCCACAAGGAGACAAGAAGGAGAAGGAGAAAATATTTTTAGGTTTTTGTTTAATCTTCTGTAAAGTGAAAAATGACTAGCTAAATTTACCATAACCCCTCTTTAGTAAATTTTGAGATGGGCTTGGCCCATCTCCTTATTGTTGTCGCGGGTAGGGGCCCCACATGGGGTACCCGTACCGTTTTCCGTGTCTCGATGTTTAATTGTCCGTTCGTGTTTATTTGTGTTCGCGTTTTGTGTGCTCTCGTTAAATAATGACCGTGACCTAATATATTTATTCACGCTCGTAATAAATATATATACGTAATTAATAATAGTTCGTGATTTAATTACGTTCATGATTTCATGATCGCATGCTCGTGATTAATTATTGTTAAATAATTATTGCGTGTTCGTGCGTAATAAATACTTATCGTGTTCTAACACGTACGTAATACATAAAATCCTAACACATAATCGTAATCATGCTATAATAGGAAAGTTTTAATCTAGTACGTACGATCTTAAGGGTACTATTCATGGTAAAAGAATGCGGGTTTTACACTTGGCATGGAATTGGGGTGAAATTCGAGGACGATGAAATTATTTCTAACGAAGCATTCACGTGTTCTTATTTCATGAACCTAAACGTCCCATTTTGCGATGAAAATCATACATTATGTCTAAAACGCAAGTAGTTGTAATATTACTAGTATAGCTAGTTTATCGTTCAATAAAGTGAATAAAAATTAATTTTGGAGGTGCTACGATACTTTATTCCTGCATTACGTGAGGGCACGGCAATGGTTTAGTATGGGGGAGTGATGAGACTGCTTTTATACATAGTCTCATCGTCCAAAAAGGGCTTAAAATGCATTAAATATTATCAAAATACCAAAATATATGCTTGTGTTTGTTGCCTGTGTATTTTAGGTACGGATATTGAGAAAATGACAAAAGATCACAAGTATCATGCAAAAACGAACACGGGAAACGAAGCCGCACAATGAACCAAGCCCTAATGAAGAATTTTCCAAGAAAACCCTTGAAGATTTGAAGATTTATGAAGAAGGGTCCTCCAATATGGAAGAACTGACACTTTATACCCTTGTATCTTTATAATTACAAGATTGGTCCCTAAAGTTTGTCAATATTGTAAAAAGGGCCCTCCACTTTGAAGAATTGGCAATTTTAGTCCCTAACAAAACTAAAATGTCAATATTTATCCTCCTCAAAGTCAAACATACCAAGAAGGACTCCAAGTTACAAGAATTACAAGTTTGGTCCTTTGAAAATATCAAAATTGCAAAAAGGACCCTTAACTTTGAAGAAATGGCAAAAATGGTCCCTCATTAATCATGACTTGGCAATTTTAGTCCTCGAAAAGGTCAATCATACAAGTCAAGACCATTATCAATCAAGAAAATGCCAAATCAGTCCTTTAAGAATCAAGAATTGGCAAGAATTACCCCTGAATTCATTTTACAAAACTTTTTGGGGCAAAAGTGTGAAAAAGCAAACTTCAAATACAAAGGAAAACGAATTTCATGTGTTTATTTACAAAGTGAAAGAAAGAAAGAAGAAAAGGGACTAAAGATGGCAGACAAAGAAACTTACCTTAACCTACCAGCACTTGACACCTGTCCCACTAACTCCCCACAACCAATGAGAATTCCCCATTCCTCCACATCAGCTTCCCACTCACCAGAATATTTAACTAATCTTTGATTAGTTTAAATTTGGCGCAAAACACATGGTTTAAACATAAAACCGGATCAAACACACTACTATTCCCTCAAGAACACAAATTGTGTTTTCTTAATTGTGTTGTAATTAAGCCATGAAAACCTCCAGATTAGTGATTAAGCATCCCTTAATCACATCCCAACCTCAAAAATACTTGCCACATCACTCCTTTGTCCCACACATGATTCCCCTGCTACACCTTTGAGCTAACTGCCAAATTTTGGAGTCATCCAACGTGTGAGATTCCAGCTTTCATCCTAGGCAATATTTGGACCATTGGATACACTTTTGCTTTGCCAGCTACCACAACACAACAAAAATCAGACACATGAAGCCAAGAAGTTCAAAAAGCTCCAAGGGCAATTTTGGGAGATCACAGCTATTAGGGTTACGTTTTTATTTTTCCTAGATCATTTGTATGCCTATATAAAGGCCTTAGGACCCTGCATTTTGAGTTTGCTTTTGGTTTTTCCTTGTTCACAAACCTGTAAATCCTACTTTCAGTTTTATAAAATTGTGTTTGAGTTTGTTGAAGAAAGACCACGTGCCATTTAATTCCATGCTTGTTTATGTTATATGTTAACTAAAATTGAACCCTAAAACGTGTTTGTAAACCTTGTGTAAGAAATTGCACATTGGACTAAAATTTGATATTTTGCTAAGTTTCTTGGTACATCTTGGAATTTTTGGGCTATAAGCGGATCATAGCACCCTAATTGTGATATTAAGGTGTTGTGAAGCTTATAACTTGGGGATAATCAAGAGTGGGTACAAGAAGTTGCATTAATCAAGTTTATTTTCCAAAAATTCACCTTTCTGTTTTGATATCTTTGCTTCTAACTTTGATAAATCTTATCAGGGTTGTTTATGGAAGCTTGTGCTTGTTCTTGCTAGCACATAAGCTCTAAAATTCGTGGGTGTGGATGTACATCCATGAGGTTTGTCTTAAAACCTTGAAATCTGTCAAAAATCTTGATTTTTGGGGAATTTGTGTGCTACTTGTATTCTTGTTGATTTTGTGGCTCAATCTTGTTCTAATCTGCATATTACATGTGTTTATGTGTTTGATGATGCTTGGGTAGTCTTGGAACTCACTTATACTTTGTTAATTTTGGATTAAAAAAGATAAGGGGGTGTTTGGGATTATCTGTTATACATCATTTAGTGCTATTGTGTTGTTAAGTGTTATTGTTTTGAGTTGATATCTACTACTCACTTGTTTGCATGCTAAAACCTACAAGTTTTCAACTTTGAAACACCATATTAAACAATCTACTATAAAATCTTTGTTCTTGACTGTTTTGACCTAGGATCTTGGGAACACTTAGGGTGTATGCATTCTTAGGGCTAAAAGTGGTTTAAACAAAGTTATTATAACCTGTTTGTAAGATTTGGAGGTTTGAATTTGGCTTGTTGGTCAATTGCATCAGCAAAGTGAAAAAACTACATGTTCTTGTGTTCATCAGTAACTTTAAGTGCTTGAATCTTGCTTAATACTTTGAATCAATGCATGAAAACTGTTTAGACTTGCTTATTTAAGTTTAATATTGCTTGTGTATGCATTTGGTTAAGTTTGGCTGGCTGAATTGTGCTCTAAGTGCTTATCGAACCTCAACTGCTTAAGTGTTCATGTCTGTGTCAGATCTGGTGATTGATTGATTAAATTGTACTAATTGGCTGTTGTTGATTGTGATTTCTTTGTTGTGTTTGACTCCTCTTGATCCCCTGATCAATTGGGTGCCTTTGTGTAACCTGAATCTCCAAAAAAGTCACTAAAGACAAAAAAGTCAACAAGTGGAAAAAGTTTCCACTGCTCAACACCCAAAACTAGCCCCTGCTAGTGTTAATTTGCTTTCAGCTTATCAATAAGCCATTTTGGCTTATCCAGACCTGCAACAACTTATTTTTTGTGATAGATCTTCATTATTTGACCCATTTGATTGAACTGGAGCTTATTGGACTTTGACTTTGACTTTGCTAGAAAACCAACTTATTTGACTTTTTCATAAGTGCTTATTTGCTTTTTCCAGCTTATTGAGTCAACTTATTTGAAAGCTTTTTGTTGATTAAGCTTAGTTAAGTCATTTAAAAGCTTTTGCAATCTGAATCAGCTCTTGGGATAGCCTAGAACTCAAAAACGACTATTTTGTCGTTTTCTGTAGATTGCTTTTTGCATTTTCAGGCTTATTCCTTTGGCTTATTTCAAATTTCTTTTTACAGAAGTCTTAGTTAACTCAAGAGAAGCTTGTGTGTTTAATTTCAGCTTATGGCATCAACTTATGGCTTAATGGGCCAAAAAGCCCATTAAGAATAAGCTGTTGGTAATAAGCTAGCTTATATCACATTTTCAGCTCTTGGGCCTTTGGAAAAAGTTGTTCAGAATCAAATTTTGAGTCAAGTAGTGGTTTTTAGGCTAACTTGGGCCACTTTTTCTTATTTGGCCAATTCTAAGCCCATTAAGGGACTGTTTGGACTTTAGCCCATTTTCTAGGCCCAATAAGGGTATTTAGGTAATTTCAACTTCATTTTTGTGTTATTTAGGTTAAAATTAGCTAGTTTGCAAGTTTTTAGAATTTTTTATAAATTTTGGATTTTTAATATTATTTTATTATTAAAAATTAAAATTTAGATTTTTCAAGTTTTTATATTTTTCTTAGGTTAAATAAATAAAGTTAGGAATTTTACAATTTTTAGAATATTTTTGTTGTTCTTAGATTAATTTTTATAATTATTTTAAAGTTTAATAGTTTTTAATTGTTTTTAAATAGTTTTAATTAATTTTAAAATTTTCAAAACTAGTTTAAATTAAGTTAGGGTATTTTAGAGGTTTACAAAGTGATAAAACTCATTTGGGGCTTTTTGTTAATTAAATTGATTTTTAGGGCTTTAATTAGCATTAAAAAATCATTATTTAATTAAATAAAAGGTTTGGGTGATTTTTGATTTTTTTGTAAACTCTAATTACATTATTTAGGATTTATTGCAATTTTTTAGGAATTTTTAGGGTAAATTTTTAAATTTGGTGCTTTTACGGTTTTACGTGTACGACCCTTTCGTCCTAGTGTAATCCGTCATCGTTACCGTCATTCTCTTCTTATCCCATTTCTATTTTCTTTCTCATAATCATATAATCACATCTCTAATCATTTCTTAACACACACACCAAGCCTCCTTGAGAACGATCCCCACTTTGGGTCATTTGTGCACGATTTTCCTAAATCGTCGTACTTACCCTTATTACCTTGTTTTCCTAAACAAGTGTAAAATTACAACTATCAGTATAAATGCAGTCTCATCACTCCCCCATACTAAACCATTGTCGTGTCCTCACACAATGCTAGAATTAAGTATCGTAGCACTTCCAAAATTCATTTTTAGGTGACATTTATTGAAAACGTAAATTTAAATAAACTACTACATGCGTTTTAGATGTATTGTTTTCATCACAAAATAGGACGTTTAGGATCATAGAATAAGAACACGTGAATATTTCGTTAGAAATAATTTCGTCGTCCTCGATTTTCACCCATTTCATGCTAAGCGTGAAACAAGATCATTGTCATTATAAGTTAGTAATGCTAACACTACTCATATGCTCTAATCACGTACTTAAACTCCCTTATTCCTGAGGTGTATCTCTTATATTTTATTTTTGTCTTAATGATCACGAGGATACATCATTGACTTATGCGTGAATAGAGATTAGGTCCAAAAATAGATTCTTAACGGTGTAACCAAAATCATCGAATTAATAATTCATCCTAATAGACAACGATGTCAAAAAATTAAGTCAACAAAAAGGATCGATAAACACGGTTTTAAACATGAGATTTATTACTAATTTGGAATTGGTTTACCGCCATCTTTCATTTAACCGCGCCATGAGGTGTTTATTATGGATTTGGTCTTGCCCTTGTCTTTTATTTAACCTCGCCATGAGGTGTTTATTATGACTTGACGTATATCCTCACGCTAGGGCGAATTTTGGATCTTTAAGGCTTCAAGATTTAAGACATTCACTTTCAATTTTCGCATAGATTTTTCGGCCTTGTGAGCTTCGAATTTTTGCTTGATTTAGGTGAAGAGGAACTTAAATTATTATTTGGGGAAGCCTTTGATTATTCGGGTTGCCAATACTTCAAAACCGTGACGCTGGTGATACCTCAATATTTTCCCAATTTAAATTCATGGAAGCTACTAAAACAAATTAGAAACCAACAATAGATACTAAACCGCTAATTTAATATTTATTAACAATTTATTATATAAAAGCGTGGGGAGAATAAGCAAATAATTAGGACACATGAGTTTTTGAAAGAATACGAGTACTCTACGTTTAGCATAGTAACTTATAATTAACTCTATCATTTCTCGTCCTTAATTTAATGAGACTTAGCCTAATATAGTTAAGGAATCGAAGCTAAGTGCTCAACACGCACGGTCGAGTAAAAAATTTACTCTTATTCTAACCATCAGAAAACCTACATTCGTTTCTTAAAAACTTATGAAAAACTAGAAAAATTGTAAAATTTGGCCATTTTTAGCCTTATTTTGCATAAAACGATAACAAAAAGATGAGAATTGGATTGCGTGATGACGTAAGCAAGGTGAAGTATCTACTCACCCCCATGCTAAAACTAAACATTGTCCTCAATGTTTCGAGTCTAAGGGTGAAACACCCCCATACTAGAGACGAAATTCGAATGCTTAATCTCGAGCATGGAAAGGGTTAACCGAATAACCTAAAAGCCGTTTATGAATTATGCTAATAAGATAAACGTTAGAACATAAAAGGATATCATCGGATATCGGAATCTTCAAAGGCAACGATCAAAGCTCGAGTGATCCATAAAACGAACACGAGAGGCTTCAGTGATGACGATGAACCTAATGAATCACAATCACAAACAACCACAGAATAAAGGTTGGAAGAGCACAAGTCCTCTCACATTACATTAATTAGATAGCAATAATATTTACAAGGACAAGCATGAGAATCCCCCACGAGGTACCTTGTTTTTTATAACCGAGTCAAAATCTCGACTCGAATCCCCATAAATGTGATCATTTAGGGATTATCATGGTATGGTCATACTTGTATATCCGTTCACTGGGCGTTATGCTCGGCTATTTTCCTTTCATGCTCCCAAACGGCAGGTACTCAAGGACGCTCGTAGACTTTGAGAGTATGTGCATACGGATGGAAGCTATCTAGCCTTCATTACTTTATGCATTTCCATACATTACGTTACTTTATTTCTTTGGACATTGTTTAGTCCTTTTCCATTTCAGTACTTATATTCATGTGTGAGAGCTTATACTTGGACTACCGATGTTTGTTTCCGGTATTTCCATTCATGGTCATTTAATGTTTTTAGACATTTACCTTGCATGCTTTGATGACACGCCATAATTACCTATGATATTCCATTTACCAAAATGGGGTGTTACAATTATGATATCAGAGCCAAGGTTTCGACCTATAGGCTCTTAAAACATGACCTATGATTAGTGGGTAATCACCATGGTCTTCATAGAACTGACAGTTGTTTTCATGCATTTATTCATGTATCATTCTTGCATGAATTTTGACTAAGTAATGGTTGGTACAGGACTGGCCATATTTAGTCGCATGTGCTTTTAATCGAATCATTTTGTTTTGATGAACTGACCCATAGGCGTTCATCCTCTCCATGTCATTTTGTTTAGGTGAACTGACCCATAGGCGTTCACCGAAACCCATGTTATTTCATTATCATGCATTCATACACTGTTTTCATGCATAAAATTCTTTTCTCATGTTTATATGCATAAAAAAATTTCATGTTTATATATCATGTTTTAATGAACTTAATCATTGCATTTTGTTTTATATTGTCAGATGGTTCTCACACGTGAACAAGAACAAATGAATGCAGCGGTTCAAGCTGCTATGTAAGCCATGCTTCCTCAACTGAGAAATGAAATTCGGGCTGAGGTGCAAGCTGCCAACAATCAGCACCAGCACCAGTACCCGAATCCTCCTCCTCCACCTCCAGCTACCCTGATCACATGGCTGGAGCAATTCAATAAGCAGCGTCTGAAATCTTTCGAGCAGACTGACAGCCCCGCTGAGGCTGAGAGTTGGATAGCTCATGTTGAGAAGATCTTTGACACAATGGGATGTGACCCTGTCTTTAAGGCAAGGTTAGATTGTTACAAGTTTGAAGGGAACGTGCTTGCATGGTGGAAGGCACTAAAGTTGTCGAATGGAGGTGACGACTGGGTGACTGGATTGACTTGGGCAGATTTTAAGGAGTTGGTTATGGGGCAGTTCTTCCCGAAAGCTGGGCAGGATAAGCTCAAGAGGGAGTATCATGGGATTAGGCAAAGAGTTGGGGAAAACAACAATGAGTTTATGTAGAGGTTTCTTTGACTGGCTAGATTCCTTGGCGCAGCAGTCGGGACTACAGAGGAGCAGGCGTATCACTTTCGTTGGGCTCTTCGCACATCTGTCGCCAATAACTTGGTGTGTGCTACATTCAATACTGTGGCACAAGTAGCAGATGCAACCCACAAGTTGGAGATGCTGCAAGAGAGGTATGAGTTTGGAGAGGCAGAAAGACCCAACAAGAGGTATATTTCGTCACCAGCGGTGATCGTTTCATTTCATTCAGTATTATCCAAATATTTAAATTTCTCTATACAATTGCATCGTTCAGGCTAAAGACTGGGGACCGGTCCCAACCGGCCACTCAGCAACAGAGTCAGTACAATGGTAATGGTCAGACCCAAGATCGTTCTACTTCGGATAGGCGTGGTGGTAATGACAATTACCGGAACAATGCCAACAACTCCAACAGCAGAAGGTCCCTAAAACTTACTCATTTCTGTGTTATATGTTTTATGATTCATGATTCTGACACTTCAGGATCTACTACCATGAATAATGGCAACGGACGGGAGCAGGACCGTGGAGGTTCACAGCCCAACCGTACAGCTACATCTGGTATTACGTCTTATGATTTTTGCATTGTCCTGTTTGTACCCATTAATCATGTCTCACGTATACTTTTCTGAACAGGCTCCCAGCCAGCTAGGGCACATGTTGGAGGGTATACTCACCCTCTCTGCACTACATGCAACCGCAGACACCTAGGGCCGTGTCGTCGTGATAGCGATGCTTGCTTCAAGTGTGGCCAGCCAGGCCATCGCATGAAGGAATGCCGCAAGGGTGAGATCGAGGGCACTTCTGGACATGCCGACTCCAAGCCACCTCCTACTACTGGAAAGGTGTACATGACCTCGCGTGATCAGGCCAACAAGTCAACAGGTACCATCACTGGAATCTTGTATATGTATGGTCAAGCTGCATGTGTATTATTTGACACGGGTGCTACTCATTCGGTCATATAAACTGTTTATGACAAGAGTGTTAGGATATTCTCTATGCCATTAGAAAATGTCTTAAACATTTCCACGCCCTTAAGAGACTCTGTACGCATCACGCATGGGTACAAGGGTCTTCCCCTTGAGTTTGACGACAAAATTCGTCCAGTTGATGCACTTCCACTGGACATGTGCGATTTCGACATGATATTAGGCATGGACTGGCTATCCCAACACCACACCACCATAGACTACCATTCATATCGGGTCATCTTCGGTGATGTAAACGCACCAGAGTACATTCACAATGGTTTTATAACCGAAAGGTCTGTACAAATAATTTCAACCTTACAAGCACGTGCATTACTGTCACATGGTTGTGAGGGTACTTAGCTACTGTTCATGATATGGAGGTCGAATCTCCATCCATCCAGAATCAGCCGATCGTGTCAGAATTTCCCGATGTGTTTCTGAAGAACTTTCGGGCATACCACCTGCTCGTGAGGTAGAGTTTAATATTAAGCTCATCCAAGGAGCTGAGCCAATTTCCAAGGCTCCTTATCACATGGCTCCAATAGAGATTAAGGAGTTAAAGGAACAACTACAAGAACTTTTGGAACGAGGTTTCATCCGCCCTAGTGCATCTCCATGAGGTGCATCGGTTTTATTCGTAAAGAAGAAGGACGACAGTATGCGTCTTTGCATTGATTATCGTGAGCTTAATAAGATCACCATCAGGAGTCGATATCCTTTGCCACACATTGATGATCTGTTTGACCAACTCCAAGGGGCAAAACATTTCTCCAAGACTGATCTGAGGTCGGGCTAACATCAGTTACGGGTGAAAGAGCAGGACATCGCTAAGACTGATTTCCGTACACGTTATGGACACTATGAATTTGTAGTCATGCCATATGGCCTTACCAATGCTCCAGAAGTTTTCATTGACTTAATGAACCGTATCTTCCATGAGTTTCTGGACAAGTTCGTCATTGTCTTTATTGATGATATTCTGGTTTTCTCTAAGTCAAAGGAAGAACACGAAGACCATCTTCGTACAGTATTACAGATACTTCGCCAGAAGCAGCTGTATGCCAAGCTCTCCAAATGCGAATTCTGGTTGAGTGAAGTGGTGTTCCTAGGCCACATAGTATCCACAGTGGGAATAATCATGGATCCTATGAAGGTTGAGGCTATTACCAAGTGGCCAAGACCGACATCAGCAACAGAAGTTCGCAGCTTTCTAGGCTTAGCTGGTTATTACCGTAGGTTCGTAGAGAACTTTTCCCGATTAGCACTGCCATTGACCAAACTGATGCGGAAAAGGGAGAAATTCGTCTAGACTAAAGAAAGAGATACAAACTTTAAAGACCTAAAGCAGAGGCTGGTATCTGCACCGATTCTTACTCTCCCATCTGGTACAGGTGGATTTCAGATCTATAGTGATGCTTCAGGGAAGGGACTTGGTTGTGTTCTCATGCAACATGGGAAGGTGATTGCTTACGCATCATGGCAGCTTAAGCCTTATGAGGATAACTACCCTACGCATGACTTGGAACTTGCAGCAGTCGTGTTTGCACTGAAGATATGGAGGCACTACTTGTATGGTGAAGCATGTGATATCTTCACAGATCACAAGAGCCTTGATGTAGTGTTTTTGTACCCTTTAGGAAAAGGATGACAAATAGTGGAAGTATTAAGTGTCGGTTTAGGAAAACCGAGCACTAATAACCAAGCAAGTTCGTTTCCCAAGGAGGCTAGTGCGTTGTGTTAAGAGTTGATTAATGATGTTTGTGATTATGAACAAGAAGAAAAGAAGTTAGAAAGGAAAGAAGAGACGGTTACGAAAACGTATTAAAACTATGACGAAGAAAGCGTAAACGTAAAACCGTAAAAACGACAAAAATAAAAATTTAAACCTAAAAATTCCTAAAAATCCCCAATAATATTCTAAGAGTTTACAAAAAATCTAAACTTGCTAAAACCTTTTAATTAATTAAATAATGACTTTTTAATGCTAATTAAAGCCCTAAAAATCACTTTTAATTATTAAAAAGCCCTAAACAAGGTTTTATAATTTGTAAACCTCAAAAATATCCTAATTAAGCTAAAAACTATTTTTAAAAATTTTAAAATCAAATTAAACTATTTTTAAACACTAAAAAACTATTAAAATGTATTAAATCTTAAATTAATTCTAAAAATTAATTGAAAAGCCTAAAAATTAATTGGAAAGTTAAAAAGTTCCTAATTTAATGTCCTTAACCTAGTAAAAATAAAAAAACTAGAAAAAACAAACTTTCTATTTTTACCAATTAAATAATATTAAAATAATACCAAAAATAAAAAGTTTATAAAATAAATTCTAAAAAAATTCTAAAAACTTAAAATAATGTAACTAAGAGAAAAATGAAATTTAAAGTTCCTAAAACCTTTTTTATAATCTTATATTAATTTTTAAAGTTTAATTAAAAACCTAAAATTAAATAAAATTAAAAATTAAAGTTTTTGAAAACTTTATGATATGTAAACATCAAAAAGATTAATTAAAACCTAAAAATTATTTTTCCTAAAAATAAAAACACTTTTAACTATTTTTTTTAATTAATTACTAAGATACGGCTAATTAAAAAAATATAAAAAATAAACTAAGAAAAGGAAAAATAAACTTGTTGGCTAGAAAAGTCCTATATCCTAATTAGACCCTAGGAAAAATAAAAAGGAACCAAAAAGCTACTTCAATAAGCTAAAAGGGCACAAATATGCTACGGCTTATTTAAAAAGCCTAAATAGGAAAAGGTGTTAAAAGGATAACACCTTGAGACTTTAGCAGTAAAAGTCCCAAGGGCGAGCGGTAAGGTGTGTGTGCTTTGGCAGTGGTGGCGCAGGTTCGAGTCCTGGCCACGCCAAAAATTTTTGAAATATTTTTTTTTTACTTTTTCTTTTTTAAACACTTGTGCACAGAAACCTCCACTTACCCAAACACAAACACACGCCCAATTAAACCAAAATCACCCTAATTTGAAGCAAAAAGGTCTTCAGTCCTGGAACCCCCCTTTTGTTTTTACTTTCTTGTTCTTTTTTTTTAAACAAACACTACTACCCAATATACTAACACAAATACTACCTAAAAACTCAAACACTAGTCAAAATTTCAGCCAAAATTACACCTGAAGTAATTGAAAAGGACTGAACTTCTTTCTTTTTATCAGTTCTTGTTTGTGATCTTTTTTGGACAGTCAAAACCCCTCACCAGCAGTTGGCGTGTGGGGGGTGTTTTAAGCAAGCAAAAAGCACAAACTCATCACAAAAGTAAAAAAAGAGACTGAACATAAGCAAATAATCAAACAGGCCAGCAGGTTCAAGCACTTAACGACTTCAAACCAAATCAAGCTTACTACTGAATCATGCAATAATAAACGGCTAAATTAACTTGATACCTACGGACTGACAAGCAGAAACAGTAAGCACATAAAAAGAAAGAAAAAGGCAATCGAACCTGATGCACTAAACCATTTCAGCAGGAAATTATATACGAACGAGTGAGCAACATATGCAGACCAAGAAAAAGCTAATACTATACATGCACCCTAGATTCCAATCTTGCATATGCTAATTAAACCAAGTACACCCAAGCAGACTTTCAGTTTACGCTAAACAGTTCAAACAGCAACTTAGTTAAAACACGCCAATCTTAAACTGAGAATAAACAAATGCAACAAGCTTCCATTTAATCCTAAGTGAGCATATTTTAGCACCAATTTTAGACAGTTTAAACTAGTATAACAATCCTAAGTAAACTGTTTATACTACTTAGCTAAATTCAAACAATTTAATCGATCCAAAATCAATCCTCACTAAATCAGCAAACTTAATAAGCAAATACTCACAAGAACGATTAAACAATTAGCAATTTAAAATAAATAAAAAGAAAGGAAGAAATGGCGATACCTGCCCTTGTTTGCATCCAACAAGGGCCAGCTAAGCTCCCCTGACCTCGACCAACAACTAGGTGAGGCAGGGGTGTCTTGGACAATAAAGGAATGAGGGGGTGTTCGTTGGGGTTCAACAACTGAACCGAAGACCCATAATGAAAAAAAAGAAGCTGCTAAGAAGTAAAAGGAATTTCAAGAATCAAGACCTATGGTCTTGATTCAGTTAGTTCACAATATAACGAATAAACTTTTTTTTTTATCTTTTCAAGAACACTCAAATGCTTTTAAGTATAAATGAAACTGATGATAATTTAAACCAGAAAATTTTGAAAACCTTCTTCTCACTTACTGATTAACTTAAACAAGAACTCACAACTCAAATTTAAAAACAATCAACTTAAATCACAAAACATAAACTTAAAATGGAACTCGGATGTAATTAAAAACTGCCAACTTTTCATTCATAAAAAAAAGGGTTTTTACATAAAAATCCGAGACAAGGGAAAAAATGGGATACCACAAGTTGGTCCTCATTTATAGACCCCCTCAGATCATTCTAGAATTGAAAGAAAAAGAAAAACCCTAATTGATTAAATTCCAGAAATACCCTTGTTTGGAGATGCGAATATGCTGTTCTTTGATCCCATCTTTTGAATATCTTCTTGAAAACCATGTGCAAATCCCTTGGACGTTTGTGATAGACAGGCTGGATGCATCAATCTTGAGCGTTTGATTTCGTTTGGAGGACACGAAATCTTTGAGAGTCGTTGATTCTTCTGGTCTGCCTTTGTCTTTTTGCCAATGGGTGGGGTTTTGGGGACCAGGGAGTGAGAGTGATGGGGGATTAAAATTGGGGTTTGGATTAACCCATGATTAATTACTAATCTGGAATAGATTAGGTTTTAATCTTGAATTTTTAATTTGGGGAAAAAATTAGGGTTTATAGGAAAGAAAGTGTGTTTTGATCTTTTCAGAGTGGGGTTAATGTGTTTAAGGGGAAAAAGAACGCGTTTATTATTAAACGTGTTATTAACTTAATGGGTCAACCGGGTTGGGGTATGGGTATTGGGTAAACGGGTAAATGGGTCGGGTTTGATGACGTGTCAGTGGGAGGTTGGCTGGTGGGGTTTGTTTGTCTTGGCAGGAATGCCCCCCCATGTTCTTTCTTCTTTACACTTTGGTCAAACCAGCTTAAAACCTTAAATCCTTTGTTAATAAGTTTGGCAAGTTTATATTTTTGGCACAACCTTTTATAAACTTTTTCCAAAGGGTTTTAAATGCACAAATTGTACTCTTCAAGGGCCATTCTTGTAATGTCTTCAAACTTCAAGGACTTTGACTTGTTTGTTGACTTCTTGGAGGACCAATATTGATAATTTAGATTTGTTGAGGGACTAAATTTGCCAATTCTTCAAAGTTAAGGGTCCTTTTTGTAATTTTGACAAACTTTAGGGACCAAACTTGTAATTATGAAGATACAAGGGTATAAAGTGTCAATTCTTCAAACTTGGAGGACCAATCTTCAATATTCTTCAAATCTTCAAGGGTTTTCTTTGGAAAATTCCTCACTAGGGCTTGGTTCATCGTGCGGCTTCGTTTCCCGTGTTCGTTTTTGCATGATTCTTGTGATCTTTTGTCATTTTCTCAATATCCGTACCTAAAATTCACAAGCAACAAACACAAGCATATATTTGGGTATTTTGATGATATTTAATGCATTTTAAGCCCAAAAAGAACGATGAGACCATGTATAAAAGCAGTCTCATCACTCCCCCATACTAAACCATTGCCGTGCCCTCACGCCATGCTAGAATAAAGTATCATAGCACTCCAAAATTCATTTTTATTCACTTTATTTGAATGATAAACTAGCTACACTACTACTATTACTACTACTTGTGTTTTAGACATAATGTATGATTTTCATCGCAAAATGGGACGTTTAGGTTCATAGAATAAGAACACGTGAATGCTTCGTTAGAAATAATTTCGTCGTCCTCGATTTTCACCTTAATTCTATGCCAAGCGTGCAACGAGATCATTGTCATTATAAGTTAGTAATGCTAACACTACTCATATGCCCTAATCACGTACTTATTCTCCCATTATTCCTAAGTTGTATCTCTTATATTTTATTTTGTCTTGAATGTTTCACGAGGATACATTGTTGACTTATGCGATAATAGAGATTTATAGAGTCCTAACGGTGTAACTAAGACCATCAAATCAATAACCCCTCCTAATAGACAACGAT
The DNA here is from genome assembly GCA_025667525.1 of Glebionis coronaria. Lineage (NCBI taxonomy): Eukaryota > Viridiplantae > Streptophyta > Magnoliopsida > Asterales > Asteraceae > Glebionis > Glebionis coronaria. Next base: position 603,875,266 of record CM046875.1, on the reverse strand, counting down.
GTTAAAAAATTAAGTTGACAAGAAGAATCGATAAACACGGTTTTATAACGGTATTGAACATGAGACTTATTACCAAGACTTTTATACGCCCCCTAACGGAAGGGCCTTATTATCTTTGGTTTACCTCCATCTTTTATTCAACTTCGCCATGAAGCTTTTATTATGACTTCGGTCTTGCCTTGCCTTTTATTATCCGCCTCATCGGTGGTTTTATTAGCCAAAGACGTATATCCTCACGCTAAAGCGAATTTTGGATCTTTAAAGCTTCGAAGATTAAGGCTTGATTCACTTCAATTTTGCATAGATTTTAGCCCTTGTGGGGCTTCAAATTGTTTGCTTGATTTAGGTGAGCACTTGAAATCTTATTATTGGGTGAAGCTTTCGATTATTAGGGTGCCAATACTTCAAAACCGTGACGCTGGCGATACCTTAATGTCTTCCCAATTTAATTACACGGAAGCTACTAGAAAAGACTAGAAACCCAACAATCCTAACTAAACCGCTAAGTCAATATTTATTAAGCAAAAAATATTTACATGCGAAGGGAGAATAAGCAAACAACGAGAACACATGAGTTTTTGAAAGAATACGAGTACTCTACGTTTAGCATAGTAACTTATAATTAACCCTATCATTTCTCGTCCTCATTTAAGAGACTTAGCCTAATGTATAGTTAAGGAATCAAAGCTAAGTGCTCAACACGCACGGTCGAGTCAAAAATTACTCTTATTCTCGCCATCGGAAAATCTACATTCGTGTCTTCAAACACTTATAAAACATGAGAAAAATTTAAAATTTGGCCATTTTTAGCCTTATTTTGCAACAAAATGATAAACAAAAAGATAAACTTTGGAAAGCGTGAAGGTTTGGCAAGGTAAGTATCTATTCACCCCCCCCATACTAAAGTTAAACATTGTCCTCAATGTTTCGAGTCTAGGGGTGCAAACACCCCCATACTAGAGACGTAGTCGAATGCCTAATCTAGCATGAAAAGGGTGTAACCGTTAAATTTAAAGCCGTTTATGAAGTGTGCTAAAAACCTAAGGTTAGAACATCAAAAAGATATATCATGGATATTGAGAAGGTCTCCAATAGCAAACGATCGAGTGCTCCCATAAAACGAACACGAGAGGCTCCAATCGTGAAGATCATGATCTAAAAACCACATATCACAAACAACCACGGAACAAAGGTTGGAAGGGCACAAATCCCCACACGTAAGCTACATTAGACTAAGAAAGCGATAATATGTACATAGGATAAGCATGGGACTCCCCCACGAGGCTCCTCGTTTTTGATTACCGAGTCATGAGCTCGACTCGATCCCCTCAATACTAATTATCATTGGGGAAGGTGACTTGGTCGAGGTAGTTCAAGGATGGAACTTCCCCACCAAAGTAGTGCTTCAACCTATGTCCATTCACCTTGAAGTTAGGACCATCATCTTGAGCTAGCTCGATGGTCCCATACGGAAACACTTGAGTCACGGTGAATGGACCGGACCAACGGGATTTCAATTTACCGGAAAATATTTTTAATCTTGAATTAAAAAGTAAAACTTGATCCCCAATGTTAAAAACCCGGTTTTTAATTTTTGAATCATGCAACTTTTTAGTTTTCTCTTTATAAATCAATGAATTTTCATAAGCAATGTCCCTTAATTCATCCAATTCATTTAATTGCATTTTCCGGTGTTTTCCCGCGGTCTCCATGTTATCATTACAATGCTTAAGGGCCCAATAAGCCTTGTGTTCTAACTCGATTGGCAAATGACAATTCTTTCCATACACAAGCTTATAGGGAGTGCACCCAATGGGCGTCTTATGAGCGGTCCTAAAGGCCCATAAAGCATCGTCTAACTTATCTAACCAAGATTGTCGGTTTTCTCCCACGGATCTCTCCAAGATCCTCTTTAATGCTCGGTTTGAAACCTCGACTTGCCCACTCGTTTGTGGGTGATAAGCCGTAGAAAGACGATGTGTAACCCCATATTTCCTTAGAACCCTTTCGAATTGGTCATTACAAAAATGGGTTCCACGATCGCTTATGATAGCACGAGGGGTTCCAAACCTAGCAAACAAACTTTTCAAGAACTTAACTACCACACGAGCATCATTAGTGGGCAAGGCCTTCGCCTCCACCCACTTAGAAAGGTAGTCAACCGCAACGAGAATGTACTTATTACCACGAGATGATGGGAACGGCCCCATAAAGTCTATGCCCCAAACGTCAAAGATCTCACATACTTGAATGATATTTTGTGGCATTTCATCTTTTTGTGAGGCTTTTCCTTGTCGTTGGCATGAATCACAAGACTTCACAAGATCTTGTGCATCTCGGTAAATAGTAGGCCAAAAGAAGCCAGCATCAAACACCTTTTTAGCCGTGAGATTAGCACCGTGGTGACCACCCGTGGGTCCCTCATGGCAAGCTATAAGGATGTTAGAAGCTTCGGTGCCAAATACACAACGGCGGATGATTTGATCCGCACAAGTTCGAAACAAGTAAGGGTCGTTCCAAAAATAGAACTTGACATCGCGAAAGAATTTTCGTTTTTCTTGAGTTGTCATACCCTTAATGATGAAGTTACCCGCATGGTAATTTGCAAAATCCGCAAACCATGGGGTAGAAGAATCAAGCTTAGAATTCACTATACCAAGTGTCTCGAGCGGAAATGTTTCGGTGATTTCCTTGGGCTCGTAAACACTTTGGTGAGGATCTTCCAAACGAGAGAGATGGTCGGTCGCTAGATTCTCGGCTCCTTTTTTGTCAACGATTTTGTGATCAAATTCTTGAAGGAGGAGAATCCAACGAAGTAATCTCGGCTTTGCATCTTGTTTAGCCATGAGATACTTGATAGCCGAATGGTCCGTATACACTATGCATTTCGTCAAGACGAGGTAAGGTCGGAATTTCTCAAATGCATACACCACGGCAAGGAATTCCTTTTCCGTTGTAGTGTATTTAAGTTGAGCCTCGGTCATCGTCTTGCTAGCATAGTGAATAGGCAAGAAGTGCTTATCATGACGTTGCCCCAAAACGGCCCCAATAGCGTAATCACTTGCATCACACATAAGTTCAAAGGGGAGGTTCCAATTTGGAGCAACAAGAATGGGAGCTTCGGTAAGTTTCCTCTTAAGGATCTCAAAGGCTCGTACACAATCTTCGTCAAAGACAAAACGTGCTTCTTTTTCAAGAAGATGTGTAATGGGTCGAGAAATCTTCGAGAAATCCTTGATGAATCGTCGATAAAAGCCCGCGTGGCCTAGGAAACTCCTAACTCCCTTGACGGTTTTGGGATGAGGTAATTTGGCGATGACGTCTACCTTAGCTTGATCTACCTCAATCCCCGCTTTCGAGACCTTGTGCCCTAAGACGATTCCACTCTTAACCATAAAATGACACTTTTCCCAATTGAGCACAAGGTTGGTTTCCTCACAACGTTTTAACATTCTCTCAAGGTTCGACAAACACGAAGTAAAGGAATCACCAAACACGGAAAAGTCATCCATGAAGACTTCCATCGTCTTCTCGATCATATCATGAAAAATAGCCATCATGCATCGTTGAAAAGTTCCCGGTGCATTACAAAGTCCGAATGGCATTCTACGATAGGCAAACGTTCCATATGGACACGTAAACGTAGTTTTTTCTTGATCACGAGGATCGATGGGAATTTGGAAGTAACCGGAAAAACCATCTAAAAAGCAATAGAAATCGTTTCCCGCAAGATGCTCCAACATTTGGTCCATGAAGGGCAAGGGAAAATGGTCTTTTCGAGTGGCTTCATTCAACTTTCGATAGTCAATGCACACTCTCCATCCGGTCACGAGTCTAGTGGGAATCAACTCGTTGGCATCGTTTGGCACAACGGTCATCCCTCCCTTTTTAGGGACACAATGAATAGGACTCACCCAAGGGCTATCGGAAATAGGGTAAATCATTCCCGCGTCAAGGAGTTTAAGGACCTCCTTTTTGATGACGTCGTGAATTTTGGGGTTCACCCTCCTTTGACTTTGGATTGTTGGCTTGAAATCCTCCTCCATTAATATTTTGTGTGTACAAAATTTGGGATCGATTCCCTTAATGTCGGATAACTTCCATGCAATCGCCCCTTTGTGATCCTTAAGAACATCGAAAAGTGTGGTTTTTTCATCATTCGAAAGTTCCTTCGCAATAATAACCGGCAACTTGTCGTCCTCCTCCAAATAGACATATTCGAGGTGAGGAGGTAAATCTTTCAACTCGAGAATAGGTGGTTCCTCAAGTGAAGATTTGGGCTCGATACTCATAACCTCCTCGGGTGGAGGAAATGGGAAATCGTTAAGAAAATCCTTGATAATCGAGAAGTCCTCATAGTTGTCGAGGTCTTCTTCACAAGTACGTGGAACATCGAATTCTTCCAACGTAAAACCACCACCTTCGAAAGGAGTGAAGGTTGGTGTCGAATTATCAAGAATTGGATCTAACATAGTGGGATTGCCACTAGTTTCTTCATCACCAAACCCTAAAACTTCTTGTGAAAATTCCTCGCAAAACCACGTCGATCATATCAACGAGGTTTATGGTAGCAACGGAATAAACATGAGAAAGTTGAGAATTTTGAGTTGCGTTTATAACAAGTTCCTCGTCGTTGAAACGTAAGGTGATCTTTCTAGCATGCACATCAATCAAAGCCATAGATGTATCTAAAAATGAACGACCTAAAATAAGAGGAACTTGAGGATCCGTGGGGATGTCAACAACAATAAAGTCTACGGGATAGTAGAACTTCCCCACTTTCACAAAAACGTCTTCCGCCAAACCACATGCAAGAATTGTGGAATGGTCGGCCAACTCAATAGACATTCGTGAAGGAGTAAGATTAGGAAGATTGAGCGACTTGTAGATTGCAAGTGGCATCAAGTTAATGCTAGAACCAAGATCGGCCAAGGCATAACATTCTTCCATATCTTGAATTTCACAAGGGATCAAAAATTTACCGGGATCACCGACTTTTTGAGGTATGCGATTAAGATAAACCGACGAACAACTAGACTTTTGGTGTAATTTTTCCTTGTTGTTCAACATACTCTTAAAGTTAGCGGCAAATCGAGGAATCATGACCAAGGCATCGGCGAAACTCACATTAAAGTGCAAATCACGAAACATTTTCATAAAAAGCTCAAATTGATAGTTGTCGCGCTCTTGTCGTTTCTCCTTCCTAAGTCTCGATGGGTAAGGCAAGGGTGGTGTGGGTTGGGGCATAGGCATAGCCTTTGGAATCTCGGGTTCCAATATGGGTGATGGGTCAACCGTAGGTGTGGCATGAGCGGTACTTTGTGGGATTGAAATATGCTCCTTTTCGACCACCACCTCGGGTTCTTCCTCAATTTCCTCCACCGTTGGAGTAATTGGTTGAGGAGTTGGTTCTTTAAGTGTCTTACCACTTCGTGTGGTAATCACTTTCATCTCTCCCTTCGGGTTTGAAACGGTGTTACTAGGCAAACTACCCGAAGTAGAGGCTTTGTTTCCCATTACGGCTTCTAAAATTGCATTAAGCTTAGCATCAAAATTATTAAACTTCACATCTTGAATAGCGGCTTTTTGGTCAATTCTTTGTTCAAGCCTAGCATGACTTTGCTCTATCTTGTTGTTTTGACCTCGAATTTGGTTAGCAAAATCATTTTTCAATTCATTTCTCATGGCTAGATTTCCCTTAATGAAATTAGCTAACTCCTTTGCGTTCTTAGCCGTGTCCTTAGCTTGATTAGCCATTTGCTCTTGAATGTTTTCCAAAATCTTATCATTTGAAGTAGCGTAATTCAAAAAGTCCAATGGAAGTTCTTTATTATTTTGAAGACCTTGACTCGTGTTTTGAAAATTACGGTTTTGATTTTGATTTTGCAATTGGCTACTACTACTCCCTTGATTCCCATAGTTGTTATTACCCTTAAAATTGTTCCTTTGATTGCTTTGGTAACCAACTTGATTGTTTCGATAATTGTTAGCATTTTGATTTGGTGAAAAACCCGGTGGAGTCAATTGATTAGTGCGAGGAACTTGACCGTTTTGGTTATAAGTTCCCGCGGCCGCGAAGGCACTCGAAGTGTTACCACCGTTGGTAATGCACTCGGAATAATCGTGAGCTCCACCACAATACATACAAGAAACCTCAACCGCTTTAATCATAGCGGGAGCGGGTTGTTCACCAACTTTAAACTCAACTAACAAGCCTTTCACTATATCAAAAATTTTATTCTCCAAATTAGCCTCGACTTGGCAAGCATCAAGGTGTGTGACAAACTAGGTGAAGATGAAGACGAAGCCTTACGAACACTCGACGTGCTACGAGGACTATACACCTTAGACCTATTCTCAATAATTACCAATGCTTCCTCGACCATCTTACACAAAAAATTACCACCCGCGACGGCATTAAGATAATCACGCTCATGATCGTTCAAGCCATTGTAAAACGTGTCTATTTGATGCAAGTCGGAAAAACCATGATGAGGACATTCGTGCAACATTTCCTTAAACCTATTCCAAGCCGTTGAAAAACTCTCATTATACTCTTGCGAAAACTTTGAAATCTCGTTTTTCAAGTGCGTAGTCTTAGAGGGCGCAAAAAATTGGTTCACGAATTTTGAAACGAGATCCTTCCACGTCAATATAGAATTGGGTGGCTCTTTCTCTAACCAAATTTTTGCGGGCCCCGCTAAGGAATACGGAAAAAGCATCATCTTAATCGAGTCATTTGAAACATCCTTAAACTTGCACGTGGCGGTGAGACGATTAAATTGGCGAATGTGGTTATGCGGGTTGTCCTTTTCGTCCCCTCGAAACTTGTTGTTTTGAATCATGGACAACAAACCCGTCTTAACCTCAAAGTTCTCCGCAAGGATAGCGGGAATCACAATCGCTTCTCCATAACCCTCGGTGGGTGCTTGAAGCAACTCCATCATAGTTCGATTAGCCATGGGTGCTTCTTTCACTACAATGGGTTCGTCAATAGGAGAGTCCTCACTAGTAGGAGTGAGTGATTTGTTTCTTCGTTTACGAGCACGTCTTGCTTTAGAGCGAGTTTGCATAAACGTCACGTACAACGAGAAGGCGAGCAAAGAAGATTCTTTTTGGTGTTTTTACTTTTTCAATTTTTTTGTGGTTTTTGATTGTTTTTAACTTTTTTGGATTTTTTGGAATGTATTAGTAGACACAAATCTACAAATCTCCTCCTTAATCAAATCTCTTGATTAAAGAAGCCTCAAGGAATGAAAACGATCACGTGAAGTGAACGCCTTTGATGACTTTAGAACGATGGTGGAACACCAAATCGTTCAAGAGGGTTTAATCAAATGAAACCAAGAAAATATATATGATACTTAATAATACTTTGGGCGGCAAAACCCTCGATTCACTCTCAAAATCAAATACGCACAAGCAAGCGGAGGAAACGAGGCGGCGCGAAGCACTTAAGAGCCTTTTTCCTTTAGGTCGTGAAATACAACCGCCTTATACCCACCTTATAGTTTGTATTTTCAAAATCAAGCTTCTCGAAAGTATTTATCTATTTTTGCCTTTTTTTCTTTGGTTTGAGATTCGAATACAATGATCGAGTGATGAAATCCCGAGTCAAGGTTGTGATTGCTCACGTATTTGGAGTACTTGTAAATTTATTGTTCTACGTATACAATATAGTAATAGTATTCACACAAAAATCGAAAAAACGATAATACGTATTAATAGAGTGCTATTAATACAAATACTTTTATGGCTATATATAAAAACAACAATGGTTCAACCAAAACACAACACGCCTCCCCGGCAGCGGCGCCAAAATGATGTAGTGTTTTTGTACCCTTTAGGAAAAGGATGACAAATAGTGGAAGTATTAAGTGTCGGTTTAGGAAAACCGAGCACTAATAACCAAGCAAGTTCGTTTCCCAAGGAGGCTAGTGCGTTGTGTTAAGAGTTGATTAATGATGTTTGTGATTATGAACAAGAAGAAAAGAAGTTAGAAAGGAAAGAAGAGACGGTTACGAAAACGTATTAAAACTATGGTGAAGAAAGCGTAAACGTAAAACCGTAAAAACGACAAAAATAAAAATTTAAACCTAAAAATTCCTAAAAATTCCTAAAAATCCCCAATAATATTCTAAGAGTTTACAAAAAATCCAAACTTGCTAAAACCTTTTAATTAATTAAATAATGACTTTTTAATGCTAATTAAAGCCCTAAAAATCACTTTTAATTATTAAAAAGCCCTAAACAAGGTTTTATAATTTGTAAACCTCAAAAATATCCTAATTAAGCTAAAAACTATTTTTAAAAATTTTAAAATCAAATTAAACTATTTTTAAACACTAAAAAACTATTAAAATGTATTAAATCTTAAATTAATTCTAAAAATTAATTGAAAAGCCTAAAAATTAATTGGAAAGTTAAAAAGTTCCTAATTTAATGTCCTTAACCTAATAAAAATAAAAAAACTAGAAAAAACAAACTTTCTATTTTTACCAATTAAATAATATTAAAATAATACCAAAAATAAAAAGTTTATAAAATAAATTCTAAAAAAATTCTAAAAACTTAAAAAAATGTAACTAAGAGAAAAATGAAATTTAAAGTTCCTAAAACCTTTTTTATAATCTTATATTAATTTTTAAAGTTTAATTAAAAACCTAAAATTAAATAAAATTAAAAATTAAAGTTTTTGAAAACTTTATGATATGTAAACCTCAAAAAGATTAATTAAAACCTAAAAATTATTTTTCCTAAAAATAAAAAACACTTTTAACTATTTTTTTTAATTAATTACTAAGATACGGCTAATTAAAAAATATAAAAAATAAACTAAGAAAAGGAAAAATAAACTTGCTGGCTAGAAAAGTCCTATATCCTAATTAGACCCTAGGAAAAATAAAAAGGAACCAAAAAGCTACTTCAATAAGCTAAAAGGGCACAAATATGCTACGGCTTATTTAAAAAGCCTAAATAGGAAAAGGTGTTAAAAGGATAACACCTTGAGACTTTAGCAGTAAAAGTCCCAAGGGCGAGCGGTAAGGTGTGTGTGCTTTGGCAGTGGTGGCGCAGGTTCGAGTCCTGGCCACGCCAAAAATTTTTGAAATATATTTTTTTTACTTTTTCTTTTTTAAACACTTGTGCACAGAAACCTCCACTTACCCAAACACAAACACACGCCTAATTAAACCAAAATCACCCTAATTTGAAGAAAAAAGGTCTTCAGTCCTGGAACCCCCCTTTTTTTTTTACTTTCTTGTTCTTTTTTTTTAAACAAACACTACTACCCAATATACTAACACAAATACTACCTAAAAACTCAAACACTAGTCAAAATTTCAGCCAAAATTACACCTGAAGTAATTGAAAAGGACTGAACTTCTTTCTTTTTATCAGTTCTTGTTTGTGATCTTTTTTGGACAGTCAAAACCCCTCACCAGCAGTTGGCGTGTGGGGGGTGTTTTAAGCAAGCAAAAAGCACAAACTCATCACAAAAGTAAAAAAAGAGACTGAACATAAGCAAATAATCAAACAGGCCAGCAGGTTCAAGCACTTAACGACTTCAAACCAAATCAAGCTTACTACTGAATCATGCAATAATAAACGGCTAAATTAACTTGATACCTACGGACTGACAAGCAGAAACAGTAAGCACATAAAAAGAAAGAAAAAGGCAATCGAACCTGATGCACTAAACCATTTCAGCAGGAAATTATATACGAACGAGTGAGCAACATATGCAGACCAAGAAAAAGCTAATACTATACATGCACCCTAGATTCCAATCTTGCATATGCTAATTAAACCAAGTACACCCAAGCAGACTTTCAGTTTACGCTAAACAGTTCAAACAGCAACTTAGTTAAAACACGCCAATCTTAAACTGAGAATAAACAAATGCAACAAGCTTCCATTTAATCCTAAGTGAGCATATTTTAGCACCAATTTTAGACAGTTTAAACTAGTATAACAATCCTAAGTAAACTGTTTATACTACTTAGCTAAATTCAAACAATTTAATCGATCCAAAATCAATCCTCACTAAATCAGCAAACTTAATAAGCAAATACTCACAAGAACGATTAAACAATTAGCAATTTAAAATAAATAAAAAGAAAGGAAGAAATGGCGATACCTGCCCTTGTTTGCATCCAACAAGGGCCAGCTAAGCTCCCCTGACCTCGACCAACAACTAGGTGAGGCAGGGGTGTCTTGGACAATAAAGGAATGAGGGGGTGTTCGTTGGGGTTCAACAACTGAACCGAAGACCCATAATGAAAAAAAAGAAGCTGCTAAGAAGTAAACGGAATTTCAAGAATCAAGACCTATGGTCTTGATTCAGTTAGTTCACAATATAACGAATAAACTTTTTTTTTTATCTTTTCAAGAACACTCAAATGCTTTTAAGTATAAATGAAACTGATGATAATTTAAACCAGAAAATTTTGAAAACCTTCTTCTCACTTACTGATTAACTTAAACAAGAACTCACAACTCAAATTTAAAAACAATCAACTTAAATCACAAAACATAAACTTAAAATGGAACTCGGATGTAATTAAAAACTGCCAACTTTTCATTCATAAAAAAAGGGTTTTTACATAAAAATCCGAGACAAGGGAAAAAATGGGATACCACAAGTTGGTCCTCATTTATAGACCCCCTCAGATCATTCTAGAATTGAAAGAAAAAGAAAAACCCTAATTGATTAAATTCCAGAAATACCCTTGTTTGGAGATGCGAATATGCTGTTCTTTGATCCCATCTTTTGAATATCTTCTTGAAAACCATGTGCAAATCCCTTGGACGTTTGTGATAGACAGGCTGGATGCATAAATCTTGAGCGTTTGATTTCGTTTGGAGGACACGAAATATTTGAGAGTCGTTGATTCTTCTGGTCTGCCTTTGTCTTTTTGCCAATGGGTGGGGTTTTGGGGACCAGGGAGTGAGAGTGATGGGGGATTAAAAGTGGGGTTTGGATTAACCCATGATCAATTACTAATCTGGAATAGATTAGGTTTTAATCTTGAATTTTTAATTTGGGGAAAAAATTAGGGTTTATAGGAAAGAAAGTGTGTTTTGATCTTTTCAGAGTGGGGTTAATGTGTTTAAGGGGAAAAAGAACGCGTTTATTATTAAACGTGTTATTAACTTAATGGGTCAACCGGGTTGGGGTATGGGTATTGGGTAAACGGGTAAATGGGTCGGGTTTGATGACGTGTCAGTGGGAGGTTGGCTGGTGGGGTTTGTTTGTCTTGGCAGGAATGCCCCCCCATGTTCTTTCTTCTTTACACTTTGGTCAAACCAGCTTAAAACCTTAAATCCTTTGTTAATAAGTTTGGCAAGTTTATATTTTTGGCACAACCTTTTATAAACTTTTTCCAAAGGGTTTTAAATGCACAAATTGTACTCTTCAAGGGCCATTCTTGTAATGTCTTCAAACTTCAAGGACTTTGACTTGTTTGTTGACTTCTTGGAGGACCAATATTGACAATTTAGATTTGTTGAGGGACTAAATTTGCCAATTCTTCAAAGTTAAGGGTCCTTTTTGTAATTTTGACAAACTTTAGGGACCAAACTTGTAATTATGAAGATACAAGGGTATAAAGTGTCAATTCTTCAAACTTGGAGGACCAATCTTCAATATTCTTCAAATCTTCAAGGGTTTTCTTTGGAAAATTCCTCACTAGGGCTTGGTTCATCGTGCGGCTTCGTTTCCCGTGTTCGTTTTTGCATGATTCTTGTGATCTTTTGTCATTTTCTCAATATCCGTACCTAAAATTCACAAGCAACAAACACAAGCATATATTTGGGTATTTTGATGATATTTAATGCATTTTAAGCCCAAAAAGAACGATGAGACCATGTATAAACGCAGTCTCATCAAGCCTGAAATACATCTTCATTCAGCGTGAACTGAACATGAGGTAGAGAAGGTGGTTAGAGTTGTTGAAGGATTAAGACATTAATCTGCAGTATCATCCTGGAAAGGCGAATGTAGTGGCAGATGCTATTAGTAGGAAGTCGGGTATGATCAACAGAATTAAGATAGAGGAAGAGATTATACGAGACCTGGAGCGACTAGATATTTAAATCATGATACGTGGACAACATGGCTACTGGGCTAATCTTAGAGTGGAGCCTGACTTACTCTCTAGGATCAAGGAAGCTCAGAAGGATGATGGTGAAATCTGGGCAATTATTCAAAACTTAGAGCAGCTGACGGAGTTTCGGCTGGATGATGACGGTATCTTATGGCAGGGCACTAGACTTTGTGTTCATGATGATCTTACACTCAGGGAAGCGTTATTGGATGAAGCTCATAGCTCCCTATTCTCCATTCATCATGGTTCAACCAAGATGTACCACGACATCAAACAGTATTTCTGGTGGAGTGGTATGAAACAGGATGTTGCTACCTATGTCTCCAAATGTCTTACCTGCCAGCAGGTTAAGATCGAGCATCAACGATCTAGTGGTCTACTACAACCATTGGACATTCCAGAGTGGAAGTGGGACAATATCACCATAGATCTTGCCATCGGACTTCCGCAGACCAAGAGGAAGAATGATGCCATTTGGGTTATCATGGACCGACTTACCAAGTCAGCTCATTTCTAACCGATCCGCAAGGACGATGCGGTTAGCAAACTCGTTGACTTATATCAAAAGGAGATCATGATACTTCATGGTGCTCCATCTAATATCGTCTCGGACAGAGATCCTTAGTTTACTTCGCGATTTTAGAGAAGTCTGCAGAAAGCTTGGGGCACCAGACTTAAGCTTAGCACGACTTTTCATCCTTAAACAGACGGACAGTCGGAGCGAACCATTCAGACATTAGAAGACATGCTTCGAGCGTGTTCTTTAGAATGTACAGGATGTTGGGATGACTATATCTGCTTGGTAGAATTTGCATACAACAACAGTTGACACGCCAGCATCAAGTGTGCACTGTTTGAGATGTTGTATGGCAGGAAGTGTCGCGCCCCAATCTGTTAGGATCAGGTTGGTGGGTGAACACTTGAAGGTCCAGATATGATAGAGATGACCAACGAGAGAGTCGTTGTAGCTAAGGCGAAACTGTAAGAGGCTCGTGCACGTCAAAAGAGTTATGCCGACAAGCATCGTAGGGATTTGCATTTCAACGTGGGAGATCATGTCTTTCTTAACGTATCACCCGCACGTGGTGTTAGACGTTTTGGACTCAAAGGAAAACTCAGTCCTCGATTGATCGAACCATTTGATATCATCAAGCGAGTCAGTGAAGTATCGTATCATTTAGCCTTACCTCCGCAGCTTTCTCACGTTCATGATGTTTTCCATGTGTCCTTACTCAGTGGGTAAAAGTATCATCCACTTCACATGGTTCAGTATCCACTTGAACAGTTTCATGAAGATCTTACATTCATTGAGGAACCCGAACGAGTTCTTGATCATCAGGAACGAGTCATGAGGAAGAAGACGATTCCATTCGTCAAAATCCTTTGGAGGGACCATACCGAGCAGGAAGCCACTTGGGAGGTAGAGGAGTCTATCCAGACTTCTTACCCTCATTTCAAGTTTTGATTCGGGTATGTTCCTCTTTCAGTTTATGTTATCTATAATTAGGGGACGAACTATTTTTTTTAGAGGGGAAGAGTTGTAAAACCCGCATATAAATGCCATGAACAGTACACTACGTAAACCTACGAACCAATTATAACTTTCCATTTATGTCATATACACGTGTCACGAACATTAAATTCAGAAACTACGTACATGTTAGTGCACGATAATTATTATGTACGTGATAATACACGATAATTATTTAGTAATAATTATAATCACGAACGCATGATCACGAACATTTATGAACATGATAATTATTACATATAATAATTATAACACGACTATTAGAACACGATATGTATACGAAGCATTATAACACGAGTATTTAAAACACGAACTGCACAAACATTTGAAACAAGAATACATGCGTATAATAATTAAACACGAACAAAGCCCGGGAGACCCTTGTGGACCCTTGGTGTCCGTGGCAACCAAAATAAAAGGGGCCAAGCCCACTTTAACTTTTAATATAGGAAAAGTAAAATACAGATTTTTTCATAACATAAGAATTCTTAGAAAAGATAAAACCCTAGCCTCTTTCTTGCTCTCCTTGGCCGCGGTATTCAACAAACACAGGAGGAAGATCCGTCTTATTTTTGATCTTGAGTTTATTGGTATACGTGTTCGTGTTCTAGTTCTTTTCAATCAAACATTCGATAATTATCAAAAACCTTCATCTTTTGATTTCCTTTTTAATTTATTTATGAACATATGATTTGATTTTTAAAACAATGGTTTAAACATGTTATGGATTTAAAATAAATCATGGAAGGGTTCGTTTGGGTTGTGTTTGTGGTTCGGCAGCCAATCGAGAGCTCCAAGCTCTCGGTGTCCCTCATTCTGCCACAACCGAGACCCCCTAAGGGGCTCGGTGTGGGTCTTGGCGCAACAACAAGCACCACCAGCTTAAGCCGGTGGCTGTTTTGGTTCGAGCAGGGGGAAACAGCGAGCGAGCAGGGGGAACCACCGGCCCACTGCCGGTGGGAACTCTGTTCGAGCAGTGGGTACACGCAGCCAAGCAGGGGGAAACACTGGCTATAGCCAGTGAGGTTTTTGTTCGAGCAGTGACATCGGCAGCGCCACGTGAGCCACGACAGCACCACCAGCCGCCGGTTGGGGTGTTTGGCTCGGCTTATTTACAAGTTATATGTTTTTTTACAAGAATAATTAAATAATTAAACATGATTAATAATTAATTTAATTTAAACATGGACTTAGGTTATATTATTTTCATAAATAGTACATCTTTTAGCCTAAGTATTTTTATCATTTATTTTAGACTATAGTTATTAATTAATTATTAAAACATGGACTTATCATTAATTAATAAAACATAACTTAGGTTAATTATTAAATATAATAATTCATGATTAACCTAAGTATTTTATTTAGACTAATTTAATTAAATCATATTTTTATTTACTTAAATCATATAACCTATAGTTTATTAAATTACCATGACATTTATTTAATAAATATGCTACTTTAACCCATGACTTGTATTTTTACCAATAGGCTTAAACTTATATTATTAGCTTTTTAATTTAGCTTATTTCTAAATATGGAAACTTTATATTTCAGGAAACTTACTATTTTTGGAAACTTTATATTTTTAGAAACTGGACTATTTTTGGAAACTTTCTATTTTTGGAAACTTTATATTTTTGGAAACCTGCTATTTTTAGGAAGTTACTTATTATTACACAACAAGTATAATAATACAAGAATATAAGATAATACTTAATCAGAATACATGAAATACATGATTAATACAGCATATCATTTAAAACAGTAAAATAAGACAAGAACATATAAAACAAGCTAAGAACACGATATAACCAGTAACGTACTCAGTAATCAGACAACTTATACATGTCCCTTATTTATGTAGCATTAGTAAGGTCGGAGTAGGACTACTCATCCTTTCATCTTTCCTCGTTCACTGCACACAAGGTACGGATTTTCCGTCCTTCAGTATGAACATTCTTTCCTTATTAGGATTCCCGTTTGCAGCCACCTATTTTCTCAAGTATATGTTTTATATGTTTTGATTACTTATGTTTAGTTTTAAATGCCTAATCCATATACATGCATGACTAGTGTCACCTAGTTATGGAGGTACCATAACCATAACACTGGAGGCACCAGTGTTATGACTTCCCCACGGCAGAGGGATTGCTCGTGGCGTCCCTTTACGGTTTTGGCCTTACATTTATATTATCTTGTGGGGCGTATGGGTGCATCCTAGTTACATGTTTTAAAGGAATTTCATGGTGAATGCGATGTGTGCCTTGCATCCTTCACAAGGAGTTGATCCCTCCTACCTAGACTAATTAATTAGAGGCAACCCCTCTAATTGCATGACGAGGTCTCCCCTCCAAGTATTCATGCACGATAGAACCTCATGACCTATATGGGCTATTGGCTAATTAATACAACTTTTCATATAAAACATAAGTCTTTTCAAACTATAAAACCAGTTTTATGAACATGTTCCAGATTATCTAGGACTTATACATTTCTGTTGCTATTAGTCTTTTATGCTTATGTAATATCATGTTATACTTGTAATCCATTCACTAGGCGTTATGCTCAGCCGTTTTCCTTTCACGTTCCCAAACGGTAGGTACTCAAGGCCGCTCGTAGACTTTGAGAGTATGTGCATACGGATGGAAGCTATCTAGCCTTTATTACTTTATGCATTTCCATACATTATGTTACTTTATTTATTTGGACATTGTTTAGTCCTTTTCCATTTCAGTAATTATATTCATGTGTGTGAGCTTATACTTGGACTACCGATGTTTGTTTTCGGTATTTCCATTCATGGTCATTTAATGTTTTTGGACATTTACCTTGCATGCTTTGATGACACGCCATAATTACATGTGATATTCCATTTAACAAAATGGGGTGTTACATTAGCATTCAGCTACATTCACAATCTTTCTCCATCTTTTCTAAAGACTACTATTTCTAGCTATGGAATGTCCTTGGGAAGATTCCTCTAGTTCTGGAAGAATCATTAGACTTTAACCTATCCTACCATCTTTATGTCACCACAATCTTCATCGTTGTGAAATAAATGGGTTGTGGGTAAGTTTATGTCACCATGAAATCTATTTTGATATCTAAATCTATTTTGCTCCCCTTAACATATGCCTCGATATTCGAAAACACTTCGCACATGTTGGGATGAGCCAGCATGTTATGTCAAACCATTATAATAAACATCGTTGTATTAAATCACATTTTCTCCCCCATATTAAAATTTTAACCCAATCGATATTTTTATATCAATTGATTTAATGAAAGTTTTAACAAAGTTTTGGGAAGAAAAATGCAAGTCCGTTTAACTTCATTATACCAAATGAAGTTATAGATACACAATTGTGTGAGGAGTTGAGTATGTGATTTTGAAACACATTTGTATAAGACACATTTTTGAAAAAAATGTCATAATTAACCCTTTGAAACACATTTGTAATCTATCACATGATACTCATTTGTGATGACGCATTTGTAGAAATATACAACATATTCACCATATGTAGAAATTGACAAGGTTAGACCTGATTGATGAGTACATCAAATAATATCATGTACTTCTTGTTGACAAATGTTGGTCTCCCTCGTCACAATGTTCCTGAAGTTATCTTCTCCTTTCTGAAAATCGATAATTTTGTCTTGACACCAATTGTATTATTAGTAATACACAATGAATAGGCATCGAAGAATCTGAAGGCTTGACAATTACTCCCCCTCAATTATTGACCCGTTTGCTAGGAAGAGAGTTATAATCGTCTTTTGAGTAGTGATTGTAGAAATTTTACCCCTTTAGGAAAAGGAAGGCAAAAGTGGCAAGTATTAAGTGTCGGTTTAGGAAAACCGAGCACTAATGACCAAATAAGTCCAAGTTCGTTTCCCAAGGAGGCTTAGTGTGTGTATTGAAATGATTATCTTTGTGATTATATTGAGAAAAAGAAAAGAAGAAATGAGATTAGAATAGAATGACGGTTACGAAGACGGATTAAACTAAGACGAAAACGTCGATCACGTAAAACCGTAAAAAGTGCAAAAATTAAAATTTTAACCTAAAAATTACTAAAAATCCACAATAATATTCTAAGAGTTTACAAAAAATCCAAACTTGCTAAAACCTTTTAATTAATTAGATAATGACTTTTTAATGCTAATTAAAGCCCTAAAAATCACAATTAATTATTAAAAAGTCCCAAACAAGATTTAAAAGTTTGTAAACCTCAAAAATAACCTAATTAAGTGTCTACAATCTAGGAAAAATGTAAAAACTTAAAAAATCAAACTTTTAATTTTTAATAATAAAATAATATTAAAATATTCAAAAAAATTCAAAATTTATAAAAAATTACCAAAAATCTAGAATAATATAACTAAGACAGAAATGCAATCAAAAGTTTCCAAAACCTTTTTAATAATTTAATATTAATTTCTAAAGTTGGTTAAAAACCCTAAAATCATAAAAAATCAAAAATAAGTTAAATGGAAACTTTATTGGCTGTAAACCTCAAAAATATAATTAAAAACCTAAAAACTATTTTTCCAGATTTTTAAAATACTTTTTCCTATTTTTAATTTACTTATCAAAACTTAAACTTAAAATAATCCTAGAAAATTAAATACACACGTGAAAAATAAACTTTTTGATCCAAAAAGTCCTAAACCCTAGTAAGAACAAAGGAAAAATGCTAAATTGTAAAAACCTAAAAGAAATAAGCTGAAATCAGCTTATAAATAAGTTGTTTAGTTAATTAAGCTAAAAATAAATACTCCTTAAGTATTTGAAGTTCCAAGTGATAACCAGTCAAAGACCCTAGGGCAACTGGTTATCACGTTGGAGTGTGAGAGGAGTGGCGCAGGTTCGAGTCCTGGCCACGTCCTTTTTGTAAAAACTTTTTTTTTAAACTTCAAATACACAAAAACAGTAACCTAAACTTAATCTAAAACACACTTTTTATAACAAATACACTAGAATTAAACTAATTAAAGTAAAAAATGCGCCCAAATTACAAAGTAAATGAAGAACACACAAGTGTATTTCTTCACTTGTGAAGAAATGAACAAGAGGGCTTGTCCCTGGATTTTTGTTGGTTTTTGATGGTCAAAGGGGGCACTCCCACAACCAGTGGGGTTGTGGGAAGTCAATAAAACAAGAAAAACACAAAGTTACTTCACAAAAGCACTCACAAAATCAACAAAATGTTTCTGATTAAGCCTATATGGTGTCTGAGAGTATTAGCTGATGTAACTTGCACAAAATCAAATTTTAAACCCTCAAAACTTGGACACAAACTAAGCAAATGGCATACAAACCCTACTCAATCCTAAACAGACCTAATTTCTAGCAATGATCAAGATTTTTCATGGCAAAAACTCACAATTTTAAGCAGTTATGCAGTTTACTGATTTTAGCTATAAAAACCAAAGTATTAGAATGAAATCTTGTTTTAACCCTTAACAAACTAAAAACTAAATACCTATACTACCTAATAACAACCAAATAAGTGTGTAAAACAGGTTTCAAACAAGATTCATATCATTAAACCCTACTATAAACCCTAATCCAAACACCCCTTAAAGTTTCAGAAAGTGATTTTTTCAAACCAAATAAAATGAAACTCAATCCAAACTGATTAAAACTTACTCTAATATGCATAACAAACACAAATTAGCATAATCAAATAACAAAAGAACAGTTTACACTATAAGCTCATTAATTCACATAAATCACAAAATTCACAACTTCTGAAAACTCAAACAAGGTACAAGGAGGTTACCTGTTGGACCCACATCCAGGCCCAACAGTGACTGAAAAGTCACCTCCTACAAGCCCGGGCTTGTGCAGACTTTTTGGCAATTGGAAGACAAAATGATTATGATGATGATGATGATGTTCTTAAGTTCTTGTTTTGAACCTGCCAAAAACAAACAACAAACAGCAAGAATAACCTGGTATAAGAGCCTATAGGCTATAAGATTGACTTATTGACAAGTCAACTTATAGCTTATAGCTTTTAAAAATGAAACAGTAACATTAAAAACTGATTTTTATGGTTTTCTGAAAATTGCTAATGATACTAAATCAACAAACACCTCAAACCTTACTTGAGCTTGATATTCAACAAGAATATCAGGCTCATGTAATCAGTTTAAAGCACTTGGATGGATGAATTAAGAACTGATTAAACTTGAGTCTCCAAACAACACAAAAACAGAAATTGAAATTTTAACTTGAAAATTTAAACTTGCAATGGAAAGTAAATGTGGCTCTTTTGTTTCTCGTCAATAACTCAGTACCATTTCATTTCACTTTAAACAAACATGGATTTACAAGGCTATGACCAAAGAGAAGGAAAAAGAACAAGTGAAATGAAAATCCTATATGCCTTTATATAGAGGCTTACAAATTAATTCTAGAACTGAAAAGAAGCTTAACCCTAATGTAGACGAACTTCCCATCTTGCCCTTTGATTCTTTTTAAAGATTCGAATTTTGAATTTGGTTAAGAGCCCATGTGATGATCATTTGGATGTATGTGTGATGCTAGCAGGGTAGAAATGATCCTAGGCGTTCATTAAGCCTTTGGGAACAAGAAATAAACAAGGGCCTTGGATTTCCTGGCATCTTTTTGTTTTGGAGTCAAAACATGTAGCAGGGGACCAATGGGTGGGTTCCATTGTTGAGGGTGACAGGTTTTTGGGAGTTGGGATAGGTTTAGGATGAAGTGAATTACTTTTCTGGAAATTATGGGAAGAAAACCCTTTGTTTTAAAGTTTGTTCATCCTGGGTTTAAGTAGGGTTCATGGGTGATTAAGGGGGTGGTTAATCCGTTTTTGGGTTAATGAATTTTAAAAAATGTGTTTTGGTGGGAAGATTAAATAACTGATTAAATCAGTTATTAAGTTGGGTGGAATGTTGACGTGGGAGAGAGGATGAGGTGGAGTGTTGCTATTGGTTGGTGGAGGTGATGTGGATGGATGATTGGTGGTGGTGAGTTTGATTGTCTGGCAGAAATGGTCCCCCATCTCCTTTCCTTTCTTCATCTTGTAATAAACAACAAAAACTTTGAATCCTTTTATAAATAACTTTGGGCAGTTGGCAATTTTGGCACAACAAGTTTTTAAACTTGTTTCAAGGACTAAACATGCAAATTTATGATATTTGAAGGACTGATTTTGGCATTTTCTTCATTCTTTAAGGTTTGACTTGTTTGCTGACTTCTTGGAGGACAATATTGACAATTTAGTTTTGTTGAGGGACTAAATTTGCCAATTCTTCAAAGTTAAGGGTCCTTTTTGTAATTTTGACAAACTTTAGGGACCAAACTTGTAATTATGAAGATACAAGGGTATAAAGTGTCAATTCTTCCATATTGGAGGACCCTTTATCATAATTCTTCAAATCTTCAAGGGTTTTCTTGGAAAATTCTTCATTAGGGCTTGGTTCATTGTGCGGCTTCGTTTCCCATGTTCGTTTTTGCTTGATTCTTGTGATCTTTTGTCATTTTCTCAATATCCGTACCTAAAATACACAAGCAACAAATACAAGCATATATTTGGGTATTTTGATGATATTTAATGCATTTTAAGCCCTATTTGGAAGATGATACTATGTATAAAAGCAGTCTCATCACTCCCCCATACTAAACCATTGTCGTGCCCTCACGCAATGCTAGAATTAAGTATCGTAGCACCTCCAAAATTTAATTTTATTCACTTTTGTTAAATGATAAACTAGCTATACTACTACTATTGCTACTACTTGCGTTTTAGACATAATGTATGATTTTCATCGCAAAATGGGACGTTTAGGTTCATAGAATAAGAACACGTGAATGCTTCGTTAGAAATAATTTCATCGTCCTCGATTTTCACCCCAATTCCATGCCAAGCGTGCACCGAGATCATTGTCATTATAAGTTAGTAATGCTAACACTACTCATATGCCCTAATCACGTACTTATCCTCCCATTATTCCTAAGTTGTATCTCTTATATTTTATCTTGTCTTGAATGTTTCACGAGGATACATTATTTGACTTATGCGATAATAGAGATTTAGGTCTAAAAATAGAGTCCTAACGGTGTAACTAAGACCATTAAATCAATAACCCCCCCTAATAGACAACGATGTTAAAAAATTAAGTTGACAAGAAGAATCGATAAACACGGTTTTATAACGGTTTTGAACATGAGACTTATTACCAAGACTTTTATACGCCCCCTAACGGAAGGGCCTTATTATCTTTGGTTTACCTCTATCTTTTATTCAACTTCGCCATGAAGCTTTTATTATGACTTCGGTCTTGCCTTGCCTTTTATTATCCGCCTCATCGGTGGTTTTATTAGCCAAAGACGTATATCCTCACGCTAAGGCGAATTTTGGATCTTTAAAGCTTCGAAGATTAAGGCTTGATTCACTTTCAATTTTGCATAGATTTCGGCCTTGTGGGGCTTCAAATTGTTTGCTTGATTTAGGTGAGCACTTGAAATCTTATTATTGGGTGAAGCTTTCGATTATTCGGGTGCCAATACTTCAAAACCGTGACGCTGGCGATACCTTAATGTCTCCCCAATTTAATTACACGGAAGCTACTAGAAAAGAATAGAAACCCAACAATCCTAACTAAACCGCTAAGTCAATATTTATTAAGAAAAAAATATTTACAAGCGAAGGGAGAATAAGCAAACAACGAGAACACATGAGTTTTTGAACGAATACGAGTACTCTACGTTTAGCATAGTAACTTATAATTAACCCTATCATTTCTCGTCCTCATTTAAGAGACTTAGCCTAATGTGCAGTTAAGGAATCAAAGCTAAGTGCTCAACACGCACGGTCGAGTAAAAAATTACTCTTATTCTCGCCATCGGAAAATCTACATTCGTGTCTTCAAACACTTATAAAACATGAGAAAAATTTTAAAATTTGACCATTTTTAGCCTTATTTTGCAACAAAACGATAAACAAAAAGATAAACTTTGGAAAGCGTGAAGGTTTGGCAAGAAAAGTATCTATTCATCCCCCCATACTAAAGTTAAACATTGTCCTCAATGTTTCGAGTCTAGGGGTGCAAACACCCCCATACTAGAGACGTAGTCGAATGCCTAATCTAGCATGGAAAGGGTGTAACCGTTAAATTTAAAGCCGTTTATGAAGTGTGCTATAAACCTAAGGTTAGAACATCAAAAGGATATATCATTTGGATATTGAGAAAGTCTTCAAAGCAAACGATCGAGTGCTCCCATAAAACGAACACGAGAGGCTCCAATCGTGAAGATCATGATCATCTAAAGTCCACAATTCACAAACAACCACGGAACAAAGGTTGGAAGGGCACAAATCCCCACACGTAAGCTACATTAGAAAGCGATAATATATACATAGGATAAGCATGGGACTCCCCCACGAGGCACCTCGTTTTTGATTACCGAGTCATGAGCTCGACTCGATCCCCTCAATACTAATTATCATTGGGGAAAGTGATTTGGTCGAGGTAGTTCAAGGATGGAACTTCCCCGCCAAAGTAGTGCTTCAACCTATGTCCATTCACCTTGAAGTTAGGACCATCATCTTGAGCTAGCTCGATGGTCCCATACAGAAACACTTGAGTCACGGTGAATGGACCGGACCAACGGGATTTCAACTTACCGGAAAACATTTTTAATCTTGAATTAAAAAGCAAAACTTGATCCCCAATGTTAAAAACCCGGTTTTTAATTTTAGAATCATGCAACTTTTTAGTTTTTTCTTTGTAAATCAATGAATTTTCATAAGCAATATCCCTCAATCCATTCAATTCATTTAATTGCATTTTCCGGTGTTTTCCCGCGGTCTCCATGTCATCATTACAATGCTTTAGGGCCCAATAAGCCTTGTGTTCTAATTCGATAGGCAAATGACAATTCTTTCCATACACAAGCTTATAGGGAGTGCACCCAATGGGCGTCTTATGAGCGGTCCTAAAGGCCCATAAAGCATCGTCCAACTTATCCGACCAAGTTTGTCGGTTCTCCCTAACGGATCTCTCCATGATCCTCTTCAACGCTCGGTTTGAAACCTCGACTTGCCCACTCGTTTGTGGGTGATAAGCCGTAGAAAGCCGATGTGTAACCCCATATTTCCTTAGGACACTTTCGAATTGGTCGTTACAAAAATGGGTTCCACGATCGCTTATGATAGCACGAGGGGTTCCATACCGAGAAAACAATTGCTTCAAAAACTTGACTACCACATGAGCATCATTGGTGGGCAAGGCTTTGGCCTCCACCCACTTAGATAGGTAGTCAACCGCAACGAGAATGTACTTATTACCATGAGATGATGGGAACGGCCCCATAAAGTCTATACCCCAAACGTCAAAGATCTCACACACTTGGATGATATTTTGTGGCATTTCATCTTTTTGTGAGGCTTTTCCTTGTCGTTGGCATGCATCACACGACTTCACAAGATCTTGTGCATCTCGGTAAATAGTAGGCCAAAAGAAGCCGGCATCAAACACCTTCTTAGCCGTGAGATTAGCACCGTGGTGACTACCCGTGGGTCCCTCATGACAAGCTTTAAGGATGTTAGAAGCTTCGGTGCCAAATACACAACGTCGGATGATTTGATCCGCACAAGTTCGAAACAAGTAAGGGTCGTTCCAAAAGTAGAACTTGACGTCACGAAAGAATTTTCGTTTTTCTTGAGTCGTCATACCCTTAATGATGAAGTTACCCGCATGGTAATTTGCAAAGTCCGCAAACCATGGGGTGGAAGAATCAAGCTTAGAATTCACTACACCAAGTGTCTCGAGCGGAAATGTTTCGGTGATTTCCTTCGGCTCGTAAACACTTTGGTGAGGATCTTCTAAACGAGAAAGATGATCGGCCGCTAGATTCTCGGCTCCTTTTTTGTAAACAATGGTGTGATCAAATTCTTGAAGGAGGAGAATCCAACGAAGTAATCTAGGCTTAGCATCTTGCTTTGCCATGAGATACTTAATAGCCGAATGGTCCGTATACACTATGCATTTCGTCAAGACGAGATAAGGTCGAAATTTCTCAAATGCATACACCACGGCAAGGAATTCCTTTTCCGTTGTAGTGTATTTTAGTTGAGCCTCGGTCATCGTCTTGCTAGCATAGTGAATAGGGAAGAAGTGCTTATCATGACGTTGCCCCAAAACGGCCCCAATGGCGTAATCACTAGCATCACACATGAGCTCAAAGGGGAGGTTCCAATTGGGAGCAACAAGAATGGGAGCTTCGGTAAGTTTCCTCTTAAGGATTTCAAAGGCTCGTACACAATCTTCGTCAAAGACAAAACGTGCCTCTTTTTCAAGAAGATGTGTAATGGGTCGAGAAATCTTTGAAAAATCCTTGATGAATCGACGATAAAAGCCCGCGTGGCCTAGGAAACTCCTAACTCCCTTAACGGTTTTGGGATGAGGTAATTTGGCGATGACGTCTACCTTAGCTTGATCTACCTTAATCCCCGCTTTCGAGACCTTGTGCCCTAAGACGATTCCACTCTTAACCATAAAATGACATTTTTCCCAATTGAGCACAAGGTTGGTTTCCTCACAACGTTTCAACATTTTCTCTAGATTCGACAAACACGAAGTGAACGAATTACCAAACACGGAAAAGTCATCCATGAAGACTTCCATCCTCTTCTCGATCATATCATGAAAAATAGCCATCATGCACCTTTGAAAGGTTCCCGGTGCATTGCAAAGTCCGAATGGCATTCTACGATAGGCAAACGTTCCATATGGACACGTAAACGTAGTTTTTTCTTGATCACGAGGATCGATGGGAATTTGGAAGTAACCGGAAAAACCATCTAAAAAGCAATAGAAATCGTTTCCCGCAAGACGCTCCAACATTTGGTCCATGAAGGGCAAGGGAAAATGGTCTTTTCGAGTGGCTTCATTCAACTTTCGATAGTCAATGCACACTCTCCATCCGGTCACGAGTCTAGTGGGAATCAACTCGTTGGCATCGTCTGGCACAACGGTCATCCCTCCCTTTTTAGGGACACAATGAATAGGACTCACCCAAGGGCTATTGGAAATAGGGTAAATCATTCCCGCGTCAAGGAGTTTAAGGACCTCCTTTTTGATGACGTCGTGAATTTTGGGGTTCACCCTCCTTTGACTTTGGATTGTGGGCTTTAACTCTTCCTCCATTAAGATTTTGTGAGTACAAAACTTGGGATCGATTCCCTTAAGGTCGGATAACTTCCACGCAATTGCCCCTTTGTGATCCTTTAGAACATCGACAAGTGTGGTTTTTTCATCATTCGAAAGTTCCTTCGCAATAATAACCGGCAACTTGTCGTCCTCCTCCAAATAGACATATTCGAGGTGAGGAGGTAAATCTTTCAACTCGAGGATAGGTGGTTCCTCAAGTGAAGATTTGGGCTCGATACTCATAACCTCCTCGGGTGGAGGAAATGGGAAATCGTTAAGAAAATTCTTGATAATCGAGAAGTCCTCATCGTTGTTGAGGTCTTCATCACAAGTACGTGGAATATTGCATTCTTCCAACGTAAAACCACCACCTTCAAATGGAGTGAAGGTTGGTGTCGAATTATCAAGAATTGGATCTAACATAGTAGGATTGCCACTAGTTTCTTCATCACCAAACCCTAGAACTTCTTGTGAAAATTCCTCACAAACCACATCGATCATATCAACGAGGTTTATGGTAGCAACGGAATAAACATGAGAAAGTTGAGAATTTTGAGTTGCGTTTATAACAAGTTCCTCGTCGTTGAAACGTAAGGTGATCTTTCTAGCATGCACATCAATTAAAGCCATAGACGTATCTAAAAACGAACGACCTAAAATAAGAGGAACTTGAGGATCCGTGGGGATATCAACAACGATAAAGTCTACGGGATAGTAGAACTTCCCCACTTTCACAAAAACGTCTTCCGCCAAACCACATGCACGAATCGTGGAATGGTCGGCCATCTCGATAGACATTAGTGAAGGAGTAAGATTAGGAAGATTGAGCGACTTGAAGATTGCAAGTGGCATCAAATTAATGCTAGCACCAAGATCGGCCAAGGCATAACATTCTTCCATATCTTGAATTGCACAAGGGATCAAAAATTTACCGGGATCACCGACTTTTTGAGGTATGCGATTAAGATAAACCGACGAACAACTAGACAATTGGTGCAATTTCTCCTTGTTGTTCAACATACTCTTAAAGTTAGCGGCAAATCGAGGCATCATGACCAAAGCATCAGCAAAACTTACATTAAGGTGCAACTCACAAAACATTTTCATAAAAAGCTCAAATTGATAATTGTCGCGCTCTTGTCATTTCTCCTTCCTAAGTCTCGATGGGTAAGGTAAGGGTGGTGTGGGTTGGGGCATAGGCATAGCCTTTGGAATCTCAGGTTCCAATGATGGTAATGGGTCAACCGTAGGTGTGGCATGAGCGGTACTTTGTGGGCTTGAGATATGCTCCTTTTCGACCACCACCTCGGGTTCTTCCTCAATTTCCTCCACCGTGGGAGTAATTGGTTGAGGAGTCGGTTCTTTAAGTGCCTTACCACTTCGTGTGGTAATCACTTTCATCTCTCCCTTCGGGTTTGAAACGGTGTTACTAGGTAGACTACCCGAAGTAGAGGCTTTGTTCCCCATGACGGCTTCAAAAATAGCATTAAGCTTAACATCTTGACTAGCGGCTTTTTGGTCAATTCTTTGTTCAAGCCTAGCATGACTTTGTTCAATTTTATTGTTTTGACCTCTAATTGGATTAGCAAAATCATTTTTCAACTCATTTCTCATGTTAAGATTTTCCTTCACAAAATTAGCTAACTCCTTGGTGTTTTTAGCCGTGTCCCTAGCTTGACTAGCCAATTGCTCTTGAATGTTTTCCAAAATCTTATCATTTGCCGTAGCGTAATTCAAAAATTCCATTGGAAGTTCTTTAGTGTAAACATTTTGAAGACCTTGACTTGTGTTTTGAAAATTACGGTTTTGGTTTTGATTTTGCAATTGGCTACTACTTCCTTGATTCCCATAGTTGTTATTACCCTTGTAATTGTTTCTTTGATTGTTTTGGTAACCAACTTGATTGTTTCGATAATTTTTAGCATTTTGATTTGGTGGAAAACCCGGTGGAGTCAATTGATTAGTGCGGGGAACTTGACCGTTTTGGTTATAAGTTCCCGCGACCGCGAAGGCACTCGAAGTGTTACCACCGTTGGTAATGTACTCGGAGTAATCGTGAGCTCCACCACAATACATACACGAAACCTCTACCGCTTTAGCCGTAGCGGGAGTGGGTTGTTCACCAACTTTAAACTCAATTAACAATCCCTTAAGCTTATCAAAAATCTTGTTCTCTAAATTAGCCTCGATTTGGCAAGCATCAACGGTATGTGACAATGAAGGCGAAGGCGAAGACGAAGTCTTACGAACACTCGACGTGCTACGAGGACTATAGACCTTAGACCTATTCTCAATGATTAACAATGCTTCCTCGACCGTCTTACACAAAAAATTACCACCCGCAGCGGCATTAAGATAATCACGCTCATGATCGTTCAAGCCATTGTAAAACGTGTCAATTTGATGCAAGTCGGAAAAACCATGATGAGGACATTCGTGCAACATTTCCTTAAACCTATTCTAAGCCGTTGAAAAACTCTCATTATACTCTTGTGAAAACTTTGAAATCTCGTTTTTCAAATGCGTAGTCTTAGAGGGCGGAAATAATTGGTTCACGAATTTTGAAACGAGATCCTTCCACGTCAATATAGAATTGGGTGGCTCTTTCTCTAACCAAATTTTTGCGGGCCCCGCTAAGGAATACGGAAAAAGCATCATCTTAATCGAGTCGTTAGAGACGTCCTTAAACTTGCAAGTGGCGGTGAGACGATTAAATTGGCGAATGTGGTTATGAGGGTTGTCCTTTTCGTCACCTCGAAACTTGTTGTTTTGAATCATGGACAACAAACCCGTCTTAACCTCAAAATTCTCCGCAAGGATAGCGGGAATCACAATCGCTTCTCCATAACCCTCGGTGGGTGCTTGAAGCAACTCCATCATAGTTCGATTAGCCATGGGTGCTTCTTTCACTACGATGGGTTCGTCAGTAGGAGACTCCTCACTAGAAGGAGTGGTTGATTTGTTTCTTCGTTTACGAGCACCTCTTGCTTTGGAGTGAGTTTGCATAAACGTCACGTACAACGAGAAGGTGAGCAAAGAAGATTCTTTTTGGTGTTTATACTTTTTCAGTTTTTTTTTTGGTTTTTAATTGTTTTTATTTTTTTTTGGATTTTGTGGAATGTATTAGTTAGACAAAAATCTACAAATCTCCTCCTTAATCAAATCTCTCGATTAAAGAAGCCTCAAGGAATGAAAACGATCACGTGAAGTGAACGCCTTCGATGACTTTAGCACGTTGGTGGAACACCAAAACGTTCAAGAGGGTTTAATCAAATGAAACCAAGAAAATATATATGATACTTAGTAATACTTTGGGCGGCAAAACCCTCGATTAGCTTTCAAAATCAAATACTCACAAGCAAGCGGGGAAACGAGGCGGCGCGAAGCACTTAAGAGCCTTCTTCCTTAGGATATATTTTATAATATCCGCCTTATACCCACCTTATAGTTTGTATTTTCAAAATCGAGCTTCACGAAAGTATTTATCTATTTTTGCCTTTTTTTTCTTTGGTTTGAGATTCAAATACAATGATTGGGTAATGACCTCCCAAGTCAAGGTTGTGATTTCTCACGTATTTGGAGTACTTGTGAATTTATTGTTCTACGTATACAATATAGTAATAGTATTCACAAAAAAAAACGAAAACCGATAATACGTATTAGTAGAGTGCTACTAATACAAATACTATTATGGCTATATATAAAAACAACAATTTCCAAATCAAAACACAACACGCCTCCCCGGCAGAGGCGCCAAAATGATTGTAGAGTTTTTACCCCTTTAGGAAAAGGAAGGCAAAAGTGGCAAGTATTAAGTGTCGGTTTAGGAAAACCGAGCACTAATGACCAAATAAGTCCAAGTTCGTTTCCCAAGGAGGCTTAGTGTGTGTGTATTGAAATGATTATATTTGTGATTATATTGTGAAAAAGAAAAGAAGAAATGAGATTAGAATAGAATGACGGTTACGAAGACGGATTAAACTAAGACGAAAAGGTCGATCACGTAAAACCGTAAAAAGTGCAAAAATTAAAATTTTAACCTAAAAATTCTTAAAAATTACTAAAAATCCACAATAATATTCTAAGAGTTTACAAAAAATCCAAACTTGCTAAAACCTTTTAATTAATTAGATAATGACTTTTTAATGCTAATTAAAGCCCTAAAAATCACAATTAATTATTAAAAAGTCCCAAACAAGATTTAAAAGTTTGTAAACCTCAAAAATAACTTAATTAAGTGTCTACAATCTAGGAAAAATGTAAAAACTTAAAAAATCAAACTTTTAATTTTTAATAATAAAATAATATTAAAATATTCAAAAAAATTCAAAGTTTATAAAAAAATTCTAAAAAATTACCAAAAATCTAGAATAATATAACTAAGACAGAAATGCAATCAAAAGTTTCCAAAACCTTTTTAATAATTTAATACTAATTTCTAAAGTTGGTTAAAATCCCTAAAATCATAAAAAATAAAAAATAAGTTAAATTGGAAACTTTATTGGCTGTAAACCTCAAAAATATAATTAAAAACCTAAAAACTATTTTTCCAGATTTTTAAAATACTTTTTCCTATTTTTAATTTACTTTTCAAAACTTAAACTTAAAATAATCCTAGAAAATTAAATACACACGTGAAAAATAAACTTTTTGATCCAAAAAGTCCTAAACCCTAGTAAGAACAAAGGAAAAATGCTAAATTGTAAAAACCTAAAAGAAATAAGCTGAAATCAGCTTATAAATAAGCTGTTTAGTTAATTAAGCTAAAAATAAATACTCCTTAAGTATTTGAAGTTCCAAGTGATAACCAGTCAAAGACCCTAGGGCAATTGGTTATCACGTTGGAGTGTGAGAGGAGTGGCGCAGGTTCAAGTCCTGGCCACGTCCTTTTTGTAAAAACTTTTTTTTAAACTTCAAATACACAAAAACAGTAACCTAAACTTAATCTAAAACACACTTTTTATAACAAATACACTAGAATTAAACTAATTAAAGTAAAAAATGCGCCCAAATTACAAAGTAAATGAAGAACACACAAGTGTATTTCTTCACTTGTGAAGAAATGAACAAGAGGGCTTGTCCCTGGATTTTTGTTGGTTTTTGATGGTCAAAGGGGGCACTCCCACAACCAGTGGGGTTGTGGGAAGTCAATAAAACAAGAAAAACACAAAGTTACTTCACAAAAGCACTCACAAAATCAACAAAATGTTTCTGATTAAGCCTATATGGTGTCTGAGAGTATTAGCTGATGTAACTTGCACAAAATCGAATTTTAAACCCTCAAAACTTGGACACAAACTAAGCAAATGGCATACAAACCCTACTCAATCCTAAACAAACCTAATTTCTAGCAATGATCAAGATTTTTCATGGCAAAAACTCACAATTTTAAGCAGTTATGCAGTTTACTAATTTTAGCTATAAAAACCAAAGTATTAGCATGCAATCTTGTTTTAACCCTTAACAAACTGAAAACCAAATACCTATACTACCTAATAACAACCAAATAAGTGTGTAAAACAGGTTTCAAACAAGATTCATATCATTAAACCCTACTATAAACCCTAATCCAAACACCCCTTAAAGTTTCAGAAAGTGATTTTTTCAAACCAAATCAAATGAAACTCAATCCAAACTGATTAAAACTTACTCTAATATGCATAACAAACACAAATTAGCATAATCAAATAACACAAGAACAGTTTACACATTAAGCTCATTAATTCACATAAATCACAAAATTCACAACTTCTAAAAACTCAAACAAGGTACAAGGAGGTTACCTTGTTGGACCCACATCCAGGCCCAACAGTGACTGAAAAGTCACCTCCTACAAGCCCGGGCTTGTGCAGACTTTTTGGCAATTGGAAGACAAAATGATTATGATGATGATGATGATGTTCTTAAGTTCTTGTTTTGAACCTGCCAAAAACAAACAACAAACAACAAGAATAACCTGGTATAAGAGCCTATAGGCTATAAGATTGACTTATTGACAAGTCAACTTATAGCTTATAGCTTTTAAATATGAAACAGTAATATTAAAAACTGATTTTTATGGTTTTCTGAAAATTGCTAATGATACTAAATCAACAAACACCTCAAACCTTACTTGAGCTTGATATTCAACAAGAATATCAGGCTCATGTAATCAGTTTAAAGCACTTGGATGGATGAATTAAGAACTGATTAAACTTGAGTCTCCAAACAACACAAAAACAGAAAATGAAATTTTAACTTGAAAATTTAAACTTGCAATGGAAAGTAAATGTGGCTCTTTTGTTTCTCGTCAATAACTCAGTACCATTTCATTTCACTTTAAACAAACATGGATTTACAAGGCTATGACCAAAGAGAAGGAAAAAGAACAAGTGAAATGAAAATCCTATATGCCTTTATATGGAGGCTTACAAATTCATTCTAGAACTGAAAAGAAGCTTAACCCTAATGTAGATGAACTTCCCATCTTGCCCTTTGATTCTTTTTAAAGATTCGAATTTTGAATTTGGTTAAGAGCCCATGTGATGATCATTTGGATGTATGTGGGATGCCAGCAGGGTAGAAATGATCCTAGGCGTTCATTAAGCCTTTGGGAACAAGAAATAAACAAGGGCCTTGGATTTCCTGGCATCTTTTTGTTTTGGAGTCAAATCGTGTAGCAGGGGACCAATGGGTGGGTTCCATTGTTGAGGGTGACAGGTTTTTGGGAGTTGGGATAGGTTTAGGATGAAGTGAATTACTTTTCTAGAAATTATGGGAAGAAAACCCTTTGTTTTAAAGTTTGTTCATCCTGGGTTTAAGTAGGGTTCATGGGTGATTAAGGGGGTGGTTAATCCGTTTTTGGGTTAATGAATTTTAAAAAAATGTGTTTTGGTGGGAAGATTAAATAACTGATTAAATCAGTTATTAAGTTGGGTGGAATGTTGACGTGGGAGAGAGGATGAGGTGGAGTGTTGCTATTGGTTGGTGGAGGTGATGTGGCTGGATGATTGGTGGTGGTGAGTTTGATTGTCTGGCAGAAATGGTCCCCCATCTCCTTTCCTTTCTTCATCTTGTAATAAACAGCAAAAACTTTGAATCCTTTTATAAATAACTTTGGGCAGTTGGCAATTTTGGCACAACAAGTTTTTAAACTTGTTTCAAGGACTAAACATGCAAATTTATGATATTTGAAGGACTGATTTTGGCATTTTCTTCATTCTTCAAGGTTTGACTTGTTTGTTGACTTCTTGGAGGACCAATATTGATAATTTAGTTTTGTTGAGGGACTAAAGTTTCCAATTCTTAAAAGTTAAGGGTCCTTTTTGTAATTTTGACAAACTTTAAGGACCAAACTTGTAATTATGAAGATACAAGGGTATAAAGTGTCAATTCTTTCATATTGGAGGACCCTTCTTCATAATTCTTCAAATCTTCAAGGGTTTTCTTGGAAAATTCTTCATTAGGGCTTGGTTCATTGTGCGGCTTCATTTCCCTTGTTCGTTTTTGCTTGATTCTTGTGATCTTTTGTCATTTTCTCAATATCCGTACCTAAAATACACAAGCAACAAACACAAGCATATATTTGGGTATTTTGATGATATTTAATGCATTTAAGCCCTATTTGGAAGATGAGACTATGTATAAAAGTAGTCTCATCAAGTAGTCGCATCGTCGAGGATGTAGATACCAATTTGTAGGGATGATAACTTCGGAAAAAACAAGATTTCTCTCATTTAAAAAAATTAATGCATTGATATGTACGTACATTCGTGTTAGATTGTGTTGTTACGTAAACATAATCCCGTGCATGTTCATAAAGTAAACCATGCCTGAGAAAATTAATTTTTGTTGATGTGCCAAAGCTTTTCGAAGAAATACTTGACTTGAATATGAAAAGCGGGTTGTAGTCTAAAATAACTGCAAGCCATATAGGCATGTTTTAAAACATATATACAAATTTTGTACGAACTATATTTATGGCGCCTCGTCAATATTAATCGACATTTATAAGGCCTTAAATATTATCGTCCGAAAAGACATGCCTTTGAAAAAATAAGAAAATTTTTTTGGATTTTCTGAATTTTTTAATTTTTATGGGTTTATATTTTGTATTTTGCTTTTAATGATAAAATATATACAATATATACAAATCACAAAGGATACTAAAAACACTTTACCACCACTATTCTTCCATGTCATCTGTCAGTGCCTTTAGAGTCTCAAACGAGAAGGTTCTCATTCTTAGCTTGTCGGCCAAAAACTCAATTCGGGCACGATCTAAAGCTTTTGTGAAAATATTTGCCAATTGATACTCCGATTTGACAAAGTAAAGCTTGATCACTCCATTTTCCACTTGCTCCTTGATGAAATGGTAGTGAATGTCAATATGCTTCGACGGGATTGTTGTACATTATTGCAGCATAGGGCAATGGCACTTTGATTGTCACAGTACATCAGAATTTTGTTGAAACCTAGACAATTGTCGGTTAATTGCGATCTCATCCAAAGGATTTGAGCACAACATCAAGATATAGTTATGTCATCTGCCTCCGTACTTGAAATTGCAGCGCTTTTCTGCCTTTTCAATGCCCAACTGATAAGTCGATCTCATAGTAGTTGAAAACTTCCACTTGTGCTACGCCTTGTATCTTGACATCCCACGTGATCCGTATCTGCATATGCTATTAATGCAACAGAGTAATCCTTCGAATACTTTAGACCCCGATTAACGGTTCCTTTGAGATACCGAAAGATCCGTTTAACAACAACTAAGTGCAATTCTGTTGGCCTAGTTTGGTACTGAGCACACATACATATAGCAAATTGAAGTTTAGGTCTACTAGTTGTAAGATACATAAGGGTACCAATCATTCCATGATAAAGTGAAGAATCAATAGGAATCCCAGTTGGATATTTATCTAGTTTGGATTTCTCTACCATTGGAGTGTCCACGGGGTCGCAAGATTCAAACTTCTACTTCGTAAGCGATTCAAGTGCATATTTGGATTGGTTAATAAAGATGCCTCTAGGACTTTGAGAAATCTTAACTCCTAATAAAAATGATATTTTCCCATCATCGACATCTTAAATTTTGAAGACATGAGTTTCCTGAATTGGTGAGACAAAATTTGAGTTGATGCTGCAAATATAATATCATCAACATATATTTTTGTACCATAATCATGTCATTCCCTTGTTTATGAATGAACAACATTAGATCCACGTTGCCTTTTGTGAAGCCTTACGCGATGAGGAATTGTGACAATAGATCATACCACGCGCGTGGGGCTTTCTTCAACCATAGAGAGCATTCTTAAGCTTGTACACGTGATTAGGATGTTTGGGATTAACAAAAAACCATTCAATTATTGAACGTAGATCTCTTCCTTGATTTCACCATTAAGAAATATCGTCTTTACATCCATTTGATAGATGATCATATTCATATGGGTTGCATACGCGAGGAATAGTCTAATAGCTTCCAAACGGGCAACGGGTGCAAAGGATTCCATAAAGTTCATACCCAATAGTTGTCGATACCCACAAGCTACCAATATAGCCTTGTTCTTCAATATTTCGCCTAACTCATCGAGTTTCACCTTGTAAACCCATTTCAAAGCGAGTAACATCACTTTATCCGGGCATGGGACAAGTTCCCATACATCAAGACGTTCAAATTCATTAAGTTCTTCTTGCATAACTTCTATCCAACATGATTGTGTAAAAGATTCTTGCCATGTATTAGGTTCAATAACGGTTTGAAAAGAATCAAAATAGCAAAACATTGCACTTTCTTGTAGCTGACTTCGAGTAGATATCGGACGATGAGGGTCACCAATAATAGTATCCATAGGATTATCCTTTGTCCATTTGTTTTCATGTTCATGAATCTTGGGATTGGAGTAGGCCGTTGTAGGAGTTTCCTATGATGTAGATGGTCCATTATATTCGGAAAATAGTACACCAAAGAATGGATGTTCGTGCATATGATCAAGATCCATATCGTGATCATCGTCATCCTCTTCATCATCAATAGGCATAAGATAGGGTGTTGTAATACAAGAGATTTTCTCGTATGAAAAATATTCGTTGTTCCAGTCTTTTCGAATTGATTATCAGTTGAAAGTGCGACTCAGTTGTTCTTGGTGGAAAATTAAAGTGGTGTGATTATCTATTTAAAACTAAAAGTAAATGTCGTTTAGTAAAAATGGAAGATTTAAAAGTTAAACTAAAAATTAAGGCTTAAAAATAAATTTGAAAATAAAATAAAGTAATATTAAACTAAGACAAAACTTGTTTAAAAATAACACTAAGTAAAAATGCGGGAAAAAATTTAAGTTTGAAAACTAAGATAAATAAAACAAGAAATAAAGTCTAAAACTCGAGATCGGATGGCAATCAATGCGATCGTACTCAGATCACAGTCACGATCGCAAGATTGGATCGTGACCTGGATCGCAACAATGGATCGCACCCACTGATCGCAACCACGATCGCAACAAGTGGATCGTAGCCTTTGATCGTGGTATGTGATCGTGACAATGGATCGCAACAGGGGATCGCACCCAATGATCGTAAACACGGATCGCAGCAATGGATGCAACAAGTGGATCGTACCTATGATCGTGATGTGTGATCGTAGTATGATCGAAGTAAAGGATCGCAAGTAGAAACCCTAGGGGTTTATGCGATCACACTTACTTGATCAGAATGGGTAAACTCATAAGGCTGATACGATGGGATTCACAAAGAGCAAACAAGCAAAAACGAATAAGCACTTATTCAAATCTTAACCAAATGAAAACAAGCATAAATTTAAAAACTTTTAAAGCACTAAATAAGCAAACTTTATAAAACAAACTTTAAAAAGATTAAACTTTTAAGAAAACTTAAAAGACAATAAGCTAGATACGAAATAAGCCAAAAAGCATAACAAGCTTAAAGATTAAATCGTATAAAAACTTAGATAGGAATAAAAAGGTAACTTCTTAATCACACAAACATCAAAATTAAAAAAGATGCATTAAAATTTCGGATCAAGAACAAATCAAAATCAAGAAAGGTAGAAGAAGATTAAAGATGAAAAGCTTAAACTTGAACTTGTAGATTAATGATTCCAAAATACAAGATTAAACTAAAGCTTAAACATGCAAGAAAGAAAAGATGAAATTCTAGTGAGAGAAAGTTAGCACTTTCTCTCTCTAAAAATTAAAACTACAAAGGAAAATGAAGACTCTCTAACAACTAACACCCTCCTAACGACACATTAGGAGGGTATATATAGGAGGTGGGGAGGCTAAGTGTTTATGCTTCCTTCTTTCTTTCTTCTCGTCTCGACTCGAGTTTAAATTCTTTGTCTTTTCTCGACGTCGTCTCGGGATTTGTCGATATAAATTGAACTCGTCTTATAATTTTCTTCTTTAATTAGACTTATTTCTTCGACTTCATTAAACTTTCGTCTTTAGAGTTTTTCTTCGATAAATCTTCAGAATAGGCCTTGGACTTTCGTTCTTTTGGCACTCTTGATCTTTTGACTTCGTCTTTTCTCGTTTTCTTCGATAAAAGCCCGTGATAGCCCGTGTTTTCTTCCTTTTTTCATATTTTCATCCTGAAACACAATAAAAACACAAACCACGCATAATTCCGACTTTTACGACATAAAATACACGTTTTGGTCTTGTTATTATTGGAAATAAGTGGTAAAAGGATAAGTGTTTTCACACTTATTAAATCCCATACACTTGACCATTGAAATGCCCTCATGTAATGCATTAATTTCAAAGCACGGTTTACATTTTTCATCATAAATAACCCACCTTGGCCTTTATTAAATACTAAACGCTAAGGAAAAGATAGAAATATATACAAAGCAAGTAAAGAAATCAAAGACTTACATTGAGGTTTTGGTTGTCATGAATGTTTATCACCCTCAAGTTTCACGTTCCCCACACCAAGGTTATAAACGAGATCATTGTTATTATAAGTTAGCAAACTAACACAAACTCATGTGGCCCAATTATTTAATTAGACTCCCTTATTCCTAGGTGTATCTTTTATAATTTATGATTGTCTTGAATGATCACGAGGATACATTGTTTGACTTATTTCGATAGTTTATTTAGGCCAAAAATAAAGTGGGACGATTTAATCCATAGTTAGCTAAAGGACAAAATCTTTTAAAACTGCTTCTCGGGACTTCTTAAAGTTCATATCTTGGCGTAACTCGCTTCACGATTTGAGACCTTTCTCGGACCGATATTTGGCAGCGACTTCATACTTCGAATCTTGAGAGACGTTCTTGAAATTATGGTCTTCTCTTCATAATAGGAATTTCTTCACTTGAAGTTTTTGAGAGATTCGTCATACTTGGACCACGACTTCTTCATTTTTCTCCAATCTTTATTTGGGATTTTGATATACAACGATCCGCCTCCTTTTAGGACTTGGATCTATTTATCCTCATACCTTGCTAGGGTCTTTTCGGATAGACTTCCCCATGATCTTTTGGGGAGTATTTGCTTTTCGTCGTATGTCTCGATCCTTCATATTGATTTTTGATAAATGATTCTTCACATCACTTTTGGATCTTTAGCAACAAAATGTAGCCCTCATGTCTTGTTAGGGCCTTTTCGGACTCGCCAATCTTCGCATCCCGCTTTAATAAGTTATGCCTTGTCTATGAACTCTAATTAATACCGAGCAACTTTTAAACGATCTTGTGCTAGAAGCTAAGTAACTTTTCAAATCGTACAACCTTATTTATTGCAAATATATTTATTAACAAGCGACGGGAGAAAAAGCTTATAATCAACTCACATAAACTCATGAAAGAATACCAAACTTATAATTGACTCTATCATCTCTCGTCCTCCACACTTTAAAATCTCAAGGAATGAGACTCGTGGATGCTTAGCCAATTAAATCAAAGTTTTGGGTTTTCAAGTCGTCTATAGGATCTTGCATCTTCTTAGACTTTTTCAAGTTTAGATTGCATTTTAAAGTTCCCTTGATAAACGACTTTCTAGGATCAGTTATAGGAACTTGCGAAAAGTTATTGTTCTTAACCCGTAAGAGTTAAGACTTTCGCGTTTTAAAGTTCCCTATATAAAAGCCTAGAAAAACTTGACTTAAACACGTTAAGGATACTAGCTAGAGTAAACTTAGATTAGTAAACTCGGGTTGAGTCAAAAGATTCATGACTTTGAAAAATTTAAAACCACTTTATTAAAAATTTATTCTAGCAAAGAAAGTAAATAACGATAACAAAGGAAAATACTACTAGACTACTAGGCCAAAATAGATTAAACTTTTTGAAAAATGTCGAAAAATCAAATTTTCCGGTTAAAATGAGGACAAATTCATGGAAAAGACCACTTACTTCGATAGAAGTCCCCCCCTACACTTGATATAAACATTATCCTCAATGTTTAGGCATGTGAGAGTAAACTCCCCTACACTTAGGACATTGTGCACGTTGTTTAAATCTTGCTAAGGAAAGGACAACTATAGTGATTTCAGTGTGAACATATAAGATATGAAATATTGAGTCACGACAGTTTAGGATAGAACCGGGAAGACGGGTACACGGGATCACGGTCGTCAAATTTCATTAAAAGTGCTCTTTGAAGCTTTAATCCCTGCACATCATAAGAAACAAGAAAACAAACACCTACGGGGCTCCCCCTACACTTATTATGAAAACGGTAAAGGATAGATCAACGGGTTGCCTCTCGAGAAGCGCTTGTTTTTGTTAACCGAGTCACGAGCCTGACTCGACCCATAACTAATTCAAGGGAAACGTGGTGAGGGATGGAATCATCTCATGAGAGATGTCCTCACCAGAGTACAGCTTCACACGCTGGCCATTCACTTTAAAAATAGGCCCATTTGGTTGAGAAAGTTCAATGGTGCCGTAAGGGAAGACTTTGGCGACGGTGAATGGACCAGACCAACGGCTCTTAAGCTTGCTCGAGAAGATCTTCAACCGAGAGTTAAAGAGTAAAACTTGATCACCAACGTGAAACTCTCGGTTCCTAATCCTAGAATCATGAATGAGCTTGGTTTTCTCCTTGTAGATCAATGAATTCTCATAAGCTTCATTCCTTAGTTCATTTAGCTCGTTGAGTTGAATCTTCCGAAGATCACCGGCTTTATTGATATCAAAATTGGCCCACTTCAAGACCCACTACGCCTTATGTTCCAACTCAATAGGGAGGTGGCATGCCTTCCCGTACACAAGACGATATGGAGTGCAACCAATAGGTGTCTTATATGCGGTACAGAAAGCCCACAAAGCATCATCTAACTTATCGGCCCACTAGGCACGATGCTCTCCCATAGTACGCTCTAATATTCTTTTCAATCCACGGTTAGAAATCTCGGCTTGACCATTTTTTTGGGGATGATAAGCGGTGGATAGACGGTGATTGACACCGTACTTAGCCATGACTTGAGCAAATTGATCATTGTAAAAATGAGTCCCGCGATCACTGATGATAGCACGAGGAACACCAAATCGAGCAAAAAGCTGCTTCAAAAAGTTCACAACCACCCTCGCATCGTTCATAGGGAGAGCCTTTGCTTCAACCCATTTAGATACGTAGTCAACGGCTACGAGGATGTACTTGTTCCCTTTGGATGATGGAAATGGCCCCATAAAGTCGATACCCCATACGTCAAAGATTTCACATTCTTGTATGAAATTTTAAGGCATTTCATCTTTATGTGTGATCTTGTATGAAATTTATGAGAATTTTATGAGTACAAAAGTTGGGATCAATTCCGCGGATGTCAGAAATTTTCCAAGCAATTACTTTCTTATGATTCTTCAGCACGTCGATTAGTCGAGATTTTTATTCTTCTTTCAAGTCCTTTACGATGATGACGGGTAACTTCTTATTGTCTTCAAGGAACACGTATTCGAGATGAGACGGTAGATCCTTAAGCTCTAAATCCGGAGGATTGTCGATGGAAGGCGTAGTCAAATTCGGATCATCGATTGAGATTTCCTTAGGAGACGGTGGAGAAATATGGTCCTCATTGAGAAGTTTCTCAATGGTACGAATGTCTTCATCCCAATTGGAGGGAGAATCATCATATTGTAAGTCCACATCCCCCAAAGTTTCTTCAAATTCTTTCAAAAGGAAATCACTTTCTCCAAATGGAGTTAGTGATGGATCAATAGAGGCAACGGTCTCAACAATGGGTAGAGAAGAAGAACCACTTTTACAAGCGTCTTTGAAATGCTCTTCACAAGCCTCATCAAGAACGTCAATGAAATTAACGCTCTCGTTTTCATAAGGTTGCTTAGAAAGTTTACCCATGTTGAAGACGATTTTATCCTCACCAACTCTCATGATTAATTCGCCCGCAGCTACATCAATGAGAGTGCGACCGGTCCTCAAGAATGGACGTCCAACGATTAATGGAACACGGGGGTCCATCTCGTAGTCAACGACAACAAAATCTGTCGGAAAGGTGAATTTATCGACACCGACGAAGACATCTTCGGCTATCCCCACCGGATAAGCAACCGTACAGTTAGCTAATTCCAATGTCATTCGTGTGGGGACTAGCTCGGGTAGAGATAATTGTTTCCAAACACTTAATGGCATTAAGTTTATACTAGCACCTAGATCGGCTAGGGCCATACAATTCTCTACCCCGGGGAAGTTGCAAGGAATGAGAAAACGACCCGGATCACCAAGTTTGGTTGGTAATTTCCTTAAGAGCACTGCGGAGCAATTCTCATTAATTTGGGTCTGAGCGATATCAAGAAGCTTTTCTTTGTCACTAATAAGATCTTCAAACATTTTAGCATATTTCGGCATGTGAGCGAGAGCCTCAGCAAAGGAGATGTTGAAATTCAGTTGTTTAAACATTTTAAGAAAGTTAGAAACCTGAATATCATCCTTTTTCTTCAACTTCTCTTTCCTCAACCTTGAGGGATAAGGTATATTGGGTTGAGATGAAGGCTTTGGAATGGAATTATCACTCACATCCTTGGATGGTGGAGGGGTGAAAGTAGAAGGTGGAGGAATTGGAGAAGGGGGCTTGTTTTCATTTGTCACAATCACCGGTGTAGGTGTAGGAATCTCGGGTTCCTTTAAACCTTTGCCACTTCGGGTGGTGATTGCTTTCATCTCCCTCTTGGATTAGCAACGGTGTTACTCGGAAGAGAACCCGAACCAGAGGCTTGATTACTTTGGAAGAAACTAGCCATCATATCCCTTAAGTCATTCGTTTGACTGCTCAAAGAGTTTTACATATCGGCTCGAAGATCATTCCCTTGTTTCGCCATATCTCCTTTCAAGTTGATGATTTGTCGCTGAGGATTCTGCACCAGTGCGTCATTAGTCCTCATGTAAGTTTCAACCTCGTGATTAAATGCGGTGGGTTGGGTGGGAGGAAGAGCATGGTAGGCAGGTGGTTGATAAGCGGGTTGTTGGTAAACTTGGTTATTTCCTTGAGGTGGATATGGGTTTCTTTGGGTTTGATATAGAGTGGGAGCTCGAGTTTGGTTTTGATTATTGCGATGGAGGTTGTTTTGGTTTTGAGGTGGAAAACCGGGTGGTGAAAGGAAGTTGTTTGAACGATAACTGAGCAAATTGCGGTCACCTTGAGGACGTGTTTGATTGCCTCCCGTAGAAAAGTTACCATTAGCGGCATACACATTTTCCGGATTGTCATGAGTCGAAGGATAATCGGTGTATGAATGAGAACCCCCACATATTTCACATGACTGACTCAAAGCATTAACTTGCGCATTGTTGCTTTTGGTATTGTTGGCGGTTTGTAAAGCAAGTGCTTCAACAATCGAAGTAAGCTTATCAATTCTCTTGTCGGTGTCACTAGTACTAGCACTAGCCACATTAGCCCGAACACTCTTAGTTTGCACTCTAGACTTATTCTCAATAATGTCCCATGCGGCATTAGAAGACTTAACCAAAATGTTTCCCACCGAGGCACTATTTAGTGAATCTTGGTCATTCATGCTTAAACCATTGTAAAAGTATTAATTTGATGCACTTTTGTAAAACCATGTTGTGGACACTTTCTTAAAAGTTCCTTAAAACGGTCCCAAGATTCACTAAATGTCTCACCGTACTTTTGTTCAAAGTTAACGATTTCATTCCGCAAAGCGGTAGTACGTGAGGGTGGGAAAAAGTAGTTGATGAATTTGGTCTCTAAATCCGTCCAAGTAAGAATACTTTGTGGCGGTTTCTTATCAAGCCAATACCAGGCTTGTCCCTCTAAGGAGAAAGGAAAAAGTTGCAAGCGAATTACTTCTTGTGAAACCCCATTATACTTGACCGTATTAGTGAGTTGAAGAAACCTTTTGATATGGTCATGAGGATCATCAAGTGTACGCCCCAAGAATGGTTGAGCAGAGACCATTTGAATGAAGCCGGATTTGAGCTCAAAGTTGTTGGCTCCAATCTCGGGTATGACAATAGCATCGGTGTTGCCCTCTACTTGTGATTACAAAAGCTCGATCATTGGTCGATTGTCCATGGCGACAATAGGTGGAGTTTCGACTTCGGCTTGAGTTGCTTTCTTCTTACGAGCACGGGTACGTATACACACCTATAAAAAGAAAAGAAAGATAGACAAGAAATATTTTTGGTTTTTTATGTTTTTCTTTTTTTTTTGAACTTTTGAAAATTTTATATTTTTTAGGATTTTTGAAAATTTTGACACGAAAAATAACGTTCAAAAGTAAACGGATCCTAAAATCCAACGCGTCTCTCACTAAAAACCGTTAATCTTAACGAAAAGAGCCGGCAGCGGCGCCATTTAATACAAGAGATTTTCTCGTATGAAAAAGATTCGTTGTTCCAGTCTTTTCGAATTGATTATCAGTTGAAAGTGCGACTCAGTCGTTCTTGGTGGAAAATTAAAGTGGAGTGATTATCTATTTAAAAATAAAAGTAAATGTCGTTTAGTAAAAATGGAAGCTTTAAAAGTTAAACTAAAAATTAAGGCTTAAAAATAAATTTGAAAATAAAATAAAGTAATATTAAACTAAGACAAAACTTGTTTAAAAATAACACTAAGTAAAAATGCGGGAAAAA
This sequence comes from Glebionis coronaria, assembly GCA_025667525.1. NCBI lineage: Eukaryota > Viridiplantae > Streptophyta > Magnoliopsida > Asterales > Asteraceae > Glebionis > Glebionis coronaria. The sequence goes on along the minus strand of CM046875.1, from coordinate 603,831,380 downwards.
ATTTAAGTTTGAAAACTAAGATAAATAAAACAAGAAATAAAGTCTAAAACTCGAGATCGGATCGCAGCCAATGCGATCATACTCATATCGCAGTCACGATCGCAAGATTGGATCTTAACCTAGATCGCAACAATGGATCGCACCCACTGATCGCAACCACGATCGCAACAAGTGGATCGTAGCCTTTGATCGTGGTATGTGATCGTGACAATGGATCGCAACAGGGGATCGCACCCAACAATCCTAACCACGATCGCACTATGGGATCGCAGCCAGTGATCGTAACCACGGATCGCAGCAATGGATCGCAACAAGTGGATCGTAGCTATGATCGTGATGTGTGATCGTAGTATGATCGAAGTAAAGGATCGCAAGTAGAAACCCTAGGGGTTTATGCGATCACGCTTACTTGATCGGAATGGGTAAACTCATAAGGCTGATACGATGGGATTCACAAAGAGCAAACAAGCAAAAACGAATAAGCACTTATTCAAATCTTAACCAAATGAAAACAAGCATAAATTTAAAAACTTTTAAAGCACTAAATAAGCAAACTTTATATAACAAACTTTAAAAAGATTAAACTTTTAAGAAAACATAAAAGACAATAAGCTAGATACGAAATAAGCCAAAAAGCATAACAAGCTTAAAGCTTAAATCGTATAAAAACTTAGATAGGAATAAAAAAGGTAACTTCTTAATCACACAAACATCAAAATTAAACAAGATGCATTAATATTTCGGATCAAGAACAAATCAAAATCAAGAAAGGTAGGATAAGATTAAAGATGAAAAGCATAAACTTGAACATGTAAATTAATGATTCCAAGATACAAGATTAAACTAAAGCTTAAACATGAAAGAAAGAAAAGATGAAATTCTAGTGAGAGAAAGTTAGCACTTTCTCTCTCTAAAAATTAAAACTACAAAGTAAAATGAAGACTAGCTAACAACTAACACCCTCCTAATGACACATTAGGAGGGTATATATAGGAGGTGGGGAGGCTAAGTGTTTATGCTTCCTTCTTTCTTTCTTCTCGTCTCGACTCGATTTTAAATTCTTTGTCTTTTCTCGACGTCGTCTCGGGATTTGTCGATATAAATTGAACTCGTCTTATAATTTTCTTCTTTAATTAGACTTAGTTCTTCGACTTCATTAAACTTCCGTCTTTAGACTTTTTCTTCGATAAATCTTCAGAATAGGCCTTGGACTTCCGTTCTTTTGGCACTCTTGATCTTTTGACTTCGTCTTTTCTCGTTTTCTTCGATAAAAGCCCGTGATAGACCGTGTTTTCTTCCTTTTTTCATATTTTCATCCTGAAACACAATAAAAACACAAACCACACATAATTCCGACTTTTACGACATAAAATACACGTTTTGGTCTTGTTATTATTGGAAATAAGTGGTAAAAGGATAAGTATTTTCACACTTATTGTGTTGATTCAGGTGTTAGTTAAGAATTACTCGGTGAAGGTGCCTTTTATACAATTGTAATCGTGGAATTATCTGATTGAGCTTCATTTTCTGTAGCGACAACATCGTGAACCGGAGCTATTACTGCAGGTGCTAGAGCAACAATACTTGGAGGAGTAAAAAATTAATCAAAGAACGATTGAAACAACGTATCCTACTCAGTCCTAGTAGGTGGTGCAAATGATAAAGAAGTAGGGTTGTTTGTGACAAGACCAGAGCTAATGTTACTGGCTCCCATTTCATGAAGTGCGGGTTCGGAGCTGCTTTGCTCAAAAGCCATAGCTTGTCAGCTCATCAAAATCAACATTCATAGTTTCAAGGATTTTTCGAGGATTTCGATTGTAGATTTGGAATGCTTTCTTTGTGGGAGCATAGCCGATGAAAATACCAATATCATCCTTTGGTTGAAGTTTTCCCAAGTTCCCACCATCATTATTCGGATAACAAAGTGCACCAAATACATAAAGATATGATTAATTGGGTAATTTTCCATGTAGAAGCTCATAAGGTGTTTTATCATGGCTCTTGCGTATTAGTGAATGGTTTTAGGTGTATACTGTTGTAGATACTGCCTCTGCCCATAAAAACAATAGATCCTTTGTGTAGATTAACATCGTTCAGGCAACTTCCATAAGTATTCTATTTCGCCTTTCAACGACATCGTTTTGTTGTGGAGTGCGAGCAATGGATGTTTCATGAGATATGCCAACTTCTTCATAATACTTACGCAAGGTTTTATTAACAAATTCGGTTTCATTATATGTCGAATGCGTCAGACGGTAGTCTTGAGACGCACTTGAATCATCTTGAGAAAGCCGATGATTAATTTAGGTGCCTCGTCTTTAGTTCGTAAAAACTTCCCCCATGTAAACCGAGAGTAATCATCCACAATGACGGGGATATACTTTTTATCACTAAGACTTTCAATACCCATAGGCCCACAAAGATCTATATGCAACAAATAAAGTTTCTTTCGGTTAGTGTCTTAAATCTTGGGTTTGTATGATTTCTTAGTGCTCTTCCTCATTGTACACACGGAACATAAATGATCCTTGTGAAATTTAAGTTTAGGAAGACCACGAACAAGTTTGTTTTTCGCCAAGTGATGAATAGCGTCAAAGTTAAGGATGAGATAACCGGCGATTCCATAACCATGACTTAGTCTTCGATTCTTTGGAGAGAAGACATACGGGAGACGCGACCATCATATCTTTAAAGAAAAAGTATACAATTTATTCCCTCGAGTACCTTTCAATAGATCAACCCCTTCTAAGTTACGAATGAAATAGGTTTGCTCTCGAAAAGCAACTTTTAGGTTTCTATCGCAGAATTGTCCGACAGAGAATAAATTATGACCGAGTCTTTCTACATAATACACTCTTGAAATCATAACATTACATATCTGATATTCACCATAACCCATTATCTTTGCAATATGATCATTTCTGAATCGAACTGTACCAAGAAACTTGCTAACAAAATTTCTGAACTGAGAGCGATCTCCAGTCATATGCTTGGAGCAACCAGAGTCCAAATACCACAAGACGATTTGGACAACCTGTTTTGAACAACAAAACTATACAATGCATTGGAAGCTATGGGTTCCGTAGTGTTAGTAGATACAAATTTAATATTTGAAGAATTGCTAACATTAGTGTCCTCCTCATATTCCAGCGTTTTCTAACATATGTTTTGTTAATAACATGTTTTATTGTTCCATCTTCTTGAGGTTTTGTATTACTATCAGGCACTACGGTGAGATTAGACCAATTTAAAGGGCACTTTTTTTCTATAGTAGTTTTGGTGTTCCTAATTAAAGGACACATATTTATTTTGGTAGTTTTGGTACTCCTAGTTAAAGGGCACACTTTCTTTGCTTTAGTGGGAGTGATCCTAGTTAAAGGGCACGTATTTCCTACTATAGTGAAGTATCTACGAGCGGGGCGTCACATCCATCCAACTTGGGTAAGCACTTTCCCAGTCGGTTTCCATTCTAAGTTATGTTTACGGGCATACTTCATTCACATAATCAATAAAGCAAGAATCATAATGCTTTGAAAACATACATTTATTACAATTCTAACATCTCAAATTAGAATTCATAGTAGGCTTAGAATGCTGCACAACCACAGAGCCTTTAGTTTTAACTACATGATTCATTTTATTTAAAGCATAAATAACATTATTAGGATGGGCTTCTACATTCTTCTTCACTTTACTACTAGATGAGGGCAAGATCTTATCTTTCTTTGTTTTGCCTTTAGGCTGTGATCTTTGAACCCTAGTAGGATGCTTTATTCTGTAGAAGGCAACATGGGAACATTAGAAGCCGATTCTGGTTTCGCCTTATTCTTTTTACTAACGGTTGAGATGGTTTAGCCTTAGAGCCCTTGCTAATTGGTGTGACGACAATGATTTTAGTCTTGGTTGACTTCACTTTGGGAGCACTTAAGGACGGTGTTGAAATGATGGATGTGTTATTAACACGAAGTATTTCTTTTAACTCATCCAATGCCATATTATTATCACAAATCATCGCATGTAAATTTGAGATTTCTATTGACTTTTGATTTAGGTTCTCAATAGCTTCTAGTGTTCGTTTCACATTATCAGTGGTCACTTCCTTAGCACACTCATATTCAATTGGCAACGATTTAGCAATCTTGTCACATTTCTGACTCTGTTTTGGTGGTTTATTCATTCAAAAGACCTTTTCAAAAGATGGATCATCTATATTAACACCTTCTTGTGATGTTTGAAAAATCTCATTAATTAGTTGTTTCTCAATTTCAAGAGAAATACAATGTTTTTAAAGTTCATCAAAACATTTTGAAAGTAAATTATAGGAATCTTGAAGCTTTAAAAAAATAGTGTCAGATTTGTGACAATTTTAACTATCTACCACATTATCAACACTATGCACAATAGAATCATTTATCAACACAATTATTCACACAAACGATTACAATATCATGCGACATCACTTGTTTCAGAAGTAGGTCATTTTGGTGCAAAATTCTTTCTTTTTCTATTAAACAGTTTTCAAAAGCATCATCATTTCATAGAAAACTCTTTGAACTTATTTAATCTCATAGACCAAATTCTGATTAGTATTATTAAAACACGCTTTAATATTTTTCACAAATGGAATAATTTTGTCACGGAATGTAGCCTTGGTGTGTTCAAAGTTCCATGTTCCTTCGGTTAAAGTCATCGGAGTCGTACGTTCCTTAATGACCTTGTAGAAATCGGCAAAGTGTTGGGTAGCTCATTCAAGCTTGTATACAACATACTTACCGGTGGAATTACCTTAGATAGTTCCTTTTCGACAAGGGTAGGATACGTACTAGGAATCTCAGTGCTAGACGAGCTTTGAGACACACATGCAAGAGCGTAATCAATTTCTCTTTGTGTTTTAAAGCGGGTTTTGAAACTAAGAGTTAATTTGTTATGTTTTACATAGTCAATAGGTCTGTAATTAACTTTTGTAGTCTCAATCAAATCATTTTCCTTTTGTTTTGAAAGCATTTTTAACCGACTTTCTTCCAAAAGTGATATCATCTCCTCATCATCACGAACATATGGAACATCTACCTTTTTACCAATTTGGGTAGCATCATAAAGACTAGTAATTTCTTGTTGAGCTTGTTTTACAAAACCTGGATTTGGTGGTAAATCTTGTAGACGTTTAAGTTCAAGGTATTTAAATGATGATGTTAATAAATGAACCGTTTTAGTCGAACAATGTTGTTTAAGAAGCAATAAATCTACCTTTTTAAGCGCATTGGATGCATGAATTTCCGTTTCTACCTTTTTAGACTCGAGAGTTTCGAAATTCGTTTTAAGTTTTTGAAAATTAGTGACAAACGAATCTTTTTCTTTGACTTGATTAGAAAGATTTGCTCGTAATGTTTCTATCTCTTTTAAATGTGCCAGCCTTTCAAAACGAAATCGATCTAATTCTGGATAGGTTATTTTTCAACTTGAGGAGTCACTTCAAATTTTTAACCTTTTCTTAGCAAGCTCAGAAGATAGGGTGGCATTGATATCTATGGTATGGCGGACAACGGTATTCATATTATCAATGATATGTTTAGAAACCATTACCAAAGCTTGTTGAGCATAAGATACCATCCCCGTCGTAACATTTGGTTGAGGTTCACTCAAATGCGTAGGATTATATACCCCATCATTTGAGTTACTATTTACTGAATGTTGTTCGAGGTTCTTATTGTCATGCCCAACTTGATGTATATTATCATGAACGATATTGGTTGTGACTGGTACCTCACCGACGACAGCAGAACCGCAGTAACAGAGATTAGCAACGAGAGCAACTTAGGCTGAGTGAATTTCATCACAAATCCGAATCATATGCGTCAAGATCATCCATTTGATATGCTACATTTGATGTAGATATTGTTTGAATGCCTTTATTTTGTGTTGCCCCTAGGCCTGCAAGAAATGCTAATTTCTCTGAATCCAATGTCTTTCTCTTCGCTTGAGCATCAACTAACAACATCTTTTCTTGAAACCATGATGCATTCCTTCTCCTCTTAGGTTGAGTACATTGCCTTCTCATGTGACCTTGTCCTTAGAAATTATAGCACGTCACAACTTTCTAAGGACCATTGAAACTTCTATTTGTCGTGGCATTGACGGTTCTTGTACTCGGTCCAAATGAATTTTGCCTCCCTTGAATAGATTGCACTGTCACTTGACCATTTGAATAGTAGCTTGTTGGAAATACGTTTTTCGTATTAAGAAGGATCGGTCACTCCAACGATAGTCCATGTAATAGCTCATAGTTTAGTTAACTTTCTTTATTTAACAAACAAGTCCAAGCCTAGCCTACAACTTGTGTAGGCCGGCCCAAACGTGTAAACCCAAGCCCATTACAAGGCTTGGGTATATAAACCCTCTCCTTTGATGGAGAGGGTGGTGTGGTTTCATAATTTACACATAGTAAACATTGGTTTTCTCTCTCTAAGTGTGTGTGTGTAATCCACCATCTCTCTATCTCTTTCTCTCTCTAAAAACATAACCATAGATTTACATTTCTACAAATGGTATCAAGAGCTTGGGATGAAATATAGGTTTGTTTTTAGTGTTGCGTATGTTTTATAAACATTTCGTAGGTTGTTGAGTATTTCTTGCCGAATTCTCAATTTTTTTTGTGTTTGATCGTGATTTCTAGTAGTATAACGTAGTGATTTATGTTATAGTGTTTTTGGTATCTTGTTTTTGGTTAAAACACAGTCATTCTTGGATCAAAAGTGCAAAAAGTCCTTGTGTTCTTCATTCCGAAATTCATGCAAACATCACCATCGGAAACGTCATTCGAAGGTGTTAATATCGATGATGCAAATTTTGAAAAGAATTTTCGATTGAATTTACAATCAAAACAGCGTCAGCCAAGTGACAAAGTTGCTAACTCTTTGCCGATAGAAATAGAGAAATCTAAGGAGCTTAACTGTGTGAACGTACTCGAGGCCACTGAGAATTTTAGACTTGATCTAGATAATCGAGTTTCCAAGATTTTGTCCAAAGTTGATAACTTAAAACAGAAAAATACACGACTCTTCGATTCAGTACAGCCCGCATGTGTTGATACCACTGCACAGAATCAATCATTGATTGAACAATTGAATCGAAAGTCGATGGAAATATCTGATTTGAGGGAACAAATTTGTGATAAGAATCTGGTCTTGGCTGAGTTAAAGGAAACATTTCGTACTCTAAAAGGTAAGAATGTTGTGGATAACGCAGCCACTGTCTCAGCATCGTATTCTAGTGCAATCAAAAGGAACCTTATAGCCGTCACACCACTTAACAAGGGCCCTAGGACTAAACCATCTCAAACTTTGGTCACTAAAGAAAAGGCGGAATCAAAACCAGCTTCTAATATTCCTGTGTTGCCTTCTACAGGAGTAAGCACCACTACTAAGGCTCAAAGATCTAAGCTTAAGAGAAACAAGAAGAATGATAGGATCTTGCCCCCATCTAGTAGTCAAGTGAAGAAGAAAGTAGAAGCCCATCCTAGGAATGTTATTTCTGTTTTGAATAAAAAGAATCATGTAGCTAAACCTAAAGGCTCTGCGGTTGTGCAGCGTTCTAAGCCTACTGTGAATTCTAATTTAAAATGTTGGAATTGCAATGAATGTATGTTTTCTAGTCGTCATGATTCTTGCCTTATTGACCATGTGAATGAGATGCATGCCCGGAAAAATGGATTAAAATGGAAACCGACTGGGAAAGTGTTAACCCAAGTTCGTTGGATGTGGCGCCCCACTGGTAGAACTTTCACTATAGTAGGAAATATGTGCCCTTTAACTAGGATCACTCCCACTGAAGTGAAGAAAGCGTGCCCTTTAACTAGGAGTACCAAGGCTACCAAAACACAAGCGTGTCCTTTAACTAGGAACACCAACACTACTGTAGGAACAAAGTGCCCTTTAAATAGGTCTACTCCCATTGTAGTGCCCGCGAATAATCCAAAACCTAAGAAAGTTGGAACTGTAAAACCTGTTAGTGTTAAAACTCACATTAGAAAACGCAGGAAATCTAAGGGTAACAAAAATGTTAGCAACTCTGATAATATTTTATCTGTATCTGCTAACACTCCGGAACCAATAGTTTCCAATGCATTGTCTACTGTTGTTGTTGAAAACAGGTGGTCCAAATTGTTCTCTGGTATTTGGACTCTGGTTGCTCCAAGCATATGACCGGAGATCGCTCTCAGCTTAGAAATTTCGTCAGCAAGTTTCTTGGTACGGTTCGATTTGGGAATGATCATATTGCAAAGATAATGGGTTATGGTGAATATCATATTGGGAATGTTATAATTTCGAGAGTGTATTATGTGGAAGGACTTGGTCACAACTTATTTTCTGTGGGACAATTTTGTGATGCAAACCTAGAAGTTGCTTTTCGAGAGCATACCTGCTTCATTCGTAATTTGGAAGGGGTTGATTTATTGTAAGGTACTCGAGGGAATAATTTGTATACTTTGTCTCTACAAGACATGATGGCCGCTTCTCCCGTATGTCTTCTCTCCAAAGCATCAAAGACTAAGTCATGGTTATGGCATCGACGGTTATCTCATCTTAACTTTGACGCTATTAATCATTTGGCGAAAAACGAACTTGTTCGTGGTCTTCCTAAACTATCATTTCACAAGGATCATTTGTGTTCCGCGTGTACAATGGAGAAAAGCACTAAGAAGTCTTACAAACCCAAAACTGAAGACACCAACCAAGAGAAACTTTATCTGTTGCATATGGATCTTTGCGGGCCAATGCGTGTTGAAAGTCTTAGTGGCAAAAAGTACATCCTCGTCATTGTCGATGATTACTCTCGGTTTACATGGGTGAAATTTCTTAAATCAAAACATGAGGCACCTAAATTCATCATCGGATTTCTCAAGATGATTCAAGTGCGTCTCAACACTACTGTCTGACGCATTCGTACAGATAATGGAACCGAATTTGTGAATCAAATTTTGCGTGATTATTATGAAGAAGTTGGCATTTCTCTTGAAACATCCGTTGCTCGCACTCCACAACAAAACGGTGTCGTTGAAAGGCGAAATCGCACACTTATGGAAGCTGCTCGAACGATGTTAATTTACGCAAAGGCTCCATTGTTTTTATGGGCAGAAGCAATATCTACAGCAGTGTACACCCAAAACCGGTCACTAATTCGTAAACGCCATGGTAAAACACCTTATGAGCTTCTCCATGGAAAAGTACCAGATTTATCATATCTTCATGTATTTGGTTCTCTTTGCTATCCAAATAACGATGGTGACAATTTGGGAAAACTTCAACCAAAGGCTGATATTGGTATTTTCATTGGTTATGCACCCGCAAAGAAGGCATACCGAATCTACAACCGTAACTCTCGCAAGATCCTCGAAACTATGAATGTTGATTTTGATGAGCTGACAGCAATGGCTTCTGAGCAAAGCAGCTCTGAACCCGCACTTCATGAAATGGGACCCATTAACATTAGTTCTGGTCTTGTCCCAAATAACCCTACTTCATCATAATTTATACCACCTACTAGGAATGAATGGGATACGTTGTTTAAACCGTTCTTTGATGAATTCTTTACTCCTCCAAGTATCGTTGCTCCAGAACCTGAGGTAATAGCTCCGGTAACCGAAGTTGTCGCTCCAGCAACCGTTGCACAATCAGATACGTCTGCACCTACAATTGGTCTAGATATACCGTCAACAAGTAATTCTCAACCAACACATGTGTCAACTACCCATGTCATGCCTATTGATGATGAAGAGGATGATGATGATCACGATTTGGAATTCGCTCAAATGCGTGAACTTCCATTCTTTGGTGTACCTATTCCCGACCCTAATCAAGCCGGGTCGTCCACCTTAGAGAAAGCTCCTAGTACGGTTTACTCCAATCCACAGATTCGTGAACATGACAGCAAGTGGACAAAGGATCATCCTATAGATTCTATTATTGGTGACCCTAATCGTCCGGTATCCACACGAAGTCAGTTACAAGAAAGTGCATTGTTTTGTCACTTTGATGCTTTTCTCACTGAAGTTGAACCTAAGACATGGCAACAAGCTTTTACTCAATCATGTTGGATAGAAGCTATGCAAGAAGAACTTAATGAATTTATACGTCTTGAAGTATGGGAACTTGTCCCATGCCCGGATCAAGTGCAGTTACTCACTTTGAAATGGGTTTACAAGGTGAAACTCGACGAGTTAGGCGGAATATTGAAGAACAAAGCTCGACTAGTAGCTCGTGGATACAAGCAATTATTGGGCATCGACTTTATGGAATCCTTTGCACCTGTTGCCCGTTTGGAAGCTATTAGACTATTCCTCGCTTATGCAACCCATATGAATATGGTCGTCTATCAGATGGATGTGAAGACGGCATTTCTTAATGGTGAACTCAAGGAAGAGGTCTATGTTCAACAACCGGATGGTTTTGTGAATCCTAAATATCCTAATCATGTGTACAAGCTTAAGAAGGCTCTCTATGGGTTGAAGCAAGCTCCACGTGCATGGTATGATCTTTTGTCACAATTCCTCATTACGCAAGGCTTCGCTAAAGGCAAGGTGGATCCCACGCTGTTCATTCAGAAACGAGGTGAAGATATGATTATGGTACAAATATATGTTGATGATATTATATTTACAGCCTCGACCCAAACATTATCAGATGAGTTTGGGACACTCATGTCTTCCAAGTTTAAGATGTCAATGATGGGCAAGGTATCATTCTTCTTAGGTCTTCAGATATCTCAGAGTCCAAGAGGCATCTTTATCAATCAATCCAAGTATGCCCTTGAATCGCTTAAGAAGTATAAGATGGAATCTTGCGACCCCGTGGATACTCCAATGGTGGAACGAACTAAGCTCGATGCAGATCCACATGGAGTTGCTGTTGATCCGACACTTTATCGTGGAATGATAGGTACTCTTCTGTATATCACAGCCAGTCGACCTGATCTTCAGTTTACTATATGTATGTGTGCCAGGTATCAAACTAGGCCTACTGAGTTACACTAAGCTACTGTTAAAAGGATCTTTCGATATCTTAAAGGAACCATTAATCGGGGACTTTGGTATTCGTAGGACTCTTCTATTGCACTAATGGTATATGCAGATGCGGATCACGCGGGTTGTCAAGATACAAGGCGTAGCACGAGTGGAACTTTGCAACTACTAGGAGATCGACTAATCAGTTGGGCATCGAAAAGGCAGAAAAGCGCTGCAATTTCAAGTACGGAAGCAGAATACATAGCTATGTCCGGTTGTTGTGCTCAAATTCTTTGGATGAGATCGCAATTAACCGACTATGGTCTAGGTTTCAACAAAATTCCGATGTACTACGACAACAAGAGTGCAATTGCCTTATGCTGCAACAATGTTCAATTCTCCCGGTCGAAGCATATTGACATTCGCTACCACTTCATCAGGGAGCAAGTGGAAAATGGAGTAATCAAGCTTTACTTTGTCCGATCTGAGTATCAATTGGCGGATATTTTCACGAAGGCTTTAGATCGCGCTCGAATTGAATTTTTGGCCGACAAGCTAGGAATGAGAACTTTCTCGCCTGAGACTCTAAAGGAACTAGCAGATGAAGCGAAAGAATAGTGGTGGTAAAACTATTCTCCGTATCCTTGGTGATCATTTGTATATATTGTTTATATCTTTATCCACAAAAGCAAAATACAAAAATATAAAACCATATAAAAACCATAAAAATTGAAAAAAATTTCATAAAAATCCAAAAATATTTTTACTTTATTTTTGAAAGGCATGTCTTTTGGTACGATAATATTTACGGCCTTAGAAATGTTGATTAATATTGACACGACGCCATAAATAGAGTTCGTACAAAAGTTGTAAATATTTCATAAAACATGCCAAAATGGCTTGTAGTTATTTCTGACTGCAACCCGGTTTTCAATTAAAGTCAAGTATTTCTTATGAAAGCTTTGGCTAACAACGGGAATTAATTTTCTCGGGCAAGGTTTACTTTAAAACCTTGTAAGGGATCAAGTTTACTTTATAACTTGGTCTAACACAAATCAATGTACGTTTCAGTGCATTTATTTGTTAAAACAAGAGAAGTCTTGTTTTTATGAAGCTATCATCCCTACAACCATAGCAATATACAATTGGTATCTACATACTCGACGATGCGACTACTCAACCGACGACTACAGCTCTTTCAATAGAACACGGGTCAACAATTGAGGGGGAGCAATTGTCAAGCATTCAGAATCTTCGATGCCGAAAGTGCCAAGTTCACAAGTTGGTGTCAAGACAACAATACCAATCGTACTTGTGGTGTCAAGAGATGACTTCAGACGTGATGAGGCGACCAACCTATGCTGACGAGAACCATTTGATCTTATCATATGATGTTCTCATCAATCAGGTCCAACCTTGTCAATTCTTTTTAAATATGGTGAATATGTGATCATGTTACAAATCGGTATCAAATCTCATACGTTTGATATCATAAAGATAAAATGGACTTGCATTTTTCTTCCCAAAACCTTTGTTAAAACTTCATTAAATCAATTGATATTAAAAACATCGATTGGGTTAATCTTTTTAATATGGGGGAGAAAATGTGATTTAATATGGGATATTATCACAAATGGTGGTTTGACTTAATGTGCTGGCTCATCTCGACTTGTGCGAAATGTTTTCGAATATCGTGGCATATGTTAAGGGGGAGCAAAATGGATTTGCTATATCAAAATGGATTTTCATGGTGACATATACTTACCCAAAACCCATTTATTTCACGACGATGAAGATTGTGGTGACATAAGGATGGTAGGATAGGTTAAGTCCTATGATTCTTCCAGAACCGGAGGAATCTTCCCAAGGACATTCCATAGCTAGAAATAGTAGTCCTTAGGAAAGTTGGAGAAAGATTGTGAACGTAGCTGAATGCCGACCAAGTACTTAAGTTAGCACTAGAACAATCACAACAAGGTGCTAGTTATGACGTATTGGTAAGCATTACAGGGGTTGAAGAATGAAAAAGAATTGTAAAGATAAAGGGTGTAAAGAAAGAAGCCCTCCTTACAACTTTAGGCAGAAACCGGGTCAATGCATATGCTATTAAGATCATTGTCTAAATGGTTCTTGATATTGAAGACAGACATCATGGACCCAGTGATGCAATGCACAACCCATCCCAGCTAACTCAGATATCTCTTAAAAGATATTTGTTTTAATCACACGGAGACAACGCATTATCAACTGATTTATTCACTTCGAATAAATTGGTATTGAAAAGGTGGCACTCCTCTCCAGCCTCCGATAACTAAAATCCAAATTGCACGATCGAGTCTAGAGCCATTTGACATCATCAAATATCTCATTAGGACACACTTTCATATTTCCTTGCTTCTTCACACACTGTGAAAAGTAAGAAAGATTTTAAGAGTCCTACGCAAAATCTTCATGATCTTGCCTGAACATCCGAGTAATACGAAAGTATTTACAATGAAGATGGAAATCCTTCTTGAGCGAATATCAAAAAGCTCATGGTAGGTGACTTGTGCGATTCTTTATGAATCAAACTTGTGATAACTGGAAAGCAACAGCTGTTTGCACCTGGCTTTCTCCGGCGCATATTAGCTTAGCTGCGCTTAATAGGCCGGTTTACGTTCCAGGCCTCTACGCAATATCTTAGTGATCTTGCCAAAACACTCAGAGTGATACCTTAGTGTTCACAGTGATGAGTGGAAATCCTTCTAGTGTTAACCTCAAACAGCACTTGGTAGGTAACTTGCAAGATTCTATACGAATCAAGCTCGTGACAACTGCAAAGCAACGATGGTGCGGTTCTTAATTGAATTTCACTTGTTCCAGGAACATAAATTGACGGCTTCAAATCATGCGGATATTATTATCCAAATGATTCACTCTTTATGTTCGCAGTCAGCTTTGGACGGTCGAATAAAGAGAACGGGTTTACCCACGAAATCCTGTCAGGAAGTTACTTAATTGAAACTATCCGTCACGGGTATGATATCTAATATCGTCCAACGGTCTTCACCGACCGGAGGTAAAATGCTACCGATTTAGAATGAAATGTTCAAAGCCATTTCTTTTGTGTCGACTTATGTTGCGGCATTTGAAGACGGTGGCGTTGCGGGATCCAAGAAGAAGTCGTCCCCCGCATGCTTATAATTTATGCACTTAATATCTCATCTAATTCAAGAAAGCCAAAAAGTTAAGTCTTCCGTTGTATCGAACTCTGAAGCTTTCAAGAATTACTAAGGTATAAGTATGTGGGACGCGAGGTCACGAAGAGGCTAAGATCACAAGTGATGGATGCACGAGATCAAGGCAAGAGATTAATTCTCAAGATTGATATCAAAGATCACATCAGCATGTTCACCAGAAAAGAAAAAGAAAAAGAAAGACGAAGACTACGAGCTCAAGACAAGCATAGTATGCTATGTTTATCTTATTATTGTAACTCGGGTAACGCCCTTGTTTGAAGTGACCTCCCTTAGGGGGAGATTGTTGGAAATACGTTTTTCGTATTAAGAAGGATCGGTCACTCCAACGATAGTCCATGTAATAGCTCGTAGTTTAGTTAACTTTCTTTATTTAACAAACAAGTCCAAGCCTAGCCTACAACTTGTGTAGGCCGGCCCAAACGTGTAAACCCAAGCCCATTACAAGGCTTGGGTATATAAACCCTCTCCTTTGATGGAGAGGGTGGTGTGGTTTCATAATTTACACATAGTAAACATTGGTTTTCTCTCTCTAAGTGTGTGTGTAATCCACCATCTCTCTATCTCTTTCTCTCTCTAAAAACATAAGCATAGATTTACATTTCTACATAGCTTGTTGTCGAGGATTTCAAGATGTGCATAGTTGATTGTTCGTGGGTGGAACTCCTCTAATAGCAACAAGTTTTGACAAGTAAGTTGTGAGGTGGTTTAAAACATCATTGGTATTATCAGTTTGTTTGAACACTGGTACTTGAACATCTGGAAGTTCATTGGAGTAAATAGATTATGCCTATGAAATTTCCATTGGAAAATAGCCTTGCTAAGGAGTATAGCCAATTGGAGGAGAATTAATTGGATGTGAATAAGCATGTTGAGATACTTCCCTCGTGATAGTTTGCGATAGAGATGCTTGATGAGTTAGTTGTTGAGTATAATGTTGTTGTGGCATAATTTATTGTTGATAGGATTGTTGTTACCTAGTTGTGGTTGATATGATGGTTGTTGTGGTTGCTGATATGTGTGTTGTGGTTGCTGCTGATATGACGGTTGTTGATAAAAATATGTCGAGCTTTGATGAGGAGTCATTTGGTTTGAAGCAATAAGAGCAAGTGGATCACGAACTTGTGGTTTAGACAACCGAAGCTCTTGTACATGGTGTTCGTGTTGTTATAGATAGGCTTGAAGTTGATCCACGTTGGTTGTATGCAAATCCTTAACCAACTTGACATTCGTAACAAACTTGCTCCATTCATGAGGAAGAGTATTCAAATACTTGGTATTAAGCTGAAACTATGGTATCTTCAAATAAAAAATATTAAGCTCATTCATCAATAAAGTGAATCTCAAATAATAGTCATGAAGAGATTCCCTTAGAACAAAAGCAAACTTATCAAACGAGTCATATAGCTTACACTCTTGTTCTTGTTGTGTTAACGAGGTGCCTTGCATCAAAATTCGAATTCTCTCCCATAACTCTTTGACAACTTTATGATGAATCACGAGTTTGTACACATCCGGTGGAAGACCTTAGAGGATAATGTTTGTAGTTGAAATGTCACACTTTGCGTGAATCTTAGCCTCATCAGTCAAATCGATCATTGTACGAGGATAGGTTACGGTACCCTATGTGATGGTACCATAATCTAATGGTCTAAATTTAACCGATTTCAAAACTAGATGTCCATTTTCGGGATTCAACATATAACGTTCCATTATAGACGTCCATGAGTCGTACATCTCCTTCACCAGCATTCGTGGACGATTATCCGTACCTGACAAGATGGACTTATCCGTAAGAGACGTGTACTCCATTGCAATAATTAAGATTTACAAAGATGATCGAACAATGAAAGAAAGTAAATGTGTTTGTTGTCGAAGAGAACAATACGGGATTTTACGATTCATGGAGAATCCGAGAAATTAAATTCGCAGGATTTTACAAACCAACGAAAAAACCGTAAAAATTCTTAATTCCTTGCTTGTTGATGAAAACTGGTCAGAAAAGTCGTCCAAGATAGCTTTGATGAAAACCGAATCAAACTGAAGCGAACTTCTTATCACTATCCCGGTACCTCCTATGGTTCACGATCTCGGTAGATTTTAATACCACACTATCCCGGTAGTTTGTGTTATCACGATTCCGGTACTTATAACAACCACGATCTCGGTAGTATTATTACCACACTATCCCGGTACCTCCTATTTTTGGTAGTTTCTATTCGTGGTAGTTTCGAACTTGCCCCAGTTTGGTACTAAAGAAAAGGTAGTATCCCAGTAGTTTGATCCTAGCACTATCCCGGTACGCCTATACGGTACACCAACCCGATACTTCGACCCGGTATAACAACCCAATACCTATTATCGGTAGTACACCAACTTGGTAGTTGCAAGAAAAACACTATCCCTGTAGTGTTATTTCGGTATATTAGGGTTAATGTTATCCCGATAGTTTTTTCAAAAAATCCAAGAACATCCTAAAACTTTCAATCTTCGAAAAGAAATGATTTTGAGGTTTTCCTAAGAAATGGATTGTACTTCCAAGTGTTATAGCATCTAAGGGACCATACAAATGCAAACTTTTTCAAAATTTTCAACGAAAATTTTAATCAATATTTGTACTAAACCTTTTTCACCAAAAATCAATCCAAACAATTTTTTTTTTATCAAAAAGATGAAACCCAAATTAAAAATAATAAGTAGCAGATAATTTGTAAGAAGATTTAAGCTCTAAAAACACAAAAGAAAATTGGACGTGTGCTTATATAGCTTATAAGTTAGGAAATTCAACACAACACAAACACATGAACAAACCCATCATCTCATGGCTCTTGACACCATTTGTAGATTTATGTAAACCTTAATATCTTAGAGAGATAAAGGGTAAAGAATGGGTTGAACACACACACTTAGAGAAAGAAAGTTAGAGAGAGAAATCGAAGAAACTATGTGTAAAATTATGAGAATAACCAATCATCTCCATCAAAGGAGGGGGATTATATACCCATGACCATGGGTCACGGGCTTTGCATAGATTGGGCCGCCCATATACATGCATATGGGTTAGGCTTGATAGTTAAACTACTAAAGTGTAACTAATGTTTACTTGGACTACGACCTACTACTTAATATATTTTTTGAGTAACCAATCCTTCTTAAATACGTAAAACATATTTCCAACAGCCATCAATCAATAAACTTAATAAAGAATCTCCTTTATTTCTTGAAAGAATTCAAGGAGACGTTTATGGGCTAATAACTCCTCTGTGTGAACCATTTCAATACTTTATGGTATTAATTGATGCATCATCTCTATGGTCCCATGTTTGTCTATTATCATTAGGAAATGTTGCTTTTGCAAGGCTATTAGCCCAAATTATTCAATTAAGAGCACATTTCCTAGATTACCAAATCAAGAAGATTAGGCTTGATAATTTAGGAGAATTTACATCTTAATCATTTAATAATTTTTGTATGTCAATTCGGATTATGGTTGAGCATCTTGTAGCACACGTTCATACACAAAACGGTCTAGCTAAATTTTTAATTAAAAGATTACAAATGATCGCTAGACACTTCACATACTAGGCCTCGCGCAACTGCACCCGGTTATGTAAAACCTCGAAACATGATTGCATCTAGCGAGTCTAGGAATAGTTTCAAGAATATGTTTAGAAATCATTCTAAGAAAAATCTAGACGTTGTTATGAAAAAGACACAAGTAAGATACAATAACTTAATACCTAGTGAGAAGCCTTCTAGATTACCATACATTGCTAACCATAGTATACCTAAACCTAGGAGCATTAATCAATCATCTAGGAATTCTAGATCTTAATCCAAATCCGAACATGTTATTTGTGATACATATAAGAAATGTGTCTTTAATGCAAATCATGCTACATGTGTAAAAAATTCCTTAGTGAGGTGAACTCTCGTGCTAAAGCACAATCCCATAACACAATTGTTAGAAACAAACCCGTAGAACACTTAAATAATTCAGTGGAATCTAAAAGATGGATTTCTAAAGGACACAGGTGTCTTCCCATAAGTCTTCCACTATACATGAGAAAATTACGAATCTTATATATTATCTTATATGGAAACCAATGAGATAATCTTCAATAAAGTTTGTCTTATGAGGATCCTACAGGGATACTTTTAGCCTCTTGCACAAACAAGGTCGATAGTGAACCCCCACATGGTTTCGATATAGATATCATTAACCACATGAATGCAAACAAACTCTTGATGAAAGTTCAGGTACACCAATCAGTGTTCAAAATGAACAAAGTCGTACTCTAACTGAAGGTACCTCATACAATGTCATAAAGGACAATCTCAAAGTTTGTTCGCTTAAAAGGATGATGTTTACGAATCAAGTGTCTCTGGGATTTCACAAATCATCTCATGAAAAAGGTTTATATTCACATGACAGATAGTAACCCATACCTTAAAGAAAGAAAAGTTTATCTCTAATGATAACTTATCCCCATGACGGGAAATTAATTTTTCTCGATCATGAGCTATTATTAAAACATTCAAAGTTTTAAGCTCATAAAGATGGCTTATAATCAAATAACATAATGTAACACGGACCTAAACGAAAGGAAAGCTCGTCTCGAATGATAACTTATCCTCATAATGAGAAATTATATTTTATCGGTCATGATCTTCTTCTAAAAAACATTCAAAGTTTTTGAGGTCATGTAAATGGCTTGCATTTATTTCATATTGTAACCTGTTTTTCACATTCAGGAAAGATTGTCAACAAAAAGACAATTGTTCCTCGCAAGGGGAAATTAATTTTATCGAGAGGTTTCGTTTTTTAAAACTCGAACACTTAATTTCATCACTTTATCCAACTGGTTAGGGTTAATATATCTTGTACAACCTCAAGTAGTGTATAGGTAAGTGCTATGTGTCAAGAATAAATAATTTTCAAAAGTTTCTCACTAAACATAAAATCTTGATACTATCACTAACCTATTATAATTTAAAGGGGAACTCTAATCATGCTTAATCGGACATGCATTTCTCTCCCCCAAATTTATTTCTTAAAACTTTATTAAATCAATTGATATCCAAAATACGAAGTAACTTAATATTTTTCTCAAAGGAAGAAAATGTGATTTAACATGTGAATAACGAATTAGCTGACTTTAAGTGCAGGCTCTGCCCTACATATGCTAAATACATTTTTGAATATCGGTGTATATGTGTAAAGGGGAGCAAATAGTTTTGTAAGTAAAACATTCAAGGTACATAAAACTCTTTGATTTATATCAATAGTAACTTGATTGGTTTTTCTAATGATTTTCTCGGACAAAATATACCTTTCCCAACAATTAATTTGCATGACACTTATGGTGACAAAAGGGTGGTAGGTTAGGTGTTAGTCCTATGATCAAATCATAACCGGATAAATCTACCCAAGGACAATCCATAATTAGAAATAGATGTCCTTAGGAAAGATGAAGTTAGCTTGCGAACGAAGTAGAATGTCAACTAATGACTTAAGCTAGCACTTGAACAGTCACTATAAGGTGTTAGTAATGACGTCTTGGTAAGCATTTAAGGGTTTGAAGAATGAAAAAGAAAAGTATAAGATAAATGGTGAAAGGAAAGAAGCCCTTCTTAGACTTAGGCAAAAACCAGGGTAACTCATATGCTATCAGAATCACAAAGATGATTGATGATATTAAAGATAGTCATCATGAACCCAGTGATGTATTGCACAACCCTTTCCAACTAACTCAAGCATCTCTCAAAAGATATTTGTTTTATTGTCAGAGAGTTAAACTTATTATCTATCGACTTTTATGCTCTGAGTAAGTAGGTATTAAAAAGGTGGCATAAGCTCCAGCCTCCCGTCGCTAAAAAAATTGCACTATCGATTATAGAGACAACACGTAGAACAGTATTAATCTCATTTAGTCACTTTCATGATAACACTTGTCGTTCACAATCTAAGAAGACAAAGTGTAAATATATATAAATTCCTACACATTATCTTCATGATTTTAAAAGAACATTTATAGTGTACTAATATTTCGTTTTTAGTATCGTTTTTTTCTCGATATCTTTACGAATTGAATGATCGATATCAATCAAGTCACTTTTTTGTTTTCGGTATTTGATCGTCAAAGTTATGGTATTCTATGTCTAATTGTCACAAAACCGTCAAAAGTATAAAATATTATCGTCTACGTAACCGTACTAGTCTAAAAACATGTTGCACATACCAAGTATTAAGCACAATGTACAATCAATTAATGCACAACAAGAATTAATGGCCAAAATGTAAAGCTAATGAAAGTATAAGGACCAAAAATGTAAATGTGAAAAGTATAGGGACTGAAATGGTAAATGTTACAAGCTAATATCCAAACTTAACAAAAATAACAAACTATGTAACCAGCTATAACAAACTACCAAACAGCATGGACTAAAATGCAAACCCTAATAAGTTTAATAGATTTCAAACTAAATAGCAACTACCTTGATTTCCAAGGACCAAAGTGCAATTATGAAAAGTTTTTTTACAAAAAACGAGCTTATTGAAGATTAAGCCATATCTTGAGTTTTACTTGACCAAATAAGCTCAAACTGGTTTCAAAAGATTCATAATTCAAAATAAGCTAGCCATGATCAAGGAATCAAGCTGAGGTGGTCTAAATCTCAAATAAGCAATTTTGAATAAGCTACTTTTAAGAGAACAACTTATTGGAATAAGCATTAGGTCTGGTTTTCTCAAAGGTGATTATAAGCCCAAAATATGGACACCTATCCAAGAAAATCTGAAAAACAACCACAAAATAAGCCAGAAAATCCAATAAGCTCAAATGGGCTTATGTTGACCAGCATTGACCAACTTTGACCAAAAGTTTACCAAGGTCAAATCTTGTTTTAAGCACTTATACAACAGTTTTATGAAATAAAATGAACACTTTTATGAAGTGGATCAGCTAGAACTGAAAATAAGCTATGACAGTTTAAAGCAGTTATCATAGAGACTTTATAGAGCTTCTAGCTTATTGAATATTGAGAACTGTTTCAAGTGGCTTTTCAACTTGTAAAGCTAGGATGTTGGACTTTACAATGCAACAAAAATCATGGTCTAATTCTAAGTTTTGAACAAGTTATGATGATTTGAATATGGACTGTTTTAGGCCTCAATGACTGACCCATAACATTTGAGTGCCATTTACCTCTTTGATTTATGGTTTTACTTCCAAACTTTGCAAAACTGTAGTGGACCAATATGTGAGTGTATGAAAACATTTTTTACTCAAAACTTATGGCAGAATCAAAAGACTGCATATGATCCAAACACTAGTTACTAAATGAAACAGATTATGAGCTAATCAACAAGTTCAAAACTAACAGATTAAGAGTTCAAACTAACAAAACATATCAGCAAAATAACAAAGATCAAATAGCAGGCAATATCAAGTAGAATTACACTAAAACTAAGAATTTAGCATGCATTGACAATTTAGAGGAAATTGTAAACAGATTTGGCACTTTTTAGCTAGGAGGCCTCCTTTGATGGAGAAGAGAGTGCTGAACTCTCTTTTCAACTTATCTATACCTTATCACCAAACAGCATCTACCAAATCAACACCAATCTCCATGGATCATCATCATTACCCTGCTACAAGTCTAATTTGGTATCACTGGCTAGAACTGGTATAAAACTTGACTGCAACAATTCTGATCACATCAAACAGCTTCCAAAACACTCACTTGATTAAGTTATTCATGAGAATAACAGAATCACAATCATGGAGGTATGAACAGTAATGAGGAGAATTGAGAATTTTAGTGAAATGTAAATTGGAATTTTATTAATGGAAGTGAAATGGTTATTCGGTTACAACTAATCTAACAAACTCTAGAGTGGTTGTCAGTCATTCTATAGTTGCTAGGAAATGAAAGGAAAATGATTTAGTAGAAAAGTACAAGTGTGTGTTTTTTCACACACTAGCTAACTACACAAAATGAGCTATCTATCTAGGGTATTTATAAAACAAGGATGATAAGTTGTTGAGGTGAGTGACGTGCCTCCACCAATGAGAAGTCGCCAGGTGTCAAAATTCTGTTAATAAATCTTCAAGTGTTCTTCATCAAATTGGGGTAATTTGATTCCCTTGATTTCATGTTAATTGAGTGAGTGGGATGTACTCGTCTTGTCAATGCGATCATTTTTGCTCTTAAAAGCTTTCTTTGATATAGCCTCTAGCGTGCTCTTTGATCTGGAAATAAGATGTGCCACGTGGCGTTCTTGTATTGGTCTAATAATGAAGTTGCGGATCATTATCTTGAGGAATAGTAGCATCCGTGTAAAGTGGAATGGTTCTTTCTGATTGGTTAACAGGGTTGAGTGGGTTTTACTGTTGAGATTTGATTATTAAATGTGTTAGCAGCTCATTAATGGTTTGACCTTGAGTCAATGATCCGAGTGAATAAGAATGTAGCTTTCTGATTGGTTGATAAGCATAGCACATGGACTAAGCTTGGTTTATCTTTCCCTTTTAGCAGAATAAGCCCCTCAATTTTGGATGTTTTCTATTTTTAGCTAAACACTTTATGAACTTGTCTTCTTAATCCCTTTGACTTTGGTCTTGAACAACATTGACCCTTTGACTTGAGTTGACTTCCACTTGAGCTCTTTGACTTTCTTTGAATTTACACTTCTAGTCCTTCAAATTTGGTAGATTGTCATGAAAGGTCCTTTGACTTTGGAGACTTGTCACAATGAGTCATTCTTTTGTCTTTTCTTCAACAATAATGCTTTGAAATCCGTGTTTGCACCAAATCGTATCATTTTACCTACAATATCACAACAAAGAATACCCTATAATACTGCTTTTTCACATAAAACTTGGTATTTTTCTTTGTGTTTTAGGGTTTGATTTGTTATAATTGATATGATATTTCACTCATATCATGTACTTTTTAACGTACACATTGATGAATGGAATCCTTCTTGTGTTAACATCAAACAACACTGTGGTAGGTCATATGTGAAATTTATTATGAATTGAACATGTGTCAACTAGAAATCAACAATGGTGTGATTCTTAATTGAATCAAAATTGTTGCAGGTTTTGACGCAATATCCTTGTGATTTAAACATTGAGAGTTACACTCTTAACGTATTAACAATGACGAATGTAAATCCTTTTAGTGTTAACATAAAAAAACATTGTGGTAGGTGACTTACAAGTTTCTATACAAATCAAGCTTGTGTAATATGGAAAGCAACGATGGTGCGATTTTAAATGAATCAAACTTGTTCTAAGAACTTGAATTGACGACACTAATCAGACTCACAATTTATCCAACTGATTCACTTTTACCACGTTGTCTGCTTTGAGACGTTCGAGTACGAGAACAGGATAGTATAGTCGCGAAACCCTAGAAAGGTGATTCTTAACCGAATCTATCTGATCACATGTATGATATCTAATATCGTTTAACGGTCCTCATGGAACCGGAGGTTAATGCTGCCGAGATAGGTCGAATGACAAAGCCATTCCGTCCGTGTCTATGTTTTGTTGTTGGCTATCTTATGCAGGTTATCAAGAAGGTGGCATTGCGACGTACTATCCTAAGTCGTCACCACATGCTCGTACCAAAAGTTAAAGACTTCAAAGAAATCAAGAAATCTAAAGATAAAGAGTTTCGAGGAAAACATATTCCTCAACAAAATCGAGATGTAATATAAAGTTCATAAAAGAAGATTGTAGAAACTAGAAGGGGGGTTGAATAGTTTCTCTTCGGTTTGTCTCTTAATTAAAATTCCTTTCAATTAGTTGAGTGTCAAAACCAACTTTTACTTGAAAGCTAGTTGCATAATGATTAGGTTCAATTCTAGTGCATTAAAAATGGCAAGTAGTAAGTGTGATGATAATGAATGTAAGTAAAGAGTAAGGAAAGAAACAACCTAGTAGGAAGACACCAAGATTTATAGTGGTTCGGCAACGAAGCTCTATCTTCGTTCCCACTCCACTCCTCGAGTACACCTACTAGAGATTTCCACTATATCCACAAGCTCCCTTCTTGGCGGAGAAAACCTTACGACGTCGCTTACATTATTTTCCGACACTAAGCTAAATGACGAGACCTAATCTTAGATAGGACCAATCTACACAACGTCGCCCACTTAACTATTTTATGACACAAGGCTAGATGTCGAGTTCTAATCGAAAGATAGAACCAATCTTCACAACGTTGCCTACTTCACTATTTTCCTACACAAGGCTAGATGTCGAGTTCTAATCCAAAGCTAGAACCAATCTTCATGACTCTTCACTTTGAAGCTAAGTGAGAACTTCATACGACACAACTACACATCACTTTATAGTTTAGTGAGAACTCACAAGACACAACTACATCACTTTATAGTTTAGTGAGAACTCACAAGACACAACTACATCACTTTATAGTTTAGTGAGAACTTACACAACACATTACAACTCAACTAAACATATCCAAGTACACACGTGTAACTTGGATCTACACAACACAAATCCAAGCACACACATATGCAATGGATTTACACAACTCTAATCCAAGTATTCACAAATAGCTTGGATGAACAAAACTAGTCCAAGTATTCACAAATACATTGGATCTACACAAGACACAAATAAACAAATGATGAACATGACTAGATCTTTAGGAGAGGATGATCTTCATCAAGGCTTCATCTTTAATCACATCACAAGTGTGTGAGTGATCTTCTCTTTGGATAAGGTAACGAAGGAGATCAAGAGGATAATCATAAGTAAACATACATTAAGTGATCATTTACAAATGATTAGGATTAGAAAGGAGAAAGAAGGCTGAAAGAAATGTCCAGAAAGGGTTATGGAGAATGAAGATTTGATGTACTATTTATAGGAGACAAAATCCAATGGCTAGCTGCGCGCGGTTCTTTATTGCACTAGGCGGTTCCTTATCAATAAAGAACCGCGTAGGCACTTCAGGAACCGTAGAGGTAGACTCCGCTCCTTTTTGTCTTTTATTGGATTTGAAATATGTAACACCCCCCAAATTTATACAACTCAGTACAACGGAAGACTAGTTGGTGTTACGGGATAGCACATTACTCACATCATAGACAACGCATAAAAATCGCGTCGTTTAATAATAAATCATTTCCATTCATAAACATCAAAGTTACATCGGTCCCAAGTCATTATATTTCATACAAAGTTTTGCAAATTATTTGAATGGAAAAATGTTGTTTAAGTGCGGGCCATGAATTCTTGTTGTCTTCCCGAGAATTACCTTCAAGTACCTGAGATAAAACATGTTTAAAGAAAAGGGTCAGCGATAACGCCGAGTGAATTCATAGAGTTTAATAAATTCCATCAATATAATTTTGGTATAAAATTAGTACCAAAAATCAATTCGTACAAATCGTTGTAATAGGCCGTAAAATGGCCAAAATCATTTTATACAAATCCTTATCGAAAATCATAATATAGGCATTGCCTTAAAAATTATTATACGAGCCAATGTCGTAAAAACATCATACAATACGTCTTATGACGTTGTATGAAAACAAAAACCGTTATATGAATATGGTTATATAAAACCAAAACACGAACATAATATCAATAGTATGACCCTGTATTGCTAGTCAGGCAATACATCGTAATTCGAAGCGTCTAATAGTATTTCGTTAGTTTTTGGATTATTATAAGCCGCATGACATTGTTACCTTACTAAGCCAACAACGGGTAGCTAACCCGATACCAATTTTGCCCATCTAAAGTAGCGTGACGTCACAAAGGTCACGCTATGGAAATCTTCTCATACATAAATTCGCTTACCAATCAATGTGGCACGACGGGGATCAACCGTCAAGGCGTGAACTGGGGTGATCGTCCCCAAATAGTACTATTAAATGCATAAGCGTCTACCAACTCCCGGTAGTTCACAATTCATGCTAATGGGACTTTTAGTGACATAACCTAACTTTAATAATCCATTTTATTTCATCTATCGGGTCCATCAATCATTTATCGGGTCATACAATCGGGTCATTCAATCATTCGGGTCCAAAATCAATAATCAAACAATCGGTACAAATGGTGTCCTATTTTATAAAACTAACATGTTATCTCCCTCGCGGGTTTATAAAACATTTATGAAAACATTTAAAAGAGTGCGAGGCTATGAACTCACGTTGATGTGGGAAGGCGATTATCGACGATTCGGATGTACGGTACGTGCTTCAATCACGGAAACCTAGACAAATAACACTCGGTCTTAGACGTTTGTCCAATGACTTTATAAAATAACAACTATGTATACATATGATGATTATATATATATATGATGATCAAGTGGGTTTACATATTCTCGTTTACTCATTTTAGAGTTATGTGTTGATAACTTTTATACTAGTTTTCTCGTTTTACCTATTTACGTGTTTTAGGTCCAATAAGCATATTATAAGTTCTTAACTTGTATTAATCCTTTTTGTACTTATATTATCAGTACATACACTTTCAAGTTGGGCCCAAATGGGTTAAGTCCAATAATAAGTTTATAAGTGTTCTAGTCCATTTTTGTTGTATTATTAGTCCAATAACGTTAATTTAGTCCGTTAATGTCCGTATTTCTTATAGTTCGGGTTTTATCGGTTTTTACTTGTATTAGTTCCTTATACATCAGTATATGACTTTTATAAACTTTACATTAGACGGGTTTGGTCGTCTAAGTTTTATTTGGCGGAAAACGTTAATTTTACGGCGATAGCCGAAAAAGTCGTAAAAATCAAGTTTATAGTTTTTATTACTTATAAATATTATTTCACCACCATTTTTATAATTTATATATTTATTCCACCTTTTACATATTTATATAAATAGAATCCAAGAGTTAGTGGGTTTTAACTTTACATTTTATACAATATAATTTTGAGTGCTTATATAATAGTATTATACTTTATTTCTAAAAATCTGATTTTTAACTTCATGTTCACCATTTTTAACATATCTAGAGTTCTAAAATGACTTAGAAGCTCAAATTTTTATCACATAAACTAAATGATATGTGATACATTTAACTCTTCTATGGCTACTATTGAATCATCTTCTAAATATTTTCTAAAAATCGTCCAAAACAGTAACCTCAGATTTATACCATAAACTTGTTTTGATCATATCTCACTCATTATTTTGATTCCATTGCATGGCCAACTCTCACATGTGTACAAGACTCATAGCTTACTGTATATCAATTCTACTTCATCATTTTATCAGTTCATAACATGTTTCTTTACTGTTTTATACAGCCATGTAAATTAATCAAGATTTTAACCTTGTTTCTTATAGTTTTTCACCTTTTTAATCATATTTATCAACACCAAATCCCCACATAACATTTTTATCATCATATAATCATCATATACATATACAATAGGAAATAAAATACATGTTTACATAATAAAATTAACAAGAAGATGAGGAGGACAATCTTTATACCACCATGATGATGTAGGTTGATCAAAACATGGATTTTGATGGAGAAACTTGTGCATAGCCAACACCATCTTCAAGAACACCATTCTTCATGAATACCTTATGGAAAATCAGCCCTACTACTCCATGAAAACTCCTCCTTGGATGTTATAAGCACCACCAATCAATAGGGTTTCAAAGTGGCTTCAACATATGTGTAAATAACACATGATTTTGTGGTGGATTTTTGATCAAATGAGTGTTTTGAAGGCTATAGTGGACGGAATTTTGAGAGAGAGAGATGAGAGAAAATGGTGGTTTGCATGTTGTATGTCTGTGGGAAGTGGTTTAGCTAACATGGTTTTGAGGTAACTTAGCTTACAATGTAAGCTCAAGTTACATGTGTAGCTTTATGGTGTACACTTGACACATAAGTGTTATTGTGGCTAGTTAGGCCGGTTTTGAGTGGGGGTGGGACAAGTGTCCCACTTGTCTCATCCCCATTTATTTACGGGTATTCCTCGATTCTAGTTTCCTCGATTTGCGTGCCCTCGGGTCATTTTACGAAAAACATTTTTATAAATTATGAATCAAAGGCACCAAACGAATCTAATAAAAATTGTCTCATCAAAAACGGAGTTCGAAAACGTAAATACGTAATCCTAAGGTTTCCGGTTTAGTCGTAAAAGACGTTAAAATAAAATCGTAAGTCCTAATCTCTTCTCGTAAATTTGTGAGTTTATGAACCAACACGAATTTAAAACTCCAAAATAATATTCATGAACAAATTTATTTTCTGAAGTGTCGGACTGTCACCAAGGACGGTGTATGTAAACGTAAGCACGTAACGTAGAATCCTCCGGTTTAGACGTAGTCGATGCTACTTCAAGACGTAAATCCAAATTTCTTCCCAAAAATAAGTGAGTTCATATTGTAACATTAAAATAATATTTTCAAATAATATTTGAGAATAAAATATCAACCATAAATTGACGGATTGTCACAGCATTTACCCCTAAACAGGATCTTTGTCCTCAAAGATCATCTTACCTTACTACTCGCTTCTTATAGAGTTAAAGCCATGTGGGTATTTCCTCCACATTCGGTACTTTCTCACAAGTGCAATTCATTATAATACGCGAGTTTCATCAAACATAACTACGGGAATAAGATCAGGCTTAATGTTGACTTACTTTCTCAATCCATGATGTTCACGGGTTTTTGATGAATGCAACTTTTCGCCGATCTAAGCTCTACTAAGAATAATCAGATTCTCACTTGATAGATATTCCATCAAGTTCGATTTACGAAACATAATTCACGCAGTTCTTGAAGTCCTAGGGTAGATCCAGCTTATATGCCTTTCAAACCAATCTTTTACATCATCTCAATGGTCCCATACAACGGGGACTTATATCCCATGATTTGTCAGATCATGAATTCATTTTCCAAGTTTAAAATTTTTGGCATAACTTCGCTACCCATTTGGCACTTCAAGATCTACATTTCATATTCACATAACCTCCTGCCCACTATCGGCAGTTAATAATCAAATCCTAATTTCAACAATCATCTCAGATCTCGCGAGTCAGGTATTTTGCAAGGTTAGGTTTGCCATTATGGGAAACCTTAAACCTAGAAGACATGTCCAACTCACAGTGGGTGTATGTCGGGTGTCTTCATCTCAACTCCTGCTTACAGATGCTCTAATATTTAGATCCTAACAAGATTCGATCTCAATCCTAATACGATGATTATCAATGATAATCTTTCCAAAGGAAAACGATTATACGGTCTATAACCAAAGGTCAATCATTCAAAAATAGAACAGTGCTTAAAGTATTTTGTATCGTTACTTTACCTCGTCCCTTCGATTGGGGTGGTACATAGTACTCTCATCAAGGTTCGTTCTCAATGACTTCTGAGCAAATCTCTAGAAATTCGATGCGAAGCGAGGATCTTGATATAGATGATCGATACAGGCACGCTTATGTTTACATAACTCTTTTGCATTTATCATTAACGAGAATGATATTAGCAGATTTGGTCAGTCTGTCGACGATGACCCAAATCGAATCAAATTCTGATGATGACCTTTGCAATAGCTAGACGTTTACTAATGTATGAGGCGATGTCTGCCTTCATAATTGTCATCAATACAACCTTTTCAGACAAAGATACATTTAGTCATAAAATGACATACATATAATACTTATACTTACAAATTCCAACATAACTATATCTCACAATCTCCATATTTAGGCAACCACAAGTGGCCTTTTATACATTTAACGCCATCGGCTTCATAATTCTAATGGTTCACATTAGCCGCGAACCACTTTTTATTATCTATATTAACCTTTTTACAATCATCGGCTATTTTTTTTATATTGTTTGGCGATTTATTTTGCACCTTCATTATTAAGGAACACGTCCTAATGGATTCTTTATCTTATCTACATAATGCGTCGGTATCTATATTCACTTCTCATGATGATATAATTATCATGTCCACAATTCACTCAGATATTCTTTCTATATTATGCGTCGGTAATTACGTTCACCTTCCTGATGAAATAAGTAACACAATCGTATTTATTCAAAACTTCTTTCTTCATATCTTCTATGTTTTAGTTTCGTCTCATCTATCATTTTTATCCGTTTTACTCAATCTGTCGTCTAAAGCGTCGATAATTATTATAATTAATTAACTAATAAATTTTCAATTTTTATGAAATGTAAACATAAAGATTTTAAATTTCTTAGTTTGACCAATTATATAAAATGTTCAAAATAAATTTGAATTTAATTAACAAGATTTTCGTTGATTTATCCAAAATATTTAATAAGATTCGTAATTGTTCGAAAAATCTTTGGTTTATACTTTAGTCAAAATTTTCTTATTTGAAAAGCAAAAATTGTTGTTTCAAATTTCAAATCATGGTTCAAATGGTTTCCTCAATCCCTTTTAGGTTATCTTGAGGTATACACAAACATTTACCCCTAAACAGAAGTTTAGTTAAATGGTTTGTGTATAAGGGAATAATTCCTTAAAATCCTTTGTCAAAACATTTGTCAAAACATATTTCCATTTCTTTTTGGTAAAATCTAAAGTCTTAAAAGGGCTCTTAATTTTTGAAGAGTCAATTTATATTCCATTATCTATTAATCACACGGTTAAATCATGTAAAGGTTCAAGTCTTTAATCACGTGTTAATTATTCAAGGTTCAGGTTTACACTGTTCGGCCAATTCAGGGCAATCTATGAATAATTATTAACTCATTCTTATTCTTATAAACAAATATATAGTTCTTAATGTGGAGTCCTATTGATCGTTAGACTCAATGGTTATGAACCATTATATCTAGGTTGATCATCGTTCATATGATAACATAGCGGAAAAGAACAATGATCATGAACAAGGTGTTTAGGCACAAAAGACACGAATTAAAACAATTGGGTTGCTTATTATATTAATAACAAACAACCACTAGACGTGTATACATTGAATCCCACGTCTAGTGCGACACACACTTTAGGTTTACATTGTGAATGAATAATATAAATAAAACCTAAGACTCTTGTTCCTTTTATAGTGGAAGGAACAGAATCTACAAGAGATTAAATCAAATAAACATCTAAATATTCTATTTAGATAAACTATATATTGTGTATATCATAAATAATATACTCAATATATTCCCTAAATAGAATTCTCCATCAAATCTTCAATATCCATCAGCGTTTGACTTTTTGGCTGCGTTTGACTTTTGTTGACTTTCTGTCAACGCCTGAATTGCTCTTGTCAACGCCCAGATTGCTCTTGTCAACGCTTGAGCATATTACTTGATATTTTCTTCGATTTTGAGTTTCTGCCACATCAACTTTTTGACCCAACAATCTTCCCCTAGTTGATAGTGGCAAAACTCTATATGTATCTCTTGTAAGTTGTACATGATCTTCAAATTGATTCCCCTCAAGTGTAGCATGCGTATCTTCCCCTTTTTGTCACATCAACAGGGAAGTAAAGAATGTATGCAATCTTGAAGATTCTCCAAATGTAGGCTCTGTGTAATGATCCTGAAGAAAAATAAATAAAGTATTCTTGATGTAGAAGTAGAATAACCTAATCTTATGTTCCATGTCTTGTTTATCCATGTGATGAAGAACTTATACTCATGTTACAAAGTATAAGTAGACCTCGATCCATTTGTCAAAATCCTCATCCTTTGTGAGACACTGAGCACGATAATGTAACTCCTTCAAGTGATAGCAATTGGTTTGCTAGATATGACAAGTCTACGTCACCAACCATGTAAGCACGAACAAGTTACTTTAAAAGTCCATGACTGGAAGTGCATGACTTTAAGATATGATAGAACACAAACTCGCGAAAATCCTCTTCAATCATCAAACTTACCATAAGAATTCTTCCCCTTAAGCTAACACCTCTTCATGAAGAAACTTAATCTTCATATCATATGTAAAAGTGATAAGACGGATAACTCTTTTACAAGGCTACCCCGATTACATAATCAAATCCAATAAATTACCTCACGAATTGTTGCTAACTTGATTTAAGATCATTAATCCCTTTCAAAATATCCGAGCCATAAATATCATCATGATATTCTAAATTAGAACGGAGATTCCATGTACCTTTGTGTGTATTTTCCTCCTTTTTGTGCGCTCAAAACGTACCCATTTTCTCAAACAGCAGCTATTCCGTTTGTTATCCGAGAACCCTTACTGTCCAATATCCACATTCATTATCCGATATCGGACAAGGCGTATCAGCGTTTGAAGAACATATCTCGGACAACACTGTCAACGCTGTCAGCGTTGATTTATTCTGTCAGCGTCAAACTTTCATTCGTCAGCGTCCATTCAGCCCTTGTCAGCGTCAATACCATACTTTGTCAGCGTCCACTTTTTCCTGCTGACGTCATCTAGGGCAACCCAACTTAACCATATTCTTGCTCAATAAATAACATGGCTATATTATATAAACTTCCTTTTCCCATAGCCCATGTCGATTGATCCTTCTGCTCGTACTGCTTTGTATAACATGACACACAAAGCAATAAAATATTCTTTTATACACGTGAATCCTCCTGACCGTGTGATCACACAAAATCCACCAATGAGAGAGCTATTATATAGCAAATATATAGTGTTCCTCTTTTGGCTGTGTGAATACAAATCTTAGAATATGAAAGAATGCATTGGGCTTTAATCGTGTGACTTGCAGGTTCACCATAACCATGTGAACACAAATTGAAATTCTTCATTGTAACCGTGTGAATGCAAGATCTCTTATTTGCAATTCAACCGTGTGAACACACAATTTCTTAACCAATCAAAGAGCTCTTACCGTGTGAACATAGATCAAAAGGACCGTGTGAACATAAGATTTCCACCAATAAGCTTAGAATCATGTGAATACATGATCATGTAAATAAATCAATCGTGTGAATGCATAAGTTGCTGTGATCGCTTTTGCTGCTCACGTGAAGACTAAACTTCTTGTCACTTTTTCTTCTGTTGCGTTCTGAATATATCCAATGGCCATGTTTAGTCCGAGCTGTCTGATCAGATCACGTTATCAAACCTGCTGAAATCTTTAAACCATCCCAACAAGAGAACTGTATAAACGGATCAAGAACAAACCATCTTTTCTGATGAGAAACGATCTAGGGTTTAGTAATATATGCACCGAAACCCTAATTAGGGTTTGTTAATAATCCTAGCTCGATTCTTCCATCATAACAGCCACAAACTGCAATTCTTCCTGCTTTTAAGTAGATCTAGGGTTTGAGGAACCCTAGTTCATGATTTTATGTAAAAGCAGAAAAACTGAAAATCACTCATCAGCCAACTTCGACGCTTAATAACTTTTGACTGGGGATAAAACTCGACAATCCCTCCGGTGGATGTTTAGATCTATGTATGCAAAACACACATATAAAATTTCGTGACGATCCAACGGTTCAATCAAAAGTTATGACCTTCTGAATACTGCTGCGCACACAAAAACGTCCAGAAAAACTCGATACGAATTTTTCTTCTTCACGATACACGAACACCTCGTCGGACCTAGATATCAAGAGCCTTAGGCTCTGATACCAATTGTGGAGTCCTATTGATCGTTAGACTCAATGGTTATGAACCATTATATCTAGGTTGATCATCGTTCATATGATAACATAGCGGAAAAGAACAATGATCATGAACAAGGTGTTTAGGCACAAAAGACACGAATTAAAACAATTGGGTTGCTTATTATATTAATAACAAAAAACCACTAGACGTGTATACATTGAATCCCACGTCTAGTGCGACACACACTTTAGGTTTACATTGTGAATGAATAATATGAATAAAACCTAAGACTATTGTTCCTTTTATAGTGGAAGGAACAGAATCTACAAGAGATCAAATCAAATAAACATCTAAATATTCTATTTAGATAAACTATATATTGTGTATATCATAAATAATATACTCAATATATTCCCTAAATAGAATTCTCCATCAAATCTTCAATATCCATCAGCGTTTGACTTTTTGGCTGCGTTTGACTTTTGTTGACTTTCTGTCAACGCCTGAATTGCTCTTGTCAACGCCCAGATTGCTCTTGTCAACGCTTGAGCATATTACTTGATATTTTCTTCGATTTTGAGTTTCTGCCACATCAACTTTTTGACCCAACACTTAATGATCACGAGCATGAATTTATCAAATTACAGCCTACACACGTGGTTCACCAAATTTATGAATGCTACATGTGTATTAGTCAATCCAAACGACATCACGTGAAACTCATAATGTTTATTACAAGCACCGGATGTAGTGATTGGAATAGATAATCTCTTTCGCAGATGCGAAGTTGATGATAACCATGCTATGGATCAAATTTGCTAGAACCTTGTAAATGATCGAACAAATCTTCCATATCGAGTTATGGATATCGTTTTCGATTGTCAATTTACTCAGTTCACAGTAATCTATAAATATAAGGAATGATAACACCATAGCTCTTCATGATGACAGGCTTGGTATAATGATATCTTTCTCCAACAACTCTCTCAGTTGTACGGTAATTCCTTTAATTTAGATGGTGCTGACGTACAGTGCACAAGCCACAAGTGCAGCACCGGAAATATAATCAATATCAATTTCAACTTGCCTTAGTGGCAAAAGTCTAGGTAATTTATCAATAAATACCTCCTAAAGTTTTAGATAACAGAATTATCTTTTCAATAAATTCATATTAAGTTCTTCTAGATTACAATATTTATAACTAGTTGACAACCATTCACGGTAATATTTCAAGTCTTAATACAGGATATGGTCATCCATCAAGAATTATTTAGATCACTTTTGATAATCAACATCTTATCATTTAGGGGAATTCTACTCGAGTTCCCATCAATTAAGACAATGTCGTCATGTCATAATTAATCAATCCATTCCACTGGCACTATCAACTTTCCAGTTTTATTGCCGTTGATAAGATGTGAACTTCTCAAAAGACTAATAATAACTCATAATCCTTCACAAATTCAAGGATATATGGAGACATAACTAACCTTAAAAGAGTAAGGTCAACGCATAATCTATGCGAGAGAATTTCAAGTTAGATACAGACGAAAACATTTAATGAATATGAATATATCCCATGTTTTCATAATTTGAGTACGCATTCGAAAGCTCCTCGGATCGTTACCCAGGTCATTCAAATGAAACCAAATCAAAAGAAATGATAGGAATGTCGATACATCCAATCGGGTATCAACACTCGGTAATCAGATACTTTTCCTAAGAATCTCACTACGGGATAATTGGACAAGAAAGGATTGTCAATTGTCAAATAAGACAATTTTCACAAATGAGTAAATTCGACTCAGAAGAATAAATAGTACGGGCACATATGTAGGTGTCCCTATCAATATGTCCCTATTTTGCACTTCTTGCAGATCTCATAAAATTTATTCTTTCACAATCTTTAAAGAAAATGTAGTGTATATTAATCAGTTTTATGGTGACTACTAATCAGCCTTGCATAGTCCATTCCAAATTGTATGTAGGCGCGCAACTATATACAATTTCAAGATTAACGATGCAATACTCAGTTCGTCAAAATTTTATCATTATGTTTATAATAAAAACATTTTCATGCTTAATTCAAAAATATATTTACAAAGGTTTTCTTTGTTATGGAAATAATTAAGTTTCCAAAGTGTCTCATAAACAACTTCATTTTGATATCAATCACTTATAAATCTCACTTTGAATAATCCTTATTGTGTTGAAAATTAAATTTTCTCAAAGGATACCGTTTTAACTTTATAAAAACAATGAGTGATCTGCAAAATAGTGATGAGGAGTTGTTCACCAAGAACTAACTATAATATAATAGGAAATGAGCTTAGCCAAACAATCATGAGGTTCATGACTTCGATGGCACTCAAGAATACAAAGAGAATAATCCACAACGTAACTCAAA
Organism: Glebionis coronaria; assembly: GCA_025667525.1. NCBI lineage: Eukaryota > Viridiplantae > Streptophyta > Magnoliopsida > Asterales > Asteraceae > Glebionis > Glebionis coronaria. The sequence goes on along the minus strand of CM046875.1, from coordinate 603,795,154 downwards.
TCAAGATGAGTACTTGTTCAATGGTTGCATCACTAATGCGAACATTAGGATGAAGAAATAAAAGATAGATAACATCGATACATGTAGAATTTAGCAATCAAAGGTAGTCTTTTCATTAATCACAAATAAGTCAAATTGTACCGTAACACATTACGTGTCACTATGTCATACAATTTACAAAACTCATCCTACCAACTGATATCTCAGTTAAGTTAGGGATTTTTAAAAGATACCACAATGAATACTAATCTACAAGAGTCATTAGGTGTTCCATATGTCCCAGAAGATCCATCGGTCCCGATTCAGAAGAGGATTTCTTCAATTTATTTCTTGGACACTGGGCATCCTCATTAGTGGACAATGGCCTAGGAACAACCCTTAACACGAATCAACAATCAATTAAAACCTTATAATTCAATCACAAAACTTAACGACTTCTATCAATAATCTCATATTCCATATGGGTTAAATTTTACTCTATTCAAGTTTCAACCAACTTATACTCAATTCGATATTCTACCTCATATTCCAATACTTACAACCTTATTCTTCAGCCTTGTAAAGGCAATACAATCTCAATATGAATCAACACTTAGTTTCCAATCCTATTAACTCTTACAACAACAATTATCAAATGAGTCATTAATATGAAATGACTTGATCATTCAACTTAGACTTCTCGGAAAGGTACTAGTGGCATGAGGCTTTTGGGTAATGGTTCCAATTACAGCCTCAAGTGCAACATTCACCCTTTCGATTTCAATTTAAGAATTGGATGACAACGAATCAGATGACATCTTTCTAGGTGGTAACGTTTTGTCAAACTCCACTCTATAAGAAAAGATCGTCATGACATCGATATCAGATTTAATCTCGCCAATTCTTTTTCAATATCACAATCAACTAATATCTACATTTCTACGAATATCAACCATTTGTTGGGATCATAAATATCCGCAACTTGGTTTAGATCTAGGATAGCTAGAATTCCTACGAGAATAGCTTCGATTAATTTACTAGGGGATTTAGGGTTTCTTGTGACAATCTACGTCGTATAAATACCTCGTATAAATATCAAAACAATCATCAAACAATCATGTAATCAAACTACATCATATATATATATATATATATATATATATATATATATATATATATATATATATATATATATATATATATATATATATATATATATATATATATATATATATATATATATATATATATAATCCAAGTTATATATATATTAAAATAACACTTCTCAATCTTGGCCTTGTCGGTAACTCGAATTCTTCGGCACCGTTATAGTCAAAAGATTTTTAGACATTTTGGGAAAAAATGTTTATAGTTAAAAGATTTTTGAAATGTTTTATTCAAAACCTTGGTTTTAAAAATCTTTCGTTCTCTATAACGAGAGCTCTGGTACCAAACTGTAACACCCCCCCAAATTTATACAACTCAGTACAACGGAAGACTAGTTGGTGTTACGGGATAACACATTACTCACATCATAGACAACGCATAAAAATCGCGTCGTTTAATAATAAATCATTTCCATTCATAAACATCAAAGTTACATCGGTCCCAAGTCATTATATTTCATACAAAGTTTTGCAAATTATTTGAATGGAAAAATGTTGTTTAAGTGCGGGCCATGAATTCTTGTTGTCTTCCCGAGAATTACCTTCAAGTACCTGAGATAAAACATGTTTAAAGAAAAGGGTCAGCGATAACGCCGAGTGAATTCATAGAGTTTAATAAATTCCATCAATATAATTTTGGTATAAAATTAGTACCAAAAATCAATTCGTACAAATCGTTGTAATAGGTCGTAAAACGGCCAAAGTCATTTTATACAAATCCTTATCGAAAATCATAATATAGGCATTGCCTTAAAAATTATTATACGAGCCAATGTCGTAAAAACATCATACAATACGTCTTATGACGTTGTATGAAAACAAAAACCGTTATATGAATATGGTTATATAAAACCAAAACACGAACATAATATCAATAGTATGACCCTGTATTGCTAGTCAGGCAATACATCGTAATTCGAAGCGTCTAATAGTATTTCGTTAGTTTTTGGATTATTATAAGCCGCATGACATTGTTACCTTACTAAGCCAACAACGGGTAGCTAACCCGATACCAATTTTGCCCATCTAAAGTAGCGTGTCGTCACAAAGGTCACGCTATGGAAATCTTCTCATACATAAATTCGCTTACCAATCAATGTGGCACGACGGGGATCAACCGTCAAGGCGTGAACTGGGGTGATCGTCCCCAAATAGTACTATTAAATGCATAAGCGTCTACCAACTCCCGGTAGTTCACAATTCATGCTAATGGGACTTTTAGTGACATAACCTAACTTTAATAATCCATTTTATTTCATCTATCGGGTCCATTAATCATTTATCAGGTCATACAATCGGGTCATTCAATCATTCGGGTCCAAAATCAATAATCAAACAATCGGTACAAATGGTGTCCTATTTTATAAAACTAACATGTTATCTCCCTCGCGGGTTTATAAAACATTTATGAAAACATTTAAAAGAGTGCGAGGCTATGAACTCACGTTGATGTGAGAAGGCGATTATCGACGATTCGGATGTACGGTACATGCTTCAATCACGGAAACCTAGACAAATAACACTCGGTCTTAGACGTTTGTCCAATGAATTTATAAAATAACAACTATGTATACATATGATGATTATATATATATATGATGATCAAGTGGGTTTACATATTCTCGTTTACTCATTTTAGAGTTATGTGTTGATAACTTTTATACTAGTTTTCTCGTTTTACCTATTTACGTGTTTTAGGTCCAATAAGCCTATTATAAGTTCTTAACTTGTATTAATCCTTTTTGTACTTATATTATCAGTACATACACTTTCAAGTTGGGCCCAAATGGGTTAAGTCCAATAATAAGTTTATAAGTGTTCTAGTCCATTTTTGTTGTATTATTAGTCCAATAACGTTAATTTAGTCCGTTAATGTCCGTATTTCTTATAGTTCGGGTTTTATCGGTTTTTACTTGTATTAGTTCCTTATACATCAGTATATGACTTTTATAAACTTTACATTAGACGGGTTTGGTCGTCTAAGTTTTATTTGGCGGAAAACGTTAATTTTACGGTGATAGCCGAAAAAGTCGTAAAAATCAAGTTTATAGTTTTTATTACTTATAAATATTATTTCACCACCATTTTTATAATTTATATACTTATTCCACCTTTTACATATTTATATAAATAGAATCCAAGAGTTAGTGGGTTTTAACTTTACATTTTATACAATATAATTTTGAGTGCTTATATAATAGTATTATACTTTATTTCTAAAAATCTGATTTTTAACTTCATGTTCACCATTTTTAACATATCTAGAGTTATAAAATGACTTAGAAGCTCAAATTTTTATCACATAAACTACATGATATGTGATACATTTAACTCTTCTATGGCTACTATTGAATCATCTTCTAAATATTTTCTAAAAATCGTCCAAAACAGTAACCTCAGATTTATACCATAAACTTGTTTTGATCATATCTCACTCATTATTTTGATTCCATTGCATGGCCAACTCTCACATGTGTACAAGACTCATAGCTTACTGTATATCAATTCTACTTCATCATTTTATCAGTTCATAACATGTTTCTTTACTGTTTTATACAGCCATGTAAATTAATCAAGATTTTAACCTTGTTTCTTATAGTTTTTCACCCTTTTAATCATATTTATCAACACCAAATCCCCACATAACATTTTTATCATCATATAATCATCATATACATATACAATAGGAAATAAAATACATGTTTACATAATCAAATTAACAAGAAGATGAGGAGGACAATCTTTATACCACAATGATGATGTAGGTTGATCAAAACATGGATTTTGATGGAGAAACTTGTGCATAGCCAACACCATCTTCAAGAACACCATTCTTCATGAATACCTTATAGAAAATCAGCCCTACTACTCCATGAAAACTCCTCCTTGGATGTTATAAGCACCACCAATCAATAGGGTTTCAAAGTGGCTTCAACATATGTGTAAATAACACATGATTTTGTGGTGGATTTTTGATCAAATGAGTGTTTTGAAGGCTATAGTGGACGGAATTTTGAGAGAGAGAGATGAGAGAAAATGGTGGTTTGCATGTTGTGTGTCTGTGGGAAGTGGTTTAGCTAACATGGTTTTGAGGTAACTTAGCTTACAATGTAAGCTCAAGTTACATGTGTAGCTTTATGGTGTACACTTGACACATAAGTGTTATTGTGGCTAGTTAGGCCGGTTTTGAGTGGGGGTGGGACAAGTGTCCCACTTGTCTCATCCCCATTTATTTACGGGTACTCCTCGATTCTAGTTTCCTCGATTTGCGTGCCCTCGGGTCGTTTTACGAAAAACGTTTTTATAAATTATGAATCAACGGCACCAAACGAATCTAATAAAAATTGTCTCATCAAAAACGGAGTTCGAAAACGTAAATACGTAATCCTAAGGTTTTCGGTTTAGTCGTAAAAGACGTTAAAATAAAATCGTAAGTCCTAATCTCTTCTCGTAAATTTGTGAGTTTATGAACCAACACGAATTTAAAACTCCAAAATAATATTCAAGAACAAATTTATTTTCTGAAGTGTCGGACTGTCACCAAGGACGGTGTATGTAAACGTAAGCACGTAACGTAGAATCCTCCGGTTTAGACGTAGTCGATGCTACTTCAAGACGTAAATCCAAATTTCTTCCCAAAAATAAGTGAGTTCATATTGTAACATTAAAATAATATTTTCAAATAATATTTGAGAATAAAATATCAACCATAAATTGACGGATTGTCACAAAATATCTGAGGCTGTTTAAAACCTTCAAAGGATAAAATTATGGCATTTGGAATATGCCATATTCAAAATTTCATTTTCCATTTTAATAAAACATTTTCTTAAAAAGAAAGTTTATTCAAAATCTTTTTGTCACATTTGACAAAAGTGAGTTTTAAGGCTAATTACTTTATGATCACTAAACATGATTAAGATATGTTAGTGTAATGATTATTACCTTGATGATAGTGTTTGTCAGATAATTCGTTTTACGATTGCGTTTGACTATAAATGTCATGTATAGTTTGTTGTGATCAAAACTAAGAAAGATTAGTTAGCACTAATAATATTTTTAGGCATCACTTGCATTAACAATCTCCCCTTTTTTTATTACGACAAACTATAAACTCATTTACGTAGAATACAAAATTATTCGAATTATTAACGAGTTTATTCACTATCATTTCCCCCCCCCCCTTTGTCGAAGCAAAAAGGTTAGCACAAGTCTTTGGAGAAGAGAAGAATCGACTTTTCTAGTAGCTCCCCCTTGGTGCTTACTCCCTTTTTCTAGGGGCACCAAGTAAAAGAGCTAAGGTGACATGCTACACAAAGGTTATAAGAAAGAAAAGAAACACCAATGTATATATGTGCACTACCTACTAACTAACTTGAGAGGGAGGAAGAAAAGAAATCTCAAATTAGAAGTAAGTATTTGCTAAGTATGTCCAAAGAGTGTGTGCTGACAACATCAAAGTTCAATTGGTGAATTAGAGGGAGAAAAGAAACATCCAAACCAAATGAAATGATTAAAATGTCAAGGGGTTAAAAATTTAGAATTTATGAAATCGCCCATAACAAATTGTAAATTTAAACCATGATCAACTTTTTAACAAATGTGTGAAAAAGAATTAGCGGGAAAGGTATAACACACATAACATTCATATTACACAAATATGAAAGAACATACAAGAGAAATATTCATACACACAATATGAATATTTAAAGAAAAAATATGGAAAATAAACCACAAAGCATAAACTACTTTAGGTAATCATAATCTTCCAAGATTGCTTAAGTTTTATTGACTCAAACAACTAAAGTACAAAATGTGCCTTAGTTGGAAAAGAAAGAAGACGAGGCATCATTCGAAATTTTGTTCACGGGAACGAAAACTTTGAGAGGAGGTCGAGTGAGGAGGAATTCAAGGAAACTTATCTTGTCATAAACATGAGCAAGTTCAATTTGTTGAAATCGACAACAAATCACACGAGGATCCATGATGTAAAACAACTTCGTTAGATGGGGGAGGACTATCAAGATGAGAGTTTGGTGGAGAGAGAGATAATGGATAAGAGAGGTTTTCACAATGCCTAGAGAGGTTTGGGAAAGAAGATAGGTCATTGGGTTGAGGAGTGTTGAAAGGTTTAGGTGGTGGTGGAAGAATTTCCTTTTCTCCGGTAATTGGATTTATAGAGTAAGTCTCATTCCAATATTTGATCGGAGAGAAATAAGAATTCTTAGAAGGTTTGGGAGAAGATGAATCATGAGGATTCTTGTTCTTCTTGATCCAAACGGGTCGAACCGAGATTTTCGGTTTCTTTGAAAGCTTAGAAGAAGAAGCTTTAGGTTGAGAAGATTATGACAAGGATATGTCAAGGTTAGGAATGGAAGAATTAGACATTGTGAGGGATGAAGAGGAGAACTCCCAAAGAGAAGAATTTAAAGAAAATAGACAAGGTAAAGATTTGAAATGAAAACAAAAGGTTTTAAGGAATGTTTAGCCAATTTGGGAAAACAAATAATCTTAACAAAGACAGTGGTCAAAGAAGAAAGACAAAAAATAAGCCAAAAATGGGCTTACTGTCCGCCGTTCCTTATAGGGACCGGCGGTTCCATATCGATATGGAGTCGCGCGACTGCTATTGAGCTGCATACAGTGGACATGAAACCATGTTTTTTTTAAGTTTTGGAGAAAAATAAGACTTTTTCAAAAATTTGCAAATCTTGGATTTTTACCTCTTTTAGCAATATGCTAGGGTTGCATAAAAGCAACACACTCACAAAGAATGTCTTGACAAAGGGTGACAAAATATTTAGATAACATTTTGAACCAATTTTTAGTCAAGTTTTAGAGGTTGTGATAGATTTAGGTTCAATTTTAAATAAATTGAAATTGATTAATGTGACCACATAGGTTGAAACACATAAAAACTAAATCCATAGAACATCTTCATGAAAAACTCATGAAGGAAAGGAAATACAAGAAAAGAAATAACAACTAACTAATATAAAGTTAGCTTAAACTAGTTCTTGATAGCATAGTATGTTTTGGCTTGACTTTCTTTAGAAAACATTTATTTTTAAAAATCATCATTCGTCTCCTATGAGGAAGAGGATTAGCAAATCGGTTCAACAAGAAGCTTTGCAACTTGATGTGAGCCCCAATCATCTCCAACCTAAGGATATCAATGAGGTGAAAGTTGTTCAAGCAACAAGGAAAATTAGTTCCATTGTGCATGAAAAAGTAAAACAAGTGTGGATCACCCAAGAAGCGGGAAACGGGAACACCCAAAAGTTGAGTGTTTGAGGGAGAAGGAGGAGGTGGAGGCATGGTGTCCAAAGGTGATATGGGTGAATTTGGTGGAGTGAAAGGAAGAGGCTAAAAAACAAATGGAATTCTTTGATGAGGTTAAGGTTGAGTATTCACATCCAAGAGAGAACTAGGAGTGAAAGGTGATGATAACTCATTCATTCTTGATTGGAATGAAGAAGAGGTGAAACCATGTGAATGGTTAGTACCATGAGTTACGTTGGTCTTGCATGGAGAAAGGGGTGGTGAAAGTGATGAAGAGATGAAAATAGGAGGAGTTTCACTTTTGGGTTTGTGAGAAGATGGAGAACCAAGTTTAGGAAACTTGGATTTCATCTTAAGGTTTCTTTTGGATGAATTGGATGTTTTAGTGGACACCATGCTTGTGAAGAGGTTTAGAAAGAAGTTTAAGGGGTGAAGAACAAGATCAACAAGGAGGGGTTTAAGAGGAGGACGTGATGATCCAAACTAGTAATGGGTTAAAGTCATTTTATGTGAATAATGAAATTAGGTAGCCTAGTTTAGGAAAGTGCAAGTTTTGCAAAAATTTTATCAATGTTTACAAAGATTAAGGGAAAACAGTGTAAAGCAAAGATTCTCTGGGAACAGACGACAGCGGTTCCTTATAGACAGGAGTGGTTCGTTATCGCTAAAGAACCACGGCATAGATAAATAACCGCCCCGAGAGGGTTCCATAAAATGCACTTCCTGAAACTTTTTCTAGCCTAGATTTTACACAAAGGTTTATCAGGCCAAAGTGAACTATTGATCAAAATCTAGGAAGCTAACTAACACATAAGATGCACAAATATGTGTAAATCGAGAGATCGATCACATAGACAATTAGGATTAAAATACTAAATAATCCAAACAAAAAGTATTAGTTAATAAACATAACATCCTAAAAAATAAAGATAAAGGAAATTGTTCAACAATCCTTACATGTTCACTAACATGTTAACCATTCAATAGTAGGATGTAACATTCATCCATGAGCATTTCCTCATTGTCTTGATTCACTTCTTATGCGTCTTTGAATATGAAGATTGAGACAAAATTGATAGTCAGAATCAATGTATAGAGAAGACAATTGAGAGATGGAGGATGACAAATCATAGCTAGGGTTGAGAGAGTCGTCTTGAGAGACATTTCCATCTTCATTTGAATCATGTGTGGGATCAAGAGAGATGTTTCCTTCAATGGGAAGCATGACTCGATCCACGGAGTGAAAGGATGAAGCATTTAAAGGTGGAAAGTCAAGAAGAAGTTTTCTAAGAAGCCGTGAGAGAATCATGGCAAAAGGAAGACTAGAGCGAGATCCGCTGAGAACAAATCTTATTCTTCTAGCCATGAAAAATGCAAGGTTGTATGGAGTGGAAGTAGCAACACAATACAACATATGTGTAAGACAAGCAGGAACACGGTTGCGATTACCATCCAGACACATTGCATTTTCCCTAATGATTTCGGCCTAAGGGATCCTAAAATCATTAAGATCACTAGTTAGTAATTCCCAGGAGCAAGAGCACGAACTTCTCCTTTAAAATTACCAAGAATAGGATGTTCACGAGGTTTAGCAATAGCACAATAGATGGCCGAAGCTGAGGGTAGCTCGGTCACATAATTCACATCAATAGGGGCCGATTCTAAAGAGTTTAAACTCCAAGTATCGGTGAAGCTACATTGACCTTTGTATGGAACATTAAGAATTTCACCAAATTCTTCAAGAGTATATACAAAGGTTTTCTCCTTAATGGAAAATCTTATAGATAAACCATTATTGATGCAGATTAAAGTGTATGAGCTAAAGAATTCCAAAAGAAAGTGTTAATGCAAGTGATCCCTGAAAACATTATTAGTGTTAACTAATCTTTCTTAGTTTTGATCACAACAAACTATACAACACATTTAGTGTAAAACACAAAACGAATTATTTAACTAACACTATCATCAAGGTAATAATCATATCACTAGCCTTTCTTAATCATACTTAGTGATCATCAAAATGATTATCCTTAAAACTCACTTTTGTTAATATGACAAAAGATTTTTTAATAAACTTTCTTTTTAAGAAAATGTTTTATTAAAATGGAAAATGTAAATTTCAAAATGGCATATTCCATATGCCATAAGAATATCCTTTGAAGGTTTAAAAACCCTCATATATTCCTACCCCACTAAAAGACAAAAAAAGGAGCGGACTCTACTAGGTGGTACCTTAAATAGCTAGGCGGTTCCTTATCGATAAGGTACCGCCGGCTAGATAAGGATCCGCGCCCAGCTATCCGTTAGACTTTGTCTTCTATAAATAGTGGATCAAATCTCATTTTCCAACAAGCCTCTTGGACGTTTTTCTCAGCCCCCTTTCTCTTTTCTATAGCATAATCATTAGTAAATGATCACTTAAAGTGTTAAGGATGTTTACATATGATTATCCTCTTGATCCCCTCCTTTACCTTGTCCAATGAAAAGATCACTCACTCACTAGTGTTGTGATAAAGATGAATCCATGAATTAGTCATGTTCATCATGTTAGCCTTTTTATTTTTGTTGATCCATTTGCATTTATGAAATACTTGGACTAGTTGTGTTCATCCAAGCTATTTGTAAATACTTAGATTTGTTGTGTACATCCATTGCATATGTGTTTGCTTGGATTTGTGTTGTGTAGATCCAAGATACATGTGTGTACTTGGATATGTCTAGTTGAGTTGTAATAGATTTGTGTAGTAGTTCTCACTAAACTATAAAGTGATGTGGTTGTGTCTTGTGAGTTCTCACTAAACTTGAAAGTGTTTAGTAGTTGTGTTGTGTGAAGTTGTAACACTCCCAAATTTCGGATAGGCAGCGGAAGGGTCATTGGAAGTATTACTTGATAGCACAACACACAAGTTACAGAAAACGACTCAAAAGAGACTTTTGAAAAAGTTTAATCCATTCTATATTTAAATCAGAGTTTACAAACAGAAACAGGTCCCAACAATAATGTAATACTAAAAAAAAATTTAAAAACTTTGTCGAATGATTTTCAGTATTTTATCGCCTTCAAAATATCTTGTGTGACTCCATGCTCCAGTTGCTATTAAATCTATGTACCTGAGATAAACATGCTAAAAACATCAACACAAAGGTTGAGTGAATTCATAGGTTTGCAAGTAAAAGTAGTGGACCACAAGATTTCAAGTATTCAGTTTACAAAAGTCAGATAGCATCAGTTATCGCATTTAGCTCATGAAACCGAACATTAACATCCGTTATTTCGTTCAAGTTTCAAATACAGTGCGTCCAGTTGGTTTTCCGTTAAACCCGGACGGAGATGTCAATCCCAATAGATCTATTCACAGCATTCACGTTTACTCGACCAGTACAGTCGGTCCAAGTATATAACGGTTCATGACTAAATGGGACAAAATAAGCATACAGTTCAAGCACTTGCGTCCATTCGTAAAATGTAGCATGTATCCCCCTCGCGGGTTTAATAAAACGATAATTAAAAGCGAGGCTATGAACTCACCTTGTGACGTAAGGTTATAAGCTTCTGAAGTCTCCAATATGTAGTTCTCGCCACCAATTCATTTTTCTTAAAAATAGTGATGTAGGTAATATCTTATCTTTAAATCACGCTTCTATCTTCATGCCATATTTAGTTTGTGTAAGATTTCTACATGCCTATTTAAAGCCCCATTCTATCTTGTTATGTTAACATGTTTACTTAGTAAACTCCAAGTATGCTCCATACTCATTCATTTTTATTTATTTATTTTTTTTTTTTTTACAAACCTGATAAATAAAAGTCGGGTTGTAAATACTGATCCAAAAATTACGAATTGCTACATTATCCACCCGTTAAATCAAACTCTGTCCCAGAGTTTGAATTTCATTATCGTTGACGCCTTATTCAGAGAAAGATAAAGGAATATATATATGAATGCCTATAACTTATATTTCTTCGGAAATATGAGTAGGAATTTGTTTTTATCACGCTTTTAGGGTGACTACTCCTCAACATGGCATGGTCTTTCCTGAATTATACATAGGTGATCAGGCTATGTGTAATTGAGGACTAACAATGTAATGCTCATTTTCGTCAAACTAGTCTTTATATACATATATATTTTTATTTGTATTAACTCTATTGTTTGTCAAATGATAGAAAAAAATTTAAAACTATCAATAGTACAAAAGTATAGTAGTTTATAAATTATTTTTTTTTTCGAAATAGTTTATAAGTTGATAATAAGATAGTTTATAAGAAGAAAATAAGTGGCTTATAAGTTAATGGTATTCAGATTTATAAGATGATATCGTGATGGCTCGTAGAATAGCAACACACTTCATAAATAGTTTATGAGAATATAGCGGGATAGTTAACAAGCTGGTATTAATTCAAAGAGTAAACTGGCGACGTCATCACGATACATAAGTTTACACAAATAACCAAGTATTCATACGATACACCATAATTTACAGAAAAGTACTACAACATAAATATTTTAAGAAAATAAACAACACATAGAGACTTCGACTAGGTCTCCATATGCTAGGCATGAACGTCTCTCGATATCTTTGTTGATAAGCACATATGTTCTCTACCATGTTCCTTTAGTTTGTAGACCCCTTATTCTTGGTACATTCGTTCTGGTAATGTCCTTGTTCTCCACATCCATAGCATGTCACTAGTGAAGGGGTCTTTCTTCTACAGTCATTGGCTTTATGGCCTATCCCTTGACAACTTCGACATCTAACAGTGCATGAGCCGGTGTGGTGTAACTTGCATCGGTTGCATAATGGTTTGTTTCCAGCGTAACCAACACCTTTTCTTTCAGCTAGGGCAACGACATAAGCTCTAGCATCCTCTTGGCATCCATTCTGTTGTTGGCAACGATTGTTGTGTTCGTCATCTTCGAGATGGTCTTCCCATTTTCTCTTGTTATTCTCAGCAGCCTTAACATCTCTTGCATTCACCTTCTGAGCCATTAAGGTGCGAGCCATGCGAACAGCTTCATGAATGTTGATAGGTTGAGATGAGGTAACATCCCCTTGGATGTTCTCACTGAGTCCACGGATGTATTGCTCAACCTTCTTATATTCAGGCTCGACCATGGTAGGACATAATAATACCAACTCTTGAAAACGATTGGTATAAGTATCAATATCATATCCGATCACCTTCAAGTTCCATAATTCTTGTTCCAATTTCTGCACTTCGCTTCGAGGACAGAACTCCTGGGTCACAAGTCTCCTGAATTCAGCCCATGTCGTATCATAAGCTCTATCAATCCCCATAGATTGAATATAGGAATTCCACCACGTTAGAGCTTGTCCTTGAAGAGTATTTGAAGCAAATTTGGTCTTATTCACTTCAGCACACTCGCTTATCCTAAAAACTGACTCCAACTTTTCAAACCATCTACTCATGCTCACAACTCCATCAGTCCCGTTGTAAGTTTGGGGCTTGCACTTCATGAATTGGGTATAAGTACAATCCCGAGCAATAGATGCAGTCACAACGTTTGGCCCAGTAGCTCCGACTGGTCCAGCTCCATTGGGATTGCCTCCAGCATTAGCGTTACCATCTTCGACATTAGCATTGTTACCTCCGTTATTAGTTGCATTGGTAGCATTTCCTCTGTTGGCGTTGTCAGCATTCCCCCTGGCGTTATTAATTATATTTGCTTCGTAATTGGCAATGGCCGCTGCCACATGTTCAGCGATGAGTTGTTCGATAGCGGCTAGTTTACAAACAGAAACAGGTCCCAACAATAATGTAATACTAAAAAAAATTTAAAAACTTTGTCGAATGATTTTCAGTATTTTATTGCCTTCAAAATATCTTGTGTGACTCCATGCTCCAGTTGCTATTAAATCTATGTACCTGAGATAAACATGCTAAAAACATCAACACAAAGGTTGAGTGAATTCATAGGTTTGCAAGTAAAAGTAGTGGACCACAAGATTTCAAGTATTCAGTTTACAAAAGTCAGATAGCATCAGTTATCGCATTTAGCTCATGAAACCGAACATTAACATCCGTTATTCCATTCAAGTTTCAAATACAGTGCGTCCAGTCGGTTTTCCGTTAAACCCGGACGGAGATGTCAATCCCAATAGATCTATTCACAGCATTCACGTTTACTCGACCAGTACAGTCGGTCCAAGTAATTAACGGTTCATGACTAAATGGGACAAAATAAGCATACAGTTCAAGCACTTGCGTCCATTCGTAAAATGTAGCATGTATCCCCCTCGCGGGTTTAATAAAACGATAATTAAAAGCGAGGCTATGAACTCACCTTTTGACGTAAGGTTATAAGCTTCTGAAGTCTCCAATATGTAGTTCTCGCCAAAAATTCATTTTTCTTAAAAATAGTGATGTATGTAATATCTTATCTTTAAATCACGCTTCTATCTTCATGCCATATTTAGTTTGTGTAAGATTTCTACATGCCTATTTAAAGCCCCATTCTATCTTGTTATGTTAACATGTTTACTTAGTAAACTCCAAGTATGCTCCATACTCATTCATTTTTATTTATTTATTTATTTTTTTTATTTTTTTTACAAACCTGATAAATAAAAGTCGGGTTGTAAATACTGATCCAAAAATTACGAATTGCTACAGAAGTTCTCACTTAGCTTCAAAGTGAAGAGTCGTAAAGATTGGTTCTAGCTTTGGATTAGAACTCGACATCTAGCCTTGTGTCGTTAAATGGTGAAGTAGGCAACATCGTGAAGACTGGTTCTACCTTGAGATTAGAACTCGACATCTAGCCTTGTGTCGTTAAATTGTAAAGTAGGCAACGTTGTGTAGATTGGTCTTAGCTAATGATTAGGTCTCGACATTTAGCTTAGTGTCGGAAAATAATGTAAGCGATGATGTAAGGCTTTCTCCGCCAAGAAGGGAGCTTGTGAATATAGTGGAAATCTTGAGTAGGTGTACTCGAGGAGTGGAGTAGAAACGAGGATAGAGCCTCGTTGTCGAACCACTATAAATCTTGGTGTCTTGTCACTAGGTTGTCTCTTTCCTTACTCTTTACTTATTTCATTATCATTACACTTACCTATTACCATTTCTAATGCATATGAATTGAACCTAATCATTATGCAACTTAGCTTGAAGTAAAAGATAGTTTTAATACACACTTAATTTAAAGTAATTTAAATTAGGTAACTAATTGAAGAGAAACTATTCAACCCCCCCCCCCCCTCCCCTTCTAGTTTCTACAATTGGTATCAGAGCGATGGTCACTCAAGATCTTTGAAGTATAATGTACTTTAAAACTTGGATCGATCCATTGTCTCCTCAAATTAGAAGGTCAAGTTGTACTAAAGTTTATCTTTGGTCAAAACTATTTTTTCTTTGAAAATATGTCTTTTAATTGGTAATATTGCATCCCTCTTAGATTAGTAGTCTTTATGCATTTTAGATCTACTCTTGAAATGTATCTACTAGTTTGCATCTTGCTTTATGTAGGTACTCATGAAGATCAATCACTTAATTGGTTGTGGATTGAGTTACTTGCACTTGTAGAAGACTCATCTTCATTGATCTTCAACATCCTTGAATGATGATACCAAGATGATTGGGAATGATACTAGTCCTTGAAGACTTAGTACTCATCATAGTCATTGTTGGGCATTTCATTGATTCCTTGATGGATTGCTCTTTGTGGCCAAGGTACGCTTTCGTTCTTCCACACGCCCTTTGATCATTACTTGACTATGTACTTGTTCTTGGTATCCTTGCCTTGACATTTGTTTGTGGTTTGTGATTCTTTTCTTTTATCCTCTCAAACCTTCATTGCTTTGATACTTGACTCACTATGGTGATGTAGAGTGAGTTAGTAGTAGCTTAAAGTATCAAGCATGATTTCCATGGTTTGCACCTATACGGTTAGTAGGCCCTTTGTGGGAGAGAAAGTGAATTAATACCTTGCTCATATTTTGGTTTAGACTAAGACTATTATTGAAAGTGATCTTAGTCTATACATGAATAATTGCTTTGTGTTTATTCATTACCAAAGCCGTTTAACGTTTCACCGGAAAGGCACGTCTTAAACCACTATATATGACACAAGCTCTTCGTCTCCATGATTTGAAGATTGTCATTAATCCATTGAGCATTGATCTTAGTCTTGATTTACTTCCCTTGACTTCTCTCCACTTTTCCTTTTCGCTACGAGTAGTCGTTTGTCCGTTTCGGTTCTTTTCGATCTCGATCCAACTCGTAATCCTTAATTAAGGCATATTGCTTAGTGTTATGATGATCCAAATGATATTCTAAAAGGTTTAAGATATATTTTTAAGTATTTTAGAAAATTTGGTTTTAAAAATTTAGGCGTGTTTCATTGATTAAAACCAGCCTCTGCAGGCGGTTCTTTATCTCTGGCAGCTCAAACCCACGGTTCCTTATCGATAAGGTACCGCGGGCAGTAAAGTTTGTCAGAGCGCCAGTTTTATTAAAATAACCTTTTTCAAACCAAACCCTCTCTCTCCCAAAAACACACAGCCGACGGGTTTCACATTTTCTACCATTGTTGAAGCTTCAAAAACCTTCAATCACTCAAATTAATTGATTCCAAGTTGTGGGTTTCACTCATCCTTCATCAAACATCAATTAATTGTAAGTATTTTCTTTCAATTTCATCTATTTTGTTCTAGGGTTCATCCTTTCATAATTGGGGATTTTTAAAATTTAAATTGAATTAAAACCTTAATAGGAATATGGGTTGACATGGTTATTTTACTATGATTCCTTAGGTTCACATTCATTAAGATTTCACTAAAACCCACTTGTAGAAAAAATCCGAATTATGGCTAAATAATTTTAGTTAAAAGATGGAATTGAGATGAACCCATGAACAAATAGGTAGTTGCATAGTTAATGCTTACCTAAAAACCTTGTTTAAAAAAAACCAATGTTCTAGTCCATTGTTGATCCAACATAGATCATATGTTCTTGGTTAATAATGGAATAGACACATTGTAAACATGAGAATGTTATGGATTCAATCCTTTGTATGTCAAGAAATTGATATAACACATTCTCATATTTTTTAGTTTTGATTTTATTTTTCATATGAGTTATTGGAAAAATATTTTCTTATGTTTATTTAGGTACTAATCATGCCTTCTCAATACCAAAAGGATCATAAACTCACTAGACAATACATGCCAAACCTTTCCCAAACCTATGCTTCCACTCAACTTCGAAACTCTTTTCCATCCCTTTCTACTCGTTGTTTCCATGAGGATAGAGTCGTTGACGAGGGAATAACGGGTTATGACTATATCCAATCTATGTTTGTGCTTTCGGGATTTGATTGCTTGCTCAACATAGAAGAAGATATTTACCCCTTGTTTCTTCTAGAATTCTTTACCACTTACTCCATGTTTGAATACAATGGAGAAATCTTCATTCGATTCTTGTTGAATGATCAAATGATTCAATTCTCCCTCATAAATTTTGGTGAAATTCTTGGTGTGCCATATGAAGGCACTTGTCGGTTTACGGATAAATGGAGACTTGATGCTCTCTTGGAATCCTACGATAAACCTCCAAATGACCACACCGAAATTAGTCTGGAGTTTATCCTTGACATCATTTCGAAAGAGCGTGATGGAAACGTTGTGAGAAGCCTTCATTCAAATGTGCGAAATGTGAATCGCTATGAAGTGCTCTCTAGCGACCTTAAGGATTTTATGGTCCAATGGGAAATATCCTTAGGGAGAATGTCTTTTGTCTTGGTGGAAACCGAGATCATATCCCGGCTTGTATGGTGCATATGTTGAGTTGCATCTTTACATCAACCAAGTACAATTTGGCATCCTATATCGCTCGAAGAATAAATTATGCCCTTTCAAAGCCCAAAACAAACCTTCCCTATGCTATGCTTCTTACTCGCCTTTTCAAAAGGGTTGTTCATGACTTTCCCCACCTCGATCTTTCTTGCTTTCACCCGGTTCATAGGGTTATGTTGCTTATTCAAGAGGTATATGCAAGAAAGCCAAGAAGTGATCGAGGTTCGCGAAAATCCGATCATCAAGAGACGGATGATGAGGACACCTATATGCCAACAAGTTATGGTGATGACATAGGTTCTAGTTCTCACTTCAACTCTTCGAGTAATTCCCACCCATCCTCAAACTCATTCGTGGATGGACTTGAAGACTTAGCTCCCCCACCTCATTACTCCTCTAGTGAAGTACCGGAAGATCTCAACATGGAGCATCTCTACCTTGAAAATCTTAGGACTAGAGGTGAATTGCATGAACATCGGGTTGAGTCAAGGAAGGGATGCAAGTATTTGGGGAATATGATCAAGGGATTGGGCAAGAAGAGAAGGTGAAGACTTTGAAGCTTTTCAAAGAATACATGTTGGTAAACATGTAATGTTGAACAATTTTATTATCTTGGATGTGTATTAACTAAATTCTACTTGTTTGAATTATTTGTTATGTATCCTAAATGTTTGTCATTGTGATTATGATTTGCATAGCTTTGTACATCCTATGTGTTAGCTAGCTTCCTAGATTTTGGTCAGTAGTTAACTTTGACTTGAAAATCCTTTGGTAAAAATCTGGGCTAACCAAAATTTGAGGAAATACCATTTTTGGACACCAATGGTCGCGGTTCCTTATAGACCTGCGGTACCTTATTGATAAGGAACCGCCGCCCCTAGATAAGGAACCGCCGGCTACTGTGTCCGACAGAATCTTTGCTTTACACTATTTCCTTAATCTGTGTAAACCTTGCTTGATTCTTTGCAAAAACCTGCACATTTCCTAAACTAGGTTAGCTAAATTCATTGTTCACATAAAATGTTTTTAACCCATTACTAGTTTGGATCATCCTTTCACCCTTTTAAACCCACCTTGTTAGCCATGTTCTTCACACATCAAACCATTCTTCCTTAAACCTTAAACCCTTCATTTCAACCATGGTTTCTACAAAAAGCTCAAACACATCCAAAACCTCCACCACAAAGAAAAATCTTAAGATTAAGATTAAAATGGCTAAACCTAACTCCTCACCCTTTCACACTCCCAAGAATGAGATTGTCCCAATTCTCATTTCTTCATCAAACTCACCACCTCTTGCTCCATGCAAGACTTCATCAACCCATGGAATCAACCATTCTCATGGTTCTACCTCATCTTCATTCCAATCTAGGATGAATGAGCTTTCCTCACCCTTCACTCTAAGTGATCTCTTGGATGTGACTACCCAACCACAACCCATTCAAAGCATTCTCATTGTGAATGACTTTGATGATACCATGGTGACTTCACCATTTACCCCTGCTAACTCACCCTTTTCACCCTTGGAGAGCTTGCCTCCACACTCACCCACATCACCCTTGGAGAACATACCTCTTCCACCTCCACCTCACTCAACACTCCAAACTTGGGTGATCCTAGCTTTTATGGGTATTTCATGCACAATGGCACTAATTGCCCTTGTTGCCTCAACAACTTATATCTCCTTGATATCCTAAGAATGGAGATGATGGGGGATCATATAGAGTTGCAAAGCTTTTTGTTGAGTCTCTTTTCCAATCATCCTCCTAGGAGATAAATGATGATTTTCCCTAATAAGTTTTTCTTTAAACCAAGCCAAGGAAGACTTCTAATCAAGACCTAGTTTTTAATCTAGTTTTGTTTTTTAGATAGTTATTGTTTTTCTTTATGTATCTCTTTCATGAATGTTTTATGAGAATGAATTATGGACTTAGCATTGTGTGCTTCTATCTTTATGTGGACATTAATAAACTTTAATTCCAAATTAAAATTGAACCTAAATCTATCACAACCTCTAAAACTTGACTAAAATTTGGCTCAAAATGTTATCCAAAATTTTGTCACCCTTTGTCAAGACATTCTTGGTGAATGTGTTGCTTTCATGCAACCCTGGCAAAATTTAGTGCTAATAGAGGTAAAATTCCAAGTTTTGCAATTTTTTGAAAAAGTCTTAGTTTTTCTCAAAACCCTGGAAAATCTAGGTTTCAAGTCCACTGCACGCGGTTCCTTAAGGACGCGCGGTTCCTTAAGTGATAAGGAACCGCCGGTCCCTATAAGGTACCGCGGACAGAAAGCCACTTTATGGCTCATTTTTTGTCTTTCTTCATCACCCTATTCCCAGTCAAGATTCCATGTTTACTCTATTTGGCTAAACATTCCTTGACACTTTACATTTGATTTTCAAACCTTTGCCTTGTATACTTTCTTCTTATACCCCCACCTTGAGATTTCATTCTCACTCCTCAACAATGCCTAACTCTCCCTTTCATAACCTTGACATTTTTTTGTCACAAACCTCCTCACCCAAAGCTTCCTCATCCAAGCTTTCCAAGAAACCGAAAATCTCGGTTAAACCTATTTGGATCAAGAAAAATGAACCCTCTTCATCCAAACCACCCAAGAACCCCACCTTCTCTCCAATCAAGTATTGGAATGAGACCTACTCCATAAACCCCCATCACCAGAGAAAAGGAGAATCTACCCCCACCACCAAAACCCTTTGACACCCCTCAACTCAATGATCTTTCAACCTTCCCAAACCTCACAAGGCATTATGAAAACATTACCTACCCACTCTCCTCACCACCACCAAACCCTAGGTGTGATGGCCTTCCCCCATCAACCGAATTTGTGTTGCATCATGGATCCGCGTGTGCTTGTTGTAGATTTCAACAAATTGAACTTGCTCATGTGTATGAGAAGTTAAATTTTCTTGAATTCCTCCTCACTCTACCTCCTCTCAAAGTTTTCGTTCCCATGGACAAAACTTCGAATGATGCATCGTCGTCTTATTTTTCCAACTAAAGGGCTACATTCCCTTGTAGTCAATAAAACTTTAGTTGTTTTAGAGTCATTAGTGTTTTTAAGCAATCTTGGAAAATTATCACTATTAGACTAGCTTATGCTTTGTGGTTTATTTTCCATATCTTTTGCTTTAGATACTCATATTGTGTGTATGACTATCTACTTTGTTTGTCTTTTTCATATTTATGTAATATGAAATCTTTGTGTTGTGTTTGTTTTATTTATTTGATATTTCTCTCTTCCTTTTTGAGTTGATCGTGGTTAATATTTACTGTAGGATCGTGTTTTTCTAAGGATTAGGCATGTATGGATTAATCTATTGAATGGATGTAAGGGAAGAACTTAGAGAGAGAAATAAGAGAGAGAAAGGAGAGGAATAAGAAAGAAAGATGGAATTGATAAAATGGTAAGTGTTCAACCCCTCCTAACATGGTAGGAGGGGGTTTATATAGCCCACCCTACATGTGGGCTATATGGGCTATATTGGATCACGAGCCCAATATCATTGGAGTGGCCGATCCTTTCTAAATACGTAAAAACGTATTTCCAACAATCTCCCCCAAAGGGAGGTCACTCCAAGTTATAATGTACTAAATAGTCTATAGCTCGTGATCTATGCTAATAATGATGTGACCGAGACTTTCCTTGGAAAAACATATTTCCAACAATCTCCCCCAACGGGAGGTCACACCATTTTACAAAATCTTAAACCTAGCATACTATGCTTGAGTATTCGATCTTGTTCTTGTGAATATGCTGATGAGATCTTTGACGTTGGTCTTGAGCATGTGTCCTTGCTTTGACCTTGTGCATTCATCACTTGTGACGTTTGCCTCCTCGTGACTTCATGTTTCACATACTTATACTTTTATAAATTCTTGAAAGCTTCAGAGTTTGATACAGCGGAAGACTTGACTTTTAGACTTTCTAGAATTTGATGAAGTATTAAGTGCATATAGTATTAGCATGTGGTGACGACTTCTTTTGGATTGTACACCGCAATGCCACCTTCTTGTTATGCTGCATAAGACAGTTAGCAACAAAAGATATACACGGATGAAATGGCCTTGAACATTTCATTCTAAATCGGTAGCATTTTACCTCCGGTCGGTGAAGACCGTTGTACGATATTAACTATCGTACTTGTGGCAGGTAGTTTCAATTAAGAACCTCCTTGGCAAGATTTTCGCGGGTAAACCCGTTCTCTTTATTCGACCGTCCAAAGCTGACTGCGAACATAAAGAGTGAATCATTTGGATAATAATATCCGCATGATTTGAAGCCGTCAATTCATGTTCCTGGAACAAGTGAAGTTCAATTAAGAACCGCACCATCGTTGCTTTCCAGTTGTCACGAGCTTGATTCGTATAGAATCTTGCAAGTTACCTACCAAGTGCTGTTTGAGGTTAACACTAGAAGGATTTCCACTCGTCACTGTGAACACTAAGGTATCACTCTGAGTGTTCTGGCAAATCACTAAGATATTGCGTAGAGGCCTGGAACGTGTTTAAATTCACTTAAGAATTAAACCACTGTTTCTTTCCAGTTATCACAAGTTTGATTCATAAAGAATCGCACAAGTCACCTACCATGAGCTTTTTGATATTCGCTCAAGAAGGATTTCCATCTTCATTGTAAATACTTTCGTATTACTCGGATGTTCAGGCAAGATCATGAAGATTTTGCGTAGGACTCTTTAAGATCTTTCTTACTTTTCACAGTGTGTGAAGAAGCAAGGAAATATGAAAGTGTGTCCTAATGAGATGTTTGATGATCTCAAATGGCTCTAGACTCAAATCGTGCATTTTGGATTTTTAGTGATCGGAGGCTGGAGAGGAGTGCCACCATTTCAATACCAATTTATTCGGAGTGAATAAATCAATAGATAATGTGTTGTCTCCGTGTGAATAAAACAAATATCTTTTAAGAGATATTTGAGTTAGCTGGGATGGGTTGTGCCTTGCATCACTGGGTCCATGATGTTTGTCTTCAATATCAAGAATCATTAAACAATGATCTTAATAGCATATGTATTGACCCGGTTTCTGCCTAAGTTGTAAGGAGGGCTTCTTTCTTTACACCCTTTATCTTTACAATTCTTTTTCATTCTTCAACCCCTTTAATGCTTACCAATACGTCATCACTAGCACCTTGTTGTGATTGTTCCAGTGCTAACTTAAGTACTTGGTCGGCATTCAGCTACGTTCACAATCTTTCTCCATCTTCCCTAAGGACTACTATTTCTAGCTATGGAATGTCCTTGGGAAGATTCCTCCGGTTCTAGAGGAATCATTGGACTTTAACCTATCCTACCATGCTTATGTCACCACAATCTTCACCGTCGTGAATAGAGATGTTTTGGGTAAGTGTATATCACCATGAAATCCATTTTGAAGTGCAAATCCATTTTGCTCCCCCTTAACATATGCCACTTATCCAAAAACATTTCGCACATGTCGGGATGAGCTAGCATGTTAAGTCAAACCATTTGTGATTAATCATTTCCCATATTAAATCACATTTTCTCCCCCATATTAAAAATATTAACCCAATCGATGTTTTTAATATCAATTGATTTAATAGCATTTTAAGAAAATTTGGGAAGAAAAATGCAAATCCAATTATCTACATGAATTACACAAGCTCCCCCTCAAATTAATGAGGGTGTACTTGAAACGTAAATTAAATACCTTTTAAACACAAGTGTAAGGTACTTATCACGTGCAAAGATCATATATGATAATGTATTCACAAGATTAGCGATTTATGAGGTTGGACCTGAATGATGGAGAACATCATATGAAAGAAGCACATGGTTCTTGTTCATGAATGTTGGTCGCCTCATCACGTCTGAAGTTATCTGTGACTCCATTTGATTGATATCGTTGTCTTGACACCAACTTGTGAACTTGGCACTTTCGGCGTCAAAGATTCTGAATGTTGGAAAATTGCTCCCCCTCAATTGTTGACCCGTGTTCTATTGAAAGAGCTGTAATCACTATTTGAGTAGTCGCATCATCGAGTATGTAGATATCAAATGTAAATTGCTACGGTTGGTGGAGATGATAACTTCATAAAAACAAGATTTCTCTTGTTTTAACAAAATGCACTAACACGTACATATATTCGTGTTAGATTGTGTTCTTATGTAAACACAATCCCTTACATGGTTATAAAGTAAACCATGCCCGAGAAAATTAATTCCCGTTGTTGAGTCAAAGCTTTCTGGTGAAATACTTGACTTGAGTATGAAAAGCGGTTACTATCTGAAATAATAGCAAACCATTTTGAGCATGTTTTAAAACATTTGAACTTCTGCTCGAACTTTATTTACAACCCCGTGTCATTATTGAATGACATTTCTAGTATCGTAAATATTATCAATTCTAGAAGACATGCTCTTTTTATCAAAACTTTTTTGAACACACAATTTTGAAAGATTTAGAAAAACCTTTTGAGAAATTCTCGAAAAATTGTGTTCAAAGTTTTGAAAACCGATTACTTGAGCTTAAGATGTTGAATATCTTATAAAACGAGCTCAAGTCCGAGAAGTTGTAAACTTCCCGTTGTTAAGGATAAGTTTATCATCGGCGATAAACTTTCCTTTTAACTGAAGAATGAGTCCTAAGTTGACATTTACTTAGAAGTCGTGTTCATGAGCTTGAAAACTTTGAATGTTTTAACGGAAAGCTCATGACCGAGAAAGATGAATTTCTCGTTATGAGGCAAAGTTCTCTTATTTAAAAGATACACTTTCCTTTCTGAGCTTAAAACTTGGAATGTTTTAATACAAGCTCTTGACCGAGAAAATTTAATTTCCCGTTACGAGGATAAGCTATCTTTAAAGATAAGCTTTCCTAAAATTGAAGTCCGAGTTACAGTCTGATATTTAACTATAAGTCATTATGCATGAGCTTAAAAACTTCGAATGTTTTTATTATTAGCTCATGCCCGAGAAAAATTAATTTCTCGTTGTGAGGGTAAGTTTATCATCGGCGATGAACTTTCCTTTATTTGAAGAACGGGTCATCATCTGATATTTAATGAAGAGCCTTATACACGAGCTTAAAACCTTTGAATAGTTTAAATGTAAGCTCGTGTCCGAGAAAAATTTAATTTCTCGTTTTGAGGGTAATTATCGTTGCGTAGATAAACTTCCCTTTCTCTGAAGTCCGGGTCAACGTCTGTCATTTAACGAGGAGCCATGTACACGAGCTAAAAACCTTTGAATGGTTGTAATGTAAGCTCATGTCCGAGAAAAATTAATTTCTCGTTTTGAGGGTAAGTTATCGTTGCCAAGATAAACTTCCCTTTCTATGAAGTTCGGGTCACATACTGTGATTTGAATGTAAGCCAAAGTGCATGAGCTTAAAAACTTGGAATGTTTTTTATATAAGCTCATGCCCGAGAAAAATTAATTTCTCGTTGTTAGGATAAGTTTATCATCAGCGATAAACTTTCCTTTCTTTGAAGATCGAGTTACAGTCTGTGATGTGACTATAAGTCCTTTTACACTATAAGCTTATCTGCAAATCCCCAGAGACACTTGTTTCTTAGATATCATCTTCTTCAGCAACCAAACTCTGAGAGTGTCCTTAATTGAATGGTATACAATGATTGGACCGCTTCGTTCTTTTGGAACATCCTCTTTGGTACCTGCATTCTCATTTGGAATTTGCATGCTTTGATATGGGTTAGTGATATCTATCTTAGAAGCAAGTGGGGGTTCACAGTTTTCTTTTCTTGTGCTAGAGGTGACCTGAGGAGGTGATTCACTTGTCTTAGCTGGTAAACGTTTCCTTTTATAGAAAACCTTAAGTTCAGGCTTAAGTGATGTATCCTCCTTTTCAATTTCCTCCCTAGTAGTCTTAGTAGAATCAGAGACTATCCTAGTTAAAGGGCACTCGTTTCCTACAATAGTGAAAGTTCTACCAGTGGGGCGCCACATTTTACCAACGGGTTTGATTTTAGCTACCCACTAGGATTTAAGTCTAGCACGGGAGTTCACCTCATTAAGTAGTTTCTTGATACAAGAATCATGATTTGCAGTAAAGACACATTTTCTACATGTTTTACAAGTAGCATATTTAATGTCCGAGTAAGATCTAGAATTCCTTGATGATTGATTGATGCTCCTAGGATTAGACATGCTACGGTTAGCAGTGTTGGGTAATCTAGAAGGCATCTGTCTAGGTTTGAAATTCCAATCTCTTACTTGTGTCTTTTGCTTAACTTCCCTCAGACCAGATTTATGGTGAACGTCATTTGAACTAGTTCTAGACGTGGTCTTTGGACTATGTCTAGGAAGACTAGAGGCAATCATGTGAGTAGGTCTTGCAAAAGCTGTTTTAGTCACATTGTGTAACACCCCCAAATTTATACAACTCAATACAGCGGAAGACTAGTTGGTGTTACGGGATAGCACATTACTCACATCATAGACAACGCTTAAAAGTCGCGTTGTTTTAATAATAAAGAATTTCCATTCACAAATATCAAAGTTACATAGGTCCAAAGTCATTGTATTTAATACAGGTTTTACAAAGCATTTGAATGGAAAATATAGTTTAAGTGCAGGCCATGAATTCTTGTCGTCTTCCCGAGAATTACCTTCAAGTACCTGAGATAAAACATGTTAAAAGAAAAGGTCAGCGATAACGCCGAGTGAATTCATAGAGTTTAATAAAATCCATCAATATAATATCAGTATAAAATTATTACTGAAAATCATTTTGTACAAATCATTGTAATAGGCCATAAAATAGCCAAAGTCATTTTTATACAAATCCTTATCGAAATCATAATATAGGCATTTGCCTTAAAAATCATTATACGAGCCAATGTCGTAAAAACATTATTCAATACCTCTTACAACGTTGTATAAAGTTAAATAAAAACCGTTATATGAATATGGTTATGAAAACCAAAACACGAACATAATATCAATAGTATGACCCCGTATTGCTAGTCAGGCAATACATCGTAATTCGGTGCGTCTAGTAGTATTTCGTTAGTTGGATTATTATAAGCCGCATGACATTGTTACCTTACTAAACCAAACAACGGGTAGCTAACCCGATACTCTATTTGCCCATCTAAATTAGCGTGTCGTCACAAAGGTCACGCTATAGAAATCTTCTCATACATAAATTCGCTTACCAATCAATGTGGCACGACGGGGATCAACCGTCAAGGCGCGAACTGGGGTGATCGTCCCCAAATAGTACTATTATATGCACAAGCGTCTACTGAATCCCGGTAGTTCACAATTCATGCTAATGGGACTTTTAGTGACATAACCTAACTTTAATAATCCATTTTATTTCATCTATCGGGTCCTTTAATCATTTATCGGGTCATACAATCGGGTCATACAATCATTCGGGTCCAAATCAATAAATAAACAATCGGGACAAATGGTGTCCTATTTTATAAAAACTAACATGTTATCTCCCTCGCGGGTTTATAAAACGTTTCATAAAAACATTTAAAAGAGTGCGAGGCTATGAACTCACGTTGATGTGGGAAGGCGGGTTATCGGCAATTCGGACGTACGGTACGTGCTTCAATCACGGAAACCTAGACAAATAATACTCGTCTTAGACTCATGTCCAATGACTTTATAAAAATAACAATTATGTATACATATGATGATTTTATATATATGATGATCAAGTGGGTTTACATATTCTCATTTACTCATTTTAGTGTTATGTGTCGATAACTTTTATACTAGTTTACTAGTTTTACCTATTTACATATTTTAAGTCCAATAAACTTATTATAAGTTTTTTAACTTGTTTTAATCCATTTTATACTTATATTATCAGTATCTGTACTTTCCATGTTGGGCCCAAATGGTCAAGCCCAATAAGTTCTTTTTATAAGTGTTTATCTTATTTAGTCCAATTATTAGTCCAATATGCTTAGTTAGCTCGTTAATGTCCGTATGTCCTATAGTTCGGGTTTTATCAGTTTTTACTTGTATTAGTTACTTATATATCAGTATATGACTTTTAAAAACTTTACATTAGACGGGTTTGATCGTCTAAGTTTTAATTGGCGAAAAACGTTAATTTTGCGGTAATAGCCGAAAAAGTCGTAAAAATTAAGTTTATAGTTTTTATTACTTATAAGTGTTATTCCACTACCATTTTTATAATTTATACACTTATTTAACCTTTTACATATTTATATAAATAAAATCCATAAGTTAGTGGGTTTTTATTTTACATTTTATACAATATAATTTTGAGTGCTTATATAATAATAATAAACATTAATTCTCAAAATCTGATTTTTATTTTCATCTTCACCAAAACTGCCATATCTAGAGTTATATATGGAGATAGAAGCTCAAATTTTTATCACATAAATTACATGATATGTGCTCCATTTAACTCTACTATAGCTACTGTTGAATCATCCTTTAAGTATTTTCTTAAAATCGTCCAAAACAGTGAACTCAGATTTGTACTTTAAACTTGTTTTGATCATATCTCACTCATTACAATGATTCCATTGCATGGCCAACTCTCACATGTGTACAAGACCCATAGCTTACTGTATATCAATCTATTCAAGTCATTTTACCAGTTTACCATATGATTCTTTATTGTTTTATACAGCCATCTAAATTAAGCAAGATTTTAACCTTGTTTCTTATAGTTTTTCATCTTTTTAAGCATGTTTATCAACACCAAATCCCCACACAATATTTTTAATCATCATTCATCATCATATACATATACATAAGTAAAAGAAATACAAGATTACATAATCAAAAATAACAAGAGGATGAGGAGGACAATCTTTATACCACCAAGTTGATGTAAGTTGTGATCAAAACATGGATTTTGATGGAGAAACTTGTGATGAACCAAGACCATCTTCAAGACCACCATTCTTCATGAACACCTTGTGGAAAATCAGCCCTAATACTCCATGGAAACTCCTCCTTGGATGTGAAAACTTGCACCAATCTTCATCTCTTTGAATGGAGATCAACATATGTTAATTATAACATATGTTTGTGGTTAAAATTTGTATGAATGGGGTGTTTTGAGGGTGAGATGGGACGGCATGAAAGGAGAGAGGGAGGAGAGTTTGGTGGTTTTTGCATGTAACAAATGAAACTAGGTGTGTTGTCTTGGTGGTTTAGTTAGTGGAAGGCTTACATTATAAGCTTGTTACATGTGTCTTAGCTTATTAGCTAAGCTTGGCACATAAAGGGGGGGGTGAGGTGTAGCTAATGTAGCCGTCCCATATTGGGGGTGGGGCAAAACTTTTTTTGTCTCATCCCCAATTATTTACGGGTACTCCTCGATTCTAGTTTTCTCGATTTGCGTGCCCTCGGGTCGTTTCACGAAAAACGTTTTTATAAATTATGAATCAACGACACAAAACGAATCTAACAAAAATTGTCTCATCAAAAACGGAGTTCAAAAACGTAAATACATAATCCTAAGGTTTCCGGTTTAGTCGTAAAGGACGTTAAAATAAAATCGTAAGTCCTAATCTCTTCTCGTAAATTTGTGAGTTTATGAACCAACACAAATTTAAAACTCCAAAATAATATTCACGAATAAATTTATTTTCTGAAATGTCGGACTGTCACCAAAGACGGTGTATGTAAACGTAAGCACGTAACGTAGAATCCTGCGGTTTAGACGTAGTCGACGCTACTTCAAGATGTAAATCCAAATTACTTCCCAAAAATAAGTGAGTTCATAATATAACATTAAAATAATATTTTTAAATAAATATTGAGAATAAAATATCAACCATAAATTGACGGATTGTCACAGCATTTACCCCTAAACAGGATCTTTGTCCTCAAAGATCATCTTACTACTCGCTTCTTATAGAGTTAAAGCCATGTGGGTATTTCCTCCACATTCGGTCTTTTCTCACAAGTGTAATTCATTACCATACGCGAGTTCTATCAAACATAACTACGGGAATAAGATCAGGCTTAATGTTGACTTACTTTCTCTATCCATGATGTTCACGGGTTTTTGATGAATGCAACTTTTCGCCGATCTAAGCTCTACTAAGAAATAATCAGATTCTCACTTGATAGATATTCCATCAAGTTTGATATACGAAACATAATTCACGCAGCTCTTGAAATCCTAGGGTAGATCCAGCTGATATGCCTTTCAAACCAATCTTTTTACATCATCTCTATGGTCCCATACAACGGGGACTTATATCCCATGATTTGTCAGATCATTAATTCATTTTTTTTTCCCAAGGTTAAAATTTTTGGCATAACTTCGCTACCCATCTGGCACTTCAAGATCTACATTTCATATTCACATAACCTCTTGCCCACTACTGGCAGTCAATAATCAGATCCTAATTTCAACAATCATTTTGGGTCTCGCGGGTCGAGTAGTTTGTAAGGTTTGGTTCGCCATCATGGGAAACCTTAAACCTAAAAGACATGTCCAACTCATAATGGGTGTATGTCGGGTGTCTTTATCTCAACTCCTGCTTACAGATGCTCTAATATTTAGATCCTAACAAGATTCGATCTCAATCCTAATACGATGATTATCAATGGTAATCCTTCCAAAGGAAAGCGATTATACGGTTTATTACCAAAGGTCATTCATTCAAACATAAAATAGCACTTATATTACTTTGTATCGTTACTTTACCTCGTCCCTTCGATTGGGGTGGTACATAGTACTCTCATCAAGGTTCGTTCTCAATGATTTCTGAGCAAATCTCAGAAATTCGATGCGAAGCGAGGATCTTGATAAAGATGTTCGATACAGGCACACTATGTTTACATAACTTTTTTGCATTTATCATTAACGGGAATGATATTAGCAGATTTGGTCAGTCTGTCGACGATGACCCAAATCGAATCAAATTCAGATGATGACCTTTGCAATAGCTAGACGTTTACTAATGTATGAGGCGATGTCTGCCTTCATAATCTGTCATTAGTACAACTTCTTAAGACAAATATACTTTTAGTCATAAATGACATAAATAGAATACTTATACTTACAAATTCCAACATAACTATATCTCACAATCCTCCATATTTAGGCAACCATAAATGGTCTTTAAAACATTTAACGCTATTGGCTTCTCAATTTTTAATGGTTCACATTAGCCGCGAACCCCTTTTATTATCTATATTATCTCTTTTTACAAACATCGGCTATTTTTATATTGTTCGGCAATTTATTTTGCACAGTCATTATTAAGAAATATATCTTAATTGAATCTTCATACTTTCTATATAATATGTCAGTAATTACGTTCACCTTTCTTCATATTTTCTAATTTTTTTAATTCTATCTCAACTGTTGTTTTTATCAGTTTTGCTCAATCCGACGTTTAAAGCGTCGATAATTACTACAAGTAATTAAATAATAAGTATTTAATTTTTATGAAACGTAAACGCAAAAAGTTTTTAAATTTTCTTAGATTGTCCAATTATATAAAAATGTTCAAAATAAATTTGAATTTAATTAACAAAGTTTTTTGTTGGTTTACTGAAAATAATTAGTAAGATCTGTAAATGTTTGAAAAATCTTTGTTTATACTCTGGTCAAAATTTTCTTAGTTGACAAGTAAAAATTGTCGTTTCAAGTTTTAAGTCATGGTTTAAATGGTTTCCTCAGTCCCTCTTAGGTTATCTTAAGGTATACACAAACATTTACCCCTAAACAGAAGTTTAGTTAAATGGTTTGTGTATAAGGGAATAATCCCTTAAAATCCTTTGTTAAAACATTTGTCAAAATATATTTGCACTTTCTTTTTAGTATAACTCAAAGTCTTAAATGACTTCTAAATTTTAAAGAGTCAATTTATATTCCATTATCTATTATTCACACGGTCAATTAATATAAAGGATTTAGTCTTTAATCACATGTTAAATATTCAAGGTTCAGGTTTTCATTGTTCGGCCAATTCAGGGCAATCTATAAATAATTATTAACTCATTCTTATTCTTATAAACAAACATATAGTCCTTAATGATCACAAGCATGAATTTATCAAATTACAACCTACACACGTGATTCACCAAATTTATGAATGCTACATGTGTATTAGTCAATCCAAACGACATCATGTGAAACTCATAATATTCATTACAATTTCTGGATGTAGTGATTGGAATAGATAATCTTTTTCGCGGACGCGAAGTTGATGATAACCATGTTGTGGATCAAATCTTTAAAACATGTGCTAGAACCTTGTAAATGATCGAACAAATCTTCCATTTCGAGTTATGGATATCGTTTTCGATTGTCAATTTACTCAGTTCACAGTAATCTATAAATATAAGGAATGATAACACCATAGATCTTCATAATGACGAGCTCGGTGGAATAAAATCTTTCTCCGACAACTCTCTCAGTTGTACGGTAATTCCTTAAATTCAGATGGTGCTGACGTACAGTGCACAAGCCACAGGTGCAGCACCAAGAATATAATCAAATACCAAATTCAACTTGCCTTTCTGGCGAAAGTCTAGGTAATTCATCAATAAATACTTCCTAAAGTTTCAGATAACATAAACATCTTTTAATACATTTATTTTAAGTTCTTTCTAGATTATAATATCTATGACTAATTCACAATCATTCACAATATAATTTCAAGTCTAAATGCAGGATATGGTCATCCACCAAGAATTATTTAGATCACTTTTGATAATCAACATCTTATCTTTTAGGGAATTTCTACTCGAGTTCCCATCAATTAAGACAATGTTGTCATGTCATAATCAATCAATCCATTCTACTAGCATTATCAACTTTCCAGTTTCATTGCCGTCGATAAGATGTGATCTTCTCAAAAGACTAATAATAACTCATAATCCTTCACAAGTTCAAGGATATCTGGAGACACAACTACTATTAAAAGAGTAAGGTCAACGCATAATCTACGCGAGAGAATTTCAAATCAGATACAGACGAAAACATTTGACGAATATGAATATATCCCATGTTTTCATAATTTGATTACGCATTCGAAAGCTCCTCGGATCGTTACCCAGGTCATTCAAATGAAATCAAATCAAAAGAAATGATAGGAACGTCGATACATCCAGTCGGGTATCAACACTCGGTAATCAGATACTTTTCCTAAGAATCTCACTACGGGAGAATTGGACAAGAAGGGAATATCAATTGTCAAATAAGACAAGTTCCACAGATGAGTAAATTCGGTTCAGAAGAATAAATGGTACGGGCACATATGTAGGTGTCCCTAACAATATGTACCTATTTTTCACCTCTTGCAGATCTCATAAAATTTAATCTTTCACAATCTTCAAAGAAAATGTAGTGTTTATTCATTAGTTTTATGGTGACTACTAATCAGTCTTGCATGGTCCATTCCAAATTGTATGTAGGCGCGCAACTATATACAATTTCAAGATTAACAATGCAATACTCAGTTCGTCAAAATTTTATCATCATGTTCATAATAAAAACATTTTCATGCTTAATTCTTAAATAAGAATCAAAAATAAATTTACAAAGATTTTCTTTATGATGAAAACAATTAAGTTTTCCAAGGTGTTTCATAAACAACTTAATTTCCAATAATGATCACTTATAAATCTCACTTTGAATAATGCTTATATTGATGAAAATTCAATTTTTCTCAAGGGATACTGTTTTAACTTATAAAAACAATTAGTGATCTGCAAAAGAGTGATGAAAAGCTGTTCACCAAGAACTAACTACAATATAATAGGAAATGAGCTTAGCCAAATAATCATGAGATTCATGACCTCGATGGCACTCACGAAGAATGATTCACAACGTAACTCAAATCAAGATGAGTACTTGTTCAATGGTTGCATCACTAATGCGAGCATTAGAGACAAGCAAGAAAAGATAGATAACATCGATACATGTAGAATTTAGCAATCAAAGGTAGTCTTTTCATTAATCACAAACAAGTCTAAATTGTACCGTAACACATTACGTGTCACTATGTCATACAATTCCAAGAACTCATCCTACCAACTGATATCTCAGTTAAGTTAGGGATTATTTTTAAAATATACCACAATGAATACTAATCTACAAGAGTCATTAGGTGTTCCACATGTCCCGAAAGATCCATCGGTCCTAATTTAGAAGAAGATTTCTTCAATTTATCTATTGGACACTGGGCATCCTCGTCATTGGACAATGGCCTAGGAACAACACATAACACGAATCAACAATCAATTAAAACCTTATAAATCAATCACAGGACTTAACGACTTCCTCTTAATAATCTCATATTCCATACGGGTTAAATTTTATTTTATTCAAGTTTTCAATCAACTTATACTTAATGCGATATCCTACTTCATTCTCCAATACTTTCAACCTTATTCATTAATATTCGTCTTTTTAGTTCGTTTTTCTCGGTATCGATTCGAATTGATATAACGTTTTCTAGCAAAGACTTAATTGTTTTTGGTTATACAAATTTGTTTGGTATTCTATGTCTAATTGGCAAGAAGCAAGTAAAAAGGTAAAAATACACTTTTAACTACGTATACATACTATTCTAAAAAACACATTGCAAATACCGCAATTAAGTGCTAAAAATGTAAAAATGTAAAATTGTAAAATACACAATACACATTTATACTACAAAGGTAAAAATATAAAGCTAAATCTATAAAAAAAAACTTTTTATTAAATCTAAATTTATCCAAACTAAAATCTTTCAAAAGAGTAAATTTCAAAATCTACAAAAGTTTGAAATACGAATTTTGAAAATTAAAATGACGTAAAACAAAGCTTGCAAAGTAAAGCCCAATAGCCAGTTTGGCCCAACTACACTTATAACTAAATGGACTAACTTTTAATTCCAAACACTCTGAAACAAATGCTAATAGAAACTCAGCTACTCAAACACTCAAGAGTAATCCAGCAACTACACTATCAGTATTTCTACACTATCTATATCAGCTTAAAACTTTTAATTCCAAACACTCTTCTACTAACAGAAGCAAGAAATCAAATGAAATCTGAATGACTGAATAAAAATACAAACAAACAATCTTAACACACGATTAATACAGATCATTCAAAACAAATAACCAGCAAGATTATACTACAATTCTACATCTAGCATTAACTAAGAATTTACAGAAAATGAAATGCGTTTAACCGTCACATCCAGGCCAGACCGTTGTTGTCGAAACGCGGCGCTGAGCCGGTTTAATACAAAACACCACCATCTACTAATCTGCTGCTACTTAAGCTGAACGATTGGATCTTGACTCGAACAAGTACCTGCAAAACTTGAACACAAAACTACTACCACAAATCTTAACAGAACATATACGCCACCTGATCTATTGTGAACAAACTTACTATCACTGTAAATCTATGTTTCTTTTGTGAACTTTACTGACGTATTCAACTGAATTTAACAGAATGAACAGTAGCCATAAGGAGAAATAAGCTGTGATCAGCTTATCATCAAAATCAACATCTAAATTCTTGCAACCAAGTAGCCTACCAAAAATCTGACTGAAAATATTTTTTTACAACTGAATTGACTCGAAATTTCACAGTAACCTTCTAATACACTCTTATGAGCTTACAAGCTTAAAAGTCTAATGCTCTTTTAGACTAAAACTCACTCAAACTCTAAATTCAGTAAGAATATGAATTACTGTAAGAAAAATTAATACTGAAAAATGAGCTTTTTTAGAAAGATTTAGAAACTAAGAGATTTAAGCTCAAAAGAGCTTATAATAGAACAGAAACTGAATAAGAACAAAGGAAGAAGTTTTAAGCTGAAAATAAGCTGAAAAACTAAGAACTCAACTGCTAATAAGATTGAAAGTCCAAAAGGCTTGACTAACTCGATTATATGAAAAGCTTGAATGCTCAGTATCCAAAATCAAACACAGTCCTCTTAGAACTAAAGAAACGGAATTCGTAAAAGTAAAGAGTAAAAGAGATTTGTGAAAATGTGAACTTCCATTAATGAAGAATTAGTTACAACTGATTAACGAAATTCGGTTAAGGAATTACAACTGATTAAACTACTCCTAATCCTATCTAATACTAACTATGTGAAACTACCCTAAGCTAACCGCTTGCAAATGAAGGCCTCGTCTTCTATATATAGCCGTCTGGAGAGGGTGCTTTGACGTGTTCTATCCAATGAGGATTTGACACGTGTTTAATACGAGGATAAAACTCGTCCTTCATCATCTTCCAATTTGGGGCTTTCTTTGTTCTTCCTTCTTGATCTAATTAAGTTGTACCTTCATGTAGAGAAGAAAGAGGGGAGTATTTTTGTAGTTATGATCTTCAATTGATTCACCTTGGATCGTCCTTGATGATCGATTGCAGGTTATGGAGAAAGGAGAGATGAAACCGTCTACTTTCTCTCTCTTGAAGGAATGAAGAAGACGCGAGTTGTGTGTATCTTTGACCGGTTTGGTCAAATTTGACCAAGTAAATGAGAGAAGTTAATTAAACTTTCCAATTAATTCTCTTTTGGTCCTTTATTTTTCACTTCTTTTCAAATGTTTATAATTACTTTTAGCAAATCTATCTTTTCATCCTTTATGTATGTAGAAGTTTCAACTTAAGCCCTCCATCTTTGGAAATTTGGCAAATAAGGTCCTTGGAGCATCTTTCGTCTTTTTCTTCGTCTTTTATCATGAAAATCCCTTGAAAGCTCGTGTTTGTCTCAAATGTACCTATATTACCTGCAAATACACAAACACAAAATACACACGTAATTCTGATATTTTACAGTTTAATATAAGGTATTTGACAGTGTTTTGAGTGGTTTATGGATCATTATTGATGAGTGTTTTCACACTTATCAACTCCCCTCCACTTGACCATTGCCATGTCCTCATGCAATGCAGCATTTTAAAGCACCAAGTTACACTTTTCTCATAATTAACCAACCTTGGCCATTTTATGATTTAATAACGATACTATGCTATATGATGAATGGTTTTGAATATTTACAATGCAATGCAAAAGAATCAATTCTATTTATATCTTTTTATATTTTTCATAAATGGTTTTGATGGAAATAACTCATAAAGAAATCAATGGCTTAGATTAGGGCTTTGGTACCATGGACATTTATCACCCTCAAGTTTCACTTTCCCCATACCAAGCTTAAAAATGGGATCATTGTATTCACAAGTAAAAAGTGCATCAACTTATTCATGACAATTAAATGTGGAACCGGTTATTAATTGAGCAAATTGCTTGAAGGCAAATTTGTCATTATTTAAAGCGTGAAGTATAAGAAGTGTAAAATCCAAAAATAAGGAAGCACGGTTTTAATCCTAAGTAATCTTCTCATCCATTACTTGAAAAACCGCTCACAATTAATACAAGTCCGTATTAAGAGTAATAAGTCATTCGCCTTATGTGTAAAATCCTCATGTCATGCTTTCATAAGTAACTACACACTCGCTAAGGAAAGAAAAATAAAACTCACGCAATAATTTACATCCGCATCTTTTTGAGATTTTGGATCTTCAACCCCGCAACCCGTCAAGGTAATATTAGATTGGAGCAATCTATTGAATCCCCGCAACCCGTCAAGGTAATATTGGAACTCAATAGTCACTATAATTAACACCACACTGCCCCTCTTGGGAGTCTTGCATTATTTTTTTTATTTTTTTATTTTTTTTTTCTTTTCTTTTTCTTCTTTTTTTTTTCTAGCCACTCATTTTTTTTCATAAGCCGCTCTTATTTTTATTTATTCCTCACTAAGAAATTTGAAAAGAAGAAAAGGAAAAACACCCGCTAAATATGGAGCATGACATAAGTCTAGTACACATAAAACGTGCTAACTTAGAATCTTAAGACGTACTCATACCAACCATGAATGATTAGCCAAAAATGCATAAGAGATTACAAACCAATTAAAACCGTACTTGATTATTTATTAACAATTATATACATGCGAAGAAAGTAGAGATAAAGAAGAGAAGGGTTTAGCCACAAGTAATTGCCATGAAGTCTATCTAGCCCTTTTACACTTGCTTCAACTCTATCATTTCCCATTCTCCACAAATTTAAAATCTCAAATAATGAAATTGGTGGATGCTTAGCCTAATAGACCAATGAAGGACTACATGGTTAAGGATACTAGCTAGAGAGTGCTAAGATAAGCAAACTCGGGTTGAGTCAAAATATCCATGGCGGGCCTAATATGTCAAAGAAATCCAAACTTGTTAAAAACATGTTTTATTATATTTTTTTCTTTTTCAATATTTGATGAAATAATAAAGAAGAAATATATACAATGCAAATGTGTTATGCAAAATGATTGATGCAAAAATTATGAATGCATATTTTTGTTGGCCAAAGTAGATCAAAAATTTGAAAAATGTTTGAAAAATTAAATTTTCCCAATTATCATGAAGTTAAGGCAATGGTCTAGGTAAGGTCACTTCGATAGAAGTCTCCCCTACACTTAAGATAAACATTGTCCTCAATGTTTAAGAGTATTGGAGTGAACTCCCCTACACTTATTACATTGAATAGACTTTGCTTAACCCAAGTTAAGGAAGAGACAACTAAAGGGTATTCATTTTAAGCACAAATGTTTAATATCACGATAGCAAAAACTAATCGAAGTGAACCAGATACACGGGCCTCCTCCATAAGCTCCAAGCATGAAATGTGAGAGAGCAACCCTTGAAACAAACACGAAAAGACGAAGAAAGGCACCCCTCCACTTCAGCTCTACTATAACATCCTTTTAATTAAACCTAACCTATTGAAAATCTACTCTACGTTTTCTAACCTAGTTATTCAATGCTTGAGTTTTTTTAACCCTAAGTCGCTAGCTCGACTCGGCCCCGAATTAAGTTGTCCTTGGGGAAACCATCATGGAGAGTAAAAGATTATCCATTTTGAAGCACAGCTCACATGATACACTCAAACTTAGCACATTGCCATTTACTATAAGATTTACCAAATCTGCCTCGATAAATGGAACAGTCCAACGTGTCTCAAGTTTGTCCAACATACAAAATCTCTCAAATATGAAGCACCCCAGGATCAAATACAAAGTTTACATCTCTACATATGAACAACTCCAAAATAGGTAGCATCACCAAAGTAAGCTCATACAAGAAGCGCATATCAATCGAAGGCACACTCTTAAGTGAAGTAAATGAAAACCAAGGTGTCTCAAATTTATGTATCCCAGGATCAAAAACCTTTCCCTTCATGGGAAAATAAGAAGATGAACTCGTATCAACCATATAAGATTCCCCCTTAGTGATCAAAGCATCATGAGAATATGAAGGTGTAGGTATCAAAACATTCATAACTATTATATCCATATTGGGCTCATCATCATCAAAGGATGGGTAATCTTCCATAGAAGGCATAGAATAAGGAGGATCAAGATGAATAGGGTCTTGTGGAGAAGGTGTAGGCTCTAGGGTCCCAAAAAGCATGTTCTCAATAAGACGGATATCCTCTTCCCAATTAGAAGAAGATGTATCAACCACAATATCATCTCTCTTAAGATAATCTTCAATTTGTTTATCTATCAATTCATCTTCACTAAGCAATCTTTCAGTCTTTAGAATCTCCTCATTCTCATCAATGATAGACCCCTCCTCATCACTATAGGAATCATAGATTGGTTTGTCAAAGATTGGTGACTCCTTAAAACTCAAGGAAGTGTGATCATCAAAAAATGGAGATTCACAAGTGGAAAACTCATTATCACTATAATCATCATATATTGGTGTATCACAAAGAGAAGGTTCATCATCACTAAAATCCTCATTGGTTTCTTCATCATGATGGAAAAGTGGGTTTTCAAATGATGTTTCAAAAAGAGGATTCGAATTCATCACAAAATCACTTAGAGGAATAGGTGAAGGAGTCATAGAGGACATGGATTCATCATCAGATGTAAAAGACTCATCACTATCATAAGGATCATCAAAGGGTTCATCACAAGAATCATATGGTGGTAGAGGAGAAGGATCCATATTCCCTATAGGAGCAAACTCTTCATCCAAATTAGGAATGTTATCTTGACAAGACAAATCATTGGATGATATAGCATAAGACGCGTCACTAGAATCACAATCATCATCCTCCATTTGTGTCAAGTCTTTCACAAACTCTTCCTCAATCTCATGATCCCTTTCTTTAAACAATTCATCAAGATCGAAATCACCAAAATCACTAGTAGTAGCATGAAGGTCAATACGTGATAAAATCTCAATGTGATCATGAGGAGAAGAGGTATCAACACAAAGCTCATCACATAGGTCCTTGGAAACCCTCTCAAGCTCTCTTTGGATTGGGATAAGGTTCTCAACACTAGAAAAGGTTAATTCATTCGAATTGGTGTTTGTATTAGTGCTAAGAGGCTCGTCCCCCATGGTTAAAGAGTCGGTGGGTTCCTCGTGAGGTAAAGGTGATGAAGGTGTGTATGGCTCAAGTATAGTCGGTGGAGAGATGGAAGGGTCTATAATAGGAACATCACTAAGTGTATCATCCTCAACATCTACTCTCAAAGAAGGCTCATCATCAGGTAAAGCATCGTTCGGTCTCATGTGTTGCAAGATGTATGTGCTCAAGCCTAATATTTTCGGATAAGTTGCCTCTTGCATTGTCTCAAGTGCTTGCATTACCATATTAAAAGCGTCTTTACTCAAGAAATGATAAATGCCTTGATTGTTAACGGTTTTTTTATTTGGACTCTGAAAATTTTCTTCATTTTGAAAATCGTCTTGATTTAAAAATTCTTGAGTTTGAAAATTCGCATCAAACCCTTGAGCATAATTAACCACATATCGTTGACAATTATTTTCCCTATACGCTCCTCCACAAGTCAAACAAGGCCCATACATAGCTCGATATTTCTCGTCGTGTAATATCTCCAAAATAGGACGAGTATCCATGTGTGGCAAAATGGTCGAATGTGAAAACCCTTGATCTTGAAAGGTGTCTTGATTATTGCATGGAAAATTCTCATCATTTTGAAAGCCTTCATTGTTTGAAAATCCTTGATTATGAAAGGTTTCTTGATTATAGCCTTGAAAATTTTCATTGTTTTGAAAACCTTCATAATTGGAAAATCCTTGGTTTTGATATGGCACATTAAAGGTTTGATCATGAAATGATGGTGGAGGTTGTGATGAAAAACCGGAATAGCCCATATAGTCATTACAA
Organism: Glebionis coronaria; assembly: GCA_025667525.1. Lineage (NCBI taxonomy): Eukaryota > Viridiplantae > Streptophyta > Magnoliopsida > Asterales > Asteraceae > Glebionis > Glebionis coronaria. The sequence goes on along the minus strand of CM046875.1, from coordinate 603,754,701 downwards.
GTGTAGTCCATTTGAATGTTAGGTCGAAAATTAGGGTTCTCGGTTCCATTGTAAGCATATCCCTCCCCATAATAACCATTATTTTGATCACATAAATAAGTATCGTGTGGACCACCACAAGTCGAACAAGGTGAATAATTAACGTTGGCGGATCGTTGTTGCAAAATCTCCCACATGGAACGAGTATCCATGTTTAGCAAGGTGGCCGAATGTATATACAAGTATAATGACGTTTAAAAGCTTCCTCGGGGAAGGAAGTAATACACCAAAGGTGGTATGTTTACACGCGTGCGAGTACACGTGTAAGTAAACACGAGGAATGAGGGAGTAGCCCTCGGTCGACTTTTGAGAGAGAAGAGATTATCTCCCTCGAGGTTCGATATAAAATATCCACAAGAAAATATATATATAATTACTACTTGAGTGCAAGACCTCCAATAAAGCCTTCCTTCTTAGAATACGCACTAGTGAACGGGGGGTTAGGTGGCGCGAAGCACTTAAGTACCTATTGACCCTTAGACGGCATTTTATAGCACGTCGCCTATCTATTCACTTTAGTAGTTTGTATTCTTCGAATTATTGCCTATTGGAAGTATTTATCTATTCTTGCTTAATTAAATTGGATCGATACGCGTGTCAAGGACCGGAACGCCGCTCAACACGGTGTATTGCCTCGGCAATACTTATGGAGATAGGTAACTTGGTTGTTTTTATACGTATACTTATTTACATATAATAATATATCAAAAATATGTTTGTATTTATTTGATTTTTTAAGAAAAATACTATATCTACGTAAAAAGCGATGAAATCGATATAATATATATTTTTGGGTGTAATCTTTTAGGAAAAAGATTACTTTTTGGATTTTTTATTTTTTTGGTTCAATTCTTTAGGAAAAGAATTGATTTTGTGATTTTTTATTTTTTTGTATTTTTATCTTTTTGATTTTTTTATCTTTTTGATTTATAATACGTAAAAAATAACGTTCACAAGGTGAACGGATCCCAAAATCCAATCGTCTCACTCGAAATCGTTAATCTTCACGAAAAGAACCGGCAGCGGCGCCATTTAATATTCGTCTTTTTAGTTCGTTTTTCTCGGTATCGATTCGAATTGATATAACGTTTTCTAGCAAAGACTTAATTGTTTTTGGTTATACAAATTTGTTTGGTATTCTATGTCTAATTGGCAAGAAGCAAGTAAAAAGGTAAAAATACACTTTTAACTACGTATACATACTATTCTAAAAAACACATTGCAAATACCGCAATTAAGTGCTAAAAATGTAAAAATGTAAAATTGTAAAATACACAATACACATTTATACTACAAAGGTAAAAATATAAAGCTAAATCTATAAAAAAAAACTTTTTATTAAATCTAAATTTATCCAAACTAAAATCTTTCAAAAGAGTAAATTTCAAAATCTACAAAAGTTTGAAATACGAATTTTGAAAATTAAAATGACGTAAAACAAAGCTTGCAAAGTAAAGCCCAATAGCCAGTTTGGCCCAACTACACTTATAACTAAATGGACTAACTTTTAATTCCAAACACTCTGAAACAAATGCTAATAGAAACTCAGCTACTCAAACACTCAAGAGTAATCCAGCAACTACACTATCAGTATTTCTACACTATCTATATCAGCTTAAAACTTTTAATTCCAAACACTCTTCTACTAACAGAAGCAAGAAATCAAATGAAATCTGAATGACTGAATAGAAATACAAACAAACAATCTTAACACACGATTAATACAGATCATTCAAAACAAATAACCAGCAAGATTATACTACAATTCTACATCTAGCATTAACTAAGAATTTACAGAAAATGAAATGCGTTTAACCGTCACATCCAGGCCAGACCGTTGTTGTCGAAACGCGGCGCTGAGCCGGTTTAATACAAAACACCACCATCTACTAATCTGCTGCTACTTAAGCTGAACGATTGGATCTTGACTCGAACAAGTACCTGCAAAACTTGAACACAAAACTACTACCACAAATCTTAACAGAACATATACGCCACCTGATCTATTGTGAACAAACTTACTATCACTGTAAATCTATGTTTCTTTTGTGAACTTTACTGACGTATTCAACTGAATTTAACAGAATGAACAGTAGCCATAAAGAGAAATAAGCTGTGATCAGCTTATCATCAAAATCAACATCTAAATTCTTGCAACCAAGTAGCCTACCAAAAATCTGACTGAAAATATTTTTTTACAACTGAATTGACTCGAAATTTCACAGTAACCTTCTAATACACTCTTATGAGCTTACAAGCTTAAAAGTCTAATGCTCTTTTAGACTAAAACTCACTCAAACTCTAAATTCAGTAAGAATATGAATTACTGTAAGAAAAATTAATACTGAAAAATGAGCTTTTTTAGAAAGATTTAGAAACTAAGAGATTTAAGCTCAAAAGAGCTTATAATAGAACAGAAACTGAATAAGAACAAAGGAAGAAGTTTTAAGCTGAAAATAAGCTGAAAAACTAAGAACTCAACTGCTAATAAGATTGAAAGTCCAAAAGGCTTGACTAACTCGATTATATGAAAAGCTTGAATGCTCAGTATCCAAAATCAAACACAAACCTCTTAGAACTAAAGAAACGGAATTCGTAACAGTAAAGAGTAAAAGAGATTTGTGAAAATGTGAACTTCCATTAATGAAGAATTAGTTACAACTGATTAGCGAAATTCGGTTAAGGAATTACAACTGATTAAACTACTCCTAATCCTATCTAATACTAACTATGTGAAACTACCCTAAGCTAACCGCTTGCAAATGAAGGCCTCGTCTTCTATATATAGCCGTCTGGAGAGGGTGCTTTGACGTGTTCTATCCAATGAGGATTTGACACGTGTTTAATACGAGGATAAAACTCGTCCTTCATCATCTTCCAATTTGGGGCTTTCTTTGTTCTTCCTTCTTGATCTAATTAAGTTGTACCTTCATGTAGAGAAGAAAGAGGGGAGTATTTTTGTAGTTATGATCTTCAATTGATTCACCTTGGATCGTCCTTGATGATCGATTGCAGGTTATGGAGAAAGGAGAGATGAAACCGTCTACTTTCTCTCTCTTGAAGGAATGAAGAAGACGCGAGTTGTGTGTATCTTTGACCGGTTTGGTCAAATTTGACCAAGTAAATGAGAGAAGTTAATTAAACTTTCCAATTAATTCTCTTTTGGTCCTTTATTTTTCACTTCTTTTCAAATGTTTATAATTACTTTTAGCAAATCTATCTTTTCATCCTTTATGTATGTAGAAGTTTCAACTTAAGCCCTCCATCTTTGGAAATTTGGCAAATAAGGTCCTTGGAGCATCTTTCGTCTTTTTCTTCGTCTTTTATCATGAAAATCCCTTGAAAGCTCGTGTTTGTCTCAAATGTACCTATATTACATGCAAATACACAAACACAAAATACACACGTAATTCTGATATTTTACAGTTTAATATAAGGTATTTGACAGTGTTTTGAGTGGTTTATGGATCATTATTGATGAGTGTTTTCACACTTATCATTCATAAACCTTGAAAGGGCAATAAAAGTTCGATATGATCAACACTTAATTTCCAATCCTATAACTCCTTTATCAGTAATTATCAAATGAGTCAATAGTATGAAATGACTTGATCATTCAACTAGACTTCTCGGAAAGGTACTAGTGGCATGAGGCTTTTGGGTAATGGTTCCAATGACAGCCTCAAGTGCAACATTCACCCTTTCAATTCCAATTTAAGAATTGGATGACAACGAATCATATGAAATCTTTCTAGGTGGTAACGTTTTGTCAAACTCCACTCTATAAGAAAAGATCGTCATGACATCGATATCAGATTTAATTTCGCCAATTCTTCTTCAATATCACAATCAACTAATATCTACATTTCTATGAATATCAACCATTTGTTGGGATTATAAATATCCACAACTTGGTTTAGATCTAGGATAGCTAGAATTTCTACGAGAATAGCTTCGATTAATTTACTAGGGGATTTAGGGTTCCTTGTGACAATCTACGTCGTATAAATATCTCGTATACGTATTGAAATAATCATCAAACAATCATGTAATAAAATTACATCATATATATATAATCCAAGTTATATATATATATTAAAATAACACTTCTCAGTCTGGCCTTGTCGGTAACTCGGGAATTCTTCGGCACCGTTATAGTCAACAGGTTTTTAGACATTTTTAGAAAAATTTTTATAGTTAAAAGATTTTGAAATGTTTTATTCAAAACCTTGGTTTTTAAAAATCTTTCGTTCTCTATAACGAGAGCTCTGGTACCAAACTGTAACACCCCCAAATTTATACAACTCAATACAGCGGAAGACTAGTTGGTGTTACGGGATAGCACATTACTCACATCATAGACAACGCTTAAAAGTCGCGTTGTTTTAATAATAAATCATTTCCATTCACAAATATCAAAGTTACATAGGTCCCAAGTCATTGTATTTAATACAGGTTTTACAAAGCATTTGAATGGAAAATATAGTTTAAGTGCGGGCCATGAATTCTTATCGTCTTCCCGAGAATTACCTTCAAGTACCTGAGATAAAACATGTTAAAAGAAAAGGTCAGCGATAACGCCGAGTGAATTCATAGAGTTTAATAAAATCCATCAATATAATATCAGTATAAAATTATTACTGAAAATCATTTTGTACAAATCATTGTAATAGGCCATAAAATAGCCAAATTCATTTTTATACAAATCCTTATCGAAAATCATAATATAGGCATTTGCCTTAAAAATCATTATACGAGCCAATGTCGTAAAAACATTATACAATACATCTTACAACGTTGTATAAAGTTAAATAAAAACCGTTATATGAATATGGTTATGAAACCCAAAACACGAACATAACATCAATGGTATGACCCCGTATTGCTAGTCAGGCAATACATCTAATTCGGTGCGTCTAGTAGTATTTCGTTAGTTGGATTATTATAAGCCGCATGACCTTGTTACCTTACTAAACAAAACAACGGGTAGCTAACCCGATACTCAATTTGCCCATCTAAATTAGCGTGTCGTCACAAAGGTCACGCTATGGAAATCTTCTCATACATAAATTCGCTTACCAATCAATGTGGCATGACGGGGATCAACCGTCAAGGCGGGAACTGGGGTGATCGTCCCCAAATAGTACTATTATATGCACAAGCGTCTACCAAATCCTGGTAGTTCACAATTCATGCTAATGGGAGTTTTAGTGACATAACCTAACTTTAATAATCCATTTTATTTCATCTATCGGGTCCTTTAATCATTTATCGGGTCATACAATCATTCGGGTCCAAATCAATAAACAAACAATCGGGACAAATGGTGTCCTATTTTATAAAAACTAACATTTTATCTCCCTCGCGGGTTTATAAAACGTTTCATAAAAACATTTAAAAGAGTGCGAGGCTATGAACTCACGTTGAAGTGGGAAGGCGGGTTATCGGCAATTCGGACGTACGGTACGTGCTTCAATCACGGAAACCTAGACAAATAATACTCGTCTTAGAATCATGTCCAATGACTTTATAAAAATAACAATTATGTATACATATGATGATTTTATATATATGATGATCAAGTGGGTTTACATATTCTCATTTACTCATTTTAGTGTTATGTGTCGATAACTTTTATACTGGTTTACTAGTTTTACCTATTTACATATTTTAAGTCCAATAAACTTATTATAAGTTCTTTAACTTGTTTTAATCCATTTTATAATTATATTATCAGTATCTATACTTTCCATGTTGGGCCCAAATGGGTTAAGCCCAATAAGTTCTTTTTATAAGTGTTTATCTTATTTAGTCCAATTATTAGTCCAATATGCTTAGTTAGCTCGTTAATGTCCGTATGTCCTATAGTTCGGGTTTTATCGGTTTTTACTTGTATTAGTTACTTATATATCAGTATATGACTTTTAAAAACTTTACATTAGACGGGTTTGATCGTCTAAGTTTTAATTGGCGAAAAACGTTAATTTTACGGTAATAGCCAAAAAAGTCGTAAAAATCAAGTTTATAGTTTTTTATTACTTATAAGTGTTATTCCACTACCATTTTTATAATTTATACACTTATTTAACCTTTTACATATTTATATAAATAAAATCCATAAGTTAGTGAGTTTTTATTTTACATTTTATACAATATAATTTTGAGTGCTTATATAATAATAATAAACATTAATTCTCAAAATCTGATTTTTATTTTCATCTTCACCAAAACTGCCATATCTAGAGTTTTATATGGAGATAGAAGCTCAAATTTTTATCACATAAACTACATGATATGTTCTCCATTTAACTCACCTATAGCTACTGTTGAATCATCCTCTAAGTATTTTCTAAAAATCGTCCAAAACAGTGAACTCAGATTTGTACTTTAAACTTGTTTTGATCATATCTCACTCATTACAATGATTCCATTGCATGGCCAACTCTCACATGTGTACAAGACCCATAGCTTACTGTATATCAATCTATTCAAGTCATTTTACCAGTTTACCATATGATTCTTTATTGTTTTATACAGCCATCTAAATTAAGCAAGATTTTAACCTTGTTTCTTATAGTTTTTCATCTTTTTAAGCATGTTTATCAACACCAAATCCCCACACAATATTTTTAATCATCATTCATCATCATATACATATACATAAGTAAAAGAAATACAAGATTACTGATAGGTGTGAAAACACCCATCCTTTTACCACTTAATTCTGGCTAAAACGAGACCAAAACACGTATTTAATATCATTTGTTTGGAATTATGCGTGGTTTTTATGTTTATTGTGTTTTCAGAGTCAACCGGATGAATATTTAAGAAAACATGGGATTGCACGGGTTTTATCGAAGAAAAAGACTCAAGACGAAGTCTATTGTCCAAGAGATGCAAAAGATTTGAAGTCATTGTGCCTATTTAAAGATTTATCGAAGAATAGAGCCAAAGATGGAAGATTCATATATGTCGAAGAACTCGAGTCTATTAAACAAAAGATTATAAGACGAGTTGGAATTATTCACCGACACTTCTCAAAATCCAAAGTCGGAAACGTTTATTTAAAGAGACGAGAAGACTAAAGAAGAAAGAAGAAAAGAAGCCCGATACCAAAGCCCATTTACAAGCCCATATCACACGCCTATATAAAGATCCCACTTCACAAAAATTAGGACACTTAGTTTTTTAGGTAGTTTGTAGATTTTCATTTTTCTCTCTAGTTTTAGAGAGAGAAAGTTCTAAACTTTCTCTCACTAGTTTTCTTCTTTTTCTCTTTCAAGATCAAACCTTTGTATTGTTTTTCATTAATCAAGTTTAGTTTCAAGCTTTTAATCTTTAATCTTATTCTGCCTTTCTTTGATTTTGTTTGATTTTGGTACAAATCTCGTATGATCCGTGTTGTTCATCAATGATTTTGTGCTTAAAAAGTTAATTTTTTTATGTTTCCTTAAGTTTCTACACGAATAAGCTTTAAGATCTTTGTGCTTATTGGCTTATTTGTTGGTTTTGCTTATTCTCTTTTTAAAGTTTTCTTAAAAAGTTTATCTTTTTATCATTTGATTTATGTTTTTGCTTATTTGAAGTTAGAAAAGTTGTTTTTAGTGCTTATTTGATCAGCTTAATACTGGATTCGTGCTAGTTTTGGGAGTTAGCTTATTCCATAAGCTTATTTCCCTTGCTTATTCTTCGGATCAAAAGGGATATCGGAAAGGGTTGTAAACCCCTTTCCGATTGGATCATTCCGAACAGAGCACCATCCCTTCATTCCGATCGTATGATCGGAAAAGGGTTTTAGGATTCCGATTGTAGCCTATTTCGATTATTCCGATCTGGACTTTGTTATACATTCCGATTGGCAAGTTTTACTGTATTCCGATTAGTACTCATTTCAGTATTCCGATTATGGTGGTCTAGTATTATTCCGATTTGGTTCATTTTTTTTACCATTCCGATTGCAACTTATTCACCCATACATTCCGATCATCTGGTCGGAATACATTCCGATCTGTGCCTTTTTAGATTATTCCGATTTGAATTGTTTTGCTATATTCCGATCTTACTTTCTTTTAGTACTTTCCGACTAAGTTCATATTTTTACAAAGTTTTCCAAGTGTTAGTTTTTATTGAGTGTTCATTTATTTTTCTAATATAATCTTTAAGTTTTCAAGCATTTATTTTTAAACTCGTCTTTTTAGTTTAATCTTTTAAAGCTTTAATTCTACTCTTCAACACTTACTTATTTGTTATTAGTTTAAAATAGATAAACAAACCATCACCTTTTTATTAACCAAGAACAAATCATTCCACTTAGAGCCGAGATCAATTCGAGGAGATACCGAGAACTTAAATCCGAACCCAATCCAATCCAATCAGTCAAATGGCGCCGCTGCCGGCTCTTCTTGTTAAGATCAACAGTTTTTTGTGAGAACTTGGATTTTGGGATCCGTTCGCCGTGAACGTTACTTTTTCATAAAAAAAAATTTAAAAACCCTAAAAAATATAAAATTTTCAAAAATCCTAAAAATTAAAAAACCATAAAAACCAAAAATATTTTTGCTTTGTTTTTGCCTTGTTAGTTCTTTTGCAGGTGCATGCGTACACGATCAACGTCTTATCAAGAGCCCGAGCCTCTCGAAGACTTAGACATGGCCGGTGTACAAAACAACAACAATAACCCACCTCAAAACAATAATAATAACAATAACGATCCACCTTTCAACAACAATAATAACAACAACAATGAGCCTCTACCGGATAATCGCCCGATGGTTGAACTTCTGCAAGCACATGTAGATGGCAACAATGATCCAATTGTCATACCCGCGTTTGCAGCCAACAACTATGAGCTCAAATCCGGCTTTATCCAGATGGTCTCTGCTCAACCATTCTTGGGGCGTACCATTGATGATCCACATGACCACATCAAGAGATCCTTGCAACTCACTAATACGGTCAAATACAATGGTGTTCCACAAGAGGTAATCCGTTTACAACTTTTTCCCTTTTCTTTAGAGGGACAAGCCCGGCATTGGCTTGCTAAGGAACCGCCACAGAGTATTCTTTCGTGGACGGATTTGGAGACCAAGTTTATCAACTACTTTTTCCCACCCTCTCGTACTACCGCTTTGCGGAATGAAATTATCAATTTTGAACAAAAGTACGATGAGTCGTTTAGTGAATCTTGGGACCGTTTCAAAGATCTTTTAAGAAAATGCCCACAACATGGTTTTACCAAAGTGCACCAAATTAACACTTTTTATAATGGTTTAAGCATGAATGACCAAGATTCACTAAACAGTGCCTCGGGGGGTAATCTTTTGGCTAAGACTTCCAATGCTGCTTGGGATATCATTGAGAATAAGTCTCGTGTGCAAACCAAGAGTGTGCGGACCAATGTCGCTAGTGCTAGTACTAGTGACAGCGACAAGCGAATTGACAAAATCACTGCGCTTCTTGAATCGCTTGCTACCCAAACCGCCAGCAACACCAACAGCATTAACGCTAAAAACGCTAAAGACGCTCAAGTCAATGCTGTTAGCCAACCATGTGAGATATGCGGGGGTCCTCACTCTTACACCACTTGTACTGCCACCCAAGACTACCCTTCTGAGAACGTGAATGCAGCATACGGTACCTATCCTCAACCCGTTATCAAGCTCGTCCTCAAGGTGACCGTAACTTGCTTAGCTACCGCTCCAACAACTATCTCTCACCACCCGGTTTTACTCCTAACAACCCAAACCAACAACAAAACCTCCACCGCCCTCCTCAACAACAACAACAATCTCGTGGACCATACATACCACCTCACAAACAACAACAACCACCTCAAAGAAACAACCAAGTTTACCAGCAACCTGCTTATCAACCACCCGCATACAATGCTCCTCCCAACCAACCAACCGCTTTACACCAAGAAGTGGAAACCTACATGAGGAATAACGATGTGATCGTGGGAAATCTTCAACAAGAAGTGCGCAACTTGAAAGCAGACCTGGTGAAACAAGGGAACGATCTGAGAGCTGACATGAGAAACACCTTGGATAGTCAAACGAATGACTTAAAGAATATGATGGCTAGTTTCTTCCAAGGTAATCAACCCTCTTCTTCGGGTACTCTTCCGAGTAACACCGTTGCGAATCCAAGAGGGGAGATGAAAGCAATCACCACTCGCAGTGGCAAAGGTACCAAGGAACCCGAGCTTCCTATACCTCCACCGGTGATTGTGACTAAGGAGAACGAGTCACCTGCTCCTATTCCTCATCCTTCTCCTTCCCCAATTTCTCTACCTCTTACTTCTACCCCCCTCCTCCACCCAAGGATGTGAGTGATCCTGCGATCCCAAAGCCTTCCTCTTCTTCCGATATACCTTATCCCTCAAGGTTGAGGAAAGAGAAGCTCAAAAGCAAGGATGATATTCAGGTTTCAAACTTTCTTAAAATGTTTAAACAATTGAATTTCAACATCTCCTTCGCTGAGGCTCTCACTCACATGCCCAAGTATGCGAAAATGTTCAAAGATCTTCTTAGCGACAAGGAGAAGCTTCTTGATATTGCTAACACCCAACTTAATGAGAATTGCTCTGCAGTGCTCTTAAAGAAATTGCCAACCAAGCTTGGTGATCCGGGTCATTTCTTAATCCCTTGTAACTTCCCGGGAGTAGAGAATTGCATGGCCCTAGCCGATCTAGGTGCCAGTATCAACTTAATGCCTTTAAGTATGTGGAAGCAATTATCTCTCACTGAGCTACCCCCCACCAAAATGACTTTGGAATTAGCTAACCGTACGGTTGCTTATCCAGTGGGGATAGCCGAAGACGTCTTTGTAGGAGTCGACAAATTCACTTTTCCTGCCGATTTCGTCGTCGTCGACTACGAGATGGACCCTCGTGTGCCATTAATTGTTGGTCGTCCATTCTTGAGGACCGGTCGCACTCTCATCGATGTTGAGGCTGGTGAGCTTATCATGAGAGTGGGTGACGATAAAATCGTCTTCAACATGGGAAAGTTGTCTAAACAGCCTTATTCAAATGAGAGTGTTAATTGTATTGACGTTCTTGATGAGGCTTGTGAAGAACACTTTATTGACGCTTGTAAAAATATTCCTACCTCTCTTCCCAATGTTGAGACCGTTTCCTCTATTGATTCATCACTGTCTCTATTTGGAGAAAGTGATTTCTTTTGGAAAGATCTTGAAGCCACCATGGGAGATGTGAACTTAACAAATGACGATTCTCCCACCAATTGGGATGACGACATGCGTTTCTATGAAAACCTTCTCAAAGAAGACAATCTTTCTCCACCATCTCCCACGGTTATTGCTATCGATGCTCCGACTTTGAAAACGCCTCCCATCGAAAATCCTCCGGATTTAGAACTTAAGGAGTTGCCGCCCCATCTCGAGTACGTGTTCCTTGAAGAAAACAAGAAGGCGACTGTCATCATCGCAAAGGACTTGAAAGAAGAAGAAAAATCTCGCCTCATCGCCGTGCTTAAAGATCATAAGAAGGCAATTGCTTGGAAAATTTTCGATATCCGCGGAATTGATCCGAACTTTTGTACTCACAAGATTCTCATGGAAGATGACTTTAAACCCGCAATCCAGAGCCAAAGAAGGGTTAATCCTAAAATTCATGACGTCATCAAACAGGAGGTTATCAAAATTCTAGATGTCGGCTTGATCTACCCTATTTCGGATTCGCCGTGGGTAAGTCCCGTCCATTGTGTACCTGATATGTGTGTAAACACACATCTTTTCTACCACTTAATTAAAATAATAACCGGACCAAAACGTGTATTTTATGTCTTTTATGTCGGAATTATGCGTGGTTTGTGTTTTTGTTGTGATTTAGGACGAAAAGGTGAAAAGTGGAGAAAACACGGGAATTCACGGGCATTTACGGACTTTTATTGAATAAAAATATGAAAGACGAAGTCAAGAAGTCAAGAGTGCAAAAAGAACGGAAGTCCAAAACCAATTCTGAAGATTTATCGAAGAAAAAGTCAAAAGACGGAAGTTTACTTAAAGCCGAGGAACTCAAGTCTTATTTACCGAAGAATTAAAAGACGAGTCCAAAGAAATCCCTAGCCAAAAGTCATCAAAGTCCAAGATTAACAAAAATATTAAGAAGGAAGGACTTAAGGGCGCAATTAAGAAGAAAGGAAGGAGGGGAGGAAGCTTCCTCTAACCATCCCCCTAATCACCTATAAATACTTCTCATTTTCATTTCATTTAGTTTTGTTGACTAATCGTGACAATTAGTTCTTCCACCTTTACTTTTATGCACCTTTAATTACTTGCACCTTTAATTACATGTCTTGCACCTTATTTACCATTTAATTTCAAGTAAGTGTTTCTTTTAATTCTTGCACCTTTACTTTACCTTGTTGATCTCATTCTACCTTTCTTTAATCTTTGATTTATATGCTTTTTGTCTTGTTTATTTGTTTAAAGATTACATTTTTATGCTTTTGATTGTTTTAAATCATTTATTTTCATAGCTTATTTTGTTTATTTTCAAGTTTATAAAGTTTTTATAAAAGTTATTTTCGTATAAAAGTTTGTTTTTCGTAAAGCTTATTCATTTCGTGTTTTAAAAGTCTTTAAATTTCAGTTTAGTAGCTTATTTTTATACGGTTTGCCTTAGGATTTTAGACTTGTGCTTATTTGATTAGTAGCTTATTTGTTTAGCTTATTTTGTACCTTTTCCTCCGTATTCCGATCTTGACAATCGGAAAAGGGTTTTGTATTCCGACGGGGTTTCCGATCTTCCCATCGGAAAAGGGTTTGTAACATTCCGATTGGGGTGTCTAGTTGTATTCCGATCGAGTTTAGTGACAGCATTCCGATCAGGTGTATACTCTTCATTCTGATCTAGAGGTAAATCCTTATTCCGATGAGATCTCCTAAGTCTACATTCCGATAACTAGTTCCGATCGACATTCCGATCAGAAGGTAGTGCAATATTCCGATCAAGAGGTAAGACAAACATTCCGATCAGAGCGTTTTGGTTATTCCGATCAGGTATAGGTGACAGCATTCCGATTGGGTTCCGACCAACATTCCGATCTAAGGTGATTGTGGACTGATCGAGATATATTCCGATTAGAGTTATTTTTCTTGTTTTGTCTTGTTTTATTTTTACACTCTCATTTTAATACTTTGTCAATTTTAATTCTCGTCACGCTTTATTTTAAGTCATTTAATTAATTTACTTTTCAAAGTTTTTAAATATCGCACCACCTTTCTTTTAAATTAGACTTAGATTTATTTTCACGCTCTTTTATTATAACGCCATTTAATTTTAATTGTTTTGCACTTTAAATATACTACAACGACAACCTTTTTGTTCCACCAAAATAAAAATGAGTCACATAGAGAACCTAGATCAATTCGAATAGACCACGAGAACGATAATTTTCATACTAGGTAAAAGCCTTATCATTGCCCGACCTTACTCCAACAAAGATGACTCTTGAGCTTGCTTATCGCACTCTCGCTTACCCCGTTGGTATAGCCGAAGACGTGTTCATTAAAGTTGGCACATTTACTTTCCCGGTCGATTTTGTCGTCGTTGATTATGAAATGGACCCTCGTATTCCTTTAATACTTGGCCGGCCATTCTTGAGAATCGGACGAGCTTTAGTGGATGTGGCCGAAGGTGAGTTAATCTTAAGAGTCGGGGATGATGCACAAATTTTTAAAATGGGGAAGCTTATAGGCAAATCCTTTGGAGGTCGAGAATCAGTGAATATGATTATTGTGCATGATGACTTCGTTGTCTACGACAATCCTCTATTCGACTCATGCATCGATAATCCACTTTTTCAAGATAATGTGGATGATTCTCGCTCCACTTTGGACGCTTCTCCCATTTATGATTCGCCACCGGTCTTTGATGCTTATGATGATGATTCTAGCTCAGACTCGGATGATTATGACGACCTTACTTCTGAGTATCCCGATCTGCCCACGTATGATGATTTCGATGAGGCTGATACTCTTTCGAGCGATTCTTCACATGATGAAGATCATCCGCCATCACTCGATCCTACTTTGGACGATTACTCATTTGAGGAATAATTCTCTACGTTTCTCAACACTTACTTCCCTCATGAGAGTGATGCTCCTCCTTTGGACTTTGAAGATTATCGTCTTGATCCTACTTTGGATTTGAAGCACATTCTTTCAAAGGAGAAGAAACCGGTCGACACCGAAATCTGCAGCACGTATGAGTTAACACCTCTTTGATCCCCTTCTGAGGACGAGGTTGTGCTTCTTCGCGGATCTTCTTCACACACTACTTAGCCTGAGTGCTATTTTCCCCTAAAGGAAAAGGTGTTCGACCCCGGTATTGAAGTCTTTAAGCCATCTCAATATCCACCTGATGAAATAAAAGGAAAAATCTTTGGAAATTTTGAAGACATGCTTGCACCTCACCATACTTGTTTCCACCGTGCTCCATCGCTGCTTAAGGGCACCTTTTCTACTCTTCTTTGTCTTGCCTTGTTCGCCTTAAGCTCGTGTTATTTAGTGGACGAAAACTATGTCTTTGATCCTGGTGGATATGTTTCATGCTTCTTCCTATGATGATCAAGGTCGAGTCAGGCTAATGACTCGGTTAACAAAAATCAAGCGCTTCTTGGGAGGCAACCCATGCATCTATCTTTTCGCTTTCTTTATCATAAGTGTAGGGGAGACCCGTTGGTATTTGCTCTCTCCTCTATTCTCCTAATCAGGGATTCGAGCTTCAGTGATCCACTCTTGATGATTCTTGACGACCCGTGATTCCGTGTTCTACTTCTTCCCGGTTCTATCCTAAACTCTTTTCGATTCACTATTTTATATTTTCCAATATTAAAATAGGAATCTCTTTAGTTGTCCTTTCCCTTAGCGAGATTTAAACAAAGTGCACAATGTCCTAAGTGTAGGGGAGTTTACTCCCACATGCTTAAACATTGAGGACAATGTTTATCTTAAGTGTAGGGGGGACTTCTATCGAAGTTAAGTGGCCTTTTCCCTGTTTTTGTCCTCATTTTAACCGGAAAATCAATGTTTCGACATTTTTCAAAATTTTTGATCTATTTTGGCCTATTAGTTTTTCCATTTGTATAGTTATTTTCTTTCTTTGCTAGAATAAATCTTTGAATAAGTGGTTTTTATTTTCAAACGTTGTGAATCTTTTGACTCAACCCGAGTTTACTTATCTAAGTTACTCTAGCTAGTATCCTTAACGTGTTTAAGTCAAGTTTTGCTAGGCTTTTATATAGGGAGCTATAAAACGCGAAAGTCTTAACTCTCACGGGTTAAGAACAAGAACTTTTCGCAAGTTCCTATAATTGATCCTAGAA
This sequence comes from Glebionis coronaria, assembly GCA_025667525.1. Lineage (NCBI taxonomy): Eukaryota > Viridiplantae > Streptophyta > Magnoliopsida > Asterales > Asteraceae > Glebionis > Glebionis coronaria. Next base: position 603,739,309 of record CM046875.1, on the reverse strand, counting down.
AGTCGTTTATCAAGGGAACTTTAAAATGCGATTTCTAAACTTGAAAAAGTCTAAGAATTTGCAAGATCCTATAGGCGACTCGAAAACCCAAAACTTTGACTTAATAGGCTAAGTATCCAGGAGTCTCATTACTTGAGATTTTAAACTGTGGAGAACGAGAAATGATAGAGTCAATTATAAGTTTGGTATTCTTTCGTGAATCTATGTGAGTTAATTATAAGCCTATTCTCCCATCGCTTGCTAATAATTTATCTGCTAATAAATAAAGTTGTACGATTTGAAAAGTTACTTAGCTTCTAGCCCAAGATCGTTTAAAAGTTGCTCGGTATGGATTAGAGTTCATAGCCAAGGCATAACTTATTGAAGCGGGATGCGAAGATTGGCGAGTCCGAAAAGGCCCTAACAAGGCATGAGGGCTATATTTTGTTGCTAAAGATCCAAAGTGATGTGAAGAATCATTTATCGAAAATCAATATGAAGGATCGAGACACACGACGTAAAGCAAAAACTCCCCAAAAGTCATGGAGAAGTGTATCCGAAAAGACCCTAACAAGGTATGAGGATAAATAGATCCAAGTCATGAAAGGAGGCGGATCGTTGTATATCAAAGTCCAAAATAAAGATTGGAGAAAAATGAAGAAGTCGTGGTCCAAGTATGAATCTCTCAAAATTTCAAGTGAAGAAATTCATATATGAAGAGAAGACCATTATTTCATGAATGTCTCTCAAGGTTTGAAGTATGAAGTCGCTGCCAAATATCGGTTCGAGAAAGGTCTCAAATCGTGAAGCGAGTTATGCCAAGATATGAACTTTATGAGGCCCCGAGAAGCAGTTTTAAAAGATTTTGTCCTTTAGCTAACTATTGATTAAATCGTTCACTTTATTTTCAGACTAAATAACTATCGAAATAAGTCAGACAATGCATCCTCGTGATCATTCAAGACAAATAATAAAATATAAGAGATACCCATAGGAATAAGGGAGTCTAAGTGAATAATTAGCCCACATGAGTTTGTGTTAGTTTACTAACTTATAATAACAATGATCTTGTTTTTAAGCTTGGTTTGGAGAAAGTGAAAACTTGAGGATGATGATTATTCATGACATTTCCAAAACCCAAGGTATGCTTTTGATTTCTTTACTTTGAATGTTTATAGTTTCTATCTCTTTAATAAAGGCCAACATGGATTAATTATGATGAAAAATGTAAACGTGCTTTGAACTAATGCATTGCGTGAGGACATTGCAATGGTCAAGTGTAGGGGATTTGATATGTGTGTAAACACTTATCTTTTCTACCACTTAATTACAATAATAACCGGACCAAAACGTGTATTTTATGTCTTTTATGTCGGAATTATGCGTGGTTTGTGTTTTTGTTGTGATTTAGGACGAAAAGGTGAAAAGTGGAGAAAACATGGGAATTCATGGGCATTTACGGACTTTTATTGAAGAAAAATATGAAAGACGAAGTCGAGAAGTCAAGAGTGCAAAAAGAACGGAAGTCCAAGACCAATTCTAAAGATTTATCGAAGAAAAAGTCAAAAGACGGAAGTTTACTTAAAGCCGAGGAACTCAAGTCTTATTTATCGAAGAATTAAAAGACGAGTCCAAAGAAATCCCTAGCCAAAAGTCATCAAAGTCCAAGATTAACAAAAAGATTAAGAAGGAAGGACTTAAGGGCGCAATTAAGAAGAAAGGAAGGAGGGGAGGAAGCTTCCTCTAACCATCCCCCTAATCACCTATAAATACTTCTCATTTTCATTTCATTTAGTTTTGTTGACTAATCGTGACAATTAGTTCTTCCACCTTTACTTTTATGCACCTTTAATTACTTGCACCTTTAATTACATGTCTTGCACCTTATTTACCATTTAATTTCAAGTAAGTGTTTCTTTTAATTCTTGCACCTTTACTTTACCTTGTTAATCTCATTCTACCTTTCTTTAATCTTTGATTTATATGCTTTTTGTCTTGTTTATTTGTTTAAAGATTACATTTTTATGCTTTTGATTGTTTTAAATCATTTATTTTCATAGCTTATTTTGTTTATTTTCTAGTTTATAAAGTTTTTATAAAAGTTATTTTCATATAAAAGTTTGTTTTTCGTAAAGCTTATTCATTTCGTGTTTTAAAAATCTTTAAATTTCAGTTTAGTAGCTTATTTTTACACGGTTTGCCTTAGGATTTTAGACTTGTGCTTATTTGATTAGTAGCTTATTTGTTTAGCTTATTTTGTACCTTTTCCTCCGTATTCCGATCTTGACAATCGGAAAAGGGTTTTGTATTCCGACGGGGATTCCGATCTTCCCATCGGAAAAGGGTTTGTAACATTCCGATTGGGTTGTCTAGTTGTATTCCAATTGAGTTTAGTGACAGCATTCCGATCAGGTGTATACTCTTCATTCCGATCTAGAGGTAAATCCTTATTCCGATGAGATCTCCTAAGGCTACATTCCGATAACTGGTTCCGATCGACATTCCGATCAGAAGGTAGTGCAATATTCCGATCAAGAGGTAAGACAAACATTCCGATCAGAGCGTTTTGGTTATTCCGATCAGGTATAGGTGACAGCATTCCGATTGGATTCCGACCAACATTCCGATCTAAGATGATTGTGGACTGATCGGGATATATTCCGATTAGAGTTATTTTTCTTGTTTTGTCTTGTTTAATTTTTACACTCTCATTTTAATACTTTGTCAATTTTAATTCTCGTCACGCTTTATTTTAAGTCATTTAATTAATTTACTTTTCAAAGTTTTTAAATATCGCACCACCTTTCTTTTAAATTAGACTTAGATTTATTTTCACGCTCTTTTATTATAACGCCATTTAATTTTAATTGTTTTGCACTTTAAATATACTACAACGACAATCTTTTTGTTCCACCAAAATAAAACTGAGTCACATAGAGAACCTAGATCAATTCGAATAGACCACGAGAACGATAATTTTCATACTAGGTAAAAGCCTTGTATTAAATGGCGCCGTTGCCGGCTCTTTTCGTAAAGATTAACGGTTTTCTGTGAGAGACGCGTTGCTTTTTGGGATCCGTTCACTTGTGAGCGTTATTTTTCTTGCATAAAAAATTCAACAAAATAATAAAAATTAAAAATTGATAAAAATCCATGAAAATTAAAAAATTTCAAAAATCCAAAAAGATTTTATTTTTATCGTGTATATATATTGTCTTTGTGTTTGGTTTTGTTTTCTTTTGCATTTTCAGGTGTATGCGTACTAGATCTTCTAATTATCAAGAGCCCGAGACTCAAGAAGATTTAGCTATGTCAGGTGTAAACAACAATAATCCACCGCACCTTAATAATAACAACAATGTTCTTCCACAGCCCGATCTTCGGACCATAGATGAGCTTTGTCAACCTACAATGTTTGGACGAGGAGGACCGATTGCGCCGATGTAAATCAACGCTCCTGAGTTTTCGTTGAAGCACCACATGATTCAGCAAGTGCAAACTAACCCATTCCGTGGATTGCCTGATGATGATGCCAACAAACACCTCGACAAGTTCATTACAATCACCCAAAGCATGAAGTTGGCTGGTGCCACAATGGATGAACTTCGCCTACAACTCTTTCCACATACTTTATTACATCATGCCGAGAAATGGTTTGATCGTCTTCCGAAGAATTCTATTCACACTTGGGATGACATGACTTAACGCTTTTTGTCGCGCTACTTTCCACCATCCATGGTCACGAGCCTTCGCAATCAAATCAGCGGTTTCATGCAAGATCCCGATGAATCTCTTTTTGATGCTTGGGAGAGATATAATGTCTTGATCGATAGATGTCCAAACCACAACATGCTACCTGTGACCTTAATAGATACTTTCTACAACGGTTTGACTTTTCGAGATCGTGATACGATCAATGCAGCCGCCGGTAGCACATTCATGAAAAGGAGACCCGAGGAGTGTAGAGAGCTTATTGAAAACATGACTACTCACCACAAAAACTGGGATTCCTCTGCTTCTTCAAGGAACAATCCGAGAGTCAATGTTTCCTCCACTTCAGCAAACCCTGATATGACCGAACTCACCCGTGTGCTGACTGAAATGAGCAGAAGTATGCAACTCTTGGCTTCAAACCAACAACAACAACAAGTTAAAGCTGTTGCTACTCCTTGTGAAACATGCGGCGGTCCTCACTCATACACCGATTGTCCTTCAACACAAGGAAATCCGGAAAATGTGTATGCAGCTTATGGTAATTATTCACCGGAAAATTACCAAGCTCGACCTCAAGGGGATAGAAATCTGCTGAGTTACCGATCAAACAACTACCTTTCACCCGGTTTTTCTCCTCAAAACCAAAACTCCGCCAACAACTACACTAGAAGCAACCAAATCCCACCAAGAGCTTCTAATCCTTATCACCCACCCGCTCAACAACTCCCACCCATTAACCCCGATATTGACACCATCATGAGAACCCAAAGTGAGCAAATCAAGAATTTGCAGAGCCAAATTATCAATCTTAAAGGAGATATTACCAAGCAAGGAAATGAGATAAGATCCGAGCTTCAAGATAATATTCAATCCTCCTTCAGCAATCAAACCAATGATTTGAAGAATATGCTTGCTAGTTTCTTGCCCGCCGCTCAACCTTCTTCTTCGAGTTCTCTACCTTCAAACACCGTCACCAATCCGCGAGCAAATGTGAGTGCTATTACTACCCGTAGTGGAGTCACCATCGTAGGACCACCAATCCCACCACCATCATCTACACCTCCTCCACCACCATTTATCCCTACTCCTCCTACACCTAGTATTAGTACACCATTACCGTCTCCGCCTCGACGTGATGAAGTTCCCACGAATGACCCTTCAACATCTCAACCTTTACCTACACCTGCACCTTCACCACCTAAACCTAATATCCCTTATCCCTCTCGTTTAGGCAAGACCAAAATGCTAACCAAGGAGGACTCCGAAGTGACACGCTATGTGAAGATGATTTCTCAAATGAACTTCAACATTAGCTTTCTTGAAGCACTTGTCCACATGCCCAAATTTGTTAAAGCATTTAAGGAATTGCTTAACAAGAAGGAGAAGCTGATTGAACTCGCCAACACACGCTTAAATGAAAACTGCTCTGTAGTTATTCTTAAAGAACTGCCGGAAAAGCTTGGAGATCCCGGTCGTTGCCTTGCGTGTTTAACAAAACTGAAGAATTTACTGCCCTTGCTGATCTCGGGGCTAGTATTAATTTGATGCCTTTGAGGGTTTGGAAAACACTGTCATTGCCCGACCTTACTCCAACAAAGATGACTCTTGAGCTTGCTAATCGCACTCTCGCTTACCCCGTTGGTATAGCCGAAGACGTGTTCATTAAAGTTGGCACATTTACTTTCCCGGTCGATTTTGTCGTCGTTGATTATGAAATGGACCCTCGTATTCCTTTAATACTTGGTCGGCCATTCTTGAGAACCGGACGAGCTTTAGTGGATGTGGCCGAAGGTGAGTTAATCTTAAGAGTCGGGGATGATGCACAAATTTTTAAAATGGGGAAGTGATAACTAGGTTTTACTAGGTTCAATTTTTGTTCTCGGTATCTTAACGAATTGATCTTAGCTCTCTATGTGTGACTTAGTTGATCTTTAGTGAAAAAGAATATTTTTGGTTGTTTTTAAATTTAAATGCAAAGACTTAAAAGTAAAAGTGCTCTAAAAGTAAATCTAAGTCTAATCAAGGTAAAGTGCAAGTATTTAAAAACGAGACTAAAATTAAAGGGCCCTAAAGTAAATTGACGTAAACTTAAATCTATCTAAGGCAACCTTAAAGTGCAACTAAAACTAAGGCAAATAATCTAAAAGTGCAATTAAATAAAAGGCAAGTAAAATAAAGCTTGAAGATAAAAATTAAAAATAAAAGCTAATAAGAACCTGAATACAGCTCATTTGGAATAAACCTTAGTTTGGAACAATCACTCGTCCTCAATGTCACCTTTGGTTGAAATGATTCTTCTTCACTTGGAATATTACCAAAATCCTTGATCCGGAACAAACTTGTCTGAATATGTCACTTATCCAAAACAATCTTTCATTCGGAACTTGCTGATTCGAAATCTTGTAAATCTTGCCTTGGTTCGGAAGTTTTGGTCACCCCTTGATTCGGAACTTTCCGGATGAAGATCCTTGATTCGGAACTTTTGAAGTTCCGAATGAAGACCCTTGGTTCGGAACTTCTGGAATTGGTTCGGAAGTTATTGATTCGGAAGGTTCCGAATGAAAAGTCTTGGTTCGGAAGTTTTGACTTCCGAATGAACAAGTTTGATTCGGAACTTGTAAAGTTCCGAATGAGCAACCTTGGTTCGGAAGTTTTGACTTCCGAATGAAGATCCTTGACTCGGAACTTTGGACTTCCGAATGAAGCCTTCTATCCTCTCCTTGGTTCGGAACTTTTTCTGGAAACACAGAAACAAAGCAAAACTTCTTCCGAAGAACAAGGAAACAGTAGCAGCAGGTATAATAACAATTTGACCAAAATCAAACACACGTATTGATAAAAATAGTAACGAACCAATAAAAAAGCATCAACAATCAATCAAAAACATGAAATTAAACAACTTTAACCATAATAATCAAAAACAACTTTGGATCAAAATAAAAGCATGAACATAAACATAAACACCACAAATCAAAGATTAAGAAAGGTAGATAAGAGATTGACAAGATAAAGTAAAGATTAACAATAATTAAAAGGAAACTTACTTGAAATTAAATGAATTTAAGGTGCAAGACAAGGTAATTAAATTGACAATTAATGTAAATGACAAGTATTTAAAATGGTGGAAGAGCTAATTGTCACACTTAGCCAACAAAACAAATGATAACAATCCTAATCTATTTATAGGGGAGGATTAGGAAGCTTCCTCCCCTCCTTCATTTCTTGTTAATTGCAAGATTAAGTCCTCCCTTCATTTAATCTTCATTAATTGCGTCATTAGTCCTTTTCTTCTCATCTTTCTTTTAAGTTTGGACTTTAAGGACTTGTGGCTCGGGATATCTTTTGAACTCGTCTTTAATTTCTTCAAAAAAATATACTTGAGTTTCTCGGCTTTTGATAAAACTTCCGTCTTTTGACTTTTTCTTCGATAAATCTTCAGAATTGGTCTTGGACTTCCGTTCTTTTTCCACTCTTGACTTCTCGACTCCGCCTTTCATCTTTTTCTTCAATAAAAGCCGTGAATGCCCGTGAATTCTCGTGTTTTCTCCAATTTTCATAATTTCATCCTAAAATACAACAAAAACACAAACCACGCATAATTCCGACATAAAAGACATAAAATACACGTTTTGGTCCGGTTATTTTTGTAATTAAGTGGTAGAAAAGATGGGTGTTTACACACCTATCAAATCCCCTACACTTGACCATTGCAATGTCCTCATGCAATGCATTAGTTACAAAGCGTGATTACACTTTTCATCATAATTAATCCATGTTGGCCTTTATTAAAGAGATAGAAAATTATAAAAATGCAAACTAAAGAAATTAAAAGCATACCTTGGGTTTTGAAAATGTCATGAATAATCATCATCCTCAACTTTTCACTTTCTCCAAACCAAGCTTAAAAACGAGATCATTGTTATTATAAGTTAATAAACTAACACGAACTCATGTGGGCCAATTATTCACTTAGACTCCCTTATTCCTAGGTGTATCTCTTATATTTTATTATTTGTCTTGAATGATCATGAAGATGCATTGTTTGACTTATTTCGATAGTTATTTAGTCTGAAAATAAAGTGCACGATTTAATCAATAGTTAGCTAAAGGACCAAATCTTTTAAAACTGCTTCTCGGGATATCAGAAAGTTCATATCTTGGCATAACTTGGTTCACGATTTGAGACCTTTCTCGGGCCGATATTTGGCAGCGACTTCATACTTCAAATCTTGAGAGACGTTCATGAAATAATGGTCTTCTCTTCATAATTGGAATTTCTTCACTTTGGAATTTTGAGAGATTCTTCATATATGGACCACGACTTCTTCATTTTTCTCTAATCTTTACAACGATCCGCCTCCTTTATTGACTTGGATCTATTTATCCTCATACCTTGTTAGGGTCTTTTCGGATACACTTCTCCATGACTTTTGGGGAGTTTTTGCTTTTCGTCGTGTGTCTCGATCCTTAATATTGATTTTCGATAAATGATTCTTCACATCACTTTTGGATCTTTAGCAACAAAACATAGCCCTCATGCCTTGTTAGGGCCTTTTCGGACTCGCCAATCTTCGCGCCCCGCTTCATAAGTTATGCCTTGGCTATGAACTCTCGTCATTACCGAGCAACTTTTAAACGATCTGGGGCTAGAAGCTAAGTAACTTTTCAAATCATACAACCTTATTTATTAGCAAATAAATTATTAGCAAGCGATGGGAGAATAGGCTCATAATTAACTCACATAAATTCATGACAGAATACCGAACTTATAATTGGCTCTATCATCTCTCGTTCTTCACAGTTTAAAATCTCAAGTAATGAGACTCGTGGATACTTAGCCTATTAAATCAAAGTTTTTGGGTTTTCGAGTCGCCTATAGGATCTTGCAAATTCTTAGACTCTTTCAAGTTTAGAAATCGCATCTTAAAGTTCCCTTGATAAACGACTCTCTAGGATCAATTATAGGAACTTGCGAAAAGTTCTTGTTCTTAACCCGTGAGAGTTAAGACTTTCGCGTTTTATAGCTCCCTACATAAAAGCCTAGCAAAACTTGACTTAAACACGTTAAGGATACTAGCTAGAGTAAACTCGGATTGAGTCAAAAGATTCACAACGTTTTGAAAATTAAAACCACTTATTAAACATTTATTCTAGCAAAGAAAGAAAATAACTATACAAAAGGGAAAAACTAATAGGCCAAAATAGATCAAAAATTTTGAAAAATGTCGAAAAATTGATTTTCTGGTTAAAATGAGGACAAATACAAGGAAAAGACCACTTAACTTCGATGGAAGTCCCCCCTACACTTAAGATAAACATTGTCCTCAATGTTTAAGCATGTGGGAGTAAGCTCCCCTACACTTAGGACATTGTGCACGTTGTTTAAATCTTGCTAAGGAAAAGACAACTAAAGAGATTCCTATTTTAATATTGAGGAAATATAAAATAGTGAATCGAAAAGAGTTTAGGATAGAACCGGGACGAAGTAGAACACGGAATCACGGGTCGTCAAGAATCATCAAGAGTGGATCATTGAAGCTCGAATCCCTGATTAAGAAGTGAGGAGAGGAAATAGCAATCCAAAGGGTCCCCCCTACACTTATGGTAAAGAAAGCGAAAAGATAGGTGCATGGGTTGCCTCCCAAGAAGCGCTTGATTTTTGTTAACCGAGTCGTGAGCCTGACTCGACCTTGATCATCAACGGAAGTAGCATGAAACAAATCCACCAGGATCAAAGACATAGTTTTCATCCATCAAATAGCACAAGCTTAAGGCGAACAAGGCAAGCCAAAAGAGAAGTGGCAAGGTTCCCTTAAGCAGTGATGGAGCACAGTAGAAACAAGTATGGTGCGGTGCAAGCATGTCTTCAATGGATCCAAAGATTTTTCCTTTTATTTCATCAGGTGGATACTGAGATGGCTTAAAGACTTCAATACCGGGATCGAACACCTTTTCTTTCAAGGGAAAATAGCACTCGGGCTCAGCCGAGTGTGAAGAAGATCCGCAAAGAAGCACAACCTCGTCCTCAGATGTGGGACAAAGAGGTGTCAAATCATACGTGCAACGGATTTCGGTGTCAACCGGTTTCTTCTCCTTTGACAAAATGCTCTTCAAATCCAAAGTAGGATCAAGGCGATAATCTTCAAAGTCCAAAGGAGGAGCATCACTCTCATGAGGGAAGTATGTGTTGAGGAATTCAGAGAAATCTTCCTCAAATGAATAATCGTCCAAGGTAGGATCGAGTGATGGTGGAGGATTTTCATCATGTGAAGAATCGCTCGAGAGAGTATCGGCCTCATCGAAATCATCGAAAGTGGGCAGCTCGGGATACTCAGAAGTACAATCAAAATCATCCGAATCTGAGCTAGAATCATCATCATCATAAGCATCGAAGACCGGTGGAGAATCAAAATTGGGAGAAGCGTCCAAAGTAGGTAGAGAATCATCCACATCATTTTGAAAAAGTGGATTATCGATGCAAGAGTCGAATAGAGGATTGTCGTAGACGGTAAAGTCATCGAGCACGTTTATCATATTCACTGATTCTCGGCCTCCAAAGGATTTGTTTGTAGGCGTTCCCATTTTGAAATTTTGTGAGGCATTCCCGACTCTTAAGATTAACTCTCCTTCGGCTACATCTACTAAAGCACGTCCGGATCTCAAAAATGGCCGACCAAGTATTAAAGGAATACGAGGGTCCATTTCATAATCAACTACGACAAAATCGACCGGGAAAGTAAATGCGCCAACTTGAATGAATACGTCTTCAGCTATACCAACGGGGTAAGCGAGAGTGCGATTAGCAAGTTCGAGAGTCATCTTTGTTGGAATGAGATCGGGTAATGAAAGTGTTTTCCAAACACTCAAAGGCATAAGATTTATACTAGCCCCGAGATCCGCAAGGGCAGTAAATTCTTCAGTTTTGTTGAACACGCAAGGCAACACAAAACGACCGGGATCCCCTAGTTTTTCCGGAAGTTCTTTAAGAATAACTGCAGAGCAGTTTTCATTTAAGCGTGTGTTGGTGAGTTCAATCAGCTTCTCCTTTTTGTTAAGCAAGTCCTTAAATGCTTTGGCAAATTTGGGCATGTGGACAAGTGCTTCAAGAAAACTAATGCTGAATCCCATTTGAGAAATCATACCGATATATTTCGTTATTTGCGAGTCCTCCTTTGTTAGATCATTGGTCTTGCCTATACGAGAAGGGTATGGGATTCTAGGTTGATAAGGGTTAGGTGAAGGTGTAGGTGGTGACGGTTGTGATGTTGACGGGTTTTTCCGAGATACATCGTCATGACGAGGCGGAGACGGTAATGGTGTACTATTACTAGGTGTAGGAGGAGTAGGGATACATGGTGGTGGAGGAGGCGTAGATGATGGTGGTGGAGTGACAATGGTAGTTCCACTACGTGTAGTTATAGCACTCACATTAGCTCGCGGATTGGTGACGGTATTTGAAGGTAGAGAACCCGAAGAAGAAGAAGGTTGAGCTTCGGGCAAGAAACTAGCCAATAGATTCTTTAATTCAGTTGTTTGAGTGATGAAGGAGGATTGAAGGTTTTCACGAACCTCATTTCTGATGTCATTACCTTGCTTTAAGATATCTCCTTTCAGATTGATAATTTGGCTCTGTAGATTCTTGATTTGCTCACCTTGAGTTCTCATGATTGTGTCAACATCGGGGTTAATGGGTGGGTGTTGTTGGGAGGGTGGTTGATCAGGGTTAGAAGCACGAGGTGGGATTTGGTTGCTTCTATTGTAGTTGTTGGCGGGGTTTTGGTTTTGAGGAGAAAAACCGGGTGAAAGGTAATTGTTTGAACGGTAGCTCAGCAGATTTCTATCCCCTTGTTGTCTAGCTTGGTAATTTTCCGGTGAATAATTACCGTAAGCGGCATACACATTTTCCGGATTTCCTTGTGTCGAAGGACAATCGGTGTATGAGTGAGGACCGCCACATGTTTCACAAGGATTAGCAACCGCTTTAACTTGATGTTGTTGTTGGTTTGAAGCGAGAAGCGTAATACTTTTGCTCATTTCAGCCATCATGCGGGTGAGTTCGGTCATCTCAGGGTTTGCTGAGGTAGAGGAAACATTGACTCTCGTGTTGTTTCTAGAAGAAGCAGAAGAATCCCAGTTCTTATGATGAGTAGTCATGTTCTCTATTAGCTCTCTACACTCCTCGGGTCTCCTTTTCATGAATGTGCCACCGGCGGCTGCATTAATCGTATCACGATCTCGAAAAGTCAATCCGTTGTAGAAAGTATCGATCAAGGTGACCGGAAGCATGTTGTGGTTTGGACAACGGTCGATCAAGACATTATATCTCTCCCATGCATCAAAAAGAGATTCATCGGGATCTTGCATGAAACCGCTGATCTGATTGCGAAGGCTTGTGACCATGGATGGTGGAAAGTAGCGCGAAAGAAAGCGTTGAGTCATATCATCCCAAGTGTGAATAGAATTCTTCGGGAGACGATCAAACCATTTCTCGGCATGATGCGATAAAGTATGTGGGAAGAGTTGTAGGCGGAGTACATCCATTGTGGCCCCAGGCAACTTCATGCTTTGGGTAATTGTAATGAACTTGTCGAGGTGTTTGTTGGCATCATCATCAGGCAATCCTCTAAATGGGTTTGTTTGTACTTGCTGAATCATGTGGTGCTTCAACGAAAACTCAGGAGCGTTGATTTGCATCGGTGCAATCGGTCCTCCTCGTCCAAACATTGTTGGTTGACAAAGTTCCTCCATGGTCCGAAGATCGGGCGGTGGAGGAGCATTGTTGTTATTGTTATTATTGTTGAGGTGCGGTAGTTGATTATTGTTGTTAACACCTGCCATATCTAAATCTTCTTGAGGCTCGGGCTCTTGGTAGTTAGAAGATCTAGTACGCATACACCTGAAAATGCAAAAGAAAAAGAAACCAAACGCAAAGACAATATATATACACAATAAAAAGAAAATCTTTTTGGATTTTTGAAATTTTTAATTTTTATGGTTTTTTATCAAATTTTAATTTTTATGATTTTTGAATTTTTTAGGCAAGAAAATTAACGTTCACAAGTGAACGGATCCCAAAAAGCAACGTGTCTAGCACAGAAAACTGTTGATCTTAACGTAAAGAGCCGGCAGTGGCGCCATTTGATAACTAGGTTTTACTAGGTTCAATTTTTGTTCTCGGTATCTTAACGAATTGATCTTAGCTCTCTATGTGTGACTTAGTTGATCTTTAGTGAAAAAGAATATTTTTGGTTGTTTTTAAATTTAAATGCAAAGACTTAAAAGTAAAAGTGCTCTAAAAGTAAATCTAAGTCTAATCAAGGTAAAGTGCAAGTATTTAAAAACGAGACTAAAATTAAAGGGCCCTAAAGTAAATTGACGTAAACTTAAATCTATCTAAGGCAACCTTAAAGTGCAACTAAAACTAAGGCAAATAATCTAAAAGTGCAATTAAATAAAAGGCAAGTAAAATAAAGCTTGAAGATAAAAATTAAAAATAAAAGCTAATAAGAACCTGAATACAGCTCATTTGGAATAAACCTTAGTTTGGAACAATCACTCGTCCTCAATGTCACCTTTGGTTGAAATGATTCTTCTTCACTTGGAATATTACCAAAATCCTTGATCCGGAACAAACTTGTCTGAATATGTCACTTATCCAAAACAATCTTTCATTCGGAACTTGCTGATTCGAAATCTTGTAAATCTTGCCTTGGTTCGGAAGTTTTGGTCACCCCTTGATTCGGAACTTTCCGGATGAAGATCCTTGATTCGGAACTTTTGAAGTTCCGAATGAAGACCCTTGGTTCGGAACTTCTGGAATTGGTTCGGAAGTTATTGATTCGGAAGGTTCCGAATGAAAAGTCTTGGTTCGGAAGTTTTGACTTCCGAATGAACAAGTTTGATTCGGAACTTGTAAAGTTCCGAATGAGCAACCTTGGTTCGGAAGTTTTGACTTCCGAATGAAGATCCTTGACTCGGAACTTTGGACTTCCGAATGAAGCCTTCTATCCTCTCCTTGGTTCGGAACTTTTTCTGGAAACACAGAAACAAAGCAAAACTTCTTCCGAAGAACAAGGAAACAGTAGCAGCAGGTATAATAACAATTTGACCAAAATCAAACACACGTATTGATAAAAATAGTAACGAACCAATAAAAAAGCATCAACAATCAATCAAAAACATGAAATTAAACAACTTTAACCATAATAATCAAAAACAACTTTGGATCAAAATAAAAGCATGAACATAAACATAAACACCACAAATCAAAGATTAAGAAAGGTAGATAAGAGATTGACAAGATAAAGTAAAGATTAACAATAATTAAAAGGAAACTTACTTGAAATTAAATGAATTTAAGGTGCAAGACAAGGTAATTAAATTGACAATTAATGTAAATGACAAGTATTTAAAATGGTGGAAGAGCTAATTGTCACACTTAGCCAACAAAACAAATGATAACAATCCTAATCTATTTATAGGGGAGGATTAGGAAGCTTCCTCCCCTCCTTCATTTCTTGTTAATTGCAAGATTAAGTCCTCCCTTCATTTAATCTTCATTAATTGCGTCATTAGTCCTTTTCTTCTCATCTTTCTTTTAAGTTTGGACTTTAAGGACTTGTGGCTCGGGATATCTTTTGAACTCGTCTTTAATTTCTTCAATAAAATATACTTGAGTTTCTCGGCTTTTGATAAAACTTCCGTCTTTTGACTTTTTCTTCGATAAATCTTCAGAATTGGTCTTGGACTTCCGTTCTTTTTCCACTCTTGACTTCTCGACTCCGCCTTTCATCTTTTTCTTCAATAAAAGCCGTGAATGCCCGTGAATTCTCGTGTTTTCTCCAATTTTCATAATTTCATCCTAAAATACAACAAAAACACAAACCACGCATAATTCCGACATAAAAGACATAAAATACACGTTTTGGTCCGGTTATTTTTGTAATTAAGTGGTAGAAAAGATGGGTGTTTACACACCTATCAGGAAGCTTACAGGCAAATCCTTTGGAGGCCGAGAATCAGTGAATATGATTACTGTGCGTGATGACTTCGTTGTCTACGACAATCCTCTATTCGATTCTTGCATCGATAATCCACTTTTTCAAGATAATGTGGATGATTCTCGCTCCACTTTGGACACTTCTCCCATTTATGATTCGCCACCGGTCTTTGATGCTTATGATGATGATTCTAGCTCAGACTCGGATGATTATGACGACCTTACTTCTGAGTATCCCGATCTGCCCACGTATGATGATTTCGATGAGGCTGATACTCTTTCGAGCAATTCTTCACATGATGAAGATCCTCCGCCATCATTCGATCCTACTTTGGACGATTACTCATTTGAGGAAGATTTCTCTACGTTTCTCAACACTTACTTCCCTCATGAGAGTGATGCTCCTCCTTTGGACTTTGAAGATTATCGTCTTGATCCTACTTTGGATTTGAAGCACATTCTTTCAAAGGAGAAGAAACCGGTCGACACCAAAATCCGCAGCACGTATGAGTTAACACCTCTTTGTCCCCCTTCTGAGGACGAGGTTGTGCTTCTTCGCGGATCTTCTTCACACACTACTGAGCCTGAGTGCTATTTTCCCCTAAAGGAAAAGGTGTTCGACCCCGGTATTGAAGTCTTTAAGCCATCTCAATATCCACCTGATGAAATAAAAGGAAAAATCTTTGGAAATTTTGAAGACATGCTTGCACCTCACCATACTTGTTTCCACCGTGCTCCATCGCTGCTTAAGGGAACCTTGCCTACTCTTCTTTGGCTTGCCTTGTTCGCCTTAAGCTCGTGCTATTTAGTGGACGAAAACTATGTCTTTGATCCTGGTGGATATGTTTCATGCTTCTTCCTATGATGATCAAGGTCGAGTCAGACTAATGACTCGGTTAACAAAAATCAAGCGCTTCTTAGGAGGCAACCCATGCATCTATCTTTTCGCTTTCTTTATCATAAGTGTAGGGGAGACCCGTTGGTATTTGCTCTCTCCTCTATTCTACTAATCAGGGATTCGAGCTTCAATGATCCACTCTTGATGATTCTTGACGACCCGTGATTCCATGTTCTACTTCTTCCCGGTTCTATCCTAAACTCTTTTTGATTCACTATTTTATATTTTCCAATATTAGAATAGGAATCTCTTTTGTTGTCCTTTCCCTTAGCGAGATTTAAACAAAGTGCACAATGTCCTAAGTGTAGCGGAGTTTACTCCCACATGCTTAAACATTGAGGACAATGTTTATCTTAAGTGTAGGGGGGACTTCTATCGAAGTTAAGTGGCCTTTTCCCTGTATTTGTCCTCATTTTAACCGGAAAATCAATTTTTCGACATTTTTCAAAATTTTTGATCTATTTTGGCCTATTAGTTTTTCCATTTGTATAGTTATTTTCTTTCTTTGCTAGAATAAATCTTTGAATAAGTGGTTTTTATTTTCAAACGTTGTGAATCTTTTGACTCAACCCGAGTTTACTTATCTAAGTTACTCTAGCTAGTATCCTTAACGTGTTTAAATCAAGTTTTGCTAGGCTTTTATATAGGGAGCTATAAAACGCGAAAGTCTTAACTCTCACGGGTTAAGAACAAGAACTTTTCGCAAGTTCCTATAATTGATCCTAGAGAGTCGTTTATCAAGGGAACTTTAAAATGCGATTTCTAAACTTGAAAAAGTCTAAGAATTTGCAAGATCCTATAGGCGACTCGAAAACCCAAATATTTGACTTAATAGGCTAAGTATCCACGAGTCTCATTACTTGAGATTTTAAACTGTGGAGAACGAGAAATGATAAAGTCAATTATAAGTTTGGTATTCTTTTGTGAATCTATGTGACTTAATTATAAGCCTATTCTCCCATCGCTTGCTAATAATTTATCTGCTAATAAATAAAGTTGTATGATTTGAAAAGTTACTTAGCTTCTAGCCCAAGATCGTTTAAAAGTTGCTCGGTATGGATTAGAGTTCATAGCCAAGGCATAACTTATTGAAGCGGGATGCGAAGATTGGCGAGTCCGAAAAGGCCCTAACAAGGCATGAGGGCTATATTTTGTTGCTAAAGATCCAAAGTGATGTGAAGAATCATTTATCGAAAATCAATATGAAGGATCGAGACACACGACATAAAGCAAAAACTCCCCAAAAGTCATGGAGAAGTGTATCCGAAAAGACCCTAACAAGGTATGAGGATAAATAGATCCAAGTCATGAAAGGAGGCGGATCGTTGTATATCAAAGTCCAAAATAAAGATTGGAGAAAAATGAAGAAGTCGTGGTCCAAGTATGAATCTCTCAAAATTTCAAGTGAAGAAATTCCTATATGAAGAGAAGACCATTATTTCATGAACGTCTCTCAAGGTTTGAAGTATGAAGTCGCTGCCAAATATCGGTCCGAGAAAGGTCTCAAATCGCGAAGCGAGTTATGCCAAGATATGAACTTTATGAGGCCCCGAGAAGCAGTTTTAAAAGATTTTGTCCTTTAGCTAACTATTGATTAAATCGTTCACTTTATTTTCAGACTAAATAACTATCGAAATAAGTCAGATAATGCATCCTCGTGATCATTCAAGACAAATAATAAATATAAGAGATACCCATAGGAATAAGGGAGTCTAAGTGAATAATTGGCCCACATGAGTTCGTGTTAGTTTACTAACTTATAATAACGATGATCTTGTTTTTAAGCTTGGTTTGGAGAAAGTGAAAACTTGAGGATGATGATTATTCATGACATTTCCAAAACCCAAGGTATGCTTTTGATTTCTTTACTTTGAATGTTTATAGTTTTTATCTCTTTAAAAAAGGCCAACATGGATTAATTATGATGAAAAATGTAAACGTGCTTTGTAACTAATGCATTGCATGAGGACATTGCAATGGTCAAGTGTAGGGGATTTGATATGTGTGTAAACACACATCTTTTCTACCACTTAATTACAATAATAACCGGACCAAAACGTGTATTTTATGTCTTTTATGTCGGAATTATGCGTGGTTTGTGTTTTTGTTGTGATTTAGGACGAAAAGGTGAAAAGTGGAGAAAACACGGGAATTCACGGGTATTTACAAACTTTTATTGAAGAAAAATATGAAAGACGAAGTCAAGAAGTCAAGAGTGCAAAAAGAACGGAAGTCCAAGACCAATTCTGAAGATTTATCGAAGAAAAAGTCAAAAGACGGAAGTTTACTTAAAGCCGAGGAACTCAAGTCTTATTTATCGAAGAATTAAAAGACGAGTCCAAAGAAATCCCTAGCCAAAAGTCATCAAAGTCCAAGATTAACAAAAAGATTAAGAAGGAAGGACTTAAGGGCGCAATTAAGAAGAAAGGAAGGAGGGGAGGAAGCTTCCTCTAACCATCCCCCTAATCACCTATAAATACTTCTCATTTTCATTTCATTTAGTTTTGTTGACTAATCGTGACAATTAGTTCTTCCACCTTTACTTTTATGCACCTTTAATTACTTGCACCTTTAATTACATGTCTTGCACCTTATTTACCATTTAATTTCAAGTAAGTGTTTCTTTTAATTCTTGCACCTTTACTTTACCTTGTTGATCTCATTCTACCTTTCTTTAATCTTTGATTTATATGCTTTTTGTCTTGTTTATTTGTTTAAAGATTACATTTTTATGCTTTTGATTGTTTTAAATCATTTATTTTCATAGCTTATTTTGTTTATTTTCAAGTTTATAAAGTTTTTATAAAAGTTATTTTCGTATAAAAGTTTGTTTTTCGTAAAGCTTATTCATTTCGTGTTTTAAAAGTCTTTAAATTTCAGTTTAGTAGCTTATTTTTATACGGTTTGCCTTAGGATTTTAGACTTGTGCTTATTTGATTAGTAGCTTATTTGTTTAGCTTATTTTGTACCTTTTCCTCCGTATTCCGATCTTGACAATCGGAAAAGGGTTTTGTATTCCGACGGGGATTCCGATCTTCCCATCGGAAAAGGGTTTGTAACATTCCGATTGGGGTGTCTAGTTGTATTCCGATCGAGTTTAGTGACAGCATTCCGATCAGGTGTATACTCTTCATTCCGATCTAGAGGTAAATCCTTATTCCGATGAGATCTCCTAAGGCTACATTCCGATAACTGGTTCCGATCGACATTCCGATCAGAAGGTAGTGCAATATACCGATCAAGAGGTAAGACAAACATTCCGATCAGAGCGTTTTGGTTATTCCGATCAGGTATAGGTGACAGCATTCCGATTGGGTTCCGACCAACATTCCGATCTAAGGTGATTGTGGACTGATCGGGATATATTCCGATTAGAGTTATTTTTCTTGTTTTGTCTTGTTTAATTTTTACACTCTCATTTTAATACTTTGTCAATTTTAATTCTCGTCACGCTTTATTTTAAGTCATTTAATTAATTTACTTTTCAAAGTTTTTAAATATCGCACCACCTTTCTTTTAAATTAGACTTAGATTTATTTTCACGCTCTTTTATTATAACGCCATTTAATCTTAATTGTTTTGCACTTTAAATATACTACAACGACAAACTTTTTGTTCCACCAAAATAAAACTGAGTCACATAGAGAACCTAGATCAATTCGAATAGACCACGAGAACGATAATTTTCATACTAGGCTTTTACCTAGTATGAAAATTATCGTTCTCGTGGTCTATTCGAATTGATCTAGGTTCTCTATGTGACTCAGTTTTATTTTGGTGGAACAAAAAGGTTGTCGTTGTAGTATATTTAAAGTGCAAAACAATTAAAATTAAATGGCGTTATAATAAAAGAGCGTGAAAATAAATCTAAGTCTAATTTAAAAGAAAGGTGGTGCGATATTTAAAAACTTTGAAAAGTAAATTAATTAAATGACTTAAAATAAAGCGTGACGAGAATTAAAATTGACAAAGTATTAAAATGATAGTGTAAAAATTAAACAAGACAAAACAAGAAAAATAACTCTAATCGGAATATATCCCGATCAGTCCACAATCACCTTAGATCGGAATGTTGGTCGGAACCCAATCGGAATGCTGTCACCTATACCTGATCGGAATAACCAAAACGCTCTGATCGGAATGTTTGTCTTACCTCTTGATCGGAATATTGCACTACCTTCTGATCGAAATGTCGATCGGAACCAGTTATCGGAATGTAGCCTTAGGAGATCTCATCGGAATAAGGATTTACCTCTAGATCGGAATGAAGAGTATACACCTGATCGGAATGCTGTCACTAAACTCGATCGGAATACAACTAGACACCCCAATCGGAATGTTACAAACCCTTTTCCGATGGGAAGATCGGAATCCCCGTCGGAATACAAAACCCTTTTCCGATTGTCAAGATCGGAATACGGAGGAAAAGGTACAAAATAAGCTAAACAAATAAGCTACTAATCAAATAAGCACAAGTCTAAAATCCTAAGGCAAACCGTGTAAAAATAAGCTACTAAACTAAAATTTAAAGACTTTTAAAACACGAAATGAATAAGCTTTACGAAAACAAACTTTTATACGAAAATAACTTTTATAAAAACTTTATAAACTTGAAAATAAACAAAATAAGCTATGAAAATAAATGATTTAAAACAATCAAAAGCATAAAAATGTAATCTTTAAACAAATAAACAAGACAAAAAGCATATAAATCAAAGATTAAAGAAAGGTAGAATGAGATCAACAAGGTAAAGTAAAGGTGCAAGAATTAAAAGAAACACTTACTTGAAATTAAATGGTAAATAAGGTGCAAGACATGTAATTAAAGGTGCAAGTAATTAAAGGTGCATAAAAGTAAAGGTGGAAGAACTAATTGTCACGATTAGTCAACAAAACTAAATGAAATGAAAATGAGAAGTATTTATAGGTGATTAGGGGGATGGTTAGAGGAAGCTTCCTCCCCTCCTTCCTTTCTTCTTAATTGCGCCCTTAAGTCCTTCCTTCTTAATCTTTTTGTTAATCTTGGACTTTGATGACTTTTGGCTAGGGATTTCTTTGGACTCGTCTTTTAATTCTTCGATAAATAAGACTTGAGTTCCTCGGCTTTAAGTAAACTTCCGTCTTTTGACTTTTTCTTCGATAAATCTTCAGAATTGGTCTTGGACTTCCGTTCTTTTTGCACTCTTGACTTCTTGACTTCGTCTTTCATATTTTTCTTCAATAAAAGTCCGTAAATGCCCGTGAATTCCCGTGTTTTCTCCACTTTTCACCTTTTCGTCCTAAATCACAACAAAAACACAAACCACGCATAATTCTGACATAAAAGACATAAAATACACGTTTTGGTCCGGTTATTATTGTAATTAAGTGGTAGAAAAGATGTGTGTTTACACACATATCAGTGCCCAAGAAGGGCGGCATAACCGTTGTTTCCAATGAACACAACGAGTTGATTCCCACTCGTCTCGTTACTGGGTGGAGAGTTTGTATTGATTATCGCAAGCTCAATGATGCCACGAGAAAAGACCACTTTCCTCTTCCCTTCATGGATCAAATGCTCGAGCGTCTAGCTGGTAATGACTATTACTGCTTCTTAGACGGTTTCTCCGGGTATTTTCAAATTCCCATCGATCCCAAGGACCAAGAAAAGACCACATTCACTTGTCCCTATGGAACATTTGCTTACAAACGCATGCCTTTTGGTTTATGTAATGCTCCTGGGACGTTCCAAAGGTGTATGATGGCTATCTTCCATGACATGGTAGAAGACACTATGGAAGTATTCATGGATGATTTCTCGGTTTATGGCGATTCTTTCTCTACTTGCCTTGCCAATTTAGAACGTATGCTGAAGCGGTGTTAAGACACTCGCCTTGTTCTTAATTGGGAAAAATGCCATTTCATGGTAAAAGAGGGCATCGTGCTAGGACACAAAATCTCCAAAGCCGGTCTCGAAGTAGACCGTGCTAAAGTCGATGTTATCGCTAAGTTGCCTCCACCTTCAACAGTGAAGGGTGTGAGAAGTTTCCTTGGTCATGCGGGCTTTTACCGTCGATTCATCAAAGATTTCTCTCAAATCGCTCGCCCGATGACCCACCTCTTGGAAAAAGATACTCCTTTTATCTTTTCCAAAGAGTGTATCGACGCCTTCAACTCGCTTAAGGATAAGCTAACTAAGGCACCCGTCTTGGTCACACCTAATTGGGAGCTGCCTTTCGAGTTGATGTGCGATGCTAGTGATTTTGCTATTGGAGCGGTTTTGGGCCAAAGAGTGAATAAACACTTCCAACCAATCCATTACGCTAGCAAGACAATGACTGGGGCTCAATTGCATTACACGACAACCGAAAAAGAGCTTTTAGCTGTTGTCTATGCCTTTGAAAAGTTCCGCCCCTATCTTGTCCTTTCCACCACAATCGTTTACACCGATCATTCCGCGTTGAAGTACTTGTTGACTAAGCAAGATTCCAAACCAAGACTTCTTCGCTGGGTTTTGCTACTCCAAGAATTTAAAATCGAAATTCGCGATAAAAAAGGAGCTGAAAACTTAGTCGCGGATCATCTCAGTAGACTTGAGGATCCTTACCAAGGGGATCATCCGAACAAAGAAATCAATGATTCTTTTCCCCTGGAGACCTTAATGTCTATCAACTCGACTGCTGATGAAACCCCGTGGTTTGCGGACATTGCAAACTACTTGGCGGGTGGAATTCTCGTTGACGGGTTAACATCCCAGAAAAAGAAGAAGTTCTTTAACGACATTAAGACTTACTTTTGGGATGACCCGTATCTATTCAAACAATGTGCCGACTTGATTATTCGCTGATGTGTTGATGGACTGGCAGCTTTAGAAATCCTTGACGCTTGCCACAAAGGACCCACCGGTGGTCACTTTGGTCCCAACTACACCGCCAAAAAAGTGTTTGTATCGGGATTTTATTGGCCCACCATTTACCGTGATGCTTACGAGATGGTTCAACGATGTGATGCTTGCCAAAAACAAGGCAAGATCACACATAAAGATGAGATGCCTCAGAATTTCATACAAGAATGTGAAATCTTTGATGTTTGGGGTATCGACTTTATGGGGCCATTCCCTTCATCTAAAGGAAACAAATACATCCTTGTAGCCGTTGACTACGTTTCAAAGTGGGTTGAAGCCAAAGCTTTACCTACTAATGATGCAAGGGTGGTCTGTAACTTTTTGAAATCGCTGTTCGCTAGATTCGGCGTTCCTCGTGCCATTATCAGCGACCGCGGGACTCATTTTTGCAACGATCAATTTGCAAGAGTCATGGCTAAGTATGGTGTCAATCACCGTCTTTCCACCGCCTATCATCCCCAAACCAATGGGCAAGCCGAGATCTCCAACCGTGGATTGAAGCGAATTTTGGAGCGTACTGTGGGAGAGCATCGTGCCGCGTGGGCTGATAAGTTAGATGATGCTCTGTGGGCTTTCCGTACTGCTTATAAGACCCCGATCGGTTGTACACCTTATCGTCTTGTGTACGGGAAAGCATGCCACCTTCCCATCGAGCTGGAACATAAGGCGCTGATAGTAGTAAAAACACGTCTCTTGTTTAGGAAAACAAAAAGAACGTATATGAGCGGTAAGTATCGAGTGATGATTTTAGGAAAAATCAACACTAATGACCCACAATCACTTAAAAAAGATGAAAGATTCGTTTCCCAAGGAGGTATGGTGTTGTGAATTAACTTGTATTTATTTGAGATTAATATTGATGAGAATGAATGACGGTTTCTTGGAAATTACACTATGACGTAAAAAACGAAAACGTAAAACCGTAGAAAAACCACAAAAATTAAAAATTATTAAAACCAAAAACAAAATATCAACAAGGATAAAAACAAGTCTAAAATAATATAAATAAAGTTAAAAATCCAACAAAGATATTTTAAAACCTTTTGTTAATTAAATAATTAATTTTAAATGCTAATTAAAGCCCTAAAATTAAATTTAACTAATTCAAAAGTCAAAAATATGATTTTATTGAACAATTACTTAACTTATATTATTAGAAGACTAAAAAGTAATTTTCTAAAAATTAAATCCTATTAAAACTATTTTTAAAACTCTAAAAATGATTTAAAATAAAAACTAATTAAACTTAAAATAATTATAAAAATAAATCTAAAAGCTAGAAAATTATTCTAAAAATGGAAATAGTCCTAATTAATGACAAAGAACCTAAGAAAAATGAAAAAGAAAGAAAAATAAAATTTTGAAAATTAATTAATAAAATAATACTAAAACACTTAGTTGCGCCGCAACTAGGTGGGTCTTGCGCCGCAACTAGTGTTGCGAGATCACCAAGATCAGCAGCACCTTCAGTTGCGCCGCAATGCTTCTGTCTTGCGCCGCAACTTGTGAAACGGGAAAACCAAAATCTGCAACTCCTTGTGTTGCGCCGCAACCTTCTGTCTTGCGCCGCAACTTGTATGACGGACCTGGTTGTAAGTTGACACTAGCAGGTTTGGACTTTTGCGTTTTGCTTGAGATTTTAAGCCAAGAGGACTTGGGCTTATTGAGCTTATTTGGATGAATATTTTGGACAAAAGGGCACTCTTGTGATCCTTTGATCACAAGAAGTCAAGACAATCAAGCACAAATCACTTAGCACTCAAATTCAAGAAATCAAATGCATCAAAGATCATGAAAAACCAAGCAATATAGCAATATGCAGATTTTTAACACCCTTTACCTTTTAAACTCAACAAACTTGTTCAAATCTTGTTCCAAACTAATTAACTACTTACTAATAACCTTAATCAACCCTAAACAAGCAATCTAACACCTTTTAATTATCAAAACAAATCTAGATGTCCTGCTTAAACCTGTTGCCAAACACCCTTTTAAAATCTAAAAACCAACTTTTAACATACCAACATGCTTACAAAAGCTACCAAATTGATTCCAAGTGCATCTAACATGTAAACATACACACTAGAACACAAATCATGCAATATAAACACACTTAATCACCAAATCACTTAAGATCATACAACTAGCTATTTTTGAACTTTTTCAAGGTAAAAGGAAGATACCTTAGGTTCTTACATCCAAGAACCTAGAGGATGAAAATCCTCCTCCAATCCAACCCGGGTTGGAGCTGAACTAAATCAACAAGCCTTCAACCTATTTGAACACAAAACAAAGAAAACAAGAACAAAAATAATTTGATATAATATGATTCTTTTTTTTTCTTTTTTTAAAACTCTTCCAAAACCTTTTTAATCTTCTTAAAATGTTTCTATAACACTTAAATCACCAACAAACATGAACTCCTAACAACAAAAACCTTTTGAGAAGATTTTACCAAAATCTCTCAAAATCTCAAAACCTTAAACAACTTTGAAAATCAAAGTTGCTTAACCAATAAACAAAGTGGAACTCAGAATCAATCTCCTCACAACACACAAACTTTTAAAAACAATAAAAAAGGAATTACACTTGAATATTTCAAAAACCAAACTTTTTATTTCTTTAAAAAGGAATTACATGTGAGAGACTAGAAACTGGAACAAAGGGATCACCACAACTTGGGTCTCCTTTTATAGAGCCTATAGAACATCCTAGAAGCATAAAAACTTAAAACCCTAATACATAGAAAATCCCAAATGTGCCCTTGAATGATTTTGAGTGCATTTTGTCCTCTCATTTGATCTTGGACGTTTATTTTGCTTTGGGAGGAAGCAAATAATCATGGCCATTGATTTAAGCCACGTCATCATGCTTGGGGGCTAAGGAATGATGTGATTGGTGGATTGGGGAATTGGGGTTTTGGTGCACATGAGTGGGATGCAGGTTTTTAGGAGTGGGATAGGTTTTGGCATGTGTGAATTACTTGTGTGCAAGTTTAATTGGGTTTTACCCAAGTAAAAAGGTGGGTAATTTCTGGGCATGGTAAAGATGAATAGTAACTGAGTTTGATCCTAAAAAGGGGGAGACAAAGGTGTTAGGCGCCTATTTTTTTAAATTGTTTCAGGTTTGGCACTTTTGGTCCTTGTCTTTTGGAATTTTTGGCTTTTAAAGATTTTCAGCCTAAAATTCGTCTCTCCCTTGTATTTAAGTTTCATCACTTGACAATTTTGGCACAAACTTTCCATAAAGATGTTTCAAAGGCAATTTTTTGCATTTGGTGATTTTTCAAGGACTAATCTTGGACAATGTTGATCTTCAAAGGTCTTCAATGAGTCTTCCACTTTATGAGGGACCATTATTGGCAATTTGAAAATGTTGAGGGACTAATCTTGCCATTTCTTCAAAGTTGAAGGACCTTTTTGCAATTTTGACAAACTTAAGGGACCAAACTTGTAATTATTAATATACAAGGGTTTTAAGTGTCATTTCTTCATTCTTGGAGGATCAATCTTGTATTGTCTTCAAGTCTTCAAGGGTTTTTGATGAAAATTCCATGATTAGGGCCCGGTTCTTTGTACGGCTTCGTTTCTCGTGTTCGTTTTTCCTTGTATCTTGTGATCTTTTGTCTTTTTCACGATATCCATACCTAAAACACACAAGTAAACAAACACAAGCATATATATGGTATTTTATGACATTTTAGTGCATTTAAAGCCCGAAAAGAACGATGAGATCATGTATAAATGCCATCTCATCACTCCCCCATACTAAGCCATTGCCGTGCCCTCACGCAATGCTAAGAATAAAGTATCTAAGCATCACCAAAGTTCAATTTTATTAACCTTTATTGAAGAGTAAAAGAAAACTTGCAACATACTACGATGATGTGTAAAGACATAATGTATGATTTTCATCACCAAAAGGTGACTTTTAAGGTCTAAGAATAGAAACAAGTTAATGTCCCTTAGAGTAAACTTCGTCATCCTTGATTGTCATACATTCCATGCTAAGTGCAAAAACAAGATCATTGTTGATACAAGTCACAATGCTAACACTACTCATACGTCCAAATTGTGTAATACTTTCTCTCCCCGCAATCCTAGTTATTATAAAAGGAAATGGGTTACTAGCATTTTTTATCTATTTGTCATGGATCACAAGTGATTCATATTGACTTATTTGAGTAGTTATTAGTCCGAAAGCAAAGTAGCACGATTTGATCAATAGTTAGCCGAAGGACAAAATCTTTTAAAACGGCTTCTCGTGTATCTCCTTAAGTTCATATCTTGGCATAACTCGTTTCACGATTTGAGACCTTTCTCGGACCGATATTTGGCATGTACTTCATACTTCAAATCTTGGGAAGACGTTCTCGAAATTATGGTCTTCTCTTCATATATTTGGAATTTCTTCACTTGACGTTTTTGAGAGATTCTTCATATAGGACCACGACTTCATCATTTTTCTTCAATCTTTACTTTGGATTTTGATATACAACGATCCGCCTCCTTTTCGGACTTGGATATATTTATCCTCATACCTTGTTAGGGTCTTTTTGGATAGACTTTCTCCATTCTTTAGGGGAGTAATTGCTTCTCGTCGTGTGTCTTGATCCTTCATATTGATTTTGGAACAATGATACTTCACATCATCTTTGGATCTTTAGCAAAAATAGAGCTCCTCATGCCTTGTTAGGGCCTTTTTGGATGATCGCCAATCTTCGCGTCCCGCTTCAATAAGTTATGCCTTGGCTATGAACTCTATTCAACCCCGAGCAACTTTTAAACGATCTTGCGCTAGAGGCTAAGTAACCTTTCAAACCGTACGACCTTACTTATTGCAATTATGTTTTATTCCTAATGCATTGATCTTATGGGAAGAAAAAGCCACAATTAAAAACATATGAGTTTTTGAAAGAACACTTTCATGTTCTACGTTTAGCATGATCACTTGTCTAACTCTATCATTTCTCGTTCTTCACTATTTAAAGACCTCTAATTAAAGAGACTCGTGAATACTTAGCCATGCAAGTCAAAATTAAGCCAAATTTGGATTAGCTTTTATTAAGACTATATCAAATCAAAGTTTTGGGTTTTCAAGCCACCTATAGGATCTTGCACTTTCTTGGACTTTTTCAAGTTTAGAGAATGCGTTTTAAAGTTCCCTTGATAAGTGACTTTCTAGAATCAATTATAGGAACTTGCGAAAAGTTCTTGTTCTTAACCCGAATGAATTAAGACTTTCGCGTTTTAAAGCTCCCTATATAAAAGTCTAGCAAAACTTGAATTGAGCGGGTTAAGGAATGTAAATGGCTCCAAATGCCCATCAAGTCAAAAATTAACTCTTATTCTACCCATCGGAAAATATACATTCGTGTCTTAAAAACACTTATGAAAACTAAGAAAAATTTTAAAATTTGGCCATTTTTAGCCTTATTAGCAAAACAAAACATTGAAGGTTGGAATACGTGAGGGCGTAGCAAAGCAAGTACCTATTCACCCCCCCATACTAAAAGTAAACATTGTCCTCAATGTTTCGAGTCTAAAGGTGGAGCACCCCCATACTAGAGACGAAGAGTCGAATGCTTAGGATCTAGCATGGAAAGGGTGATCAACAATATATCTAAAGCCGTTTATTAATTATGCTAAAAGATAATTGTTAGAACAATAAAGGATATGTCATGGATTCGTGAAAAACTTCTTCAAACGAACGATGGAGGCTCACGTAAACGAACACGAGAGTCTTCAATCGTAGATGATGATGATGATCTAGATAACACAATCACAAACAACCACGAGACAACGAGTTGGAAGGGTACAAGTCCCCTTATTAGTGAACATAAAGCATAAAGATAAGCATGGGATCTCCCCCACGAGGCACCTCGTTTTTGATTACCGAGTCATGAGCTCGACTCGATCCCCTCAAAATGTGAACATTTAGGGATATCATGGTGTGGTCAATTTTTTTGGCGGGGCTTACATGATAAACAAGGCCCAAAAAGCAACCGGTAAAAAGGACTAAGTCCTTAGTTGATGCAAAATACCGGGGTCGAAGATGGCGTTCTCGTTTCCATTGGGAAAACAAATTAACACCACTTGGACATGTGCCATAAACTCAAAGAGTTTGAAGAAAATAGATGAGAAGTAGAAGGGTGAGACAATTGGTAAGACAAACGTTTGAGCTACTCGAGGTAGACTCGCACCAAGCAAATATATATAGTTTCCATTTATTGCATCGGTGGAAGACCGAGATTTCTCTTTACATGAAATTCCGGGATCGAATATCTCGTCCTCGGTGGACAAGGATGAGGGAACATAAGGGGCTTCCCCCATACTAGAACCACACAAAACATCGTCAAAAGGAGTAGACGAGTTTGTAGTACTCAAATCACGCGGTGATGACGGAGTTAGATTTGTAGAAAAATCAATTAAATCACATTTAAGATCTTTTCCTTTTTTATCTTTTAAACTCTCCTTATGAAAACCCTTTTTAATTATGTCGAAAATATTCGGTGTTTCTAAGATGATGTTAGTTACACTAAAAATTCTCACATTTTGAAACCGTTTTGGTTTTGGTGGTGGCAAGTTCTCAAAACGTTTATCGACGAAGAAAACCTCCCCATCGGGGCCAACATATTCATCATCCGAAAGATCTTCCGTAGAAACCGGCAACTTATCAACACTTTTCAAGAATGAAGGTGAAGGATTTTTCGATTCAAGTATTGATGGTTTCTTCTTTGTAGGCTTAGCATTCATAACCTCCACCGGCGGAGGAAATGGTAAATTGTTTTTGGAGACATTCCCTAAAACTCTTGGTGAAAATTCTTTGCAAACGACATTGGTCGAGTCACCATGGTTTAAAGTTGCAATAGAATAGACATGAGAAAGATTGGAGTTTTGTGTTGCATTGATGACAAGTTCTTCTTCATTGAAACGAAGGGTGATTTTTCGAGCATGAACATCGATAAGTGCTCTTGATGTATCCAAAAATGAACGACCCAAAATGAGAGGAACTTTTCGATCGATGGGAATATCTACAACGATAAAGTCAACGGGATAGTAAAACTTTCCGACTTTAACGAAAACGTCCTTGGCTACTCCACATGCCATAATCGTAGAATGATCGGCCATCTCGATGGACATGTTCGAAGGAGTAAGAGCCGGAAGCGAAAGCGATTTGAAAATCTCGAGAGGCATCAAATTAATACTAGCGCCAAGATCGGCCAAGGCGTAGCATTCCTCCATATCTTGTATAGCACACGGAATCAAAAATTTACCGGGATCACCGACTTTTTGTGGTATGCGGCTTAGAAAAACCGATGAACAACTAGACGTTTGTTGTAACTTTTCTTTGTTGTTTAGCATACTTTTGAAGTTTGCGGCGAATCGAGGCATCATGATTAAAGCATCGGCAAAACTTATGTTGAAGTGCAAATCACGAAACATTTTCATAAATAGCTCAAATTGATAATTGTTCCTTTCTTGTGCTTTCTCTTTGTTACGTCTCGAAGGGTAAGGTAAAGGTGGTGTGGGTTGGTCATTAGGCAACGGCCTTGGAATCTCGGGTTCCACAATTGGTATTGGTTCAACCGTAGGTGTGGTATGAGCGGTACTTCGTGGGATTGTAATATGCTCCTTTTCGACCATCACCTCGGGTTCTTTCTCGATTTCCTTCTCCGTAGAAGTACTTGGACGAGAGATTGGTTCCTTGAAAGTTTTACCACTACGAGTAGCAACAACCTTCAATTCTCCCCTCGGGTTTGCAATGGTATCACTAGGAAGACCACCCGAAGAAGAGGGCTTACACATGATAGCTTCAAACATCTTAGCCATTCGGTCCTCAAATTTTGATTGCCTAGCATCCGCTTTCAATAACTCTTGCTTAATCTCATGTTGTCCTAATTCCATCTTTTGTTGGTTTTGTTGAAGACGTTGGACATTTCCTTCCATTTTATTCGCATGAGTTTTAAGTTCATTAGCAAGTTCATTTTTAAGCTCGTTTTTCAACTCGGACCTTAAGCTAATCATCTCACGTTGCATATTATCAAATTTAGCATCATTTGCTTTGGCATAATCCAAAAATTCTCCTTGCAAATTTTTCGTGTGAGCATTTTGAAAACCTTGTGTAGTATTTTGAAAATCACGGTTTTGGTTTTGATTAGAGATTTGTCCATTCCCACTTTGATAATTCCCTTTGTTGTAATTGCGTGTGTTGCCTTGGTAATTACCTTGGTTGTTGTTTCGATAATTGTTAACATTTTGATTTGGTGGAGCTTGATTTTGGCGGGAACCTTGGCCGTTTTGGTTGTAAGTTCCCGTTGCTACATAAGCACTCGAAGTGTTACCATCCGCGGTAATGCACTCGGATAAATCATGAGCTCCTCCACACGATAAACAACTCTTAGCAACCGCTTTAACCGAAGCGGAATTGGAAGCTTCTTGAGCCTTCCAATGGGACATTAGATTAGCAAATCTATCAAAAAACCGATTTTCCTCATTAGCTTCATCATGTAAGGCGTTAATGCTACGAGACGATTGTGATGACGATGACGAACCCATATTGGCAACACTCGGTGTGTTACGAGGGCTATAAACCTTAGATCGATTTTCAATGATTTGTAAAGCCTCATTTGTCGTCTTACACAAAAAATTACCACCCGCGGCGGCATTCAAATAATCTCGTTCATGATCATTAAGCCCATTATAAAAAGTATCTATTTGATGCAATTCCGAAAAATCATGATGAGGACATTCATGTAACATCTCCTTAAATCGTTCCCATGCCATAGAAAAACTTTCATTGTTACGTTGCACAAATCGTGAAATCTCATTTTTTAAATGTGTTGTTTTCGATGGTGGAAAAAACTTGTTCACAAACTTAGAAACGAGATCGGCCCATGTCAAAATCGAATTTGGCGGTTCTTTCTCGAGCCAAATTTTTGCGGGTCCATCCAACGAATATGGAAACAACATCATCTTAATGGCGTCATGCGGAACATCTTTGAATTTGCTAGTGGCGGTGAGACGGTTGAAATTCCTAATGTGGTAATGCGGGTTGTCTTTCTCGTGACCTCGAAATTTGTTTGCTTGTAGCATCGACATTAAACCCGTCTTAATCTCGAAATTCTCCGCAAGGATGGCGGGAATAACAATGGCCTCTCCAAAACCCTCGGTGGGTGCTTGTAGCAACTCCATCATAGTACGATTAGCCATTACGACTTCTTGTTCTATAATAGGTTCAACAATTGGAGGTTCTTCAACAATCAACGATTGATTGGCTTGCTTTTGAAGTCGTTTACGAGCTCGTTTAGCTTGATTACGAGTGATCATAAACTTCACGAAGAATGGGAGGTGAGCAAAGAAGATTCTTTTTGGTTGTTTTGTGGATTTTTAATTTTTTTGTGTTTTTGATGATATTTAATTTTTTTTTTTGATTTTGGGTGTATTACGTAGACAACAATCTACAAAATCTCTCCTCGAATCAAACTCTTGATTAAAGAAGCCTCAAAGGAATGAAAACGATCACGTGGAGTGAACGCCTTCGAATGACTTTAGAACTTTGGTGAAAACCAAATTGTTCACGAGGGTTTAATCACAAAGAAACCAAGCAAATATAGTATACGTATTAATACTTTGGGCGGCAAAACCCTCGATTAGCCTTCAATCTCAAAATACTCACAAGCAAGCGGGGAAACGAGGCGGCGCGAAGCACTTAAGAGCCTTTTTCCTTAGGGTATATTTTATAATACCCGCCTTATACCCACCTTATAGTTCGTATCTTTCAAAATCGAGCTTCACGAAAGTATTTATCTATTTTTGCCTTTTCTTTTTGTTTGAGATTCGAATACAATGATCGAGTGATGAAATCCCGAATCAAGGTTGTGTTTTCACACTTTTGGAGATATTGTATTTTTATTGTGATACTTAATACAATATATTAATAATATTCACAAAGAAAAACCGAGAAAACCGATAATACGTGTTAAGGGAGTTCCACTTAACACAAATACTATTTTGGATAATATTAAAAACAAAATTTTCCAAATTAAAATCACGACACACCTCCCCGGCAGCGGCGCCAAAGTGATAGTAGTAAAAACACGTCTCTTGTTTAGGAAAACAAAAAGAACGTATATGAGCGGTAAGTATCGAGTGATGATTTTAGGAAAAATCAACACTAATGACCCACAATCACTTAAAAAAGATGAAAGATTCGTTTCCCAAGGAGGTATGGTGTTGTGAATTAACTTGTATTTATTTGAGATTAATATTGATGAGAATGAATGACGGTTTCTTGGAAATTACACTATGACGTAAAAAACGAAAACGTAAAACCGTAGAAAAACCACAAAAATTAAAAATTATTAAAACCAAAAACAAAATATCAACAAGGATAAAAACAAGTCTAAAATAATATAAATAAAGTTAAAAATCCAACAAAGATATTTTAATACCTTTTGTTAATTAAATAATTAATTTTAAATGCTAATTAAAGCCCTAAAATTAAATTTAACTAATTCAAAAGTCAAAAATATGATTTTATTGAACAATTACTTAACTTATATTATTAGAAGACTAAAAAGTAATTTTCTAAAAATTAAATCCTATTAAAACTATTTTTAAAACTCTAAAAATGATTTAAAATAAAAACTAATTAAACTTAAAATAATTATAAAAATAAATCTAAAAGCTAGAAAATTATTCTAAAAATGGAAATAGTCCTAATTAATGACAAAGAACCTAAGAAAAATGAAAAAGAAAGAAAAATAAAATTTTGAAAATTAATTAATAAAATAATACTAAAACACTTAGTTGCGCCGCAACTAGGTGGGTCTTGCGCCGCAACTAGTGTTGCGAGATCACCAAGATCAGCAGCACCTTCAGTTGCGCCGCAATGCTTCTGTCTTGCGCCGCAACTTGTGAAACGGGAAAACCAAAATCTGCAACTCCTTGTGTTGCGCCGCAACCTTCTGTCTTGCGCCGCAACTTGTATGACGGACCTGGTTGTAAGTTGACACTAGCAGGTTTGGACTTTTGCGTTTTGCTTGAGATTTTAAGCCAAGAGGACTTGGGCTTATTGAGCTTATTTGGATGAATATTTTGGACAAAAGGGCACTCTTGTGATCCTTTGATCACAAGAAGTCAAGACAATCAAGCACAAATCACTTAGCACTCAAATTCAAGAAATCAAATGCATCAAAGATCATGAAAAACCAAGCAATATAGCAATATGCAGATTTTTAACACCCTTTACCTTTTAAACTCAACAAACTTGTTCAAATCTTGTTCCAAACTAATTAACTACTTACTAATAACCTTAATCAACCCTAAACAAGCAATCTAACACCTTTTAATTATCAAAACAAATCTAGATGTCCTGCTTAAACCTGTTGCCAAACACCCTTTTAAAATCTAAAAACCAACTTTTAACATACCAACATGCTTACAAAAGCTACCAAATTGATTCCAAGTGCATCTAACATGTAAACATACACACTAGAACACAAATCATGCAATATAAACACACTTAATCACCAAATCACTTAAGATCATACAACTAGCTATTTTTGAACTTTTTCAAGGTAAAAGGAAGATACCTTAGGTTCTTACATCCAAGAACCTAGAGGATGAAAATCCTCCTCCAATCCAACCCGGGTTGGAGCTGAACTAAATCAACAAGCCTTCAACCTATTTGAACACAAAACAAAGAAAACAAGAACAAAAATAATTTGATATAATATGATTCTTTTTTTTTCTTTTTTTAAAACTCTTCCAAAACCTTTTTAATCTTCTTAAAATGTTTCTATAACACTTAAATCACCAACAAACATGAACTCCTAACAACAAAAACCTTTTGAGAAGATTTTACCAAAATCTCTCAAAATCTCAAAACCTTAAACAACTTTGAAAATCAAAGTTGCTTAACCAATAAACAAAGTGGAACTCAGAATCAATCTCCTCACAACACACAAACTTTTAAAAACAATAAAAAAGGAATTACACTTGAATATTTCAAAAACCAAACTTTTTATTTCTTTAAAAAGGAATTACATGTGAGAGACTAGAAACTGGAACAAAGGGATCACCACAACTTGGGTCTCCTTTTATAGAGCCTATAGAACATCCTAGAAGCATAAAAACTTAAAACCCTAATACATAGAAAATCCCAAATGTGCCCTTGAATGATTTTGAGTGCATTTTGTCCTCTCATTTGATCTTGGACGTTTATTTTGCTTTGGGAGGAAGCAAATAATCATGGCCATTGATTTAAGCCACGTCATCATGCTTGGGGGCTAAGGAATGATGTGATTGGTGGATTGGGGAATTGGGGTTTTGGTGCACATGAGTGGGATGCAGGTTTTTAGGAGTGGGATAGGTTTTGGCATGTGTGAATTACTTGTGTGCAAGTTTAATTGGGTTTTACCCAAGTAAAAAGGTGGGTAATTTCTGGGCATGGTAAAGATGAATAGTAACTGAGTTTGATCCTAAAAAGGGGGAGACAAAGGTGTTAGGCGCCTATTTTTTTAAATTGTTTCAGGTTTGGCACTTTTGGTCCTTGTCTTTTGGAATTTTTGGCTTTTAAAGATTTTCAGCCTAAAATTCGTCTCTCCCTTGTATTTAAGTTTCATCACTTGACAATTTTGGCACAAACTTTCCATAAAGATGTTTCAAAGGCAATTTTTTGCATTTGGTGATTTTTCAAGGACTAATCTTGGACAATGTTGATCTTCAAAGGTCTTCAATGAGTCTTCCACTTTATGAGGGACCATTATTGGCAATTTGAAAATGTTGAGGGACTAATCTTGCCATTTCTTCAAAGTTGAAGGACCTTTTTGCAATTTTGACAAACTTAAGGGACCAAACTTGTAATTATTAATATACAAGGGTTTTAAGTGTCATTTCTTCATTCTTGGAGGATCAATCTTGTATTGTCTTCAAGTCTTCAAGGGTTTTTGATGAAAATTCCATGATTAGGGCCCGGTTCTTTGTACGGCTTCGTTTCTCGTGTTCGTTTTTCCTTGTATCTTGTGATCTTTTGTCTTTTTCACGATATCCATACCTAAAACACACAAGTAAACAAACACAAGCATATATATGGTATTTTATGACATTTTAGTGCATTTAAAGCCCGAAAAGAACGATGAGATCATGTATAAATGCCATCTCATCAGGCGCACTGGGCCTTGAAGCGGGCTAACCTCGACATCAACAAAGCCGGTGATCATCGCAATATTCAACTCAACGAGCTCAACGAACTGAGGAATGAAGCTTATGAGAACTCGTTGATCTAAAAGGAGAAGACGAAGATCATTCATGACGCAAAAATCAAGAACCGAGAGTTCCACGTTGCTGATCAAGTCTTACTTTTTAACTCTCGGTTGAAGATCTTCTCTGGCAAGTTGAAGATCCGTTGGTCTGGTCCATTCACCGTCGCCAAAGTCTTTCCATATGGGACCATTGAGCTTTCTCAGCCAAATGGGCCCAATTTCAAGGTGAATGGCCAGCGTCTGAAGCTGTACTTTGGTGAGGACATCTCTCATGAGATGATTCCATCCCTCACCACGTTCCCCATGAACTAATATTGGGTCGAGTCAGGCTCGTGACTCGGTTATCAAAAACAAGCGCTCCTCGGGAGGCAGCCCGAGTATCTATCCTTTTATGTTTTTACCTCCTAAGTGTAGGGGGGACCTGTATAGGTGTTTGTTTTTGTGTGGTGATGTGATTACAGGGATGAATGCACTCTTGGAACCTTTGAAGAACCGTGCTCCCGTGTTATCTGAAATCCGGTTCTATCTCTCAAACTTTCGTGATTCAATTTTCTTCATACTCACATTTGAAATTGATCACTTTAGTCGTCTCTTCCTTAACTTGAGTTAACCAACGTGCAAAATGTCATAAGTGTAGGGGAGATTTTTCCTACATGCTTAAACATTGAGGATAATGTTTATCTTAAGTGTAGGGGGGACTTCTATCGAAGTTTTAAGTGGACTTTTCCATGAAAATGCCTTCATTTAACCGGAAAATCATCTTTTTCAACATTTTTCAAATTTTTAATTAATTTTGGCCAGGTAGTCGTAAATTTTTAAATTTTTATCGTTGCTTTCATATGTATATATCCCGCAATAAAGTCAAAAATATTAATAAAGTGGTGTAGCTAGTTTAGAAGTCTTTGACATATTAGGCCTGTTGCGATTATTTTGACTCAACCCGAATAGACTTATCTAAGTTTATTCTAGCTAGTATCCTTAACCATGAAGACCTTAATTGGTTTATTAGGCTAAGCATCCACGAGTCTCATTACTTGAGATTTTAAATTATGGAGAACGAGAAATGATAGAGTCAATTATAAGTCGGTATTCTTGCACAAGCTCACTTGGTGTAATTATTTGCCTATTCTCCCATCACTTGCTAATAATTTATCTGCAATAAGTAAGGTCGTACGATTTGAAAAGTTACTTAGCTTCTAGCCCAAGATCGTTTAAAAGTTGCTTGGTAATGATAAGAGTTCATAGCCAAGGCATAACTTATGAAGCGGGGCGCGAAGATTGGCGAGTCTGAAAAGGCCCTAACAAGGCATGAGGATTCCATTTTATTGCTGAAGATCCAAAGTGATGTGAAAATTATCGTTCTCGTGTGAAAATTATCGTTCTCGTGGTCTATTCGAATTGATCTAGGTTCTCTATGTGACTCAGTTTTATTTTGGTGGAACAAAAAGGTTGTCGTTGTAGTATATTTAAAGTGCAAAACAATTAAAATTAAATGGCGTTATAATAAAAGAGCGTGAAAATAAATCTAAGTCTAATTTAAAAGAAAGGTGGTGCGATATTTAAAAACTTTGAAAAGTAAATTAATTAAATGACTTAAAATAAAGCGTGACGAGAATTAAAATTGACAAAGTATTAAAATGATAGTGTAAAAATTAAACAAGACAAAACAAGAAAAATAACTCTAATCGGAATATATCCCGATCAGTCCACAATCACCTTAGATCGGAATGTTGGTCAGAACCCAATCGGAATGCTGTCACCTATACCTGATCGGAATAACCAAAACGCTCTGATCGGAATGTTTGTCTTACCTCTTGATCGGAATATTGCACTACCTTCTGATCGGAATGTCGATCGGAACCAGTTATCGGAATGTAGCCTTAGGAGATCTCATTGGAATAAGGATTTACCTCTAGATCGGAATGAAGAGTATACACCTGATCGGAATGCTGTCACTAAACTCGATCGGAATACAACTAGACACCCCAATCGGAATGTTACAAACCCTTTTCCGATGGGAAGATCGGAATCCCCGTCGGAATACAAAACCCTTTTCCGATTGTCAAGATCGGAATACGGAGGAAAAGGTACAAAATAAGCTAAACAAATAAGCTACTAATCAAATAAGCACAAGTCTAAAATCCTAAGGCAAACCGTGTAAAAATAAGCTACTAAACTAAAATTTAAAGACTTTTAAAACACGAAATGAATAAGCTTTACGAAAACAAACTTTTATACGAAAATAACTTTTATAAAAACTTTATAAACTTGAAAATAAACAAAATAAGCTATGAAAATAAATGATTTAAAACAATCAAAAGCATAAAAATGTAATCTTTAAACAAATAAACAAGACAAAAAGCATATAAATCAAAGATTAAAGAAAGGTAGAATGAGATCAACAAGGTAAAGTAAAGGTGCAAGAATTAAAAGAAACACTTACTTGAAATTAAATGGTAAATAAGGTGCAAGACATGTAATTAAAGGTGCAAGTAATTAAAGGTGCATAAAAGTAAAGGTGGAAGAACTAATTGTCACGATTAGTCAACAAAACTAAATGAAATGAAAATGAGAAGTATTTATAGGTGATTAGGGGGATGGTTATAGGAAGCTTCCTCCCCTCCTTCCTTTCTTCTTAATTGCGCCCTTAAGTCCTTCCTTCTTAATCTTTTTGTTAATCTTGGACTTTGATGACTTTTGGCTAGGGATTTCTTTGGACTCGTCTTTTAATTCTTCGATAAATAAGACTTGAGTTCCTCGGCTTTAAGTAAACTTCCGTCTTTTGACTTTTTCTTCGATAAATCTTCAGAATTGGTCTTGGACTTCCTTTCTTTTTGCACTCTTGACTTCTTGACTTCGTCTTTCATATTTTTCTTCAATAAAAGTCCGTAAATGCCCGTGAATTCCCGTGTTTTCTCCACTTTTCACCTTTTCGTCCTAAATCACAACAAAAACACAAACCACGCATAATTCTGACATAAAAGACATAAAATACACGTTTTGGTCCGGTTATTATTGTAATTAAGTGGTAGAAAAGATGTGTGTTTACACACATATCAGTGCCCAAGAAGGGCGGCATAACCGTTGTTTCCAATGAACACAACGAGTTGATTCCCACTCGTCTCGTTACTGGGTGGAGAGTTTGTATTGATTATCGCAAGCTCAATGATGCCACGAGAAAAGACCACTTTCCTCTTCCCTTCATGGATCAAATGCTCGAGCTTCTAGCTGGTAATGACTATTACTGCTTCTTAGACGGTTTCTCCGGGTATTTTCAAATTCCCATCGATCCCAAGGACCAAGAAAAGACCACATTCACTTGTCCCTATGGAACATTTGCTTACAAACGCATGCCTTTTGGTTTATGTAATGCTCCTGGGACGTTCCAAAGGTGTATGATGGCTATCTTCCATGACATGGTAGAAGACACTATGGAAGTATTCATGGATGATTTCTCGGTTTATGGCGATTCTTTCTCTACTTGCCTTGCCAATTTAGAACGTATGCTGAAGCGGTGTTAAGACACTCGCCTTGTTCTTAATTGGGAAAAATGCCATTTCATGGTAAAAGAGGGCATCGTGCTAGGACACAAAATCTCCAAAGCCGGTCTCGAAGTAGACCGTGCTAAAGTCGATGTTATCGCTAAGTTGCCTCCACCTTCAACAGTGAAGGGTGTGAGAAGTTTCCTTGGTCATGCGGGCTTTTACCGTCGATTCATCAAAGATTTCTCTCAAATCGCTCGCCCGATGACCCACCTCTTGGAAAAAGATACTCCTTTTATCTTTTCCAAAGAGTGTATCGACGCCTTCAACTCGCTTAAGGATAAGCTAACTAAGGCACCCGTCTTGGTCACACCTAATTGGGAGCTGCCTTTCGAGTTGATGTGCGATGCTAGTGATTTTGCTATTGGAGCGGTTTTGGGCCAAAGAGTGAATAAACACTTCCAACCAATCCATTACGCTAGCAAGACAATGACTGGGGCTCAATTGCATTACACGACAACCGAAAAAGAGCTTTTAGCTGTTGTCTATGCCTTTGAAAAGTTCCGCCCCTATCTTGTCCTTTCCACCACAATCGTTTACACCGATCATTCCGCGTTGAAGTACTTGTTGACTAAGCAAGATTCCAAACCAAGACTTCTTCGCTGGGTTTTGCTACTCCAAGAATTTAAAATCGAAATTCGCGATAAAAAAGGAGCTGAAAACTTAGTCGCGGATCATCTCAGTAGACTTGAGGATCCTTACCAAGGGGATCATCCGAACAAAGAAATCAATGATTCTTTTCCCCTGGAGACCTTAATGTCTATCAACTCGACTGCTGATGAAACCCCGTGGTTTGCGGACATTGCAAACTACTTGGCGGGTGGAATTCTCGTTGACGGGTTAACATCCCAGAAAAAGAAGAAGTTCTTTAACGACATTAAGACTTACTTTTGGTATGACCCGTATCTATTCAAACAATGTGCCGACTTGATTATTCGCTGATGTGTTGATGGACTGGCAGCTTTAGAAATCCTTGACGCTTGCCACAAAGGACCCACCGGTGGTCACTTTGGTCCCAACTACACCGCCAAAAAAGTGTTTGTATCGGGATTTTATTGGCCCACCATTTACCGTGATGCTTACGAGATGGTTCAACGATGTGATGCTTGCCAAAAACAAGGCAAGATCACACATAAAGATGAGATGCCTCAGAATTTCATACAAGAATGTGAAATCTTTGATGTTTGGGGTATCGACTTTATGGGGCCATTCCCTTCATCTAAAGGAAACAAATACATCCTTGTAGCCGTTGACTACGTTTCAAAGTGGGTTGAAGCCAAAGCTTTACCTACTAATGATGCAAGGGTGGTCTGTAACTTTTTGAAATCGCTGTTCGCTAGATTCGGCGTTCCTCGTGCCATTATCAGCGACCGCGGGACTCATTTTTGCAACGATCAATTTGCAAGAGTCATGGCTAAGTATGGTGTCAATCACCGTCTTTCCACCGCCTATCATCCCCAAACGAATGGGCAAGCCGAGATCTCCAACCGTGGATTGAAGCGAATTTTGGAGCGTACTGTGGGAGAGCATCGTGCCGCGTGGGCTGATAAGTTAGATGATGCTCTGTGGGCTTTCCGTACTGCTTATAAGACCCCGATCGGTTGTACACCTTATCGTCTTGTGTACGGGAAAGCATGCCACCTTCCCATCGAGCTGGAACATAAGGCGCACTGGGCCTTGAAGCGGGCTAACCTCGACATCAACAAAGCCGGTGATCATCGCAATATTCAACTCAACGAGCTCAACGAACTGAGGAATGAAGCTTATGAGAACTCGTTGATCTAAAAGGAGAAGACGAAGATCATTCATGACGCAAAAATCAAGAACCGAGAGTTCCACGTTGCTGATCAAGTCTTACTTTTTAACTCTCGGTTGAAGATCTTCTCTGGCAAGTTGAAGATCCGTTGGTCTGGTCCATTCACCGTCGCCAAAGTCTTTCCATATGGGACCATTGAGCTTTCTCAGCCAAATGGGCCCAATTTCAAGGTGAATGGCCAGCGTCTGAAGCTGTACTTTGGTGAGGACATCTCTCATGAGATGATTCCATCCCTCACCACGTTCCCCATGAACTAATATTGGGTCGAGTCAGGCTCGTGACTCGGTTATCAAAAACAAGCGCTCCTCGGGAGGCAGCCCGAGTATCTATCCTTTTATGTTTTTACCTCCTAAGTGTAGGGGGGACCTGT
The DNA here is from genome assembly GCA_025667525.1 of Glebionis coronaria. Lineage (NCBI taxonomy): Eukaryota > Viridiplantae > Streptophyta > Magnoliopsida > Asterales > Asteraceae > Glebionis > Glebionis coronaria. Next base: position 603,697,841 of record CM046875.1, on the reverse strand, counting down.
ATAGGTGTTTGTTTTTGTGTGGTGATGTGATTACAGGGATGAATGCACTCTTGGAACCTTTGAAGAACCGTGCTCCCGTGTTATCTGAAATCCGGTTCTATCTCTCAAACTTTCGTGATTCAATTTTCTTCATACTCACATTTGAAATTGATCACTTTAGTCGTCTCTTCCTTAACTTGAGTTAACCAACGTGCAAAATGTCATAAGTGTAGGGGAGATTTTTCCCACATGCTTAAACATTGAGGATAATGTTTATCTTAAGTGTAGGGGGGACTTCTATCGAAGTTTTAAGTGGACTTTTCCATGAAAATGCCTTCATTTAACCGGAAAATCATCTTTTTCAACATTTTTCAAATTTTTAATTAATTTTGGCCAGGTAGTCGTAAATTTTTAAATTTTTATCGTTGCTTTCATATGTATATATCCCGCAATAAAGTCAAAAATATTAATAAAGTGGTGTAGCTAGTTTAGAAGTCTTTGACATATTAGGCCTGTTGCGATTATTTTGACTCAACCCGAATAGACTTATCTAAGTTTATTCTAGCTAGTATCCTTAACCATGAAGACCTTAATTGGTTTATTAGGCTAAGCATCCACGAGTCTCATTACTTGAGATTTTAAATTATGGAGAACGAGAAATGATAGAGTCAATTATAAGTCGGTATTCTTGCACAAGCTCACTTGGTGTAATTATTTGCCTATTCTCCCATCACTTGCTAATAATTTATCTGCAATAAGTAAGGTCGTACGATTTGAAAAGTTACTTAGCTTCTAGCCCAAGATCGTTTAAAAGTTGCTTGGTAATGATAAGAGTTCATAGCCAAGGCATAACTTATGAAGCGGGGCGCGAAGATTGGCGAGTCCGAAAAGGCCCTAACAAGGCATGAGGATTCCATTTTATTGCTAAAGATCATGTAGAAGTCTATCCGAAAAGACCCTAACAAGGTATGAGGATAAATAGATCCAAGTCCGAAAAGGAGGCGGATCGTTGTATCTCAAAATCCCAATTAGAGATTGAAGAAATAATCATGAAGTCGTGGTCAACAAAGTTGGAGTACCCCTCAAAAGTCTCCGAGTGAAGAAACTCTATTAAAGATGAGAAGACCATTATCTCAAGAACGTCTCTCAAGATATGAAGTATGAAGTACATGCCAAATATCGGCCCGAGAAAGGTCTCAAATCGTGAACCAAGTTATGCCAAGATATGAACTTTTTGATATCCCGAGAAGCAGTTTTAAGAGATTTTTTCCTTTAGCTAACTATTGATCAAATCGTCCTACTTTGCTTTCGGCCTAAATAAACTATCGAAATAAGTCCAAAAATGCATCTTCATGATCATTCTAAGACAAAAATAAAATATAAGAGATACACCTAGGAATAAGGGAGTTTAAGCATATAACTAAGCCATGTGTGTAAGTGTTTGAATTGCTAACTTATAATAACAATGATCTCGTTTTTAAGCTTAGTTTGGGGAACGTGAAACTTGAGGGTGATGAATCGTCGCAGCACCAAAGCCCTAATGTAAGTCTTAGATCTCTTTGCAAGTTATTTCCACGTAACTATTTTCTATTCTTTTGTTTACTTTAAAGTTTTAATTTCTCTTAGTACTTTCATTTTTGTTTAGTAGTATATTAATAAGGCCAAGGTTGATTGATTATGAGAAAAATATGAATTTGCTTTATCACTAAGCATTGCATGAGGGCATGGTAATGGTTAAGTGTAGGGGATTTGATAGGTGTGAAAACACCCATCCTTTTACCACTTAATTCTGGCTAAAACGAGACCAAAACACGTATTTAATATCATTTGTTTGGAATTATGCGTGGTTTTTGTGTTTATTGTGTTTTCAGAGTCAATCGGATGAATATTGAAGAAAACATGGGATTGCACGGGTTTTATCAAAGAAAAAGACTCAAGACGAAGTCTATTGTTCAAGAGATGCAAAAGATTTGAAGTCATTGTGCCTATTTAAAGATTTATCGAAGAATAGAGCCAAAGATGGAAGATTCATATATGTCGAAGAACTCGAGTCTATTAAACAAAAGATTATAAGACGAGTTGGAATTATTCACCGACACTTCTCAAAATCCAAAGTCGGAAACGTTTATTTAAAGAGACGAGAAGACTAAAGAAGAAAGAAGAAAAGAAGCCCGATACCAAAGCCCATTTACAAGCCCATATCACACGCCTATATAAAGATCCCACTTCACAAAAATTAGGACACTTAGTTTTTTAGGTAGTTTGTAGATTTTCATTTTTCTCTCTAGTTTTAGAGAGATAAAGTTCTAAACTTTCTCTCACTAGTTTTCTTCTTTTTCTCTTTCAAGATCAAACCTTTGTATTGTTTTTCATTAATCAAGTTTAGTTTCAAGCTTTTAATCTTTAATCTTATTCTACCTTTCTTTGATTTTGTTTGATTTTGGTACAAATCTCGTATGATCCGTGTTGTTCATCAATGATTTTGTGCTTAAAAAGTTAATTTTTTTATGTTTCCTTAAGTTTCTACACGAATAAGCTTTAAGATCTTTGTGCTTATTGGCTTATTTGTTGGTTTTGCTTATTCTCTTTTTAAAGTTTTCTTAAAAAGTTTATCTTTTTATCATTTGATTTATGTTTTTGCTTATTTGAAGTTAGAAAAGTTGTTTTTAGTGCTTATTTGATCAGCTTAATACTGGATTCGTGCTAGTTTTGGGAGTTAGCTTATTCCATAAGCTTATTTCCCTTGCTTATTCTTCGGATCAAAAGTGATATCGGAAAGGGTTGTAACCCCTTTCCGATTGGATCATTCCGACCAGAGCACCATCCCTTCATTCCGATCGTATGATCGGAAAAGGGTTTTAGGATTCCGATTGTAGCCTATTTCGATTATTCCGATCTGGACTTTGTTATACATTCCGATTGGCAAGTTTTACTGTATTCCGATTAGTACTCATTTCAGTATTCCGATTATGGTGGTCTAGTATTATTCTGATTTGGTTCATTTTTTTTTACCATTCCGATTGCAACTTATTCTCCCATACATTCTGATCATCTGATCGGAATACATTTCGATCTGTGCCTTTTTAGATTATTCCGATTTGAATTGTTTTGCTATATTCCGATCTTACTTTCTTTTAGTACTTTCCGACTAAGTTCATATTTTTACAAAGTTTTCCAAGTGTTAGTTTTTATTGAGTGTTCATTTATTTTTCTAATATAATCTTTAAGTTTTCAAGCATTTATTTTTAAACTCGTCTTTTTAGTTTAATCTTTTAAAGCTTTAATTCTACTCTTCAACACTTACTTATTTGTTATTAGTTTAAAATAGATAAACAAACCATCACCTTCTTATTAACCAAGAACAAATCATTCCACTTAGAGCCGAGATCAATTCGAGGAGATACCGAGAACTTAAATCCGAACCCAGTCCAATCCAATCAGTCAATTACATAATCAAAAATAACAAGAGGATGAGGAGGACAATCTTTATACCACCAAGTTGATGTAAGTTGTGATCAAAACATGGATTTTGATGGAGAAACTTGTGATGAACCAAGACCATCTTCAAGACCACCATTCTTCATGAACACCTTGTGGAAAATCAGCCCTAATACTCCATGGAAACTCCGCCTTGGATGTTAAAACTTGCACCAATCTTCATCTCTTTGAATGGAGATTAACATTTGTTAATTATAACATATGTTTGTGGTTAAAATTTGTATGAATGGGGTGTTTTGAGGGTGAGATGGGACGGCATGAAAGGAGAGAGGAAGGAGAGTTTGGTGGTTTTTGCAAGTAACAAATGAAACTAGGTGTGTTGTCTTGGTGGTTTTAGTTAGTGGAAGGCTTACATTGTAAGCTTGTTACATGTGTCTTAGCTTATTAGCTAATCTTGGCACATAAAGGGGGGGTGAGGTGTAGCTAATGTAGCCGTCCCATATTGGGGGTGGGGCAAAACTTGTTTTGTCTCATCCCCAATTATTTACGGGTACTCCTCGATTCTAGTTTTCTCGATTTGCGTTCCCTCGGGTCGTTTCACGAAAAACGTTTTTATAAATTATGAATCAACGACACAAAACGAATCTAATAAAAATTGTCTCATCAAAAACGGAGTTCAAAAACGTAAATACATAATCCTAAGGTTTCCGGTTTAGTCGTAAAGGACGTTAAAATAAAATCGTAAGTCCTAATCTCTTCTCGTAAATTTGTGAGTTTATGAACCAACACAAATTTAAAACTCCAAAATAATATTCACGAATAAATTTATTTTCTGAAATGTCGGACTGTCACCAAAGACGGTGTATGTAAACGTAAGCACGTAATGTAGAATCCTCCGGTTTAGACGTAGTCGACGCTACTTCAAGATGTAAATCCAAATTACTTCCCAAAAATAAGTGAGTTCGTAATATAACATTAAAATAATATTTTTAAATAAATATTGAGAATAAAATATCAACCATAAATTGACGGATTGTCACACATTGGCCCTAGTTGGTGGAGTGACTGGTCTAGAAAGATAAACCATATCAACTTGGGAGGAAAACCGCGGTCTCGAGGATTGTGATCGCTCGGATCTAAATGCAGTCGGTTGTCGAATGAACTGATTTGTAGGCGGTTTCCCCAAGATTGATGGTTTTTCAAGCTTAGTGTCCACACTAGTTCCTTTAGTTTTCCTCAATTTGTTTTTCAATGAAGCTATAGCAAAGACCTTTTCCTGTACTTGAGCCTTTAAAATCTCATTCTCTTTGAGCAAGTTATCTTGAGATGCCAATTTAGATTCAAGCAACTTAATTTGTTTCAAAAGATTATCCTTTTCAGATTTAGAATCTAGAACTGTTTGATCTAATTTTCGTTCAAGAACAACGTTTAACTTTTCAAGTGTTTCAAAATATGTTTCAAACTTGTCAGTTCTCTTAGAAAATTCTAGTTTGGCATCCTCAAGCTCTTTTGATTGCTGAGCTAAAATCATTTCAAGCTCTTCAATCCTAGAAGCAGAATTGGTTAATGAAGCAGTCATAAGGCATATATCATGATTTTTAGCATTTTGATCATTCTCTCCCCCATTATGACGCACATCGGATGAATCAGAAGTGGTATCGCTATCACTCTTTTCCATCCCATGTTTGGCATAATTAGGTTCAGAAAGCTCAACATGCTGTATATTGTTGAAACTTGGCACCTGAACAGTTGGTGCTTTGCCCTTTTTCAACCGTATCTCGTTGTAATTAACGAACCTGGCCTCAATACACTTCTCAAGTATATTGATGTGATTGAGTAAACCACTTCTAAAGGTTTCAGTCTGACAACCCATATGCGCGTTGAAAAGCTGGTGAAGGATTGGAGTCGAATAATCAAAAGGAGGTACCATTGTTGAGGCAAAGAAGTCCTTAAACTGTGTGCGAATAATTTCTAGACATAACTTTGCTTTAACCTCATGAAGATTTTCCTTTTCAAGTTGCAACCGTAACTCATCCAAATTATTGAAAATCTTCTCTTTAAAATTATCCACTTTGCCAAAGAATATTTGAACCGTGGCTGGAAGTTCAGGCATGTTGTGCGGATAAAGAAGTGCAAGATGTGTCTTGAGCGCGTGAAAGATTTCCAATGTTTTTTGACGCAATTTGATCTCGTTGAGTTCCATGTGTTGCAGTTCTTCCTCTTGAACTGTCGAATTCGACGATTCCATTGAATGTCGATGAAAGGTAATTATGGATGTGGTTGTTTTTAGAAATAAACAATTCGTGAAGAAACGTAGAAACAGAAAGTCACAGAATATGACAAAACCAACGAAACGATCCGAAAATAAATCTGAAAAATCCTCGATTGATGATATAACTTTTTAAGAGTTTCGTGTCGGCTCAAACGTTGATAAAACAAACCCGATCAAAAATCCGTAGCCACTAAAAATAAATCCCGTCACTTTGACTTGTCACTTTTGACTTTAAATCCGGCCACAAAAACTTTTAACCAGTCAAATATTTTACTACGTTGGTTCTCTCGAAATACCCGCCTCAAAACGATAAACCAAATCCAAATATATCGATTGACAAAAATACAAAATAAACTAAGCTAAAAAAAATAACTTTAAACTATATAAATATAAAAAGTTAACTTAAATTTTTTTTAACTAAAAATAGAAAATAAAAAAATAGAAAAATCTGATATTTAAAAAAATTTGATATTAAAAAAAACTTAACTCAAAATAGAAAATAAAAATAAAAATAGAAATAACTGATTATGTTTTTTTTTTTTTTAAATTTGATATTCAAAGAAGCCAAAAAATGTGGCAGTTTACCACTCACAAAAATAGTACACCAACCCACTTGGGATAAAAATATATCCTGTCTGTCACATGTGGCTCAAGAACAAACAAAAAAACGTGGCTTTATCAAGCCCACATATAGGAACCTCCGCCCAATTACTTTGATACAAAATCAGAATTCCAAACTCAGTCAAGTCAAAGTAAACAATTTTATCTTGTAACCTCCGTCTTCTTTCCTCTATCTGTCTCTCCTCAAGACTCTCTCTCTCTCAAACAAAATCAACCAGAAACAACATAATCATCATCAAACAATTATCACAGTGGCATGAGTTACCCATCTCAAAACAATTATCATCATCTTTCCCATCTATATACTTCTGCCAACAGAAATCACACCTTAATCATATAGAATCTATCACTTATCCATCTTCCTTAAAGACACCGCCTCTTTTTCCTCAAGCAACAGAAAACTCGAGTTTCTTGTAAACAACGAGTTCAAACCATATGCACGAGAAATTAATCGTATCCTAACAACACAGTCTCCTAACCTTCACAATCCGAATCTCCTCGAAACCAATCTCATCATAATCATCGAAATCAGATTACCCGCTATCGAATTATTTGATGAACGAATATAGATTCAAGGTTACTAAGGATAACAGCTTCAAGATCTTAAATATAAAGGTCTCGGGTAGGTTTTTCTTTTCTTTATTTTTATTTTTGTTGGTCACGTGTTTGATCGATGATGGTGGAAATGGAGATCGAGTTTAAAATCGTGTGGGTTCGAATGAGTGAGTGTTGTGAGATCGATGAGAGTATTGGATGGATGAGTGTTTTTGTGGGTTTGTTTGTGTGTGGGTGAAACTGAATTAGAGTTTTTGAAACGTGAGTGGAGTTGAGTGTCTGGGTCGAGAGTGATTGATTGTGAGAATGTGAGTCAAGTGTGGGTGATACGAGAGGGTGTGGGTTTGTGTGTGTGGAATTCGAGTCGAGGGTGGTTAATTTTGGAGTCGAGAGTGGTGTTGGTTTGTATTGAGACGTGTCGAGGGTGGGGGTGATATTCGAGTCGTGAGTCGGGGTTGTGGGTCGATGTCAAGACTAGGTTTGAGTCGAGAGTTAAGAGTGAGACGAAGGTTTTTGGTATGTTGTCTGTCGAGTCTTTTATGTCAAAACTTGGTCAATCGTAATATCTTAAAAGACATTCATCGCAATATAGTTCAACTCCCATCGCAATGTTTAACATTTTCCATCGCAATACTTAGACTCACTCCATCGCAATGTCAATAAACCATCAGAATGTCTATGTGAAAATTTCGGTAGAGTTTCGACTCCCTTTACCTTAAACCCGTCGTAATCACGATCGCAAAGTACGATCGGAATACACGTCGGAATAAGGGTATCTGAAAAAAAAGATGATCGCAAAGTAGAACCCTAGGGTTATTGCGATCGATGTACAAACTTGGTTCTTTCCGGTGGATGTGTAAAACGCAAATACAAACCTGGATACTTGATGAACACGAGAAAAACTGATATGCTAGATCAAGTTAACAGAAACTAATACTAAAATAAGACAAAAAAATTGATAAAGAGTTATATATAAGAAAAAATAATAGAAAAACTGATAAATTTGTGACCTTTCTCCCAAATCGAGACAAAGAACTAATACCAAAACTATTGAGATTTTAAAAATGAAGACTGATACTTTTTAGAGAAAAATTTTTGATATTTTTCAATAATGGAATCTAAATATGTAAAAAATGTGATCTGTGACAAAACAAAATAAACTTTAGAAGAAAGAAAGAAAAAAAATAAAATTAAACTTTATCAAAACAATAGATTAAAACGCGCCAATTCGAAGAATCAACCAAGCTCTTGATACCAATTGTAGGATCGTATTTTTCTAAGGATTAGGCATGTATGGATTAATCTATTGAATGGATGTAAGGGAAGAACTTAGAGAGAGAAAGAAGAGAGAGAAAGGAGAGGAATAAGAAAGAAAGATGGAATTGATAAAATGGTAAGTGTTCAATCCCTCCTAACATGCTAGGAGGGGGTTTATATAGCCCACCCTACATGTGGGCTATATGGGCTATATTGGATCACGAGCCCAATATCATTGGAGTGACCGATCCTTTCTAAATACGTAGAAACATATTTCCAACATTTACAATTGTTTATGGGTGATTCCATCAATTCTAAATTTTAACCTCTTGACAAATTTATCATCTTCATTGGTTGGATGTCTCCTTTCTACCTCCATTCCACCAACTGAACCTTGATTTTGTCATTTACCTTTTTGGACATACTTAGCAAATACTTGCTTCTAATTTGAGATTTCTTCTCCTTCTCCCTCTCAAGTTACTTAGTAGGTAGTGATCATATATACATTGGTGTTTCTTTCCTTTCTACTAACCTTTGTGTAGCATGTCACCTTAGCTCATACACTTGGTACCCCAAGCAAGGGGGAGAAACCACCAAGGGGGAGCTACTAGCAAAGTCCGGATATCTTCAAAGACTTGTGCTTACCTTTTTGCTACGACAAAGGGGGGGGGAAATGATAGTGATAAACTCGTTAATAATTCAATATTTTGTGTTTCTAAGTAAATGAGTTTATAGTTTGTCGTAATCAAAAAGGGGGGGATTGTTAATGCAAGTGATGCCTAAAAATATTATTAGTGTTAACTAATCTTTCTTAGTTTTGATCACAACAAACTATACAACACATTTAGTGTAAAACACAAAACGAATTATTTAACTAACACTATCATCAAGGTAATAATCATATCACTAACCTTTCTTAATCATACTTAGTGATCATCAAAATGATTATCCTTAAAACTCACTTTTGTTAATATGACAAAAGATTTTTTAATAAACTTTCTTTTTAATAAAATGTTTTATTAAAATGGAAAATGTAAATTTGAAAATGGCATATTCCATATGCCATAAGAATATCCTTTGAAGGTTTAAAAAACCTCAGATATTCCTACCCCACTAAAAGACAAAAAAAGGAGCGAACTCTACTGGGCGGTACCTTGAATAGCTAGGCGGTTCCTTATCGATAAGGTACTGCCGGCTAGATAAGGATCCGTGCCCAGCTAGCCGTTGGACTTTGTCTTCTATAAATAGTGGATCAAATCTCATTTTCCAACAAGCCTCTTGGACGTTTTTCTCAGCCCCCTTTCTCTTTTCTATAGCATAATCATTAGTAAATGATCACTTAAAGTGTTAAGGATGTTTACATATGATTATCCTCTTGATCCCCTCCTTTACCTTGTCCAATGAGAAGATCACTCACTCACTAGTGTTGTGATAAAGATGAATCCATGAATTAGTCATGTTCATCATGTTAGCCTTTTTATTTTTGTTGATCCATTTGCATTTATGAAATACTTGGACTAGTTGTGTTCATCCAAGCTATTTGTAAATACTTGGATTTGTTGTGTACATCCATTGCATATGTGTTTGCTTGGATTTGTGTTGTGTAGATCCAAGATACATGTGTGTACTTGGATATGTCTATTTGAGTTGTAATAGATTTGTGTAGTAGTTCTCACTAAACTATAAAGTGATGTGGTTGTGTCTTGTGAGTTCTCACTAAACTTGAAAGTGTTTAGTAGTTATGTTGTGTAAAGTTCTCACTTAGCTTCAAAGTGAAGAGTCGTGAAGATTGGTTCTAGCTTTGGATTAGAACTCGACATCTAGCCTTGTGTCGTTAAATGGTGAAGTAGGCAACGTCGTGAAGATTGGTTCTACCTTGAGATTAGAACTCGACATCTAGCCTTGTGTCGTTAAATTGTGAAGTAGGCAACGTTGTGTAGATTGGTCCTAGCTAATGATTAGGTCTCGACATTTAGCTTAGTGTCGGAAAATAATGTAAGCGACGATGTATGGCTTTCTCCGCCAAGAAGGGAGCTTGTGGATATAGTGGAAATCTCAAGTAGGTGTACTCGAGGAGTGGAGTAGAAACGAGGATAGAGCCTCGTTGTCGAACCACTATAAATCTTGGTGTCTTGTCACTAGGTTATCTCTTTCCTTACTCTTTACTTATTTCATTATCATTATACTTACCTATTACCATTGCTAATGCATTTGAATTGAACCTAATCATTATGCAACTTAGCTTTAAGTAAAAGATAGTTTTGATACACACTTAATTTAAAGTAATTTAAATTAGGTAACTAATTGAAGAGAAACTATTCAACCCCCCCCCCCCCCTTCTAGTTTCTACAGAAAGGAAGGAAAGATTGGCTCATTAATGTCAAGCAAACAATCAAAGCCAATGGATTTGAACATGAATCAAATGAAGTCAAGTCCAAGAAAGTTAAAAGGAACAATGCGTCCTTAATGAAAACAACGAGATTCAAGACCACGAAATGTATTTTGAATAGAACGAGTTCGACGTGAAGAAGAAAGATTAGGCATGTATTCTATAGTACGTTGGTGGTCATTTTGATATCCCGAAGACATGATAGTACCTAAATACAACATACAAACATATTTCTCCAATCACTCATATGTTAAATATAAGCCAAAAATAAAAAAGATGAGAATGTGTTTCATTAGTTCCTTGACAAACAAAGGATTAATCCTTATCATTCCCATGTTCACAATGTACCTAGTTTATCATTGACAATAACATATTGACCATGCAAAATCAACAATGAACTTGAACATTGTTTTTCAAAAACAAGGTTTTTAGGTAAGCATTAACAATGCCATTACCAATTTGTTCATGGGTTCATATCAATTCCATCAATTAACCAAAATTATTTAGTCAAAATTCGGATTGTTCTACAAGTGGGTTTTAGTGAAATCTCAATGAATATGAACCTAAGGAATCATAGTATAATCACTATGTCAACTCACATTCCTAGTAAGGTTCTAATTCAATATCAATTTTAAAAAGCCCCAATTATGAAGGTATGAGCCCTAGAACAAATTAGATGAAATTGAATGAAATGACTTACAGATAATTGATCTTGGATGAAGGATGAGTGAAACCCACAAATTTGAATCAATTAATCTTGAGTGATTGAAGGTTTTGAAGGTTTAACAACGGTGGAAAATGGGAGAAACCGTCGTCTCTATTGTAGAAGAGAGAGAGGGTTTGTTTGAAAAATGATTTTTAATAAAAACCTGGTGCTTTAGTCGAAATCTCTGACCGCGGTTCCTTATCGATAGAGAACCGCGACAGATAAAGAACCGCCTACAGTGGCGAGTTTTTATCAAAGAAAATCAAAGAATTTTTCAAAACCAAAATTTTCTAAAATCCTTAAAATATATCTTAAGCCTTTTGGAAATCATTGGACCATCAAAACACTAGGTAATAATGCCTTAATGAAGGATTACAAGTTGAACCGAGATAGGAAAAGACCGAAATGGACAAACGACTACTCGTAGCGAGGAAGCAAAGAGGATAGAAGTCAAGAGGAGTGAATCAAGACCAAGTACAATGCTCAAGAGACAAATGACAATCTTCAAGTCGAGGAGACGAAGAGCTTGTGTCATATATAGTGGTTTAAGACGTGCCTTTCCGGCGAAAGTCTAAACGGCTTTGGTAATGAACTATACCAAGCAATTTTGATACATAGAATAAGATCACTTTCAAGAATAGTCTTACTCTACATCAAAATGTGAGCAAAGTATAAATTCACTTTCTCTCCCACATGATCGGACAATTATTGCTAGGATTACCAATAACATTATCCTTGGAATATTTCAATTCCAAATGTGTAAAATCCAACTACAACTTATGAAAGTCCCTAATCAATGCTAGAAACACTAGACTTAACTAATCAACACAAGTAAATACTTTTCAAACGTAATACTTATTATTGTATAATAAAGAATTACAAGTGTTATGGATAACACCGTTTGATGACAATGTGTTGTGCACACTTTCAACAACTAAATAACCTAACTTATGAATACAGTCACAGCTGTTTGATTCAATAAGTTCTAAGCATTAATGTGTGAATATTCTCAAAGTGTTAAACATCAAGGCTGGGCTACACATCCTATTTATAGTGATACGAGGTTGACCTAAGTACTAGTTGATGGTGACTACACAAGACATTTACTTTTCAGACATCTGTCACATGATGCTCTTCTATTCTTGGTAGTCTGCCATAATGCTTTAGGAAAACAGATCTTGAAACAGTTTCCCTTTTCTTCATAGTCTCGTACACACAAATGGCATGTCCAAAGCGTGCTGAGTGTTAACAGGGTATTGCCACCCCTGTTAACCCTCAACCCCTCAGAGTCCCTGATACATCTTGGTTGTTATCCATCGCAGCCAATGAGTATGTCTTCAAGTAATCTTCGACTTCCTTGACAATGTCTCTGACATGGACTCCTCTGAGGTTGCTCACAGAGACTTGGATCTCTGTGAGTCTTGCGATACTTGCCTGCCTCCTAAGCACAGGCAAGTGACTATCTAACAACATAATTTGTGTTTAAATCTATGATACAGGGAATCTAACAAACTTAGATTCCCAACAATCTCCTCCTATTTAAACATAAATATAGATAGATCTATCTAAGTTAAGGTAAGTGAGATAACAGCTTTTTCTTACTCATAACAGATCTAAACAAACATACCTCATGATTTTATTCATACTTAAGGAAAATTACAAGTACAATACAAAAGTGAAATAAAATGTGAAGGTAAAATTGAGATGAGAAATTCTTCAATAGTCATCATTTTTGATATTTTCTTCAGCTTCAGTTATGTCTGTTCTAGTATCCAATTCTGCCTGTAAAGTTTGTGCAAAAACCTTGGAATACTCTGAGTTAATCTTGAGCCCCCTTTTTGAGACAAAGCAGCTGAATTGTTGATGTTAAGCCAAGCTCATATTCTCTTTGGGATGCATATTGGCAAGCTCTGTTCATGAAGGCCATACCTCTTTCAGGCTCTGTGTAGGTCTGACCATCAACACGACCAACGATTCCATTTGGTAGCATCAAATCCCTGTGTATTCCATCCACTTGAACATCATCTATGACGAAGGTTTCCTTAACAAGTTGAGTCATCCTTCTTCTTTTCTTGCCAGAATTTGGGGGTTCTTGTTCAAACAGTTGTGGTGGGGGATCTATTTTGAGCTTGGCTGTTGTTTCTTTAATCCAGGTGAACATAGCCTTAAGGGTCTTAAGAAGAATGAAATTAGTCTGACCAGTTCTTTTAGCAGCCAAGGCTTCAAGTTCAAACCATTCAGATAACCCAAGTTTCTTTAACCTGAAGTCCTCAAAGACATCCATATTACCTTGTTGGTTATCTCTCCACAAAATCATTTGTGGTGTATTGGTAGACTTGTGAATTGTATATTTGAACTTGGTTATCTTGCCAGGTGCATACCTGTTGTTAACGCATGCATCATAATCAGCTTTTACCTTTCTTAGTGCCTCTGCGCGTTTAGCTTCCATTTCCCTCAACCTTTGTCCCTGCTTCTCCCTTTCAGGTGGAGCCATCTTCCTCAGAGTTTCCTCATTAAGCTCCTTGGCTTTCTTGATTTCATTTAGCCTCTTGAATTCCTCAGCCTGTTTCTCAATCTCTTCAGGTGTTAAGGGATTCTCATTAGAAGGTGTAAAGGTTGAAAATTGGGAAAGGTCTGTGGTGGATCTTCCTGTCTCTAGCATCGCATCTATCTTCTTTAGTTTGGTGTCTGTGTCTACCAAAACTATTTCCTTTCCTTTCTTCGAGACAGAGGATTCCATACTCATGTTTTTCAGCTCCTCGGCTCTTTTGATGAATGTTGACTGAGCTTGAGTTTGTATTGCCTTAGGTAGGGAGCTAACAGTGAACTTTAGCTTCTTGGCAGCTGGTTCACCATCATCCCCAGACTCGCTGGTGTTAACCAAAGTCAGGGACTTTAATGAATCAACTCCATCATTATTTTCTTGCTCCCCCTTAGTTTCATCCTCATCATCGGTTATGATTACAGGTGTGATGACTTGGAGGGGGACGGGTGAAGAAATAGTGTTATCAGCAGAGGTTGAGCCCTGTTTGGCAGATTCAAGGTTAAGTACATTTTCCTTCTCCCCCTCACGTTCAGCCTGTCTCTTCAGACGTTTGGATGAACGTGCCTGAAAGTGCCTTGCAATCTGTTCAACAGAGGCAGTCATATCACGTTGCCTGGTCCTTGAAGCTCTGGCAATCTTCAGCAGGAGTTTGCAATTTCCATTTGTGTTGCGATGAACACGATTAATGATGAAGTTTGTGTGACGATATTGCCTGCTACGAACAGCTTCAAACTCTCTATGCATTGTTAACTCATGAGCATTAAAAAGAGCAGGGACCTCTGTGACAATGGCATCCTTGATTCTTGTGGACAAATGACTAAGTCCTTGGGACACTCCTTTTCTTGCACCATCCTTGATGGGTTCAGTGACTGCATCCCTAACCGCCTGACTGATGATCCCTGGAAATGTGACAGTGAAATTATGCATCTCAAATTTGATAACATCCAGCTTTCTTGATAGGCACTCCATATCTGATTGATGATGAACAGGCTGAAGATTATGGATGTTTAGACTTTTGTTGTGCATAATCATCCCCCCTTGGCAAAAGATCAAAATTGGTTTGGGCAGGATGATCAAACATAAGGAATTCAGCAGTTGGATCATAAGCAGGTCTTTGGAAGACTGTTGTGGTGGAGGTAGCAGAGGTGGGAGTTACAACAGCTTCCTTGGGAGGAGGAGTGGTATTATCAGCTAGTTTGGACACAGCTGTTTCCTTGGGAGGAGACACAGATTGTTGATCATCTTCTTCTTCATCTTCCTCCTCCTCAAACATCCCTTTAAGGAGTATTTCGTCCTTAGGCATCAATTCAGGTTCAGAGAAATCATCTAAGAGCACTTCTTCTTCAATATCAAGCAGGGGCTCTTCTTCATTTGGTTGATCCTGAATGATTGTATCAGCTTCTTTGTCTTGTTGCTCCAGGGATTCTGTGTTTGGCTGTACAATATTAGCCTGCAAATTGTTTCAGATTAGTAACAGGGAAATAAGGAAGGGGAATGGTCGCCATGTCGCTGTCCCAGAGAGGCTGAGGGTGATTACTCAGCCACTCCAAAGGATAAATCCTTGAAAAGTATAAGGTTAATTATCGCCATTCGCTGCCCCTAGGAAAGCTGAGTGTGATTATTCACCCCCCCCCCAAAAGGTTAGAACCTTTGGGACTCTTTTTATTGTGAAACATATGTTGTTAAGGATCGCCATTCGCTTCCCCTAGGAAGGCTGAGGGTGATTATTCAGCCCCCCAAAAGGTTAAGAAACCTTTGGGACTCTTTTAATGAGGAAACATATGTGGGTAAAGATCGCATGTTACGATGTCCCTAGGAAAGCTGAGGGTGATGATTCAGCTCCCCCTGAAAAGGATAAATCCTTTGGGATTATTTTAGGTGAAAAAGATATGGGTTAAGATCGTCTTATTACACTGTCCCTAGAAGAGCTGAGGATGATTATTCAGATCCTCTAAAAGTAAAACTTTTGGGATTCTTTTTCTGAGGAAACCAAGAGGCTGTGTGAGGTACAGCTGGTCAAGGTCGAGACATATATGTATTCAGGTTGTTGTTTGCCTGAATACTGTCTAGAGGGTGCAGGGTCATCGTGGTGCTTTATAAACACAAATGAATCATTCCTTGGTGCATAGACAGGGTGTATAGAAGTCTTAAAGAGTTCTAAGTGCATATACTGTTATAAGGGTCGAGGATTACCCTAACTTCACCACTCTCACCTACAGACATTTTGAGAGTGGTTGCTTGTGGACCTCTAAAATTTTACACTGATTACCTGTGCGATATCAGCAGAATTCGGCTGGTTCCCTGTTGTCTCGGCTGACATCGAGACACTAGACCCTTGTTGTTGGTCAGCTGAAGTCTCTGATTCCACAGGAGTCTCTGGAACAGAGGAGGTTTCGAGGTTCACATTCTTCTTTCCCCTAGCCTTTGCAACAGTTTTGGTGTGGGAATAAGATGGGTTTTTCTTCTTCTTAGGCTGTTGGCCAGTTGTTGCCTTGGACGTCGTGGTGTGCTGCCCAGAGGTCAAAGACGTAGATGTTGGAATTTGCTCGTGTCATAACAACTAATTATATGGCTAGACACATGTGAGCCTATGGGGTCACACACATATACACACAGGTACAACTTAATATATCGTGTCTATTGTATTTAGGATATATTTATAACTTTCGTAACTCGAGATAACCATTGGGCTTTTATTACTAAGTATAGACTTAGTAATAATACCAAATTGAACAAATTAGTCATAAAGCCCATTTAAAGTCTTAATTGCAAATTAACATGCCATATATTGTTGATACGTTTTATTTTGTAATGAGATATATTGATTGCCATGATCATTGACAATTTGTGACATATTCTTGTAATAAAAAAAACGTATGGTTCTTTCACTCTAATGAGAAGTGACGGAAACATAAACAATTTAAGGTGGTGACTTGTTTATGGGTTATTTCTATTAAGCTTTAACAAAATTGTTGTTAAGGTTTGATAACGAGTTAAGGTTATCAAGACTAGCATCTAATTGGTATACAAGGACGTGTAGTGTGGATCATATTCATAGAGGTGGTCTATTTTGATCACTTGGTTTATTGGGTAGATCGTGGGGTAATTGTTTCCGATTGATCCTACCGAATCACGCTACAAAGGTATACTTTTATTTCCCTTTTTATTGATTAATCATATGACTCTATGGATCCGTCATTAGGTGCTTACTCTGCTGCGTTTTGATTATATTTAACATGTTATTAATTATATTAAGCACCTATAGTGGTATCACGAGCCTTCATATGATGTCATATGATTATCGGGTATGCGTAAAAATGGCTAAATATGAGTGTTTTTTAGGGATTTGTTAAACCTATATTAAAACAGCCCCTATGGCATTATTTTCGTGGCATTATAGACTTTTAGGAGGTCTTACAATCTGTTTTTAATGATCTCATAGTCACGGTTTACGCATACTTAAATGGGTTTATTACGGGTACGTGTAAAATGACCTAAAACGCGTTTTTTGGAACGATCCTTGAATCGGGTTTTAAACAGCTCTAATGACCATGTTTTCTGTAAATATATGATAATTACAAGGTTTATAAAATGTGGTTTTAAGGTCCTAAGGTCATTGGTTACACGCGCCAATCGGGGGTTTAATTAATTGTTGATTATTCTTTCGATTTCGTTGGCTAACAAGTGTTTGTTGTTGTTTAATTTTATTTCTATGGCAAATACATGCATGTTTGGCCATGGACTTAGCTAACACCTTGTTATATTCATAATATTATGGTATTATTATGTTTCTTATGCAAAGCCGATGAAAACCTAGACCAAATGTGACATGTTGTGTGTTGATTTGCATTTAATTTCAGTTTTGGGGATTTGCCATTGTTTCGGCTTCATTAATATGTTTTTTATGTTGGTTATAGCCATTGTTTGGGCATTTTACAGTAGGTTAATGATAGGTTAAATGTTTTTAGTCATAAATCATTTGTAACCGATGCTTGGATGGGAATGGCTAAAGAATTAAAGACATATTGTGAAATTCGGAGCTGCTGAGTGACCTGCACTAAAATGTGATTTCCCGGAGTTCTATAAGGAGATAGAAGCCCAAATTTGGTGTGCTAATTCACAACTCATAGGCCTTCAAAAGTCTCAACTGGAGCTCAGGCTAGGGAAGACTCCTTCTATGGGTTTTGGGCCCTAGAAGTCGACTGAAATATTTAGGCAGATTTGGGCCTCATGTTCATTTTGGGTTCTACTTGCTCTTGATGGTCTTGGAGCAAGTGGGAGCCCACTTTGTGGTTATGTTGACTTACCCTTAGTTGACTTCTTGGTCCTCGTGAAGGCTCACGAGATCAAGAATAGGTTTTTCATCGGTTTGAGGCTTTGCATACTTGTGGTTGTGTGGTTGCTTGTTTGCTTGATATCTTGATATTACTTGCAAATGTTTTTATAAAAACTTGAAACCAATCACAAACCATTTATAAAACTAAATCCTTGATTTAGTTTAAAGTTTAAATATGATTTAAAACTAAAATCTTGATTTTCATAATAACTCTTAACCTGTTATGATGTTATTATTTTTTATTTTATTTTTTTTTTGTATTGTCTAAATCTAATATTAAATCCATTTAGGTTTTATATTAGTATTTAACATGGACAACTTGACACAAATAAATTAAAACAAGATTAGACTTAAGTTAAAAATGTTTTTTAACTTGTGCTACGATGGATGAATGCATGCTTCCTCGTACACATTTTATATTTGTAAATCAAACTTTTATACCCATCTAAAATTTAAGTCAGGTCGTCCAATCGTTTGAGATCACTTGCAATTACTTTTTGCATCTTGTGAGACGGATGCAAATTGTAACCCAAGGTGATTATTATCTATGCGTGAGACCTAGACTTATCCTCGCATGTTCTCAAATTGGATGACTTAATCGGTTAAGTGGTGAGACCTTGACCGAGGCAAGGATGGGACTAAACATGCCATGTTTGATATTTTGTGAATTGTTCACTTATGTCATGAGTCCTATAAGGATCTAAGAATTGCACATGATTTGCAATTGATGAACGTCATCTACCTATTGAATCTACCATTGCTAGCAGATCAACTGATATGATGGTAGAACCTCAATGAGGATCTTAGCCTTTTCGTAAAATTAATTGTTTTTATATAAACTTGGGTAGTTAATTTTTAAAGGATTAATTATTGAAAGTACTAAAACTTTGAACTTTGTTTATTTGTAGATGGCAACTAATCAATCCATTAACAATCAAATCAGATCAATTCTCGATAAGGAGAAATTGAGTGGTACAAACTTCCTTGACTGGTTTCGAAATCTGAGGATTGTCCTCAGATCAGAAGGAAAGTTGCACCACTTGGAAGAGGCCTTACCTGAAGCACCTCCTGCTACTGCCACCGCTGCTGTTCGCAATGCCCATACTAAAAGGGTTGCTGAACAACAAGAAGTGGCTGGCTTAATGTTATGTAGTATGGTCCCTGAAATCCAAAAACATTTGGAAGACTTTACTCCATATGACATGATTGAGGAACTCAAGACGATGTTCCAACAACAAGCAGAACAAGAACTCTTTGAAACGGTCAAAGCGTTCCATAACTGCAAGCAGGAGGAGGGCCAATCTGTCAGCACTTATGTGTTGAGAATGAAAGGCTACCTTGATCAGATGGACCGACTTGGCTACCCTATGCCACAAGTCTTAGGAGTGAACTTGATACTCACTTCACTTTCCAAAGACTATGATCAGTTTGTTCAGAACTATCATATGCATGGCATGGGGAAGACTATACCTGAACTACATGCCATGCTGAAGCTTGCAGAGAAGGGTATGCCCAAGAAAGCTCCCTCTGTTCTTGCTATCAAGAAAGGTCATATCCAAAAACCGAAGCCACAAGCTAAAGGAGGCAAGGGTAAGAAGTTCAAGGGAAAAGCCATTATGGTTCATGACCCTAAACGCAAGTTCCCCTCACCTGGCAAAAAGGAGCATCCTGCTAAGGATGTAGAGTGTCATCATTGTCATGAGATTGGACACTGGAGAAGGAATTGTCCTTACTACCTGGCAGAAGTGGACAAAAAGAAGAACAAAGCCGGCACGTCCGGCACATCAGGTATCTTCATGATAGAACTCTACTCATTCCCTAAAACTAATACCTGGATATATGACACTGGTTGTGGTACTCACATTTATAATACTATTCAGGGGCTTAGAGGGATCAGAAAGTTAAATAAAGGCGCTTTGGACTTGCACGTGGGCAATGGCAACCGTGCAGCTGTCGAAGCCATAGGGAGCTATGATCTTATCCTCCCTAGTGGAATGATTCTTGTACTAGACAATTGTCATTTTTCACCCTCTATTACTAGAGGAATTATTTCTCTTTCGCGTTTATGGGATAATGGTTTTTCACATAAATTTACTGATTATGGTACTATTCAAGTTTCCAAAGATAATGTATTTTATTTTAATGTTATTCCTCGTGATGGAATTTTTGAAATTGATATGCATAATCATGTATCAAATGAGGGTTCTATTTATATTTGTAGCAAAAAGAAATCCAAGCACAACTTGGATTCTACTTTTCTATGGCATTGTCGACTTGGCCATATAAACAAGAAACGCATTACGAAGCTGCAACATGATGGGCTTTTAAAGTCAACTAATGATGAATCATTTGATATATGTGTATCTTGTATATCTGGCAAGATGGCAAGAAAGCCTTTTACTCATGCAAGTGAAAGAGTTGACGATCTTCTTGGACTCATACATAGTGATGTATGTGGTCTATTTAGAACCACGTCTAGAGAAGGAGCTTACTACTACGTTACATTTACTGACGACTTCAGTAGATATGGTTATGTTTACTTGATTAAACATAAACATGAAGTTTTTGAAACGTTCAAAACCTTCCAAAACGAGGTAGAAAATCAACTCGGGAAGACAATCAAAGCACTTCGATCTGATCGAGGAGGCGAGTATTTAAGCCTTGAGTTTTTAGATCATCTTAAGAGTCGTGGGATTGTCTCACAACTTACTCCTCCCTATACACCACAACATAATGGGGTGTCAGAGAGGAGAAATCGAACCTTGCTTGACATGGTTCGATCAATGATGAGTCCAACCACTTTGCCAATGTCCTTTTGGGGCTACGCTCTAGAGTCTGATGCACGCATACTCAATATGGTTCCAACTAAGAAGGTTGATAAGA
Source organism: Glebionis coronaria (assembly GCA_025667525.1). Lineage (NCBI taxonomy): Eukaryota > Viridiplantae > Streptophyta > Magnoliopsida > Asterales > Asteraceae > Glebionis > Glebionis coronaria. The sequence continues at coordinate 603,676,860 of CM046875.1, read as the reverse complement.
CTCCATATGAAATATGGCACGGGAAAGTCACGAACTTGTCTTATTTGAAAGTCTGGGGTTGTGAGGCTCTCGTTAAACGAGAAACACCAAACAAACTTAAGCCCAGATCTATCAAGTGTATCTTTGTAGGATACCCAAAGGAAACAATGGGTTACTACTTCTACTACCCACCCGAGAACAAAATATTTGTTGCTCGGTATGCTGAGTTTCTTGAGAGTAGTCTCATATCACAAGAAGCAAGTGGGAGCACCGTAGACTTTGATGAAATTCAAAGTCAGGATGCACAACCTTCTGAGAACACTAGCGAACATCACCAAGAGGTTGAACATGAAAATGTCGAATCTCAAAGTGATGTAATTCCCATTCGTAGATCCGCAAGGATATCTCACGCACCTGACCGATATGGTTTCTATATCGATGCTGAGGAACATGAGTTAGGGGATCATGGTGAACCCGATAACTATAAAGCTGCATTGTCGGATCCTGAATCTGATAAGTGGCTTGAAGCTATGAATGCGGAAATGCAATCCATGAGGGACAACGAAGTTTGGATCTTAGTTGACCTCCCTCCTAACTATAAGACGGTTGCGAGTAAATGGCTCTTCAAGAAGAATACCGATATGGAAGGCATTGTACACACCTTTAAAGCTCGTCTTGTAGCAAAATGTTTCACTCAAACCTATGGGGTTGACTACGAAGAAACCTTCTCGCCTGTTGCAGACTATAGCCATAGCAGCGTTCTATGACTATGAGATTTGGCAAATGGATGTCAAGACCACCTTCTTGAATGGCCATCTGAACGAAGACGTTTATATGGTGCAACCTGAAGGGTTTGTGAATCCTAAACATCCCAGACGTGTATGTAAGCTTCAAAGGTCTATTTATGGGTTAAAGCAAGCATCTAGGACCTGGAACAAGAGATTTGATGAGGAGATCAAAAAGTTTGGTTTCACTCAAAATCCCGATGAGCCATGTGTATATAAAAGAGCTAGTGGAAGTATCGTCGTTTTCCTAGTCTTATATGTCGATGACATATTACTCATGGGAAACAATATTCCAATGCTACAAGATGTAAAATCCTGGCTTGGAAAGTGTTTTGCCATGAAAGACTTGGGTGAGGCGGCGTTCATTCTAGGAATCAAGATCTATAGAGATAGATCAAGGCGATTAATCGGTTTGAGTCAAAGTGCATACATTGACAAAATCTTAAAGCGGTTTAGGATGGATACCTCCAAACGTGGGAGTCTTCCAATGCAATCCAATGTAGAATTGAGTAAGACTTAAGGTCCCTCCACACCTAATGAGGTGAAGCGAATGAAAGGAGTACCTTATGCTTCAGTTGTAGGATCCATCGTGTATGCTGTGAGGTGCACTAGACCTGATGTAGCATTCTCTCAGAACCTTACAAGTAGATACCAACAGAATCCAGGTGAATGTCACTGGACTGCTGTAAAGAACATATTAAAGTATCTTCGAAATACTAAAGATATGTTTCTTGTTTATGGAGGTGATTCAACAACTGAGCTTGGTGTTACTTGCTACACTGATGCTAGTTGGGAGACAGATCGGGATGATCTTCGATCACAAACCGGATATGTCTTCGTGATGAACAGAGGAGCTGTTGATTGGAAGAGTTCTAAACAAAGCACTACTATGATGTCTTCTACAGAAGCTGAATACATAGCTGCTTCTGAAGCTGCAATGGAAGAAATTTGGATACGTAAATTCATTTCTGGGCTTGGCGTTGTTCCCAATAATGATAGACCTATGGAAATGTACTGCGATAATACGGGTGCAATTACTATAGCTGATGAACCTGGAGTTCAAAAGGGTGCCAAACATTTTCGGAGAAAATATCACTACATTCGAGAAGTAATTCAAGAAGGTGATATTCGTATTCTTAAAGTTCACACAGATAACAACTTAGCTGGTCCGTTTACTAAACCAATGTCTTGTACCAAACATGTTGAGCATGCTAGGAGCATTGGACTTAGACCAGCTGGTAGTTTCATGTAGATTTGTGTATTTTAGTATTTGAATAATTGGGATGTAAAACAGTTTTTATTTTATAATGAATTGACATATGAGGTATGACCGTTTTCATTTTATATCAACTGTGTCCTATATTTGCATGTTTAATCCAAGAGTAATCTTATTATTCTAAATTATCCATTGTCGGTTGACAATATGGGAGTATTGTCAAGTTAAGACAAATGTGAGTTGGTCATATTCATTTGGAATGAATATTAATTGATGATGCCGCCAAACTCATATGTGTTCATTGGATGAACATTGGATTGACCTAACCAATGAGAATTCACTACATGGATCAGCGTTAATAGTGAATCTCGCAAGTGGTTGAATCTCTCATCCTTAGACTTGAGATGCAAGTAGGTTTTGTATGTGTGGAATGTCAATCTTTGATATGGTTCAACGTTGTCCTGAACAAGGCTACCATAAAGACCATTTTCAGGTGTGATAAGAAGCACATGAACGACACGTGCAGTCAAAAGAGAATTTGTTCCTCCCCATGTATTGGAGTTAGATACTATTGGGCCCCTCGATGAATGGTACAGATGTATGTGTGGCCACACCCAAATGTAATTAAGATGATACTTGATTAATTTGGAAATCTAGTTCAATATCAATATCGAGAAAAAGAATAGTTAAACTAAAGAATGACTTTTGATCCATGTCTAAAGTTTAACAAAGTATCTGAAACAAAAGGATGATTGATATCTAAACCATTTAAATGAGATGTTTAAGAAACAATCCTCATATGTTTCTAGGGGCATTGGCGTGTTGCTAGACGCTAACCATTGCTTATATAACTACATGATTATTATGACTTGCGCAAGTGGGAGCTGTTGGAATTTGCTCGTGTCATAACAACTAATTATATGGCTAGACACATGTGAGCCTATGGGGTCACACACATATGCACAAAGGTACAACTTAATATATCGTGTCTATTGTATTTACGATATATTTATAACTTTCGTAACTCGAGATAACCATTGGGCTTTTATTACTAAGTATAGACTTAGTAATAATACCAAATTGAACAAATTAGTCATAAAGCCCATCTAAAGTCTTAATTGCAAATTAACATGACATATATTGTTGATACGTTTTATTTTGTAATGAGATATATTGATTGCCATGATCATTGACAATTTGTGACATATTCTTGTAATAAAAAACGTATGGTTCTTTCACTCTAATGAGAAGTGACGGCAACATAAACAATTTAAGGTGGTGACTTGTTTATGGGTTATTTCTATTAAGCTTTAACAAAATTGTTGTTAAGGTTTGATAACGAGTTAAGGTTATCAAGACTAGCATCTAATTGGTATTCACCTTCTCTGATGAATGGAGCAAGGACTTCTCAGCAGATGGTTGTTTGTTTGCTATGTTCATCATGTGAGAGGTGACACGAACATCTTCAGCTCCAATTTCCTTGTAAATGGCACCAGTGATGCGATAGAGCTTCAGAGAAGTGAGTGCAGAGTTGTGATAGTTGTCACCCAATAGGCTTTCGAAGATCAGAGATAGAAAGCGAACGTAGCATATGTTCTTCTCCCTGACCTGGTTACGTCCCTTCAGCTGTTCTACTAGGTTGAAGAAAAGAATACTTCCTACATCAACATTTGTGCCCCAGATCAGCCCATATGCAATAGATTGGTGGTCGAAGGACATCTGATCTTGGGATCCCTGCATTCCTCCTAGGGATTTGACTATGTGGGTGAAGAGGACACGCCACATAGGGGAAAATACTTGATCTTCAAAGGAGACTTGGAGAGAACCTCAGCGGGTGTAAGAGCGGGGTTTACATCATGAAAGGGTTAAGTGTGGCAAGGGCGTCCTTAACAGCCTTTTTGTCAATCACCTTCAGGCATTCATCGCCATGTCTTAACCCAGCCACACTAGCAAAGTCTTTTAGAGATAAGGGAAAGGGGTGTTCGTTGCATGAGAGGCTAAAGGTAATGGTGTCATCAACGACTTCAGCAGAGTACCAGAATTCCCTAAGGTATTCTTGGTAGAAGGTGGTTGGGGATTTTGTGAATGCTTCACTTGCATTACAATTTTTCATGAAGTTTACCAGATCTGAGTAGGATTCGTTTGGACCCTTGAGCCATCCAATGGAGTTGTTCGATGCAAGAATGCTTTTGTTAAGTTCAAAGTTGACGTTTGCTGCCTTGGGAACTGGGAATGCCATGGATTCAAGGTTGAAGAAGAGCGAAAATGGAGGATGGGTTTAGAGAGAGAAAGCTTAGAGAGAGAGATATTTGTGAAATGAGAATAGTGGTAGGTGAGGAGAGACGTGAGACAATACATATATTCAAATGTGAAAACAGTTGTTCAACCGCATTTAATGCAAAGTGGGAAAATGACTGCACATGTGGGTCCCTTGACCTTTCAAAAACTATTTGTCTCCTCGTTATTTGGAAAATAAATGATTAAATATTGAGAATGTTTTTTAGCATTTACTTGGAAAGTAACTACCTAGTTTCATGTGAAAAACATTTAATATTGAATCAGACATTTAATGAACACATTTATTATTAAGCCACGGGCTTTGAGATATTGAGCATCCCTAGCTCAGCAACTAGCCTGTTGAACGAAGGTTCAGCCAAAGGCTTTGTGAAAATATCAGCTAGTTGCAGCTCTGTGGGAACAAAGTGCAGCTCAATATCTCCCTTCATTATGTGATCCCTGATAAAATGATACCTGATATCAATGTGTTTGGTACGAGAGTGAAGAACAGGGTTATTGGAGATGGCAATGGCGCTGGTGTTGTCACAAAAGATTGGCACTTTGTCATATAAGATCTCATAGTCAGCCAATTGACTTTTCATCCAGAGCACCTGAGCACAACAGCTGGCAGCAGCGACATATTCTGCTTCAGCTGATGACATGGCCACAGAGTTTTGCTTCTTAGCACTCCATCAAACCAATTTTCCTCCTAGGATTTGACAGCTACCCGAGGTGCTTTTCCTGTCAAAACAACATCCATCATAGTCTGAATCTGAATAGGCCTTGAGATCAAAGCCTGATTCCTTGGGAAACCATAGACCTAGGGAGGGTGTTCCTTTGAGATAGCTGAAAATTTTCTTAACAGCCACTAGATGGGATTCTTTTGGGTTAGCTTGGTACCTTGCACAGAGACATGTGGAGAATTGGATATCAGGACGACTAGCTGTTAAATACATGAGTGACTAAATCATGCCTCTGTATAAATTCTCATTAACAGAGACCCCTGACTCATCAGGACCCAAGTTGTTGGGTGGAAGCATGAGGCATTTCACTGATGCACAAACAGCTAAGTCATATTTTTTAAGTAAATCTTTAACATACTTTTCTTGACAAATTAAAATTCCCTTAGGACATTGTTTAATTTGAAAACCCAAAAAGTAAGTTAATTCACCCATCATACTCATCTCATATTTCTTGGTCATTAATTTAGCAAAACGTTTACTAAGATTAACATTTGTTGACCCAAAGATGATATCATCTACATAAATCTGCACAATGATGAAATCACTCTTATCCTTGAAGGTAAAGAGTGTTTTATCAATAGAACCCCTGACAAATTTGTTTTCAGTTAAGAAATTAGAAAGAGTTTCATACCATGCTCTTGGAGCTTGTTTCAGCCCATACATGGCTTTGTGTAATCTGTACACATGATTGGGAAACTCGTTGTTCTCGAATCCTTCAGGTTGTTCAACATATACTTCCTCAGCTAAATCTCCATTGAGGAAGGCACTTGATATGTGTAGAAACACGTGTTTAGGAAAACAACGTATAAATGCGGCAAGTATTAAACTCGACGATTTAGGAAAACCGACAAGTCGAATAAGTGCGGGTTCGTTCTCGAAGGAGGTGTGTGGATTAAGTGTGCCAATTATATAAAATCAAAGTTTGGATTAGTGACGTTTTTGGTTTAGAAGAGAAAAAGTAAAGACGAGCTACGACTACGATTACACTACGACGTATTGACGTAAAACGATGACGTAATTACGTAAAACGTGACAAAATTAAAAATTAAACCTAAAAATTAATTAAAAGTTAAAACTAAGTCTAAAATAATAAAAATAAGAATAAAAATCCAACAAATAAATTTTATAACCTTTTATTAATTAAATATTTAATTTAAAATGCTAATTAAAGCCCTAAAATCAAATATAATTAAGAAAAAGCCCAAAATATTATTTTATTGAACTAATAAATCAATTATATTATTTAAAGACTAAAAAGTATTTTTCCTAAATATTCAAAACTATTTTTCTATTTTTAAATCACTAAAAACTATTTTTAAACTAAAATATTCATAAAAAATAATAAAATAATGCTAAAAATAATTTGATAATTTTAAAAATCCTAAATTATACTAATGAACAGTAGAAAAATGAAAAATCTTGAAAAAAGTAAAAATTTTCACTAAAAGACAAAACAATTATAAATAAAACCTTAATTAAACTAAATTAATTCTAAAAATTAATAAAAAGGTGAACAGTAAAATGTTTTTAAACTAAAAATCTTAAAATGTTTTTCTAAGTCTAAGAAAATTTTTAAAACTGAAAAATATTAATTTTTGTCACTAAAAGACAAAAACAGAATATTAAAAAGTAATTTAAAATGCAATTTAATCTAAAAAATATTAAATGAACAGTAACAAGAAAATAAATTGTTGTCCCTAATATATGATTGTTATAATCACACTAATTTATTAAAGAAAGGTAGAAATGAGAAGAATTCTAGAGAGAGAAAGTAGAGAGAGAAAAGAGAGAGAAATGGTTGGAACTTGTGGAATATTAGATTAGAGAGAAAAAGAAATGACCAAAACCCTTCCTAACATGCTAGGAAGGGTTTATATAGCCTTTGCTTACATGTAGCTTAATGGGCTATATGATCATGGGCCGGGCTTTCCTTTTGGGCTTTGGTTACTTATCAATGAACCTTAGCTTAAAGTTAAGCCCGTAATAACACGACTAATATACTACCTATTACAACGTTCTAAATATATGATACATAATAAACATATGACCGAGCATTCTTGTTTGGCTCAATATTTTGAGGCTAAGAATCTCCCCCAATGAGAGGTCATAAACCTTGGTCATTTAGGAAATTTGTAGAGATTACTAATCTCGCCATAAATGAGTCTTGAACGTGTAATCGTAGTCTTGTTCCTTCATGCTGTGATCTTTGAGCCTTTGTCGTTGTCTTTCGACTTTGTCTTTAAGCTTGAGATCTTCAAATCATCCTTGACTTGTCTTTGCCATCTTGCGATCTTGTGTCTTCATTCACATGCTCACACTATCAATTGTTGAATATGTCTTTAGGCATGAGTATGTGGTTTCTGAATCTTTGACTTTGCTGAGTACACCGTGACGCCACCTTCTCGAGACAAAACATAGACACGGACTGAATGGCTTTGACATTCGTCCTAAATCGGTAGCGTTTTACCTCCGGTCGGTGAAGACCGTTATACGATATTAAATATCGTACCTGTGATCAGGTAGATTCAATTAAGAATTTCCTTGACAGGGTTTCGCGGCTGTACTAGCCGTTCTCTTTACTCGATCGTCTCAAAGCAAGACTGCGAACATAAAGAGTGAATCAATTGGATAAATATCCGCTTGATTAAAGTCATCAATTCAAATTCCTGGAACAAGTTTGATTCATTAAGAATCTTACCATTGTTGCTTTCCAGTTGACACAAGCTTGATTCATAAGAATCTCGCAAGTTACCTACCGTAGCACTGTTTGATGTTGACGCTAGAAGGATTTCCATTCGTCACTGTGAATATTAATAAATATCACTTTGAATGTTCTGGCAAGACCATAAAGATATTGCGTAGAAACCTGAAACGAGTTTGAATCAATTAAGAATCAAACCACTGTTGCTTTTCAGTTTTACACATGTTTAATTCATAAAGAATCTTACATATGACCTACCGTAGTGCTGTTTGATGTTAACACTGGAAGGATTTCCACTCATCATTGTGAATACTAAGTAGTATCACTCTGAGTGTTCTAGCAATATCGCAAGGATATAGCGTAGGACTCTGTTGATCTTCATCCGTGTGTCCTAACGAGATTTGATTGATCTCTTGGCTCTAGACTCTATTTGTGCATTTTTAGTGGTCGGAGGCTGGAGCAGATGCCACCTATTCAATATCAACTATCTCGAAGTGAGAAAGTCAATAGTAGTCATGTTGTTCTCCGTGACAATAAAACAAACTTCTTTTGAGAGAAGCCTGAGTAGCTAGGAAAGGGTTGTGCTTCACATCACTGGGTCCATGATGAGTTTGTCTTCATGATGAGTTGACCCGGTTTCTGCCTAAGTTGTATGGAGGGCTTCTTTCTTTAGACCCTTTATCCTTACATTTCTTTTTCATTCTTCAACCCCTTCAATGCTTACCAAGACATCATTACTAGCACCTTGTTGTGATTGTTCCAGTGCTAGCATCAGTACTTAGTCGGCATTCTGCTACGTTCACATTCTACTCCATCTTTCCTAAGGACTTCTAATAATCTATTGGATTATCCCTGGGAAGATCCCTCCGGTTCTGGTTGGATCATAGGACTTAAACCTACCCACCCTTTTGACACCCGTGAATTAAAGATGTTGTGGGTATTTGATCGTAACCATGAAAACCACTTTAAATTCTAACAAAGTGTTTGAAAACCATTTAACACCTTGCTAGTTTTGTCGTTTCAGAAATGCTCCCCCTTCACATGTGCATCGATAATCGAAAGTGTTTCACACATGTAGGTAAGAGTTAAAGTGCTTGAGTCTTATATTAGATCACATTTTAATCACATTTTCTCCCCCTATCTCTAATATATAAAATCTTTTGATATTAGAGATACCAAATTTGATTAAAATATATTTCAAAAAATAGTCTTGAAATCTCCGGGAGAAAGATGTGTTAATCTTTTGCATGAAGTTTAAAATGCTCCCCCTCAAAAATTGATCCAATTGAATTGTCATTATGAGGATGTGATCCACATTTCGCTTTTTGAGGATGGGAGTTGTTGAACACACAATTTTTAAAAGATTTTGAATATCATTGAAAAATTCTTGAAAAATTTGTGTTCAACGCTTTTTGAAAAATCAATTCTTTTTGTCGAAAGGTTTTTCTAAAGCATAAACTTGAGTTCATAGACTTTGAATGTCTTGACGAATCCACTCAAGTGTAAGAAGATTTCTCTTCTTTTGCTGAGGGTAAGGGTGCTAAATCGTGCACTCCCCCGTGAATATCGATCCGGGTTGCAATCTGAAAGTGATTACAAGCCATTATGTTGAGCTCAAAACGTTGAATGTTTTGTGACAAGCTCAACCCAAGATAGATTGCTCTACCCGTTGGTTAGGATAAGTTATCTTTAAAGATACACTTTCCTTTATTTGAAATTCGAGTTACAGTCTGACATTTAACTGTAAGTCGTTTACATGAGCTTAAAAACTTTGAATGTTTTTATCGATAGCTCATGACCGAGAAATTTTATTTTCCCGTTGTTGAGGATAAGTAATCATCGTGATCAACTTTCCTTTCTTTGAAGTACGAGTCACAATCTGAGGTAATTGTAAATCATGGAAATGACATGTTTTGAAAAATATTTACAACTTTCATTCGAGCTTTATGTACACACCCGTGTCGTTATTGAGCGACATTTCTAGGTACGTCCATATTATCGATACTGAAAGACATGTCGAGAGGAATATTTTTGGTATTTTGAAAGTTTTTCCATTTTTTAATTTGTTTTTCTATGGATATTTACGTTTTATTTAAACTAGCAATTAAATTAGCAAGCGCGACACGCTCCTCATCATCATACTCATTTGCATGTTGATCATCCTCAAACTCATTATTGCACATGTCTGATGAATTGGGTGTGGTATTGCTATCAACCTTTTCCGTCATACATGTGTCAATAAGGTTTGTTGTTTGATCACTATGCTCATGCGTATTGGCATTGGCAAACACATTAAATTCAGCATTGTGTACCTCTTCCAATGGATCAGAATCGTAAACAGGACCATTATCATAGGAAGGTGTATTGCTGATGACATTCTCAGAGTCGATGTGTTGTTTGTCAGAGCTGTTGTTGCCTTTCCCAGAGTTGTTATGTTCATTCTGCTCACCATGCGTTGTTTTCCCTGTTCTGCAGCTGTCAGTTGCATTACTCGATATTGTCTCGTTACTTACAGTTGAGACTGGACTCGTATCCACTCCATGAATCTTTGCAACCGTGCACTCTTGCATTTTCAGCCTTTTGTCATTCATCTTCTTGATCATGTCTTTTGCATGAAGTAGGCGTTCATCCAAAAGCCTTTCAATTGATTCCATGTTTCCAAAAATCAAGTCTCTGAATGATTTTGCTTCCATTGTAGTGTAGTCTTTGAAGTGTTGATTTGCATCTCGAACTTCGGACTCAAAATTGGGATTCTTGAATAGATTTGAAGCAAAGAATGGTTGAAACGGTGTTCTGAGTGTTTTGAAGGCTTTCTTGGAATTTGTCTCATGGAGGTTTTTGTTGAGTAATTCATTCTCAAGATTCTTCAAGTGGTCGCTTAAGTCATAAGTGAACGTGCGATGATCATTTCCGAAAAAGGAATGAAAAGAACGCATATACAAAGGATTGTACGAGAAGGTCTCTCTTTCCAGACGTTTTAGATTCGTTTTAAGATCACTGAAAGCTTGCATACAACGTTGTTTAAGGACTTGTTCTTGTAGTTGCATCTCTCGTTCTTCTCTGTCTGAACACGCATTGCTCGTTTCCATGATGATGGTTTCACAGTTGATGAAGTGAAAATGGATCTTAAGTAGATGTGTTGTGATTGGTTTGTGGTTTGAATTTCGAAAATTCCAATTTTTTTTCCAGTCCGACAGTAAATTCCTCAGTCCGACAAAACGGTAAACTGAAAATTTTGTCTTACCAAATTTTGAAATCAAGTCCGAAATAGCCAAAAACTAATAGGGAAAAATTTTGAAAAGAGAAAAATTTTGACAAAAATAAAACCTAAAAATGGCCTAAAAATTTGAATTTTGGTCCGAAAATTTGAATTTTTGGTCGAAAAATTTTTCGCATCGCCAAAATTTGAAATCGAAGCTTAAATGGCCTAAAAATGGTCTAGGAAAAAATAAATTTTAAAATGGTTTTCCCGCCAAAAAACTTTTTTTTTTTTAATCTTCGTGTAAACGATATTACGAAACTAGTCTAGATGGTGGCTAAGTCGAAAAAAATACTCGAACAAAATTTAGCTAAACAAGTCATCGGAATGTTCATCGGAATGTGCCATCGGAATGTCCATCGGAATGTTCATCGGAATGTGGCTTAGATCGCAATGCACTGTCGGAATCCCAGATCGCAATGTACTGTCGTAATCCCAGATCGCAATGTTCAGATCGGAATATGTTCAGATCGGAATGTTCAGATCGGAATGTGTCTAAAACAAATTTGGCAGAGTAACGACTCAAAAGTCCCTTGAAACCGTCGGAATCCCAGATCGCAATGTACGATCGGAATGTCCAGATCGGAATAGGGTATCGGAATCCTTAGATCGCAAAGTAGAACCTAGTGGTTATTGCGATCTGACCTCAAAATACTTGTACTTTCCGATGGTTACCTTTGCTAGAATTTCAGAAAGATGAAAAACCAAGGATTTTTGAACGTTTGATCCAAGAAAGTTTGTGTTTTTAACCAAAACCAAGATACCAAGATCACTACAACATGATTAAAGAAGTTATACGAGTAAGAAACACAATCAAACACAAAAGAATCTTGAATTCGAGGAAGAAATATGGATCAAATCAAACGGATCATATGAAAAACACAACAACCAATCACAAAACTACCCCATGGCGATTGATACCAATTGTTGTCCCTAATATATGATTGTTATAATCACACGAATTTATTAAAGAAAGGTAGAAATGAGAAGAATTCTAGAGAGAGAAAGTAGAGAAAGAAATGGTTGGAACTTGTGGAATATTAGATTAGAGAGAAAAAGAAATGACCAACACCCTTCCTAACATGCTAGGAAGGGTTTATATAGCCTTTGCTTACATGTAGCTTAATGGGCTATATGATCATGGGCCGGGCTTTCCTTTTGGGCTTTGGTTACTTATCAATGAACCTTAGCTTAAAGTTAAGCCCGTAATAACACGACTAATATACTACCTATTACAACGTTCTAAATATATGATACATAATAAACATATGATCGAGCATTCTTGTTTGGCTCAATATTTTGAGGCTAACATAAATTAAACATAAAAATCAAGAATAAAATAAGAAAAATTACAAAATTGGTTTCAAGTTCTAACTCCTAAATTTATCCACTAAAGACAAAAAAGGAAGAAAGCTGAAAGTGACATGTGAAGGACTTTTGTCCTTTTGCAAAGCAGGGGGAACTTTAACACTAGCAAGGGAACCTAAGTTCCCACTGACTGTTATAAAAAACGGGTCTGGTGCAATTTTTGGCTATAACTTGATATTGGCTTGGTTTCTTTTGGATCCAAAGGCACCCCCACAACTAGTTGGGTTGTGGGGAGTCAAATAAATTATAAAAACAACAAGTTGCAGTCAAAAATCAAACACAAAAAGGCCACAAATGTTACTGATATGGATGCTATAGGGTCTGATGAACTTGACTGGTGCAAATGGTCACTTGGACGAATTTCAAAAGCCAAATACCACCACCCTTGCTAACCACAAACAAAACAAATAATATGCAAACTACCTAGACCTAATATCTTACTGATGACAGAGTTTCAAGTTACACAAATCACTAAAACGCCCTATGTGGCCTACTGATTCTTTTTAAGCTAGTATTTTTTTTCAAACTTGAAACAGGCAAACTATGTGTTGCTATACCAAACTCAAATATGACTACTGATAACACCTACCACCTTCATATAAAGTTTGTTTGGACTGATTTAAAACCAAGGATTGATCTATTACTTGCTTTTCAACCTAATCCCAAACACCCCTTTATATCAGATAAATAAAAATTAACAAAGAAATTTTGAACAAATCACTACCAAACTGATTTATCTATAAGCTAACATGCATATATTCAGTCAACAAACTAAAATAACTAACATACACAACACTCAAACAGTTTCATACCAAATCACACAAAATCACTTAAAAGCTTTAGAAGGAGGGTTCAAGCCTGAAAAAGTACCTTGTGGGACCTACATTCGGGCCCCACTATGGCTGCAATGCCATCTCCCATCAGCTTATAGTTGGGCTTATGGATTTGATGGCTGCTGTTGTAGAAGAGATGCTAGTGTGATTATTAAATCACACCCAATATGTCTTGGAGAAAAAATGTCCAGCTGCTAAGATGAAAAAGAAACTTGTACCATAAGCTTAACAATAAGCTTAGTTGTCGGGTAAGCTTATTGTGAGCTTATGCTATAGTAAGTACCAACAAGTATAATCAAATAAAAATCTGAATTTGGAAATTCCTTTTTGGGACCAAACTGTTGAAATGAAAAGATGTTTGATAAAAGCTTAAGTAAAAAGAACTGAAAACACAATCACATTCCACTTTCACTTTCTGTGAATCATGTATCCAAGCCGTTTTTGAAAAGCTTTTTAAGAACAAACCCCTTTTTTTTAAAACGGATTTTCTGAAAACTAGGGATAAATGGAAAAACTTTTGGAAAGCTTAAACTAATTTGCAAGATAATGAAAAGATTTAAACTAAGAAAAACATGTAAAGAGGAACTCAGAATTGCAAGTTAAAAAACGTTCATTGTCATTAATAGCTTTTTAAAATTACAAAAACTGGAACAGACTAAAATGGGTACAGCACACCCATATTTATACAATGGAAAGGAAATTACTAGAAGCTAAAACCCTAATGAATAAAAGCCCTAATTTGCCCTTGAAGTCTTCAGTCTTGAAAATTTAGTCAAACTAGACTTGTGATCTTTCTGGATTGACAGCTTACTTGATTGCATCTTGAACGTTAATTTGGGTGTGGAGGACAAGAAAAAGTTATTAGACGTTGATTATGTCCCCTCCTTGGGTTTGGGTCAAAATGATGGGTGCAGGGGAATCTCATGGGGGGTCCATGTATGTATATGGACGTATTTTTGGGTGTGGGATAGGTTTAAGTTAAGTTAAATTGATGATCTGGAGTGATTCGTAAAAAATCCCCTTGATTTAAGTAGTATAGTGATTAGGGTTCTTGGTGAGAAAGATGGGTGTTTGATGCAGGTTAAGGGAGAGGATTAGTGTTTCCCACGTTTTTTTGGTTTAAACAGGCAATTAAAACATTTGTTAAGTTTAAACGTAAGTGGGGGTGTGATGTGGAAGGGGAGAGGGATTTGATTGGTTGGTCAAAAAGTCAAGGTGAGATGGCGTGCTGAGACAGGTGGAGTGATGTTTGGTTGTCTGGGCAAGAAAGACCCTTGTACTCTCTTGACTTCTTCAACTTGTAAATAACAGCTTTAAACTCTATTTCCCTTTGTAAGAAAGTTTCTTTTCTTTCATTTTGGCCACAACAAGTTTATCAAAACTAATCCAAGGGCTTTTAATGCAATTTCACCATTCTTCAAGGGCCAATTTTGCACATGTCTTCAAATATCAAGGATGTAACTTGTACAAATGAATTAGTGGAGGGTCATTTGTGACAAGTCTTCAAAGATGAGGGACCAAAGTTGCCAATTCTTCAAACTTTAAGGGTAATTTTGTAAATTACATACTTGGGCCCGGTTCTTTGTGCGGCTTCGTTTCCCGTGTTCGTTTTTGCTTGATTCTTGTAATCTTTTGGTGAATTCACGATATCCGTACCTAAAATACACAATGAACAAACACAAGCATATATTTGGGTATTTTGATGATATTTTAAGTGTTTTAAGCCCGATTTGGACGATGAGACTATTTATAAATACAGTCTCATCACTCCCCCATACTAAACAATTGTCGTGTCCCCACGCAATGCTAGAATTAAGTATCGTAGCACTTCTAAAATTCATTTTATGATGACATTTATTGAAGACATAAATTTAAATAAACTACTACACGTGTTTTAGGCATAATGTATTGTTTTCATCACGAGAAAGTGACTTTTAGGATCATAGAACAAGAACACGTGAATGCTTCTTTAGAAATAATTTCGTCGTCCTCGATTTTCACCCAATTCCATGCTAAGCGTGTAACAAGATCATTGTTATTATAAGTTAGCAACACGATCAAATCTCATGTGTCACACTCCCAAAATATCAGAGTATAATGGCAACAAGGGAGTGGTGACGTCATGATTATCATACACACAGTTACAAAGAACGACCTCTAAATGAGACGTTCGGAAAACTGATCACTTGCATTTGATAAAATAAAGAGTTTTAACATAGTGCGGAAGCGTAAAAACTGGTCACAGATACAAAACATAGTTTTCAAATAGTACAAATGATCTTTATTTTCAATAGAAATGACGGCAGTGCATGAGACCTCACATAGCATCTTCATTCTTAATACCTGAGAAAAACATTGCTAAAGCGTCAACATAAAGTTGGTGAGTTCATAGGTTTAGTTAATTTGAAGTGTTTAATGAACCACAAGATTTTTCCCAAACATGATGACAATATAACAAATACAAAGTCATCATAAAAGCATTTATTACAGTCTAAGCTCGTGACACCGAAGCGTTAACAACACCGGCAGTATAATCATATAAATGTAGCCCAACTGGATGCCTAAACCCACGACATCCTATCTCAGACTCAAATGAAACTGTGCTCGCTTGTCCCCTGTTGGACCAAGACGGACAGGGGCGTCAACCCCGATAGATCTATCCATAACATTCGCGCTTACACAAAGTAATTAACGGTTCACGATTCACGGGCCAAAGCAACTGGGTTTTAAGTGGGACTTAGACTAGTATATAAATCAGTTAATGCACTTGTGTTCATACGTTAAATCAAGCAATGTCTCACCCCAAAAAGCAGTAAAAGCAGTTAAAAAGTGGGGCTATAAACTCACCTCGTAAGTTAGGCAAAGGGATGATAATGCAAGAAAGCTTGAGAATACGACCACGTTTATCCACGACCTAGTTAAGTGTAAAGTTTATGTCATGAGAACGACAAATAATACCGAATGCATACATGACATCCTAGTTGTGCTTGACGATGTATTTCGTTTACGGGAAAACACGAAAATACTACCCGGATATCAAACGGGCTTTAGCTTAACAATACACAAACACAAATTTGCTTTGAGCCTTTATAAACTCGGCCCAGAATTGGACTGCCCATCCCTACAAGATAACACATGGGCTCGGCCCATTATTTGATTTACCCAACCCGGCCCCAAAACCAGGCGATACAAACAAAGAATGAGAAGGGTTAAGTTGTGTTTATCTGTTTCATTTATCCCCAAAACACATAGTCAACTCTCTCTCTCTCTCACAAACCCAGCCGACTCATAACCTTCTCTCTCATCCCAAGTCCAGTTTCATCAATCATAACCAAGATTTATATAAATCCGATTTATGTATCACACAATTGGGTGTTCTTGGTCATCGTACTTTCGTGAAATGTGGGTTTTATTCCACACCAAAACTTAATCCGATTACAAGATGGTTTTAGGGTGATTCGATGGTGTTCCTATAATTAAAGATAAGTGTTCTTTTTCTTTTTCATCTCTTTTCAAAAGATCAAAAATAATATCTCGTTTTATAACTTTTCGAAGCAAGAAAAGAAAAGGGTATTTCTTGATTACAATTCGTTGGATTTATTAAAAACATGACATGGGGGTCTCGATTTAATTATACAATTATTAGGGTTTTGAAATAATTGGGGGTTTTCTAAATCTAATGTTTCATTCTAATTAATTAGTGTTTTTATGCTTTTATTGATGTTAATTACTAGCTGAAATTAAGTTTTATAAAAATTAGGGTTTGAACATTTTGGGGGTTTTATACCCGCGGGTTCAAATGGATATAAATAGTGTTTCTATAAAAACAAATCTTATTAATTTCTAGGTTTGGTTGATTTTACAAAACTTAGGGTTTCGGCAGATTTTAGGTTTGATTCGAATGAGATTTTAGCATAAATTTGGAATGGTTTCTAAATAACTAACTCATTTGTTATATGTTTTCGCATGTAGGGTTTGGTCAAGCACAAGCTACATGTATGCAAGAAAATAAAGAGAAGGGTATAAAAGACTTACAATGAAGGGGTTTTCGGCTTGGTGTATTCGGATACAAGGGAGGCTTTGATTCGGTTGGATGTGGCTTGATGGTGATGACTGATTCTTGCAGCCTATGGTTCTCAGCCCAGATTTGTTGTAATTTGTGTTGTGTTTGTGATGTGGGTGTATGTAAAACATTGGGTATATATTTGTAATAGTTTGGCTTAGGGTTTTACCACTTCTGGAAATGGCATGCCTGTGATCTACCCATTCAGGGCAATCTCGGCATGTGGGTTGGCTGTTAGTGAGGTTTAAGTAGTATTATTTGTGTTATTGACTTTTGTTGACCTATTTGGGGATACTCAGCTGATTTTTCACAAGAGGGTTTATGAAGTTTAGTCTTAACTTTACAATTTGAAAGTTTTGCATGTTTCCTTATTAATGTTATTCGGTCTAGTAGGGGTCCTGTGGGCAGCTTGGCCCAATTGGTTAGACAATGTAGTATTCGGCATATTGATATATATAACAATACATTCGGCTCTTTTATGGGTTAGTTAAAATGCATACAAGCTTAGACTCGTTCACACTTGACATCACGAGTCGTCATACGAAGCTAATTCACACAACTTGGACAACATGACATAACTCGATACACGACCTAAGTAGAGTGGGTGCGTATATACTCGAAAGTTAAATAACTTTAATAACTGGCACAAACCGTTAAGTAAAACGTCTTACAACAGACACGTCTTATTAAAATAGGCGCGAAAATTCAAGTTGTTACATTTGCTCTCCCTAAAGAGGACTTTGTCCGCAAAGCAAAACAAATAATACAATTTAAGTCGACACCACATTAGTAAACAAATGAGGATACTTCATAAATATGAGATAACTTCTCAATTTGTTAAATCCACAAGGTTCAAAGCTTACATTAAATAAATACATGAAAAAATAAAGATGAAAAATTGACGAATGTCACATCATGAGTGTTAATTACGAACCTAAACTCCCTTATTCCTAATTGGTATCTCTTATATTTTATTTTTGTCTTAATGATCATGAGGATACATCATTGACTTATGCGTGAATAGAGATTAAGTCTAAAAATAGAGTTTTAACGGTGTAACCAAAATCATTAAATTAATAATTCACCCTAATAGACAACTATGTCAAAAAAATTAAGTCAACAATAAGGATCGATAAACACGGTTTTATAATGGTTTTGAACATGAGACTTATTACCATGACTTTTATTATCCGCCATCATCGGTGGTTTTATTATCATGGTTTACCTCCATCTTTTATTCAACTTCGCCATGAAGCTTTTATTATGACTTCGGTCTTGCCTTGCCTTTTATTTTCCGCCTCATCGGTGGTTTTATTAGCCAAAGACGTATATCCTCACGCTAAAGCGAATTTTGGATCTTTAAAGCTTCAAAGATTAAGGCTTGATTCACTTTCAATTTGGGCATAGATTTTTCGGCCTTGTGAGCTTCAAATTTTTGCTTAATTTAGGTGAGCACTTGAAATCTTATTATTGGGTGAAGCTTTCGATTATTCGGGTGCCAATACTTCAAAACCGTGACGCTGGCAATACCTTAATGTTTTCCCAATTTAATTACATGGAAGCTACTAAAACAAATTAGAAACCAACAATAGTGACTAAACCGCTAAATCAATATTTATTAACGATTTATTATACAAAAGCATGGGGAGAATAAGCTAATAATTACTACGCATGAGATCGTGACGATTACGAGACTTATAAATAACTCTATCATTTCTCGTCCTCATTTAAGAGACTTAGCCTAAAAAGTTAAGGAATCGAAGCTAAGTGCTCAACACGCACGGTCGAGTCAAAAATTACTCTTATTCTCACCATCGGAAAACCTACATTTGTGTCTTAAACACTTATAAAAAACAAGAAAAGTTTTAAAATTTGGCCATTTTTAGCCTTATTTGCAACAAAACGATAACAAAAAGATGAAATTTGGATTGCGTGTTGACGTAAGCAAGGTGAAGTATCTACTCACCCCCCCCCCCCCCCCCCCCCCAATACTAAAACTAAACATTGTCCTCAATGTTTCGAGTCTAGGGGTGAAAACACCCCCATACTAGAGACGAAGTCGAATGCTTAATCTCGAGCATGGAAAGGTAAAATGAATAACCTAAAAGCCGTTTATGAATTATGCTAATAAGATAAACGTTAGAACATAAAAGGATATCATCGGATATCGGAATCTCCAAAGGCAACGATCGAAGCTCGAGTGCTACGTGAAACGAACACGAGAGGCTTCAATGATGACGATGAACCTAATAAATCACAATCACAAACAACCACGAAACAAAGGTTGGAAGAGCACAAGTCCCCTCGTTACATTAAACTAAGAAAGCGATAATATTTACAAGGATAAGCATGAGAATCCCCCACGAGGCACCTTGTTTTTGATAACCGAGTCAAAAGCTCGACTCGAATCCCCATAAATGTGATCATTTAGGGATAATCTTGGTATGGTCATTTTTTTTTGGTGGGGCTTACATGATAAACAATGCCCAAAAGTAAATGGAGTACTTAAAAAACCCGATACACGAATACCGGGGTCAAAGATAGCGTCTTCGTTTTCGGATGAAAGACGAAACAACGCTACTCCAACCGATAGTGGAACCCCAAAGGGGTAGAAGAAAATAGATGAGAAGTAGAAGGGTGGGGCAATTGGTAAGTCAAACTTACGAGCTACTCGAGGTAGACTCACACCAAGCAAACGAAAAGATTTTCCATTTATTGCATCGGTCGAAGACCGAGATTTCCCTTTACAAGCAATTCCGGGATCGTAAATCTCGTCCTCGGTGGAGAAATGTGAGGGAACATTTGGGGCTTCCCCACACTAAAACCACACCAACCGTCGTCAAAAGGAGTAGACGAGGTGGTAGCACTCATAAAACATTGTGATGACGGAGTTAAACTTGTAGAAAAATCTTTATAAACATTTTTAAAATCTTTTCCTTTTTCATCGTTTAAAAACTCTTTATGAAAACCCGATTTCATAATGTCGAAAATATTTGGCGTGTCAAATTCAAAATTATTCGCGCTAAAAATCCTCACATTTAAGTCATTGGTGGGAGGGGTGGCGGATTTTATAAGTTCTCAAAACGTTTATCAATAAAGAACACCGCCCCCTCGGGGTCAACATACTTGTCATCCTCATGAACATCGATCTCGTCGATTTCTTTCAAAGATAGGCTTGTCAAACCAAGGTTTGTCATTCCCCTCCTTGAGTATCTTAGAAACTCTCTCGAAAAGATCACGATCAAGCACGAAACCATCATTCATTTGTGAGGATTGTTGATAAGTTAAATCCTCACGAATGTGGTAAACGTAATTCTCATTTAAGGAGTGTTGATTAGGTAACTCCTCGAGAATTGGATTTTTGGTCACATGAGTTGGTTCGTCATCGAAAATAAGACGTTCCAACTCATTTAGTTCATCCTCGATTTTGGAAAGATCGACCTCACTCGTAGGTGGAAGTGAAGGCATAAGAGCTAGCTCTCGTTCAATGATTTCCTCAATATCGGGATCAAACTCATAATCATCGTACTTCACATGTTTCTTTTTAGGAGAAGCAAAAATTGCATGTGGATTTCGAAGTACGTGATCAATCTCGGCAAAATCACCATCGTCATCGTCAAAGAAAGAGTCGATGTGAGCACTCACAACCATGGTCTTACAAGTCGAATGACTATGCTTAGGTGACTTTTCTAAGACGAGAGGATCGATGTCGGTAAACCCTTTAGCCTCAATGGTTGTTGGGCTAGGCAAAGGAGGCACTTCAATGGAGTTAGAAGTTGAAGCCTCAAAGACGTGGTCCTCCGAAGGTGGTGAAGACGAGCCTATTTTGGTCATTGTCGTGATGGCACTAACGTCCCCTTCGGAATTGGTGTTTCACTTGTTTCGCTAAATACATCCCAAAGTGATTTTTCATTCATAAATTTACACATACCCTTTTGAATTAGGTACACGTATTCTTTATCATTAAAATCCTCATCTTTAAAACCGTTCTTCTTAATTTTTTCAAAACATGCATTAAGCCTCATTCTTTCCGCTAAAGTGTACATTTTGAAATCATTAGGTTTAGAATCATTAGGTTTTGAAACCTCGGTTTTTTCATTATCACAAGACACTTGGGATTTATTCGTGAAAAAGTCCATTTTATCCTCCCCATATCTCATAGTAAGTCTCCCCTCGTGGACGTCGATTATGGTTCGAGTCGTCGATAAAAATGGTCGGCCTAAAATAATGGGACATTTAGGGTCACACTCGTAATCGGATATAACGAAATCCGCGAGAAAAACAAACTTTTCAACTTTGACATAGACATCCTCGGCTATTCCAATTGGTATAAGTGGTGTACAATTTGCAAGCTCAATTGTCATGTTCGTGGGGGTAAGTCTAGGCAATCTCATCAATTTCCATAGAGAATGAGGCATGAGATTGATGCTAGCACCTAAATCGGCAAGGGCAAAAAATCCCTCAATCTCGGAAAAATCACAAGGTAGTAGAAATTGGCCCGGATCCTCTTCCTTTCTTGGCATATGCCTTTTGGGTTTTTTAAGAAGGATTAAAGCACAATTTTCTTCAAGGGTTACTTTGGTAAGGTCGATAAAGCACTCTTTTTGAACCGTGGATGGAATTTGAGGTACACGAGGGTGTGCATTCTTTTCCTTGGTCGCCACGTTCACCCCATCGACTTTAGAACAATAAGACGTCTTAGAAGTCGAGGGTTGAGAAGAAGGAACAACTCGAAATCCATCCAGGTTAGGGGTAATCATACGACCTTTCTCACGAGATGAGGCGGCTTTACATTGTTCCTTCGGATTTGCAACGGTGTCACTAGGTAACGAACTCGATGAAGCACCCGAGGCTTTGTTCGTAATAGCCGAAAACATCTTTTTAATGTCAATTTGTCCTTGCTCAATCTTCGTGTTTTGCAATTTCAAAGTATTAGTAAAGTCGTTTTTCAAAGTACCAATTTCTCCCTCTAATCATCTCATATTAGCCTCATTCGTTTTCATGTAATTTTGAAAATTGTTTGACGGACTATTTTGATTTGAATTAAAGTTCCCTTGGTTTTGATTACTTTTTTGAAAATTGTTTTGATTCCCACTTGAAAAATTGTTTCCTTGATTGTTGTTGTTTGAAAAATTCGAGTTTTGATTATTGTCTCGATTTTGCCAATTCAAATTACGACCTAGATTATAACCTTGGTTTTGAAAATTCCCTTGTTGATTGTTTCCTTGAAAATTGTTACGATTTTGATTAAAATTGTTGCCTTGGTTATAATTGCCTTGTTGTGATGGACCCGCGTTATTTGATTTTAAAAATTGTTGTTTCCATTTAACGCACTCACATTCGATGTTTGGCCATCCGTAGCCGCACACTCGCAATAATTATGAGGTCCACCACAAAACGTACACGAAACCTCAACCACTTTCACCGTAGCGGGAGCGTCTTTCTTTTGCATTTCAACGAGAAAAGACGTAAACACATTCGTCAACTTGTCGACTTTTGCATCAACTCTCTCAATGTCGCGATTAGAACTACTAACATTGGCGACATTGGCAACACTCGGTGCGTTGTGGAATTGGTAAACCTTGGATCGGTTTTCGATAATTATCAATGCATCTTTCGGAGTCTTACACAAAAAGTTGCCACCGGCGGCAGAATTCAACGAATCTTGTTCTTGAAAATTAAGACCGTTGTAAAACGTATCGATTTGGTGCAACTCGGAAAAACCATGGTGAGGACATTGCCTAAGCAATTCCTTAAAACGATCCCACGCGTATCTAAAAGATTCATTCGGTTTTTGCTCAAATTTCGTAATTTCATTTTTGAAAAACGTTGTCTTATATGGTGGGAAAAAATAATTAACGAACTTGGAAACGAGATCCTTCCACGTAGTTATGGAATTAGGTGGCTCTTTCTCGTACCAATCCTTGGCGGCACCATCGAGCGAGTACGGAAAAAGCATAAGCTTGACGACCTCGGTGTCGACGTTCTTGAACTTGCTCGTGGCCAAAAGACGATCAAAATTCCGAATATGGTCGTGAGGATTATCGGCTTCACGACCTCGAAACTTTGTAGCTTGAATCAACGAAAGCATTCCGCTCTTAATCTCAAAATTCTCCGCTTCGATAGCGGGAATTACGATCGCGTCTCCATAACCCTTGGTGGGTGCTTGGAGCAATTCCATCATCGAACGATTGTCGGCCATCTCCTCTACGGTCTCTTCAACAACGATATTAGGAACGTCGGTTTCTAAATCTCGTCTACGTCGTCGATTCCTTCGATTACGATTGCCTCGATTCGAAGCGTCGCTAGAATTAGAATAATCCTTCGATCGAGTGCGCATGCACTAAGCGTAGAATGGGGGGTAGCAAAGAACATTCTTTTTGCGGTTTTTCGATTTTTTCAATTTTTTTTGGTTTTTGATTGTTTTTTAATTTTTTTGGATTTTTGTTGTATTACGTAGACTAAAATCTACAAATCTCTCCTCGAATCGATCTTCTCGATTAAAGGAGCCTCAAAGAATGAAAACGATCACGTGGAGTGAACGCCTTCGATGACTTTAGAACGTTGGTGGAACACCAAAACGTTCAAGAGGGTTTAATCTTGAAAACAAGCAAATATAATATACGTAGATAATACTTGGGCGGCAAACCCTCGATTGGCCCTCTTTCTCAAAACACGCACAAGCAAGCGGGGGAAACGAGGCGGCGCTAAGCACTTAAGAGCCTTTTTTCCTTAGGTCGTGAAATACAACCGCCTTATACCCACCTTATAGTTTGTGTTAATTGAAATTAAGCCTCACGAAAGTATTTATCTATTTTGCCTTTAAACTTTTGCTTTAGATTCGAATCAATGATCGAGTGATGAAATCCCGAATCAAGGTTGTGTTTTCACGCTTTTGGAGTACTTGTATATTTATTGTTCTACGTAAGTACAATATAGTAATAATATTCACAAGAAAAACGAAAACGATAATGGATATCTACAATATAGTAAAATGATTGGTTTGTGTTTAGTTTAGGAAAACTAAACACGATTTATTTGGATACTATAATATAATAAAGAAAAATAACAAAAATGAGTATGTACGATATTCACGCTTTCCAAAAATTGAAAAGCAAAAACGCACTACTCACACAAACACGATACTAATAATGGCAACACTAAGCATCTCCCCGGCAGCGGCGCCAAAATGATATGTGTAGAAACACGTGTTTAGGAAAACAATGTATAAATGCGGCAAGTATTAAACTCGACGATTTAGGAAAACCGACAAGTCGAATAAGTGCGGGTTCGTTCTCGAAGGAGGAGTGTGGATTAAGTGTGCCAATTATATAAAATCAAAGTTTGGATTAGTGACGTTTTTGGTTTAGAAGAGAAAAAGTAAAGACGAGCTACGACTACGATTACACTACGACGTATTGACGTAAAACGATGACGTAATTACGTAAAACGTGACAAAATTAAAAATTAAACCTAAAAATTAATTAAAAGTTGAAACTAAGTCTAAAATAATATAAATAATAATAAAAATCCAACAAATAAATTTTATAACCTTTTATTAATTAAATATTCAATTTTAGATGCTAATTAAAGCCCTAAATCAAATATAATTAAGAAAAAGCCAAAATATTATTTTATTGAACTAATAAATCTATTATATTGTTTAAAGACTAAAAAGTATTTTTCCTAAATATTCAAAACTATTTTTCTATTTTTAAATCACTAAAAACTATTTTTAAACTAAAATAATCATAAAAAATAATAAAATAATGCTAAAAATAATTTGATAATTTTAAAAATCCTAAATTATACTAATGAACAGTAGAAAAATGAAAAAGTTTGAAAAAAGTAAAAAATTTCACTAAAAGACAAAACAGTTATAAATAAAACCTTAATTAAACTAAATTAATTCTAAAAATTAATAAAAAGGTGAACAGTAAAATGTTTTTAAACTAAAAATCTTAAAATTTTTTTCTAAGTCTAAGAAAATTTTTAAAACTGAAAAATATTAATTTTTGTCACTAAAAGACAAAAATAGAATATTAAAAAGTAATTTAAAATGCAATTTAATCTAAAAAATATTAAATGAACAGTAACAAGAAAATAAATTAAACAGAAAAATCAAGAATAAAATAAGAAAAATTACAAAATTGGTTTCAAGTTCTAACTCCTAAATTTACCCACTAAAGACAAAAAAGGAAGAAAGCTGAAAGTGACATGTGAAGGACTTTTGTCCTTTTGCAAAGCAGGGGGAACTTTAACACTAGCAGGGGAAACTAAGTTCCCACTGACTGTTATAAAAAATGGGTCTGGTGCAACTTTTGGCTATAACTTGAGATTGGCTTGGTTTCTTTTGGATCCAAAGGCACCCCCACAACCAGTTGGGTTGTGGGGAGTCAAATAAATTATAAAAACAACAAGTTGCAGTCAAAAATCAAACACAAAAAGGCCATAAATGTTACTGATATGGATGCTTTGGGGTCTGATGAACTTGACTGGTGCAAATGGTCACTTGGACGAATTTCAAAAGCCAAATACCACCACCCTTGCTAACCACAAACAAAACTAATAATATGCAAACTACCTAGACCTAATATCTTACTGATGACAGAGTTTCAAGTTACACAAATCACTAAAACGCCCTATGTGGCCTACTGATTCTTTTTAAGCTAGTATTTTTTTTCAAACTTGAAACAAGCAAACTATGTGTTGCTATGCCAAACTCAAATATGACTACTGATAACACCTACCACCTTCATATAAAGTTTGTTTGGACTGATTTAAAACCAAGGATTGATCTATTACTTGCTTTTCAACCTAATCCCAAACACCCCTTTATATCAGATAAATAAAAATTAACAAAGAAATTTTGAACAAATCACTACCAAACTAATTTATCTATAAGCTAACATGCATATATTCAGTCAACAAACTAAAATAACTAACATACACAACACTCAAACAGTTTCATACCAAATCACACAAAATCACTTAAAAGCTTTAAAAGGAGGGTTCAAGCCTGAAAAAGTACCTTGTGGGACCCATATCCGGGCCCCACTATGGCTGCAATGACATCTCCCATCAGCTTATAGCTGGGCTTATGGATTTGATGGTTGCTGTTATAGAAGAGATGCTAGTGTGATTATTAAATCACGCCCAATATGTCTTGGAGAAAAAATGTCCAGCTGCTAAGATGAAAAAGAAACTTGTACCATAAGCTTAACAATAAGCTTAGTTGTCAGGTAAGCTTATTGTGAGCTTATGCTACAGTAAGTACCAACAAGTATAATCAAATAAAAATCTGAATTTGGAAATTCCTTTTTGGGACCAAACTGTTGAAATGAAAAGATGTTTGATAAAAACTTAAGTAAAAAGAACTGAAAACACAATCACATTCCACTTTCACTTCCTGTGAATCATGTATCCAAGCCGTTTTTGAAAAGCTTTTTAAGAACAAACCCCTTTTTTTAAAACGGATTTTCTGAAAACTAGGGATAAATGGAAAAACTTTTGGAAAGCTTAAACTAATTTGCAAGATAATGAAAAGATTTAAACTAAGAAAAACAGGTAAAGAGGAACTCAGAATTGCAAGTTAAAAACGTTCATTGTCATTAATAGCTTTTTAAAATTACAAAAACTGGAACAAAC
The DNA here is from genome assembly GCA_025667525.1 of Glebionis coronaria. Taxonomy (NCBI): domain Eukaryota; kingdom Viridiplantae; phylum Streptophyta; class Magnoliopsida; order Asterales; family Asteraceae; genus Glebionis; species Glebionis coronaria. The sequence continues at coordinate 603,649,988 of CM046875.1, read as the reverse complement.
TAAAATGGGTACAGCACACCCATATTTATACAATGGAAAGGAAATTACTAAAAGCTAAAACCCTAATGAATAAAAGCCCTAATTTGCCCTTGAAGTCTTCAGTCTTGAAAATTCAGTCAAACTAGACATGTGATCTTTCTGGATTGATAGCTCACTTGATTGCATCTTGAACGTTAATTTGGGTGTGGAGGACAATTAAAAGTTATTGGACGTTGATTATGTCCCCTCCTTGGGTTTGGGTGAAAATGATGGGTGCAGGGGAATCTCATGGGGGTCCAGGGATGTATGTGGACGTATTTTTGGGTGTGGGATAGGTTTAAGTTAAGTTAAATTGATGATCTGGAGTGATTCGTAGAAAACCCCCTTGGTTTAAGTAGTATAGTGATTAGGGTTCTTGGTGAGAAAGATGGGTGTTTGATGCAGGTTTAGGGAGAGGATTAGTGTTTCCCACGTTTTTTTGGTTTAAACAGGCAATTAAAACATTTATTAAGTTTAAACGTGAGTGGGGGTGTGATGTGGAAGGGGAGAGGGATTTGATTGGTTGGTCAAAAAGTCAAGGTGAGGTGGCGTGCTGAGATAGGTGGAGTGATGTTTGGTTGTCTGGGAAAGAAAGACCCTTGTACTCTCTTGACTTCTTCAACTTGTAAATAACAGCTTTAAACTCTATTTCCCTTTGTAAGAAAGTTTCTTTTCTTTCATTTTGGCCATAACAAGTTTATCAAAACTAATCCAATGGCTTTTAATGCAATTTCACCATTCTTCAAGGGCCAATTTTGCACATGTCTTCAAATATCAAGGATGTAACTTGTACAAATGAATTAGTGGAGGGTAATTTGTGACAAGTCTTCAAAGATGAGGGACCAAAGTTGCCAATTCTTCAAACTTCAAGGGTAATTTTGTAAATTCCATACTTGGGCCCGTTTCTTTGTGCAGCTTCGTTTCCCGTGTTCGTTTTTGCTTGATTCTTGTAATCTTTTGGTGAATTCATGATATCCGTACCTAAAATACACAATGAACAAACACAAGCATATATTTGGGTATTTTGATGATATTTTAAGCGTTTTAAGCCCGATTTGGACGATGAGACTATGTATAAATACAGTCTCATCAGCACTCTTAACATCCATCTGATACACAGTGAAGTTCATATAAGCAGCATAAGCAAGGAATATTTTGATGGCTTCAAGTCTTGCCACAGGAGCAAATGTTTCATCATAATCAATTCCTTCAATCTGTGTATACCCCTGTGCCTCCAGCCTGTCCTTGTTTCTGATGATGTTTCCAATATCATCCATCTTATTTCTATAGATCCATCTAGTGCCTGTGATGTTCTTACCAGATGGAGCTGGCACTGATGTCCATACCTTGTTCCTTTTGAACTGATTGATTTCTTCCTGCATAGCAGCTACCCACCCATCTTCTACAAGAGCCTCAGCTACTCTCTTAGGTTCAATTTGAGAGAGAAATTCAGCAAATAGACATTCGTTGGCTGAGGCAGACTCTGAGTCATGAAATCGCTATCTAGTAGTAACCCCTGCATTAGGTTCCCCAATGATGTTGACAAGAAGAATGTGTTGATCTCTTGACCACTTGATTTGAGGAGCTGGGGAATCATGGACAGGGACAATTGTGGGTATAGCTGGTACTATTTGAGTTTCATCATGCTGACTAGGAGGGCTTTCTTCAAAGATGACTTTAGTGTCTGAGTCTACTTCAGTCATATCAAGGGGTACAAGTTCATTATCAGTAAGAGATTCTTCAGGGGTTTGAAGAATTGGTGAGTCATCAATAGCAGTTGAGGAAGAAGGACTACAAGAAGGTTGTGGTTCTTCTTCATCAAGTTCCTGAGAGGTAGGAACTTCAATGTTGTGTGTAGACAGAGGGTCAAAAGCAAGAACATAAGGAGTGAGAGTGTTAGAGTGATGATGGTGATGACATGCAGGTCTTGGTTCTGAGAATTCATCACTTGGGAATGACACATTTTCATTAAAATCAATTTCATCACCCTCTGTTCCAGTTCTCTGTATGACATCATCATCCTCATTGAATCTGACATGAAGGTTTCTTTTACTTCTTGTCTTCTGATGTTGAATATTCTGAAGGCTTTGGCTGTTGGAGAGTATCCCAAGAAGAAACCATCATCAGCTTTTTCATCAAATTTTCCAAGTTTATCCCTATAGTTATAAATGAACACAGGGCATCCAAAAACATGAAAATAGCTGACATCTGGAGCTCTGTTTCTGAAACCTTCATAGGAAGTTTTACCATGTCTTTTGATAATGATTGATCTATTTTGGGTATAGCAGGCAGTGTGAACAACTTCTCCCCAAAATTTCTTTGGTAAAACTGCACCATTTAACATAGTTCTGGCTGCTTCAATCAAAGTCCTGTTTCTTCTTTCAGCCACACCATTTTGTTCAGGGGTGCCAGATGAAGAGAAGTTTTGTGATATTCCCTTTTCATCACAAAAAGATTCAAGTTGATTATTCTTGAATTCAGTACCATTATCACTTCTTAGAGCTTTGACTCTAACATCATTCATATTTTCAACCTGTCTGATGAAGGACATGATGGTATCAGCTGCATCACTTTTCCTTCTAAGGAAGAAAACCCTTGTATACCTTGAAAACTCATCAACTATGACCAAGGTGTATTTGTTGTGATTAATGGTCTGAGGTTTGACAGGCCCAAACAAATCCATGTGAAGGAGATGTAAGCACTTGTCAATAGAAATTGATTGCCTAGTCTTGAAAGAAGACCTGTGATGCTTTCCCTTGACACAAGCAGAACAAGTCTTGTCTTTAGAAAACATCACTGAAGTTAGTCCAGCAACCAGGTTTTGTGTGGCTATCTTGTTGATGTTCTTGATGTTGAGATGAGACAATCTTTTGTGCCACAGTCAATTGATTCTTTTAGAGGCTTTAGATAGAAAACAATTTGAGCTGTCTTCAGAGCAAACAACCATGTTGTCGACATAAACATCTCTTCTTCTTGGTGCAATAAGCACTACATCATTATTCTTGTTGAATATGGTTCCCTGAGTCTTAGTAAACAAAACCTTGTAGTCAGCATCACACAATTGGCTGATGCTAATGAGATTGTGTTTAAGACCATTCACATATGTAACCCTTGTAAAAGTTATTCCATTGCAGTTCACTGAGCCGTATCCCTCTGTGTCGCCTGAAGAATTATCCCCAAACACCACTTTAGGACCTGGCTCCCTTGAGTATATGTGCAGGTATTGTTGAATCCCTGTCATGTGTCTAGAACAGCCAATGTCTAGATACCATACCGATTCCTTAAGATGTTTCTGCACAGATACATAGAAACAAGTTAGTTCCTATGATGAACCCACTTTCCAGTGGGTTCCCTGAATTGCTGATTAGCAACTCTTGAGTTCCTGTAGAACTCTTGGCGATGGGAAGGACAATTAGCTGTCTCATGGGTGAAACTTCCACAGATATCACAACCTGGGAAGTTACCACACTCATCTGAGTGATGGTCTGTGAATCCACAGAATATACAGGGAGGATAAGGTTTGTAGTTCCCTAGTTGTCTCTTAGAACCCTGTTGTCTTTCCCTAGAAGGTGTCTGAGCTCTCTTAATAGCCATTTGTCTATCATGGTCTAAGGTCATGTGATGAGAGTTTTTACAAATATTGCAATAAGGTTTGACTAACCTTTCCCCCTTGGGTTCACCTAGAACAAACTTAGGTTCACGAGAAGTAGAGCATTCGGCGGAAGGCTTAATGTGTTGTTTTAAGAGTTCTACTTCTTTCATTAACGACAACAGGCGTTCTTCAGTTGAGGAATCAACTTTGTTCACTGATTTTGTTGAGACAGGATTAAATGCAACTTGCTTAACAGATTGTTTAGCAGGTACAGAAAATATTTTAGCTGGTTGTTTCTCAACATCTGTTTTAAGTTCACCCTTAGCTCCTTTAGAGGAACTGCTGGGTTCACTCCTAAGAGTTTGGGTAAAGGTGGTAATTCAGCCACATCTTCAGAGACATGGTCATCAGTCAAAATGGGATCTGACATATGAATTGTCTCTGTAGATTTAAAAACAATCTCTTTGGGTTTGGTGAGAATTTTCAACTTATTTTTCTTAGCAGAGACATCCTTTTAATATCAGCAGGCAGTTCATCATTAAGCAATTGATCTATAGTGAACCTACTACACAGCCATTTTTCAATAACCTTGTTTAATTCAGATACTTGATCATTTAAGGCACTATTCTTCAAGGTTAACCTACTGACTTTATTTTGAAGGGATATTTTTTCTAAATTAACCCGTTTGAGAGTTTCACATTCAGATTTAGCATTCAACAGTTCATTTTTAACAGAGTGAAACTTATCAAGCAGGTTCTTTCTTTGTTCCTCAACAAAGTGTAAATCAACAATGGTGTAATCAAGGACATGTTTGCGTTCATCACTATCAGACATAGATAAAAGCATGTGTACCTTTTTCATTGTGATGTCAACCCATTGTCCTGATCTTGCATCACCTTTCCCAACAGCTGGTTCATCCTCAACTATAGCCATGAAAGCCCTGACTCTGGTAGTATCTTCTTCATCTGAAGTCAATGGCTCATCATTCCAATCATATGCTTCAGCTACCAACCCTTTCTCTGTCTTTTTATCACCTCCTTTCTTCTTAGACAGAGCTTCAAGCTTCAAATTCATCTGTTCTAACTCAGCTTTAAGCGCCTTGTACTTGTTCTTGTAATCCTTCTTCTCATTGTCTGATGAGTTGAATTGGTGAGATGAGTTGTTGTGTTGTGATTTGAACTTGTTAGGTTTGGTGGAAGATGATGGATTGGAAGGTGAGGATGTCTTGGTGGAAGGACAATCTTTTTGGAAGTGTCCAAGCTTTCCACAGGCAAAGCAAGTTTCTTTTGATCTGTCGGTTTGTTTACTAGTTGATCATATTCTCCCTGATCTTTTGAAGAATCTTCTTTGATTGGCTAGCAAGGCTCTTTAATGAAACTCAGCTTTAAGGTCTGTCAAGAACTCTTGGCTGCTGCGCGTGTCTTCTTCAACATCAGAGTCGCTGTCATGAGGATGTGGGGTAGAGATCAAGGCTTTGGAAGTTGCTCCTTGAACTACAAATCTTTCTGTCTCTGATTTGTATATAGTATCTGTGAGAACCCGTACTTTCCCAGCATTATTTTATTCTTTTTATTCGTGCTTCTTGAATTTTCCAACGTATTACGTTTTCTTGTATTGTTATATGTAAATCCTGAGATCTTGATAATTTTAATAAATTATACTTTTGAAGTATTTTCTGATCATTGATAATACTTTATATGGAATTATAAAATTGTTATTTTATTTTTCCATATTTAATTTAAATCAAAGTTTTTGATTTAAAATCACCGCTTGCGTTTTATAACGAGAATTCCTAGTGATCTCGATACCGACGGATGCCCAAAAGTTTACGTTTATTTATCGATTGTTTCGATAATTAATATTTTCGACGATTTCGTTTTAATTACGTATTAAGTCGTGTCGGGAAATCCTATAATCATTTTTATGATGCATTGTAACTTTTGAAAAGTATTTTTACGAAACCCGAGCCCCGTAAATATTTTTAATATTTACCAATAACCATTTTCTACCCTTTAAAACTATTAATTGTTTTTAAGTCCACAAGTTTCAAACTTGGCAAGATTGGTCCCTCCACTACCTACCATATAAAAACCTTTTTTCTTCCACCAACTTACACATACATTCATTTTAACAAAAAAAAACACACCCTTCCCTCCCCCTCATTTCTTTCCGCCACCACCACCACATAAACACCCTTAAAACCTTGATATTCAACATGATCAATCCAAATCTAAAACAAGACCCCATCCTAAAATGTTCTTGTGATTCTAATGATACTAAATTTGTATACATGCATCAAGTTTTTATAAACTTATGATTTCATGGTTGTATGATGTTTTAATCATCATGCATGTGTTATTTTTGGTAAGATTATCTTGTTTTGAACATAAAAAGTCTTGTTTTTAATCTTTGATTTTTGTTAGATTTTTCATACAAGTGTTTTTAGGATTGTTTGGTTGATAGAAATGATGGTATATTGATTCTATAAGTATAGGAATGAGTGGTTTTGGTTGAAAATTTGATTTGTCTTGTTTTCTAAAAAGGTATTTTGGGACAGCATGTATTAAACAGATTTTTCGTGGGTTTAAGTTCTGATAAAGGCTAAGATTATTTGATATTGTTGTAGAGTTTTCCGAGACGTTCGTTTTGGTATAAGATAGAGCTTCTAAGTCATTACGAGTCAAAAGTTACGCTAGTTTTAGTTTTCGTGTACCGGGAGACGCAACTCGGCACAATCCGAAATTGTGGCTGATTTTGGGTCGACTCTCGGGGACTTTAGGCTTGGTTAGATAGTTGATATTACTGGTTTTCAAAGTTTACAAACTGAGTTTGATGAGTCTAGTAGTGGTTTCAAAAGACGGATTGTCGAAATTCTTCTTTTAAAGTGGTCCAAACGGGTTTACAAAACAAGTGCACAAATCTGTCCTAAATTTGGAGTCGAGTAAAGTGTGGAGCTGATGGATTTTAAAGTGTGAACATTGGCTCAAATTTTGGTGAGGTCTTATACAGGTTATAAGTGACCTTAACACCAATTTTCATCTAAATCGGACAAGTCTAGATAGGGTAGATCGGTGTGTACATTCGGGGTGTACTTGCTGATTTTATTTGGACACATAGTTCAATGCTTGTGTTGCGTGAGTTTGAGTATTCACCATCGAACATGGTGACTTACTCAAGTGCTTAGTCATTATATAAATGACTTAGCTACTGGTCCAAATAAGGTTAAAGGATATTTTGACTTGCGTTGACTTGGCGTCTTATGACGGGTCGACTTCAAGTGTACAAGTGTTTAAACAAGTACCGTTGAATAAATGGATTCAATTGGTTCGTGTCAATGGTTTTGAAACATGAATATTTTGAAAACATTTGAGTCATATTATATTTGGTACATATCGATATTGATTTCGAGTCTTAACGCGCGCCTTATTTTGATAGGTTGCGGTTTTCGTGTTTCCCGGGCATCCATATCGTCGGTGATCTCACTACCATTGTTTCTACTCAGTTGTTGAGTACCGTGATTGACTTACCTCGTGGCTAAGGTGAGTTCATAGCCCCTTTTTACTTGTAAATGGTTTCTAAACACGGGGTGAGATTTTACATGGTGGAACACAACCATTTAAAAACTGTGTGTTATCCTCAACTTGTATGCTATCCAGAATTTGTATGCTTTCCAAAACTTGAGGATTTCCAACTGATTTTCATTGATATTATTGCTTTTAGTCTTTAGCCTTAAGTTACCTCTCATTGATCATGAACCGTTAATTAATCCTGCTACCAAGCGCGAATGTTGTGGGTGGATCCATCGGGATTGACTATCCCCGTCCCGATTACCTTGACGCACTAATATTTGTTTATTCACTTGAGTATTTAGGCTGAATACTGACTAGAGGAACTTACACTGAGTTAAGCTTCGGTTCATGAACTAAACAACAATAATAATGTTTCGGACAATGGTTACTATACATAACCATTTTCCCCTATTTCTTGTTTACAAATGAATGCTTGTGTTCCACATCCTTATTGCTAAACCTATGAATATCACTCAACTTTGTGTTGACGATTTTACATGTTTAATCTCAGGTATTATTACTTAGCTTTGCTTGGATGGGAGCCCGCAGGATGTTATCGCAGCTTGGAGATTTCTGTGATGCTTTTAAAAGACTGTTTTTAGTAAAAACTGTCAGGAGTTTATTCTATCTTTTGGGAAACTTTATGTTATAAATCGAGACGAAATAATATGATTTTCCGCTTCTAAAACTCTGGGACCTATGTTTAAAAACTCTGACCTTTTATGATGTAATGTACATGTTTTTATTTCGTCAGCTTTGTATGAATTGTAATTCATTGTTTCTTCTACTATGACGTGTTACCCCCTCGTTGCCTAGTTGTTCCATGTCAGATTTTGGGGGTCTCACAGATTGGTATCAGAGCGATGGTTATAGGGAACTAAGTCAGTTTCAAAAACTTAGTCTATAACCGAAAGTTCAAATATTTTATTGTTCCTTAGTGTCAAACACAAAATATGCCAATGTTGTTCGATATATGCGCGGGTAACTCTCTAATCCTCATTATTTCCTTTTAGTTATCGTTTTAATATTTCATCTCTTGATTTCATTTTGAAATGTTCTTCACTTTAATGACGATAATTACTATGTCTTTTCAAAGGCTAGTGCTTCATGAATTATCATTGAATGTTTCTTTGATTACATCTGCCTATACTGTATTTCTTGAATTCTTGTTCTTGTGACTTGATCTTATTGCAATGATTTTATATCGTTATGACGTTACACACTTATATTCAAAGCGCGTATGCTGCCAACTTTTCATACTCATTTTTCTGAGTACTATAGCTATTTCATTTATGCGTGATACGACTGACTTTATATACTCGTTCGTTTTGAATCATCTGTTTTTTTTTCTCGACTCGCTGATACATGTTGTGCATACTCTCGAGATACCGTTGTTCGGGATTGAAGAAGTGTTGTTTTTGATGAAACTTCTGATTTTCCTTTTACTAACGTGCGTGCTGCTTTCATTTTTAAATCTCTTAAAAATATCTATTTAGATACGCAGATTTTCTTTCCGACCATTCGTAATTGAATGTCTAGTCTATAGACCATTGTGTAGCTCAATGTGTCTCCGGAAAAGACTAAAAGACATCGTGTGAGTCGCACATCTCGAAGAATTCGATGAATCGGTACTGAATAATATTGTGGGTTTTCATAATCTTGATTTACCTTTACGCAACCGTTCTACACGACACTTGTACATGGATTACATCTTCTTTCATTGGCCATTCTACGTTTTGACTTCGAATTACAACGTTCGTTTGTACCTTGAAACCATCATTGTCATCATGAGATTCATCCTTTATTGTGTAGCGATTGTTTAGAATGCAATTCTATTCCTATAAACTTGTATCCTCCCTTTTTCATTAAACCTCCTCGCCTCAGGAGTGTGACTTGTTAATGTTCTATTTCTTTCTCGATATGTCTTGTGATTTTGAAAATTCATACCGTCTAGAGACCTTGCTGCATTGCATCTTGAAGCTGAAGACACGGATGATATGCGTCGTTTTTATCTCTCTGATTAACGTTAGCATTCTTGAACCATTTCTATACTGTGTTTTCTTTACATGATTAATTACACAGTTTATCTTCTTTCGTCTTTATGGAATCCACAAGTCTTGTGTGTGCGCTAATTCTGAGTTATTATGAAATTTGGATTTAATTTCAAACTGTGTCGAAAAAAAATATACTTTGTATAGAAACTTTACAAGAAATTTAATAGTGTCAAGAAAATATTTTTATAACCTTAGACATAAAAATATATATATATTTTTCCTGTTGAGATGTTCGTTTAGGACATAATGTTTTACCAGTAAACTTTAAAAATCGAGCAAGTTACGCTCATTTGAGATTGTATAATCTGAGAAGTTATTTTCGGAATAATTCTAAAATATCATTTTGTTGGCAGATTTAATGAAAGGGCATTTTCGTCCATTTTTGATCCGTTTCAAGTCTCGGGTAAAACTAGAAAATTGTTTAAAACATCGTTTTACATCGAATTGCATTAGACTTTGAGTGTTAAAAATATCATTTAGTGAGTCAATGGGTCAAGTCAAATCCAAAAGTCAAAGTTGACTAAAAAGGGTCAAAGCTGATAGAAATTTTGAAATATAGTTTTTAGGCGTTTTTGAGTTCGTGTGAGCTCGTAAAACTGTAGCTAATGATATTTTACAACCATGAAACATTGATTGTGTTTGAAAACGTTTATAAATAGTAACTTGAGCTCGGTCATATATAAATCTTGAACTTTTAGGAACCAAGAGATTTGATAAGCTGATGTTCTACTTTCTTAAAAGTGTATTTTTGTCAAATGAATTACGATGTGAACACCTACGGATTCCTTTATCCTTTCTTTTATAGATGACTTATTTGTCATTCTATTTTCTTTCTCTGCTTCTATCTTACCACTGATTCGGGTCGAGGTTGAAGATCTTGTTTTCATATCGTTCGTTATCATTTTGGCACGTGTCTCTTGACGATTCCTGTTAAACCTCTTGAAACCTTAGCACCTTGTAACCATTTCATTGATTGCCATGAACTACCCTTTATTACCCTCATGTAACCCACTCGCTATTTTATAAGTTACCATATAAGCTCAAACTGGTATTGTTTGCGAAACATGTTACAAAATGTTCCACTTGGACTTTACAAATTACTTGAAGGTTATCTTATACAATTAATTTATATTAATTTTACAATGCATTTTCACAATTTATTCTACTTTGGTCTTATGAAGAACCCTTGTAACAAAACAAGTTGTTGAATTAAATATCTAGTCAATAACTTAGTGGCGAAAAGTTTCATATGTTATTATGATTCCTGTTTTTACAAATGCTATTATATACATATTTTAAATCATATGATATGTAATACTGGTTTGACGAAGCTGAGCATCGCATTGTTAGTCCTAAATTATGCATGGCCTGATCACCTATGCCTAATTTAGAAGGAGCCATGCAAAACCAAATAGTAGTCGCCCTAAATATTTGACCAACAACCAACTTTTTAATTATGTTCCTTAAAAAGTTTAGAAAACTTTTACTTCTTATGCGAGTATCAACAGTTCACGACATACACTTATGAACCCTCATCTTATCTTGAACAAAGTACATGCTTCAAGCACAGAGTCCCTTACTCAACAATCTTTTCTTTACTCGTTACCTCATCATCCTCATGATACAATTCTTGTTATTGCTTGTCTAATTTCTTATCATTGATACCCGACTTGAAAGTTTCAACGTTGTTATGCTTCTATGATCGACCATCTTTATCTATTTTGGTAGACCTTTGAAACGTCTCTGGACGCGATTAATGATTTATGACTGGACGTGAACGATGATTTCATGTATCCGTCATTATGTGTGTTAGACTTCATCGTCTTGAAATTCATTCGTGTGAATCATGCGTTGATTTCGCCTTTCATTGCTAATGTTGTTCATTTTACTAGAATTACTCTTAAATAACTTCTTAATAATTTTCTTTGATTCGAAAATTCCCTGTGTGGCTTTTCTCTTTCGATCGTATGTCGACCACCGAGAACTTAATAAGCCGTTATTGGTGTCACCAACTGCACTCAAGAAGTGATGACTTGCTACAATCCTTGTTTTTTATTATTTTATATCATTGACGCGACTATCCTATCATGTTTGTTAAGAATTGATATGATTCTTGTTTTATTCCCTTGTGTTATCGCTCGCATACAGATTGTTGACCTTTATATGATTCATATTCGTTGCTGTCTTGTCACCTTTTGATACCAGAAAATGTTACGTGTTTATCATTTGATACCTTAAACACTTTCTTGAATTTCTAAAAATTATTATTATTAACTTTTAAGAACGTTTTATACATTTTATCAAATGTTTAAATTACCAAAAAAACTATTTCAAGTTAAGTACATGATCTATACATCCTATTTGGTACATTTATAACTAGTATTTAAAAAAGGTATCAAGCTGTATCTTTTAAAGTATTTGATTATATCGTACTTTACTATCAATATAATGAAATTATTAAATTAATTCATAATTTCTAACAATGATTCTAAATAAATTGGAAAAACCTGATTTTTCTAATGGTAACGATAAACCTGAGGTTTTAACGATAATTTCATGTAGACACCCGAAAAGCTCTTAAGCTGATCAAAATAACTATTTGAACTGAGTTACTTTTACTTTGAAGTCCTGATCAAGAAAAAAAAAGATTTGACAACTGTTTACCCACTCATTTTATATAGAGTTTGATTTTTTAAATCACTATACCTTGTAAAATTTCTGTTAACCAAGAAAATATTTAAAACTAAGTTTTAAAGTAATCCCAAAATCCTAGACAACTGACTATGACAGCTTGTATCTTAAATGATCATATGTTATTCATTTTTTCTCCCTTCTATTTCCGTTGTAACTAGATTGTTACGTTTTAAGATTGTCATGTTTTACAGTTGCACGATTTGGGACCCCTTGTTTATTTACAATCATGGTTCATTTTATCGCACTTTGCCTGTTTAAGCGATTATTGTGTTCATTCTTGTTAGTTTATCGCACGTATTTTCAACAATTCTATCTCTTGATGTATCTCCGTATTGAAAGATCGTTATTCTAATCCAAGACTGAAAAGTTATACGATAAGGAGTTAAGAAACTGAAGCATAGTGAATTCTAACCGTTAAGATTCGTCGTGGTACGGAAATTACCTGGGAAGCAATGAATTTTGTTCTACACTTTGTACCTCCTCTTGTCTGCATCTTCTACTGTTTTCAGGAGAACTCTGAGGACCAGAGTTCCTTTAGGGGGAAGACTGTGAGAACCCGTACTTTCCCAGCATTATTTTATTCTTTTTATTCGTGCTTCTTGAATTTTCCAACGTATTACGTTTTCTTGTATTGTTATATGTAAATCCTGAGATCTTGATAATTTTAATAAATTATACTTTTCAAGTATTTTCTGATCATTGATAATACTTTATATGGAATTATAAAATTTTTATTTTATTTTTCCATATTTAATTTAAATCAAAGTTTTTGATTTAAAATCACCGCTTGCGTTTTACAACGAGAATTCCTAGTGATCTTGATACCGACGGATGCCCAAAAGTTTACATTTATTTATCGATTGTTTTGATATTTAATATTTTCGACAATTTCGTTTTAATTACGTATTAAGTCGTGTCGGGAAATCCTATAATCATTTTTATGATGCATTGTAACTTTTGAAAAGTATTTTTACGAAACCCGAGCCCCGTAAAGATTTTCAATATTTACCAATAACCATTTTCTACCCTTTAAAACTATTAAATGTTTTTAAGTCCACAAGTTTCAAACTTGGCAAGATTGGTCCCTCCACTACCTACCATATAAAAACCTTTTTTCTTCCACCAACTTACACATACATTCATTTTTAACAAAAAAAACACACCCTCCCCTCCCCCTCATTTCTTTTCGCCACCACCACCACATAAACACCCTTAAAACCTTTATTTTCAACATGATAAATCCAAAACTAAAACAAGACCCCATCCTAAAATGTTCTTGTGATTCTAATGATACTAAATTTTTATACATGCATCAAGTTTTTATAAACTTATGATTTCATGGTTGTATGATGTTTTAATCATCATGCATGTGTTATTTTTGGTAAGATTATCTTGTTTTGAACATAAAAAGTCTTGTTTTTAATCTTTGATTTTTGTTAGATTTTTCATACAAGTGTTTTTAGGATTGTTTGGTTGATAGGAATGATGGTATATTGACTATATAAGTATAGGAATGAGTGGTTTTGGTTGAAAATTTGATTTGTCTTGTTTTCTAAAAAGGTATTTTGGGACAGCAGGTATTAAACAGATTTTTCGGGGGTTTAAGTTCTGAGAAAGGCTAAGATTATTTTATATTGTTGTAGAGTTTTCCGAGACGTTCTTTTTGGTATAAGATAGAGCTTCTAAGTCATTACGAGTCAAAAGTTATGCTAGTTTTAGTTTTCGTGTACCGGGAGACGCAAGTCGGCACAATCCGAAATTGTGGCTGATTTTGGGTCGACTCTCGGGGACTTTAGGCTTGGTTAGATAGTTGATATTACTGGTTTTCAAAGTTTACAAACTGAGTTTGATGAGTCTAGTAGTGGTTTCAAAAGACGGATTGTCGAAATTCTACTTTTAAAGTGGTCCAAACGGTTTTACAAAACAAGTGCACAAATCTGTCCCAAATTTGGAGTCGAGTAAAGTGTGGAGCTGATGGATTTTAAAGTGTGAACATTGGCTCAAATTTTGGTGAGGTCTTATACAGGTTATAAGTGACCTTAACACCAATTTTCATCTAAATCGGACAAGTCTAGATAGGGTAGATCGGTGTGTACATTCGGGGTGTACTTGCTGATTTTATTTGGACACATAGTTCAATGCTTGTGTTGCGTGAGTTTGAGTATTCACCATCGGACATGGTGACTTACTCAAGTGCTTAGTCATTATATAAATGACTTAGCTACTGGTCCAAATAAGGTTAAAGGATAGTTTCACTTGCGTACTTGGCGTCTTATGACGAGTCGACTTCAAGTGTACAAGTGTTTAAACAAGTAACGTTGGATAAATGGATTCAATTGGTTCGTGTCAATGGTTTTGAAACATGAATATTTTGAAAACATTTGAGTCATATTATATTTGGTACATATCGATATTGAGTTCGAGTCTTAACGCGCGCCTTATTTTGATAGATTGCGGTTTTCGTGTTTCCCGGGCATCCATATCGTCGGTGATCTCACTACCATTGTTTCTACTCAGTTGTTGAGTACCGTGATTGACTTACCTCGTGGCTAAGGTGAGTTCGTAGCCCCTTTTTACTTGTAAATGGTTTCTAAACACGGGGTGAGATTTTACATGGTGGAACACAACCATTTAAAAACTGTGTGCTATCCTCAACTTGTATGCTATCCAGAATTTGTATGCTTTCCAGAACTTGAGGATTTCCAACTGATTTTCATTGATATTATTGCTTTTAGTCTTTAGCCTTAAGTTACCTCTCATTGATCATGAACCGTTAATTAATCCTGCTACCAAGCGCGAATGTTGTGGGTGGATCCATCGGGATTGACTATCCCCGTCCCGATTACCTTAACGCACTAATATTTGTTTATTCACTTGAGTATTTAGGCTGAATACTGACTAGAGGAACTTACACTGAGTTAAGCTTCGGTTCATGAACTAAACAACAATAATAATGTTTCGGACAATGGTTACTATACATAACCATTTTCCCCTATTTCTTGTTTACAAATGAATGCTTGTGTTCCACATACTTATTGCTAAACCTATGAATATCACTCAACTTTGTGTTGACAATTTTACATGTTTAATCTCAGGTATTATTACTTAGCTTTGCTTGGATGGGAGCCCGCAGGATGTTATCGCAGCTTGGAGATTTCTGTGATGCTTTTAAAAGACTGTTTTTAGTAAAAACTGTCAGGAGTTTATTCTATCTTTTGGGAAACTTTATGTTATAAATCGAGACGAAATAATATGAGTTTCCGCTTCTAAAACTCTAGGACCTATGTTTAAAAACTCTGGCCTTTTATGATGTAATGTACATGTTTTTATTTCGTCAGCTTTGTATGAACTGTAATTTATTATTTCTTATACTATGACGTGTTACCCCATCGTTGCCTAGTTGTTCCATGTCAGATTTTGGGGGTCTCACAGTATCAATCAGCCCTTCTTCATAATTGTACTTTCCATAAATCTGAGCTAAGGTGTCATTCTTGATTGAGTTATTGGCTCTCTGAGTCTGATTCATACTCAGCCATTTTATAGGAAGGCTGTTGACAAATGTGGCATTAATCTTAGCTTGACCAATTGTGACATCATTCATAGCAAGGTCATTGAGAAGAATCTTTAGCCTTGTATAGGATTGTTGAACCTTTTCACCTTCAAGTGCCTTGAAAGCATTGAACTGAAGTCTGAGTGCCTGAATCTTGGTTTCTCTGGTTTCAGAGGGTCCTTCATGACTAAGGATGAGGTTTGTCCACATTTGTTTGGTTGTGGGGACACTGAATGACAGACTTCATGATGTGTTTGGGAAGACAGGATATGATGATGCTTTTGAGACGTTTATCTTGGTTTGCCAATTTTCTATCAGCTGGAGTCCATTGTTTGAGAGGTTTGGGAAGAGGGTTATCTTCAGTAGAGGTAAGCGCCATGGGAACATAAGGACCATTTTCTAGAATATCTAGAAGAAATGGTTCAAGTCCATCGAGATACACAAGGAATTGACTCTTCCAACTAGCAAAATCTTCTTCATCAAAGACTGGTACGCTGGTGACATGTGATTCGCCTCTTGAGTCAAGAAGTTAAGGTAGATCATCTTCATTAGGAGGTGGAGGAGTGAGTCTTGGTGAAGATGGTGATGCATTGTTGTTGTTTCTAGAAGGCGATGGTTGTGGGTTGGTTGTTTCTGGCATGGTAGATCTTGATTATAAAACTGAGAATGATGTTTCTTGAAGGTTTTAATATCAAACACCGCTCTGATACCAATTGAAAGTCCCTAATCAATGCTAGAAACACTAAACTTAACTAATCAACACAAGTAAATACTTTTCAAACGTAATACTTTTATTGTATAATAAATAATTACAGGTGTTATGGATGACACCGTTTGATGACAGTGTGTTGTGCACACTTTGAACAACTAAATAACCTAACTTATGAATACAGTCACAGCTGTTTGATTCAATAAGTTCTAAGCATTAATGTGTGAATATTCTCAAAGTGTTAAACATTAATGCTGGGCTACACATCCTATTTATAGTGATACGAGGTTGACCTAAGTACTAGTTGATGGTGACTACACAAGACATTCACTTTTCAGACATCTGTCACAAGATGCTCTTCTATTCTTGGTAGTCTGCCATAATGCTTTAGGAAAACAGATCTTGAAATAGTTTCCCTTTTCTTCATAGTCTCATACACACAATGGCATGTCCAAAGTTTGCTGAGTGTTAACAGGGTATTGCCACCCCTGTTAACCCTCAACCCCTCAGAGTCCCTGATACATCTTGGCTGTTATCCATCACAGCCAATGAGTATGTCTTCAAGTAATCTTCGACTTCCTTGACAATGTCTCTGACATGGACTCCTCTGAGGTTGCTCACAGAGACTTGGATCTCTGTGAGTCTTCCGATACTTGCCTGCCTCCTAGGCACAGGCAAGTGACTATCTAACAACTTAATTTGTGTTTAAATTTATGATACAGGGAATCTAACAAACTTAGATTCCCAACAACTTATGAAGTAGTTTGGTATCTCAAGGGATTAATCAATCATCCTAGAGATAAGCTCAATTGCACAAGTTACACATGATATAAGGCCTACTAACCGTGAGGATGCGAACCATGGAAATCATGCTTGATACTTTAAGCTTCTACTAACTCACTCTACATCCCCATAGTGAGTCAAGTATCCAAGCAATGAAGGTTTGAGAGGATAAAAGAAGAGAATCACAAACCACAACCAAATGTCAAGGCAAGGTGTAGATCCCATTCAATCCATAACACAAGATTTAGAGAGAGAAATAGTAGCAAAGTAGAGAGAGAGAGAGAAGAGAGAGAAGTGGAAGGTTTACACTAAAACTATGTGTTTTATAAAATGAACCAACACCCTCTTCCACATGTGGAAGAGGGTTATATATGCCACGGCCTAAGGCCTTTGTGGGCTTCATCTTGGGCCGAGCTTGGCTTTGTTTTGGGCTTACGCCCCTAACTTATACAATATTAGCTTAAAGTCCAAGCCCGGTTTTCCCAACTAACCTATTACAATACAAGACCATTTAACGACTGAGATGACCTATTACATTCTTGTTCGACTATATAAAATATAGGGCTAACAATCTCCCCCAATGTATTGGTCATCTTAAAATGCTTAAAAAGCATAAGATGGATGAGTGAATACATTCTTGTCGAGGAGATCTTCCTGCTTTGGTCTTGTATCTTGGTCTTGATCTTGTTTGTAACAGCTTTGTTCCTTCATGCTTTCGTGATCTTTATCTTGAGCCTTTGTCATTTGACTTTGAGTGCTTGAGATCTTCATCTGTGCTCCTTGTAACTAAGATGACCTATTACATTCTTACATTCTTAGGTATCTTGATTATCGCCATCTTGTGCTCTTGTGACTTCTGAATCGACATCGGTTGCACAGCTACGCCACCTTCTTGATATGCATCAACATATATATACACAGATGAAATGGCTTTGAACATTTCACCCTAACTAGGTAGCGTTTTACCTCCGGTCGGTGAAGACCGTTAAACGGTATTAAATACCGTACATGTGATCAGATAGATTCGAATAAGAACCTCCTTGACAGGGTTTCCCGGCGGTAGTGGCCAGTTCTCTTTACTCGACCGTCTCAAAGCAGACTGCGAACGTAAAGAGTGAATCATAAGGATAAATTATCCGTATGATTAGAGTCGTAAATTCAGATTTCCTGGAACAAGTTTGATTCTAAAAGAATCGCACCATTGTTGCTTTCCAGTTTACCACAAGCTCGATTCATAAGAATCTTGCATGTTACCTACCGCAGTGTTGTTTGATGTTGACACTGGAAGGATTTCCATTCGTCACTGTGAACACTAATGAGTGTCACTCTTAATGTTCTGGCAAGATCACATGGATTTTGCGAAGAAACCTGGAATCAAGTTTGAATCAATTAAGAATCCAAACTTAGTTGCTTTCCAGTTCTCACAAGTTTGATTCGTGTAGAATCGCACAAGTTACCTACCATGAGCTTGTTTGATGCTGGCTCAAGCAGGATTTCCATCTTCATTGTGAATCGTATCACTCAGATGTTCTGGCAATATCACAAGGATAATGCGTAGGACTCGATTGTGTCCTAATGAGATGATAAATTGATCTCGTTTGGCTCTAGACTCAATAAGTGCATTTTGGTAATCGGAGGCTGGAGCAGACTGCCACCTTTTCAATATTAACTGACTCGGAGTGAGAAAGTTAATAGATACGTGTTGATCTCCGTGACAATGAGACAAGTTTCTTTTGAGAGAAACTCGAATGGCTGGGAAGGGTTGTGCATTGCATCACTGGGTCCATGATGACTTGTCTTCAATAGATGTATTGACCCGGTTTCTGCCTAAGTTGCATAGAATATTCAACTCCTTCAATGCTTACCAATACGTCATCATTAGCACCTTGTTGTGATTGTTCCAGTGCTAACTTAAGTACTTGGTCCGCATTCAGCTTCATTCAACTCCATCTTTCCTAAGGACAACTATTTCTAGCTATGGAATGTCCTTGGGGAGATCCCTCCGGTTCTGGTTGGATCATAGGACTTAGTTTCCTATCCTAAACCACCTTTTGACTCCATCGTTCCGTCTTGGATAGTAGGTTGTTTTGGGTAAAGATCGTAACCATAAAACCATTGAAAACCATTCAAAGTGTTTGATAAAAATCAAAACTTTTAACACTTTGAAAGTTTTACATTTCCAAAAAGCTCCCCCTATACACATGCATCGATATACGAAACGGTTTGGCATGTGAAGGAAAGAGTTGCACTTGAGTCTTTAAGATCACATGTTGCGATATATTACATTTTAATCACATTTTCTCCCCCTATCTCTAATATAAAAACATCATATTAGAGATACCAATTGATTAAAATATGACAATTTCTGAAAACCGATTGGGAGAGAAACATGTGTGCACGCATGAATCATGGAACATTAAGTCAGGTTGCTCCCCCTCAACAATATATGTGTGTCTTGAGACAAAATTTGACAAAATTTTGGAAAAACGACACCACAAAATATGTTGAGGTACGGAGATGAGATGCCTTTTCCGATATAATATATTACATTTGACAATTTCATATCATTTTCGGAATGTGTTGGATACATAAAATATGACAATTTTGGAGATGTACCCAACAACATTAAAAGGCTTGATTTTAAAACGCTCCCCCTCAAAAATTGATCAAAATAACATATGACAATTTTGAGATATAAAAACCAATTATGAGGAAGGGAGTGTTGAACACACAATTTTGAAAGATTTAGAAAAACCTTTTGAGAAAGTCTTGAAAAACTGTGTTCAACGGTTTTAAAATAATCAGGATAGAAGACTTATCTTCTATTGCTTAGGGAAAGCGCACTGAAACGTACACTCCCCTTTCGGGTCCGTTTTTCATGAGCTCAAAACTTTGATTGTTTTGTGACTAGCTCATGACCGAGAAAAATAAATTTCCCGTTATGAAGGATAAGTTATCATCCGTGATAAACTTTCCTTAAGTTGAAGTTCGAGTTCTAAGCTGACATTTACTTAGAAATCGTTTTTCATGAACTTAAAAACTTTGAATGTTTTTATGAGAAGCTCATGACCGAGAAATATGAATTTCTCGTTGAGAAGGATAAGTTATCGTCCGAGATAAACTTTCCTTAGTTGAGGTCCGAGTTCTAAGCTGTGATGCGCCTAAAAGTCATTATGAGAGAAAAATCAAGCAGCTTCATTTGCCAAAACCTCCAAGTCTTCGGGAGTCATATACTTCATACCAAGACGACCAACGAGATACGCAAACCTATCTTTCGATAGAGCTTTTGTAAACAAGTCTGCCACCTGGTACTCAGTTCTGACAAAGTATAATTCCACGATGCCGCGTTCCACTTGTTCCTTGATGAAGTGATATCTGACATCGATGTGCTTGGTGCGGGAGTGCTGAACCGGATTACAAGATATGGCTATGGCCGACTTTGAGTCACAATACATAGGTATTTTATCAAAGTGGAAGCCATAATCCGTGAGTTGAGTTCTCATCCAGAGGACTTGAGCACAACACGCGGATAGAGCCACATATTCTGCTTCAGCTGATGAGAGCGAAGTGCAATCCTGCTTCCTTGACGACCAGCTGACAAGCTTGTCTTCCCCTAGAAACTGTATGCTACCAGAAGTGCTTTTTCGACTATCAAGACAACCTGCGTGATCAGAATCTGAAAAAGCTGTTAGATGAAAACCGGTTTCCCTCGGATACCAGAGTCCCATGTGAATGGTATTCTTAAGGTACCGAAAGATCCGTTTAACCTCTTTGAGGTGCTTTTGAGTAGGTCTGGCTTGATATCGTGCACAATAGCATGTGGCATGTTGAATATCAGGCCTACTGGCTGTAAGGTACATAAGTGACCCGATCATACTGCGATATCGCGTTTGATCTACGGGATATGAGTACAAGTAAGCATCTAGGGATGTGGTCGACAATGGTGTACCAACGTGAGCACATGAGGTCATACCATGCTTTTTAAGTATCTCTTGAGAATACTTAGCTTGGTTAATGAAGATACCACGTGGGGATTGATGAATCTGGAGGCCTAAAAAGAATTTTAGCTCCCCCATCATTGACATTTCAAATCTGCTGTGCATTAATTTTTCAAAACGTTTTGAAAGTTTTGGGTTCGTAGAACCAAAAATAATATCATCAACATAAACTTGCACCAGCAGTATGTCATCCCCATTATTTATTAATAAAAAGAGTAGGATCAATAGAACCTTTGGAGAATCCTTTTGAGACCAAGAAGTTGGATAGTTCTTCGTACCATGCCCTTGGAGCTTGCTTAAGTCCATATACAGCCTTCTTGAGACGATAGACTTTGTCAGGATGATGAGGATCGATGAATCCTTCCGGCTGATTCACATACACTTCTTCCTTCAAATGACCGTTGAGAAAAGCAGTTTTAACGTCCATCTGAAAAACCGTGAAGCCCTTATGTGCAGCATAAGCAAGGAATATCCTGACAGCTTCCAAACGAGCAACTGGAGCGAATGATTCATCGAAATCTATGCCTTCTTGTTGACGGTATCCCTTAACCACAAGACGTGATTTGTTTTTGATGATGGTTTGTTCTTCATCCAGTTTGTTTTTCCAGATCCATTTGAAATCTAAAATTGACATTCCATAGGGTCGGTCAACAAGTTCCCAAACATTTAGGCGTTCAAACTGATGAATTTCGTCTTGCATTGATTCAATCCACGCATGATCAGTCATGGCTTGTTTGATGTTTGTAGGTACAGTTGAACTTACGGTGAGTGCATACATACACACATCGCCATCGGTTTCGAGTTGTCTGCGTGTTCGAACCGGTTGTGAAGGATTTCCAATGACTTGCTCCAATGGATGATCACGTGTCCAATGGTGAGTGGATGGATATGGTTGGTAGAATGTATGCATGTTGGACGGATCAACATGTTGAGTAGAAGACTCTCCGACTTCGTGTACCGGTGTACCGAACGGATTGATAAATTCTTCTTCGTCAGGTTGTGCATCGACTGCTTGATTGTTGTTACCTCCTTCAACATTGACGGTTGGTGATGTTGGTTGTATGATAGTTTCTGGAATTTGTTGAGTATCCAATGGAATATTCTCTTGAGCAACGGTTGCTGAAGTAGAGGCAGTTGTGTCTTGTGAACTTGGTTCGGGTTCATCAGCAGTATTGACAGCGGAAGGCTTTGACACAACTTGATTGTTTCCATAGTAATATTCTTCAAACATTGGATCATATAAATCAACCAACTCATTCATATGTGTCGTATCCGTCGATTCTGCTGTGGGAGTATTTTCTTGACATTCTTGCACGGGACGTACACTATTGTGTGTAGGTGTCATTGCTGGACATTGAGGTGCGGGACTTGAGCTGTTGTGATCAAGTACCATTAGTGGCAATTCGTCAAAGTTCACATGAATTGTTTCGACAATAATCTTTGTTCACTTGTTATAGACTCGATATCCTTTCGACAATGTAGCATACCCCACAAAAATACATGCATCACCTTTTTCTTTCATCTTGTCGAGATTCTCACCGTCTTTAAGGATGTAGCATAAAGATCCAAATACGTGAAAGAATTTGACAGTAGGTTTCCTGCCATTGATGATGTGGTAAGGTGTCTTTTCATGTCTAGGGATGACGAGAGAACGATTCTGAGTATAACAGGCAGTTGCAATTGCTTCAGCCCAGAAGAATAGCGGTAATTTTGAAGCAGAAAGCATTGTTCGAGCAGCCTCAACCAAAGTACGGTTCCGTCTTTCGACAACACCGTTTTGTTCAGGAGTTCGAGCAATAGACGTTTGATGTTCGATGCCTTCTTCTTGAAAGTAAGATTGCAAGTTCTTGTTCAAAAATTCAGTACCCCTATCCGTTCTTACGGTTAAGACTTGAGCTTGAAGATTGCGTTGTATCATCTTGAGAAAGTTTTTGAGAACCTCTGGTGTTTCATCTTTGGACCTTAAGAAGAAAGTCCATGTGTATCTAGAGTAATCATCAACAATCACGAGAATATACTTTTTCCCGTTAATACTCTCTACACGCATGGGACCACATAAATCCATGTGTAGAAGTTCCAATCGTCCTTTTGAGCTTGGGGTAGTCTTTGATTTGAAAGACTTCCGTTTTGCTTTCCCCAACTCACAAGAAGAACAAAGATGGTCTCTGACGAATTTCAACTTAGGAAGACCGGTCACAATATCATTCTTCGAAAGCAAGTTGATGGTGTCAAAGTTGAGATGTGACAATCGTTGATTCCATAACCATGCTTGAGATGATGACGCTTTAGCCATTAAGCAGATTAGATTTGTTGTAGATGTGTCTTGAAGAGTTACTGTGTAGAGATCAGAACCACGAGAACCTGTAAGAAGGTCATTCCCATCGTAGTCTCTAACATAGCAAGTAGATTTCCGAAAAGCCACTTCCAAATCCGCATCACAAAATTGACCAACCGAGAATAAATTGTGATTCAGTCCCTCGACGTAATAAACCCGTTTTATAGTGATATTCCCTTGAACCAAGTCTCCATATCCGAGTATCGGTGCAAATTGATCATTTCCAAACTGTACCGTACCCAGAAACTTCTCCACGAAGTTAATGAGAAGCTTGAGATTGCCCGTCATGTGCTTTGTGCACCCGGAGTCCATTATGAATAGGATGATTTCGACGAGCTGCAGAAGAATTAGAAGACAATGTAGCATTTGACAAATGGGAGCCCTTGATAGAAACGGGTTCCAAAATAGTAGTGGGCCTAGATGCGAAGTCTACAGGCAAGCTGATTTTCCTAGACCCAATCACTAAAGTGGTTAACTTAGGTACCCATTTGTATCCTGGTGGTGTAAATCTCGAATACCCCCGTGTACATGTCCTAATCATGTTCTCATATAGCTTCTTTAATCTGTTTTGTTTACGCAGAGTAGTGGAGTCTAACGCACTTAGTTTCTTAAGTGGTTGATCAGTGGATTGGTTCAAAGTTCTTGTGGGTTCTCTAGTACTAGTGGGCACAGGAATAGGCTTCCTAGTTCTAGTATTCACGCCATTATGATTAAGAGCACAAGCATCATGATTGAAAGTACGAACACATTTTCCACATTCAACACAAACAACTTCAACATTCGAGGTCTTAGCATTTAAACTGTCATTACAAGCAATTACAGACGTTTTATTCTTAGAAAACGTAAAATTCCTACGGTGATCTTCTACTTCCTTCTTCTTCCCTTGACTATTGTTAGGCATGACTCTATCTTCAATTCTAGTGCTCTTAAGCTGTGGTCCGCTAACACTAGTAGTGGGATTTACTCCTGTAGAAGAAGACACACGTTGATTAGTTTTCCTAGTACTCTGAGGTAACTGCGTTGTTCCAGTTTGAGTGGACCTAGTGTTCATCTTATACATTCCTGGTGCTATCACATTTGTACTCTTATCATTTCCTATCTTAGGCAAAGTCTGTGGGGATTGTCCCAATATAGATGATTTAGGGCATTTAACCGCATTCGGTTGACGAACGGCGGATGGTTTACCCAAAACAGACTTTCCTTTGATTTTCTCAATGAGTTTCTGTAACTCACTTATGGCTATGTCCCTTTCTTTTAGCTGAGCTTTCAAATCATTTATTTCGAAATCTTTTTCATTTAGTATACGAAACGAAGAAGCTGACATTTCTTGACACTTTTTATGATTATGAGATTTTTCACCTTTTTGTAAAGAAAGTTCAAGAGAAATAGAGTGTTTCTCAAGTTGAGAAAAACTTTTCGAAAGTTTGTTATATGACTGAATTTGTTTCGAAAGCTCTACTTCAAGATTGCGACATTTCTCGTCTGATTCTGACACTAGACATGCTACATGACAATATTGATCTAGATCGGTATACACACCAAGTATAGCATTCATATGGTCAGCATAAAAGTATTCCTTAGAAAGTCGATCAATTTCGTTAGAAAGTTGGTGTTCCTGTGTCTTTAATTTAATTTGAAGAAAATCAACTTCATCTTCAAGAGATTTGACATAGCTTAAATCAGTTAACATTTCCTCAGTACGAGCATTAAAAAACATTTCCACATTTTTTGAAAGATCATCAATGGTTGGAACAATGCATTGTTGAATGACGACTTCTACTTGTGGGTTAGGTTTAATATTCCAAATGGTATCCCTAGAAACTTTTTCATAGTCGACGACACCTTTGTACAAATTTAAAACCCCTTGTTTTATAAACTCAAATTGCTGAACACTTTTGCTTTTCTCATCCCATTTACGTTTTTCATCCAAAATTCGCTTTTCTAACAAAATTGATTGCTTTTTGAAACTCCTTTTTAAAGAAACTTTCTTTTGGGGTTCATCACTTGGTGGTGGAACACTATTGTACATCTTTTATTCTTTGGAAAGTTCTTTTTGAGGAACAAACTTAATATAATTATCAGAATCAGAAAGGTTTATTAAATCACTTAAGTTTGATCGACTTTCTTCTTGTTGACGAATGATTTCGTCGCAGTCAGGGGAAAGCATAAGAGCAAGATTATCAACATAGCAACCGATATCATAAAGAGCAGGCTTGGTACTTTGAGCTTTCTTGAGATATTCAGGCTTGACAAAACTCGTTTTCATATTTCTATTGAGCATATTCATAGTTTGAATAGATTGACCCGTTTTGTAAACAATGTTGTTTAACGTGTCGACTCTCTTTTCCAAAGTAAGATTTTTTTCAATATCCTTTTCTTCACGAGTTTTATAAAGCTTAGTTTGTTTTTTGTTAACCGACTCTAATTCAGTAATTTGGAGTTTATGTAGCAGCAGTTATTCTTCAAGTGCCGATATCTTGTGTTTTGACATATGAATTTCGTGTGTTACTTCAGAACAATATTGTTCGTTGAGTACCTTACGTTCATATACCAAACCATTAGCTATTGCAACCCGTCGATCAGCTTCTTTTACATAATCACACTCTTTAAGCCTGTCTATCTCCTCGGCTAAGGATGCGTTTGCTTGCTTCAAACGTTTATTAGCTTCTTTGTTTTCATCAATTTCACGTTTTAAAGAGTCAATAATAGACGCAAGCAAATCACGCTCCTCATCCGAGTCAGTATCCTGAACAGCTTTTCCGTCATCATTATCATTACACATATGCTGTGAATCCGTAGAGATATTGCTATCCTCCGTGTCCATTACATATGTGTCATTGATGCTTTCGGGTTGCTCAGGATGCCGTCGTTCATTAGCAAACACATTATAGTTATCATGTGATGGTACCTTTTCAAGTGGCTCAGAATCATAGATGGGTCCAGAAGTATCATCAATCTCTGGGATCACTTCTTGAATCTTTGCCATGTACACATAATGTGCCTCCAACTCTTGATCATCGGCTTCATCATCAGTGTCATCACGCCAGTCAACTTCATCTGCTGTGAGTGGAATTCCTGCTTCTTCTTTCTTACACAACAGCATCTTTTCCTTGTGATACCCTGAGTCCTTAACCCGTTTTGGCTTCTTGCATTTCCTAGCCATGTGCCCAAATCCCTTACAGTTGAAGCATTGAATCCCAGTCTTCTGCACAACCGGAGTGCCTACAGTATCTCTAGCCCCAACTTGATTCAACGTCCTCTGATTATCATACCTAGCATCACGATCATACCTAGGTGCATGATCAACTTCCTTATATCTAGCATTGGATGATGATCTGAGGTTGTTGTTGGTAGGTTTGTAGATCTTCTTATAAGTTGTGGTGAGTAAAGACATGAGTTCTTCAATCTTCTTGTCCCTTGAAGTTTGTTCATCATCACTGTCTCCATCTGACTCGGTGTCATACTTTGGAGGTGGAGTGGGGACAAATGCTTTTGCTTTGTGTTTAGCAGCAGCTAGAGGTTTGGTGGATGAGCTTGATGATTTTGAGGAATGAGTAGGTGGTTGTTGACGGGGAACGGGTTTTGTTGAAGTAGCAGCCACAAAAGCAATAGAGTTCGCAGATCGTTCTGCCTTTTCAGCCCTAATTTCATTCACTTCATTCTGATGTTGTTTCAATATGTCATAAAGTTTGTGGTAAGATATAGTCTTGATATCCTCCCTTTGTTTGACCAAAGTCACAAACCTTTGCCATTCCGGTTTGAGTTGAAGTAGAAACTGAACATTGGCATGATGATTGGAGATGGTGCACTGATTTCTGACAAGCTCATTCATCATTTTGTAGAATCTCGAGTAATATGAGTCAATGGATTCACCATCTTCAGATGTGAATTTTCCAAACTCCCAAAGTAGATTAGTCTCGAGATCTTGAACATTGATTGACTCACCTTGCTTCAATCGATGAATTGCATTCCACATTTCCATAGTATTAGGACATGCATCAACTGTGGAATAGATATCGTTATCAATTCCAGTGAGTATGAAATTTACAACATCAGCTTCAGCTTGGAGGAGTTTCTTTTTCTCAGCAGAACATGTGTCAAAATCCTCCATAGCTCGTATAGTTGATGAAGTACCATCCTCTGCCTGTGTGGTAATTGGTTTGAATTCAAAAACTGGAGGTGGATTCTCAAGGCAGTGACGAAGAGCAGTTCGGTTTTCTTTTCCGTCGAGAAATCTGAGAAAACGAGATCTCCATTGAACGTAGCAACCGGCAGTGAGCACAGGTGGATTACCGTTGCCACCTTGTTCTAAACGAATTTGATTAGCAGTTGCAATGTTGATGTTGTTGTTAGACATGGTGAATACTTGTGAATGAATTGCAGATCTTAGTGGATTTGTTGTGATGAGGTGTGGTTGAAATTTCGTAGAGTTTCGAGAATCTTCAGTCCGACAATAAATTCCTCAGTCCGACAAAACGGTAAGCCGAAAAATTTTGTATCGCCAAATTTTGAAATTGAGTTAGAAATAGCCAAAAACTAGTAGGGAAAAAATTTGAATTTACTTGACCTAAAATTTTTAACTCTTTTTTTTTTTTTAAATCTTCGTGTAAACTATGTTCCGAGATTAGTCTAGATAGTGGCTAAGTCTAAAAATTGGTCAAACAAAATTTATCTGTCCATCGCAATATGACCCATCGCACTCTGATCGCACTCTATGATCGTGGTCTGATCGCACTCTGATCGTACTCCTAGATCGCAGTCGGATCGTACTCTGATCGTACTTGGTGATCGTACTCTATGATCGTGATGAGTGATCGCAGTGAGGGATCGCACTATAGATCGTACTGAGTGATCGTAACCTGATCGAAGTCGTGATCGTACTCTGCTAGATCGTACTCCCAGATCGTATTGTGATCGTACTGAGCAATCGTACTAAGCAATCGTAGTCTGGATCGTACTTTGGATCTTAGTGAGCTATCGTAGTCACAGATCGTAACTTGGATCGTACTAATGATCGCAGTTAGATCGTAACAATGGATCGTGACTATGGATCACAAGTAGAAACCCCCAGGGTTTATGCAAACACAAAGTCAGATCGTACCAAGGAATCAAAATACCCCTTTTCTTGGATAGTACTAGAACACACCAAATTCGTGATTTTTAGCCTAAAAATGAATCAAGCACCCAAAAATTTTGTTTTTTTAACCAAAAGAACAATACCAAATCACTACCAATAGTGAGTAGATGATTTGTATCAAGAATAAGCCAAAAAAACACAAGAAAATTTTTGGTACGAGAGTTTTTTGGATCAAAATAGGCACAAAAAAATCAAGAACACAACACACTAATCTTCAATCACCTATCCACTATAGGCTCTTGATACCAAATGTAGATCCCATTCAATCCATAACACAAGATTTAGAGAGAGAAATAGTAGAAAAGTAGAGAGAGAAAAGAGAGAGAAGTGGA
The DNA here is from genome assembly GCA_025667525.1 of Glebionis coronaria. Lineage (NCBI taxonomy): Eukaryota > Viridiplantae > Streptophyta > Magnoliopsida > Asterales > Asteraceae > Glebionis > Glebionis coronaria. Next base: position 603,621,217 of record CM046875.1, on the reverse strand, counting down.
AGGTTTACACTAAAACTATGTGTTTTATGAAATGAACCAACACCCTCTTCCACATGTGGAAGAGGGTTATATATGCCACGGCCTAAGGCCTTTGTGGGCTTCATCTTGGGCCGGGCTTGGCTTTGTTTTGGGCTTACGCCCCTAACTTATACAATATTAGCTTAAAGTCCAAGCCCGGTTTTCCCGACTAACCTATTACAATACAAGACCATTTAACGACTGAGATGACCTATTACATTCTTGTTCGACTATATAAAATATAGGGCTAACACAAGGATGCTAAGAACGAGCACATAGTCAAGTAATGATCAAAAGAGTGATCAAAAGGGCGTGTGGAAGAACAAAAACGTACCTTGGCCACAAAGTGCATTCCAAGCAATCAAGGAATCAATGCAAAGCCCAACCATGACTAAAAAGTGACTACTAAGTCTTCAAAGACTAGTATCACTCCCATCCATCTTGATATCATCATTCAATGATGCTGGAAACCAAAAAAGATGAGTCTTCTACAAGTGTAAGTAACTCAATCCACCATCAATTAAATGATTGATCTTCATGGGTACCTACACATAACAAGATGCAAACTAGTAGATACATTTCAAGAGTAAATCTAAAATGCATAAATACTACTAACTAAAATGAGATGCTATATTACCAATTAAAAGGCCTATTTTTAAAGAAAAAATAGTTTTGACCAAAGAGAAACTTTAGTACAACTTAACCTTCTAATTTGAGGAGACAATGGATCGATCCAAGTTTTAAAGTACAATATACTTCAAAGATCTTGTGTCACCATGGCTCTGATACCAATTGTAGAAACTAGAAGGGGGGGGGGGGGGGGGGTTGAATAGTTTCTCTTCAGTTTGTCTTCTAATTAAAATTTCTTTCAATTAGGTGAGTGCCAAAACCATCTTTTACTTGAAATCTAGTTGCATAATGATTAGGTTCAATTATAATGCATTAACAATGGAAAGTAGTAAGTGTGATGATAATGAATGTAAGTAAAGAGTAAAGAAAGAAATAACCTAGTAGGAAGACACAAAGATTTATAGTGGTTTGGAAACGAAGCTCTATCTTCGTTCCCACTCCACTCCTCGAGTACACCTACTCGAGATTTCCACTATATCCAGAAGCTCCCTTCTTGGCCGAGAAAACCTTACAACGTCGCTTACATTATTTTCTGACACTAAGCTAAATGTCGAGACATAATCTTAGATAAGACCAATCTACACAACGTCGCCCACTTCACCATTTTACGACACAAGGCTAGATGCCGAGTTCTAATCGAAAGATAGAACCAATCTTCACAACGTTGCCTACTTCACCATTTTCCGACACAAGGCTAGATGTCGAGTTCTAATCCAAAGCTAGAACCAATCTTCACGACTCTTCACTTTGAAGCTAAGTCAGAACTTCACACGACACAACTATACATCACTTTATAGTTTAGTGAGAACTCACAAGATACAACTACATCACTTTATAGTTTAGTGAGAACTCACAAGACACAACTACATCACTTTATAGTTTAGTGAGAACTTACACAACACATTACAACTCAACTAAACATATCCAAGTACATACATGTAACTTGGATCTACACAACACAAATCCAAGCACACACATATGCAATGGACTTACACAACTCTAATCCAAGTATTCACAAATAGCTTGGATGAACACAACTAGTCCAAGTATTCACAAATACATTAGATCTACACAAGACACAAATAAATAAATGATGAACATGACTAGATCTTTAGGAGAGGATGATCTTCGTTAAGGCTTGATCTTTAATCACATCACAAGTGTGTGATTGATTTTCTCTTTGGACAAGGTAAAGAAGGAGATCAAGAGGATAATCATAAGTAAACATACTTAACACATTAAGTGATCATTTACAAATGATTAGGATTAGAAAGGAGAAAAAAGGCTGAAAGAAATGTCCAAAAAGGGTTATGGAGAATGAAGATTTGACCCACTATTTATATAAGACAAAACCCAACAGCTAGCTGCGCGCGGTTCTTTATTGCACTAGGCGGTTCCTTATTAATAAAGAACCGCGTAGGAACTTAAGGAACCGTGGAGGTAGACTCCGCTCCTTTTTTTCTTTTATTGGATTTGAAATATCTAAGGCTGTTTAAAACCTTCAAAGGATATTCTTATGGCATTTGGAATATGCCATATTCACATTTTCATTTTGCATTTTAATAAAACATTTTCTTAAAAAGAAAGTTTATTAAAAATATTTTTGTCACATTTGACAAAAGTGAGTTTTAAGGATAATCACTTTTATGATCATTAAACATGATTAAGATATGTTAGTGTAATGATTATTACCTTGATGATAGTGTTTGTTAGATAATTCGTTTTACGATTGTGTTTGACTATAAATGTCTTGTATAGTTTGTTGTGATCAAAACTAAGAAAGATTAGTTAGCACTAATATTGTTTTTAGGCATCACTTGCATTAACAAAGATTGTTAAAAGCTTTCTAGAAATTTCAAGAAGCATGAGCATGTTGGTACACGAGATTCAAGTCACAATTTTAGCAAGTCAAAGACGATGAAGGTTACAATATCTTTAGCGCATGATGAATTAAGCTCGAGGACTATAAGTACAAGATATAAACTTCTGAAGATAAGACGAAGACTACGAGTTGAAGATCCTTAACATAGATTGATAGGGATTATACTTGTAAATCTCGAGTGACATCCCTTACGGGGAGATTGTTAGAAACAAGAAAAGTTTCGGTCACTTGTAGATATTTATACATTATAGCTCGTTTAGGTTTTCGTCTAATGTAATCGGGCCGACTAGTTGTAGTTCGCTAAGAAGCCCAATAGAAGCCCTTTATGGTCTATTAGGGTTTGTATAAAAACTTCTTCCAAAGTTTGGAAAAGGTTTTGGTTGTTTATTATTTCACATACTAGCTTCTCTTTCTAGAAAACAACCTCTATATCTTGCACTCTCTATAATCCAAAAATCATCAAGTGTTTTGTCATTTTGTGAGAAAAATTTATCTAGTTTAATTTTGAGCTGTTATAGGGGGGGACCAAATTCAAGTTTTTGTAAAATGTTTTGTCACATTTTAATGAATGTGAAGTTTAGGACAAAAAGGTTAATCTCTGGTCACTTAACAAGTATAATGATTTGTTTATACACACCTTAAGTGATTTACATTGGATGCAAACTTTTATATGTCGAGAGATGTTGACGTAAGAATACATATGTGATTACGAGTAACTTGTCATTTTACGTTATGTATTATAAGCTACATATTCGTAATTACTAAAACATATAAAAATCGTATATATTAAATATCGTAATATGTGCACTAACAAAGTGCATATGGCCATTAATAAGTACATTAATTTTGTATGCATTTAGCTATAAAAAATGATCAACTTATGTTTATTGGTGCGTTTGTACATTTGGATACTAAATACATTGATTTCGTATGCATTCAAGCTTTTCAGATTGAGCTCAAGTTTTGCTTGAATTCTACTCGAGCCAAGTTCAAGCCTTGATGCTTAAAGCTTGACAATTTATCAATCCAAACTCAAGCCTACTGTTTTTCTTTCAAGCCAAACTCAAGCCTTATTAAGATCGAGCTCGGCTTGATTCGATTGCACATTTGCTTTAAGGTAGTTGCAAGTATTACTACATAAAACTAGTTGTATACAATCATCAAGCATCTTATTCTGAGCTCTAATTTAGTTTGAATTTTTTAGCTATGACGTAATTACCCTATTAAAATGTTCCCATTAACTTTTCATAACTACATATAAAACAAACTATGCACTCTTTCTTCTTTTAATATTTCAAAAATTTTAAGTAATCCAAGTTATAAAGCATAAAGTACAATACTTCTAATGCCTAATTTTGAACATTACAAGTTTTAAAACATTTGTTTACAGCTATTAAATGCACATCTACATCAATTCAACACATATAATCAATGCTATAATTAATACTCTCTTACTCAAATGTACAAATAATATAACACGTAATAAAATTTATTTAATTCTAAAAAGTTATGTAATACAAGAATTTATTCAATATGTACAATTAATCGAAACCTAACTTATTTAAGCATTTACAAAAACATAATGTACAAACCAGCTAGACTGGTCCTCAAGAGGTAAAGTTTAATATTCAAGAGACTTAGGTAAGAACATCTAAAAAATATGTGTCTTTTTTACAACACCATCATATTTCAATAACAACTACTGTAACACCCCATTTGGATAAATGGAATGTCACAGGATAATCATGGCGTAATATCAAATCATAAGGTAAATGTCCTAAAACATTACATGACCAAAAGGGATAACCGGAATCAAACATCGGTCCCCAATATAAACTCATAAACATAGCATAAAGTAAAAGTAATGCAAAAGAAACAGAAACATATAATATAGCTCCCATCCTATGCATAACCTTTCCATGCTCTTGACCTTGTGTACCTGCCGTTTGGGGACATGAAAAGAGAAAACGGTTGAGCGAGACTGATAACTCGTTTTTACTCAGGTTAAAAAGATTCGTTGTACCAATCTCTTCGAATTGAAAAACTTATGTTTAATGTGTGACTCTATTGTTTTTGGTGGAACAAAGATGTGTCGTTGTAGTGTTTAAAGTAAAATATGCAAATACTTAAAAGTAAAAGTGCTATTAACGTAAATCTAAGTCTAATTAAAGTAAAGTGCAAGTATTTAAAAACGTGACTAAAATTAAAGGGCACTAAAGTAAAATGACGTAAACTTAAATCTATCTAAGGCAAACTTAAAGTGCGACTAAAACTAAGGCAAGTCTAAAATAAAACTAAGGCAAATAATCTAAAAGTGCAATAAAATAAACGACAAGAAAAATAAAGCTTGAAAATAAAAATCAAAGACGAAAGCTAATAAGAACCTGAATACAGCTCATTCAGAATAAACCTTCGTTTGGAACAATCACTCGTCCTAAATGTCACCTTTGGTTGAAATGATTCTTCTTCACTTGGAATATTACCAAAATCCTTGATCCGGAACAAATTGGTCTGAATATGTCACTTATCCAAAACAATGCTTCGTTCGGAACTTGCTGATTCGGAACTTGTTGGTCACCCTTGATTCGGAAGTTTCCGAATGAACCTCCTTGATTCGGAAGTTTAAAACTTCCGAATGAACAAACACTGACCCGGAACAAATCCCTTGATTCGGAAGTTTATTCGGAACTTTTAAGTTCCGAATGAACAGCTTTGGTTCGGAACTTTGGGAACTTCCGAATGAATGATCGTTGATCCGGAACTTTTGAAGTTCCGAATGAACAGTGCTTGATCCGGAACTTTTGAGTTCCGAATGAAGCTTACTGGTTCGGAACTTTTGAAGTTCCGAATGAATGATAATTGTTTCGGAAGTTTTCCTTCGTCCGGAACTTTGAATGTTCCGGATGAACAAGCTTGGCTCGGAACTTTTGTTGGTCTTAGAACTTCCGGATGAACACTTGGTTCGGAACTTTTCACCCTGAAAGATCAGAAACACAAAACAATCTTCCCGAAGAACAAGGGAAACAGTAGCAGCAGGATAACATCAATTTTAATCAAATAAACACAAACGATCTAAATATAATAATAACGAATCAACAGTAATAGTAAACAAACAATTTAAAACACGAAATCAAGTAACTTTAACCAAAATAATCAAACACCACTTGGATCAAAATAAAAGCATGAGCATGAACATAACATAAACACATGAATCAAAGAACAAGAAAGGTAGATAAGAGATTGACAAGATAAAGTAAAGATTGACAATAATTAAATGAAAACTTACTTGAAATTAAATGAATTTAAGGTGCGAGACAAGGTAATTAAATTGACAATTAAGTAAATGTCAAGTAATTAAAATGGTGGAAGAACTAGTGTCACCCTAGCCAACAAAATGAAATGTTTACATCTAATGACTATTTATAGGGGAGGATTAGGAAGCTTCCTCCCCTCTTTCCTTTTCTCTTAATTGCAAGCTTAAGTCCCTTCTTTTATTAATCTTCATTAATTCCATCATTAGTCCTTTTCTTCTAATCTTCTTTAAACTTGGACTTAAGGGGCTTTTGGCTTCGGGATTTCTTCGAACTTGTCTTTGAATTCTTCAATAGACTTGAATTCCTCGGCTTTTGATAAACTTCCGTCTTTTGACTTTTTCTTTGATAAATCTTCAGAATTGGTCGTGGACTTCCGTTCTTTTTGCACTCTTGACTTCTTGACTTCGTCTTTCATCCTTTTCTTCAATAAAAGCCCGTAAATGCCCGTGAATGTCCGTGTTTTCTCCACTTTTCACCTTTCCATCCTAAATCACAACAAAAACACAAACCACGCATAATTCTGACATAAAAGACATAAAATACACGTTTTGGTCCGGTTATTATTGTAATTAAGTGGTAGAAAAGATGGGTGTTTACACACCTATCAAATCCCCTACACTTGACCATTGCAATGTCCTCATGCAATGCATTAGTTACAAAGCAAGATTACACTTTTCATCATAATCAATCCACGTTGGCCTTTATTAAAGAGATAGAAAATTAAAGACATTCAAAATAAAGAAATCAAAAGCATACCTTGGGTTTTGAAAATGTTATGAATAATCATCATCCTCAAGTTTTCACTTTCTCCAAACCAAGCTTAAAAACGAGATCATTGTTATTATAAGTTAGTAAACTAACACGAACTCATGTGGGCCAATTACTCACTTAGACTCCCTTATTCCTAGGTGTATCTCTTATATTTTATTATTTGTCTTGAATGATCATGAAGATGCATTGTTTGACTTATTTCGATAGTTATTTAGTCTGAAAATAAAGAGCACGATTTAATCAATAGTTAGCTAAAGGACCAAATCTTTTAAAACTGCTTCTCGGGATATCAGAAAGTTCATATCTTGGCATAACTTGGTTCGCGATTTGAGACCTTTCTCGGGCCGATATTTGGCAGCGACTTCATACTTCAAATCTTGAGAGACGTTCATGAAATAATGGTCTTCTCTTCATATTTGGAATTTCTTCACTTGAAGTTTTGAGAGATTCATACTTGGACCACGACTTCTTCATTTTTCTCCAATCTTTATTTTGGACTTTGATATACAACGATCCGCCTCCTTTTATGACTTGGATCTATTTGTCCTCATACCTTGTTAGGGTCTTTTCGGATACACTTCTCCATGACTTTTGGGGAGTTTTGCTTTACGTCGTGTGTCTCGATCCTTCATATTGATTTTCGATAAATGATTCTTCACATCACTTTTGATCTTTAGCAACAAAACATAGCCCTCATGCCTTGTTAGGGCCTTTTCGGACTCGCCAATCTTCGCGCCCCGCTTCATAAGTTATGCCTTGGCTATGAACTCTCGTCATTACCGAGCAACTTTTAAACGATCTGGGGCTAGAAGCTAAGTAACTTTTCAAATCGTACAACCTTATTTATTAGCAAATAAATTATTAGCAAGCGATGGGAGAATAGGCTCATAATTAACTCACATAAATTCACGAAAGAATACCGAACTTATAATTGGCTCTATCATCTCTCGTTCTCCACAGTTTAAAATCTCAAGTAATGAGACTCGTGGATGCTTAGCCTATTAAATCAAAGTTTTGGGTTTTCGAGTCGCCTATAGGATCTTGCAAATTCTTAGACTCTTTCAAGTTTAGAAATCGCATTTTAAAGTTCCCTTGATAAACGACTCTCTAGGATCAATTATAGGAACTTGCGAAAAGTTCTTGTTCTTAACCCGTGTGAGTTAAGACTTTCGCGTTTTATAGCTCCCTATATAAAAGCCTAGCAAAACTTGACTTAAACATGTTAAGGATACTAGCTAGAGTAAACTCGGATTGAGTCAAAATATTCATAACGTTTGAAAATTAAAACCACTTATTAAACATTTATTCTAGCAAAGAAAGGAAATAACTATACAAAGATAACAACTAATAGGCCAAAATAGATCAAAAATTTTGAAAAATGTCGAAAAATTGATTTCCCGGTTAAAATGAGGACAAATACAAGGAAAAGACCACTTAACTTTGATAGAAGCCCCCCCTACACTTAAGATAAACATTGTCCTCAATGTTTAAGCATGTGGGAGTAAGCTCCCTTACACTTAGGTTATTGTGCACGTTGTTTAAATCTTGCTAAGGGAAAGACAACTAAAGAGATTCCTATTTTAATATTAAGAAAATATAAAATAGTGAATCGAAAAGAGTTTAGGATAGAACCGGGAAGACGTAGAACACGGAATCACGGGTCGTCAAGAATCATCAAGAGTGGATCATTGAAGCTCGAATCCCTGATTAAGAAGTGAGGAGAGGAAATAGCAATCCAAAGGGTCTCCCCTACACTTATGGTAAAGAAAGCGAAAAGATAGATGCATGGGTTGCCTCCCAAGAAGCGCTTGGTTTTTGTTAACCGAGTCGTGAGCCTGACTCGACCTTGATCATCAACGGAAGTAGCATGAAAAATATCCACCAGGATCAAAGACATAGTTTTCATCCATCAATAAGCAAGAGCTTAAGGCGAACAAGGCAAGCCAAAAGAGAAATGGCAAGGTTCCCTTAAGCAGCGATGGAGCACGGTGGAAGCAAAGTTGAAGTGGAGCAAGCATGTCTTCAAAATTTCCAAAGATATTTCCTTTTATTTCATCAGGAGGATACTGAGATGGCTTAAAGACTTCAATACCAGGGTCGAACACCTTTTCCTTTAGGGGAAAATAGCACTCAGGCTCAGCCGAGTGTGAAGAAGATCCGCAAAGAAGCACAACCTCGTCCTCAGAAGTGGGACAAAGAGGTGTCAAATCATACGTGCAACGGATTTCGGTGTCAACCGGTTTCTTCTCCTTGGACAAAATGCTCTTCAAATCCAAAGTAGGATCAAGACGATAATCTTCAAAGTCCAAAGGAGGTGCATCACTCTCATGAGGGAAGTATGTGTTGAGAAATTCAGAGAAATCTTCCTCAAATGAATAATCGTCCAAAGTAGGATCGAGTGATGGCGGAGGATCTTCATCATGTGAAGAATCGCTCGAGAGAGTATCAGCCTCATCAAAATCATCGAATGTGGGCAGCTCGGGATACTCAGAAGTACAATCAAAATCATCCGAATCTGAGCTAGAATCATCATCATCATAAGCATCAAAGACCGGTTGAGAATCATAAATGGGAGAAGCGTCCAAAGTAGAGTTAGAATCATCCACATTATCTTCAAAGAGTGGATTATCAGTGGAAGACTCGAATAGAGGATTGTCGTAGACGGTAAAGTCATCGAGCACATTTATCATATTCACTGATTCTCGGCTTCCAAAGGATTTTCCTGTAAGCTTCCCCATTTTAAAAACTTTAGAATCATCCCCGAGTCGTAAGATTAACTCACCTTCGGCCACATCTATTAAAGCACGTCCGGTTCTCAAGAATGGCGACCAAGTATGAGAGGAATACGAGGGTCCATTTCATAATCAACTACGACAAAATCGACCGGGAAAGTAAATGTGCCAACTTTAAGAAACACATCTTCGGCTATACCAACGGGGTAAGCGAGAGTGCGGTTTGCAAGTTCGAGAGTCATCTTTGTTGGAATGAGGTCGGGCAATGATAGTGTTTTCCAAACACTCAGTGGCATCAAATTAATACTAGCCCCGAGATCAGCAAGGGCAGTAAATTCTTCAGTTTTGTTGAACACGCAAGGCAACACAAAACGACCGGGATCGCCAAGCTTTTCCGGAAGTTCTCTAAGAAGGACTGCAGAGCAGTTTTCATTTAATCGTGTGTTGGCGAGTTCAATCAGCTTCTCCTTCTTGCTAAGCAATTCCTTGAATGCTTTGACAAATTTCGGCATGTGGCAAAGTGCTTCAACAAGGCTAATGTTGATGGTCATTTTAGATAGCATATCCACATATTTCATTACATTATAGTCATTCTTGGTTAGCTCGTTGGTCTTGCCTATGCGAGAAGGGTATGGGATTCTGGGTTGATAAGGGTTAGGTGGAGGTGTAGTTGGTGAAGGTTGTGATATTGAAGGGTTCTTCCGAGATACATCGTCATGATGAGGCGGAGACGGTAATGGTGTACTACTACTAGGTGGAAGAGAAATAGGGATACATGGTGGTGGAGGAGTTGTAGATGATGGTGGTGAGTCAGGTGGATTGACAATGGTAATTCCACTACGCGTAGTTATAGCACTCACATTAGCTCGCGGATTAGTGACGGTGTTTGAAGGTAGAGAACCCGAGGAAGAAGAAGGTTGAGCTTCGGGCAAGAAACTAGCCAATAGATTCTTTAATTCAGTTGTTTGAGTGATGAAGGAGGATTGAAGGTTTTCACGAACCTCGGTTCTGATGTCATTACCTTGCTTCAAGATATCTCCTTTCAAATTGATTATTTGGCTCTGTAGATTCTTGATTTGCTCACCTTGAGTTCTCATGATTGTGTCAACATCGGGGTTAATGGGTGGGTGTTGTTGGGTGGGTGGTTGATAAGGGTTAGAAGCACGAGGTGGGATTTGGTTGCTTCTATTGTAGTTGTTGGCGGGGTTTTGGTTTTGAGGAGAAAAACCGGGTGAAAGGTAATTGTTGGAACGGTAGCTCAGCAGGTTTCTATCCCCTTGTTGTCTAGCTTGGTAATTTTCTGGTGAATAATTACCGTAAGCTGCATACACATTTTCCTGATTTCCTTGTGTCGAAGGACAATCGGTGTATGAGTGAGGACCGCCACATGTTTCACAAGGATTAGCAACCGCTTTAACTTGTTGTTGTTGTTGGTTTGAAGCGAGAAGCGTAATACTTTTGCTCATTTCGGCCATCATGCGGGTGAGTTCGGTTATCTCAGGGTTTGCTGAGGTAGAAGAAACATTGACTCTCGTGTTGTTTCTAGAAGAAGCAGAGGAATCCCAGTTCTTATGATGAGTAGTCATGTTTTCAATTAACTCTCTACACTCCTCGGGTCTCCTTTTCATGAATGTGCCACCGGCAGCTGCATTAATCGTATCACGATCTCGAAAAGTCAATCCGTTGTAGAAAGTATCGATCAAGGTGACCGGAAGCATGTTGTGGTTTGGACAACGGTCGATCAAGACATTATATCTGTCCCAAGCGTCGAAAAGAGATTCATCAGGGTCTTGCATGAAACCGCTGATCTGATTGCGAAGGCTTGTGACCATGGATGGTGGAAAGTAGCGCGAAAGAAAGCGTTGAGTCATATCATCCCAAGTGTGAATAGAATTCTTCGGGAGACGATCAAACCATTTCTCGGCATGATGCGATAAAGTATGTGGGAAGAGTTGTAGGCGGAGTACATCCATTGTGGCCCCAGGCAACTTCATGCTTTGGGTGATTGTAATGAACTTGTTGAGGTGTTTGTTGGCATCATCATCAGGCAATCCTCTAAATGGGTTTGTTTGTACTTGCTGAATCATGTGGTGCTTCAACGAAAACTCAGGAGCGTTGATTTGCATCGGCGCAATCGGTCCTCCTCGTCCAAACATTGTTGGTTGACAAAGTTCCTCCATGGTCCGAAGATCGGGCTGTGGAAGAGCATTGTTGTTATTATTAAGGTGCGGTGGTTGATTATTGTTGTTAACACCTGCCATATCTAAATCTTCTTGAGGCTCGGGCTCTTGATAATTAGAAGATCTAGTACGCATACACCTGAAAATGCAAAAGAAAAAGAAACCAAACACAAAGACAATATATATACACAAGAAAGGTAAAATCTTTTTGTATTTTTGAAATTTTTAATTTTTATGGTTTTTATGAATTTTTTATTTTTATGATTTTTGAATTTTTTGCAAGAAAAATAACGTTCACGAGTGAACGGATCCCAAAAAGCAACGTGTCTAGCACAGAAAACTGTTGATCTTAACGAAAAGAGCCGGCAGCGGCGCCATTTGATAACTCGTTTTTACTCAGGTTAAAAAGATTCGTTGTACCAATCTCTTCGAATTGAAAAACTTATGTTTAATGTGTGACTCTATTGTTTTTGGTGGAACAAAGATGTGTCGTTGTAGTGTTTAAAGTAAAATATGCAAATACTTAAAAGTAAAAGTGCTATTAACGTAAATCTAAGTCTAATTAAAGTAAAGTGCAAGTATTTAAAAACGTGACTAAAATTAAAGGGCACTAAAGTAAAATGACGTAAACTTAAATCTATCTAAGGCAAACTTAAAGTGCGACTAAAACTAAGGCAAGTCTAAAATAAAACTAAGGCAAATAATCTAAAAGTACAATAAAATAAACGACAAGAAAAATAAAGCTTGAAAATAAAAAACAAAGACGAAAGCTAATAAGAACCTGAATACAGCTCATTCAGAATAAACCTTCGTTTGGAACAATCACTCGTCCTAAATGTCACCTTTGGTTGAAATGATTCTTCTTCACTTGGAATATTACCAAAATCCTTGATCCGGAACAAATTGGTCTGAATATGTCACTTATCCAAAACAATGCTTCGTTCGGAACTTGCTGATTCGGAACTTGTTGGTCACCCTTGATTCGGAAGTTTCCGAATGAACCTCCTTGATTCGGAAGTTTAAAACTTCCGAATGAACAAACATTGACCCGGAACAAATCCCTTGATTCGGAAGTTTATTCGGAACTTTTAAGTTCCGAATGAACAGCTTTGGTTCGGAACTTTGGGAACTTCCGAATGAATGATCGTTGATCCGGAACTTTTGAAGTTCCGAATGAACAGTGCTTGATCCGGAACTTTTGAGTTCCGAATGAAGCTTACTGGTTCGGAACTTTTGAAGTTCCGAATGAATGATAATTGTTTCGGAAGTTTTCCTTCGTCCGGAACTTTGAATGTTCCGGATGAACAAGCTTGGCTCGGAACTTTTGTTGGTCTTAGAACTTCCGGATGAACACTTGGTTCGGAACTTTTCACCCTGAAAGATCAGAAACACAAAACAATCTTCCCGAAGAACAAGGGAAACAGTAGCAGCAGGATAACATCAATTTTAATCAAATAAACACAAACGATCTAAATATAATAATAACGAATCAACAGTAATAGTAAACAAACAATTTAAAACACGAAATCAAGTAACTTTAACCAAAATAATCAAACACCACTTGGATCAAAATAAAAGCATGAGCATGAACATAACATAAACACATGAATCAAAGAACAAGAAAGGTAGATAAGAGATTGACAAGATAAAGTAAAGATTGACAATAATTAAATGAAAACTTACTTGAAATTAAATGAATTTAAGGTGCGAGACAAGGTAATTAAATTGACAATTAAGTAAATGTCAAGTAATTAAAATGGTGGAAGAACTAGTGTCACCCTAGCCAACAAAATGAAATGTTTACATCTAATGACTATTTATAGGGGAGGATTAGGAAGCTTCCTCCCCTCTTTCCTTTTCTCTTAATTGCAAGCTTAAGTCCCTTCTTTTATTAATCTTCATTAATTGCGTCATTAGTCCTTTTCTTCTAATCTTCTTTAAACTTGGACTTAAGGGGCTTTTGGCTTCGGGATTTCTTCGAACTTGTCTTTGAATTCTTCAATAGACTTGAATTCTTCGGCTTTTGATAAACTTCCGTCTTTTGACTTTTTCTTTGATAAATCTTCAGAATTGGTCGTGGACTTCCGTTCTTTTTGCACTCTTGACTTCTTGACTTCGTCTTTCATCCTTTTCTTCAATAAAAGCCCGTAAATGCCCGTGAATGTCCGTGTTTTCTCCACTTTTCACCTTTCCATCCTAAATCACAACAAAAACACAAACCACGCATAATTCCGACATAAAAGACATAAAATACATGTTTTGGTCTGGTTATTATTGTAATTAAGTGGTAGAAAAGATGGGTGTTTACACACCTATCAGAGACGCTCAGTGCGCGGATATAAAATAGTAACATGGAATATCATAACATAAGTGAAGGCTAAAATGAAAACATAAAAATGAAAATGCAGCGGAATAATGTAAGTACTGGGAAACCTGGCGACATGTAGTAAACTTGTAACTTGAAATAAACTGGTTTATTCTTAAAGTATCATGTTCATGTAAATACTGAAAGTCTGCTGTTTAATTATGAAAGTGTAATTTAACTGCCAAAGAGCTCATATAGGTCATGAAATATATCAACGTGCATGAATACATGGAGGGGTGACCTCGTCATGCTATAGAGGGGTGACCTCTAAATACTGTGCTGGGTGGAGGGATCAGCTCCAATGTGAAGGATGTAGAGCACACACCACATTCACCCTGATAACTTGTAACACTTATAAGCCTAGGATGCATCCATACGCCCCACTAAACATACATATAAAAATGGCCAACCTGAACATGAGTGGGACGATGCAAGATATCACTCTCCTGCATGTGAGTCACGACACCGGTGCCTCTAGTGCCGTGGTTACGGTACCTCCGTAACTAGTACATAAACTGGTCATGCTTGTATATAATGCTCTGGCAATTTATTTAGTTATTAACATGATTACTGAGAAGCTTAAACATATACTGGGGAAAAACATTTGGCTGCAGACGGGGAATCCTAAACATGCATATGAAAGGAAGTCCTTACTAAAAGGACAGGAAATCCGTACCTCACGTCCAGTAACGCAAATGAAGAATAACGTGGAGGATGAAAACGTGAAGAAGATCACACTCCATAAATGCTACATAATAAAGATGGACATATGAGTCGCTTGGTTAACTTATACTTAATAATTTTTAATTACTTGATGTAATCTTAACTTGTTCTTGTATTGCCTTAACGTTCTTGACTTATTTTACGGCTTCATATTAAATCATGTATTATGCTTAGTATATTTTATGTTCTTATGTTTTAATCAGCACAATATATATATAATTGATGATCGTATAATAAAGTTTATTAAATAAATACTTTATGCTAAAATAATAATTATACGTTAATAATAAAATGCATGGTTTTACTTGAAATCATAATTTATATCAGAACATGGTAATTTAATAAATCTAACGTTAACTAGATAATTAAATAATTAATATAAGTCACGTTTATTAATTTAATTGCACGATAAAATACTTAGGCAAAATCTATTAATTATATATAACTTAGATCGCGTAAAAATATTTAACTATAACGTATAATAATTGTTAAAATAATCATGTTTGATAACGTATTTAATCGTACCCAAGCCTACCGAGACACCCGTGTCTCGATCACACGAAACAAACATACTAAATAATAAAATACCCTAAACATACATGCTGTCCCATAAATCATGTTTTTCTGTTCTGTCCAACATATATCCTAGTTTTGTCCAATATCTTTAAACAGTACTGTCCAATATCTTGAACAGCAGTGCTGTCCAAGATACGTCCAGCCTATAGCCTTGTTTCCTGCTGCTTATTAAATTTACGCACTGGTTCAATTAAGTTCCTGCTGTTTGGTTAAAACTACCCGCTGACTATTGTATTTACCCGCTGTTTGCTAGTAGATTACCACCGAGAGCAAAACAGCCCTAGGTTCCCACTGATCTAACCAAACCACCCCTGCTGGGGTGTTTGGGGTTGCGGCTGCCAATGGAAAAACCACACCGGCACCTTTGAAAGGTGTGGCTGGTGGAATAAAATCACCACTGAGACTCCCATGAGTCTCGGGTTGCTTGCAAACAGCCACAAACAACACATAAAAAGATCCCGAAACCCCTCTGTCTTATCAAATCTTGATTACTAACTTGTTTACATATGTTTTAAAGACCCAGATTAGTGTGCATAAATTAATTACAAGGATAAAAGATCAATACATACCTAATGTGTGATTAGGGTTTAGGAACATAAACACGAACACAACCCTTGCCTTGGATTTAAAACTCATGACTGTTGTTCCTGTTTTCTTGGAAGAAGCGACGGCCAAAAGAAGAAGAGAAAGAAAAAAAATCGACTGTTTATTTTAGGGTTTCTACTTGCCTTTTTTTTCGACTTAACAAATAAACAAGCCCCCCCGTCTTTTATCTTTTATTTTTGGGTCGGTTATGTTTAATTTCCCTATTGGGCTTCGGCCCAAAATGGGCTTCTCCTTTTCCGGTCCGAAACAGCCCAAACCGGCCCAAACGAAGCCCTTGTACATTTTTATTTTAGTTAATTCGCGACTTGTAAAACGTTGCGCGTAGTCGTGATTTAAAACTCGTAATTTCTTAATTTGTCATTATACGTAAGTATTATTTACGTAATTACTCGTCGTGATTAATTTATACTCGTAATAATAATAATCGTGTTACTATTCGCGTTGCGCGATTTAAATGTCGTGAATTATTATTATTGTGGTTTTTCTTATTATACGTAAATTCTTGTCGTACGTTAATAATAATAAAATACGTAACTATTTGTCGTACTAAAATAATATACGTATTAACTATATTAGACATTCTCAAAACGTATCGTATATAATTAAATCGTAAGTTTTAAATTTATACGTAATTTCATGTACGTAATATTCTAGGTATTTTTATGCGGGTTTTACAACTCTTCCCCTCTAAAAGAATAATTCGTCCTCGAATTAGAGATACGATACCCTGGAAGGGACATGAACGTGACGTGACTGTAGGGAACATGGAACATAACGTGACTGAAAAGGAACATATCTGAACTTATGGAATAAAAGAAGATAAGAAATAACATGAAAAGATACATGAACGATATGATACTAAGTATCATACTTACTGGTATAAGCACACATAAGCGTTGATGTACGAGACATGTTGAGACGTAGTATGTGAACAATTGTGAACGTGATACGTGAACAATTGTGAACGTGATACTTGGAGATATGGTACATGAATTATGAGACATATGGTGAATGAGAATACGTGCAAAACATATCGTGAACGTGATATTAGAACGTAGGATAAACATGGCATGGAAACATATAGTAGACGTGTAATAACTAAGGAGATAAAATTAATGATACGAGCTGAGATATGAAATGTGACGTGAACATCTGTCTAAATACGGAAGGTCATACTAAACTTGAGTCTAGTCTCCCACGCTTCCTACAATCCTTCCAGAATGAAAGTGAAACGTAACTTGTAAGATAGGATATGATCATGATTGCGAATGATGTCATGGACATGGAAGTGAAAATCAAATCATGATAATGAAAGAAAATATAGACGTGGTTAATTTCGTGAATGCTCACGTGAAACATAACTTGAGACTGAAATAATCATACAGACGTGAACGCAAATAATGAATGCTAACATAAACCTTTATCTGATCTGATAGCTGAAAAAGTGTCGTGTAATCGTACGATCATTGGCTGGAAAAATAGCTGATAGTCTGCTAATGTACACTCCTTTCGGATGAAAGAAGACATGTGAGATTGGTTAAATTGTCGAATGGCGATTCGAATATTTCTAAAGGTTGAAGTGACCGCAAGCGTGTTGGCGTTCTATTTAACCTGCTAAAAAGTCAGGCATTTAGACATAACTACATCTTGTTTCATGTTTCTCCACCAAAATATGGTTGAGATCATAATACCTCTTTGTAGGATCAGGATACATAGAAATTGGAAGCTATGAGTCTAGGTAAAATTTAGACTTCTCCTAGCGTAAGATTTTCTGGAACACATAAGTTAGATGTAGGATTTTATTCTTTATGCTAGGCGTAATCATGGTAAAATTTACGTACAGAAAAAAAAATTCAGTGTGAAATTCCTCCGTTATAAGTCTTGTAACATAGAGCGAAGATGGTCTTCGTACTCTTCTAAACTTAAATATGGTCATAATATTAGAAATGAATAGAAAAATGACTTGTCCAAAGTTCATGAAAATTTGATTTCTCAAATCCTCGATTACTGCTGGCATTCGTGAACAAAAAGGCACAACCATGTATTCATAATGACCATAACGTGTGCGAAGAACAGTCACGGAAGTGTCCTGCTCTTTCACTCACAACTGTTGATAGCCTGATCGTAACTTGATCTTAAAAAATGTTTAGAGTCTCGTAGTTGATTGGATGGACCAATAATACTTGGAATGAAAAATATTGTCATGAATGGTGGTAAAATGGGTAGTTCCTAATACTTGATCTTGAAAAATGTTTAGAGTCTCGTAGTTCCTTCTGGTAATATATCTGAGAAAATTCTGAAATAATCGACTAATTAATGAACAAGAATATCGGACGTCGTGTCATAAATGATAGTTAGAAATTCTTCGTAGCCAATAATACATGCTTGTAAGGCATAAGAAAAAAAATTCACCAATTTTTTTTCCGGTTGGAAACCAATGCTGAATGTATTCAGGAATCTGAACATTACTGAATATAATCTGGTACGAATAATTCAAGGTCTTGTCATAAATCTGAAATGGAAGTCTATATATACTTGGGGTGATATAACGACTTCTAAGATGGACATGAATATCCGAATATGAAATCGTGTAATGGTCCGCACACGATGTAGACGTGGCAGATTTCACTGAATGTGTTTCGTCCGTTTCATACGAAACGAACACTACATGACCAACTATGAACAATAAGTTAGAGATGGTGCTGAAATCTTGGTGGCTTGATTCATACATGGCATAACAAAATAAGTATACCCTTAAAAGGTACCTTGAATCACTAAGGCTGGGTTTAGAAATTATGCATGAGTCGTGTGTCTTGACTCATGTGCTAGTATTCATGTGACATGTGTCTTGAATGGTGTCTTTAGTACATTTACATGAGAGGATGTGTCTTGAAGGATGCCTTGACATATGAAAAGAAATCATAATGGAAATGGTGGTTACAATGCTAGAGTTGGCGGATCTACTAGACTGCTGACCCTTGTAATTCTGGTTAGGTCTGTGACCGGTGTTCGGTTGTGATTGCTAGAATACTTGTTGTCACAGTAGTGGTTACTATTGTCTTGTCTGTCAGTCCCATGATGGTCATTCTCATGACGGTGATTCATGTAACTATTCAGCTGAGTGGCCGGCTGGTACCGGTTCCCACTCATGTGACTGAAAAGATAACTGAATGACGTGTGACATATAACTAAAAGGTAAGGACATGAATTGGGATGGAAATCATATGGTGGTGAAGCATCTTCTCGTCCGATCGCTTGGTCTAACGCCTTTGTCTTCGTCTTGTAAGATCTCCAGGTTGTAAACAGCATCAGCATCTCGTAGCGTCTCCAAATAATCAGCAACATCGACATTTAGTAACATTCCCAAGCTATGAGCGGCATCAGCATCTTGTAGAATATCAACAAGTGAAATACGCCTGAGATGATTTAGAATCGACTAGCAAATACTCGTGGAGTATTTGTAGATGAAATACACATGTATTACGACACGTGTAGTGCAATAGAATACGGTACATGGAGTACACGTGGAACGTGGTACATGGATTACACATGGAATGTACATGAAATAAACGGTATGGGGTCGATCATCTGACTTGATTTTAAAGGAAAATAATTGGTTAAACGGTTAGGAAAAACCGAGCTAGAATGAGCATCATGATAGCCTAGCAATTCCACCATAGACATCAATCTAATTGCATAGAGAAAGAAACTAGAAGTGTGGTTAAATGAAATTCAACGATGATTTGCATGAAAACATGATTAACGAAAACCAAATGAAATCCATCATTGTCTAGCATGAGGGCATGATCAACATGATGAAAACATCATTTACATAAAGAGGCATGGAACATAATCATCATGAAAATGAAATTATCATGAAGAAACATGGGACAAAATTAACATGAAGGAGCATAAAACATAATCAGCATGAAAATTAAGTTAACCATGATGGTATGAAAACATACTTGACATAAGGAGACATAACAATTAAATGAGGAAACATGAAAAGTTATGACTGTAATGAGCTAAATTTTAAAAGTTAATTGTGTGGACGACTAGGAGTCGTTTCATATTGCACAACAATGCAACTTACATGCTAAGTATGACTCAATATAATACGACATAAACATGAAAGATGCGTGAAATAGTTTATAATGCATGAAAGAATTTATAATGCATAGAACAGTTTAAAATGCATGGTTAATATCTATGATGATATGTACATGAGTGAACGCCCATGGGTCGGTTCACAAAACAAAAGGCAAGTGTGGACGCCTATGGGTCGGTCCACTAATCAAACAAAAGTTTCGATAAAAGCACATGCGACTAAATAGAGCCAGTCCTGTACCAACCAGTATTAAGTCAAAATTCCTGCGACAATGAGATGCATGCATGAATGGATACATGGAATGAAAATAAAATGAATGTGTGAAAACTAACTGTCTAAACCTAACAGAAAACGTATGGCCAAGTATGAACTACGTTGGTTCAGTCCATATTAGCCAAAGTTCTCAAGAAACATCATGCATAAAACAATGACATGTAACTAAGTATGGATGACGGTTGTTCAATCCATATCAGAAAATGTTCCTTTTTTTTGAGAAAACATCATGGTTAAAACATCAAGGTGCTGAAAATATCGATACATGGAATAACAAACGTTGGCTTAGGAAGGTCCCGGTGACTACCCACTAGTCACAGGTCAAGTTTAGAGCCTACAGGTCGAAACCTTGCGCTCTGATACCATAATTGTAACACCCCATTTGGATAAATGGAATGTCACAGGATAATCATGGCGTAATATCAAAGCATAAGGTAAATGTCCTAAAACATTACATGACCAAAAGGGATAACCGGAATCAAACATCGGTCCCCAATATAAACTCATAAACATAGCATAAAGTAAAAGTAATGCAAAAGAAACAGAAACATATAATATAGCTCCCATCCTATGCATAACCTTTCCATGCTCTTGACCTTGTGTACCTGCCGTTTGGGGACATGAAAAGAGAAAACGGCTGAGCGAGACGCTCAGTGCGCGGATATAAAATAGTAACATGGAATATCATAACATAAGTGAAGGCTGAAATGAAAACATAAAAATGAAAATGCAGCGGAATAATGTAAGTACTGGGAAACCTGGCGACATGTAGTAAACTTGTAACTTGAAATAAACTGGTTTATTCTTAAAGTATCATGTTCATGTAAATACTGAAAGTCTGCTGTTTAATTATGAAACTATAATTTAACTGCCAAAGAGCTCATATAGGTCATGAAATATATCAACGTGCATGAATACATGGAGGGGTGACCTCGTCATGCTATAGAGGGGTGACCTCTAAATACTGTGCTGGGTGGAGGGATCAGCTCCAATGTGAAGGATGTAGAGCACACACCACATTCACCCTGATAACTTGTAACACTTATAAGCCTAGGATGCATCCATACGCCCCACTAAACATACATATAAAAATGGCCAACCTGAACATGAGTGGGACGATGCAAGATATCACTCTCCTGCATGTGAGTCACGACACCGGTGCCTCTAGTGCCGTGGTTACGGTACCTCCGTAACTAGTACATAAACTGGTCATGCTTGTATATAATGCTCTGGCAATTTATTTAGTTATTAACATGATTACTGAGAAGCTTAAACATATACTGGGGAAAAACATTTGGCTGCAGACGGGGAATCCTAAACATGCATATGAAAGGAAGTCCTTACTAAAAGGACAGGAAATCCGTACCTCACGTCCAGTAACGCAAATGAAGAATAACGTGGAGGATGAAAACGTGAAGAAGATCACACTCCATAAATGCTACATAATAAAGATGGACATATGAGTCGCTTGGTTAACTTATACTTAATAATTTTTAATTACTTGATGTAATCTTAACTTGTTCTTGTATTGCCTTAACGTTCTTGACTTATTTTACGGCTTCATATTAAATCATGTATTATGCTTAGTATATTTTATGTTCTTATGTTTTAATCAGCACAATATATATATAATTGATGATCGTATAATAAAGTTTATTAAATAAATACTTTATGCTAAAATAATAATTATACGTTAATAATAAAATGCATGGTTTTACATGAAATCATAATTTATATCAGAACATGGTAATTTAATAAATCTAACGTCAACTAGATAATTAAATAATTAATATAAGTCACGTTTATTAATTTAATTGCACGATAAAATACTTAGGCAAAATCTATTAATTATATATAACTTAGATCGCGTAAAAATATTTAACTATAACGTATAATAATTGTTAAAATAATCATGTTTGATAACGTATTTAATCGTACCCAAGCCTACCGAGACACCCGTGTCTCGATCACACGAAACAAACATACTAAATAATAAAATACCCTAAACATACATGTTGTCCCATAAATCATGTTTTTCTGTTCTGTCCAACATATATCCTAGTTTTGTCCAATATCTTTAAACAGTACTGTCCAATATCTTGAACAGCAGTGCTGTCCAAGATACGTCCAGCCTATAGCCTTGTTTCCTGCTGCTTATTAAATTTACGCACTGGTTCAATTAAGTTCCTGCTGTTTGGTTAAAACTACCCGCTGACTATTGTATTTACCCGCTGTTTGCTAGTAGATTACCACCGAGAGCAAAACAGCCCTAGGTTCCCACTGATCTAACCAAACCACCCCTGCTGGGGTGTTTGGGGTTGCGGCTGCCAATGGAAAAACCACACCGACACCTTTGAAAGGTGTGGCTGGTGGAATAAAATCACCACCGAGACTCCCATGAGTCTCGGGTTGCTTGCAAACAGCCACAAACAACATATAAAAAGATCCCGAAACCCCTCTGTCTTATCAAATCTTGATTACTAACTTGTTTACATATGTTTTAAAGATCCAGATTACTGTGCATAAATTAATTACAAGGATAAAAGATCAATACATACCTAATGTGTGATTAGGGTTTAGGAACATAAACACGAACACAACCCTTGCCTTGGATTTAAAACTCATGACTGTTGTTCCTGTTTTCTTGGAAGAAGCGACGGCCAAAAGAAGAAGAGAAAGAAAAAAAATCGACTGTTTATTTTAGGGTTTCTACTTGCCTTTTTTTTCGACTTAACAAATAAACAAGCCCCCTCGTCTTTTATCTTTTATTTTTGGGTCGGTTATGTTTAATTTCCCTGTTGGGCTTCGGCCCAAAATGGGCTTCTCCTTTTCCTGTCCGAAACAGCCCAAACCGGCCCAAACGAAGCCCTTGTACATTTTTATTTTAGTTAATTCGCGACTTGTAAAACGTTGCGCGTAGTCGTGATTTAAAACTCGTAATTTCTTAATTTGTCATTATACGTAAGTATTATTTACGTAATTACTCGTCGTGATTAATTTATACTCGTAATAATAATAATCGTGTTACTATTCGCGTTGCGCGATTTAAATGTCGTGAATTATTATTATTGTGGTTTTTCTTATTATACGTAAATTCTTGTCGTACGTTAATAATAATAAAATACGTAACTATTTGTCGTACTAAAATAATATACGTATTAACTATATTAGACATTCTCAAAACGTATCGTATATAATTAAATCGTAAGTTTTAAATTTATACGTAATTTCATGTACGTAATATTCTAGGTATTTTTATGCGGGTTTTACAACTACATTTTGACATTTTAATATGAAATAGTGTGCGATAAATTTATTTCCTAAAACTATCGTCAAACGTAAAGTCGTTATCACCAATAACATGTAATTGAAAAATATAGCTCGACAATAATTTTGATTAAAGGGTACCCTTCAATACATCGCGCATGTACCCTGTTAGTTTTGAAGAACATTTCTAGTTAACTTATTCATTACATAAATCTAAATCCAAGTGGTCATCTCAAATTGCATACCTAATTAAGATAAAAAAATACAAGTTATTCATAGCGTCTGTTACCATAATAATAAAAAAAACCCAAATAGACTGCTAAAAAAAATAGTTAAACCAACAATCCATCTTCAGTAACTTAAAAAACCGAGAGGAAACTTATTATAAACAACAATCACCCTACATTTCTTTTAAAATTGTAGTCAAACATATCTTCACACTCTTTGATCAAACTTGCAATTTAGTCAAAAAATTTCAATAAAGGAATAATCATCCTTTTTCACATTATTACATCTTATTAATATACATAAACTCATGCGACCAATTTTATTTGCATACCAAATTAAGACCGCAATACCAGTCACTCATATAACTCGTCATAATTAACATATATTTAAAAAATCGCGCGAAAAACAATCACGTGAGTAATCTTATGTCATTAACAAATATTTAAAAAAACCCACGAAAAACCCGTTAGACAACAGTAATCACCCCACATTTCTTCTAAAACTATATTCAAAACATATCTTTACACTCTTTTATCAAAAGTTGCAATTTAATCAAAAGTTTCCAACCAAAGCGTATCCTCATTCACATTTTCACGTTTTATTAATTACATAAACTCACGTGATCAGTTTCATTTACATACTAAATCAAGACCACAATACAATCACTTATATTACTCGTCATAATTAACAGATATTTAAAAAAATCGCGCGAAAAAAACAATCACCTGAGTAATCTTATGTAATTAACATATATTTAAAAAAAACGTGAAAAACCGTTACACAACAGTAATCACCTCATATTTCTTCTAAAACGGTAGCCAAAACATATCTTTACACTCTTTTATCAAAAGTTACAATTTAGTCAGAAGTTTCTAACTAAGACGTAATTATCCTCATTTACATTTTCACGTCTTATTAATTACATAAACTCACGCGACCAGTTTCATTTACATACTAAATCAAGACCACAATACACTCACTTACATCACTCGTCATAATTAACAGATATTTAAAAAAACGCGCGAAAAAACAGCCGCCTAAGTAATCCTCCGTCATTAACAGACATTTAAAAAACCGCGACAACAATAATCACCTCACATTTCTTCTAAAACTGTATTCAAAACATATCTTCACACTATTTTACCGAAAGTTGTAATTTAGTGAGAAGTTCCCAACTAGGACGTAATAATCCTCATTGACATTTGCACGTCTTATTAATTACATAAACTCTTCAAGACCACAATACACTCACTTATATCACTCGTCATAATTACTATATATTTAAAATACCGCGCGAAAAAAACAACCGCCTGAATAATCCTCTCTCATTAACAGACACTTAAAAATCCACGAAAAACCCGTTACACAACAATAATCACCCACATAAGTTAAGTTGTATTCAAACCATAGTCAAAAACTAAAATCATATCTCCACATTTATGAAAAACAAATCTGTTAAAAAAGAACCTTAATTTTTTTATAAAAGTAACAATAATATAATAATAATTTTATATAAATTCCTTCAAAACCACACCCGGTTTGGCCCCTAAAACAAACGCAGCGACCCCCAAACTTTTATATTTCTTTAAAAACCATTTTATAAAATAAAAATAAATTCAGGTTTCATTAGCTTTATACCAATTGCAGTTGATTGTTTAATCTGCTTCACTTGATAACCGTCACTAAAGCTTATTACCAACAGGTCTGGTGTTGCTAATTAACTGATTAATTTTTTTTATATCATTAGCTTTAGTTTTTTTATATATGTTGATTGGTTTTTGATTATATAAAATGCAGCAGTGTTGAATTGTTAGCTTTTTGATTGGTTTCGATTGGAATTTAAGTTTAGGGTTTAATGTGTGATTTTTGATTGATTGATTGATGGAATGTGATGGTGATAAAAGTGGAGGATCGAATATAGTGTTTGGGGGAAATAAGGAATTAGGGTTAGGGTTTGATTTGAAAATGGATTTGGGGAAAAAGAAGAGGTGTTGTGATGTTAAAATTGAGTTAGATGATGATGACGAGCCGATTGGGTCGTTGTTTAAGGTTAAGAGTAGGAAGGCTAAGAAAGTTAAGGTGGAGGAGAGTGGTATTGAGGTTGATAAGAAGGTGGAGTTTGTTGGTATGGATGATACGTTGGCCGCGTTTAGGAAGAAGTTGAAGGGGCCGAAGAAGGAGGTTAAGGGGTTGGGGTTGGATTTGGGTTTGGGTGTGAAGTCGGAGGATATGATTGTGTGTGACGATAAAGGTGTTGTGGAGAGTGTTGAGATAGTGTCGAAAGTTAAAAGTGGCGGTAAGGAGGAAAAGAAGAGGTCGAATGGTAAGTTGGGGAAGAAGGAGGTTAAGGTTAGTGGTAGTGATTTGAAGTCGGAAGAATTGGTTGAGAGTGTTGAGAAAGTGGCAAAAGCGAAAAGTAAGGCGGTTAAAAAGAAGAAAATGAAAAGTTTTGATGAAATTTTAGATAATCAGCGGTCTGGTGAGGGTGGTTTAGATGATAATTTAGAAGATTCGTTATCGGCTTTTCTGCTTAAGAAATCCCGCAAAGGCTCTAAACCGAAGCAGGTTATGATGGTTGAAGCTCATATTGATAAAGTGAATAAGAATACTTATGAGGAGAAGGTTCCTGTTTTAATTCCTGAAACCCCTGCATCGTATTCTGCTATGAGTCAACGACTAGAAGTAGATGAAGAATTAGCAGACCCCGACAGTAAAGGCTCTAAACCGAAGCAAGTTAAGACGGTTGAAGCTCGTATTGATATAGTGGATCAGAATACTTATGAGGAGAAGGCTCCTGTTTTAATTCCGGAAACCCCTGTATTGTATCCTGGTATGAGTCAACAACTAGAAGTAGATGAAGAATTAGCAGAACCCGATAGTAAAGGTCCTACCTTTCATGATGGCGCTCGTATTGATAAAGTGGATCAGAATACTTATGAGGATAAGGTTCCTGTCTCTATTCCCGAAACCCCTGCATCCTATCCTGGTATGAGTCAACGACTAGAAGTAGATGAAGAATTAGCAGACCCTGATAGTAAAGGTCCTACGGTTGATGATGGCGCGGGGGTTGATTTACATCATTCATCGTCTGCAGTAGCAAAGCTGGCTGATGATTTTTCTGAGGTTGAAGTTCAGGAGAAAAAGATGGACCTGGTTAGTCCCGTCCGTGAGAGTTTGTATGAACAGCTGGATGGTCTATTAACTAGCCCCGTACCAGCCACAGATGGGAAAATGAACGAGGGTTTTCAGTCTGTTGGTGAGGGCGTATTGGACCAGGTTCAGGACGGTTCACATGGTACGCAACCCAACTCATCGCCGTCTGCTATTCGGTTACCTCAGAAGGAAATCATTTCAAGTGTCTGTGGCGATCACGAGACTGTTTCAGTTTCTTCACAAAAGGAGAATGTGTCAGCATCAAACGGTAGGTTATCTCCCGTGTCATTAGCGGAATGCAATAAATCTGCAGAGGAAGAGACTCCATCGATCGCTACAGATCAAAACGAAGCTTATGGTAGCGACACTGGATCCTTACCTTATCCCGAAACGAAAGACAATAAGAAATCATCCGAAAAACGTATTGTGTGACAGCCTAAAAGGAATAGGTAAGATGACATGGCTTATGAGGGGGATGCTGATTGGGACGCACCAAGTCATGAACGGAATTTATTTGTGAGCCACGAAGATGGAGATAAGGGTCAGTCGGTTACAACAAAGGAAAAACTAGATTTTTTACAAAGTATTTCGATGGATACCGAAAGTGGAGGAGCAGCTGCTGTTTCGGTTGGACTGAAAGCCCGTGCCGCCGGTCCTGTTGAGAAGATGAAGTTTTAGGATATACTGAAGCGTAAAGGCGGGATTCAAGAATATATAGATTGCAGGTGCGTCTCTATAAATATGGATCTTTTAATTGCAATGCAATCATTTTGACTTGTTTAACTTTCATACTTATATATATATATATATATATATACATATATATATATGCATGCCTTTGTTTCTCATTAATCCCTTGTACATCAAATGGTTTCCGCATAGTCACAGGAATGGTCATAAGGGGTTTCAGGTTGAAAACTTGAAACAAGGCCTTTTTGAGTTTGGGTCAGGTTGATCCACTGACACCTTTTTGCTCAGTTCTTATCGATACTAAAAACCACTAAATAAATTGTTGAGGGCGGTGTAAACCGGTTTAACTCTTCTTCTCTTGTAGCTAATTGTGTTCCGTGGACCGTTATGATAAAACACAAACCCAAATCAACCTATTTTTTTAGTACAAGAGTTGACATGACCACCTCTACTGTAAGCTGATAGGTAGGAATATTTTGGTATAAAACCAATTGAACGGTTTACAAACTTGGCATTCTCTTCTCATTTTGGAAGTCTCCTGTGACTATTCTCTTGGCTTTGCTGCAAATTCATTTAAAAATTCTCTGCAATATGTATACAACAACTGCTTTACAAATCAATTCATATGTCATGATAAAATACTTTCAAGAGTCCATTTTTTTAATCCCGTGTATAAGGTTCTGCTGGTAACATCGTGATGGACTTGAAAATACAATCGTATAACATCTATACATGTGATGCCATTTTTTAGGTTAGTTTCTAGACTTTAATTTGGTCCAGTAAAGGGAGCTGAAGTGGGAAATTACAATGCTTTATTTGGGGTATACAAAAGTGTGTATAAAATAAGTTGAACCACAATTTTCTTTTACGATTCTGACAACCGTTGTCTGTTATCCTTTGACCGGTTTTCATGATTTTGTTTCGCTTACTGCAGAAATCATATACTACATCTTTGGAATAAGGATGTTACTCGCATATTGCCTCTGTCAGAATGTGGAATATCTGATACCGCTGATGTTGACGAGCATCCACAAGCTTCGTTAGTTAGAGATATCTACTCATTTCTGGATCAATATGTAAGTTAAAAACTCCATTACTCGATAATCCTTATTGAAATTTGGTCACAAATTTTAGTTTCTAACAAGTTCTTCAACAGGGTTACATAAACTTTGGAGTTGTTTCAAATAAAGAAATTTCAGATGGTGGTATGAAGCCCAATTTCAGGCTCTTAGGAAAAGAAAATGATGGCGGAAAATCTGGTGCCCCAGTAACTGATTTGGATGATGGAGTCTCCTTTATTCTTGGTAAGAAAAATTATGAGGCTGTGTCAGATGAAAAGGATATAAAAATAGAACTTCCTGACACGATTGTTACCAAGGATAAGGGCGCTGACATGTTTAGTTCACCTTGTGAATCTCAAGATAAGAATTGCCATAGTGGAACATTACCAAGCAGTCTTTCTTATACTCAAGTGGAGGATTCTGTTGATCAAAAGGATCCAACTTTGTGTATACAGTGTGATGATTCAGAAGCAAGAAAGAAAATCATAGTTATTGGAGCAGGTCCTGCTGGATTAACCGCTGCTCGACACTTGCAGCGTCAGGGTTTCCATGTTACTGTACTAGAGGGCCGGGATAGAATAGGGGGTCGTGTTTTTACAGATCGGTCGTCTCTTTCAGTTCCGGTGGATCTTGGGGCCAGCATTATCACAGGTGTGGAGGCTGATGTCACTTCCCAACGACGACCCGACCCATCTTCGTTAATATGTGCACAGTTGGGCCTCGAGTTGACCGTTTTGAACGGTGACTGTCCTCTATATGATACTGTCACGGGTCAAAAACTTCCTCCTGAATTGGATGAAGCTCTTGAGTCTGAATACAATAGCCTGCTTGATGAAATGCAGTTGGTTGTCGCGCAGAAGGGAGACCATGCAATGAAAATGTCCCTTGAAGAGGGTTTAGAATATGGCCTTAAGATTCGGCGAGGGGGTCGATCCGCAAGGAGCTCGGTAGAGCACGAGGGACGTAAAGAAGAGATATTGATCCTCTCGAAAGAAGAGTTATGGATTGGCATCTTGCTCATTTGGAATATGGTTGTGCTGCTTCACTTCAAGAAGTATCTCTTCCTTATTGGAATCAAGATGACATTTATGGAGGTTTTGGTTGAGCCCACTGCATGATCAAAGGGGGTTACGGTGCCATTGTAGATTCGCTTAAAGATGGATTGCATATTCACATGAATCATAAGGTTACTGATGTTTGCTATGAATCAAAAAAGAAAGTCAAAGTCTCCACAGAAAATGGTCGGGATTTCACGGGAGATGCAGTTTTAGTCACAGTGCCACTGGGCTGTCTGAAAGCAAAAACCATCAAGTTTTCTCCGTCATTACCTGAATGGAAATATTCTTCCATACAACGAGATACACAAGGGATGCGGATGCTAGGCAATCAAAATATTCTTCCATACAACGGATGCCATGGGAACATAAGGACCATTTTCTAGAATTTCTAGAAGAAATGGTTCAAGTCCATCGAGATACACAAGGAATTGACTCTTCCAACTAGCAAAATCTTCTTCATCAAAGACTGGTACGTTGGTGACATGTGATTCGCCTCTTGAGTCAAGAAGTTAAGGTAGATCATCTTCATTAGGAGGTGGAGGAGTGAGTCTTGGTGAAGATGGTGATGCATTGTTGTTGTTTCTAGAAGGCGATGGTTGTGGGTTGGTTGTTTCTGGCATGGTAGATCTTGATTATAAAACTGAGAACGATGTTTCTTGAAGGTTTTAATATCAAACATCGTTCTGATACCAATTGAAAGTCCCTAATCAATGCTAGAAACACTAAACTTAACTAATCAACACAAGTAAATACTTTTCAAACGTAATACTTATTATTGTATAATAAAGAACTACAGGTGTTATGGATGACACTGTTTGATGACAGTGTGTTGTGCACACTTTGAACAACTAAATAACCTAACTTATGAATACAGTCACAGCTGTTTGATTCAATAAGTTCTAAGCATTAATGTGTGAATATTCTCAAAGTGTTAAACATTAATGCTGGGCTACACATCCTATTTATAGTGATACGAGGTTGACCTAAGTACTAGTTGATGGTGACTACACAAGACATTCACTTTTCAGACATCTGTCACAAGATGCTCTTCTATTCTTGGTAGTCTGCCATAATGCTTTAGGAAAACAGATCTTGAAATAGTTTCCCTTTTCTTCATAGTCTCATACACACAATGGCATGTCCAAAGTTTGCTGAGTGTTAACAGGGTATTGCCACCCCTGTTAACCCTCAACCCCTCAGAGTCCCTGATACATCTTGGCTGTTATCCATCACAGCCAATGAGTATGTCTTCAAGTAATCTTCGACTTCCTTGACAATGTCTCTGACATGGACTCCTCTGAGGTTGCTCACAGAGACTTGGATCTCTGTGAGTCTTCCGATACTTGCCTGCCTCCTAGGCACAGGCAAGTGACTATCTAACAACTTAATTTGTGTTTAAATTTATGATACAGGGAATCTAACAAACTTAGATTCCCAACAACTTATGAAGTAGTTTGGTATCTCAAGGGATTAATCAATCATCCTAGAGATAAGCTCAATTGCACAAGTTACACATGATATAAGGCCTACTAACCGTGAGGATGCGAACCATGGAAATCATGCTTGATACTTTAAGCTTCTACTAACTTACTCTACATCCCCATAGTGAGTCAAGTATCCAAGCAATGAAGGTTTGAGAGGATAAAAGAAGAGAATCACAAACCACAACCAAATGTCAAGGCAAGGTGTAGATCCCATTCAATCCATAACACAAGATTTAGAGAGAGAAATAGTAGCAAAGTAGAGAGAGAAGAGAGAGAAGTGGAAGGTTTACACTAAAACTATGTGTTTTATGAAATGAACCAACACCCTCTTCCACATGTGGAAGAGGGTTATATATGCCACGGCCTAAGGCCTTTGTGGGCTTCATCTTGGGCCGAGCTTGGCTTTGTTTTGGGCTTACGCCCCTAACTTATACAATATTAGCTTAAAGTCCAAGCCCGGTTTTCCCAACTAACCTATTACAATACAAGACCATTTAACGACTGAGATGACCTATTACATTCTTGTTCGACTATATAAAATATAGGGCTAACAATCTCCCCCAATGTATCGGTCATCTTAAAATGCTTAAAAAGCATAAGATGGATGAGTGAATACATTCTTGTCGAGGAGATCTTCCTGCTTTGGTCTTGTATCTTGGTCTTGATCTTGTTTGTAACAGCTTTGTTCCTTCATGCTTTCGTGATCTTTATCTTGAGCCTTTGTCATTTGACTTTGAGTGCTTGAGATCTTCATCTGTGCTCCTTGTAACTAAGATGACCTATTACATTCTTACATTCTTAGGTATCTTGATTATCGCCATCTTGTGCTCTTGTGACTTCTGAATCGACATCGGTTGCACAGCTACGCCACCTTCTTGATATGCATCAACATATATAGACACAGATGAAATGGCTTTGAACATTTCACCCTAACTAGGTAGCGTTTTACCTTCGGTCGGTGAAGACCATTAAACGGTATTAAATACCGTACATGTGATCAGATAGATTCGAATAAGAACCTCCTTGACAGGGTTTCCCGGCGGTAGTGGCCAGTTCTCTTTACTCGACCGTCTCAAAGCAGACTGCGAACGTAAAGAGTGAATCATAAGGATAAATTATCCGTCTGATTAGAGTCGTAAATTCAGATTTCCTGGAACAAGTTTGATTCTAAAAGAATCGCACCATTGTTGCTTTCCAGTTTGCCACAAGCTCGATTCATAAAAATCTTGCATGTTACCTACCGCAGTGTTGTTTGATGTTGACACTGGAAGGATTTCTATTCGTCACTGTGAACACTAATGAGTGTCACTCTGAATGTTCTGGCAAGATCACATGGATTTTGCGAAGAAACCTGGAATCAAGTTTGAATCAATTAAGAATCCAAACTTAGTTGCTTTCCAGTTCTCACAAGTTTGATTCGTGTAGAATCGCACAAGTTACCTACCATGAGCTTGTTTGATGCTGGCTCAAGCAGGATTTCCATCTTCATTGTGAATCGTATCACTCAGATGTTCTGGCAATATCACAAGGATAATGCGTAGGACTCGATTGTGTCCTAATGAGATGATAAATTGATCTCGTTTGGCTCTAGACTCAATAAGTGCATTTTTGTAATCGGAGGCTGGAGCAGACTGCCACCTTTTCAATATTAACTGACTCAGAGTGAGAAAGTTAATAGATACGTGTTGATCTCCGTGACAATGAGACAAGTTTCTTTTGAGAGAAACTCAAATGGCTGGGAAGGGTTGTGCATTGCATCACTGGGTCCATGATGACTTGTCTTCAATAGATGTATTGACCCGGTTTCTGCCTAAGTTGCATAGAATATTCAACTCCTTCAATGCTTACCAATACGTCATCATTAGCACCTTGTTGTGATTGTTCCAGTGCTAACTTAAATACTTGGTCCGCATTCAGCTTCATTCAACTCCATCTTTCCTAAGGACAACTATTTCTAGCTATGGAATGTCCTTGGGTAGATCCCTCCGGTTCTGGTTGGATCATAGGACTTAGTTTCCTATCCTAAACCACCTTTTGACTCCATCATTCCGTCTTGGATAGTAGGTTGTTTTGGGTAAAGATCGTAACCATAAAACCATTGAAA
Organism: Glebionis coronaria; assembly: GCA_025667525.1. Classification (NCBI taxonomy): domain Eukaryota; kingdom Viridiplantae; phylum Streptophyta; class Magnoliopsida; order Asterales; family Asteraceae; genus Glebionis; species Glebionis coronaria. The sequence goes on along the minus strand of CM046875.1, from coordinate 603,587,994 downwards.
ACCATTCAAAGTGTTTGATAAAAATCAAAACTGTTAACACTTTGAAAGTTTTACATTTCCAAAAAGCTCCCCCTATACACATGCATCGATATACGAAATGGTTTGGCATGTGAAGGAAAGAGTTGCACTTGAGTCTTTAAGATCACATGTTGCGATATATTACATTTTAATCACATTTTCTCCCCCTATCTCTAATATAAAAACATCATATTAGAGATACCAATTGATTAAAATATGACAATTTCTGAAAACCGATTGGGAGAGAAACATGTGTGCACGCATGAATCATGGAACATTAAGTCAGGTTGCTCCCCCTCAACAATATATGTGTGTCTTGAGACAAAATTTGACAAAATTTTGGAAAAATAACACCACAAAATATGTTGAGGTACGGAGATGAGATGCCTTTTCCGATATAATATATTACATTTGACAATTTCATATCATTTTCGGAATGTGTTGGATACATAAAATATGACAATTTTGGAGATGTACCCAACAACATTAAAAGGCTTGATTTTAAAACGCTCCCCCTCAAAAATTGATCAAAATAACATATGACAATTTTGAGATATAAAAACCAATTATGAGGAAGGGAGTGTTGAACACACAATTTTGAAAGATTTAGAAAAACCTTTTGAGAAAGTCTTGAAAAATTGTGTTCAACGGTTTTAAAATAATCAGGATAGAAGACTTATCTTCTATTGCTTAGGGAAAGCGCACTGAAACGTACACTCCCCTTTCGGGTCCGTTTTTCATGAGCTCAAAACTTTGATTGTTTTGTGACTAGCTCATGACCGAGAAAAATAAATTTCCCGTTATGAAGGATAAGTTATCATCCGTGATAAACTTTCCTTAAGTTGAAGTTCGAGTTCTAAGCTGACATTTACTTAGAAATCATTTTTCATGAACTTAAAAACTTTGAATGTTTTTATGAGAAGCTCATGACCGAGAAATATGAATTTCTCGTTGAGAAGGATAAGTTATCGTCCGAGATAAACTTTCCTTAGTTGAGGTCCGAGTTCTAAGCTGTGATGCGCCTAAAAGTCATTATGAGAGAAAAATCAAGCAGCTTCATTTGCCAAAACCTCCAAGTCTTCGGGAGTCATATACTTCATACCAAGACGACCAACGAGATACGCAAACCTATCTTTCGATAGAGCTTTTGTAAACAAGTCTGCCACCTGGTACTCAGTTCTGACAAAGTATAATTCCACGATGCCGCGTTCCACTTGTTCCTTGATGAAGTGATATCTGACATCGATGTGCTTGGTGCGGGAGTGCTGAACCGGATTACAAGATATGGCTATGGCCGACTTTGAGTCACAATACATAGGTATTTTATCAAAGTGGAAGCCATAATCCGTGAGTTGAGTTCTCATCCAGAGGACTTGAGCACAACACGCGGATAGAGCCACATATTCTGCTTCAGCTGATGAGAGCGAAGTGCAATCCTGCTTCCTTGACGACCAGCTGACAAGCTTGTCTTCCCCTAGAAACTGTATGCTACCAGAAGTGCTTTTTCGACTATCAAGACAACCTGCGTGATCAGAATCTGAAAAAGCTGTTAGATGAAAACCGGTTTCCCTCGGATACCAGAGTCCCATGTGAATGGTATTCTTAAGGTACCGAAAGATCCGTTTAACCTCTTTGAGGTGCTTTTGAGTAGGTCTGGCTTGATATCGTGCACAATAGCATGTGGCATGTTGAATATCAGGCCTACTGGCTGTAAGGTACATAAGTGACCCGATCATACTGCGATATCGCGTTTGATCTACGGGATATGAGTACAAGTAAGCGTCTAGGGATGTGGTCGACAATGGTGTACCAACGTGAGCACATGAGGTCATACCATGCTTTTTAAGTATCTCTTGAGCATACTTAGCTTGGTTAATGAAGATACCACGTGGGGATTGATGAATCTGGAGGCCTAAAAAGAATTTTAGCTCCCCCATCATTGACATTTCAAATCTGTTGTGCATTAATTTTTCAAAACGTTTTGAAAGTTTTGGGTTCGTAGAACCAAAAATAATATCATCAACATAAACTTGCACCAGCAGTATGTCATCCCCATTATTTATTAATAAAAAGAGTAGGATCAATAGAACCTTTGGAGAATCCTTTCGAGACCAAGAAGTTGGATAGTTCTTTGTACCATGCCCTTGGAGCTTGCTTAAGTCCATATACAGCCTTCTTGAGACGATAGACTTTGTCAGGATGATGAGGATCGATGAATCCTTCCGGCTGATTCACATACACTTCTTCCTTCAAATGACCGTTGAGAAAAGCAGTTTTAACGTCCATCTGAAAAACCGTGAAGCCCTTATGTGCAGCATAAGCAAGGAATATCCTGACAGCTTCCAAACGAGCAACTGGAGCGAATGATTCATCGAAATCTATGCCTTCTTGTTGACGGTATCCCTTAACCACAAGACGTGATTTGTTTTTGATGATGGTTTGTTCTTCATCCAGTTTGTTTTTCCAGATCCATTTGAAATCTAAAATTGACATTCCATAGGGTCGGTCAACAAGTTCCCAAACATTTAGGCGTTCAAACTGATGAATTTCGTCTTGCATTGATTCAATCCACGCATGATCAGTCATGGCTTGTTTGATGTTTGTAGGTACAGTTGAACTCACGGTGAGTGCATACATACACACATCGCCATCGGTTTCGAGTTGTCTGCGTGTTCGAACCGGTTGTGAAGGATTTCCAATGACTTGCTCCAATGGATGATCACGTGTCCAATGGTGAGTGGATGGATATGGTTGGTAGAATGTATGCATGTTGGACGGATCAACATGTTGAGTAGAAGACTCTCCGACTTCGTGTACCGGTGTACCGAACGGATTGATAAATTCTTCTTCGTCAGGTTGTGCATCGACTGCTTGATTGTTGTTACCTCCTTCAACATTGACGGTTGGTGATGTTGGTTGTATGATAGTTTCTGGAATTTGTTGAGTATCCAATGGAATATTCTCTTGAGCAACGGTTGCTGAAGTAGAGGCAGTTGTGTCTTGTGAACTTGGTTCGGGTTCATCAGCAGTATTGACAGCGGAAGGCTTTGACACAACTTGATTGTTTCCATAGTAATATTCTTCAAACATTGGATCATATAAATCAACCAACTCATTCATATGTGTCGTATCCGTCGATTCTGCTGTGGAGTATTTTCTTGACATTCTTGCACGGGACGTACACTATTGTGTGTAGGTGTCATTGCTGGACATTGAGGTGCGGGACTTGAGTTGTTGTGATCAAGTACCATTAGTGGCAATTCGTCAAAGTTCACATGAATTGTTTCGACAATAATCTTTGTTCACTTGTTATAGACTCGATATCCTTTCGACAATGTAGCATGCCCCACAAAAATACATGCATCACCTTTTTCTTTCATCTTGTCGAGATTCTCACCGTCTTTAAGGATGTAGCATAAAGATCCAAATACGTGAAAGAATTTGACAGTAGGTTTCCTGCCATTGATGATGTGGTAAGGTGTCTTTTCATGTCTAGGGATGACGAGAGAACGATTCTGAGTATAACAGGCAGTTGCAATTGCTTCAGCCCAGAAGAATAGCGGTAATTTTGAAGCAGAAAGCATTGTTCGAGCAACCTCAACCAAAGTACGGTTCCGTCTTTCGACAACACCGTTTTGTTCAGGAGTTCGAGCAATAGACGTTTGATGTTCGATGCCTTCTTCTTGAAAGTAAGATTGCAAGTTCTTGTTCAAAAATTCAGTACCCCTGTCCGTTCTTACGGTTAAGACTTGAGCTTGAAGATTGCGTTGTATCATCTTGAGAAAGTTTTTGAGAACCTCTGGTGTTTCATCTTTGGACCTTAAGAAGAAAGTCCATGTGTATCTAGAGTAATCATCAACAATCACGAGAATATACTTTTTCCCGTTAATACTCTCTACACGCATGGGACCACATAAATCCATGTGTAGAAGTTCCAATCGTCCTTTTGAGCTTGGGGTAGTCTTTGATTTGAAAGACTTCCGTTTTACTTTCCCCAACTCACAAGAAGAACAAAGATGGTCTCTGACGAATTTCAACTTAGGAAGACCGGTCATAATATCATTCTTCGAAAGCAAGTTGATGGTGTCAAAGTTGAGATGTGACAATCGTTGATTCCATAACCATGCTTGAGATGATGACGCTTTAGCCATTAAGCAAATTAGATTTGTTGTAGATGTGTCTTGAAGAGTTACTGTGTAGAGATCAGAACCACGAGAACCTGTAGAAGGTCATTCCCATCGTAGTCTCTAACATAGCAAGTAGATTTCCGAAAAGCCACTTCCAAATCCGCATCACAAAATTGACCAACCGAGAATAAATTGTGATTCAGTCCCTCGACGTAATAAACCCGTTTTATAGTGATATTCCCTTGAACCAAGTCTCTATATCCGAGTATCGGTGCAAATTGATCATTTCCAAACTGTACCGTACCCAGAAACTTCTCCACGAAGTTAATGAGAAGCTTGAGATTGCCCGTCATGTGCTTTGTGCACCCGGAGTCCATTATGAATAGGATGATTTCGACGAGCTGCAGAAGAATTAGAAGACAATGTAGCATTTGACAAATGGGAGCCCTTGATAGAAACGGGTTCCAAAATAGTAGTGGGCCTAGATGCGAAGTCTACAGGCAAGCTGATTTTCCTAGACCCAATCACTAAAGTGGTTAACTTAGGTACCCATTTGTATCCTGGTGGTGTAAATCTCGAATACCCCCGTGTACATGTCCTAATCATGTTCTCATATAGCTTCTTTAATCTGTTTTGTTTACGCAGAGTAGTGGAGTCTAACGCACTTAGTTTCTTAAGTGGTTGATCAGTGGATTGGTTCAAAGTTCTTGTGGGTTCTCTAGTACTAGTGGGCACAGGAATAGGCTTCCTAGTTCTAGTATTCACGCCATTATGATTAAGAGCACAAGCATCATGATTGAAAGTACGAACACATTTTCCACATTCAACACAAACAACTTCAACATTCGAGGTCTTAGCATTTAAACTGTCATTACAAGCAATTACAGACGTTTTATTCTTAGAAAACGTAAAATTCCTACGGTGATCTTCTACTTCCTTCTTCTTCCCTTGACTATTGTTAGGCATGACTCTATCTTCAATTCTAGTGCTCTTAAGCTGTGGTCCGCTAACACTAGTAGTGGGATTTACTCCTGTAGAAGAAGACACACGTTGATTAGTTTTCCTAGTACTCTGAGGTAACTGCGTTGTTCCAGTTTGAGTGGACCTAGTGTTCATCTTATACATTCCTGGTGCTATCACATTTGTACTCTTATCATTTCCTATCTTAGGCAAAGTCTGTGGGGATTGTCCCAATATAGATGATTTAGGGCATTTAACCGCATTCGGTTGACGAACGGCGGATGGTTTACCCAAAACAGACTTTCCTTTGATTTTCTCAATGAGTTTCTGTAACTCACTTATGGCTATGTCCCTTTCTTTTAGCTGAGCTTTCAAATCATTTATTTCGAAATCTTTTTCATTTAGTAGACGAAACGAAGAAGCTGACATTTCTTGACACTTTTTATGATTATGAGATTTTTCACCTTTTTGTAAAGAAAGTTCAAGAGAAATGGAGTGTTTCTCAAGTTGAGAAAAACTTTTCGAAAGTTTGTTATATGACTGAATTTGTTTCGAAAGCTCTACTTCAAGATTGCGACATTTCTCGTCCGATTCTGACACTAGACATGCTACATGACAATATTGATCTAGATCGGTATACACACCAAGTATAGCATTCATATGGTCAGCATAAAAGTATTCCTTAGAAAGTCGATCAATTTCGTTAGAAAGTTGGTGTTCCTGTGTCTTTAATTTAATTTGAAGAAAATCAACTTCATCTTCAAGAGATTTGACATAGCTTAAATCAGTTAACATTTCCTCAGTACGAGCATTAAAAAACATTTCCACATTTTTTGAAAGATCATCAATGGTTGGAACAATGCATTGTTGAATGACGACTTCTACTTGTGGGTTAGGTTTAATATTCCAAATGGTATCCCTAGAAACTTTTTCATAGTCGACGACACCTTTGTACAAATTTAAAACCCCTTGTTTTATAAACTCAAATTGCTGAACACTTTTGCTTTTCTCATCCCATTTACGTTTTTCATCCAAAATTCGCTTTTCTAACAAAATTGATTGCTTTTTGAAACTCCTTTTTAAAGAAACTTTCTTTTGGGGTTCATCACTTGGTGGTGGAACACTATTGTACATCTTTTATTCTTTGGAAAGTTCTTTTTGAGGAACAAACTTAATATAATTATCAGAATCAGAAAGGTTTATTAAATCACTTAAGTTTGATCGACTTTCTTCTTGTTGACGAATGATTTCGTCGCAGTCAGGGGAAAGCATAAGAGCAAGATTATCAACATAGCAACCGATATCATAAAGAGCAGGCTTGGTACTTTGAGCTTTCTTGAGATATTCAGGCTTGACAAAACTCGTTTTCATATTTCTATTGAGCATATTCATAGTTTGAATAGATTGACCCGTTTTGTAAACAATGTTGTTTAACGTGTCGACTCTCTTTTCCAAAGCAAGAATTTTTTCAATATCCTTTTCTTCACGAGTTTTATAAAGCTTAGTTTGTTTTTTGTTAACCGACTCTAATTCAGTAATTTAGAGTTTATGTAGCAGCAGTTATTCTTCAAGTGCCGATATCTTGTGTTTTGACATATGAATTTCGTGTGTTACTTCAGAACAATATTGTTCGTTGAGTACCTTACGTTCATATACCAAACCATTAGCTATTGCAACCCGTCGATCAGCTTCTTTTACATAATCACACTCTTTAAGCCTGTCTATCTCCTCGGCTAAGGAGGCGTTTGCTTGCTTCAAACGTTTATTAGCTTCTTTGTTTTCATCAATTTCACGTTTTAAAGAGTCAATAATAGACGCAAGCAAATCACGCTCCTCATCCGAGTCAGTATCCTGAACAGCTTTTCCGTCATCATTATCATTACACATATGCTGTGAATCCGTAGAGATATTGCTATCCTCCGTATCCATTACATATGTGTCATTGATGCTTTCGGGTTGCTCAGGATGCCGTCGTTCATTAGCAAACACATTATAGTTATCATGTGATGGCACCTTTTCAAGTGGCTCAGAATCATAGATGGGTCCAGAAGTATCATCAATCTCTGGGATCACTTCTTGAATCTTTGCCATGTACACATAATGTGCCTCCAACTCTTGATCATCGGCTTCATCATCAGTGTCATCACGCCAGTCAACTTCATCTGCTGTGAGTGGAATTCCTGCTTCTTCTTTCTTACACAACAGCATCTTTTCCTTGTGATACCCTGAGTCCTTAACCCGTTTTGGCTTCTTGCATTTCCTAGCCATGTGCCCAAATCCCTTACAGTTGAAGCATTGAATCCCAGTCTTCTGCACAACCGGAGTGCCTACAGTATCTCTAGCCCCAACTTGATTCAACGTCCTCTGATTATCATACCTAGCATCACGATCATACCTAGGTGCATGATCAACTTCCTTATATCTAGCATTGGATGATGATCTGAGGTTGTTGTTGGTAGGTTTGTAGATCTTCTTATAAGTTGTGGTGAGTAAAGACATGAGTTCTTCAATCTTCTTGTCCCTTGAAGTTTGTTCATCATCACTGTCTCCATCTGACTCGGTGTCATACTTTGGAGGTGGAGTGGGGACAAATGCTTTTGCTTTGTGTTTAGCAGCAGCTAGAGGTTTGGTGGATGAGCTTGATGATTTTGAGGAATGAGTAGGTGGTTGTTGACGGGGAACGGGTTTTGTTGAAGTAGCAGCCACAAAAGCAATAGAGTTCGCAGATCGTTCTACCTTTTCAGCCCTAATTTCATTCACTTCATTCTGATGTTGTTTCAATATGTCATAAAGTTTGTGGTAAGATATAGTCTTGATATCCTCCCTTTGTTTGACCAAAGTCACAAACCTTTGTGTGACAACCGTGGTTTTGAGGTTCGTCACTTGGTCTTACTTTTAGGTTATTTTATGTGTGACTACTTGATTTTTGTGCTTACGTGTTTATTTTGTGTGAACGAGGTTGGTGTGATTATCATTTATGAGTATAGAGTACTCATAAGTAAATCGAGGAACGGTTAATTCATGTTCATGAGATCACAATTAGTGACTATGAAATGAAATGGTGATATTTTGGTGGTTACGTATACGTATAAGTATTATAGTAATAGTGTATTTTTTTAGGATTTACGGTTTAGCATTTAGAGGTCTCGGATAAGGTAATTAGTCAAATGAATATTTTTCGGGATGGTTTTAGGTCATTTAGGACTTAATTATAAAGTTTATTTCAAAATTTGAGATTTTTTATAAAAGTGTATATTTTACGTCTTTTACGGTAAAACGCGTAAATTTGACTAGTTTTACGGTTTTGAGTTTTTGGGAGTTTTAGGAGCTGAAATAAATTAAGGTAAATTAAGGTAATATTAATAAGATATTAATTAACAATAAAAAGAAAAAAAATAAAGAAAAAAACGAAATTAGGGGTGTTTGGGTCGGTTTAGAAGAGAAAAAAAAGGAAAAAAAAGGAAAAAAAAAAAAGAAAGTGGGCTTTGGGTTGGACTAGGATTCACCCATACCCTATATAATGTATATACTAAACCAAATTCATTATTTTTCTCCTGGAGATGAAGGAAATTCGTGAGTCTTATAAAAAATTAGGGTTCTTCATAAAATTTGGGGGTTTTCATAAATCCAAGGTAAATCTTAAAATCCCTTTTTAATTAAATTGTTTTTATGTTTTCTTTAATAATCTTATGATGGATTTAGGTTAGGGTTTAATATAAAAACAGTAAATTAATGTTGTATTAATCATAATATGATGATTACATAAATTAGGACTTGTAATTAGAGGGATTAGGGTTAATTAATGAGGTTGATTTTGTTAAACCCGTTTTTAAAAACTGGGCAGATTTTTGAGTCAATTGTTTTGATCATATCGGGAGTTCTATAAACTCTTATTTTACGACCCAAGTACTCCTGGAAAGATATTTGAAGTGGCTTTCCAATGCAAGAAACGAGAACTAAATTGGAGGTCGGGAAGTGGGTCAGAAACAGGTTACAACAGTCGGAGGTCAAAACAGTTTTGAATTCAGCCTGTTTTCTTTTTAAGTTTTGGGTTGTTTGGGCACTTAGGGTTGCATTGGGATCTTCTCACGAACGTGAGAGATGGTTTATATATTGTAGTTAATATCTGCACTTGGGCTAAGGTGGTGGTTTAGGGTAAGACCCCTTAATGGTAACAAACTTTTAGTACGTTTAAAATCAGGAAATCTGGAATGACGAAAGTAGATATATATATATCGGGGCCTTAACAGTAGCTTTAAGGTTAAGGAAAGTGGGATGTGTTAGCCAACATATGTAAGGGTGTTAATATTCCTTTTACAAAAACCATGGGTAGGTTTAAGTGGGCGTTTGACCTAAAGTTTTGAGACCTAAAAACTGGGACTGTTTTGGGTAAAATACTAATGGGTTAGTTGTTAAACTTAACCAAGTTAAGGACTTGTTAAGGAAGGGTAATGGAGTAATTAGAGCTTATTAATGAGGTAAATATGTGAGAATGGGTTAGATGTCCATCATAGGTTAATGAGCCATCTTAGTGATTGGTTTGTTTATTGATTTCGTGTTTTTGGTTTGTTAGCTTGTTGCTAGTGCAAAGACGTGTGAAGGAGTTATCAGGTGAGTGTTCATAGTCCCATATTTATTTTTGTTTTTGACTTCCAGATGGGATGGAAGAGACACTGTGTTGAGTTGTTTCTAAATTGTTGCTGTGAATGTTTTATGGTTGTGATGGACTTGTGTGTACACTTATGTGATTAACTGCTATGCGATTTTTGATATGTTATTGTGGTTTGACAAGGTAGTGGCCTTGTGGTTTGACAAGGTAGTGGCCTTGTGGTTTGCCAAGGTAGTGGCCTTGGGATAGGTACATAGGGTGATCATCTAAGGTACCATGATGTTGTTTGGCAAGGTAGGAGCCTTGGATTGGTTTGGTATGATTGGTCTTGATTGATAGTTGTTAATACATAATTGTAACACATTGTCCATATGTTCTTTTGTTGATGATTGTTATTCACAGCTTGTAACTGATTTAGCGTTGGAGTCTAAACCTATGACTCTCACCAACTTTATGTTGACATATTTTAGTGTCTCTTTCAGGTGAGAATGTGGTCAAGCTTGAGGATAGAAGTGGCTAGACTTGGATGCCTTAGGATTGCATATAGAAGGAGATCCCCGTTCCTTCTTAGTTTACCTACATGTTTGTTTGGTTTATGTTTATTGTTTGTCTTGGGTAAGTGGTAGGACTGTTACCTACTTACCTAGACTCCTGCATTGTTGAGATATTGTCATGACATTTGTGTCGCCATTTATGACATTATATTTGCATTTTAGTCTTCTCTATAGAGACACCATTTGTTGTGATGATATCCATACGTCGCGTCCCATATTCCGCCATTGGTGGGGTGTGACAGAATGGTATCAGAGACAATGGTTATAGAGAATTAGGTTGCCTAGTCGCGTAGCCTAGTCTATAGCTTAAGGGTCCCTGCATATAGGCGTCATAGGAGTATGTGTGCATTTTATTATAATTGATGTGTTTGAATGTTATTTATTGTGATGTTTTGACTGGTATGAATTGAACCATAGTAAGTTCATACTTAGCCACATGTTACTTTCTTTTCGAGTTGTGAGTAGTGCGGGTTTAACCATAATCGCCCACGCTAGTCATTGTCGTATTTTACTTATAATGTACATTATAGTACATAATTTGGTACATAGTAGTTTCTATCTTTTGTTGGGTTATTTTATGTACCTGAGGGGTATTATTTTCTTTTGATGTTTAAGTCATGTTCCCTAAGAATCATGTGGTGGTTCGAGTTATTAGGAGTAGGTGAATATGAAGGACCTTATGCTATTTCCACTCTTATGGGCGACATGACTTATAACTGATTATGTTTTCGTTTTGGATTTAGTCTAGGCTGTTTTAGCTAGACTATGGATTTCTGTATTCCAAGAGTTTTATTATGTTATTTTATAGATGGAGTTTTGGACCTTATTGGTTATGTGGTTATGAGCTTATGTGAGTAGATAGATTTATGTGTTATATGTTTATTGATTCTTATTAGTGTCATCATAGGAGGGAGTGCATTGGGGAAAGGGTAATTGTATAAGTATGGTGGCCAACATAGTTATACAAGTACCACAACTTCAATGGGTTCTCAAGTATGATTGCATGAAAGAGGATTAGTACATGCTTGTATATGGTGAGATGTAGATATTGGGTATACGTATAATATATGGGTTTATGTAACGGCTGCCTACGATATGGCTATTTTTATTAGTGTGTTATATGTTTTGGGTTATAGTTGTGTTGTGTGATTTTGGGGTCACACGATATGGTTTGGTTTTGGAGGTGGGTTTTATGCTTTGTTGTGGCACGGTGAGATGGTGATTACTCGTGTGGAAAAACGAGTGTATGACGTGATTGGTTGATCCGACATGTATGGTAACGAGTATGTTTTGGGTGATTTAATAGGTATATATATGCGGATGTATATATACTACTATGTGTTAAGTTATGGTATATGGTCGTTCACTAGTTATTATAACTTGAACGTACCTTGTGTTTGTTCGTGTTTTATGGTGCTGGAGTTGATGGAGTTTCAACAACGTTTCGAATTTTTTGAACTGTGTCTTGTAGCGTATTCTTTGAGTTCATATTTCACGTGTACGTTTTAAAATGTTGTTCTGGGTTTTAAGTCCGTTGAAATAAATGGAGATTTCTTTTGGGATAATGAAATCTTTTGGGTTGAGTCTTACATTTCTTTTGGTTGGTATATGGAAAAAGGGGGGACTTGGAAATCTACTATAGAGTTAGATAGTTGGTTGTATTCGGTAAAATAAGGGTAAGGTGTTGGAGTCATGTTTGAAACAAGATGTAACATAAGTTTTTTTTTATCAACACTTATTTATTTCAAATTCTAAAAGACTTTCTTTAAAATAAAGCGAAGTAAAATTTCTTTCTACTTACATAGTTTATATAATTGGATTTAACCGATTCATGTCATTTATAGTTATTAATACAAGGTTAAAAGGAGTTTATGAATATTTCACATACAATTATATCTTTCATTGAAAAGGATTGCATTGATCACTAAGTCTATTCTTTAGTTTTTAAAACAACTAGCATAAAATTGTTTTGGTCATAACTTGTTCGTTTTTAAAGCTTTTTGGGTGATTCAAAAGCCTAAAATTATGTACTCGGAATGTACTTTTCAAATATTCAGAATGTATAGTCATGGGAGGTCAGTGGACTGGTCGGAATTGTTGTACAAGTGTCGGGTTCAAGGTTGAGTTTGAATAGTAGTTTTATTTTTATGATTTGGGATGCACGGGATACCTAGTCTTTGAGTTGAGTTTTGAGAACGTCTAGAAGGTTGTTTGTATATGGTTTGAGTCACATAGATGTGGGGAGGTAAAAAAAAATTAAAAAAAAAATATATATATATATACATATTCTTTTGGAAAGTCGATCTTTTGCACGGTTTAAATAATATGTCGCGGGGCGTAATATGTTTTGGTTGCCATTGGGTGTTTCTTGGATTATTTTTCGTTGTCGTGGGTCATTTGGAATTGATACATGTTTTGGGTTTGAGTTTTCTTTGGAGTCTCGTGGTTTTTGATTTGTTTTAATTGGTGCACGTGAAATGTCGTTAGTTATCCGTGGGTTTAATTCGTCGATCGTATCTGGTGTATTCAGGATGTAGTTTTGGTTTTGTATGGTTTAGGAGCGTTGAGGTAGAACCATGAATAGAGCAAGTAGGAGAAGTGAGAGGATTTGTAGTTAGTGTCTTCCAAGGCAAATCGTTGATGGAGTGAATTAAGAACAAGAGCTGTTAGAAATTGCAAGGAATTTATTTGTATTGCCGCTAAGAGAGGGTGTGAGGAGGACATAATTGAAATTGCTATGGATGTTGTATGAACGCTTTGGGTTTACGGTTATGCATTTGGCTTCGCCAAAGCACTAGCAGTTTCATGGAGTCAATGAACCGAGTGTGCATGAACGTATATAAACGAGTTTGTTGGGAATAAATTTAGGCCAGAACACTTGAACGCTGACAAGAACAACTCAAGCGTTGACAAGAGCAAAGTGAGCGCTGACAGCATAAGCGTTGACAAGATAAAGTCAAGCGTTGACAGATTGAAGACAAGCACTGATAGAAGATGTGAGCTACACGTTTATTATATTCTAGATTACTTCTAGTAAGGATAGAAACGACAATGTATTTTCTATGTTTATCTTTACCTAGAATAGTTGATTCGTAGCTTATTGTACAAGACTTCTTGTTCTATAAAAGAAGATCTTTTAGGTTAATGTTTAATATCAGTTTTCATAGTATTCGCAAGTTAAACCTTTCATTGTAATCAACACGATTATTCTAATACAAGTGAAAGTTTGTTTAACATCATTGTGTTTTAGATCAAGTGTTAATTCCGCATAACACTTTGTTACTTTATTCATAAGCAAAGGTTTCTCTACGTGTAGTACTTGATCTAATCTCGTATACACAAAGCTTAATCGATCTAAGTTTGGGATCAACAAGTGGTATCAGAGCTTGTTGAGAAACTTTTGATCTTTAAGTAACGCAGAACCCTAAAACACCAAACCCTAAAAACCCTAAAATTCTCAAAACCCTAAAAACATCATGTCTGGCACAAATCAACCTCCTGCTTTGCTTCAAAACAACTTCTCAAACCCTAGTATCAAAATTCCCATGTTTGATGCCAGGAACTTTGAACTCTGGAAGTCCAATTTTGAGCAATACATAGCTATTCATGACTACACTCTTTGGGAAATTATCGAATATGGGAACACATTCGATAAAGCAGCAAAGATTACTGCTGCAATTGCCGCAAGGACAGCTGTTCCTAATTGTCCTGAAGCTGATAAAGTGGAAAAGCCTGATGATGGGAGAGCGGTAGCTGTTGAAGATATAGCCAAGAAGAGGGTGGACATGAAAATTTTGAACATCTTGAAACATGCCCTAGGTCATGAGAATCAGCATAAGTACAAACGTTTTGAGTCTGCAAAAGAGCTTTGGGAAGCTCTTGAAGTAGCACATGGTGGCAATGCTGACACAAAAGAAGAAAAGAAGAAGCAACTACTGCATGAGTATGCTGTCTTTAAAGCTCAACCTAATGAGAATCTCAGCAGTGTGAGAAGTAGACTTCTTGACATCACAAGTCAACTTTCCTTCATGGGAAAACAGATTGATGACCCTGAATTGAATGCTACTTTTCTCAAAAGCCTTGGTGATGTATGGAAGATTAAGACAAGATCTATTCTTGTCAATAACACCCACAAGACTTCCAGGTTTGATGACATCTTCAACAAGTTAAGGCTGTTGGAGAATGAATGGCAATTGGAGAGTGATAACAAATCTTCCAGTAGCAACATGGCTTTCTTTTCACAAAGTGAAGGCCAATTTGATTCCATGAACTTCTATGGACATTCAGCATCTGGATCTCAAGGTGTCAGCGCTGGATGTCAATCTGTCAGCGCTGGATCATATCCTGTCAACGCTTTGTACTCAAGCGCTGACACACACAATCATGGCGCTGATAGAATTAAACCTGCTGGTTTTGATCTTGATACTGTGTGTGCATTCATTGCTTCTTTGCCTAGTGATTCAAGGATTACTTATGAAGATCTTGAGCAGATAACTGATGAACAATTGGAAGAGATGGACATCAAGTGGACTATGGCTCTTGTAAGTTTAAGAGCAAACAGGTTCAATAAAAGGTTCAAGAAGAAGATGACCTTTAATGCTAAGGATGTTGCTGGCTTTGACAAGTCCAAGGTGGAGTGTTACAACTGTCATAGGATGGGGCACTTTATGAGGGAATGTAGATCTCCAAGGAGATCTGATGCTAGGAAGCCTTCTAGCCAAATGATTAAGAACCCAGATCCCAAGGCCATGGTTGCTGTTCAACAAATTGATGGCGTTGGAGAATGGGATTGGAGCTG
Organism: Glebionis coronaria; assembly: GCA_025667525.1. Lineage (NCBI taxonomy): Eukaryota > Viridiplantae > Streptophyta > Magnoliopsida > Asterales > Asteraceae > Glebionis > Glebionis coronaria. Next base: position 603,572,928 of record CM046875.1, on the reverse strand, counting down.
GATGGCTAAGAATGAGGAAGAGGACAGAGCTTTGGTTGCTGAAGTTAAAGAAGAGCATGCTGAATATGCTCTCATGGCACACTCCTCCTCTTCATCAGACAATGAGGTATATGATGATGCTTTCTGTTCTAAGGGTTGTCGTTTAAATACTGAAAAATTAAAACAAGAGATAGTTAAATTATCAGATGAGGCAAGTACTGAAAGATGCAAAGTATCTAACTATCAAATTGCTCTTACCCAAACAGAAAAGACAGTAGCTGAGTATAAGAAAATGGAGTTTGATTTAAAGGATCAAATAAACATCTTAAAACATGAGTTATTTCAGAGTAAAGATGTGCAAGATATAGTAAATAGGGTTAATCTTGATTTGATAGCTCAGTTAGAGGAGGCTAACAAAAATAAAGATAATGTGAGTCTTAAAATCCAGAGGTTTGATAAGGCCACACAATCCCTAGGAGAGTGTGTTAGCAAACAAAGAGACTCTAAGGATATGAGTGGGATTGGGATGAATAATTATACTGTTGTTCCACCACCAGCTGGGGATTTCTATGGTGTCCAAACAAAGGACTTATCTTGGACTGGCTTGCCAGAATGCCAAGAGGAGGAATTCATTCCTCCACCTAGAGTGACTTCCCCAGTTGAGGAATATCAGCAAAAGCTGACTGACCTAGAAGAGTGGAAGAAAGCGAACCACACTTTGTTTGTTAAGGGAGGGTTATTGTGTGAAAGTCCAAATGAGCCCACACCAATCACAAAACCAATTGATGATCCTAAACCTATTAAGATCACACACCCTACCACTGGCAAACCTGTTGACCTTGGCCCACAAAATGTTAGAAAACCTAGTGTTAAATATGCAGAGATGTATAGAAATTCTAGGTCACCAAAAAGCCAAGTTAGTAACCATGGAACAGGCTTCTTTGCTTCTAGACCTAAGACTATGTCTAGAAAAGCTTGTTACACATGTGGGAGCTTTTCACATTTGGCCTACAAATGTGTCAATGCTTCCAATGTCAACGCTGACAGGAACCATTTCAGCGCTGACAAAAGTCAACATAGGTCAAATACTGTCAGACCCAATACCTTTGTGAACAAAAGTTCACAAGTTGTTAGACCAGCCCCATTCTTTTCTAGAGGGTCTAACACACAAGGCCTAAGACCTTTTCAGAAGTCAAATACTTGGTCAAATAGGCAATAGGTTCCTGTAGCAAACCCTAGGTTCAACGCTGATAAGAGCAATCGGGGAGCTGACAGGAGTAATGTCAGCGCTGACAGACACACTGCTAAACCTAGGTATTTGCAACCACAGGGAAATAGGTCTAAAGCTTCTACTAGCTTAACATGGAGACCAAAACAAGACCAGAACCCTAATTCTACTGGTATTTCTATGACATGCAACAGGTTTCATTATATTTCAAAGGCATTGTCAACACCAATTGGGGTTAACTGGGAATTTCATTCAAACAGGGATGAAAATGGGGTTGTTATGAGAACCAAGTCTGTTCTTGTTGAACAACCAAATGAATCCAAGTCTTCTAAGGCTTGGGTTCCCAAAGAAAACTAATGTGTTTTCTTTATGTGCAGGGCATTCAGAAGAAGATCAATGACTATGGATACTGGGATAGTGGATGCTCAAGGCACATGACAGGAAAGGAAGACTATCTGACCAATTTCTCTCCTATTCAAGATGGTGATAAGGTATACTTTGGAGGCGGCTACGGCACAATCACAGGAAAAGGAACCCTTGTCACCAACAATCTACGGTTTGATAATGTCTTCTTGGTGAAAGACCTGGATTATAATTTGTTTAGTGTATCACAAGTGTGTGATAACAAAAATAAGGTTCTTTTCACAGATACTGAGTGCTTGGTGTTAAGCAAAGATTATAAGCTCCCTGAGGAGAAATACATAGATTTTAGAACACCAAGGCATAAAGACATATATAATGTGAATCTTAATGGGATTAAGGTAAATAATAAAATGTCATGTCTGTATGCTAAAGCCTCAGTAGATGAAAGTAATCTTTGGCACAGGAGACTAGGGCACATAAACTTTAAGAATATTAATAGACTTGTGAGGCTTGGTTTAGTTGATGGTTTGCCTGAAAAGGCTTTCCACAATGACCACTCTTGTGTTGCATGCCTTAAGGGCAAGCAGCACAAGGTCTCATTCAGGTCTAAACAGGTGCACTCTAGTTCTAAACCCCTTCACTTATTGCATATGGACCTCTTTGGTCCAACTAATATAGAAAGTTTGAAGGGTAAATCATATTGTTTTGTCATTACTGATGATTACTCCAGGTTCACATGGACTTTCTTTTTAGCCAAGAAAAGTGAAACTGCCCTAAGTCTGATTAATTTCATTACCCAAATTGAAAAGAAAAATGGTAATGAGGTCAAAATTATTAGAAGTGACAATGGGGGTGAGTTTAGAAATCAGTTGTTAGATGATTTTTGTGCCAAGAAAGGGATTACTAGGCAGTTTAGCATAGCTAGAACCCCACAGCAAAATGGGGTTGCTGAAAGGAAGAATAGGACCCTTATTGAAGCAGCCAGAACCATGTTGGCTGATGCCCATTTTCCTATAGCCTTTTGGGCTGAAGCTGTTAACACAGCTTGTTATGTTCAAAATAGGGCATTGGTCAACAAGATACATAATAAGACACCTTATGAATTACTTTGGGGAAGGAAGCCCAATATTGGCTTTCTTAAGCCATTTGGTTGTCATGTAGTTGTGTTAGAAACTAGTGAGGCCCTAGGTAAATTTGATTCAAAAGGTGATGAAGGCTACTTCATGGGTTATTCAGTGCAGAGTAAAGGATATAGGGTTTACATTAAAAAGGAAAAACGTATACTTGAAAAGGTACATGTTAGGTTTTTAGAAAGTAAACCTAGTGATCCTGAGAGTGGTCCAAATTGGTTGTTTGACTTAGAACCTTTATCTAGAGCTTTAAATTATATGCCTGTTACTGATCCAGACATTGTGAAGGTAACTTCAAGTGTTTTGGAAAAGAGAATTGGTAATGTTTCAGGTATACAGGTTGCTAAGGAGGATGGACCACCAGCAGTTGAATCATCTCCCACACAAGAATATGTTACACTTCCTATATGGACAGATGAGTATTATGCTGCTGCTACTGCTGCAAGGAAAGATAATGGTGGTGTTCAAATACCACCAAATACAAACATGCATGATTCTTCAGGCGCTGACAAAGGGAAATCAAGCGCTGACACGACCAATTCAGACGCTGATGGCTCCAACGCTGACAACACTAGTTCAAGCGTTGTTAGCCCAAACGCTGACAAACAAGGATCAGACTTTGGAGACACCTTTACACAGCTTTTCTCTTCCCATTTTGAACAGGGTGGACCTTCCAATATCCATGAAGAGATTCCTGTTGATCAAGAAGAATCTGAAGAAGATATTGGCAACATGGAGCGTGGAATTGAGGACACCAGACTTTTTGAAGGAGGAGTTCTCACTTCCACAGCTAAGGATCACCCCACATCTCAAATCATAGGTGATGTTATGGCTCCAGTTCAGACAAGAAGATCCCATCAAGGTCTTGGTGGATTTATTGCCAATATACACAAGAAGGTTGATACCCCTCTTGTACAAGCATGTTTGTTTGCCTGTTTTCTGTCACAGGAAGAACCCAAGAAAATTTTTGATGCTCTCAAGGAACCAAGTTGGGTGGAAGCTATGCAGGATGAGCTTCACCAATTTGCTATACAGGATGTTTGGGAGCTGGTTGATTGTCCTAGATATGTGAGACCAATTGGGACAAGATGGGTTCTAAGGAACAAGAAAGATGAAAGAGGCATTGTGGTCAGAAACAAGGCACGTTTGGTAGCTCAGGGTTATACACAAGAGGAAGGAATTGATTATGAAGAAGTTTTTGCACCAGTTGCAAGAATTGAAGCTATAAGAATTTTTCTAGCTTATGCCTCTTGTATGAATTTTACTGTTTACCAGATGGATGTGAAGAGTGCTTTCCTCTATGGGACAATTGTTGAGGAAGTATATGTCATGCAACCTCCTGGTTTTGAAGATCCTGAGAATCCAGACAAGGTTTATAGAGTGAAGAAAGCAATGTATGGACTTCATCAAGCCCCAAGAGCATGGTATGGTACATTGTCCACCTATTTGGTGGAAAATGGTTTCAAGAGGGGCACCATAGATCAGACACTGTTTACAAAGAAGAAAGGAAAACATGTGTTGCTTGTGCAGGTCTATGTTGATGACATCATTTTTGGCTCTACTGATCCAAAAATGAGTGAGGATTTTTCCAAGCTCATGACAGATAAATTCAAGATGAGTGCAATGGGTGAGATGAACTTCTTTCTAGGTTTACAAGTTCAGCAGAAAGAAGATGGTATCTTCATCTCCCAAGACAAGTATGTAGCTGAAATCTTGAAGAAATATGGTTTTTCTCCACATGAGAAGGAGGCTTCCACTCCTATGGATAGGCAATACCCTTGGGGAAAAATTGGAGCTGGAAAGGATGTGGATGTTAGGCACTATAGATCAATGATTGGATCATTGATGTATCTTACAGCCTCAAGACCTGACATCATGTTTGTTGTGTGTGCATGTGCACGCCATCAAGTGACTCCCAAAGAATGTCACCTTTTTGCTGTGAAGAGAATTTTTAGGTACTTAAGATGTTATCCAGATCTTGGATTATGGTACCCAAAAGATTCTCCTTTGGACCTTATTGCATATTCAGACAGTGATTATGGTGGTGACAAGTTTGATAGGAAATCCACAACTGGTGGATGCCAATTTCTTGGGAGCAGATTAATATCTTGGTAATGCAAGAAACAAACAGTGGTGGCAAACTCTACAACTGAAGCAGAATATGTTGCTGCAGCTGCTTGTTGTGGACAAGTCTTATGGATTCAGAACCAGCTGTTGGATTATGGGTATAATTTTATGCATACCAAGATTTTTGTAGACAATAACAGTACTTTATGCATTATTAAAAATCCTGTACATCATTCTAAAACCAAACACATATAAATTAGACATCATTTTATAAGAGATTGCTTTGAGAAAGGTTTAATACAACCAGATAGGGTAGATACTGAAGATAATGTAGCTGATTTATTAACTAAACCTTTTGATGCTGGAAGATTTCAATATTTGGTAACAAATATTGGAATGGTTAATCTCACTTAATATGTGTTTTGGAACCTTTTTGTAAAAGTATGTACAGGATAATGCATTGTTATTGGTCTTTGTGATAATTTAGATTTTCCACATTATTTTTCTAACACTGACAAAGGTAAATGCAACGCTGTCAAGTGTTATTTTGCCATTGTTGGAGATATTATTGTCTAACGCTGACAAGAGTTCCTTCAACGCTGATAAGTGTTGTCGGGACGCTGTCAGCAACAAATGTTAGTTTTGTGGTTTTTCATCTAAATGTGCAGGTAATGGTAGCTTTATGCCATTGGATACAGAGTTGCTTATGGATTTTTGAAGAGCTATTTGGACATGTTTGGTTTATGGATGATGGTTGGAATATTTATATTCCTATCTTGACATAAATTTTTAATGTTCATATATATATCTTGAGAACTCATGTATCATAGTTTAAGGGGAGGTTTAAGGAACCTTTAGGACTCTTGGGTATTCTTAGAATACTCTCATCACAATTCTAGATTGTGTCCACTGGTGAGTATGGGTTAGTTTTACTAAACCATGAGGCACTGTAGCATGCATAGTATATCAACTTTGCATGCTGCCAAGACATTTTTGACTTAGAATTGGTTATGGTCTGATGGGAGGCTTGGGAATCCTTTTGATATGGGTTTTACCTGGGAGTAACAAGGATTTTATGAGGTAACTTGGTTGTTAAGAATTTTGGTTAGCAAGGGACACTAGAGGACTGTTATGTCTATCTTGCTTATGCAAGTGTGCATAACTGGACAGTGCTTGCCGCCCTATGATAATTATCAGCTTTTGGTTATCTTCTCTAGGATAAATTACTTGTTAAGGTCATTGTTCACTTTTTAAAACAATTTTATTTTTGGACGCTGACAAGATTTTTCCAAGCGTTGTTGTGACCAAAATGGACGCTGACATGGCTTTAGGCGAACGTTGACAGGATTATAGCCGTTGGGCGTTGATGGGTTATATTTGACCGTTGACAAACAATGGGACCTACCCAGTTGTAACTTTTTGACATATTTTCAAGCCGTAATTTTAGGAGTTGTTACTTTCATTAAATGCATGGGATAACTTATAAACTTTTTCAATATTTTCATGATTGATTTTTGAAAATCTTTGCCTATTTTTGGGCCAATCACGTGCATTCATCCACTCCTATAAATTTGGCTCCTATTTTAAACAGGGTATCTATAATTCTTGTCTAACACTTTTCTCTTATCAACCTTCATCTTTTATACATCAACTTAACAGCTTTCATCAATGGCACCAAGATTTAACTCAGCAGAATTGGATTTGGGGTTCAAGTCTCAACACAACATGATTGCATATCTTGTTGCTGATAATACTTTGTTCCCTGAATACACACAGATGGTGGAGTATTTGAATGCATCCCCATTAAGGTATGCTCTTTCTCATGCCCCACTCATTCCAGTCACACACATTAAACAGTTTTGGAACACTGTCAGTTCCTCAACAGTTAATGGAGTGACAACATTGAATTCTATTGTACATGGGAGACCTTGGGTGGTTACTGAGGCCTTGGTACGCCAGGCCTTGCATCTTAATGATGCTGATGGTATAACCATGCTTCCCATATCTGAAATAGAACAAGGGCTTAGGGCTTTGGGATACCCTATTCCTGATGAAGGTACTCTAAATAAGTACCATAAGCAGGAATTTCCCCCAGCCTGGAAGTACCTAATTCACATTCTACTTCAATGTTTGAGTCCCAAATGTACTGCACACAATGAGATCAATAGATCCATTGCATCTGCTATTGTGTGTATTGCAACAGGGCAAAATTATAATTGGTCTAAAATGATTTTTGAAGGAATGTGTAAAAACAAGGGGACAAAAATGACTTTAGCTTATCCCCGTTTTCTGCAAATGGTTTTTGATGCTCAAAGATATTGTTCAAGGGATCACAATGACTTTTATAAGATCCCTGAACAAAAGAAGGCTATTTTCACCAAGATGAATTCACCACCTCATAGAGACCTACCATTAACCCCAGCCATGCTTGCTGTTATTGCAGCAGCACAACCCCAACCAGACCCCCAACCTCATATTGACCCTCAACCACAACTTGAACCTATTCCTGAACCTTTACCCTCACCTAACCAAATGCAAATAGACCAAAATCCCTTCGACGCTGACACATCTAATGTGGGCATTGATATGCCTATTTCCAACGTTGACACCCAACCATCACAATCCCAAACACCCCTTAACCAACCTACATCTACACCATCTTCCACACCACCAGAATATAGGTTGATGAAACGCCAAAGGACTGCTGGAGTGTTCTCCTCTGGTGGTCCTAGCCATGTAGCAGAGAGAACCACCACCACAAGTGTGGCTGGTGACCTGGATGAGGCTGAGACTATTGGTTCTGGCTTAGAAGCTGGCCAAGACAGTCCCACCATAATTAAGTCCTCATCCATGCCCAATGAACCTAACTTGGGAGGTCAAATTCCCATTTTGGAAGAGGGCAGACTGGAACCAATGACGCTTTTAGAATTGACGGCTGTCTGCATTAGCTTGCAAAAGCAAAATGCAGACTTAGTACAAATTGTCAGTAACCAAGGCCTTGAACTCAATGAATTGAGGGAGAGGATTGTTGTTTTGGAGAGTGCTCATTCAAGGGGAGGTATGGAGGAGTCTTCCAAAGGGGAGGAAGCAAGAAATCTGAGTGATAAGAGCAGTCAAGATGGTCAATCATTGGATATTGCTGAAGCTCTTACTACATTGAAGGAACAAAAAGGTTTTGATACGTCCTTAATCTCTCCAACAAATTTAAATTTATCATTTACAGATATGCTGAGAGAGGTTACACAAGGCGCTGAGGGAAAATATTTAAGCGTTGATAAGACAAGTTTGGACGCTGACAGAAGTATTTTGGGCGCTGATAGAGGAAATTTGGGCGTTGACAGATCTGCATATGGAGGTGATGTATTCCAGTCATCATCTATCATCAAAGATGTTCCTACTCAGGTATTATCATCTACCCTACCAACAATTGAACCAACAAATAAGGGTAAGGGTAAGTTGGTAGAAGAAATTGTTCCAAAGAATGCAGCTCAGGTTGAATTTGATAGAAGATTGGCTGAGCAAATGATGGAACAAGGTGAGAAGGAAAAGTCACCATTTGTTGTGACTTCTGAGGAAGAAAGTGATGGAGGCAGCTCAGATTCAAGTGTGATGATTGTTGAACCAGAAAGACTTGAGTATGGTGATGAGCTTGCTAGGGAAAGGCTGAGAGATTTGAAGTTGCAAATTGATTTTGATATGCCAGAGGTAGTTCAGATGTACAATTCTTGGGAAGAAAGCTGTATGGATAATCCAGACTTGACCATTTCAGACCAGATATGGGGTTTGGAAATTCTTCTTAGAGTTCAGCAGGATTGTAAGGTGATGTTGAAGTACAGGGCAAGCAACATTCTCTCTCAATTGAAAAGGGATAGAAGGAAGCTCTACTTTATGTTGCTCAAATGTCATGGAGTTGGATGGACACATCAGAAGCTGAAGGCTTTGACATTTGATGAGTTGGAACATAGAGCTTATCCTATTTGGGTGAAAGTGCAGGAAGAGAACACTTTCAGACTTCTTTCAGATGAAAGAAAGGAGCAACTTGCAGAAGAGATGGCAATCAAGAAAGCTATGATAGTCCCTAGACCAGTAAAGAAGGGATTTATTCTTGAGTTTCCAAAAGATATGTCTCAACTGTATCCAAGTGAAGCAATCATTAGAAAGAGCCTTAAGCTCTCCCCATTAGAAGCTTCAGATATGGTTCATGTGTTACCATTAGATTCCAGGAATCCAATTGTGAGTTATGAGGAAGATGAATGTGGATTCTGGAAAATTGGAAGATTTGGCAAGGAGGTACACACTTTTACCACTCTCATATCTTTATTTGCAAGTTGTGACAGAGAAGACTTGGTAGACCTTTGGAGGTTGCTAGAGACCAAGTATGAGGCTGAAGCACCAACTTCAGCCAATGGAATAAAACTTTGGACCACATTCAAAAGAATGTGTGGGACAAAAGAAGAAGATCCTGAAATATGGAAGGATCTTGAAGATGACCTCAGTGGTCTTCAATGGAGGTTATATTCAGCTGCAGGTGTATACCATTTGAGTTCTACAAAGTTTGCTGAGTATTTACTTGTAGATGCTCAGTATTTCATATCCAAGGCTGTTTTGGAGAAGATGAAGGACACCCAGTTGGAGATAGACTATACAAGTGACGTGGCAAAGAATTTGATCAGATTTATTTATTACCAATATGATAAGGTTTGTCAGACTCCTCCAAGTTCTTAATGTTTATTCAGAAACTTGATCATAAGAGTGGATATCAAGTTTAGGGGAGGATTGTTGGGAATAAATTTAGGCCAGAACACTTGAACGCTGACAAGAACAACTCAAGCGTTGACAAGAGCAAAGTGAGCGCTGACAGCATAAGCGTTGACAAGATAAAGTCAAGCGTTGACAGATTGAAGACAAGCACTGATAGAAGATGTGAGCTACACGTTTATTATATTCTAGATTACTTCTAGTAAGGATAGAAACGACAATGTATTTTCTATGTTTATCTTTACCTAGAATAGTTGATTCGTAGCTTATTGTACAAGACTTCTTGTTCTATAAAAGAAGATCTTTTAGGTTAATGTTTAATATCAGTTTTCATAGTATTCGCAAGTTAAACCTTTCATTGTAATCAACACGATTATTCTAATACAAGTGAAAGTTTGTTTAACATCATTGTGTTTTAGATCAAGTGTTAATTCCGCATAACACTTTGTTACTTTATTCATAAGCAAAGGTTTCTCTACGTGTAGTACTTGATCTAATCTCGTATACACAAAGCTTAATCGATCTAAGTTTGGGATCAACAGAGTTGTCATCGGGAGCATTGACGACATCTTGATCTACTCAAATCATAGAAGGAGGATGAGGCGAATTATGTGTTGGTTTTGGAGTTGTTAGTAAAGGGAATGAAACGTGAGATTTTCAAGTGTGAGTTTTAGGATTTGGTTGGCCAGGACTAGTAGTCAGAGATGATGGCATATCGTTGAACCAGCAAGGGGCGAAGTGAAGAAGGACGAGGAAGCATTTTGGAGGCTGAAGAGGTGGATTGGATGATGAGCAGATCTTGGCATTATCGGAAGGACTGGATGAATTCGCGAAGCATGACGATACGTGGAGCAGGGATTTGGACGCGTACGAGGACGACAAAGGAAGGCGATCGCTTATACGTTGCAGGAACTGAAGATTTGGAAGAACTGGATAGACTTAGTTAGTGGAGCTGAACTGTTATATCTGCCTAGAATGATAGAGGCATTTGGTGTACGAGACGTGGAGAATGATCTATACGGATCATGAACGTATCCAACACATATTCAATCATCTTGATTGAACATTTGGCAAAGGTGATGGGTGGAGTTAATTGATGAAAGAAAATTGCAAGGCCAAGTACCATCTGGGAAAGGCAAGCATGGTCGATGAGACATGGAATAAGAAGGATGAGGTGAAGCTGAGACGAACTTGAACTATAGGGATGATGTATTAGAGTGTTTTGGATGAAGGATGTGGGTTGCACGAGTTGAGTTGTCTAAAGCAGTGAACGCGTCAACATTTATGTTGCGTGGCTTGGACAATCGTAAGGAGGAAAGGGACATAGACTATACTTCCTACATGGATAGGAGTAGTTTAGAAAGGGCGATGTAAGGACGAAGTTGGTGGAAGGGATACATAATGCGGTGGGGGATTAAGTACGATGAGAGTTGGGTGATAGTCGATAGACTGACTAATTCATCACCTATTTCAAGAGGAATGAGAAGTCACGTAGTTGGGAAGTTGGAAGAATTAATGAATATGTGAAAGACCGTCATAGGTCACTTTGTAAGGAAATTGGAATTTAAAGTAGTTTGGGATACGGACTGAAGGGAGTTGATGAACGTAATTGGACATGGGTGATTGATTTAGAGGTAGTTCGGAAACTCGTTAGCGATGGCTGAGTTTTCATATAATGATAGTTATCGTACTAGAAGTCGATAAATGCCATTTGAGGCACGATATGAAAGGATAGGGTGAGTTGTCCTCATTGTGGACTAGAATTGGTAAAAGAGGCTACTAATGTGGTAATGGTGTTTGTGGACAGAATAAGAGCAACAAGGGATGCTATGTAGAAAAGGAGGAAACCACTAGATTTAGTGACAAAGTTATGTATGGAGTTTCACCCATAGTAACGGGTGGTATGTTTTGGTAAAATAGAATAGTTGATGTAGAGTTTTGTAGGTCCATTTATGATCTTTAGGAAGATCAGACCATTAGCATATGAGCATAGAATTACCTGGGGGAAATGAGTTGTATACATGATACATTTCATGTATTGGGATTGGTAAATGTTGTTTGAGGATGCATATTTGCATGTCCGGTTATTCGGGTTTTGTGCTAATAAGAGTCTTTGTTTTATCGAAGAGTCATTTGCGAGATTTATTGACTGTGAGGTCAAGAGTTTGGCAATGGGTTTAATTATTTTTGGTTTGTACATGTGGTATCTTGAAACTTGAACTGAAGTTCACGTGGAAATGAGAGGAGTTCATTTAGAACAAGTATCCTCGTGTGATTTGTTGTCTGTGTGTTGATCCTAAGGAGTAAATCTCGGGACGAGATTTCTATTAGGAGGGAGTGATGTGACAACCGTGGTTTTGAGGTTCGTCACTTGGTCTTACTTTTAGGTTATTTTATGTGTGACTACTTGATTTTTGTGCTTACGTGTTTATTTTGTGTGAACGAGGTTGGTGTGATTATCGTTTATGAGTATAGAGTACTCATAAGTAAATCGAGGAACGGTTAATTCATGTTCATGAGATCACAATTAGTGACTATGAAATGAAATGGTGATATTTTGGTGGTTACGTATACGTATAAGTATTATAGTAATAGTGTATTTTTTTAGGATTTACGGTTTAGCATTTAGAGGTCTCGGATAAGGTAATTAGTCAAATGAATATTTTTCGGGATGGTTTTAGGTCATTTAGGACTTAATTATAAAGTTTATTTCAAAATTTGAGATTTTTTATAAAAGTGTATATTTTACGTCTTTTACGGTAAAACGCGTAAATTTGACTAGTTTTACGGTTTTGAGTTTTTGGGAGTTTTAGGAGCTGAAATAAATTAAGGTAAATTAAGGTAATATTAATAAGATATTAATTAACAATAAAAAGAAAAAAAATAAAGAAAAAAACGAAATTAGGGGTGTTTGGGTCGGTTTAGAAGAGAAAAAAAAGGGAAAAAAGGAAAAAAAAGGAAAGTGGGCTTTGGGTTGGACTAGGATTCACCCATACCCTATATAATGTATATACTAAACCAAATTCATTATTTTTCTCCTGGAGATGAAGGAAATTCGTGAGTCTTATAAAAAATTAGGGTTCTTCATAAAATTTGGGGGTTTTCATAAATCCAAGGTAAATCTTAAAATCCCTTTTTAATTAAATTGTTTTTATGTTTTCTTTAATAATCTTATGATGGATTTAGGTTAGGGTTTAATATAAAAACAGTAAATTAATGTTGTATTAATCATAATATGATGATTACATAAATTAGGACTTGTAATTAGAGGGATTAGGGTTAATTAATGAGGTTGATTTTGTTAAACCCGTTTTTAAAAACTGGGCAGATTTTTGAGTCAATTGTTTTGATCATATCGGGAGTTCTATAAACTCTTATTTTACGATCCAAGTACCCCTGGAAAGATATTTGAAGTGGCTTTCCAATGCAAGAAACGAGAACTAAATTGGAGGTCGGGAAGTGGGTCAGAAACAGGTTACAACAGTCGGAGGTCAAAACAGTTTTGAATTCAGCCTGTTTTCTTTTTAAGTTTTGGGTTGTTTGGGGCACTTAGGGTTGCATTGGGATCTTCTCACGAACGTGAGAGATGGTTTATATATTGTAGTTAATATCTGCACTTGGGCTAAGGTGGTGGTTTAGGGTAAGACCCCTTAATGGTAACAAACTTTTAGTACGTTTAAAATCAGGAAATCTGGAATGACGAAAGTAGATATATATATATCGGGGCCTTAACAGTAGCTTTAAGGTTAGGGAAAGTGGGAGGTGTTAGCCAACATATGTAAGGGTGTTAATATTCCTTTTACAGAAACCATGGGTAGGTTTAAGTGGGCGTTTGACCTAAAGTTTTGAGACCTAAAAACTGGGACTGTTTTGGGTAAAATACGAACGGGTTAGTTGTTAAACTTAACCAAGTTAAGGACTTGTTAAGGAAGGGTAATGGAGTAATTAGAGCTTATTAATGAGGTAAATATGTGAGAATGGGTTAGATGTCCATCATAGGTTAATGAGCCATCTTAGTGATTGGTTCGTTTATTGATTTTGTGTTTTTGGTTTGTTAGCTTGTTGCTAGTGCAAAGACGTGTGAAGGAGCTATCAGGTGAGTGTTCATAGTCCCATATTTATTTTTGTTTTTGACTTCCAGATGGGATGGAAGAGACACTGTGTTGAGTTGTTTCTAAATTGTTGCTGTGAATGTTTTATGGTTGTGATGGACTTGTGTGTACACTTATGTGATTAACTGCTATGCGATTTTTGATATGTTATTGTGGTTTGACAAGGTAGTGGCCTTGTGGTTTGACAAGGTAGTGGCCTTGTGGTTTGCCAAGGTAGTGGCCTTGGGATAGGTACATAGGGTGATCATCTAAGGTACCATGATGTTGTTTGGCAAGGTAGGAGCCTTGGATTGGTTTGGTATGATTGGTCTTGATTGATAGTTGTTAATACATAATTGTAACACATTGTCCATATGTTCTTTTGTTGATGATTGTTATTCACAGCTTGTAACTGATTTAGCGTTGGAGTCTAAACCTATGACTCTCACCAACTTTATGTTGACGTATTTTAGTGTCTCTTTCAGGTGAGAATGTGGTCAAGCTTGAGGATAGAAGTGGCTAGACTTGGATGCCTTAGGATTGCATATAGAAGGAGATCCCCGTTCCTTCTTAGTTTACCTACATGTTTGTTTGGTTTATGTTTATTGTTTGTCTTGGGTAAGTGGTAGGATTGTTACCTACTTACCTAGACTCCTGCATTGTTGAGATATTGTCATGACATTTGTGTCGCCATTTATGACATTATATTTGCATTTTAGTCTTCTCTATAGAGACACCATTTGTTGTGATGATATCCATACGTCGCGTCCCATATTCCGCCATTGGTGGGGTGTGACACTTTGCCATTCCGGTTTGAGTTGAAGTAGAAACTGAACATTGGCATGATGATTGGAGATGGTGCACTGATTTCTGACAAGCTCATTCATCATTTTGTAGAATCTCGAGTAATATGAGTCAATGGATTCACCATCTTCAGATGTGAATTTTCCAAACTCCCAAAGTAGATTAGTCTCGAGATCTTGAACATTGATTGACTCACCTTGCTTCAATCGATGAATTGCATTCCACATTTCCATAGCATTAGGACATGCATCAACTGTGGAATAGATATCGTTATCAATTCCAGTGAGTATGAAATTTACAACATCAGCTTCAGCTTGGAGGAGTTTCTTTTTCTCAGCAGAACATGTGTCAAAATCCTCCATAGCTCGTATAGTTGATGAAGTACCATCCTCTGCCTGTGTGGTAATTGGTTTGAATTCAAAAACTGGAGGTGGATTCTCAAGGCAGTGACGAAGAGCAGTTCGGTTTTCTTTTCCGTCGAGAAATCTGAGAAAACGAGATCTCCATTGAACGTAGCAACCGGCAGTGAGCACATGTGGATTACCGTTGCCACCTTGTTCTAAACGAATTTGATTAGCAGTTGCAATGTTGATGTTGTTGTTAGACATGGTGAATACTTGTGAATGAATTGCAGATCTTAGTGGATTTGTTGTGATGAGGTGTGGTTGAAATTTCGTAGAGTTTCGAGAATCTTCAGTCCGACAATAAATTCCTCAGTCCGACAAAACGGTAAGCCGAAAAATTTTGTATCGCCAAATTTTGAAATTGAGTTAGAAATAGCCAAAAACTAGTAGGGAAAAAATTTGAATTTACTTGACCTAAAATTTTTAACTCTTTTTTTTTTTTTTTTTAAATCTTCGTGTAAACTATGTTCCGAGATTAGTCTAGATAGTGGCTAAGTCTAAAAATTGGTCAAACCAAATTTATCTGTCCATCGCAATATGACCCATCGCACTCTGATCGCACTCTGATCGCACTCTGATCGCACTCTGATCGCACTCTATGATCGTGGTCTGATCGCACTCTGATCGTACTCCTAGATCGCAGTCGGATCGTACTCTGATCGTACTTGGTGATCGTACTCTATGATCGTGATGAGTGATCGCAGTGAGGGATCGCACTATAGATCGTACTGAGTGATCGTAACCTGATCGAAGTCGTGATCGTACTCTGCTAGATCGTACTCCCAGATCGTATTGTGATCGTACTGAGCAATCGTACTAAGCAATCGTAGTCTGGATCGTACTTTGGATCTTAGTGAGCTATCGTAGTCACAGATCGTAACTTGGATCGTACTAATGATCGCAGTTAGATCGTAACAATGGATCGTGACTATGGATCACAAGTAGAAACCCCCAGGGTTTATGCAAACACAAAGTCAGATCGTACCAAGGAATCAAAATACCCCTTTTCTCGGATAGTACTAGAACACACCAAATTCGTGATTTTTAGCCTAAAAATGAATCAAGCACCCAAAAATTTTGTTTTTTTAACCAAAAGAACAATACCAAATCACTACCAATAGTGAGTAGATGATTTGTATCAAGAATAAGCCAAAAAAACACAAGAAAATTTTTGGTACGAGAGTTTTTTGGATCAAAATAGGCACAAAAAAATCAAGAACACAACACACTAATCTTCAATCACCTATCCACTATAGGCTCTTGATACCAAATGTAGATCCCATTCAATCCATAACATAAGATTTAGAGAGAGAAATAGTAGAAAAGTAGAGAGAGAGAAGAGAGAGAAGTGGAAGGTTTACACTAAAACTATGTGTTTTATGAAATGAACCAACACCCTCTTCCACATGTGGAAGAGGGTTATATATGCCACGGCCTAAGGCCTTTGTGGGCTTCATCTTGGGTCGGGCTTGGCTTTGTTTTGGGCTTACGCCCCTAACTTATACAATATTAGCTTAAAGTCCAAGCCCGGTTTTCCCGACTAACCTATTACAATACAAGACCATTTAACGACTGAGATGACCTATTACATTCTTGTTCGACTATATAAAATATAGGGCTAACACAAGGATGCTAAGAACGAGCACATAGTCAAGTAATGATCAAAAGAGTGATCAAAAGGGCGTGTGGAAGAACAAAAACGTACCTTGGCCACAAAGTGCATTCCAAGCAATCAAGGAATCAATGCAAAGCCCAACCATGACTAAAAAGTGACTACTAAGTCTTCAAAGACTAGTATCACTCCCATCCATCTTGATATCATCATTCAATGATGCTGGAAACCAAAAAAGATGAGTCTTCTACAAGTGTAAGTAACTCAATCCACCATCAATTAAATGATTGATCTTCATGGGTACCTACACATAACAAGATGCAAACTAGTAGATACATTTCAAGAGTAAATCTAAAATGCATAAATACTACTAACTAAAATGAGATGCTATATTACCAATTAAAAGGCCTATTTTTAAAGAAAAAATAGTTTTGACCAAAAAGAAACTTTAGTACAACTTAACCTTCTAATTTGAGGAGACAATGGATCGATCCAAGTTTTAAAGTACAATATACTTCAAAGATCTTGTGTCACCATGGCTCTGATACCAATTGTAGAAACTAGAAGGGGGGGGGGGGTTGAATAGTTTCTCTTCAGTTTGTCTTCTAATTAAAATTTCTTTCAATTAGGTGAGTGCCAAAACCATCTTTTACTTGAAATCTAGTTGCATAATGATTAGGTTCAATTATAATGCATTAACAATGGAAAGTAGTAAGTGTGATGATAATGAATGTAAGTAAAGAGTAAAGAAAGAAATAACCTGGTAGGAAGACACAAAGATTTATAGTGGTTTGGAAACGAAGCTCTATCTTCGTTCCCACTCCACTCCTCGAGTACACCTACTCGAGATTTCCACTATATCCAGAAGCTCCCTTCTTGGCCGAGAAAACCTTACAACATCGCTTACATTATTTTCTGACACTAAGCTAAATGTCGAGACATAATCTTAGATAGGACCAATCTACACAACGTCGCCCACTTCACCATTTTACGACACAAGGCTAGATGTCGAGTTCTAATCGAAAGATAGAACCAATCTTCACAACGTTGCCTACTTCACCATTTTCCGACACAAGGCTAGATGTCGAGTTCTAATCCAAAGCTAGAACCAATCTTCACGACTCTTCACTTTGAAGCTAAGTCAGAACTTCACACGACACAACTATACATCACTTTATAGTTTAGTGAGAACTCACAAGATACAACTACATCACTTTATAGTTTAGTGAGAACTCACAAGACACAACTACATCACTTTATAGTTTAGTGAGAACTTACACAACACATTACAACTCAACTAAACATATCCAAGTACATACATGTAACTTGGATCTACACAACACAAATCCAAGCACACACATATGCAATGGACTTACACAACTCTAATCCAAGTATTCACAAATAGCTTGGATGAACACAACTAGTCCAAGTATTCACAAATACATTAGATCTACACAAGACATAAATAAATAAATGATGAACATGACTAGATCTTTAGGAGAGGATGATCTTCGTTAAGGCTTGATCTTTAATCACATCACAAGTGTGTGATTGATTTTCTCTTTGGACAAGGTAAAGAAGGAGATCAAGAGGATAATCATAAGTAAACATACTTAACACATTAAGTGATCATTTACAAATGATTAGGATTAGAAAGGAGAAAAAAGGCTGAAAGAAATGTCCAAAAAGGGTTATGGAGAATGAAGATTTGACCCACTATTTATATAAGACAAAACCCAACAGCTAGCTGCGCGCGGTTCTTTATTGCACTAGGCGGTTCCTTATTAATAAAGAACCGCGTAGGAACTTAAGGAACCGTGGAGGTAGACTCCGCTCCTTTTTTTCTTTTATTGGATTTGAAATATCTAAGGCTGTTTAAAACCTTCAAAGGATATTCTTATGGCATATTGGAATATGCCATATTCACATTTTCATTTTGTATTTTAATAAAACATTTTCTTAAAAAGAAAGTTTATTAAAAATATTTTTGTCACATTTGACAAAAGTGAGTTTTAAGGATAATCACTTTTATGATCATTAAACATGATTAAGATATGTTAGTGTAATGATTATTACCTTGATGATAGTGTTTGTTAGATAATTCGTTTTACGATTGTGTTTGACTATAAATGTCTTGTATAGTTTGTTGTGATCAAAACTAAGAAAGATTAGTTAGCACTAATATTGTTTTTAGGCATCACTTGCATTAACAAAGATTGTTAAAAGCTTTCTAGAAATTTCAAGAAGCATGAGCATGTTGGTACACGAGATTCAAGTCACAATTTTAGCAAGTCAAAGACGATGAAGGTTACAATATCTTTAGCGCATGATGAATTAAGCTCGAGGACTATAAGTACAAGATATAAACTTCTGAAGATAAGACGAAGACTACGAGTTGAAGATCCTTAACATAGATTGATAGGGATTATACTTGTAAATCTCGAGTGACATCCCTTACGGGGAGATTGTTAGAAACAAGAAAAGTTTCGGTCACTTGTAGATATTTATACATTATAGCTCGTTTAGGTTTTCGTCTAATGTAATCGGGCCGACTAGTTGTAGTTCGCTAAGAAGCCCAATAGAAGCCCTTTATGGTCTATTAGGGGTTGTATAAAAACTTCTTCCAAAGTTTGGAAAAGGTTTTGGTTGTTTATTATTTCACATACTAGCTTCTCTTTCTAGAAAACAACCTCTATATCTTGCACTCTCTATAATCCAAAAATCATCAAGTGTTTTGTCATTTTGTGAGAAAAATTTATCTAGTTTAATTTTGAGCTGTTATAGGGGGGGACCAAATTCAAGTTTTTGTAAAATGTTTTGTCACATTTTAATGAATGTGAAGTTTAGGACAAAAAGGTTAATCTCTGGTCACTTAACAAGTATAATGATTTGTTTATACACACCTTAAGTGATTTACATTGGATGCAAACTTTTATATGTCGAGAGATGTTGACGTAAGAATACATATGTGATTACGAGTAACTTGTCATTTTACGTTATGTATTATAAGCTACATATTCGTAATTACTAAAACATATAAAAATCGTATATATTAAATATCGTAATATGTGCACTAACAAAGTGCATATGGCCATTAATAAGTACATTAATTTTGTATGCATTTAGCTATAAAAAATGATCAACTTATGTTTATTGGTGCGTTTGTACATTTGGATACTAAATACATTGATTTCGTATGCATTCAAGCTTTTCAGATTGAGCTCAAGTTTTGCTTGAATTCTACTCGAGCCAAGTTCAAGCCTTGATGCTTAAAGCTTGACAATTTATCAATCCAAACTCAAGCCTACTGTTTTTCTTTCAAGCCAAACTCAAGCCTTATTAAGATCGAGCTCGGCTTGATTCGATTGCACATTTGCTTTAAGGTAGTTGCAAGTATTACTACATAAAACTAGTTGTATACAATCATCAAGCATCTTATTCTGAGCTCTAATTTAGTTTGAATTTTTTAGCTATGACGTAATTACCCTATTAAAATGTTCCCATTAACTTTTCATAACTACATATAAAACAAATTATGCACTCTTTCTTCTTTTAATATTTCAAAATTTTAAGTAATCCAAGTTATAAAGCATAAAGTACAATACTTCTAATGCCTAATTTTGAACATTACAAGTTTTAAAACATTTGTTTACAGCTATTAAATGCACATCTACATCAATTCAACACATATAATCAATGCTATAATTAATACTCTCTTACTCAAATGTACAAATAATATAACACGTAATAAAATTTATTTAATTCTAAAAAGTTATGTAATACAAGAATTTATTCAATATGTACAATTAATCGAAACCTAACTTATTTAAGCATTTACAAAAACATAATGTACAAACCAGCTAGACTGGTCCTCAAGAGGTAAAGTTTAATATTCAAGAGACTTAGGTAAGAACATCTAAAAAATATGTGTCTTTTTTACAACACCATCATATTTCAATAACAACTACATTTTGACATTTTAATATGAATTAGTGTGCGATAAATTTATTTCCTAAAGTTATCGTCAAACGTAAAGTCGTTATCACCAATAACATGTAATTGAAAAATATAGCTCGACAATAATTTTGATTAAAGGGTACCCTTCAATACATCGCGCATGTACCCTGTTAGTTTTGAAGAACATTTCTAGTTAACTTATTCATTACATAAATCTAAATCCAAGTGGTCATCTCAAATTGCATACCTAATTAAGATAAAAAAATACAAGTTATTCATAGCGTCTGTTACCATAATAATAAAAAAAACCCAAATAGACTGCTAAAAAAAATAGTTAAACCAACAATCCATCTTCAGTAACTTAAAAAACCGAGAGGAAACTTATTATAAACAACAATCACCCTACATTTCTTTTAAAATTGTAGTCAAACATATCTTCACACTCTTTGATCAAACTTGCAATTTAGTCAAAAAATTTCAATAAAGGAATAATCATCCTTTTTCACATTATTACATCTTATTAATATACATAAACTCACGCGACCAATTTTATTTGCATACCAAATTAAGACCACAATACCAGTCACTCATATAACTCGTCATAATTAACATATATTTAAAAAAATCGCGCGAAAAACAATCACGTGAGTAATCTTATGTCATTAACAAATATTTAAAAAAACCCACGAAAAACCCGTTAGACAACAGTAATCACCCCACATTTCTTCTAAAACTATATTCAAAACATATCTTTACACTCTTTTATCAAAAGTTGCAATTTAATCAAAAGTTTCCAACCAAAGCGTATCCTCATTCACATTTTCACGTTTTATTAATTACATAAACTCACGTGATCAGTTTCATTTACATACTAAATCAAGACCACAATACAATCACTTATATTACTCGTCATAATTAACAGATATTTAAAAAAATCGCGCGAAAAAAACAATCACCTGAGTAATCTTATGTAATTAACATATATTTAAAAAAAACCGCGAAAAAACCGTTACACAACAGTAATCACCTCATATTTCTTCTAAAACGGTAGCCAAAACATATCTTTACACTCTTTTATCAAAAGTTACAATTTAGTCAGAAGTTTCTAACTAAGACGTAATTATCCTCATTTATATTTTCACGTCTTATTAATTACATAAACTCACGCGACCAGTTTCATTTACATACTAAATCAAGACCACAATACACTCACTTACATCACTCGTCATAATTAACAGATATTTAAAAAAACGCGCGAAAAAACAGCCGCCTAAGTAATCCTCCGTCATTAACAGACATTTAAAAAACCGCGACAACAATAATCACC
The DNA here is from genome assembly GCA_025667525.1 of Glebionis coronaria. Lineage (NCBI taxonomy): Eukaryota > Viridiplantae > Streptophyta > Magnoliopsida > Asterales > Asteraceae > Glebionis > Glebionis coronaria. The sequence goes on along the minus strand of CM046875.1, from coordinate 603,551,208 downwards.
TCACATTTCTTCTAAAACTGTATTCAAAACATATCTTCACACTATTTTACCGAAAGTTGTAATTTAGTGAGAAGTTCCCAACTAGGACGTAATAATCCTCATTGACATTTGCACGTCTTATTAATTACATAAACTCTTCAAGACCACAATACACTCACTTATATCACTCGTCATAATTACTATATATTTAAAATACCGCGCGAAAAAAACAACCGCCTGAATAATCCTCTCTCATTAACAGACACTTAAAAATCCGCGAAAAACCCGTTACACAACAATAATCACCCACATAAGTTAAGTTGTATTCAAACCATAGTCAAAAACTAAAATCATATCTCCACATTTATGAAAAACAAATCTGTTAAAAAAGAACCTTAATTTTTTTTATAAAAGTAACAATAATATAATAATAATTTTATATAAATTCCTTCAAAACCCCACCCGGTTTGGCCCCTAAAACAAACGCAGCGACCCCCAAACTTTTATATTTCTTTAAAACATTTTATAAAAAAATAAATAAATATATTCAGGTTTCATTAGCTTATACCAATTGCAGTTGATTGTTAATCTGCTTCACTTGATAACCGTCACTAAAGCTTATTACCAACAGGTCTGGTTGTTGCTAATTAACTGATTAATTTTTATTTATCATTAGCTTTAGTTTTTTTATATATGTTGATTGGTTTTTGATTATATGTAATGCAGCAGTGTTGAATTGTTAGCTTTTTGATTGGTTTGATTGGAATTTAAGTTTAGGGTTTTAATGTGTGATTTTTGATTGATTGATGGAATGTGATGGTGATAAAAGTGGAGGATCAAATATAGTTTTTGGGGGAAATAAGGAATTAGGGTTAGGGTTTGATTTGAAAATGGATTTGGGGAAAAAGAAGAGGTGTTGTGATGTTAAAATTGAGTTAGATGATGACGACGAGCCGATTGGGTCGTTGTTTAAGGTTAAGAGTAGGAAGGCTAAGAAAGTTAAGGTGGAGGAGAGTGGTGAGGTTGATAAGAAGGTGGAGTTTGTTGGTATGGATGATACGTTGGCCGCGTTTAGGAAGAAGTTGAAGGGGCCGAAGAAGGAGGTTAAGGGGTTGGGGTTGGATTTGGGTTTGGGTGTGCAGTCGGAGGATATGATTGTGTGTGACGATAAAGGTGGTGTTGTTGAGAGTGTTGAGAAAGCGTCAAAAGTTAAAAGTGGTGGTAACCAGGAAAAGAAGAGGTCGAATGGTAAGACGGTGAAGAAGGAGGTTAAGGTTAGTGGTAGTGATTTGAAGTCGGAAGAATTGGTTGAGAGTGGTGAGAAAGTGGCGAAAGCGAAAAGTAAGGCGGTTAAAAAGAAGAAAATGAAAAGTTTTGATGAAATTTTAGATAATCAGCGGTCTGGTGAGGGTGGTTTAGATGATAATTTGGAAGATTCGTTATCGGCTTTTCTGCTTAAGAAATCCCGCAAAGGCTCTAAACCGAAGCAGGTTATGATGGTTGAAGCTCATATTGATAAAGTGAATCAGAATACTTATGAGGAGAAGGTTCCTGTTTTAATTCCTGAAACCCCTGCATCGTATTTTGCTATGAGTCAACGACTAGAAGTAGATGAAGAATTAGCAGACCCCGACAGTAAAGGCTCTAAACCGAAGCAGGTTAAGACGGTTGAAGCTCGTATTGATATAGTGGATCAGAATACTTATGAGGAGAAGGCTCCTGTTTTAATTCCGGAAACCCCTGCATTGTATCCTGGTATGAGTCAACAACTAGAAGTAGATGAAGAATTATCAGAACCCGATAGTAAAGGTCCTACCTTTCATGATGGCGCTCGTATTGATAAAGTGGATCAGAATACTTATGAGGATAAGGTTCCTGTTTTAATTCCCGAAACCCCTGCATCCTATCCTGGTATGAGTCAACGACTAGAAGTAGATGAAGAATTAGCAGACCCTGATAGTAAAGGTCCTACGGTTGATGATGGCGCGGGGGTTGATTTACATCATTCATCGTCTGCAGTAGCAAAGCTGGCTGATGATTTTTCTGAGGTTGAAGTTCAGGAGAAAAAGATGGACCTGGTTAGTCCCGTCCGTGAGAGTTTGTATGAACAGCTGGATGGTCTATTAACTAGCCCCGTACCGGCCACAGATGGGAAAATGAACGAGGGTTTTCAGTCTGTTGGTGAGGGCGTATTGGACCAGGTTCAGGACGGTTCACATGGTACGCAACCCAACTCATCGCCGTCTGCTATTCAGTTACCTCAGAAGAAGGAAATCATTTCAAGTGTCTGTGGCGATCACGAGACTGTTTCAGTTTCTTCACAAAAGGAGAATGTGTCAGCATCAAACGGTAGGTTATCTCCCGTGTCATTAGCGGAATGCAATAAATCTGCAGAGGAAGAGACTCCATCGATCGCTACAGATCAAAACGAAGCTTATGGTAGCGACACTGGATCCTTACCTTATCCCGAAACGAAAGACAATAAGAAATCATCCGAAAAACGTATTGTGCGACAGCCTAAAAGGAATAGGCAAGATGACATGGCTTATGAGGGGGATGCTGATTGGGACGCACCAAATCATGAACGGAATTTATTTGTGAGCCACGAAGATGGAGATAAGGGTCAGTCGGTTACAACAAAGGGAAAACTAGATTTTTTACAAAGTATTTCGATGGATACCGAAAGTGGAGGAGCAGCTGCTGTTTCGGTTGGACTGAAAGCCCGTGCCGCCGGTCCTGTTGAGAAGATGAAGTTTAAGGATATACTGAAGCGTAAAGGCGGGATTCAAGAATATATAGATTGCAGGTGCGTCTCTATAAATATGGATCTTTTAATTGCAATGCAATCATTTTGACTTGTTTAACTTTCATACTTATATATATACATATATATATATATATATATATATATATATATATATATATATATATATATATATATATATATATATATGCATGCCTTTGTTTCTCATTAATCCCTTGTACATCAAATGGTTTCCGCATAGTCACAGGAATGGTCATAAGGGGTTTCAGGTTGAAAACTTGAAACAAGGCCTTTTTGAGTTTGGGTCAGGTTGATCCACTGACACCTTTTTGCTCAGTTCTTATCGATACTTAAATCACTAAATAAATTGTTGAGGGCGGTGTAAACCGGTTTAACTCTTCTTCTCTTGTAGCTAATTGTGTTCCGTGGACCGTTATGATAAAACACAAACCCAAATCAACCTATTTTTTTAGTACAAGAGTTGACATGACCACCTCTACTGTAAGCTGATAGGTAGGAATATTTTGGTATAAAACCAATTGAACGGTTTACAAACTTGGCATTCTCTTCTCATTTTGGAAGTCTCCTGTGACTATTCTCTTGGCTTTGCTGCAAATTCATTTAAAAATTCTCTGCAATATGTATACAACAACTGCTTTACAAATCAATTCATATGTCATGATAAAATACTTTCAAGAGTCCAATTTTTTTAATCCCGTGTATAAGGTTCTGCTGGTAACATCGTGATGGACTTGAAAATACAATCGTATAACATCTATACATGTGATGCCATTTTTTAGGTTAGTTTCTAGACTTTAATTTGTTCCAGTAAAGGGAGCTGAAGTGGGAAATTACAATGCTTTATTTGGGGTTTACAAAAGTGTGTATAAAATAAGTTGAACCACAATTTTCTTTTACGATTCTGACAACCGTTGTCTGTTATCCTTTGACCGGTTTTCATGATTTTGTTTCGCTTACTGCAGAAATCATATACTACATCTTTGGAATAAGGATGTTACTCGCATATTGCCTCTGTCAGAATGTGGAATATCTGATACCGCTGATGTTGACGAGCATCCACAAGCTTCGTTAGTTAGAGATATCTACTCATTTCTGGATCAATATGTAAGTTAAAAACTCCATTACTCGATAATCCTTATTGAAATTTAGTCACAAATTTTAGTTTCTAACAAGTTCTTCAACAGGGTTACATAAACTTTGGAGTTGTTTCAAATAAAGAAATTTCAGATGGTGGTATGAAGCCCAATTTCAGGCTCTTAGGAAAAGAAAATGATGGCGGAAAATCTGGTGCCCCAGTAACTGATTTGGATGATGGAGTCTCCTTTATTCTTGGTAAGAAAAATTATGAGGCTGTGTCAGATGAAAAGGATATAAAAATAGAACTTCCTGACACGATTGTTACCAAGGATAAGGGCGCTGACATGTTTAGTTCACCTTGTGAATCTCAAGATAAGAATTGCCATAGTGGAACATTACCAAGCAGTCTTTCTTATACTCAAGTGGAGGATTCTGTTGATCAAAAGGATCCAACTTTGTGTATACAGTGTGATGATTCAGAAGCAAGAAAGAAAATCATAGTTATTGGAGCAGGTCCTGCTGGATTAACCGCTGCTCGACACTTGCAGCGTCAGGGTTTCCATGTTACTGTACTAGAGGGTCGGGATAGAATAGGGGGTCGTGTTTTTACAGATCGGTCGTCTCTTTCAGTTCCGGTGGATCTTGGGGCCAGCATTATCACAGGTGTGGAGGCTGATGTCACTTCCCAACGACGACCCGACCCATCTTCGTTAATATGTGCACAGTTGGGCCTCGAGTTGACCGTTTTGAACAGTGACTGTCCTCTATATGATACTGTCACGGGTCAAAAAGTTCCTCCCGAATTGGATGAAGCTCTTGAGTCTGAATACAATAGCCTGCTTGATGAAATGCAGTTGGTTGTCGCGCAGAAGGGAGACCATGCAATGAAAATGTCCCTTGAAGAGGGTTTAGAATATGGCCTTAAGATTCGGCGAGGGGGTCGATCCGCAAGGAGCTCGGTAGAGCACGAGGGACGTAAAGAAGAGATATTGAGTCCTCTCGAAAGAAGAGTTATGGATTGGCATCTTGCTCATTTGGAATATGGTTGTGCTGCTTCACTTCAAGAAGTATCTCTTCCTTATTGGAATCAAGATGACATTTATGGAGGTTTTGGTGGAGCCCACTGCATGATCAAAGGGGGTTACGGTGCCATTGTAGATTCGCTTAAAGATGGATTGCATATTCACATGAATCATAAGGTTACTGATGTTTGCTATGAATCAAAAAAGAAAGTCAAAGTCTCCACAGAAAATGGTCGGGATTTCACGGGAGATGCAGTTTTAGTCACAGTGCCACTGGGCTGTCTGAAAGCAAAAACCATCAAGTTTTCTCCGTCATTACCTGAATGGAAATATTCTTCCATACAACGACTCGGTTTCGGTGTGCTTAACAAAGTTGTTTTAGAATTCCCCGAGGTATTTTGGGACGACTCTGTTGATTACTTTGGAGCTACAGCAGATGAATCAGATCAAAGAGGTTGGTGTTTTATGTTTTGGAATGTCAAGAAAACAGTCAATGCACCTGTTCTTATAGCGTTGGTCGTTGGGAAAGCTGCAATCAGTGGCCAAGATTTAAACCCATCTGATCATGTCAAACGCGCTTTAATGGTACTTCGCAAACTTTTTGGTGAGGGTGTCGTACGTGATCCGGTTGCATCTGTTGTAACAGATTGGGGAAGAGACCCATTTAGCTATGGTGCTTACTCATATGTTGCTGTTGGGGCATCTGGTGAAGATTATGATACATTGGGTCGACCCGTTAACAACTGTTTATTCTTTGCTGGTGAGGCCACATGTAAGGAGCATCCAGATACTGTTGGTGGGGCAATGATGACTGGGATGCGGGAAGCGGTTCGTATAGTTGACATTCTAACTACTGGGCACGATTTTACAGCTGAAGTAGAAGCCATTGCTGCTGCAAAGAGGCATTCTGATAGTGAAAGAAGTGAAGTTAGGGACATTATTAGAAGACTTGATACTATCCATCTTACACATGTTCATAAAAGTTCTTTGCTACGGAATTTGTTCAAAAACGCAAAGAGCCGAGCTGGGCGGTTACATCTTGCTAAAGAGCTATTGGATCTTCCTTCTGATTTTCTCAAATCTTTTGCTGGAACAAAAGAAGGGCTTGGTATTCTCAATTCATGGATACTGGTAAGTTAAAACAATCTAGAAAATCAACTAACCCACGATTGATTTTAGCTTTTAGCTTTTTTCTGATACCATTAAGTTATTTGTAACAGGATTCAATGGGGAAGAATGGGACTCAACTGTTGCGTCAATGCGTTCGTCTTCTTGTGCGTGTATCCACCGATCTACTTGCAGTCCGTCTTTCAGGTATATTTCGTATACCTCACTTCTAGTAGTTCTTTTTTGTGATTGATGAATTTAATAATGATTGCAGGTATTGGGAAAACTGTGAAAGAGAAGGTCTGTGTGCATACAAGCCGAGATATACGCGCTATAGCGAGCCAGCTTGTTAGTGTATGGGTCGAGATCTTTCGAAAGGAAAAGGCTTCTAATGGTGGTCTAAAATTATTGAGGCAATCAAGTGCTGCAGATGCTTCCAGAAGTAAATCTAATTCAGCTTCTAGGAAACCGCCATTGCGTGCTCATCATACTGAGAGCAGAAGTATGAAGGGTGGTGGCACCTATATGTATTCAAAAGCTGTAACCAAATCAGAAAATAAACCGTCTAGTTCTCAAGGTTCAGCAGGAAAGCAAAATTGTAAGGAAGATGATTATAAGGATTTGCCCTTGTCTAAAGAAGAACAAGATGCTATTGATGCTGCCGAAGCAGCCCATGCTGCGGCTCGTGCGGCTGCTGAGGTTCGTTTTTTAATTTTTCTTTTTAAAATACTCTCTCACACACAATAACATGCCAACATTGTCAACAACGTAAAAGGGGCTTTCCTTCGTAAGGAGATCTAGACGTAAAGTTAATAATTTGCATAAATTTTTTGCAGGCGTACGAATCTTCTGGTGCAAAGTACAGCGCACCATTGCAGCTTCCAAAGATACCATCTTTTCACAAATTTGCTAGACGGGAGCAACATGCCCAAATGGATGATTCTGAGCTCCAAAAGAAGGGGGCTGGTGGCGCCACAAGGCGGCAAGATTGCATACCTGAAATAGATTCGAGAAATTGTAGAGTGAGGGATTGGTCGGTTGACTTCTCTGCTGCCGGAGTCAACCTTGAGAGTTCAAAAATGTCGTTGGATAACCACTCACAACCTAGCCACTCGAATGAAAATGCTGGCCTGTTGAACTACAGAGAGCACTCCGGGGAAAGTGCTGGTGTAGATAGCAGTATATTTGCGAAAGCATGGGTTGATTGTGCTGGTAGTGAAGGGTTAAAAGACCATAGCGCCATTGATCGATGGCAGTCTCAAGCGGCTGCTGCTGATTCTGACTTCTATAATAGGTTGCATGTAATGGATGAAGAGGATTCAAATATTAATATAAAACAATCAATTCGCCGGCATGATGGCCTGGCAAATGAGAGCTCGGCTTCTCAAGTTACTGTGAACAGGGAGCTGGTGGGTAGCCAACCTCGAGGAGTAGACAATATCAAAAAATCTGTTGTTGAATATGTGGCATCTCTTCTTATGCCTCTTTATAAAGCAAGAAAAATTGATAAAGATAGTTACAAGCAGATAATGAAAAAGACAGCCACAAAGGTCAGCCATCTCTCTTTCTATTTTACTCCTTTTTGTATTCAGTGCAAGAAAATTTCATAATATTGCTTAAATTTATGGACGGTGTCTGTCAATCTCAGGTCATGGAGCAGACTACAGATGCAGAGAAAGCCATGGCTGTATTTGAGTTTCTTGACTTTAAGCGCAAAAACAAGGTTTGCTTTTGGATGTTGTTAGGTTAACCTGATCTGGCTTATATTTGGTGTCCTAGAGTACAATTCGAATGTGTGAAATGCAAACTGTAGCCAATAGTAGTGTGGCTTGTTTCACCCGTTGTAGACGGATCTTTTAGATTCGTATTTTCTCAAGGAGTGAAATCTAAACATGTTTATGTGATATAGGTCGACTTGGCTGTATTTACATGATGACCGGTCTAGGTGTCTAGCTGGATAAACTTAACAGTGTAACTAGAAGAGAAACTGCTCAAACATGTTGAGCTGGTTAAAAAGTAGCCCATGACATATTTATGCATATATAACATCCTAATTTGTTTTATTAGTTTTTTATACATATCATTATTTTCATATACTAATTATTTTCTAAGTTTTAAGTAAGAGACAAAAAGATATTAGCTGAAGTAGCCTGCTCGTCTTGGCTCGCCCTGTAACTTTACCCTTTTGTCCATAACCTGTTTTGACCTGTTACTGAACCCTGTCGACCAATCTCTAGTTGGCTAAGATACTGTCATCATGATGTAATTAATTTTTAACTAGTCATTCATTATGTACATTCTTTTTGCAGATACGAGCATTTGTGGACAGATTAATTGAGAGGCATATGAAGACAGACACCAAATCAGGAGGTTCGTGAAGATAATCGGCTCATATCTCTTGATTCACTTCAGCCTTTCGTTGAATTCAGAGTGCTCGTATGCTTCCAAGGATTCGCAGAAAGAAACGAGGAACACAAGAGATATGTTTTGTGTAGGCTCGTATCTCTTGATTCGCTTAAGCCTTTCGTTGGGTTCAGACTGTTCATAATGCGTCTAAGGATTCACAAAAAGAAATGAGGGACGCAAGAGATATGTTATGTGTAGCCATCTAGTATCCATTGCAACTAGTTATAAAAAAATGATTATAGAGACCATCTTTTATGGAGGACTTCTGTTACTTTTAATATGGGTTCTTTACAATTGAAAATTGTAATTTAGTTAGGAAGTGAAAACCCATTTCTGTCTTTCACAGAACAAGTAGTAGGGAGATTTTTCTCTATATCTTTCTTGGACATCTGTACAGGTTAGATTGACCTTGTGGCAAACAAGATTATACCAGACAATTTTCTCTGAAAAGAATTTTCATTTTTCATTTCTTGATTTTTGTTCGGTTGTCTTTTTTAACCAACTGCGAATACCAGCTTTCTTTTTTGGGGGTTTGTGAAAACATCGAGACTTTATATGTTTCCTGTCTCTTTTATTGTTGTTGTTTTCTATTCTTTCTGCAGATAAGTATTGGTGTTGAGTACCAAGAAGCAATTCTCGGCTGTCAGAAAGTTACTTTAAAGGTTTGTTTCCATATAACTTGATCAAACTAACCAATTGGAGATGGGTTTTAAAAGTTATACTTCCGTAAATTATGGACATCATATTTTGCAGTGTTGATATTTTTTTTTCTTTTTTTTTTTTGGCATTTTCGGGTGCTTTTGGAAGGGAAATAAGTTCCAGAAAAGAAAAAGAAAAATCTGCAAAAAATTTGAAATTGATTTTTATGTTTTTTGTTTCTTGTTTCTATTTCGGTATAAACACAGATTTTTTTGGTTATTCCGTAAAAACACATCTCCAAGTTGGTTAGTCTTATCAAGTTCTCTTAATTTTAACTTCCGAGTCTTGTAACTTTACTACTACTTATCATCAATACAATATTGTAGCCAAGGCAAAAGTCTCGTGTTCAAAATGAAATCTCTAGGAATTGTTGTCAGTTTTAGTAATTGAGGTAGGGCTTAGCATTATCAAGTTCTCTTAATTTTAACTTCCGAGTCTTGTAACTTCACTGCTACTTATCATTAATACAATAGTTGTAGACAAGGCAAAAGTCTCGTGTTCAAAATGAAATCTCTAGGAATTGCTGTCAGTTTTAGTAATTGAGGTAGGGTTTAGCATTATAGACAAGGACCGGACCGATAACCGGCCGGACCAAACATATTTCGGTCCAATCCTCGGTTCACTTTTTCCTCATTTCCGGTCCGGTCTGGTCTTACTCACAACGGACTATTATGCTTTGTTGGACCGGACCGGCCCAAACTTGGACCGAACATTTCGGTGACCCAACTGGTTTTCAGTCCAGTTCGGTTGTTTTGGTCCTGATCAGCCCTGAATTGTGGTAATGCTTTGTTATTGTGATTATTTAGTTGTTTTATGGAAATTTTCCAGGATAAACATTGAAGATGGAAGGCATTCGGAATTGGAACTATACCATCTGTTTGGTTTCTGTATAATCATATCCTTTATTATTTATCTTGTTACCGGGTGTGTGGTTGGGAGCCAGGGAAGGCATTCGGAATTGGAACTATACCATCTGTTTGGTTTCTGTATAATCATATCCTTTATTATTTATCTTGTTACCGGGTGTGTTTGGGAGCCAGGAATTCAAATTCTATACTGCTTGAAGTTCACACATAAATGTGTTAGATATATCTTCATGAAATGAGTCATTGGTTCATTATTTTGCTATTATAATACACTTACTGGAGCTGGAAGAGTTGAATCCAGTATGTGCTTATAGGACTTGATTCTATGGATCGAATTTGTTTGTTATTTATATTTCAGAGGAGTTCGTATTGGTTTGTAGATCTTTGCATATGGACATTCTTATGTTATGTTGACAATAACTTTGTATTTTATATAATCCTCTTCCGTTTTGTCAAAGTGTGAAATCGCTAAAAGATAAACATTTTGCTCGTCATGGATATGGAATATGGTGATATACTCAGGAAGATGATTTTCTACTTCCAATTTGGTCATCTGTGTTTGTAAATTATCCGTTATGAGTAATGACCATGCTAAACATGCAATGTAGTCTGACATCACATACACCTGCGGCATTTCTGGTCTTGTCATCTTTAAAGTGTTAGTACGATTGCTACCACTCCTTGCTTCTAAAAAGCCCGGATGCACCATTTCTGGTCTTGTCATCTTTGGCTAATTGCCCAAGCCTTAAGTTCCTCAACATGTAACCTGTGTTTTTGTGCGGGTGTCAAACCACTTAGTTTTCTTTATAATAGAGAAGCTGTCAGTCCGGTTCCAATAAGGATATCACCCCTACTAAATCTTAGACTATTGTATACCATCTTTAATCAAGTGGTGCCCTTGGTTATCGATCTTCACCACCATTAAACAAACTTGCCAAGGTAAGTTAATGATTCATATAGGTGCCTATCACTGGCCCTCGTATACTACTAAACAACTATGGTGAACTGGTAGCCATTGTCTACACAAAGGCGTAAGCATGTAACAACAATACATAAATCATTCAAGACATGATAGAATAAACTAAAGAACTATTATCATTGAATCAAATTAAGTTCCTAACAAGGCAATCACAAAAGGTTTTATAACAAAAGATAATAAAAGATTATTCAGAGAAAACAAGATAACCGAAATCATAATGGTAAACTATAATCAAAGGTTATTTGATGTGTAAATCTTCACTCTCGAGCTCTTACTTTAGATCTCCAGCCTCCAAGGCAATGGCGTCCAAGAAACTAGGGCTACAAAAAACCTTAGGGCCCGCCTGTCTACGCGTCGTATGCTTCTTGATGGTATATGTCGCGTGCCTCTACATAAGTACCTTGTGAAAGAAACCTGTAAAACAGGACGTGTCATTGTGTAGAAACCACAAGGACGAAGTTTGTAAAAGACTCCTTTTTAAGCCTCTAAAAACACAACTCCATTTAAAAATGATTGGGAAGCTTATGCCTCGTTGCATTGAATAGGATAGAACTAAATCCTGAATTATTCTACTTACAAAATAAGAAAGCATGGTAGAATTTCGAGTGTCTAGGTAGAATTACAGGTCAAAATTTTAAATGAAAGAAGGCTTCATCTAGCAATCACACTGCCTATTAGGAACTCGACTACCAACAAGCTACTTGGCCGATGGAATCAAGATGTCCCACCCATTGAGAGGCAGTCGGTTCAAGTCCCGATATGGACAAGGTATTTAAGTTTTTTTAAAGACGCCCATACAATCTAAATTACACCTACTAAATCCACATATTGTTCATATTAGGACTTGAAGTCTTGAACCCTCAACCTCTTGGTTAAAGGGCAACAGGGGTACCTCTAGGCTACAAGCCTGTTGGTGACAAGGCTATGCTACGCGGCGAGCCTTTGTAAGTGTTTGCCAAACATAGCCCAAGTAAGTATTTGCCATTTAAGAAAGAGTAAGTCGACTTAAAAGTGTATTTTACAAGTATACAACTAAGGGAATTAGTAACAATTTCTAATATATGTATAGCATAAAGGACTCGGATTAAGATAAAATAAAATCATAAGGAGATGACAAACCAGAAGATAAAGCAGAGAAGCGGACAATAATCGTTAAGTAACGACCGAGACACGCATCAGCAATAAACGCGCCCACAAACAGAAGAGGTAAGGCTGTTCCAAACCAACCGTTAGTATTCTCAGCAGCAGTTGCTGTTGAGTGGCCCAACAGCCCAGTCAATGAAATGATCAAATTAGAACTAACTCCATAATATGCAAATCTTTCAGGCTTTCAGCTGCTTCAACACCTTCATTTATATACAGAAAGTTCAAAGTTATAATAACATTTAAATAACTATATAAGAATGTTTTTAATTAAAGTTGACAGATGGACAGGACGGTTTTTGTAGTCGTTGAGCAGCGGAGAGGAGATATCGGCAGCAGTGGTGGTGGCATCCACGAATAGAGGGAGGGTGACTTGATTTGCGGGTGTTTGGTAGAAACTGTCATCTCTATTATTTCAAATCTGCAGAAAAAATTGTTTTCATTAAAATAAATGGTTCTAAAAGTAGGTGCTGCAGGAAAGCATGTGATGGGACAGTACTTCCAGTTCCACTAGTATGACAGAGAAAACAGTGTTAGAGTATTCTCTAATAAAACTCACAGACATCATAGAATCAAAGACCTCTCGTTGTGTACTAAAAAACGCAAAACGCGGAAAAGAGTCACTTGAAGCCATTTTTATTGGTAGAAGAATAGTATAAGCAATGCAACTATTACAATTTTTTTTTTGAAAGGCAACATTGTATTACTAAAAAAAAACAGAAACAAATCAAAAGGCATCCCGCCTCTCGAACAAGACAGTTAAAGAGGCAAGGACCCAGAAACACAATTTCACAACGCCAGGAAAATGCCACGTAACTGCAATTGCAACATCATATGGCCCTCCCTCGATTATATACATATGAATTTGCTGCAAATATGTAGATCACAAAAGCTCCAGCACTAGTTCCAGCAAGAAGATAATAAAAATAATCGATATGGCCTCGATTCATGTTATCTGATATCCAACCATCTACACCATTACCACCTGTTGTTTTCTCAACTATTGAGATGAGAAAACTGCTCAAAAAGCTACCAATTCCCAAGACACTGAGGTAAAGCGCCAATCCTATACTCCTGAGATCACTCGGCATTTGGTCATAGAAGAACTCTTGCATACCGACAATTGCAAAAACCTGACCCGCTCCAGCCAACAGATATTGAGGTAATAACCACCATATCTTCATTGGGACCATTGCATTTGGATCATCTAATAATCCATATTCACGAGCAGTCTCAAGTCTTTTCGTCTCAATGACGGCTGCAACGAGCATTGAAACAATAGATATGGCGATGCCCGTTCCAATTCTTTGAAGCATTGTTATTCCAGATGGTCTCTTTGTGACTACTCTGACAAGAGAAACCAAGACAGCATCATAGATGGGAATGAGGGTGACAATAGATATCCCAATAAAAGATTGTAGTGTGGCTGCTGGATCCTATTGATCTGTCCATGGTAGCTCCTTGTTTGGTAAAAAACGTGGAACTTTGAGCAAATACTATTCCATACCCTAAACAACTAATCCATATTGGAGCTAGTCTGAGAATACTCTTCGTTTCTTCCACGTCATAAATGATAGACAATGTTCCATCTTCATTTGATCCATCAGGGGAAAGCAAAGCTTTGTCAAGAAATCTGCATTTGGCCCAATACAGAAAAGACATTTAAAATGTGATCCACGCAATATAATACTGTATTATAGTATACAGGCCGTGCTTTTTTTCTAGATAAACTGCACATGTTTCGATGCATACAAACACATTAAGATCTCTTAATAGGGTATCACGTAAAAATGGGTCGATTTGGATAATAGCTGTCTCTCCACATGGAGGTGACATTATCGACTCATTTACTTAAAAAATGGGTCGATTTGGATAATAGTTTAAAAATACTGATTCCGATAAATAAATAAATAAATAAATAAGAAACATGACTCAAGTGAAAGTAACAAGAGTGTTTACAACGCTGGAACTAATAGAGTAATTAGTAAACTGGTACTGATATATTAAACTTTTGGTTACAAAATAGTGAAAAGAACTCTTTCGGATCGACCCAACCCGTTTGACGCTGAATTAGAAAAGCTACCCATTTTGTCCCTTTACCCAACCTGTTCGACCCATCCATTTGCCACGTCTAGTTGGCTCCAAGAAGCCATGTGGGTTTCAAATATTAAATTCTATTGTCTTACTTGAATTGTTGTGAACCTTGATAAGGCAACCACCCACAAGCTTCCTCTTCTGCAGATAGCGTGGAAGGTGTAGTACGCCAATTCCTAGTAGCTTTAACAAACACGTGGCCGATTCTGACAAAAGCACTTTTCTCGTTGGTTTTCTCTCCAAACCGGTAAGTCACGGTTCCAAACAAAAATAGAATTAAGGCAAAACCCATGATGATGCAAGGAATCCCAAAGCCGAGACCCCAACTAAGATTGTCTTGTATGTAGGTAAGAACAAAGATCCCTACTGTAGGTCCAGCACATAAACCAAAATACCACCAGTTGAAAAATGAGCTTTTGGCTTTGCGTTCTTCTGGATTTTCATCGTCGAATTGGTCAGCCCCAAAAGCCTGAACACAGGGTTTGTGACCGCCTTGTGCAAATGCCACAAGATATAGTGAAATGAAAAACAGGATAACTTGGAGCTGAGGAGAACATGATGATGAACCAATGGCATTCTCACAATCGGTAGGAATCAAAGTTGAAAAAGCCAACAATGCAAGTGCCTACTAATCATTGTTACAATAAGTTATATTAAACCGATAAGAGTTCAAAATAGCATTTTAAAGCGTCTAACTGGAATTTTCAGTTTGTGTTTCTTATGTTGCAGGGTTAAGTACTGATTGTGCTCTAAGGGAAAGAGATTTTCACGAAAATTTCAACGCTTGTCATGTCAAAATTGTGAAGTTTCTCTTAAAGCGTCAAGATCTGCAAAAACTTAAGTCAGTCATACTAAGACCCCTAAAATTCATATAACTAGAGTGTTCTGTTCAACCAAGATAATGTGGATCTAATAAAGATTGCAAAGTCATCCACAAGTTGAGAACACTTTAAGAATAACAGCTTATGATTAAGCATAGTTTGGGCACACGGTGGTGATTAGAGATTCCCATTTTCAGCCAAAAAAGAATTAAAAATTTCGTTTCTTTCTATCCATCTTCCGGAAAAGACTGGTCAGAACCACCAACAAAGTAGAAGTGCTAGCAGCTGAAAAGTGATGTAGTAACTGGAAGTGTAAAATATTCTAAACAGGTTTAAGTTGATCACTGATGGACACCAAGTATAAAGTAAATGCTGAAATGGTTACATTTCACACAATCTTGGAAGGGAGAGTGTTTTCACATGGTTTGTATAATTATAGCCGAACTCGCACACCATACTTGTGTATCTAAATTTTATGGCTTGAAATATCAACAGATGTACACTAATACGTTACACTAATACGTTACACTCCCTCCTTAATATTATTGTATCCGACAAAAATCATACAGTTTAAGAAAAACATAATCACTATGGTTACTTTTCTTATTTTTTTGCAAAATAACATTTGTACCCTTAGAGCAAGGATATCGTAATATTATTGTATCCCGGCAAAAAACATAAATTAAGGTTACTTTTCTTAATTTTTGAAAAATGACATTTGTAACCATAGAGCAAAGGGTGTCGTAACTCAAGCCAATCCCGCTTTTTGGTGCCATGTCATGCCACATCAGCTATTCCCCTTTAACACAACTCCTTCACTCACACTCCCAAAATCACCATTCTCATAAGTCAAGCAAAAGCACCTCTTTTGACCAAAAAAAATACTCTTTTAAATAAGTAAACTACATAGACAACCAAGCCCTGGCCATGGCTCGACTTATAACACGAAGGGGCAACGGTGTCATAACTTAGCTTTGGCGGCGCCAAGAAAGATAACAAGGGTGTAAGTTACTGCAGCGTAAAATGGTAAGTCACATCAAACTTTCCTATCTATCCCAATTAATTTGGGAGAACAACAATAAATGCAATACTTCATATTAAGAATACACAAATACGAGTATAACAAACCAGAAATAGAGCTGAGAAGCGATAACAATGGTTGCGTAACGACCGAGAAACGCATCAGCAATAAACGCACCAACTAACGGAAGAAGTGACGCCGTTCCTGACCACACGTTCACATTCTCAGCTGGTGTAGCCGTTGACTGGCCCAAAGGCCCCGTCAAATAAGTGATCAAATTAGAACTGACTCCATAATATGCAAACCTTTCAGCTACTTCAACACCTACGTGCATTTTATATATATATAAACACATCAAAAAAAAGAATTATAAAATTTCCTTTTTACTAATTTTTATTATTAAGTTGAGAAGCTATATTTTAAAACCCGGTTCAACCGGTTCAGTTCCAGTTTCTTTTATATTTGAAACCGAGTGCAAGTCGCCTTTTTTTAGCAGAGTCACTAAAAGAAACATCGGTGTCTGGACATGTGTATACGCGTGGTAATTTTCGACACGGCGCGATAAATGACACGAAGTTAAACATGGGTCAAAAACATGTCAACATGTCTAACCCGTTTAATAAATGGTTGGTATTTGGGTTGAGTAAGTATTAAGCAGGTGAATCCGTGACATGTTCAAGTATATACAAGCCTTATAAATAAAATTTATAACTTGAACTTTATGTTAGATTTGGATTAAATGTATTTTGTTTTGTACTTAATATGAGTTGAGTGAAATACAATTATAACTCGTATATCCAAAATTGTCGTATGTTTGTATGTTATGATTATCATTTTTTAGATACTTGTATCATTTTCAAGGGTGGAACTTAATGGGGACTGCAAGGGTTCCGGCCCCTCCAAAATTTTCAGCCACAAATACATTTTGAACCCTTGTGGCGCTAAGCATTATTAATCATATGTTAAAATAAAATGTTAATTGGCCCCCTTAAAATAAATACAATTATAGTTTGGCCCAGCCATAATATTTGTCAACTTCCCTCCCTGGATTCATTTTAATATTTAAATTAATTAAATCGAGAAACCAACATCCTTATTCAACGCTTGGCCTATTAACTAAAATAGGGGTTATGTTATGATCCCACCTCGGCCATGTATGGGAATGGTTGATGGTTTATAATGTCTAGGTGTCCCCTCCTCAAACAAGCTAGCTTTTTGAGTGAGTTCTACACTTGGGACTTATGAACCGATTACGAGCCTAGTATGGGATAGGTTCGTATCAATTGGTATCACAGCTAGCCCTACCTTACGAGGTTCCAACACTCGGAGTGGTGGCTTGGACCCAAAGGGGATGCCACATAGTCGTGACCAACGAGCTCGGAGTGATGGCTTGGACCCAAAGGGGGTGCCAAGCGTGACCAACATAGCTGTGACCAACGAGGACGTTGGTTCTTCAAAGGGTGGGGTAATGTTATGATCCATCGGCCATGTATGGGAATGGTTGATGGTTCATAATGTCTAGGTGTCCCTCCTCAAACAAGCTAGCTTTTTGAGTGAGTTCTACACTTGGGACTTATGAACCGATTACGAGCAGGTTACACGTCCAAAACCGATTACACTAAGCCTGTGTTTGGTAGCAAGCGTTTGGAGCGCCAAACGATAAGAAATTCAGATGAAAAGCTTGTTTGGCAACACCTCAACAAGCATTTCAATATTGTTTAACTGCTCCAATCTCAAATGCTTCAATCTCAAATGCTTGTGAGAGAAGCATTCCAAAATCAAATGCTTGTTAGAGAAGCATTCCAAAATTGTTCCGAGCAGTTTGTTTATAAAATTACATTTATACCTTTATATATAACCGTTATAATTTACTTATCTAAGTTATATGCCCTTACAATTAATTCTACATTTTCTAACTATATTTAGAGTTACTTACCAAAAACTTTCTTAAAACAAACAGCTTTTGCTAAAGCTAGCTAAAGCTACTACTTATTTCTCTTGCTAACTTCCGGTGCTTAGGCTATGTTTGACAAAACTAGTTGTAAGCTGTTAACTGTATCTAAGCTGTTAATTAAAAAGTTATTAACATGAGCTATAAGCTTATTTTTTTAATAAAGTGTTGAATTGATTGATTGGTTAATTAAGATGTAAAATGATTAAAATGACATATTTAAATATATTATAATATGGTTGGAGGGTATTTAAGTAATTTATAGCTTTATAGCTTAATAGCTCTTGACAATTTTAAAAGCTTTATGAATCAACTTTTTATTTAAAAGCTACTTGTTTAAAATATAAAAGCAAACAACTCTAGAAAAAATTGTTGTGACAAACAGAACTATTAGATAATTTTTTAGAAAAAAAAAACTAACCGCTCTTAAAAAAAAAAAGCTTCAAAACAGCTTTTACCAAACATACCGTGCTTACTGCTCATACTGCTAGTGTCGCCAAACATAGAGGAGTTTCTTGACGCGAATAATAAATGGGCCGTATTTAACCAACTGCTTTAGAGCAGTGGTGAGGAGATTCCGGTGGTGGTGCTTTAGAGCAGTTGGCCACCTGCCCTCCTCTTGGAGCTTGGGGAGGGGGTTTGGTCTTGGGTTCTAGTCTTGCGGAAGCCGTGAGTTCAAGGGGTTATTGAGGTGGTTCTAAAACAATAAATAAAATTAAAAAAAAATAAAAAAAAATGGGCCGTATTTGAGTAAAGGCCGTAATAACCAGCAGACCTGGTTTATTGAGAAGTTAATTTAAAGAAACAAAGAAGTGTTACCGATGATGAAATATGAATATCTCCAGCAACCGGATATTGAGCGGAGAACTGGACGGTTTTTGTAGTCAACGGCGCCGTCTACGAAGTTGTTGTTGAGCAGTGGTGAGGAGATTCCGGTGGTGGTGCTCACGTCATTATCAGTCATTTCAATGGTTAAGTGTGCTTTTTTTAGTTAATTTGTTTGTTTTGGTGTTAATTGGTCAATCATTTATGCTTAACTTTTTTGGAAACGCCAAATAATTAAACGGAATTAAACGGAAGCCTACTCGCAATATTTTAACGAGCACCCCGAGTTCGAGCTCCGCATAGCGGGCAAACCCAGCCCCCAAAGGGGTTTCCAGGGAGAATTCCCCACGTGTGCCCGTGTGAGGTATGAGTTAAATTTATGCATAATGCGACGACCACAAGGATCGAACCCACAACCTGCAGCCCACAGTGGATGTAAACCCAGTGCAACTAATTAGAGGTGGCAAAATGAATTCGCGGACACGGCACCAGGCAAAACAAACACGGGCCAAAATGTGCATGGTTAATGTTCAAAAGATTTGAGCATGGTTCAACAAGTGATTTCTAAAAATTGAGGTAAAACGGCGTGCCAAATGGGCATGGCAAAACTGGCATGGCCGATGGGAATATGACAAATTTTTTTTTTTTTTTTTTTAAGTCTACTAAAAGAGTTTCCACCGCCTAAGACGAGTGGGCTAATCTTTCGCGAAAGTTTGCTCGGTACCTCGATGGATAGTAACCTCAATTTGGTGGGAATGTGACAATTTAAATTTTATTAGCTAGTTGGTCGATATTTTTGTTTTTGTCAATTATTTTATATATTTGTTCGTTTTTATATTGTTAATTGTTTTATACTATGTTTTTCTCGTTTTTTACGTTTTCAATAGTAGTATTTTTATGATTTTGTCATTTTTTATTAGTATTTTTATGTTTTTGTCATTTTTTATTAGTATTTTTATGTTTTTGTCATTTTTAGGTTTTCGTCTGATTTTGTATTTTTTGTTCGGTTGGTTTACGTTTTTGTTAGATTTTTTTTATGTTTTCGTCATTAGTTTTACGTTTTTGTCAGTTTGTACGCTTCGTCCAGTGTTTTATCTTTCGTCATTCATTTTATGTCTTTGACAGCTTTTTACATTTTTGTCTGTTTTTTACGTTTTTCAATACTTTTTTACGTTTTCGTCAGTATTTTAACGTTTATGTTATTTTTTAACGTTTTCGTCAGTATTTTAACATTTATGTTATTTTTTAACGTTTTCGTCAGTATTTTAAAGTTTCTTTTACATTTTCGTATGTTTATTAAGTTTTTGTCAGTCTTTTTTATGTTTAAGTAAGTACTTTTACGTTTTCGTCTGGTTTTTTAACGTTTTCGTCAATATTTTAGTATTTTTGTCAGTTTTTTTTTATGTTTTTGCCAGTATTTTAACGTTTTTGTTAGTTTTCTTTTACGTTTTAGTCTCGTTCTGACGTTTTTGTCAATATTCTACCGTAATAAAGAAATCATACTCGAATTCGATCCTATTTATAACTTTGATTAGTTGGGTTACTCGAATAAGATTCTTTACCGTAAGTGACCCGACCTGTTTAGACTTATTTAAAATCGGGCTCGGATCAAATTCGGGTAGGGTGGAAGGCATTTTAGTATCTTCTCATGTAAGTAAAGGACATATCTTGCTCCTCACTCCGAAAACTAAACTTGAGGGACTAAAACTAGACCATCTACAACACTTGAAGGCCCAATTAACAACCAACTCATCAAAATCACAGACCACATGATAACCAACTCCATACATCCTATAAATACCACCATCTCATCTTCATAACCAAATTTCGATATCTGAAAAAAAAAAAAATAACCATCAGATCCGATCATAATAACAATAACTGCTTCAGATCTAAACCATGTCTTCAACTTTTTCCGGAGATGAGACAGCACCGTTCTTTGGCTTCCTTGGTGCCGCTGCTGCTCTTGTCTTCTCCTGTACGTTTTTCCGATCATTTTTATGCATTAATTCATTTTCTTATCAGATTTTAACCGATCCAATATCTAGATCTAGTTTTTATTAGATTTAATTGTTTTTTTAATATAGTTTAGTTAGTTATTCTGTTAGATTGTAGATTTATGATATCTGATCTGTGAAAAATTAATTTTTTGTTTATTATATTGTGTATTGAATGTTTAAAATCAGTTACTAGACAGTTACTCTGTTATCTGTTATATGACAGATATATGATCATTATTTGAATTGTAAAATTTTGATATAAGGTTTGATCTTAAATTATTAGTTTAATTAAATCTGTTAAGTGTTAGATATATGATCTGTGATTTGTGAAATTTCAGTTTATTGTTTGTTATTTTTTGATTTGGTAGGTTTTAACCGTTGGATGTCGGTTAATTAGTTAGTTATTCTTTTATATGATAGATAAAAGCCTAACGAATCTGTGGACGTATACTCTGTTGTTGATTTGTGATATCATTAATTATTGAATGTTATCTGTTGTTGATTTGTGATATCATTAATTATACTGTTATAGGAAGTACAATGTAATCATGATTCGTGAATTTTTTTTATAATTAGATTTTAGACGTTTTAAATTGAATAATTAGTTAGTTACTACATGTAACAGTATGATCGTTGATAAGTGAGATTTCAACAAATTGTTTTTGGTTTTTTTGGATGTTTTAAATCTGGTAGTTAGGTAGTTAGTTATTTTGGTTATGTGATCTAACCAAAATAACCGTTTGTAACTTGTTAATTAGTTAGTTACTCTTTCATATGATAGATTTGGATTTGATGCGACTTGTGAAACAGTTAGTTAAAGAAATTTGTTGTATTACCTAATATGATAGAATTGAATATGAAGCCCTAACAGAAGAACAAGATAGGATATGCTGATGCGTGAAATTTTATTTTGCTGTTCGATATTAAATTCGTTAGTTAGTTGTATCATTATTGAATTTGAACACGTAACTGAGGGACGCAATCTATCCGTGATTCGTGGTAGGTATGGGAGCAGCGTACGGGACAGCAAAGAGTGGTGTAGGAGTGGCGTCGATGGGAGTGATGAGACCAGAATTGGTGATGAAGTCGATTGTGCCAGTGGTTATGGCTGGAGTGTTGGGTATTTATGGTTTGATTATTGCGGTTATTATCAGTACTGGAATTAATCCTAAGGCCAAATCGTACTATTTGTTTGATGGATATGCTCATCTGTCATCTGGTCTTGCTTGTGGTCTTGCTGGTCTTTCTGCTGGTATGGCTATTGGAATTGTAGGTGATGCTGGTGTTAGGTATGTTTGTTTGACCTTTATAACTCGAGATCTGTTTATGAATGTTAAAGTGTAAATGTTGTGTGTTTGAATTGAAGTATGCTCGTGATTTACCATATCTAACAAACTAAAATCCTAACCTAAAGGATAAATATTATGTGTTTGATGCTTTAGGTTATTAGTCTCGTTATGAGTAAACGTTCATGAGACATGAAGCATGTGAAATGATGCTGATTTTCATTATTTGTCATGGGTTATCAGTTATAGTAGTTGACGATTAGTCACACTAACCTTAACCATGTGATTTGAGTTGCAATTTACCTTAGGTCTGCATTGAATTTTTTCTGCCTATCTTGGTCTAAATTTATTGAACGGCATAACACATAGAGTTTACTTTAAATCCACAGCTATATTGTTTATTTTCTAAGAATACAAGCCGTAAATCTATGTCAGAAAATTTGACTCGGTCTACATTAGAGTTTTGTTTCCTTTCGCCATCTTGGCCTGAGTTTGACACACTACATGGCAAGCAAGCCACAGATTTAGTGTATTTACCCTCTCACAGAGAAACAACATACAGTATTATAGAATATTAGCAATGTTGAAGTGAGAATTTATGTTAGCTTTGCGCGCATAACCTGTGTTAGTATACAGTACTAGTAATACCTAAACACATTATGCTATGTTTTCAAGTTATTAATGAAATGAAAAGAAAAGAAGAAAAGCTAGAGAAGAGAAAAGAAAAGAAGTGAAGAACAATCATCCCAAAAGTGGGAAGAAGATTTCATACACAAAATAGCTTGTATCTTCCTTTCTCTTCTTTTCCTTTCTCTTGTTAAAAAATCTCGAGAACACAACTAAGTTTTAGTTTCTTTCCAAATCTTTTCCTTTCTCCTCAAAATAAATCTTGAGAACATAGTGTAATTTAGCATTTAATATGTATCCCCAGTATTACAGTAAAAAACTGAGAACACAAGTGAACATAACATATTAGAATAACTAGTAGAAAATGAGAAACAGAAAAGTATCTACTTTGTTTTTCTTATTGCTCTGCAAGAAGGTGCTAAAAGAGGGGTGTATGCTGATAAACAGTTAAAAAAGAGGTGAAGCTATATATCCGGGAAACCTATTTTATAAAACAGGGATAAAAGAGTACGAAAGTTGTTGAATTTACTGTTTTTACATTGCCTTGTAGTAATTGTTTATTCTCTTCCTGGTTCCCCTTGATTATTATCATTGTTTTTCTTTCTGTTGATCTTGGTCTGCTTGTTGATCTACTGTTTTATTTCCTCCACCCACAAGATTATTAACTATCAAAACTTTTGTTTTCAGAGCCAATGCACAGCAACCTAAACTATTTGTCGGGATGATCCTCATTCTCATTTTCGCTGAAGCTCTTGCGCTATATGGACTTATTGTTGGAATCATCCTTTCTTCTCGCGCTGGTCAGTCCAGAGCAGATTAAAATGACAACCTTCTAACTTGAGGTGGTGTGTCTTGCTCTGCTATTAGTTAAGCATTTGGTATTATTATCCTCTCTGTGGTTATTGTTGTTTGTTAAGCTGCGGACGTGATCAATTCTTTGGTGGTGATGATATCTTTGGTTTGGATGGACGGCCTATGGCTGTGCTCCAACAGTAGGTTTCTTAGACCAATTTCTAGCTTTCAGCTAAAATAAAATCTCTCTTTTTTTTACGTATATTTTTGGCAAGTGAAAGTTCCTATTTGGACATGTTATATACTGGATAATTTTGGAGATTTGTCCTACAAATGCTGATAAATGTAATATTCATGGTCAATAAATTCAGCTTTATAAACTGTGTTTAGATTTTACAGTAGAATGTAAACAAATATCATAGATACCTCAGATCGATCGACATATGGTTATTGGCATTCGAAGATCTTGAAGTCTATCACATGATACACTTCAGTGTCGTAAACTTGCAAATAGTTAAAGTTTAACCTCCTGAAGGAGGACTTTACTTTTGAATGCTTGGTTCGAGTGTGTGTGGAGTTTGGATCAAACCGCAGGATTAGTCTAAAACCATGCGAAAACACATTCATGTCACTGGATTTGTACTTTCAACAAGTTGTCCCCATAAAAAAGAACTTGATGAAATACAATTGGGTTTATCAAACATCAAAGAACGTTGTTTGCTGGTAGAAATCTCTAGATTTTACAATTTCATGAAAAGGTGTTTTACAAGAACCTTTGAGATGAAGTATGTTATTATGACTGGCTCTGGCTGTGAAATATAGTCGAGCGATTCTTGTCAAATGTTTGGCGTGGAAGAAATGTTCGGACCCATGTCGACTTAATTAATTATGTTTTGCTAAAATGAAGACTTATAATTATGTCAGCAATCACATCAAAATTATACGTAGTACGTAGTAATAATTAGAACAAAATGCCTATATACTACTTTACTACCCTAACCTAGTGAATAACACTCTTTTGTGCATTTTTATCACCTGGGCTAAATGATATTTTTGTTTCATAAATAGCTGGGAGTATTTAATTAGTGTTCTATCTAGTTTTAAGAGTTCAATTTGGACCAAAATGAAAGTTGAAAGTGAAGACACTTTTGGAGCCCCATTTATAGCCTAATAAAAGAATCTTGCCCTGATGATTTCTTCGTGGCATTCTTGTTAGGCCGGGTTATAAATATATTCATTATATATTTGTTGTATGTATATTCACATTTGAATGAGTAGTAACTATCATTAAATTATTAGTTAATTAGCAAGAGAAGTTACATTTTTTATACTCTTATAAATAAGAGATACATTGTACTCATTTGGAGAGTAGTAACTATCCTTAAATTACTAGTTAATTAGCAAGAGAAGTTACATTTCTTATACTCTTATAAATAAGAGATACATTGTACTCATTTGGAGACTACTCAATAACAATTATCTTCTTCCTCCTTCATATCTTGTTCTCTACATTTCATAACACGTTATCAGCACGATTTTTGCTCTAAGCAAAACTAGGTAGAAGATTCTTGATATATCTCTATTGTAATATACATGAGCATTACATATTCTATTGTGATTACATAAAGAGAATACATTTTGCTATTTATTTTTTCTCTACAATTGAAATTTCTTGTAGTTTATGTGAACAACAAATATTCTGTTGTGGCTACATGAAAACAAATTAAATGACATAATCTCATGTTATGTAAAGAGAAAATAAGTATACAAATACTAAGAACCTCATGTTCTAGTATTATTCAATATCATAACCTCATGTTATGTTATTTTATAAAAAAGAGAAAATTAATAATAAAAACCTCAAGTTTTATTATGATTCCCTCTAGAGAATCAAAACATAACTTCTTATAATTGTTATGTGATTTTATAGAACCTCAAGTTCTATAATCTTTATTCTTTTTATTGGTTAATTATAGTCATTTGTGCTACATATTTCTCTTTCATTCTCTTATATTTTTGTTGCATTTTGATAGCTTAATAATACTAATGTTTCAAGTATACATTAGAAAATGTTAATAAATTCTACAAAGAATTTTTGTTTTTGTTAAAGAATAACAATGCACTTAGAAAATCGTAATCACAAGATTTTTTATGCAACTTGTTTCTCATGTAATTTTTGTGCAATTTGTTTTCTCATGTAATAAATAGCTACAATAAAAATTGAATTTGTATTTAACGTTTTTTTTATTATTCATATAATTGAACTTATTGACATATTCTAAAAGTCTTTTATTATATTTGAGAAAATAAAATAAGTAAATAACTTAAGTATCATTGAACCAAAACTTAAATATCATTTAACATGTTGTGTGGTTACACACAATTTAAATATCATTTTTGAACAAAGACTTTTAATGTGTATAATTCTTATTAAATGTTATTATTTTTCCTCTAAACTTGTAAACTATATTTTTTTTTATTGTTCTTATTTGAATAAAACTCTATCGTAGTTTACAAGAAGAATAAGAAATTTATCATGCTTACAAGAAGCGAATCAAAATAATATAACGACATGTTATATAATAAAAGAAAGTACGAATCTCTTGTTCTATTGTGATCCATTATAAAAAAAAGGGATCAAAATGTATCATAACCTCATATTGTGATTACACTTATTTACAACCTCAAGTTATACTACGATGAATATAATCAAAATACAATAACCTCAAGTTATTATTTTTTATTCTTGCAAAAGAATAAATATACCACTTAAATTTATATTATTTAAGGACATGATCCCTTATAAGTCTTTTAAATTCGAAACATCATAACCTCAAGTTATGATTGAGTTTTTCAAAGAACCGCGTGTTCTATACGATTCGACTGAATCACAAATAAAATAATCTCAAAAAAATGTAAAATTCCAAGTTCGTTTACAATTTTATACACAATCAATAAACATAACCTCATGTTACGTTTATTTTTATTTTTCATCATATCATTTTTTCAAAATGATCTAAACTTCAAGAATTATTTTTGAAATATATATATATAATAATTAGAACCTCAAGTTCTAAGGTATTGTAATATTTTTTTAAAGAACCTCAAGTTTTATGACAATTTTCTTGAGTGCATCATGATAACATAACCTCATTGTTATTGTTATTATATTGTGAACCTTAAGTTCAATTAACATTTCATCAACAACATCACAATAATATAAAATCAAGTTATGATTCAAGGTTTAAAGAACCTAAACCTTTATTGTGATCCCGCAAAATAATTAGTAACATCAACTCAATTCTTTCTCTAAAGTATACCCGTTTTGGCTGAAAGAAAACCGGGATATTAACTTAAAAGAATGAATTATTGTGTGATGCGTACTTCTTAAAATCTTTTTTCATACTTTTAACATAATTTTTATGACTATGGTATACTTTCATATCATTTGTTTATAAATTACTCTAATTTATACATATGATAATAATGTTCTCATCATTGTATATATAAATATTTGCCAACTATAGAGTGAACGATATGAATTACATTTTTATTCAATATGCGAGTCATTTAAGCAAATAAATCTTACAATAATAATGTCATATTAAAAAAAAGAAAGCAAAATGTTTCATTACTTGTTTTAGTAGTGTTTTTTTTAAAATATTCTACACACGTTATTATGTATTTGCTTTTTTAAATCATGTAGTATTTTCGAATGATGGTACGATATTATCAAAATCCTGTTTAATTGGACATTATCAATTATAATTTTTTTTTACAACTTGCTCATATAGTAGCAATAGCCAAAGACTTTTTAGTCTTGTTCATGTCTCCTTATTCATATACATGTCTTTTTAATAAGCAAGAAAATAATGAGATTTAAAAGGTATCCATTCCCTCATGTGAATGCGATAATATAATAATCAATATATAAATCTTCATTCCCTCAAGTGAATGTGATGAAATGATCAACTTAATGATCGTCATTCTCTCATGAGAATGTGATAATATGAACAACATCGAAATATTCATTCCCTCAAGTGAATATGATGATGTAACAGTACATTTTCAAAAACCTTTTTTATCATGATAAATGATATGGTCGAAGTAATATGAAAATGACAAACCACTAATAGTGGCAAAATAAAAAGGAGCAGACGAAAATATGATTTATGGAAATATACAAGTGTGTCAAAAATATTACACACTATATTCATAGACATAAGGATCTATTGTAACACATTATTGCTCCTAAAAGAAAATATAAAATTGTCACGAGGAATGAAATTTCATATAATTTATGCATTATATTGCACTTCCTCGACATACATTATAGATAAATTAGTGAAATATTATCACTAGCCATAACATAAATTTATGGCCTATAATTATAATCTTTTTGGCATGACTCGTTATACCATCACGAGTCATTAATGATGTGAAAACTATAAATTGATTAGATTCTTCAATCTAATGTTTTATCTCTAAAAAAAGTTGATTATTCGTCTATCAACTAGATTTACGACTCAATCCCTTAATTTTCTGGAAAGAAAACAAGTGGATATACGTTTGCATACGTATCCATTTTATGAACCATTTAGAATTCTATAAATCGATGCATCGTCTAAATGGTAATAAAATTGAAACTTCATGTTTGCATGACTAATAGCTCGACATATTAAATGTGAGCATAACATTCCAGAATAAGTAATTCGTTGTGAATATGAGATGAATTACTTCTACATTATCCAATGATAATGAGAGAAAATATTTTTTTATTTTATGGGGTCATACTATCATATACACAAAAACAAAATTAACATCATGCCAATATATTATTATAATTCCTCCATTTCATAATTGGTTTTGGTTATAAACCAAACCTATCCTATTTTTTGTGCATTACTCCACCTAAATGAAAATATACGAGATATAAACGAAGGGGTAATTCCTTCAGGAGGAGATAAGTAGCTACAAATTCAGAATGAATTACCATATTTTATTGATCCTCGATAGAAATTTTATGAATCTATTATTCAATGATAATCTAATAGCCATACATATACATTGGCCAATAACAAAGTTTCAACTACTCATGCTCATACGTTGTCCCTCAAGGACACTACTTAATTATGGCATGCCTCAAGCATGGTAAACAAATCGATTCCAAATAAAATCCTCGATGAAATATATGGAGCAGAAAAACCAGATGGTTGTTCGAGGTATAAAAGACCCCATGATAGTCTCACAAAGAGACACTAGACATAAAGGTTCCAAAAGAACCTTAAATAACTAATGAGATCTCAATAAATTTGATCATGTCTATACTCATATGGAATCAAAACAAAATGACGTCGATAAATTCTTTTACATGCAATATAGCGCTTGTTATCATACATAATGAGGATCATTAATTAATTATTATCCAAAAATGAGCTCATCAAAATGATTGACCAACATGAAAAGAGGCGATCTTTAGAAAATAAGAGAAGGATTAGGACAAGAAGTCCATACACATGAATGTGTAAAAGCTATTGGATATACAAGGGTTGTATGCGCAACCAAATTAAAAGCTCTAAAGTTACATGCTTTAAGACATGAATTATGGAATAAATAAATTCACAAAAGCATGAAACTACTTATTAAGAGCCGTATTTTCTAGAGGTGGATGTAAATATATTATTGATTATATACATTTTATTAGATCTCTAATATTCCATGATCCATAATGCTTCAAGCATATCTGGCAATTTTAACTTATGAAAGAATTTGATAAAGTTATAAATAACTTATTTGATCAAGCTGAATGAATTATTATATTGATTAATAATCATTTGGGCGCATATTATCTTGTTTTTGCACATGTTTCAAAAAAAAATTTGGTCCCCAAGTATCAGAAGTGCAACTAAACTTTTGATGTCAATTTTGCAGTCAATATACGTCATGAGATTGTATATATCTTTTTAAATAATTGTATTAGTAATATGTATTTGATATTGGGTTGGAAGCTACACGTATTATGTTATCTTTGCAGGACATAACCTTAAACATTAATAATTCAGTAGACTTTATTACAAACTTTTACCGACACAAGTTTTTTTTTTTGCAACATGTTAGGAAGACCGTCCTTCGACGCTTGAAGGATATACATTAATTTGAGGAGGAGCATTATGCGCACTGCACTCTTTTCCCTTCATCAAGTTTTTATCCCATTGGGTTCTTTTTTCTTGGTAAGGTTTTTAACAAGGCAGATGATGGCGTATACAAACGGTGAATATCCAAGGAGGAGTGTTATAAATATATTCATTATATATTTATTGTATGTATATTCACATTTGAATGAGTAGTAACTATCCTTAAATTACTAGTTAATTAGCAAGAGAAGTTACATTTCTTATACTCTTATAAATAAGAGATACATTGTACTCATTTGGAGACTACTCAATAACAATTATCTTCTTCCTCCTTCATATCTTGTTCTCTACATTTCATAACAAGTATCATATTATTATCTTCATACCCACATTAGCGTGTTTTCATATTTTACAGCGGTAGTGTTAACCATTTAACCAAACACATAAACTAATAAAAGTACATTAATTTATGCAAACATATCTTATAATAAACTTCCTCCGTCCCAAAATTATTGTCCCCGACAAAAAACACACAGTTTTATAAAAGTACCATCTTTTCAGCTTTCTCTCTTTTACTTTTTACAGAAAGACAATTTTACCTTTAACCAATTAATTTAAAACCTTTTTAAAGTTTGTAATTATGATTTCAATTAAGGTAATCTAATAATCTCGATCTAAAATTCATACCTATTTTTAGAAGTTTTAGAAGTGGACAATTAATTTAAGACAAACCGAAAAGGAAATGTGGACTATAATTTTGGAACGGAGGGAGTAACTATTTTCGTTACGAGGTCTGCACCACTTAAGCAGCCAAAAAAAAACTTCACCTTTGCGTGTTAAAACTAACATATTGTCATGATGTTCATGAGTAGGGATGTGATTCGGGTTGACCCGGTCGGGTTTGGGTCAACTTGACTTTAAAATTCGAGGCACTTGAGTTCGGGTCAATTTGGGTCGAGTTAATTCGGGTTCGGATCAACTCGAATATAAGTAAAAAGACTAAAAAGTGCTTATTTAAGCATATTTTAATTGTAAAAAGTGTTAGTCGAGTCGGCTCAAGTCGGGTTGATCGAGTTCGGATCAAATCGGGTTAAGTCGGATCTGGTTAATTCAGGTCAAGGCTAAAATATATAAACCCGAATTCGACGCTATTTAAAACTCGGGTCAATTCAGATTTACCCGAATTAACCCGAGTAAGTTTTCTGACTCGAATGACCCGACCTGAATAGGCTTTATTTAAGTTCAAATTCGAATCAAATCAACTTTTTCGACACCCGTATTCATGAGTAAGGGCGCCTTCGTCCCATCTTCAGACCACATGATCTAAATTATTACTTAAAGACGTTTTTGATGTTAATCAGCATGTTTATCAGTGTATGTATTGTATTTTATGGTTACATATCAACACTAGTGCCAAAAATACTTAGAAGACTAGATACGATTGAGTCGTGGAGTTTAAGCCGTGGGTAAAAAGGTGTGCCACGTTAGTTTTTTCTTCCATAACACCAAAACCCCCCATAACTCACCAAACCCTCTCTCTGGTTAATACCAAAATTCTAAAAACTAATAAAAAAATTATATAAAAAATAAAAAATAAAAACCCACGGCTCGAGCCCATAACACGAGTCACGGTACAGTTGGCTGAGCCATGAGCTCACGTCGTTACGGGCCATAACGCTGGCTCGTGATAGCCAGCCAAAACCCCATATCTCAACACACGATACAGTTGGCTCAAGCCATGGGCTCGCGCCATGGTGGCAGCCAAGCCATGACTCACTGTACCGTGCCCTCTTAGTATTATTGATGATGGACCTTTTTTTATGTTAGAGTACTGGTTTAACGTGGTGGGTTTATGTTATCGAAAAAGTATATATCATGTCAAAGAATCATTTTATAACATCAGAATTTTGGTGTTATAATAATCTCATCATTTTTCTTAAAAATTTCACAAACTATTTAATTTTACTAACATTTAAATAATAATAATAAAAAAATTACAAATAACATAAAAACATTACATATAACAAAAATAAAAAAATACATAAAAAATACAACTTAATGATTAAGATCTCACAAATGTTCCACAAGATCACGTCGAAAGCCTTCATGAACTCTCCTATCTTGAAGTTCTTTATGTTTTCTTTGATGAATCTCGCATCGTTCAATCTAAGTATGTTGAATATTTGTTGTTGGCCAAGCAAACATATCTCAATATTCACCAATATCGAGATATGTTTGCTTGGCCAACAACAAATATTCAACATACTTAGATTGAACGATATCCTCGTGCAATTCATACACATGTCCGACATCTTTATCAGTTAGTTGTCTTAAAAATTCTTGAACATATAACACATAAATGCATTTAATGAAATTCCATAAACACTCACGTGAACAACGTTCCGAAACTTACAAATACTCATCATATGCATCGAGGGTGGTGTCGCACGCTAATTGGCGTATAAGGATGTGTATTTCATGATTGCACCAAAACCTAAATGACCCGTAACATCGGGAATTTCGTGGAAAATTTAAAGTATCCGGGAAGAGGGTCAACACAATAATATTTAATATCATCTACAATTTGTTTAAAAAGTTGAGAACCCATACGTTACCTTCAGCGAAAAACTTCTTCCGGATACCTTGGTGGATTATTTTCGTCCCCAAAATAATATTTTATTAACTTCTCTTCCACATCCTCTCGATCACGTGCTAATAGCCTAATGTATCGCTGGGTTCTACGAACCGAAGTAGCCGAACTTTCATATTGGTCGTAATCGTCTAAGTATTGAGTGTAGTTGTCCATATCGAGTTGATCATAGTAATCATCGATATCGGCAAATCATTCAATATACCGAGATCCATTTTGGTGGTTTATTGCAGGATGGAATTATTTTTGTTATGAGTGAAAAATAAGATGGAAATGAGGGATTATATAGATAATTTTAGAGTAAAAAGATGAAAAATGGTATAAACAAGCCTCCAACTACTAGTTTTTTAAATTTTCAAAAATGAGCCATTACTTATATTTATTTAAAAAATATTTAAATTAGGTACGACCCGAAGGTATAACGCGACCTATGGTGCAGGGCTCGCGTTATACCCAGGTTATGCCCACCCATCTGGGCTAGCATATACCGCGCCAAGGTGTATAACGCCACCCATGGTGCAGCCTCCTGGCGCCGGGGGTGTCGCATTTTGGGCATGGCTCAAAGCCATGAAGACCACACCATGAGCTCTTATTGATGATGTCTATCTTGTTGGTCAATAAGTGAGAGGTACGAGGAAGCTGACGTGGCTACCTCCTCACACTCGAACATTTCAATGAAACTCATCCCACAATATTTCTAAGAGCATAAAGTACCTAAGTAATGACTTTAAGGCATTCTCAAAAATGCCACTTGATGGCACAAGCTTCATACTGTCATGAGATAACTATTGCAACTTTTTTTAAGTTAAAATGATGTAGATGCAAAAGTCCGCTGGTCTCTAAATGGGCTGAGAACGCCTCTGGGCCGTCTGAGCTATCTTCTCCACAAGCCTATAAGAAGTAGCACACGTTAGCTCGTCTCGCGGGGAGGCCCGAGACCAACTCTGGTGTGAGAGTAAGGATCTGACTGAGAGCTGAGAGACCAATAATATTGGGAGCCGGATGGCCAGTGAGTATGCATAATAAATATGAGTGAGAATGTCTGACTTACATTGAATACAAGGGGGAATTTATAGTGTTGAAAACACTGTAGCTTACTGTAGCTCCTCGGAGGTTGTACTCCTTGAGCCTTGTGATTTGACAGGCCAGCCTTTGGTCCATCAGCTAATGTGAGGTCTCTGGGTAATAAGATGTACCCGTTGTTCGCAAAGGAATCTCTCCTACTTTTGAGGTGTACAGGCGATTCAACCTTCAATCCGAGTGCCATGTGAGGGTCCCCTGGGTAATAGGGTGCGCCGCTCCTTCCCAATATTGTGGCACTACTTTTAAGGATTCCCTCTAGACCCGTGTTTAGTGGGTGGGCCGGACTACCAAGTCCGTAAGACCGATCTTGATTCTAGAAGATGGCTTTTATGAATTTGGCCGAGCGGTCAGATACGCGAACATGTCCCCCCCAGTATTGGATTATCAATCTGAAATGTTGGTGATCCAATACTTTAAGTCGTAGTGCCTTTCCCTTCGTCTTCTTTTTTGTTTTTTTTATTAATAACTTCTTGAAAAAGTTTTCCTTTTTCTTCCTTTCCTTCCTTTTTTTTCGAGGTCTTACCTACCCTAATAATTACTCTCAGTAAAAATATGGGTAGTCGCGCTTCATTAAATGTTTCTGCACTTTGTCTGCCAGCTGTTTACCACTTGTGCGCCTTGTGGCTGTTGTCGCGCCACGTGTCTTTACTGTTACTGAGGTGACCCTTGGGTCCCTATAAATATCCCTCTTCTCTTCTTACTTCTTACCTTCTTCTTTTTCTTACCCTCGAGAGCCGTGAGGTACATCCTTCCTTTCAGGTGTGTCTTTTTCTTCTTTTATTTGCTTTCTTTTCCTTTCTTTCCTTTGTCCTCCCCAGCCTGTCGTTATGTCCTCCGATGGGTCTTTGGAGCTAGGTCTCCCTAACCAGAAGTAACGTGATGCCATTAACGAGGCTCAGGTCATGCCCAAGTTTGATATGCACCTCTATACTTCTGATTTAAATTCTGACCATGTGTGGCGCATGGCTGAAGCTTATCGCATCCCTTTAGATCTTAACCCTTATGCACCTCCCCCAACTTTCGCATGAACGAGATCCCCTCTCATCTTATTATCCTTTACGTTCATCATTTTGACCAAGGGGGCATTCGCATCCCCTTTTCTTCCTTCTTTCTTCGTGTTGTCGAGAATTTTGGTGTACATATCTCACAACGGGTGCCTATTGGTGTAAATAAAGCTACTCTTTTTGAGATCTACTGTCGTAGTCTAGGTATCGATCCTTCTGTGCCATTGTTCTGTCTTTTCTACAAGATTTTTAAGGTGGGTGATTGGTTTTCCTTTCAGTGTCGAGGCTCCAAACCTTATCGTCCTTTCCTTAAGGATGGCCCCACGGGCTTAAAGGGATGGAAAGGTCTCTTTTTCCTTGTTGACCGGAGGACCGCTCCTATTGCCATGGCTTAGAGACATCATGACTCTAGTGTGGCTGACCCTCTTCCTAAGATTTCTGAGTATAATCTGTTGGATGCAAAAAAGCTTTGTGAATTTGCTATTCCCCTCCGTAAGTCATATGCAAACCTTTATATGCTGGCCGTCTTACTTCCATTTGGAGGCATCCGGGCTTTGATTGTTCCTTCAACGGCCCGGATGGGGAGAGTAATGTTTTTCCTTCTTCTCTTGTTTGGTCCTTGGTGTCTTATGCGTTGTCTAATTTCCTTTCTTGCTTTTGTAGATATTACTATGGCTGAGTTTCTAAGGATCCCCTGCTTCACTGGTACGGCCATTCGCAATCCTTTGCCGAAGGGCACAACCATTGCTACCCATACTACACTTCCTTTGCCTGAGGGTGATCCTATCCCTGCAAAGACTTTTGCCATGGAGCAGGCTTAACTGGTTGATGCGAGGGTGATTGATGATCGAGAGAGAAAGCAGAGACGTGCTGTTGAGAAGGCCGCCCGAGAGGATGCACCAGCTAGTGGTTCTCACAGTGTTGGCTTTAGGGCCACCCGAGCTACCACTCACACAAGAAAGTAAAAAAGGAAAGCTGATGGTGAAGGTTCTTCTTATAAGAAAAGCAAGGCCACTCGAGTTACTATTGCTTCACATGCCGAGCCTTCCACTCTTGATGGGGAGGCGGTTGATAGGAATGGGTCTCACACTCCTACTTCTTCAGCCGAGGGGCCTAACGTCATGAATGACCTTCGAGAGCATACTGATGATGTCTTGGCCCAGCCTCATATTTTTGAGAAGGAGCCTCATGTGAAGGAACATCCTCCCTCATCCACTCCTCGTACTGCATCCATTGCGCCTGGCAATAACCATGTTTCCCTTGGTGCCGATGATGAGAATATTGTCTTCCCAGGAGGTGAGTTCTTCCTTCCCTTTCTTTTCTCTTTTTTTGTGTGCCTATTTTGCCCTTGTCTTTTCTCTTTCTTTTTACATACATTATTTTTTTTTATTTTTTTTAGGTAATGCTTCGAAGCCTATCAACTTGGATGCCGAGGTTGTTCCTGATGAAGCTGAGAGCTCTTTTCGTAAGGCCACTTATCCCTTTTTTTATTTATTGTTTTGTACATGTTGGTGTGTGCCTCTCTTCTTATATTTGCCTTATCTTTTGGCAGGTGATCCTTATGCACGTTTTGGCAACCGGCCTTTCACTCCCTAGTGGGGCCTCACTGAATCTTGCTGAGTGGACAAGTCCAAGGACTGCCGCGATATGCTCTCCAATCTGTTTACTCCTGCTGATCAAGTGTATTTTAATGAGGGAGTTAACCACCATATGACTATTCGGTCTGGCTGGCGTCGCTTGGCACAAAGTACCCTAATGCAATCCAGTGTCTTGCTCCGCTTTGAATCCTTGCTGGAAGAGCATAGTGCATGCGTTTCTTCTCAATCTGAGCTGGAGGAATGCCGGAGATCCCTTGCTACTGACAATGATGACTTGCTGAAGAGCCGCCATGATTACGACAAACTTCTTGGTGAGCATGATCTTGTTATTTCCTCTGAGATGGAACTGGCTGAGCGTTTGGCCACTCTCGAAAAGGGCCAAAGTCTTCATGATGAGGCTATTGCAGTCAAGGATGCTAGGATTGCTGCCTTAGAGAGTGAGCTGAAAGCTTCTGAAGAGGACGCTCGGGGGCTTAGGGATGACAACACCAGATTGACTGTTGATCTTGGTCGTGAGGCCACATTGAGAAAGAATATCATGAAGGACCTTTTCCCAGTGCTCACCTCTTGGCCAGCAGGGAGTACAAGTTTGCTCAGGGGGAGGTATTTATCCTTGCTCTTTCCTTGGGTTTTATGCAGGCCGTGAATCATGGTAGGACTGAAAAGGAGGTAGATGCCTTCTTGTCGAAGCTTTGGATATTGACTCTTCCATCCCAAAGACCAGCTTGGTGGAGGCTTACGATGCCCTGTTTGTGAAGAAGTACTCATATGTTGACAAGGTCTCTCGATCCTGCTTTAAGATCCCCATGGAGCTTCAAAACGTGATGCTGGATGGAGAAGTGACTCCTGGCCAAGGACCTTTGCCGCATGACTGTGCCTCTGTTTAGTGATTTATTTAAACCTACACCAGTACTCTTTATTTTGTTTGTAATAGCATTTAATGGCCCTACGGCCTTATGTACTCTAAACATTTGTTAGATTTGTATGCTTGGCCGTTGTGCCATTTTGCTTATGCCTCATTTTGCACTCTATTGTTCTTGGTCTAGCACATATAACTTTGTTGGTATTTTGGCTTGTATTCATTTCGTCACCTAAGGAGTGAACCTTGGCTTCATAGATCGGCCGGGAGGAATCACCTACCCTCCGGAGCCACTTGGATATTTATTCAACTCCTAACTTCGGTTAGGGAATATTGACTACATATATTGGGTGGATGGATCTAAGTTCCACCCGGAGCCACCTAATCCTTTATTCCGCTCCCATAGACATCGACCGTGTTTTTCGATTTTAGAGTGTTGTTCCCATTTTTATTCACTTCACCATGGTTGATTTGATTAATTAAGTATGAAAGAAGAAAGAAAGAATATGATTTCTAGAGAGAGAAAGTAGAGACAGAGAGAAAAGAGAGAGCTCCTAACATGCTAGGAAGGGATTATATAGTCGGGCTTACATGTTGCCTTAATGGACTATATTGTTGATGGCCCGGGCTTGAATAAAATGCTTAGTACCTTGAAAGAGGCCTTTTAAGCTAGCCATCAAGACCGTAATATCACGACTATTTAACTAACTATTACAACGTGCTAATAGATGTTACAATAAAAACCTATGACCGAACATTCTTGTTTGACTCAATATTTTGAGGCTAACAATCTCCCCCAATGTGAGGTCATTCCTCTTCATCATTTGGAGATTTATGGAGATTACTAATCTCGTCATAAATGAGTCTTGAACGTGTAATAGTAGTCTTGTTCCTTCATGCTGTGATCTTTGATCCTTTGTCGTTGTCTTTCGACCTTGTCTTTAATCTTGAGATCTTCAAATTATTCTTGACTTGTCTTTCCCATCTTGCAATCTTGTGTCTTCATCCACATACTCATACTTTGCACCATCTTGAATGCTTGCTAACAATATCCTTTGAAGAGAGGTCATTCCTCTACATTAATTGATAAGGAAGATTTTGATCATCAGAGTTGCGTAAGACTTTTGCTTTCTTGATTGTTGAATATGTCTTTGGGCATGAGTATGTGGTTTTGAATCTTTAACTTTGCTGAGTACATCGTAACACCGCATTCTCGAGACAAAACATAGACGCGGACTGAATGACTTTGACATTCGTCCTAAATCGGTAGCGTTTTACCTCCGGTCGGTGAAGACCGTTACACGATATTAAATATCGTACATGTGATAGGTAGATTCAATTAAGAATCTCCTTGACAGGGTTTTGCGGCAGTACTGGCCGTTCTCTTTACTCGACCGTCTCAAAGCAAGACTGCGAACATAAAGAGTGAATCAATTGGATAGATATCCTCTTGATTAAAGTCGTCAATTCAAATTCCTGGAACAAGTTTGATTCTTAAAGAATCTTACCATTGTTGATTTCCAGTTAACACAAGCTTGATTCATAAATAATCTCACAAGTTAGCTACCGTAGCGGTTTGATGTTGACGCTAGAAGGATTTCCATTCCTCACTGTGGATATTAATGAATATCACTCTAAATGTTTTGGCAAGACCATAAAGATATTGCGTAGAAACCTGAAACGAGTTTGAATCGATAAAGAAACAAACCACTGTTGCTTTTCAGTTTTACATATGTTCAATTCATAATGAATCTTACACATGACCTATCGCAGAGCTGTTTGATGTTAACACTGGAAGGATTTCCACTCATCATTGTGAATACTAAGTAGTATCACTTTGAGTGTTCTAGAAATATCGCAAGGATATAACGTAGGACCCTCTTTATCGTCATGCTGCGTGTCCTAACAAGATTTGATTGATCTCTTGGCTCTAGACTCGATTTGTGCACTTTTAGTGGTCGGAGGCTGGAGCAGATGCCACCTATTCAGTATCAACTAACTCGGAGTGAGAAAGCTAATATAAGTCGTGTTGTTCTTCGTTACAATAAAACAAACTTCTTTTGAGAGAAGTCCGAGTCAGTTGGGAAAGGGTTGTGAATTACATCACTGGGTCCATGATGTATTCTCTTCATGATGTGTTGACCCGGTTTCTGCCTAAGTTGTATGGAGGGTTAATTTCTTTACACCCTTTACCCTTACATTTCTTTTTCATTCTTCAACCCCTCCAATGCTTACTAAGACATCATTACTAGCACCTTGTTGTGATTGTTCTAGTGCTAGCATCAGTAATTACTCGGCATTCAGCTACGTTCACATTCTACTCCATCTTTCCTAAGGACTTCTAATAATCTATTGGATTGTTCCTGGGAAGATCCCTCTGGTTCTGGTTGGATCATAGGACTTGTACCTAACCACCTTTTTGACACCAATAACGTCGTGAATTAAAGATGTTGTGGGTATGAGATCATAACCATAAAACCACTTTAAATTCTAACAAAGTGTTTGAAAATCATTTAACACCTTGCTAGTTTTGTTGTTTCAGAAAAGCTCCCCCTTCACATGTGCATCGATAATCGAAAGTGTTTCGCACATGTGGGTAAGAGTTAAAGTGCTTGAGTCTTTAGATCACATTTTAATCACATTTTATCCCCCCATCTCTATTATATAAAATTGTTTGATATTAGAGATACCAAATTTGATTAAAATATATTGCGAAAAATAGCCTTGAAAATCTTCGGGAGAAAAATGTGTCAAACTTAGCATGAATTAGGAAAGCTCCCTCTCAAAAATTGATCCACTTGAATTGTCATTACGAGGATATGATCTACATTAAACTTTTGAGGATAGGAGTTGTTAAACACACAATTTTTGAAAGATTTTGAATAATCATTGAGAAATTTTTGAAAAAATTGTGTTCAACGTAGGGGTGTAATCAAGCCAAGCTCTTATCAAGCAACTCGAGCTCGAGCTTGGTTCGATCAAGCCAAGGTTTTATCAAGCTCAAGCCCAAGATCAAGCTCAAAAATATAGCTCGAAACTATATCAAGCTCAAGCTCAAGCGTTTGATAGCTCGACTCGAGTTTTTATCAAGCTTTTTCAAGCTTTATAAAAAATATGTTTTTATGATGAATTTATATAAGCAACTAATTGTTAATTTGATTATTGACCTAATTTTAAAGTGCTAATTTCATAAATAAATCATATATTTTAGAAGGACTTTTAACTCTGTATACATTTATATTTTAGTTTTTTGTATTTTAAATGATTCTTTATTTTTGTAAATTTAGTTATTTCGTTTACTCGGTACTTGGTGGAATACAATATGTGTATAAATATTTCTTGTACTCTTTTTGATACTAAACGCAACGTGTCTAAATTGTGCTCAGATTCACATCATGCAATGGCCTTTGGGACCTTAATCATATTGGAGTGCAAAACACATTTTGAAACCAAGATTGTACGATGGTTTTGTTATTGGTTTTATTAATGTCAAATAAATAAAATTTGTTTCAAGTAATGATTTTTGTTTTTTTTATTTTATACATATATTTATTAATGAGTTTTATTATAAAAAAATTAAATTTATACACATTCAAGCTTTTCAAGCCAAGCTCAAGCTTTTACAAGCCTTATCAAGTCAAGCTCAAGCCTGAATTAGTAAAGCTTGACAAGCTATGAAGCCAAGCTCACGCTTACAATTTTAGTATCAAGCCAAGCTCAAGCCCTACTAAGCTTGAGCTCGGCTCGGCTCGATTACACCCCTAGTTCAACTTCAACGCTTTTTGAAAAATCCGTTTCTTTTTTGCGACATGGTTTTTCTAAGAATAAACTTGAGTTCATAGACTTTGAATGTCTTGACGAATCCACTCAAGTGTAAGAAGATTTCTCTTCTTTTGCTGAGGGTAAGAACACTAAATCGTACACTCCCCCGTGAATATAGATTCGGGTTGCAATCTGAAAGTGATTACAATCCATTGTGTTGAGCTCAAAACGTTGAATATTTTGTGACAAGCTCAAACCAAGATAGACTGCTCTACCCGTTGTAGGAAAAATTATCCGAAGTAGACATATTTCTTTATAAAAATAGAAATGACATGTTTTTGAAAAATATGTACAACTTTCATTCGAGCTTTATGTACACACCCGTGTCGTTATTGAGCGGCATTTCGAGGTACGTCCATATTATCGATACTGAAAGACATGTCGAGAAGAATATTTTAGGATTTTCAAAGATTTTTAATTTTGTATTTTGCTTTTTCATTAATATTTACATGTAGATGTTTGATAGATGAATCAAGCAGGCTTCTTTGCCAGAATCTCCAGTGCTTCTGGAGTCAAACATCTCATATCAATTTGCCTAACTAGATACACAAACCTCTCTTTCGAAAGAACTTTTGTAAACAAGTCAACTAATTGGTAATCAGTTCCAATAAAGTATAATTCAACGATACCCCTTTCAACTTGTTCCTGAATGAAGTTATATCTGACATCAATGTGCTTTGTGCGGGAATGTTGTACCGGATTGCAGGAGATGGCTATGGCGGACTTTGAGTCATAGTACATAGGTACTTTATCAAAGTGGAAGCCATAATCCGTGAGTTGTGTTCTCATCCAAAGAACTTGAGCACAACACGCAGATAGAGACACATACTCCGCTTCGGCTGATGACAGTGACGTGCAATCCTGCTTCTTGGAAGACCATCCCACGAGCTTATCTTGACCTAGAAATTATGCACCACCAGAAGTACTTTTTCGTGTATCAAGACACCCTGCATGATCATAATCTGAATAGGTCATTAGAAAGAAACCGATTTCCCTCGGATACCAGAGTCGCATGTGAATGGTATTCTTAAGGTACCGAAAGATCCATTTAACCTCCTTGAGGTGTTTTTTAGTGGGTCGTGCTTGATATCGTGTACAATAACACGTAGCATGTGATATATTTAGGCTGCTTGCTGTTAAGTACATGAGGGAGCCGATCATGGAACTATATCTTGTTTGATCTATGGCATCTCCCTCCAAATCAGCATCTAGGGATGTGGTTGATAATGGTGTCCCAACGGGGTCACATGAGGTCATATCATGCTTTTTGATTATCTCTTGACATTACTTAGCTTGGTTAATAAAGATACCACTTGGGGATTGGTGAACTTAAATTCCTAGAAAGAATTTTAGTTCACCCATCATTGACATTTCAAATTTGCTATGCATTACTTTTTCAAACCATTTTGAAAGTTTTGGGTTTGTAGACCCGAAAATAATGTCATCAACATAAATCTGCACAAGCAAAATTTCATCCCCATATTTATAAGTGAACAAAGTTAGATCAATAGAACCTTTTGAGAAACCTTTGGATACCAAAAATTTCGAGAGCTCGTCGTACCACACCCTTGGAGCTTGCTTGAGTCCATAAAGTGCTTTATGGAGACGATACACCTTGTTAGGATAATGAGGATTGACAAATCCTTCCGGCTGTGTGACATAGTCTTCTTCCTTCAAAGGACCGTTAAGAAACGCTGTCTTTACGTCCATTTGATAAACGATGAACCCCTTATGTGCAACATAAGCAAGGAAAATCCTAACCGCTTTCATACGAGCTACTGGTGCAAATGATTCTTCAAAATCAATACCCTCTTTCTGGCCATACCCTTTAGCCACTAGCCTATATTTATTCTTGATGATCGTGTTTTCTTCATCCATCTTGTTTTTCCAAATCCATCGAAGATTTAATGGTGTTACATCATATGGTCTGTCAACAAGTTCCCAGACTTTAAGTCTTTCAAATTGTTGAAGTTCATCCGTCATCGATTCAATCCAAGCGTGATCTGACAAGGATTCTTTGATATTTGTTGGTTCACCAGTACTCACGGCCAGTGCGAACATACAAACATCACCATCGGTTTCAAGTTGTCGTCTCGTACGAACAGAATGTGAAGGGTTTCCAATTACTTGAACCAAAGGATGATCTCGGGTCCAATGATGTTTTGAGGGATGCCGTTGGTAAAATGTATGCATATTTGACGGATCAACATGGCGAGTAGAGGACTCTCCAGTTTCGTGTACCGGGTGTACCGAATGGGTTGATAAAGTCGTCTTCGTCATTTAATGCATGGTCTGCTTGATTTGTGATCTCTAGAGCAATGACAATAGTTGTGGATGTTGTAGGATCGACTGTTGAAGAGATATTTTGAGGAGGTAAATCTGCAGCAACCCGTGTTGAAGTAGATGAAGTTGTATCCTTTTGTTGATGAGGAGCAATATCATCATTCTTATCAAAAGTGATAGCAGAAGACTTCGATACAACATGTTTGTCCCCCGTGAAATATTGATCATACATTGGTCCATATAACATTTCCAACTCTTCAATTGTCGTGTCGACTATCATATCTGCTCTTGGAACACTTTGTGGAACCAACTTTGAACTTGACGGTTCATTGTAGTGGTCTTGAGTTCCGAGTTCCATGCGGTTGTGCACAGAAGTATTTTGTCGTTGTAGATCAGGACTTAAACTTTTTTGTTTAAGTGCCATCTCTTGTAATTTATCAAATCTGATATGAATAGTCTCGACTATCAATTTTGTTCTCTTGTTGTAAACTCTATATCCCTTAGACTGAGTTACATATCCCACTAGAATGCATGCATCACCTTTCTCTTTCATCTTATCCAAATTTTCATCATCTCGTATAATGTAACAAGTACATCCAAAAACCTGAAGGTGTTTGAGTGAAAGTTTTCGATCATGAATTATGTGATATGGTGTCTTTTCGTGTCTTGGAATAATTAAGGATCGGTTTTGTATGTAGCATGCGGTTGACACGACTTCGGCCCAAAAGAATAGTGGTAGTTTTGAAGCGGATAATAATGTTCGAGCAGCCTCAACTAAAGTACAGTTTCGTCTTTCAACAACGTTGTTTTGTTCGGGTGTTCGAGCAATAGATGTTTCATGTTCAATCCCTTCTTCTTCAAAATATTTCTTTAGAGTTGAATTCAAAAATTCTGTTCCTCTGTCAGTACGTACCACTTTTACTTGAGCTTGAAGACCACGTTGTAT
The DNA here is from genome assembly GCA_025667525.1 of Glebionis coronaria. Lineage (NCBI taxonomy): Eukaryota > Viridiplantae > Streptophyta > Magnoliopsida > Asterales > Asteraceae > Glebionis > Glebionis coronaria. The sequence continues at coordinate 603,507,349 of CM046875.1, read as the reverse complement.
CTGCTTAAGGAAGTTGACGAGAACTACTGGTGTTTCATCCTTGGACCTCAAGAAGTCAGTCCATGTGTACCTTGAGTAGTTATTGACAATTACTAGAATGTATTTCTTCCCATTGATACTTTGAACATGCATAGGACCACACAAATCCATATGAAGAAGATCTAACCGTCCTTTAGAGCTTGGTGTAGTCTTTGTCTTGAAACTACTTCGTTTAGCTTTACAAAGCTCACAAGAAGAACAAAGATGATCTTTGATGAATTTCAAGCTTGGAAGGCCTCTCACAAAATCTTTCTTGGAAAGCAAGTTGATGGTATCAAAGTTGAGATAAGATAGACGTTGATGCCATAACCATGCCTGAGTCGTTGAAGCTATAGCCATGAAGCAAATTAGAGTTGTAGAAGTTGTGTCTTGAAGTGAGATTGTGTAAAGATCTGTACCCCGTGAACTAGTGAATAAATCATTCCCATCATAATCACGAACAAAACATGTCTTCTTTCTGAAAGCAACCTCTAAATCTGCATCACAGAATTGACCAACCGAGAAAAGATTGTGATTGATCCCTTCGACGTAATATGCCCTTTTGATCATGATATTCCCCTGAACCAAATCTCCGTATCCTAGGATCTGTGCAAATTGATCATTTCCGAATCGGACCGTACCCAGGAGCTTCTCCATGAAGTTAATTAGAAGCTTGAGATTCTCGGTCATGTGCTTGGTGCACCCGGAGTCCAGTATGAAGAGAATTATTTTGATCACCTGTAGAAGAATTAGAACATGATGGATCATTTGCTAAATTTGAGTCCATGTTAGTTGTGATTTCCGAATCATTAGTTTCCCTAGATTCAACACTTAAAGGCATACTAACGCTCGTTGTCGCATTTTCTTTCCTAACCTTAGGCACCCATTTATATCTTGGAGGACATTGATTAGCAACCACCATTTCCAAGACTTGCTAGCAGACTCATATAATTCCCTAATTCGGCTTCTAGTATTCTTAGTAGTGGAGTCTGATGCATTACTCTTCTGGGGCAGGGTTGCACCAGAATGGTTCACTTTGCGTTTGGGTTTACTAGCACTAATCGGCATCGTAATTTGCTTCTTAGGTCTAGTATCTACGCCTTTGACATTATTCATAGCACACATAGAATGATTAGCATTAACATCACATTTTCCACATTTCACACAAACAAACTTAACATTCAAAGCATTCAAATCGTCATTACATGCGATTACAGACATTTTATTCTTAGAAACATTTAAATTCCTAGAGTGGTATTCTACTTTCTTCATCTTCCCTTGACTCTTGTGTTTCCAGACCTTATCATTCAATTGAGTGCTCTTAAGCTGAGGCGGGCTAACACTAGCAGTGGGGACTACTCCTGTAGTAAAAGACACACGTCTATTAGTGTTTCTAGAAGTCTGAGGCGATTGGCTATCTTTGTTTTGTGTGGGTTTAGTGGCCAATCTATGCATCCCTGGTTTGATCACATTTGTGCTTTGTGCTTGAATAACCGTTTTACGACGAATATATGGTAACCTATCCTTCCCATCTGTCTTGGGGGCAAACCCAGATGTTGCAAATAAAGAATTTGAGAAAGCTGAGGGGTTTCCCAAGACAGAGAATTTAGTCGCCTTGTATGCATTGGGTTGTCTAGCAACGGGTTTCACAACTCTAGGTTCCATAATTTTCCCACCCATCTTAGCAACGAGTTTTTTCAACTCTTCTATTACTATGTCTTTTTCTTATAACCGAGCTTTCAAATCCGCAATATCAAAACTTTTTTCGTTTAGTAATCGACATGACTCAGATAATTTTACTTCCAAAGGTGTATCATTTGAAAGGTTGGCAACTTTGTTTTGCAAAGCAAGTTCAAGTGAATGACAATGTTTTTGAAGATAATCATATCTATGTTGAATTAACGAAAACTCTTTTTGGTTAACTTTATTCGAAAGCTCAGTTTCAAGACGTTCACACTCTTTGATTTTATCAAGATATGTGCATGCAACATTAGAATATTCATCAATATCAGCACAAGATGTAACATAAACACACATAATATCTTTTGAGAGGCATTCTTGCAAGAGTAGATCATATGCTATAGAAAATTCGTCTCTTTCAGGTTGATGGTCGTCAATTTATTTTTTAAGAGATTCCACATATTTCAAATCGTCAAACATTTCTTGCTCAATTAACGTTTCAAATTCCAAAACATGTTTCTTTGTTCTTTCCGCAAGCAGAATCAAAACAGTTTTCACAAGCACAGTTATATCGTGAGGAATTTCTTTATCACCTTTTAAAAGTTCACGTTTTTTCCAGTCATCGTCAACAACCTTTTTGAAATTTTCAATGTTACTCTAAAGAATACTAAGTTCTTGCTTACTCTTGCTGATAGAAGCTTGATGCGGCAAGTACCCAATATATTTTGAAACATTAGTTTTCTTAGTGACAAAAACTTATCTCTATTTAATTCTTATTTGTGCACATTCGAAAAATATTTGCTCACGATACTTCTGTTTTTGTGGTTTGAAAATTTCATAAAGAATATTTTCATAAGCATAATTATAAGGTTTCACAAAGTTTGTATTCACTGGTGATCTACTATCCTCTTCAAAAGTTAGTGATTCATCACTATCGGGTCTAACAAGAAGACAATCATGGTCGGTCCATCAGGACTCCTCAAGATATAGGTGCTGATTTTTAGATTGAGCTTGCTCGAGGTACTTAGGACTAGCAACACTAGCTTTACCCTTGAAAAACGAACGAGGTGCCAACATTCTCATGGTTTGAATAGATTGATTTGTTTTATAAACAATTTTCTTATAAAAATCAATTTGCATTTCAAGTTCCACGAATTTGTCAATGTCTTTAGCTTGTTTGGTTTTGAAAACTTTTTGCAAGTTAGCAACCTCTTCCGTATTCGCAGTAACTAGTTTAGTTTTATCCTCTTGAAGAAAACCAATCTTTTGAGTTAGCTCATTCACTTTAGTGGTAGCAAGATACGTTTTGTGTCGTTTAGTACTTAAAGAGGTGTTATAATTACGTTTCTCTTGTTCTAAAAGCTTAAGAGTTTCTTTGTTTAGTTTCAAAAACATCCTTAACAGTAGTAATGACACCCCCTTTGTACCTAGCAAGCTCTGTGTCTTTTAGAATAAGCTCAGCTCTGCAGCTTGCAAGAAGCTCACTAGATTTTATAATTACAGCTTTGCTTTCTTCAAAATTTTAAGTGAGCGTAGCATTTTCCTTATTTAATTGCTTTTGACTCTTTCTAGTTTCTTTAACATCTTTTTGTAAAGTAGGAATTAAATTAGCAAGCGCAATTCGCTCCTTATCATCATCATACTCATTTGCATGTTGATCATCATCAGACTCATTATTGCACATCTCTGATGAATTGGGTGTGGTATTGCTATCAACCGTTTCCATCATACATGTGTCAGTAATGTCTTTGGGTAACTCACAATGCTCATGAATATTACCAAACACATTATATTCCTCTTCAGTGTGTACCTTATCGATTAGCTCAGTATCAAAGGTAGGACCATCGTCATCTTCAGTGACTTTGAGAACTTCTTCAACCTTTGCCATGTACGAGTAATGTGCTTCAAGTTCTTGGTCGGAGGCTTCATCATTAGTGTCATCAAGCATTGCTCCTTCCTCAGCCGACAATTTAACCTCAGCTTCCATCTTATTGCATAGCAACATTTTTTCCTTATGATAACCAGAGTCCCTAACCCGTTTCGGCTTCCTGCATTCCTTTGCCATATGCCCATAACCTTTGAAATTGAAACACTAAATCCCACTTTGCTAATCTACTTGAGTTCCAACAGTTTCCCTATTCCCAGCAACAGTAGCAATCCTCTGAGTATCATACTTAGCAGTTTGTCGATCATACCGTGCAGAACCCTCAACATGTGTTGGATTACGTGGATCATACCAAGGAGGACTTTCACCACGTCGACGTGTTTCATACCTTGGAAGACTTTCAACATATCGGTTTCTTGTGTTAGATGATGTTCGAAGATTGGTGTTGGTGGGTTTGAAGATTTTCTTGTAGGTCTTCATAATGAAATCAATTTGTTGGTTCATCTCCCTATCCTTCTGAGCTTGTTCTTCATCACTGTCATCTGCGGATGATGGTTCAGATGATGGTGATGGTACTCTTGGTTCTTTTCCTCGTGATCTTGTGGGAGCTAAATACTTGGATGAAGTGGAGTATCTTGGTAAGGATGATTGAGTGGAGTATCGTGGTGATGATGACTGAGTGGAGTATGACTTTGGAACACGAGAGCGATGATATTGGAAGTGTTGAGTGGTAGACACCAAAGCAAGTGGATGAGCAGTCTTTGCTACCCCTTCAGCTCAAAGTTCATTTGCCTCATTCTGAAATTGTTTCAGAATGTCAAAGAGCGTGTGATAGTTGACCTCGTCTAACTTATTCTGTTGTTTCACCAGAGTTACAAATCGTTTCCACTCTGGTTGAAGTTGCTGTAGAAATTGCACATTGACTTGCATGGTGGAGACTTCCAAGTTATTTCTTGTCATGTCATTCATCATCTTGTAGAAGCCTTTGTAATATGAATCAATTGATTCCCCAGGTCAATGAAGTGAACTTACCAAAGTTCCAAAACAAGTTTGTTTTGACATCTTGTTTGTTTAGTAATTCTTCTTGTTGCAGACGTTCAATGGCAAACCACATTTCTTTTGTAGTAGAGCACGCATCAACCATTGAGTAAATATCATCCCCAATCCCAATTAGAATAAGATAGATTGCTTCATTCTCTACATCAATCCAAGCACGGTTATCTTTCGAAGTATTCTCATATGTATCCTTAATAGTTTGCTCATCGGTACCTGGCATCGTGTCGGTTGCTGGAGTTGCAGGAATGGTGATTATAGTGAGAGTATAGGGTCTGTCTGTGATACAACGGCGAAGAACATCACCATTAGGTTTTGTATCATAATATCGAAGAAAACGTGATTGCCATTGTGCATATCGACCGGACACAAGCATTGGTGGTCTCTCTTTGTTACCCGCCACCATGAGATTGTTATTTGTCACACGATACTCTGTAGTAGAATCCATCTTGATAATCTCTGAAATGTTGAAGTGAATACGGATCTTAAGTAGATGTGTTGTGATTGGGTTATGGTCGAAAACAAATGTTAAAATCCCCTAAAAGTGTGTTCTTGAAAAACCAAAAAATCTCCAAGACCAAAAAATATACCATTTTTAAGTCACTTTTTCTGAAAAATTTTCTTAAGTTCGAAATATTTTCTAACTCAAATCCTGAATGTTTAAAAGTAAACACCAATGCGGAATGTGTACTAATGCCCAATTCGGAATCTTAAAAAACTCATCAATCTGAATTCGGAATGTAAGCGAACTTTAATCCTGAATCTTAATTCGAAAATTTTTGAATTCGGGATATGCAAAGTATTGGATTCGGGAACTTGGATCCGGAATGTTGAGTTCGGAAACTTGGATCCGGGAAACTCTTTTGTTTTTGGATTCTAGATTCGAAATATTCGGAATATCAGAATCTCTGTTTGACTGAATTCGGGATATAAATGCTCTTCGATTATAAATGTGAAAAACACTCGAATTCGGAAAGCTACGAAAATGCTGAATCTGGAATAAGACAAGATTGTGCTTAATCCGGAATATATGGGTCTTCCTGGATTCAGAATATCTGAGAACAATGAATTCAGAATAAAAACAACTCTTGATCCTGAATGTTGTGTTTTCCCGAATCCGGAATACTATACGAATCCGGAATACTATACGAATTCAAAATGGTTCACTAGTGATGGATTCAGAATAATATGATTGTTAGATTCGGAATAAGCAAATCTTCAATTAGGGAAGTGATGTATTTAACAAGAAAACGAGATTCGAACCAAAAATCTATCCAAACACCCTAAAATCTTGCGCTTTTAGCCATAATAATTAACCCAAATCCCTACAACTACGTAGGTGAATGTTATGAAGATTTACAGCTATAAAACATAATTTTTTTTTGAGACGAGATGAATATATGATGAAAAATACACGAACCAAATCAAAACCACAAACCAAACACTAATCTACCCCTTGGCGATTGATACCAAATGTTGTTCCCATTTTATTCACTTTACCATGGTTGATTTGATTAATTAAGTATGAAAGAAGAAAGAAAGAAGATGATTTCTAGAGAGAGGAAGTAGAGAGAGAAAAGAGAGAGATATGCGAAACTTGTGAAATGTTAGATTAAGAAAAATAAAATCACCAACCCTTCCTAACATGCTAGGAAGGGCTTATATAGTCGGGCTTACATGTTGTCATTTTTAGACTATAGTGTTGATGGGCCAGGCTTGAATAAAATGCTTAGTACCTTGAAAGAGGCCTTTTAAGCTAGCCATCAAGCCCGTAATATCACGAGTATTTAACTAACTATTACAACGTCCGGATAAATGTTACAATAAAAACCTATGACCGAACATTCTTGTTTGACTCAATATTTGAGGCTAACATGGAGGTTGCGAACCTTCCGTCGAGGTTGCTTATACTTTGTCTATTTAGTTTAGACATCGATTACATATAATCGCTTTATATTTATCTACGAACATTGGCTACGCAGAGCCACTTATGTGTTTGTTCATAAAAGTAAAGGGTGGTGATAAACATTGGCCACACATTCCTACCGAAGGTGATTGGCCTTTCGGAGGGGGTCATTTTAACTTATGTTGATACTCCTTTATCATAATACGGAAAATTTCAACTCCATAACTGGGAGATAGCTTTCATTAACTTTGATGTTTGAATGTTACAATAATAAGGTAAGTTCAGATGCTAGCCTACATGTGACATTCCCTTAGATTGATTGCATGCCAAGTTCGTGATACTGTCTTGCCGTTCATTGTTTCCAATTTGTACGAACCATTCATGTATGCCTATGTCACTTTGTAAGGACCTTACCATGTTGGGCTCAACTTCCTGGGCTTTTTTACATGGCTAGCTTCATTTTTCCTGTAAACATAGCTTCCTACTTTAAAGGACTTGGCGCTGACCCGCTTATTGTAATACTGCTCCATATTTTTCTTATACTTGGCCTCCTGGATGGATGCGGCCTCCCGTCTTTCTTGCAATAAGTCCAAGTTGAGTTTGAGCTCCTCATACTCTGCTTCCTTGATCATCAACGTCCAATGGGTTGGCATACCTATCTCCGCAGGGATCACAGACTCACTTCCATACGTTAGGCTGAATGGCATTTCTCCATTACTTATCTTTAGTGAGGTTCTATGCGCCCAAAGTACATTTAGGAGCTCATCTGCCCATCCAGTCCTATCACGCCCCAACCTTGTCTTAATCCCTCCATTAGTGATTTGTTTGCTCTTTCTACAAGGCTGTTGGCCTGTGGGCGTGCCACTGCTATATTCATTTGCTTAATGTTGAGATTTTTGCACTACGTATTAAATGGATCACTCACAAAGTTAGTTTCATTGTCACATGTGGTAGGCCAAATCTACAAACAGTGTTATCCCACACAAATCTGATCACATCCTTGCCTTTCACATTAGCAAAGGGTTTTGCTTCTAACCACTTAGTGAAATAATCAATTGCCACAATGATGTACCTTACTTTATCTGGCGCTGCAGGGAATGGGCCTAACACATCCATGCCCCACTGAAAGAATGGCCATGGAGCCATAATTGATGTCATTAGCGTCTTGGGCATTTTTGGCACTAGAGAGTGGATTTGGCATGCATCACATTTTTTTGTCTCCTCCCTCACGTCTTGGTGCATCGTAGGCCAGTAATACCCTTTTCTTAATGCCTTTGCCACCACATATCCTTTTTTCAAATGCATGCCACAAGCTCCCTTGTGTATCTCTCGGATTACATAGTTGGCTTGGAGTGGGCCCATACATCTTAACATTGACATCAGATAAGATTTCTTGAATAACACCCCTCCTTCTATCACGTATTGATTGATCTTCATCTGGGGGGCACGTGCCTCATTATGGTCTTACGGCCATATTCCTTGCTCCAAAAATTTCACAATGGGAGTCATCGAGTTATCCCCTTCTTCTTCAACGATGGCATTTACCTTCTTTCGGTCTGTGGAGGTTTTGTCAAGCACTTCTACTAACACCTCCTTTGTTAGACGATTGAACGCCAGAGACGCCAGTTTCCTCAATATATCGACCTTTTGATTTTGGCTTCTCGGGATGTTCATGATCTTGAAGCTTTTAAATATTGTCACGTGCTCTTTAACCTTGTTTACGTATTTGATCATTCTTTCATTGGCCTCCATGAAGTCTCCATTAATTTTACTGGCCACAAGCTTTGAGTCTACTTTTACTGCCAAGTGTGCCACCTTCATTTCTTTAGCTATTCTCAAGCCAGCTTGCAAGGCCTCGTCCTCTGACTCATTGTTAGTACTGCCAAAGTTCAACTTCAAAGCATACGTGTATTCCATGCCCTTGGGACTGATCAAAACTAGACCTGCCCTGAACCTTTCGGTTTTGATGCTCCATCGGTGTACAATACCTACTCTTCTTCCTTATCAACCATCTCCTCCTTCGAGACGTGCATTTCAAGGTCTTTTGAAGTGTCCGTCCCTACTGGCACTTCGTATAGAAGGTCTGCCAAAACCTGGCCTTTTATCGCACTCCTTGGCTCGTAGGTGATATCGTATGTCCCTAACTCTATAGCATACTTTGCGAGCTTGCATGATGCTTCGGCCTTGTTCATAATTTTTCTTACCGGTTGGTCTGTGATGAATTTGATTGGATGACCTTCAAAGTACCGCCTTAGACTTCTTGATGTGCTTAGAAGGGCCATGGCCAGCTTTTCCAATGGTGCATAGTTTCTTTCTACCTCATGTAGTGTTAGGATGACATAACAGACTGGCCGTTGGATCCCGTTCCTCTCTGCCAACAATACTGCGCTGATTGCTCCTTTTGTTGTCGCTAGGTATATGGAGAGTGTTTCCTTGGGCCTAGGTGTGGTGAGTGATGTTAGTTCCAACACCATCTTTTTCATTTGTTAGAAGGCCTCCTTTGCTTCTTCCGTCTACCTGTATTCCTCCTTATTGGCTTTAGTTATATTCTTTAAGGTATCAAAGAAGGGTATTGACCTTTCGGCAGATTTTGAGAGGAAACGATTTAGCGCGGCTAACTTCCTAGCCAAGGTTTGCATTTCGTTCCATGTTTTGGGCGACTGCATATACATGACGTCTTTGATTTTGCTCAGATTGGCTCTGATTCCTTCCGACGTCACCATGTAACCTAGGAACTTACCCTCTTCTACCCCGAATGAAAATTTCTTAGGGTTAAGCTTCATGTTTATCTTTCGCAGGTTGTCAAATGTCTCGGCTATGTCAGCCATCATTTCTTTTTCAGTCTTGCTTTTTATGACCATGTCATCCACATAGGCCTCCAAGTTTCGGCCAATCTGTGACTCGAAGGCTGTATCCACCAACCTTTGATATGTTACTTCTGCATTTTTTAGGCCGAAGGGCATTTTGGTGTAACAATATGTTCCTTGGTCGGTATAGAAGGCTGTTTTCTCTTCGTATTCTGGTGACATGTGTACTTGGTGGTAGCCCTTGTAGGCATCCAGAAAGCTTTTGTACTTGTATCCCATGACAGCCTCTATCTTGGCGTCAATCTCTGGAAAAGGATAATAGTCCTTCGGACATGCGACATTCAAGTTCTTAAAATCTATGCACATCCTCCATGCTCCATCTACTGTTTTGACCAAGACCGTGTTAGATATCCACGTGGGATATCTGACTGGCCTCGCTATCCCTGCTTTCACCCATTCTTCTAATTCCTTGGCCACGAATTCACTCTTTTCAGCAGATAATACCCTTCGTTTTTGGCTCATCGGGGTTACTGAGGGGTTCATATTGAGTTTGTGTTGGGCTATCCTCCTTGGCACTCCGGTCATGTCTTGCAGTTCCCACGCGAAGACATCTAGGTTGTTCTTCAGCAATTGCTTTAGCTGTTCTGATCCTTCCTTTGATAGGTTTCCTCCAATGGTAACAAGTTGGTCAGGAAAGGTCGGGTTGATCATAACCTTCTCTGTTAAGTTGACCGCTTGGCGGCCCTCCTTTTCTGGCTTCTCTTTTGACATTTTTCTCTTTCCCAATTCCATGCATTCATTAATAATTGAAGACGAGGTGACAAGAGTTGTGATACTTCGGGGTGTTGGAAATTTCATCATAGCATGGATGGTAGATGGAATGGCTCGTAGCTTCCTTATCATTGGCCTTCCTACGATAATGTTGTACGGAGAGGGGGCGGGTATGACGGTGAATCTCATCATGGCTTTTCGGAACAACCATCCGTCTCCAAAGCATACCTCCAATTCTATTTTCCCCAACGGTTTCACGCTTTCTCTAGAGAATCCTGATACCGTATTGTACGTCTTTGTCATTCTAGCTTGTATGCTTGGGTGGAGGCTATTAAAAAAGTGCTCATACATTATCTCCACAGACGCACCGCCATCCACATATACCCTTCTTACTAGATACCCCTCGACTTCGGCCTCTATCACGATTTCCTCTTCTGACAAATCTTCGTCTGGGCATGGTGGGAACGTTATTGGGACGTTCATCCAGTCCATGTTCACCCATCTTGACTTCCTCTTCTGGTTATCACTGTACCCAGATACCATATTGATCACCTTGGCCTTTTGTGGATGGCCTTTTTGGCCGCCCTTCCCTTTTTGCCTCGCGTCTTTGATCAAGTGGTTGAGTTTTCTAGATTCCAAAGCGGCCTCCAATTGCCTCCTCAACTGAAAGTGATCATTTGTGTAATGCCCCTTCCCGCAATGATAATCATAATATCTGTCCATGTTTTCCTTCTTCGGCGTTCCTACCAAAGGAAGTGGGGCCAGAAGGTTTAGTTGGTGCTCTGCTGCCAAAATTTCCTTTGGTGTGATGGAAAAGTCTTCTAGGGTGAATATTCTGTTCACTTCTTGTGGACGCTGGGGAGGTCGATAAGGCAAAGTGTAAGGATGAGCATAAGGGGCTCTATTCTGATAGGCGCCTCGGCCTCCACCCCTTCTTCCTCCAAAACCTCTCTTCTGAGAACAATCATACCTTTGGCCTCTCGTCGGGGAACTGTCCCCTCGTATGTACTCCCCTTTAGGCAGCTCGGCATCCCTAAATGTAGCTTCCGCACGAACAAAATCATCCACATGCTTCGACATTTCATCCATCGTCTTGGGTATGCTTTCGGCAAACCGTTTGGCCAGCCCGGGACAATTGTGTGAACCCATAAACAAAGAGATTCTCATGAGGTCAGGTACATTAGAAATGGAATTAGATTCACTTACCCATCTCTCTTTAAATACCGGGAGGCTCTCATTGGCCTTATGGATGATCTTCGTGATCTCAGTAGGATCCTTCGCGTATGCCTTCAACATCCCAAATCGTGTGAGGAATTTGGCCTCCAAATCATCCCAATCATATATGCTTCCCGGTGGTGACTCGTCAAACCAAGCTCTAGCTTTGTCGTCTAGTGTTTGCTGGAACATTCGGCACCACACAGACATGGGCCACTCTCCCTGGTTCACTATCCCTTTGAAGTGGTTGATATGATCTGTCGGATCTCCCTTTCCTGCGTATATCCTAACATTGGATGGCATTTTATGACTAGGGGATGAGTATTCAATGATCCTCCTGCTGAGAGGGCATTTGGCCAATGACTTAAAAGGATTTCCCAAATCATCATCTGCCACCTTTTTTCCTTTGTCTTTCTCCCCATCACCTTGGCTTTCCTTCTTCTTCCCATTATCTTCCGTAGGTTCTTCTCCATCGAAGCTAAGTAGCCTTGGTTTGAGGTAATCCCGATTACTTTTATCTTTTATCAACTCTTTCAGGGCCGAGAGGTGACCTTCGATAATTTCTTTATTCGTGAGGTTGTTGTGGGTGTCATCATGAGCTTCGGTTTCAGGTGATATTGGTTCAGGACCAGCCATTCTTTAGCTACTAGGTAGATCCAATTTAGGGTCCCACGGATGGTGCTAGTTTGTAGAGCAAAAGTCCACTAGCCTCTAAATGGGTTGAGAACGCCTCTGGGCCGTCTGGACTATCTTCTCCACAAGCCTATAAGAAAGTAGCACACGTTAGCTCGCCTCGAGGGGGAGGCCCGAGACCAACTCCGATGTGAGAGTAAGGATCTGACTGAGAGATGAGAGGCTAATAATATTGGGAGTCGGATGGCCAGTGAGTATGTATAATAAATATGAGTGAGAATGTCTGAATTACATTGAATACAAGGGGGGTATTCATAATGTTGAGAACACTATAGCTTACTATAGCTCCTCGGAGGTTGTACTCCTTGAGCCTTGTGTTCTGACAGGCCAGCCTTTGGTCCATCAGCTAATGTGAGGTCTCTGGGTAATAAGATGTACCGGTTGTTCCCAAGGGAATCTCTCCTGCTTTTGAGGTGTGCATGCGAGTCAGCCTTCAATCCGAGTGCCATGTGAGGGTCCCCTGGGTAATAGGGTGCGCCACTCCTTCCCAATATTGTGGCACTACTTTTGAGGATTCCCTCTAGACCCGTGTTTAGTGGGTGGGGCGGACTGCCAAGTCCGTAAGGCCGATCTTTCTTTTAGAAGATGGCTTATGTGAATTTGGCCGAGCGGCCAGATACGCGAACAAATGCAATTAAATTTTGATGGAGCATTAATGGTACGATAGACATATGTGTCAATGGTCATTTTGCAACAATGAAATTTCCATGGAGCTCTTAGAGTAGGAATGCATTGCAAATCATTTGCATCGATTTATCATGGAGCAAGATTCATCAATGTCGAGTGAGAAAAGTCTACCATAAGCATTTTTTAAACTGAATTTAATTTTCAACATGTCATTTTAAAAGCAATAATTCTCATTGTTGTCAAGTCCTTTTAAACATTATCTCATGTTTTCGAGTGTTGAGCCGTCATCATCAGATCAAATGATCTTGAAAAACGGCAAATGGTTGCATGAGACCCGCATCATAAGCTACATTTTTGGGCATTTTTATCTTGTTATGAGAAAATTTCAAATGTTTAAATATGGGGTAAACTGCAAATTTCGTCACTATACTCTTCGAAAATGGCAAATTTTCCACTAAGAGCAAACTACAATCAATTTTGCCACTATACTTGAAAGTATCGTGCAATTTTGCCACTGAGTTAACGTTTTTTTTACTTTTCACCATTTTCCTTCGCTAACTCCCACACATGCCTGGCACGTGTGGTGTAACAACCGTGGTTTTGGGTTTGTCACTTGGTCTTACTTTTAGGTTATTTTATGTGTGCTTACTTGAATTGTGTGTTTACGTGTTTATTTTGTGTGAACGAGGTTGGTGTGGTTATCGTTTATGAGTATAGAGTACTCATAAGTAAATTGAGGAACGGTTATTTCATGTTCATGAGCTCACAAGTGGTGACTATGAAATGAAAATGGTGATATTGTGGTGTTTACGTATACGTATAAGTATTATAGTAATAGTATTTTTTTAGGATTTACGGTTTAGCATTTAGAGGTCTCGGGTGAGGTAATTATCCATATGAATATTTTTCGGGATGGTTTTAAGTCATTTAGAACTTAGTTATAAAGTTTATTTCAAAATTTGAGATTTTTCTAAAAGTGTATATTTTACGTCTTTTACGGTAAAACGCGTAAATTTGACTAGTTTTACGGTTTTGAGGTTTTGGAAGCTTTAGGAGCTTAAATAAATTAAGGAAAATTAAGTTAATATTATTAACATAATATTAAATAATAATAAAAAAAACGAATTTATTGGGTGTTTGGGTCGGTTTAGACGCACCAAAGAAAGAGAAAAAGGGAAAAAGGGAAAAACAAAGAAAGTTGGGTGTTATACTTGGACTAGGATTTTATGTACACACTATATAAGGTTATCTAATAAATAAAAAAAATCATAAATCCCTGGAGACAAAGAAAAATTCGTGGGTTCCATAGAGGAGGATTAGGGTTCTTCAAAAAAAATAGGTTTTCTTCATCTTCCATTGATTTAAGGTAAAAACCTTCATTAACCTTTTTAATTAAATTGTTTTTATGTTTAATTAATCATTCTTATGATGGATTAAGGGTTAGGGTTTATATAAAAACAGTATATTAATGATGTATTAATCATAATATGATGATCATATAATCTAGGGCTTGTATTAGAAGGGTTATAGGTGATTAATTAGATCAATTTGTTTAAAACCCGTTTTTAAAAACTGGGCAGAATTTTGAGTCTATTGTTTTGATTATATCTTGAGTTCTACGAACATTCAAGATGCGATCAAACTAGCCCTGGATAGGTAATTGAGTTGGCTTTCTAAATTAAGAAACGAGAACTAAATTGGAGGTCGGGAAGTGGGTCAAAAACAGGTTACAACAGTCGGAGGTCAAAACAGTTTTGAATTCAGCCTATTTTCTTTCTAAGTTTTGGGTTGTTTGGGGTACTTAGGGTTGCATTGGGATCTTCTCACGAACATGAGATATGGTTTATATATTGTAGTAAGGATCTGCACTTGGGCTAAGATTGTGGTTTAGGGTAAGACCCTCTAATGGTAATAAACTTTTCATACATTTTAAATCAGTGAATTCTGGATAGGTAGCAATATATACACATATATCTGGGCCTTAACAATAGCTTTAAGGTTAGGGCAAGTGGGAGGTTTTAGCTAACATGTATAAAAGTGTGACTATTCCTTTTACAGAAACCATGGGTATGTTTAAGTGGACGTTTGACTTAAAGTTTTGAGACCTAAAACTGGGACTGTTTTGTGTAAAATTATGAACGGGATAGCTATTAAACTTAACCAAGTTAGGGACTTGTTAAGGAAGGGTAATGGGGTGATTAGAGCTTAACAATGAGGTAATTATACGGGAATAGACTAGATGTCCATCATAGGTTGATGAGCCATCTTAGTGATTGGTTCGTGTATTGATTTCGTGTTTTTGGTTTGTTAGCTTGTTGCTAGTGCGAGGACTTGTGAAGAAGCTATCAGGTGAGTTTCATAGTCCCATGTTTAATATTGATTTTGACTTCCAGATGGAATGGAAGAGACACTGTGTTGAGTTATTTTCTAAATTGATGCTGTGAATGTGTTTGTGATTTGAGATGGACTTGTGTGTACATTATGTGATTAACTGCTATGTGATTTTTGATTGTGTATGATTTCGATCGGGGGACACGTGCCGTCTCAGTTATTGTGGTTTGACAAGGTAGTGGCCTTGTGGTTTGACAAGGTAGTGGCCTTGTGGTTTGACAAGGTAGTGGCCTTGTGATAGGTACATAGTGTGATCATCTATAGTACCATGTTGTTTGGCAAGGTAGGAGCCTTGGATTTTGGTTTGGAATGATTGATCTTGAATGCTAGTTGTTAATACATAATTGTAGCACATTGTCCATATGTTATTGTGTTGATGGTTGTTATTCGCAGCTTGTAATTGATTTAGCGTTGGAGTCTAAACCTATGACTCTCACCAACTTTATGTTGACGTGTTTTAGTGTCTCTTTCAGGTGATACTATGGTTAAGCATGAGAAGATAAGTGGCTAGGATTGGAGAAGCTTAGGAATGCATATAGAAGGAGAATCCCCGTTTCCTTCTTAGTTTTTATTTGTTCTTTTAATAAGTGGTACTGTGACACACATATATTTGTTTGGTTATGTTATTTGTTTGTCTTGGGTAAGCGGTAGGACTGTTACCTACTTACCTAGACTCCTGAGTCTGATGAGATATTGTCATGACTTTGTGTCTCCATTTTATGACATTTCTTATTTCATATAGTTATCTCTATAGACACGCCATGTTGTGATGATATCGATACGTCGCGCCCCATATTCCGCCATGGTGGGGTGTGACAGAATGGTATCAGAGACAATGGTTATAGAGAATTAGGTTGCCTAGTCGTGTAGCCTAGTCTATAGCTTAAGGGTCCCTGCATATAGGCGTCATAGGAGTATGTGTGCATTTTATAGTAATTGATGTGTTTGAATATTATTTTCGCAGTATTTGTTAGGTTATGAACTACTATGGTTCATACTTAACTACATGTTATTTTCTTTACGAGTTTTGATTAGTGCGGGTGGAACCATGGTCGTATACGCTAGTCATTGTTGGATTTCGCTTAATTATGTTTTCATGTTCTTTATACATTTTGAATTTTGTCTACGCTGGTTCAGCTGGACTACAAGTTTATGTGTTTCGTGCATTGGCTATGTTATTTTAATACATGGGGTTTTGGATCTTATCTTGTGTGGTTATGTGCTTGTGAGTTGTTGGATTATGTGTTATGTGTAGTATTAATTTCTTATAAGTGTCATCATAGGAGGGAGTACATTGGTGAAAGGGAACATGTATAATTATGGAGGCCTACATAATTATATATGTGCCACAACACCACTGGACTTTCAATTATGATTGCATGAAAGAGAGTTAATACATGCTTGTATAGTATATGTTGGATGGATTTGAGTGTATGTACGCTTATGCCTATGTATGTAAAATTATTTTCTACTTACCGGTTGTATTCTTGGGATGGTTGCTAGCTCGTTTCTCTTTGAGAGGTTCAACTTCTGTAGTAGCGCATTTCTCGGGTCCTCATTTCACGTGTTTGTTTGTACGGTACTTTTGGCGTGAAGGATTTTGAGATGGTGGAGATTTCTTTTTGGGATAACGATGTCTTTTGTTTCGAGTTATACATGGTAAAAAAATAGAACTTGCAAATTGAAAAGAAAAATAGTTGTTGGTAGTCGATGAAATAAGGAAGTGTCGGGATCATGTTTCAAATAAGGTGGAATATAAATTCTTTAACATATAAGCATGACTCGGTTATTTTAAAATATTTTGGTTTTGATCACCTAAAGTTATTATTCTTAAGTTAAAAATTGTGTTCTTATTTAGTGAAATATGTTAAAATCATGTAATTAATAGAGTTTTAATTTTCTGGAATTAAAATAAATTAGGTTCTAGTTTTGGTAATTAATGGGGGGTTTTAGGGTTTAAAAATCGTTTTTTTATATAAATCGGAGTAGGCAGAAACTGTCGCTAAACTGTCAAAATATGTCGCTAACTGTCAGAAACTGTCGCTAATGCCTAGGCAAATTTTGAGAAAAATCGTTTTGGTCATAACTTATTCGTTTTTAAAGGTTTTTGGGTGATTCAAAAGCCTAAAATTATGTACTAGGAACATACTTTTCAAATATTCAGAAAGTTTCGTAATTGGAAGTCAGTAGCTTGGTCGAATTAATTGTACAAGTGTTGAGTTCAAGGTTAATTTTCGGACAACCTTGTTTAAACTCGTGTTTTGGGTATTTTGCGGTAATGAACACTTGGAGGGTTAACATAGAGATGAGTTGGGAAGGAATTTGAGAGTTCTTTAGACCTTATTATACGTGGTTATATTTTGATGAGTTTTGATTGATGGTATTTATGAGTAAGACTGAAATCGGGGTGACAGTTTTAAACCCGTTGAGTTATGTGACGGCTCCTAACTTGGTTTCAAGACAGTTCTTGTTTGATGAGTTGCGAGATTTAGTTAGGTTGGTTACATAATTTTATGGTTTTGATAAGTTTCCTCGCGGACGGTTAAGGCTCATGTGTTGTTGGTTGAGATTATTTTCGTGTAAACTGAGTTCACGTTTGAACGTGAAGGTTTTATCAGGGATATGCATCCTCGTTTGTTTGCTGAGAATAAGTTTGAGTTTGGGAGTGAATCTCGGGACGAGATTTATATTAGGAGGGAGTGATGTGACAACTGTGGTTTTGGGTTTGTCACTTGGTCTTACTTTTAGGTTATTTTATGTGTGCTTACTTGAATTGTGAGTTTACGTGTTTATTTTGTGTGAACGAGGTTGGTGTGATTATCGTTTATGAGTATTGAGTACTCATAAGTAAACCGAGGAACGGTTATTTCATGTTCATGAGCTCACAAGTGGTGACTATGAAATGAAAATGGTGATATTGTGGTGTTTACGTATACGTATAAGTATTATAGTAATAGTATTTTTTTAGGATTTACGGTTTAGCATTTAGAGGTCTCGGGTGAGGTAATTATCCATATGAATATTTTTCGGGATAGTTTTAAGTCATTTAGGACTTAGTTATAAAGTTTATTTCAAAATTTGAGATTTTTATAAAAGTGTATATTTTACGTCTTTTACGGTAAAACGCGTAAATTTGACTAGTTTTACGGTTTTGAGGTTTTGGAAGCTTTAGGAGCTGAAATAAATTAAGGAAAATTAAGGTAATATTATTAACATAATATTAAATAATAAAAATAAAAAAACGAATTTATTGGGTGTTTGGGTCGGTTTAGATGCACCAAAGAAAGAGAAAAAAGGAAAAAGGGAAAAAAAAGGAAAGTTGGGTGTTATACTTGGACTAGGATTTTATGTACACACTATATAAGGTTATCTAATAAATAAAAAAACATAAAAACCTGGAGACAAAGAAAAATTCGTGGGTTCCATAGACGAGGATTAGAGTTCTTCAAAAAAATTAGGTTTTCTTCATCTTCCATTGATTTAAGGTAAAAACATTCATTAACCTTTTTAATTAAATTGTTTTTATGTTTTAATTAATCATTCTTATGATGGATTAAGGGTTAGGGTTTATATAAAAACAGTAGATTAATGATGTATTAATCATAATATGATCATATAATCTAGGGCTTGTATTAGAAGGGTTATAGGTGATTAATTAGATCAATTTGTTTAAAACCCGTTTTTAAAAACTGGGCAGAATTTTGAGTCTATTGTTTTGATCATATCTCGAGTTCTAGGAACATTCAAGATGCGATCAAACTAGTCCTGGATAGGTAATTGATTTGGCTTTCTAAATCAAGAAACGAGAACTAAATTGGAGGTGGGGAAGTGGGTCAAAAACAGGTTACAACAGTCGGAAGTCAAAACAGTTTTGAATTCAGCCTGTTTTCTTTCTAAGTTTTGGGTTGTTTGGGGTACTTAGGGTTGCATTAGGATCTTCTCACGAACATGAGAGATGGTTTATATATTTTAGTAAGGATATGCACTTGGGATAAGATTGTGGTTTAGGGTAAGACTCTCTAATGGTAATGAACTTTTCATACGTTTAAAATCAGTGAATTCTGGATAGGTAGCAATATATACACATATATCTGGGCCTTAACAGTAGCTTTAAGGTTATGGCAAGTGGGAGGTTTTAGCTAACATGTATAAAAGTGTGAATATTCCTTTTACAGAAACCATGGGTATGTTTAAGTGGACGTTTGACTTAAAGTTTTGAGACCTAAAACTGGGTCTGTTTTGTGTAAAATTATGAACGGGATAGCTATTAAACTTAACCAAGTTAGGGACTTGTTAAGGAAGGGTAATGGGGTGATTAGAGCTTAACAATGAGGTAATTATACGGGAATAGACTAGATGTCCATCATAGGTTGATAAGCCATCTTAGTGCTTGGTTCGTGTTTTTGGTTTGTTAGCTTGTTGCTAGTGCGAGGACTTGTGAAGAAGCTATCAGGTGAGTTTCATAGTCCCATGTTTAATATTGATTTTGACTTCCAGATGGGATGGAAGAGACACTGTGTTGAGTTATTTTCTAAATTGATGCTGTGAATGTGTTTGTGATTTGAGATGGACTTGTGTGTACATTATGTGATTAACTGCTATGTGATTTTTGATTGTGTATGATTTGGATCGGGGGACACGTGCCGTCTCAGTTATTGTGGTTTGACAAGGTAGTGGCCTTGTGGTTTGACAAGGTAGTGGCCTTGTGGTTTGACAAGGTAGTGGCCTTGGGATAGGTACATAGTGTGATCATTTATGGTACCATGTTGTTTGGCAAGGTAGGAGCCTTGGATTTTGGTTTGGAATGATTGATCTTGAATGCTAGTTGTTAATACATAATTGTAGCACATTGTCCATATGTTATTGTGTTGATGGTTGTTATTCGCAGCTTGTAATTGATTTAGCGTTGGAGTCTAAACCTATGACTCTCACCAACTTTATGTTGACGTGTTTTGGTGTCTCTTTCAGGTGATACTATGGTTAAGCATGAGAACATAAGTGGCTAGGATTGGAGAAGCTTAGGAATGCATATAGAAGGAGAATCCCCGTTTCCTTCTTAGTTTTTATTTGTTCTTTTAATAAGTGGTACTGTGGCACACATATATTTGTTTGGTTATGTTATTTGTTTGTCTTGGGTAAGCGGTAGGACTGTTACCTACTTACCTAGACTCTTGAGTCTGATGAGATATTGTCATGACTTTGTGTCTCCATTTTATGACATTTCTTATTTCGTATAGTTATCTCTATAGACACGCCATGTTGTGATGATATCCATACGTCGCGCCCCATATTCCGCCATGGTGGGGTGTGACATGTGGGTATATACCTCATTTACACTCGTACCAATAACGCTAGCACTCGTTCACTTTTACCTACAAAAAACGTCCCTGAAACAATTGACCCACCTTTCCTTCCCATCATTATTATACCTTATTTACACTGTAGCTTCTCGGCAAAACGTTCAAGGACTAAAATTTCAACATCAACATTGAAACTTTCACTAGTATCTCATACATTAAGTACCTTAAATAATATCAATACATCCTGGTCCAACTTAAATTCATACTACCAACCAAAAACCCAATTCAATTGCTTATCAAGTAGCTCTAATGGGGTATCAGAAAGAAGTAGTTTTTAAAATGCACAATAATGGTTTTTTTTGTACATGGTCCATTGAGGTATGTAAATGGAAATCGTAGCCAAATTTTTGGGTTTAATTCCAAGGCCATGATATTTACAATTGGCCTAAATCATATCTTCGGAAGGCTAGGTGATGTGGAAAAATGGGTTTTGTTCTTTTGTTTGCCTAACAAATCACTAGAAGAAGGTTTAAAGTTGAGTTACACCGATAATGATGTGCATAAGATGTTGGAACTGGCTTGTAGGAATGGTTTAATTGAATTGTAGGTTGTTAACAAGAAACATAGACTAGCTCAGTATTATTTCAAGAACCTTGATTTATATTTAGATGATGCAGATGGGGATTATTTGAGATGGGTAGAAGACGATGCTAGGTTGCGTTGATATAGTTCAACTCCTTTTGCGACTGAACATCATTTTCAAAAAAGGAAGAGGAACAATATCAACCAAACTCAATGTGGTAAAAACAAAAGATTTAAGAGAGCGGTTGTCTTAACAAAAGAAAGAAATAGCGATGGACATGGAAAATAGAAGAAGAACGCAAAAGGGAAACAAACGAGTACTGGAAAAGGGAAAAAATGTGACTGAGGGTGCCAGTGAGACGGAGCCTCAGACTTCATTGGTGAAAAAGAAGAAGAGAGCTTTGGAAAAGGGTAAATGGATCATGGTTGAAGAGGATTTGGGTTTTGACCCAAATGTTGGTGCTATACGAAGGTCTACTGGTATTGTCATTAGAGAGGGTGGATGTTGTTCCCATATAATCACTTCACCATGATAGATCACCTCCTGATTCTTAACCCAACCCGGCCCATTTTGACCCCTATTAGCAAGATGCTTCCACCTCTAACCACACATAATAGTGACGCAAATTAGTTTACTATTACAATACAATAATAAATAGGGGTGTTTGGTTAAGATTACATGATAAACTTATATAAGCTCAAAAGTCTACAAATAAGCTTAAAAAATTGGGGTTTATGAAATATAAGCCGAAATATGCCTTATTTTTAGCTTATATAACATAAGCCTCAATTTTATGACTTATTTTGAGACTTAGGGGTTTATAAAAATTTATCATGATATAATAAACATATATAAGCCCATAAGTCTACCAGAAAGCCATACAATTGGAGCTTACGTTGTTATGTAAGCTAAAATGGGTTTATGTGATATAACCCTGTTTTGACTCCTATTAGCAAGATGCACGGGCGAATGCATGTTTAGAGAGAGAGAGAGAGAGAGTGTGTGTGTGTGTGTGTTTGAGGGGGGGGGGGGGGGGGGGATAGCTAGCCCGATAAGATGAGACTTTAGTGTAATTTTTCTACGATTTTGAACGTTTTTCAAATTGCCTCCCACTCGAAACTCAAAATGCCCCCACTTGAAACTCAAAATGCCCCCCACTCACACAACACTAAAGTACAACATTTAATACTCTAAAAGCCTATAAATCTCTCTAAGTAACAATACTCGATTTTTCATTCGAATCCTTGTTTTTTTCACTTTGCTATTTCCAAATTTTTTTTGCCCCAGCCACAATTCAATTACCTAGTTCTGGCAAGACGCTTGCTTCAATTTCTAACCAAGCGTAAGAAAGCAACACTAAAAAATCTTTCCATAGTGACTCAGATTAGTTAACTATTACTAGCAGGGTACCCGCGCGTTGCAGCTGCGGATACTCTTTAACATAATTGTCGCCAAATTGTATTTTAATTTTATGTTTTTCGTACAACGACATCTCGAAAAACGACAATTTGAAGTTTGAGTAACTTTATGTAAATGGCTAGCCTAACCGATGGTGACTCTGGTCCCCGGTTGAAACCCGTCGGCCCGGTCCGATTTTCAAAACTATAGTATCATTTTCGGTAGAATATGCTTTTAGTTGTTGTACAATGTGAATATATACTTCTATTTTTAAATAATGGGGTGTTTTAATTATATATTAAGTAGTATTACTTATTTTTATTTTTAAGTGTGTATTAATTATTGTTGGAAATACGTTTTACGTATATAGAAAGTCTTGGTCACTCCAACAATATAGTTATAGGCTCGTAGTAGTGTTTAAGTTACTTTTATTAAATAGCCCGACCCATGAGCATGTTCATGGGCCGGAGGCCCAAGTCCATTAAGGACTTGGGTATATAAGCCTCTTTCCACCATGGAAAGAGGTGTTGGTTGTTTCATTTCTCACTTTAATAATACATAGTTTCTTTCATTTCTCTCTCTAAGTTTCTCTCTCTAGAAAACATCAACCCCCTTGATTCATAAAGATTATCATTGTTCTACAATTGGTATCAAGAGCTATGGGATGAAATAAAGATTGGTTTTGTGTTGTTCATACTTTTCTAAGTGTGTTCATGTTTTTTTGATTGATTTTTCCAAAAGTTACCAAATTTTTTCGTGTTTTTTGATTCCAAGTGATCTATATCTCTTCTAAATAGTTCTAGTAACGATTTGGTGATATTCGTTTGGTTAGAATCACGAATTCCAAGGTAAAAATCCATTCTTTCTTGTTGCTCTTAAGTCTCGTCTTATTTTTTTGGGGTACGATCTGATTTTGTGATTGCATAAACCCTGGGGGTTTCTACTTGCGATCCATAGTCACGATCTAATACTACGATCTAACTGCGATCACAAGTACGATCTACGTTACGATCTGTGACTACGATAGCTCACTACGATCCTAGCTAAGATCAAGGAGTATGATTGCTTAGTACGATCCAGGCTAAGATCAGAGTACGATCTATTCAGTACGATAGCTTAGTACGATCTAGGCTACGATCAGGGTACGATCGCTTCAGTACGATAGCTTAGTACGATCTAGGCTTCGATCAGAGTACGATCGCTTCAGTACGATAGCTTAGTACGATCTAGGCTTCGATCAGGGTACGATCGCTTCAGTAGGATAAGTGAGTACGATCCAGGCTTCGATCACTTGAGTAGGATAGGAGAGTACGACCAGGACACAATCAGGGAGTACGATCAGGGTACGATCTGGGAGTCCGATCTAGGAGTACGATCAGCTATCATTTGCAACACTTAGAGGATTTTTCATCTTTGCATTTATTTGGAGACATTAACAAAAACACACAATCAAAAGATCAAAATATCTTTATTTAAACAACATTAAAACACATAATCTTATTTCATTTTACGATCATTTTTGATAATCTTTTTTCAAGGGATCATAAAATGAATTCACATTCATATATGCCAACCATGACTTCGCTTACCGATATCTCAATCATCTCGGGTACCGACACTCGCCCACCTTTTCTCATCAAAGATTTATTTGAAGCATGGCAAGGCCGCATGAAAACGTACATCATGGGCAAACCCAGTGGTCGACTTATGCTTCAATCAATTGAAAAAGGTCCATTAGATTGGGGAGAAGTTACCGTCAACAATGTGACAAGGGTAAGGGAGTATCATGAGTTAACCGATGCTAAAAAAATCATTGCCGATGCAGATGAAAGGGCCGTTCAGACAATTCTTCAAGCCTTTCCACCCGATATCTTTAGAATGGTTAGTGAACATAAAGTGGCAATGGATCTTTGGGATCGATTAGCTGTTTTGTTACAAGGGACATCTCTAACTAAGCAAGAACGAGAGTGTAAATTGTATGACTTGTTTGATAGGTTTACATACATTCCAGGGGAGACTCTTCACGATTACTACTGGCGTTTCACCACTTTGATGAATGACATGAACGTGTATAATCTAAGGATTGAACAGTTTCAACTAAACACAAAGTTCTTGAACACGTTACCCCAAGAATGGAGTCAGTATGTCACCGATGTTAAGATGATTCGAGATTTGCACAAGTCAAATTTAGATCAACTCTATGCCTTCTTGCAACAACATGAGAAGCACGTGATCCAAAAACGCATCTCTCAGGGATCTTATCATGAACCATTGGCACTAATGGCAAACAATCCTACATTGTCATATCACAACTCTCCGTTTGCTTTGGGACACCAATCTTCCTATCAACCACTGTATCAAACACCAAGCTTCCCACAATATTCGATCTTGCCACAACCGCCCACATCTTATCACCAACAACACAAGAAACCAGCAACATCATCACAAGGAGATTCACATCCGTTACCTTATGCTTCACACCAGTATTCACCTTATCAACCTCCAACAAACCCTGCTGTTACCTATCACCAATTTGAGGCTCCTCAACCCCATTACTCACAACAAGTTAGTGCTCCATCAAATCAACTTGTAGCTCAATCAGCACCAGCATTCTACTGTGATGATGAGATCCTTGTCCCTGAGTTTAGACAAGGGGATAGTCCTACTGATATACTTGCTCGAATGTCTACTTATCTCACTCAAACATTGAACAAACGAGGTTACAGAGGTCCAGCAACAACTAACAATCAGTTAAGGAACTCTTCTAACTCTCGACAACAGGCTACAATTCAGGATGGCAGAGTCATGGTGCAACCACTTCAAGGGAGACCCAATTCATCTACTGCTGGTGCACGTTCATCTAACACTGCTGCTACAAGAGGAAATAGCACCGGCAAAATGAAGGTGATTATATGCTACAACTGCAAAGGGGAAGGGCACATGGCCCGAGAGTGCAAGAAGCCCAAGAGGAAAAGGGACGGCACATGGTTTCAGGAGAAGATCTACTTGGTGAATGCTCAAGCCCAAGGACGTGAGATCGATGAAGAAGAGTTGGCATTTCTCGCAGATCCGGGAGTAGCGAACACTGACGGTCTCACATCAGCCATCACAAACAATGCCGCATATCAATGTGATGATTTGGATGTATACGACTCTGACTGTGATGATCTCAACACCGCCAAAGCAGTTCTCATGGAAAATCTTTCACTTTATGGAGCTGATACAATTTCTGAGGTACCAAATACTGCTACAGATACTAGTATTGTACCTTATCAAGTTGAGCAAGTGTCTAAGTATTCGGAACAGCCTCCGGTGGTTAGTAACTCAATCGAGGAGACAAACAATGATAGCAATATCTATGCAAGTCCACAGACTTTGAGTGAACCACAACCGTGAGCTATTAAGACTACCAATTCGTCTGCTCAACCTGATTTGGTTATGGTCCCGGCATCTTTGCTTAGCCAAATGAATAATGCGGTCCTTGAAACCCTCAATGTTAATCAGACTCTATCTGCCGAGCTTGCTTTGCATAAGGAAAAGGTTAAAACCTTGGAATTAACTCAAGTGTCCACGACCTTAACTAATCCTGAATTTGATAGGTTTAGGCAAGTTTAAATGGATAATCTGCTAGAAATTGAGAGTTTAAGAGCAAATCTTTCGAAAGAACTCAAAGAAAAAGAGTCAGTCGTTAATAATTTTCAAAAACTTCAAACGGATTTCGAAATTCTAGAGTCTAAAAGAGTTGAAACGAAAATTAAGGCGTCTAAGAGAGTTAAAAAGACTGAAATTTTGCTTTTAAAACAATATGCTGCTTCACATTTAGTACACTTGTTTCATTCTTCTTTTCAAGAGTTCAATCTATCGCGTCTAATAGACCTACCACCTAACCCGGGGTATGCAAAGCAAGCATTTCACCACAACCCACGACTTTATGATGCAACCAAGTTAGGATTGGTATTAGATTCGATTGTGTTCTTGAATGAATCAGAGAGCATGACACCATATGAAGAGAATCGGTTAAAATGACTTCCTACATATCCTGAATATGACTATTCTCAAATGAATGCAAAAAATGATACAATAGATCTTAGAACTTGATTTAATATGCAAAAGAGAACTATCCAAACATCTACTTTCATGCCTACTAGAGAATGCCTTAGTATAATTCCTACACTCGTTAACTCGGACGAACCGAAGGAAATTCCTAAGAATCTTCCACCGGTAAGTACGGTAAAGCTCAGCTTGGAAGAGATTGAGCGATAGCTTACCGAGTTTGACAAGGTCATCCTGGAATGTACGACTTCAACGGCTCTAACCGCTGGAGAATGGGCTTTCGAACACATGAAAACGGTGTTTGAGAAAGAGATCATTCCGTTTGTGAACCATATTAACAATGGAGTCTATGATCTAGCGGCTAATCTAAGTTTTGAAATTGGTGAAGTTCAAAAAGTGTTCTATGAAATGGATGATGCTTATGAACAACATTTAATTGAAAAAGAAAAGATTTTATCCGAATATGACCGATTCTTAGAACATATAGTGTCTCTCGAAGTGATGCAAGTTGTTACTCTTAAATATGCTCATGATATTTCATCTAATGTGAATAAATGTGATGATGTGCATGGTATATCTGTGAATATTGTTGAGCCTGTGATTAATGTAGATAATCATTCTTGTCATGAATCTAACGCTGAATTTTTAAAGCTTCAAGATTCTTATAACACACTTTCAAAAAGTTTGAATGAGCTTCAACAACATTGTATATCTCTTGAAATTGAAAATCAATCTAAAAATGAAACTCTTTCAAAAACAAATGATTGTGAAAACTCCGTTGAGATAAGTGACAAGATGATTCAGATGGTTTAGGCTTTAGAGGAAGAGATGATGAGAACTAAGAGAGAATTACTAGAAACAAAAACGGAACTAGAGGCTGCAGAGACTAAGAATCATGTCCTAGAAAATAGAATTAATTCTATACTAGGAGAGCGTGAACAAGTAAGGCAGGGTGACTCACAAAATTCTGGTTCAATAGAAGAACGCCTTGCTTTTAATGCGACAGAGCAAAAGTCATTAATTGACCAACTGAACAAGAAATGTGAGGAAACCTCTGACCTAAATATTCAGCTCATAGACAAAAACATGGTTATAGCTGAATTAAAGGAGACACTTCAACTCAAAGGACGAGAAGGTGTTGATAATCCAGCTACTGTCTCTACCTCGACCTCTAGTGCTCCAAAAACCAACAAGGTGGTGATCACCAAGAACCCTCACCAGAAGAACAACTCACTATCATATAAGTGGTATATGGAAGATACAGTTAAGCACGCAGAGCTTGCTAGGGATGTGGTAGATGATTACTATGAACTAGACCCCATGAATAGTCACTATTACTCTGCTCATGCTTACATTGAGAGGGTCCAACAATGCTTAGATCAATTGAAGTACATAGGACAACCAGGTTCTGCACCACTCAAACAATAAACCACCATTGCCATTACTCCATTCAATAAGACCCCATGAGCTAAGCCTGTTTTAAATACACCCATCAAGGCTAAGTCAAAATCTGTAACTAATGTTCCGTTGGCTTCTACAGGAGTAATTATGTCTACTAAGGCTAAAGGATCTCAAGACAAGAAAGATAGGATCAAGCCTTCCACTAGTAGGACTGAGAAGAAGAAAGTAGAAGTTCACCCTAGGAATGTTATTTCAGCTTTAAATAAAAAGAATCATGTAGCTAAGACAAAAGGTTCTCCTTCGGAGTGGAAACCTAAGTAAAATGTGAATTCTAATTTGAAATGTTGGAATTGTAATGAATGCATGTTTTCTCAGCGTCATGATTTATGTCTTGTTGATCACGTGAATGAAATGTATGCAATTAAGAACAATATCGAATGGATTACAACGGGGAAGAAATTCACCCAAGTTGGTTGGCAATGGAAACCCACTGGTAGGACCTTCACTTCTAATGGAACTACGTGCCCTTTAACTAGGATCACATCCACGGAAGTTAGGTCTCAGCATCCTTTAAATAGGAACACTAGCACTAAGAAATGGAAAAAGCGCCCTTTAACTAGGTCTGCCCCCACTATTGTGCCTACCAATGATAATGTCCCCAGTCAAAAAGTACCTCAGAATACTAGACAACTAGAATCTAAGCCAACAACTAGTAAGAAAATTTGGAAGCCTAAAGTTTCTTCTGATAGCAAATATAAGATTATTACATCTGTACCTGCTAACTCAGAGGAACAATTAGATTCCGATACATCGTCTTTGTTTGGTGATATTTTCAGGTCGTCCAAATTATTCTTTGGTATTTGGACTCGGGGTGCTCCAAACATATGACTGGAGACCGCTCGATGCTCAGAAATTTCGTCAGCAAGTTTCTAGGAACGGTTAAATTCGGCAACGACCATATTGCGAAGATCATGGGTTATGGTGAATACCAAATTGGGAATGTTACGATTTCGAGGGTTTATTATGTGGAGGGAATTGGTCACAATCTATTTTCAGTGGGACAATTTTGCGATTCTAACCTTGAGGTGGCTTTTCGACAACATACTTGCTTTATTTGCGATCTTGCAGGAAATGATTTGTTAAAAGGTTCTCGTGGGGATAATCTTTATACATTGTTTATTCAAAACATGATGGCCGCCTCTCCTGTTTGCCTTCTCTCCAAAGCATCTAAGACCAAGTCATGGTTGTGGCATCGCCGGTTATCTCATCTTAACTTTGATGCTATTAACCATTTGGCTAAAAACGAACTTATTCGTGGTCTTCCAAAACTTAAGTTCGACAAGGATCATTTATGTTTTGCGTGTTCTTTGGGGAAAAGTACCAAGAAATCATACAAACCTAAAGCTGAAGACACCAACCAAGAACCACTGTATCTTTTGCACATGGATCTTTGCGGGCCAATGCGTACAGCTAGTGTGAGTGGTAGAAAATACATCCTCGTCGTGGTGGATGATTTCTCAAGGTTTACATGGTTAAAATTTTTAGCATCCAAGGATCAAGCACCAGAGTATATTATTACTTTCCTCAATATGATCCAAGTACGTCTTAATGCTACTGTTCGCCGCATTCGCACTGATAATGGAACTGAGTTCGTTAATCAAACTCTACGAGACTATTACGAAAAGGTAGGTATTTCACATGAAACTTCTGTTGCCCACACTCCACAACAAAATGGTGTCGTGGAAAGACGTAACCGTACACTAATGGAAGTTGCTCGAACTATGTTGATATATGCAAATGCTCATTTATTCTTATGGGCTGAAGTAGTGGCAACCACATGTTATACCCAAAACCGCTCCATCATTCGTAAACGCCATGGTAAAACTCCATATGAGCTACTTCATGGACACAAACCCGATATTTCATTTCTTCATGTGTTTGGTGCATTGTGTTATCCAAACACAAATAGTGAGAATTTGGGCAAACTTCAACCGAAGGCTGATATTGGAATTTTCATTGGTTACTCGCCTGCAAAGAAAGCTTACCGAATTTATAACCATCGTCTTGGCAAGATTGTAGAAACTTTGGATGCCGATTTTGATGAGCTGACAGCGATGGCTTCTGAGCAACGTAGCTCTGAACCCGCATTACATGAGATGGGAACCGGTACAATCAGTTCTGGATTAACTCCCAGCAATCCTACTTCTCCATCATTTATACCACCTTCAAGGTCCGAGTAGGATGAGTTATTTCAACCTATGTTTGATGAATTCTTTGATCCACCTAGTAATGATTCTCCAGCACCTGCAGTAGTAGCTCCGTTTCCTAAAATTGCTGCTCAAGATAATGGAAATCAGTCCGAGACATCTACCGTTACTCTTGAACCAGATGTCCCATCCCCCACCAATTCTTAAACTACTCCTGAATCATCACCCCCACTCGTTCCTAATGATGTTGAAGAGGATCCCTATGATCACGACTTAGAATATGCTCACTTACAAGAGCTTCCTTTCTTTGGTTCACAAATACCTGACGACCCTAACAGTGCGTCTACCTCAGAGGAAGCTCCTGCAATCGTTCACTCCCGACCACCACGGATTGAAACTCACAACACAAAATGGACAAAGGATCACCCAATCCGCAATATTATTGGTGACATCGATCGACCAGTCTTAACACGCCACCAACTCCAAGAACATGCATTATATTGCTATTTTGATGCATTTCTTTCCGACACTGAACCTAAAAACTGGCAACAAGCCATGACCAAATCATCTTGGATTAAAGCTATGCAAGAGGAACTTAATGAATTTCAACGTCTTGAAGTGTGGGAATTAGTTCCTTTACCCAACAATGTTGAAATCCTTACATTGTTGTGGGTATATAAGGATAAACTCGATGAGTTAGGTGGGGTGCTAAAGAACAAAGCTAGATTGGTTGCTAGAGGTTACAAACAAGCTTTGGGTATTGACTTTAAAGAATCCTTTGCTCCTGTTGCACGATTGGAGGCAATTAGACTATTCCTTGCTTATGCTGCTCACATGAATATGATCGTCTACCAAATGGATGTTAAGACGGCATTTCTCGATGGTGAATTAAGGGAAGATGTCTATGTAAGCCAGCCGAATGGATTCGTCAACTCGGAGTATCCTAATCACGTGTACAAGCTCAAGAAGGCTCTTTACGGGTTGAAACAAGCTCCATGCGCGTGGTACGATCTCTTATCGTCGTATCTCATCTCGAAAGGCTTCTCCAGAGGCAAAGTGGACCCAACTTTATTCATTCTCAAGGAGGACAACGACATGATTCTGGTACAAATTTATGTTGATGATATAATATTTTCTGCTACTAATCAACGATTGTCTGACCATTTTGAGAAAATTATGTCCACACGTTTTAAGATGTCGATGATGGGAAAAATTTCATTTTTCTTAGGGTTGCAAATTTCTCAGAATCCTAGAGGCATCTTCATTAATCAATCCAAATTTGCTCTTGAATCATTAAACAAATATCATTTTGAAAACTGTGACCCCGTGGATACTCCAATGGTGGAGAGATCTAAGTTAGATGAAGATAAGGAAGGGATAGCTGTCGATCCTAAACTTTACCGTGGAATGATCGGCACCCTTCTCTATCTGACTGCTAGCAGGCCTGATTTGCAATTTGCTATATGCATGTGTGCCCGGTATCAGGCTTGGCCTACCGAAAAGCACTTACATGTTGTGAAAAGGATCTTTCGGTATCTTAAAGGAACACTTAATCGTGGTCTGTGGTATCCGAAGGATTCTTCTATTGCACTAATCTCATATGCAGATGCGGATTATGCTGGGTGTCAAGATACTAGTTGGGCATCTAAAAGGCAGAAAAGCGCTGCGATATCAAGTACAGAGGCTGAATACATTGCTATGTCCAGTTGTTGTGCTCAAGTTCTTTGGATGAGATCACAATTAACTGACTAGGTCTTGGCTTCAACAAAATCCCGATGTACTGTGATAACAAAAGTGCAATTGCTTTGTGTTGCAACTATGTTCAACATTCCCGGGCGAAGCACATTGACATATGCTACCACTTCATCAAAGAGCAAGTGGAAAATGGACTGATCGAACTGTACTTCGTCAACACTGAGTATCAGCTGGCAAATATATTCACAAATGCCTTAGATCGAGGACGTATCGAGTTTTTGATCGAAAAGCTAGGCATGAAATCATTCTCACCAGCGACACTTAAGGAATTGGCAGAAGAATCTGAAGAATAGTGGTGGTAATCTATTCTCGAGTATCCTTTGATCGTGATCTTGTATATTATCGTATATATTTAAACCACCAAAAGAAAAATACAAAAATATAAAACATAGAAAAACCATAAAAAATATAAAACATAGAAAATCCATAAAAAATATAAAATCAAGAAAATTCAAAAATATTTTTCATTTTAAATCGGGCATGTCTTTTAGTACGGTAATATTTACGGCCTTAGAAATGTCGATTAAAATTGACACGGCGCCATAAATAGAGTCCTTATAAAAGTTGTACATGTTTTAAAACATGCCCATTATGGCTTGTAGTTTTTTCAGATTGCAACCCGCTTTTCGTATTAAAGTCATGTATTTCTTTTGAAAACATTGGTTCACAACGGGAATTAATTTTCTCGGGCAAGGTTTACTTTAAAACCTTGTAAGGGACTAAGTTTACTTTATAACTTGGTCTAACACAAATTAGTGTACGTATTAGTGCACTTATTTTGTCATAATAAGAGAAATATTATTGCCACCAGAATCGTTCCATAAAATCACTAAACCGAAAAAAGTCTTCATGGATATTTGTTCTTTTAAAAACAATGACTACAACTCTTTAAATAGAAAACGGGTCTATGTTTAAGGGGGAGCAAACATTATATTGCTTTTGGAATTAAAATTCAACTTCAAAAAGGGTTTTCAGAAAATATAAACCGACCATTCTCATCATTATATGCTTTGTGTGCTTTATGTGGTTTGAGGAATAGTTTGTTTGCAACTAAGCATTTGGAGTTTTTTTTCGTGTTTGTTTTCAAAGATTAGACGTTACGGGTTTAGGTGTTGGCTAATTCATGTGTTTTTACATGTGTTTATTTAACATCCTAATCCTTGGGGGTAAAACATTGCACATTTGCAACAAGGGGGACCAAGTTGCAATTTCTTGCAACTTGGTTTGACCAAAGTCAAATATATCCCCCCCCCTTTTTACTCGTCTCTTGGTCATCACTGTCACACACACATATTAACACTCCAACCGCCATTGTTAGAGCTTCTTGTATCCACCTACTTGTGCTAATCATTTGTCTGATCTAGGTATCATTATTACTATCAAGTGCTTAATATTTAGATGATTATATCATAATCTTTTCATGACTCATATCTGTATCTATTGAATCCATTGAATCTGAACTAATTTAGGGTTTATAGATTCTTGATAAAAATGAGTTTTAAGAGGTGGGATTTGTTCATCTAGCCTAGATTAACATTGGTTCTACACAGTTTGGCCTATAACAGCTTCTTTGTCCCGTAATCGAACTCTTAAGATTTGCCTAGGTTATATCGCCAAGAATACGATCACTGCCTACGATCGCTTCTCATTGCATTGATTGCGATGGCATAACTACGATGTACTCACTGCGATGGTACCATTACGATGGGCTTGTTGCGATGGGTTCATTGCGATGGGTCCATTGCGATGGGTCCATTGCGATGGGTCCGTTGCGATGGTTCCATCGCGATGGTCCGTTGCGATGGGTTCAGTACGATGGCACCAATGCGATGGGTTCAGTACGATGGCTCCAATGTGATGGGTTTAGTACGATGCACCAATGCGATGGGTTCAGTACGATGGCACCAATGCGATGGGTTCAGTACGATGGCACCAATGCGATGGGTCCAGTACGATGGGTGCAATACGATGGGTACAATACGATGGGTATAATACGATGAGTGCAATGCGATGGGTTCAATGCGATGCATTGTCACGATGGACAGAAAAATTTGCAAGTTTTTTTTTTAAGATATGTTAAGCACTATAGTGGACTTAGGTTTGCTATGCCTTTGCCTTAAATATCTTTTAGATTGCGATAAGGGTTTACATTGTAACACTTGTTAGGCTTGTTATGGACTTTAAGAGTTGTGAAAATGCCTAAGACTATCTAATGATATCAGCCTAGTCATCACTCCCACTTTATTAGGCTTTAAGTAAATTAGGGCCATTAAAACGAGACCAAGTCATATTGAAATTAAATAACTTTATCTCATAAGAATACTTGAAAGGTTTCTTATTACAGAAGTTCATCTTATTTAATAAGTTGACTATTCTGTAAACAAAAGAGATACAAATTACTTATTCAATGTCTTGTGTTTTGCATCCAGGCCATGGAAGACAAAGTTTCATCGTTGTCTAACCCTGTGTTCAAGCCTACTGAAATCTGGGTTGAGGTTACTCCAAAAACTACTGAAGTAGTGGTTGAACTGAACCAAAGCCTACTGAAGTTGTGGTTGTAACTACACCAAGACCAACTGAGGTTGTGGTTGAAACTAAACCTAGACCTACTGAGGTTCTGGTTATGACAACCAAGAAATCCAAATATTCAAAGAACTAATGCTAGGTTGTTCTCTCATTAGAATAAATTTTCTGTGGCATATCTTTCATAATTCTAGGTGTTATTCTGAATGTATGAACTTAGTCCATATGCACTATGCTTGTATTTTGTTACTCAATCATTTGTGGTGACATTTGTTGTGATTTATTTCCAATGCTTAGGATTTACATAGTTTATGAGATATATATGTGTATATATCAAGTGTACTTGTGTTTATCTAAAAAGCAGGAAAATGTCGATAACCGAAGAAGAACAAAAACGACTAGATCTTATCCTAATTCCACTTAATGCTAGAATGCAACATGCACCAAACAATTTTCGTCTGAAAGACGATTTCGATCCTTCTTTGGCGGCATTCAAAATTGCAACGGATATCCTAGATTGTTCACCAATAAAGGATGCACTACGTGCCACTGCATCAGTTCCTGAAGTATACATGCACGAATTTTGGGCAACAGCCTCAATCACACAAGCAAAGCAATTGTCAAAGAAGATTATCTCTTTTACTCTAAACAACAAAGACTTGACACTTGACTTGCGTCAATTTAGGCAACTATTCAAGCTTCCTAAGTTAGCGAAAGGGGAACACTTTGTGCCTGACCCAGATTCAGAAGAATTGCTTAGAGTAATCCGAGAATTGAATTATGAGGGTGAAATTAGTTTTCTTTCTCAGTTTAACATGTCACATATTGGGCAACCTTGGAAAGCAATTGTCACTACCTTAGTAAAATGCCTTACGTCCAAGAATCGCGGATCAGACGCAATGCGACCCGCTCAGGCAGTTATATTTTGGGGTCTCTACACTGGATCTAAAGTGGACTATGCATTACAACTTTCAGAGGAATTTTGTCATCAATTCACAAGTTCCAAGAGGAAAGCGGTGCATCTCCCATTTCCAAGGTTCACAAAACTAATCATCAATTTCTTCATGAAGAGTGACCCAGATATTGATCCTCGTGGGAATTTCTTCTATCATACTCAAGATAGTGACGATGTGTTAGACACTATGACTGTGGATAATTAATTCACAAAGTATAAGCTCAGACCAGCTCTAGTGCCAGACATCATGATAAATGAAGGAATCAGGGAAAGTGATCACTACAGAGAGATGCTATAGGATATTGAAGCACAGTTCAAACGAGCAAATACATATCCCTCCGAGAACAATCAGAGAGGCAAAAAGGTAAACGAAAGAAGAGAATTTCCAAGCGCCAATCAACTGTTTCATCAAAAGATAAAGGCACAGGGAAAGAGCATTTAGTTGATGAAGATACTGAAGAAGCTGAGATGACACAAACTGAAGATGACAACGAAGAAGTACCACTAAGAAGGCCAAAGAAAGCAAATCCAACCAAAGGTAAAGAAGCACTTGTTGCTTCAGAGGAACCAGCTAAGCAAACAATTTCTGAAGCCAAACAACTACGTATTACTCTTCAGCGAAGCAGAGTGGAGGCTTTTGCAACTACCACAGGATCAGGCTCAAGACTTTTTGAGGTCTTAGAAGAATTTGGCAATCCTGATGCTGACATGGCATTTTATGAAGATCCTACTGATGAAGAGGCTTATGAAGATGCTGATAACTTCCACTTTGAAAGTCGTGAGCAGAGTGAAGAGGGTGGTAGCAGTGTAGACACAGATATAATTTTGATGTATCGAGACGCCAATATCACCACATCCTTACCAGAACCAACTCACATGGTGCTAAACGACGATGCTCATGCAACTCTCATACCAGAAACTCAACTTTAAAGTAAGTCTACTTCCGGCTCTGATGGTGTTTTGAAATATCTTAATTTGGAAGGGGAGGGTATTGAGGTTACAAACACTGATCCATCGACAAATGAAGAAATGGTGGATGTTCCCATAACTACTGTTACATCAACCACCACTCCACCATTATCCACCCCGGTCATCAGTGAGGTCATAACACCAGTTATCACACCAGCACCTGTTGCACAACCAGTATCAACCACCACCCTAACCACTGAATCTACACCGTCATCAACAGCTGCACAACATGTATCAACCACCGCCCCCATCACTGAATCTACACCAACACCTATCCTTGAACAACCCGTATCATCCACCACCACTTTAACAGTTATGGTTACACCTCCATCATTAGAACAACAAGTATCATCTACCTCCAATCCATTCCTCACAGTCAGTGATCCATTGATCCAGTCTCTTCAACAACAGCTGGAGGCTCAAGCTAAACAAATAGCTACATTGACTGAAAGATTCACCACTCCCGACACACAACCTCTCAAGGAACCACAACCTGATGAGCCTACACTTTAGAAAATATCCGACAGAGTGTCTAAACTTAAAGCCCAACACAAATCATTTCTTGGAGAGAAGAAAACTCGTGACAAAGAGAATGCTGCCTTTCTTGGGTTAATTGATGAGAAGATGACCAAGATCATTCGACTAGAAGTCAAGTCATATGTTGATCAACAACTACCAACTTTTGTCGGTAATGGTTTATCTACCCTTCAACTAATGACATTGTTACAGACACGTCTGCTAGATATGGGAGCTCATAAATCAAAATACAAACGAAAAGTTCTGCAATATCTCAACAAAGCAATTATTGAAGATATTTCAGCAGATACTACCGACTCTGAGTCCGACAATGAAGACGAACTATAGGAGGAAGATGACGAGGGTAATGATGATCAAGATGATGGTGAAAATGATCAAAATGAGGAAGAGGATGACGAAGCAGAGGATGAGGAAGAAGAGGACGAGGAAGAAAAAGATGAGGAAGAAAAGGATAAGGATAAGGATGAAGATGAAGATGAGGACGAGGATGAGGATGAAGATGATGATAATGACGACAGTAATGGAACCAACAAGGCTGATAACAATGATAAAACGGGTACTAATGCCGAAGAGTCAAATCAGGATGAAAGTGATAAGGCTACTGAGAAAGGTATTGAGAAAGCTGCAAAAAGTGTTGCTGAAACCGTAGAAAAGACGGTGGAGTCTACTGTACTAGAAACTCAGCATATTGACACAAGTATATCTATTGATCCAGTTATTACTACTGAGTCTCATAATGAATCTATAGAATATATGCAAGAAGACGAAATTCCTGTGTCTACACAACAAGAAGAACCCACAGGGTCATTGCAAGAAGATGAACCTCGCGATGATATACCGGTGATGCAAGATCAACCTTCAACACCATCTGAAGATCAGCACAACATTGATATGGAAGTTGAAGATTTAAACGTGCCAGAACCAACGTTTACTGAATCTCTTATCATGGATGACACGGTAGAGGAGCAACTATGGCTCACAAATGCAGCACCACAACATCCTTTCGACCCAGAAACTGAAATGGAGCTGACTCAATTCCTGAACAATCCTATCGATTTCTCGGCCTTTCTAAGGTATTCTCATGGGAAATCGACAATGACTCCGGATCTTATCAAAATGGCTGTCGCAAATGTGGATTTCTTTGATACTTTGAAGATCAGCCATAATGAAGCAGAATATCACTTGAATGAGCTTACCAAGGCAATGAGAGCGACGACTACGGGAATTCAGACTCCTTTGTTACGACCTCTTACACCCACGGTCATCACCGGTTCTGCAACGATCCCAATAGAGCACTTTGTATCTCATGATCTCGAGTACCTTGAAAAAGGTGCGAACAAATATGCCACATCACTCACTATGATCAAGGAAATTAATTTGGAGAATGTACCGTGGATAGAGGATAAAGTACCTGATGCGTTATGGAGAAAGGAAGTGCTCAAGTTCTATAACACTTATGCATCACTTGGCATCTCTCACTGGACTCCAAAGAAAAGGTTAGCTTACAATCACTTCCATCATCCAAAGAGAGGTTCTTCTATTGTCTTAGCTCACAGAATCAAAAGCATTCAAGGAGCAACCACTCAGACGGTATTCGACTATGATTACTTGAATGTAATCGTGTTCAAACGTACTAATGAGAAAGAATACCGAATTGACGAAAGTGATCTCCAGTACCTTCAACTTGAAGACATCGAAGATCTTCTGTTGTTATTGGCTCAGGAAAAATTCGACCATTTACCACCTGAGATAGTCATTGCATTGAGCTCCAACTTTCGTCAATATGTTAGGAAGATCGTCATCCAAAACCGGGTGGAAGACTTTCAACTTGGAGTGGAGAGCTATCAGAAGCAGCTAAACTTGGAACGTCCCCATACAACTTCACTCAGTAATTTCCATAAGAACAAGAAGGTTTACATGGGGACCACAACGCCAGAAGCAGGGATTTTTTATCCAAATGAGACTGGCGTCATGCAGTATATGCGATTCTCTGAACTGCACAAATTCAGCGATGGTACGCTCAAGCATGTTCGAGATGATCTGACGGTTCTCAATGCCAACCTACTGCTTCCAGCAGTCACGTACACCTGGACAAGCCAATGCAAAATAGGAGCAAAGTACGCGATCAAGAAGATCGAGGAACTTCTAAGGAAGCGCCGGTTGCTACGAAGTGTGGAACGATTCGTCGGTGGACGACCATATGGAGCTCACCATATGTTCACGGAACGAGCCATTTAATTATGGTTCGTCTTATAACAGGTCAACTCCATATGTCTATAATTGTGAATATGTTACTTTTTGTATAATCAGCTTTTGTGGCATGTTGTAGTGTAAAAGTATGATATTTTTCTAGAATTTCTCTCGAGATTCTAAATCTTTCAAACATATCATACTCAAGCACTACAACTAACCCTCATTAATTTGAGGGGGAGCATTGATATGTTCTTTGGCTAACATCTAATTTTATTTTATTACCCAAAGACCGGTTAATCCATTAATATACAAAATATTGATGGTTAACATTTTGGAAAGGGGAGAAAATAGGATTAAGGAGACTTAATGATATTTGGCTAAACAATGAAAAAGGCTTAAAAGATAAACCAACTTAATATGTGTTATGCACATGTTAAGGGGGAGCGTTTTTTTGATGATCAAAACACTTAAGGTACAAAAACTTTGATTACAATATCACAAGTGCTTTTAAGTGATTTTTTCAAGGATTTTTCATGGTGACAATACTTACGCAAAACACATTTAATTCACGAACGGATGTGGTGACAAAAGGGTGGTAGGTATAGGTATTAGTCCAATGATTCATCAGAACCGATGGAATCTTCCCAAGGACAATTCCCTAGATAGAATTAGAAGTCCTAGGAAAGATGGATAATGATTGTGAACGTAGCTGAATGCAGACCAAGTACTTAAGCTAGCACTGGAACAATCACAAAAAGGTGCTAGTGATGACGTATTGGTAAGCATTGAAGGGGTTGAAGAATGAAAAAGAATTGTAAAGATAAAGGGTGTAAAGAAAGAAGCCCTCCTTACAACTTTAGGTAGAAACCGGTTTAATACATATGCTATTGGGATCATTTGTTAATGATTCTCGATATTGAAGAAAGACATAACAGACCCAGTGATGCAATGCACAACCCTCCCCAACTAACTCAAATATCTCTCAAAAGGTATTTGTTTTAATCACACGGAGATCAACACGTTATCTATTGGTTTATTCACTCCGAATAGAATGATATTGAATAGGTGGCACTCCTCTCCAGCCATCGCTCACTAAATCAAAACGCACTATCGAGTCTAGAGCCACGAGATCATCAAAATTCTCATTAGGACACTTTCCATTTATTCCTTGCTTCTTCA
Source organism: Glebionis coronaria (assembly GCA_025667525.1). Taxonomy (NCBI): domain Eukaryota; kingdom Viridiplantae; phylum Streptophyta; class Magnoliopsida; order Asterales; family Asteraceae; genus Glebionis; species Glebionis coronaria. The sequence continues at coordinate 603,467,250 of CM046875.1, read as the reverse complement.
CACACTGTAAAAAGTAAGAGATCTTTATGAGTCCTACACAGTATTCTTGTAATATTGCCAGAACATCCTAGTGATACGCAAGTATTACAATGAAGATGGAAATCCTGCTTGAGCCAATATCAAACAAGCTCATGGTAGGTGACACGTGCGGCTCTTTAAGAACCAATCTTGTGAAAACTAGAAAGAAACAGTAGTTTAATTCTTAATTGAACTTAAACTCGTTCCAGGCCTCTACGCATTATCGTATGATCTTGCCAGAACACTCAGAGTGACACTCTTTAGTGTTCACAGTGACGAGTGGAAATCCTTCTAGTGTTAACATCAAACAGCACTTGGTAGGTGACACGCAAGATTCTATTTGAATTAAGTTTGTGACAACTGGAAAGCAACGATGGTGAATATCTTAATTTAAATTCACTTGTTCCCGGTTTCATGAATTGATGGCTTCAATCATAAGGATTTTTAATCCAAATGATTCACTCTTTATGTTCGCAGTCAGCTTTGGACGGCGAATAAAGAGAACGGGTTTACCCGCGAAATCCTGTCAAGAAGTTACTTAACTGAAACTATCCGTCACGGGTACGATATCTAATATCGTCCAACGGTCTTCACCGACCGCATGTAAAATGCTACCGAACTAGAATAAAATGTCAAAGCCATTTTATTCGTGTCTTATTATGTTGCTGCATTCGAAGACGGTGGCGTTGTGGTGTACCTGTTGAAGACGTCCTCACATGCTTATTCCTTCTGCATCAAATACTTCTGCAAATTCAAGAAAGTTTGACCTAAAAGTCTTCCGCTGTATCGACTCTGAAACTTTCAAGAATTCAACAAAGGATAAGTGTGTGGGACATGAAGTCACGAAGAGGCGAACATCACAAGAAGATAAAGATTGCACGTGAAAGGCCAAAAGAACGTGTTCCAAGCAAAAGGCTGACATTATTCAACACATATTCACAAAAGGAAGAAAAAGAAAAAAAGAAAAGAGAAAGTGGACTACGAGCTCAAGAACAAGATCTAACATGCTAGATTAGGACTTTGTAAATTTGGAGTGACCTCCCTTTGAGGGAGATTGTTGGAAATACATTTTACGTATATAGAAAGTCTCGGTCACTCCAACAATATAGTTATAGGCTCGTAGTAGTGTTTAAGTTACTTTTATTAAATAGCCTGACCCATGAGCATGTTCATGGGCCGGAGGCCCAAGTCCATTAAGGACTTGGGTATATAAGCCTCTTTCCACCATGGAAAGAGGTGTTGGTTATTTCATTTCTCACTTTGATAATACTTTCATTTCTCTCTCTAAGTTTCTCTCTCTAGAAAACATCAACCCTCTTGATTCATAAAGATTATCATTGTTCTACAATTATTATTTACTAAGTACATTATTACTGTCATTAGTTTTGATGAGTATTAACCTACGTTTGTATTAACAAGGTGTTAAAAATTGCTATTTTAGTTTTCTATATTTTGTTTGGTTGTACACAATGCATTAGTATAAGTATTCAATAATTAAAAGGCGTAAATGCTTTATATGTAGTGTAGAGTATAGATATAGACTAGTACAATACAATGATAAAGGGGGTGTTTGATTAAGCTTATACAAATGGCTTATGAGGTTATTAGCTATTATGTGTTAAATAAGGCGAAACAAGTGTTTTCAAACCTGCTCCTCCTCCTCGGATTGGCATTTCTCGTCTTCTATTATATCCTCTGATTCTGAGTCTTCTTCTTCCGTATCCACTGACAGTGAGTCATCTGATGAGCTTTCCGTATCCACTGATTGGGTGAGGGGTGTGAGTCTTCAAATGAGTCTTTTCTTTGATCATTTAACAACACGCTTGTAAGCTTTAAGATTTCTCAACTTGGACTGTGACTGTGAGTCTTTCATCACCATTTCCATTTCCATGTTGGTTTTTTTTGTTCGATGAGGTTGAAAAGGGTAATCGGGTTTTGGGGGTGTTTGGGTTAACTGTTGTTGGTTCTTGTTGTTGTCTTTGTTCTTCTTATTTCTTGTTGTCAAGTGAAATTATTTTTTCTAAATATTAACTTATATGTCACGGGTATGTTTGCCATTGAGCAGGGTAGCTTCAATTTATTTTTATACGTTAGTTTAATTTGTATTTTACTTAAAAGATTATTTTTTAACAAAAATGCTAATTTTTTCTACATAATTTTTCTACAAATCATTTACACACCATATTTTGATATATGGCAAAACTAATGGTTTAAATCGAAAGAGATAATAAGTGGAAAAATATATATTTTATAATTATGTGTATAGGAGGATATGTAAGATGATTTTGTAAAAGGATATAGCAATGCTCATTTTTTAAAACATGCTTTTTCAAGTTGTGTTAGTCAAACGAGATTTATTTTTAATACTCATAGTAGTTTATTTTTTTTTAAAAATAATAAATTCATTCTACGATAAGTTTTGATAAACTCATGCACCAAACATTGAATATATATATATGGTTTATATATAGCTAGCATGGTACCCGCGCAATGCGTTAGCGGATACCTGGTGACGATTTTTGAGGAGACAAATGTTACTACTCTTATCCGTTAAATTTGTATTCAAATATTGAAATTGTAAAAAATTAAATCAAAATAAAAAGAACTCTCAAAAAATGAGAAAAATAAAAAAATTAATTAATATATATCAAAATGGATATTGAATCAACGAGCCTAAAATTCTAGAAAATATGGTGATTTTAGATTTTGAAAAAAATAAATAGACAAAAGATATTTCAATTTTAAAAATAAAAATGACTTTTTAATAAATTTTTACTGTTACGAAAGGAGTTGATGGTCAATTACAAATTGAATGTTTTCATAAATATTAATTTTAAATGTCTTAATTTTTAAAACTTCTAAAAATAAAAATGTCCCAAATGCTTTATAATATAGTAAAATAAGATAAGCTTATAAGTTTTTATTAAGTGTTTTGTTTATCTTATATAATTAATACGGTAAAATAACAAAAAAATGTAATTATTAAATAATGATATAGAAGTCTTTTTATATAATGTAAGTTTACTTATCTTTATATAAGCTACTAATCCCATCCCAAAATAAGTATTAAGTTTGACTTTTGTCTTTCTTTGTTAACTTTGACCGTAAATATATATTTTTGTATCATATAATAATACTTGATGAAAATTATACGTATGAAAATACATTTAAAACCCAATATATTCATATATTTTGCATCAAGTATTCTATAACGAATGCGAAAATATTTAAGATAAAAGTTGAACCAATTTGACTCTCAAAAGTCAAACTGCACTTATTATGGGACAAAATTAGTATAAATTTTTGGATATCAAACGCTCTTTATATAAGCTTATAAGTTCACTTATATAAGCTCAACCAAATACCTAGTTTCGGCTTATATAAGCTAATAAGATTATAAGCTCAATATATAAGCTAAAAAAAACACTATAGGATTGTTTAGGCTCGTGAGCATAAACGATCTTTGTACGTCAAGTTCGAGCTCGAGCTCATTTAATAAACGAGCTGCAACTTAGGTTCGAGCTCGAGCTAAAGCTCATTTAGACTCGACTTGGTTAAGATTTTTATTGATCTAATCTCGAGATTTTTACGAGCTGCTCGACTCTTTTTCATCCTTACTTCATTCAGTGTTTAATGGTGTGAGCTAGAGGTGGCAAAATGGGTGGGCCAAACGAGCACATGTAGGGAAAAACAAGTGACGGGCTAAAAAGGTGACATGCTAAACAAGTACGAGTAAACAGGAGTAGGTTAAAACGGGAAAAAAACATATAAAAATGTAAAAATAATAAAATAATAATACTTGTTTAAAATTTAGAAAGAAGAACATTAAATATTAAAAATCCTGACGAGTGACTAATTTAGTATTTTAAATACCCTTATCAGAGCCCATATAACGCGACCCTTTCCCAAACATCCCCAAAACCCACTTGTTTTGTCCACAACCACCACCGCCACTTCAAACCCACCGTCGATTGTATGGAGATGGTGGTGCACAACAGTCCAAGTTGAGAAATCTTGAAGCTTACAAGCGTATTGTTAAACGGGCAAGAAAAATAGTTATTCTAAGGAATAGAAGATCTTCTATTCCTTCATCCCTCACCTATCACAGGATATGGAAAGCTCATCATCAGATGTGCCAGACACCCCTTTTTCACCCCTCACCCAATCAGAGGATGATATTGAAGCATACCCAGATTCAGAGTCCATGTTTTACTTTTGGGTCATCTCAAATTAACTGTCCACTTTCAAAAATAGATATTATAGATAATTTGGATTAAGTTTATAGTATTACCTTTAGTATTTATTGTTATACTCCCCGCCCATCCATGTTTTTATTTTGGGGTTGACTCATATTAATCTTCCACTTTCAAGAAAAACATCATAGATAATTTAGATTAAGTTTACCGTATTACCTTCTTCATATAAGGTGATAATTAGGGGTATTGGTTTGGCTTGTATATAAGTCAATGTTTTCATTTTGAGGTTGTCTCAAATTAATCATTCATACGGGACATAATTTAGATTAGGTTAAATAGCATAATAAAAAGGTACTTATGTTAGGTCAAAATTCTATTGAAGGTATTTTTTTTATTTGTTTAATCTTTTTTTTGTTGCAATGTTGGGACAATTAGAAAATTTAAAGGTTATATATTAACGACCGCTTGCTTTATTATTGCAAAGTTAGTTTTTTTTATATTAATCACACTTTATAATATACTCAAAATTTGGTTTTTACAGTTTTAGACCGTTTTCTACATTTTTCGTCTGATTTACCGTTTTCGTTCGGTTTTTAATCGTTTTGGTCCGCTTTTACAACACTCGTCCTTCTTTTACCGTTTCGTCCAATTTTTACGTTTTCGAGCCCTTCTGACCGCGTGTGTCCATTTTACGGCTTTTAACTGTTTTCGTCCATTTTTTAAAACTATTTTTTGTTGGTTTTTTTAACCATTTCTGACCGTTTTTGTTCGTAAAAAATTAGTCGATAACAACCAGAAACGACGAAAACAGTAAAAAATGGTCGATAACGATATCAAACACGCTAAAAAAGGTAAACTGACGAAAAAGACAAAAACCGACAAAAAACGGAACAAAACGGTTAGAAACCGAATGAAAACGGTAAAAATCAAACGAAAAAGGTAGAAAACGTTCTAAAACTGTTAAAAAATGAATTTTGAGATTATTATAAAGTGTCATTAATATAAAGGACCAATGATGCTATAATAAAGTAAACGATCGTTAATATATAACCTTTAAATTTGTTAATTGCCCCAACATTGAAACAAGAAAAAAGATCGGTAACTTCAGTTGAGAAGAAAAAGTTGAGTACCTTTTTTATGCTATTTGCCCTTTAGATTAAGTTTATAGTATTACCATAATTATTGTATTGTTATACTCCCCGCCCGTCCAAGTTTTTATTTTGGGTTGTCTCAAATTAATCGTTCGCTTTCAAAAAAAATTAGATAGAGAACTTAGATTAAGTTTACCCTATTGCCTTCTTCATATGAGGTGATAGTTAGGGGGTGTTTGGTTTGGCTTATACAACGTAAGCCCATTTCGTCTTATATAACACAAGCCTCAATTTTGCGGCTTATTTGGAGATTTATTGGCTTATTTGGAGACTTATTGGCTTATGTAAGTTTATTATATCTAAGTCTCCCAATAAGCCTAAAAAATTGGGGTTTATGAAACATAAGCCGAAATATGGCTTATTTCAGCTTATATAACATAAGCCCCAATTTTGTGTCTTATTTTGAGACTTAGGGGAGTGTAATAAACTTATATAAGCCCATAAATCTCCAAGTAGGCCACAAAACTGAGGCTTATATTATATAAATCGAAATAGACTTAGGTTATATAAGTTAAACCAAACACCCTCTAAGTTTATCGTATTACGTAGTACCTTCATATGAGAGGTGATAGTCACAAACTTTTAAAAAGTTCTTAGTTAATTGGTTAAATGTAAAACCGTTTTTGTGCAAGAAGTAAGAGAGAGAGGGTGATAGCTTTTCTTAAAAATATGTGTTTTTTGTCGATAGACTATAATTAAGAGACAAAAGGAGTAGTTAACTAATTTGCGTCAATATAGAAAGTTCCGTGGTAGGATTTTTTACTATTGGTTTGTTTTTCTTGATTAGAGCCTTAGAGGTGGGAATATTGCTAATAGGGGTCAAAATGAAGATGGATAACCGAATGAACTTTGTAGGAATTTAAATCTATTAAAATAAAAAGTACTCTTTGTTTTGATTGGAACACTCCAAAATATAATGACTTGACATTTATATCCTTACATCACTATTACTCATATTCATTCTTATAAGGGTATAAGTGTCAAGTCACCATATTTTAGAATGTCCTAATCAAATCAAAGAGTGTGCAAATCACCTCCCTTAGGAAATCGACAAATATACTCCAACCAGATACCAGAATTCTAATTACTGTAGGGTTTCTACAGCGAAGCATATTATGCCTGCAAATTATTACTAAAAGTTTAAGGACTCTTTGTGCGCTAGGCGCCTAGGCATCTGAATAATCTTTAAATTATGTTATGGGTGTTAGGGATTCCGGATCTTAGGTTGTAGATAGTCCTTTGTTTGTATTATAATTGATGTTTGATCTTTTAATGAAGATGCATATGCGTTTTAAGTTGACACTACAAAAAAACAAGGTTTTTAGGACCCTTCTTTGGGACCTTTATTTAAATAGCGTCCTAAAAAACCTTTTATAAAACCATTTAGATTTTTAGTTCTATTATAATGGTTTATAATAGGATGCTTACTTAGCGAATCCTAAAAAACATATTTATAAGACCCTTTTTAGTGAAGTTTTATTAACATTGAACATAATAGGACATTTATCATAAAAGTATCATCAGATAAAGTTTAAAGGACTCTTATTTCTTGTGGTCTTATTAAAATAGAACTTTATTCAACACTCAATATGTGTGTCCTATTACATGCATCTTAGAGGACCCTTATGCATTGAGGTTTTATTATGATTATACATAATAGGACACTTGAAACAAAAGTCCCACAATAGTGAAATTAGGATAATATACACAGAGGTTACTAAAGTTTGGCCAAAATAGCGATTTTGTTACTAAAGTTTAAAACCTTACACTTAGATTATTATTGTATACGGGTTTGACTTATTTGTTACTAAACGTTCAAAAAACTATCCCGCCGTTACTCATAAGATGGGTTACCGGTTAAGCAACCGGTTGCTATGCCAAGTCAGCTTTTGGTAGGCCCCTTTTCTATTTCTTGGCCAAACTTTAGTAACAAAATCATTACTTTGGCCAAACTTTAGTAACCTGCGTAACAATATTAACCCTTTACGTTTTGGTCAGTTTTTTTTTCCGTTCTCATTCGTACTTTTACGTTTTCGTCAGTAGTTTTATGTTTTCATCGCCAAACTTACGTTTTCGTTAGTAATTTTACGATATCGTTAGTAAATTTACGTGTTCATCAATAAACTTACATTTTCGTCAGTAAACTTATGTTTTCGTCAGCAAACTTACGTTTTCGTCAGTAAACTTACGTTTTCTTTAGTAAATTTACGTTTCTTAGTAATTCTACGTTTTCGTCAGTAAATTTACGTTTTCGTTAGTAATTTTACGATTTCGTCAGTACATTTATGTTTTCGTAAGTAAATTTACGTCTTCGTCAGTAAACTTATGTGCTTTCAGTAAACTTACATTTTCTTCAGTAAATTTACGTTTTCGTCAGTAACTTTACGTTTTCGTCAGTAATTTTACAGTTTTTTCAGTACTTTTACGTTTTCATCAGTAAATTTATGTTTTCGTCAGTAACTTTATGTTTTTGTCAGTAAATATACGCTTTTGTCAGTAAATTTACGTTTTCGTCAGTACTTTTACGTTTTTGTCATTAATTTACGTTTTCGTCAATAACTTTACGTCTTCTTCAACGTAAAATACTGATGAAAACGTAAAAATACTGATGAAAGCTTAAATTTACTGACGAAGATGTAAAAATACAGATGAAAACATTCATTTACTGACGAAAACGTAAGTTCACTGACGAAAACGTAAGTTTACTGACAAAAGCGTAAAAATACTGACGGAAACGTAAAAGTACTGAGGAAAATGTAAACTTATTGACGAAAACGTAAATTTACTGAAGATAACGCATATTTACTGACCAAAACGTAAATTTACTGACGAAAATGAAAATTTACTGACGAAAACACATATTTACTGAGGAAAACGTAAATTTACAGACGAAACGTAAAACTATTGACGGAAACGTTAAAATACTGAGGAGAATGTAAATTTATTGATGAAAACGTAAATTTAATGAAGAAAACGTATATTTACTGACGAAAACCTAAATTTACAGACAAAAATGAAAATTTACTGACAAAAACGTTAATTTACTGAGGAAAACGTAAATTTACTGACGAAAATGTAAAATTACTAACGAAAACGTAAGTTTACAGACGAACACGTAAGTTTACTAAAAAACGCAAAACTACTAACGAAAACGTAAATTTACTGACGAAAACGCAAAAATTACTGACAAAAAGTTTTACTGACGAAAGCGTAAAATTACTGACGAAGGCGTAAGTTTACTGACGCAAACGTAAGTGTACTCACGAAAACGTAAAATTACTGAAGAAGACGTAAATTTACTGACGAAAAGTAAGTGTACTAACGAAAACGTAACTTTACTGAATAAAACGTAAGTTTACTGACAAAAACGTAAGTTTACTGACGAAAACGTAAGTTGGAGTCCACATGGACATGCAACCTATAACTACAGGTAAAAATATTATGGGTAACTTGAAGTTTAGGTAAACAATCATCATTTAAAACTCAAGGTCAACCAATTTCACTTTGCAAGCCGAACATAATGACAATGGCTTGTAGCGCAATTGGTAATAGGTGAAGCCTCTTTACATCTAACAAACACAAGGTCAAGTGTTTAACTCGTGGCACACCATGCCCGCAACCGCTCATTGAGCCATATATGCCTTCCACATTATGAAAAGACAACAAATTGTGGTCAGGTTTGGCTTACGGATTATTAACCTTTGCACTTAAGGATGAGCTTTGTATCAATCTGGTCCCAAATCCATCTAGTCTTTTTTCTGATCTAAAAAGTTATGTAACGATCTCGTACCGAACGGGATTCGGATATCGGTACCGGTACGTGTATTGATACTGGGACCGGGAAATCGGGATCTTCCCGTTTTTCCGGGAATTTACCTTTTTGATACCGGTCCCGTACCGAATTAACGGTACCAATCTTTTTCCTTTTTTTCGTAGTCCAGGTACCGAACCAAACGGGTTTCGAGTACCAAAAATCATACGATTCGGGTCAAAATACTCACCCCTATTTACACAATTTTAGAAAATATAGGAAGTGTATGAAATATTGAACACGAGGGACTTGTTTTGTAAACATTAGTTTTCTGTAACTCACCCAATTTGGGGGGAATGAACCCGCCATTTATTTCACCAAAATTGGAACTGCAATTCCCAGGAAGTATTAATATTGGCGCTAGAAAATTAATAGATCCACGTTCTCCACACCCCTTTAAGGTCAGTTTTAATTAAATTATTTTTTTTAAGTAGTCGGTTATTGAAGCTAGGGTTTTGGCTAGTCTTTAGTTTGAAGGTATAATTTCTTTTTCTTCATGATTCTGGTTGAGAATGATGTCTAATTTCATCAAACCAATTGTGTTGTTGTGTATTGTATAGGCTTCTAGTCAAGCGAATTTATTGATTTGTCAAATCTTTTAGATGAAGTACTCCTATTGCCCAAGTGTATTAGTATATATTGTAAGTGTTTGTGATATTTCATCAAGAACAAAAATAGTACAAATAATGTTATATTCAAAGGTAATACCTTGTTTAGTTTGTAAGTTTGCTAAAAGATTTATTGGTTTGTGTTAGTTTGATTATTAATTGTATCAATCTTATCATTGATTGTTGGCGTTGTTTCTCTAGTTTTGATGATTTTGATAAATGTTCTTGATTGTCAATATTCGATTTGCCCACTTATGCTTTGTTAAATGCCTAACAACGATATTTATCTTCATATAATTTAAAACATCATGTAACTTTGGTTTTCATAACTTTTAACCCAATAATTATAATGTGCGAGTACCCGCATTTTTTCTTTCAAAGGCATATCATTTTAGAGGTTTCAAAGTTAGTACAACTTATCAATTAATAATTGGATTAAGAAAAGATAGAAGTAGAAGTTGTACCTTAAAGATGAAGCGAGTTTCATATAAGTTGATTATCGATTATAGAATATAATACAATTTGAAACAATCAATCTCATCTTCTCTTAGTTAAAGGTTATGTAACTATATAAGTATAGCATCTATGCATAAGATTTTTAGTCTCTGTTTTTCTTAATCGGTCTTGAGTTGTGTAATGGGGTTAGTGGTCCCATGGAATTGTATATAAATGGATATGGGTATCCTAAATGGCTTAGTATAATTCAATATTTTGATGTATCTATGCTCCTTAGACATTCAATAATGTTCTCTCTTCTCGTTAGGATTTTGTCTCCATTTTGTAATTAATCGCACCCACATGTGTTTAGTGATAGAAATGTTCAAACATCTGTTGAGGGAAGGCTTTATGACTCTACTAGATCTGTGTGAAAAGCAACACCAGTACTTGTTGGTTGGTATATTGCTTCACATCCTAATGTTGCTCGGACGGTAATAACCATTATAATTTTTCGAACAATCTGTCTGATACTATTCTATGCAGTTGTGATCTTGTTTTATTTACATTTTTTTGTATCAGTATTATGGGATGGTTGCTGATTGAGTGAAGGATATTGGATTAAGTGTTCAGAAATGAGCCATTAAGATCGTTAGAGATATGTTTACCTCTAATTCTAGATTCCTAGAGTTCAAGAGCGCTTGCTTTGAAATTATTTCTCGTATTAGTGATTAATAATCTTGCATTTAGGTAGAACAGGCACGAAAGGATTCATATTATTTCCCATAAGACATTGATCATCACTTTTTCTGATTCGCCTTCTTGACTTGTGTTGACTCTTTTGCATTGGGCTCTATGTTTCTTTTCCTTTAACAATTATTAGCTAAATGTTTTGAAAATATATACTTACAGGATCTTGTGTGCAAGACATTTTATGAGTTATGGTTTGAAGAACCTTCAAGTTCACAGAACCAAATTTTTGTGGACAGTAGTTATGTGGCAGTGGGGATAGTAAAGAAGACCGATCAATTGCTGAAATGCTACGGAAGATGCCTACTCATCAATTGCTTGTTATCGTTATTAAGAAAACTTTAGCCCTTGATTCTTTACCACAGTCAGCCAAGGCTGTCGGAATCTGTCATGTGATGACGCAAGCATTTGGAGCTTATCTGCAAGTGCTTGTTGGAGAAGATAGTACGGGTACCCTTGTTTCTTTCTTTGTTTTACATTTCTTTATTTGTCCATCCGACGTTTTCTTTTGCACAAGCATGTCTTCTTCCTTTCTCCATCACCATACCAGTTCGAATGACACAGTAAGCCGGATTAAAATATTATATAGGAATATCTGATAAAAGATAATAGAGTAACCTTCAATAACTAAAGATGATCACCAATTGCTAGTTGCCCGCCCAAAATCTTGCTTACTATAACTCACTAGATTTAGCTTGTTTGAAGAAAGATTTTTTTAAAAGCTTCGTTGCAGAATGACATATGGATCTTTAAACATAATTAGCAACCTGTGTTGAATATTATGATCAAACAGGTAACCCATTATTTGTTGTTACTTCTAAAAACCTGTCTATATACAAGTACGAATTTGGCAATTCAAGATTTTTGTATGACAGAATTTAAATTAAAAGAAATTAGTCTTCATTTATGCAGGTTAAGTCGTTACTGGTGGTCGGGATAAAAAATCAAGTGTTTGGATTCATGCTCCATGAACACTCTTAGTGGTGAAAATACTGTTAGTGTGGGGGTTGAATCTATGTCCCTGTGTGGGTTTATTACGATGGTTGCTGTTGGGACGTCTATGAATATGTATGATTTGTGGAAGTTCTTCAATTCCTTCTACAGAAAATGTGTTGATATCCAAGTCAAGTGTGTTCGGCCATATTTAGATCAAGGTAAGCAATAGTAATTTTTATAGCCATTGTACTACTACACTACTTCCATATTGATGTTTAATATTATTCTTAGTTTCTATAGTATGTTTTGTTGACATACTTTTAGAATCTTTTTTGGTAAAAGAGTGAATTATATTACCAAACTTGATATGTTACAACAAATTAGAAAACGCTTGGACAAGACCCAATACTTGAACAAAGAAACAGTACATACACTAACTGTGTCACGTATCGGATAACACAATAAACACATACTCAACATCTCAGATGCAGGATAAATACAAAAACCAGTGTAGTTTTTGAGTAGTAGAGCTAGGCAACCATGGAGAAAGCCCTACCCTTGATACATTTCCTAGCCACAAACACCCTACCCTGACCAAAGGCGCCCATGACTTAATCATGGAGGCTCTTATATCATATTACCGTTGAAAACTTCTTGTTTCTATCACAGTCAAGACTAAGAGGTGCATTTTGCAAGGTTACCAAGTTGGAAATATCTTTCAACTTATTGTTTACTTATTTCTTTTTTGATAAAAGCATATCATGAGGGAACGTACCTACATTTAATTAAGATTTAATATTAATGTTTACTAACAGTTTGCTGTTTTATAATTGATACTATAACTTAGGGGTGCGGTCAAAGATGTATTTGGACATCGTATGGGAGGAAAGTGAAGGGCTGGAACACAAGAGTTAAAAGGACTATAGTGACTGGCCTTCATCATTTAATGAACACATAACTCTAAGGCAAAACGAGTATGTCCACCTCAGTGGAAGAAACTCATCAAGTCTTGGTATAAAGGAAAGTCTAAGGTATGGAATATTCTTTTAAATTTGAATAATTATAGTTTACTTTTGGCTTAACTATTCACTTTCTTCTTCACATACTCGCTGAAACAAATAAATCCAATATCACAAAAAAGAAGATAATGTGAGTCACGGGTAATACAAGTTTTTCTCAAGTTCGTGAAAAAGAACGGTAATTCTATATTATTGGCCCTATTATTGTAAAACTGTTTACGTAACATATGCATGTGTATTAAGAGATTGTATCATGTGAAAAGAAAAACTAAAAAATGATACCCTTAGATTATTAGAGTAATGCTAAAATATAATAAGCCCGTCATTTTCATTATAAATTTCCTACTTAAAGTACACAAGAACTCTTTTAGTTTGTTGTTGATCAAATAGGTCATGAGAATATGAAAAAGTTGTTGTAGGGTATGTTATTTGTTGATTAAATATTATAAAAGATGCACGATTAAGTGTTTAAGCCTTAAAAGATTAAACTTAAAAATTATATAACGATATTAAAAGAAGTTTGAGGAAAATTTCCAGTAGAGATGTAACTGGGTGTTGTAACAGTATGCTAATCATGGGTAGGAGGGACGCGAATCAGACACAAATTGGCTAGTAGGGTCGCAGATGAAATTTTTGTGTGACCCTTGACCCAACTGGCTTTTGTGACAGTAAGCTAACCATTTTATACTCGCGACACCTTACATAAATCAAGAGTTACACTGAACTTTATTATATAACATGGATTTTTTTGTAGGTGATGCGTGGGGATGATGCATTATGATTGAGACCAACAATTTCTAGGTTTTTTTCATGTTATTGTTAAGTTGTGATATGTAATTCAAGACCATCAGCTTCTACTTTATTTGGCTCTTCCTTCTTTTTTCTTCCTGTTGTAGACAGCTGCATAATGGCTCAAAAGCATCAGCTTATACTTTTTGGTGTTGGATATTAGAATACTTGTATTTTGGATACTATTATAAAGAAAATAATTTTTGTTCATGCTTATCGAGTTATATCCTTATATTTACTTCAATTAAGAGCCGTTAATTGGTTTGTATTTTTTGTTTTGGATAGTAGTAAATGAAACATGTTTATTAGCCTAAATGTACTGCTTAGATGATGAAACTGTTTTTAGGACATCCAATATGGTCCTTACAACATACATATATATTTAGGACCTATTTTTTGGTACTTGATAAGAGTTTATGTATTACTATTTCATCTTATGGAAGTATCTTTTAGGACTCGTGAATGTGTCCCAAAACATGATGGAAGGTTAAGCGTATAATAGAACACCGTAAAGCATCCTGTTATATGATATATTGGGACCCAATTTGGTTTTATAAGACAACTATATGGGACTAAAAACCTAGTTTTATAATGTAAGTGTTTATTAGGACTCTCAAAAGTGTCCTAAATATCTATTACAACCCCTACCTATAGGACACACTTATTTTGGTCCTATTAGCTTAAAGGTCCCATAAACATATTTTATAGGACACTAATCGGTGTCCTGAAATCCTCTTTTTCTTGTAGTGTGACCTTAGACCGAGTCCGTGACAAGTCTTATCCCGTTATGAACTGGAATAATGGCTGAATCATCTGTCATGTTCTGTGTATCTCATGGCCTGTACCACTTTCAGTTAGCGTGTCAGATGAATGGCGTATCTTGATATACGATACTATATCTATTTCTACTTGTAGTTATGTGGGTTACGACTTATGATAACTTATCAGACGAAAAGTAGAAAAGACTAGAAATTAACTAAAACGTCAACTGTATTCTAAGACTCACCCACCTCTATTATTCAGTTTTCATCTGAGTGACATGGGTCGGTATATACCGAAGCTTTGCTCATTGTGAAGGGTAAATGGCTTGGGGGACAAAGCGTGTTAATTTGAATAATGAGTTGTGCAAGATGAAACTACGTACTTGGTCCAATTTATGCATGTCGATTGTTTCAATCAAGACCTTTTCATGAAACTACTTGGTCCTTCCAATCATACACTTCAGCGTGCCATGTTCTGACCATAGCCCAAAAGCTAAACGAAGTATAACGTTACATTCCATGAGCGTATGCTGAGATGAATTCACGTGTGTAAAGGCCAATCCAAAGCACCATGAGTGAATATAAACATTTTTTTTTGGTAGTGATTTGTTCAATCTAATAATGTAGGCATAGGTGGTTACATAGTCCTAAACTTTCAATGTATCATGGAAGGACAGAACATTATACGAGTCTAAACGCCCTTCAAGTACTATTTTGTATAAAGTAAAAACATAAAATTACTAAAAAAAAATATCTCTAATGGTAAGCACCAAGATAGATAGATTCAATTGTTGATAAAAATCATCAAGAAAACATGAAAAATGATGTAATAATGCTAATATTAAATGTTATGTATATCCTATTTAAGATATTGCCACTACTTGATAATATCTTGGAGATCTCCATACTTGGCCAAATATGACACTTATTTTATGTGGGCCTATGTATTACTAGTATAATGATAATGATAATATATATACGGAAAGTTGTTTAACATGCGTCACCTAAAAGATACATACATGCATGCACTAATAGTTATAGTTATATTATAGTTATAGTTATGTCTATATATAGTGGGCTGACAAGAGAAGGCTAACCCTAAAGAAGAATAAAGGATAATTAACGAAGATGGTTCTCCTTAGCGCATCTCCATTTCCACAAAAGTATGATCGAAAAGCTGAACTCAAAACATTTGATGAAGCGAAAACTGGTGTCAAAGGACTTGTTGAAGCCGGAGTTACCCTTGTCCCTCGAATATTCCATTTACCTTCACCTCAAAACCTCAACTCCAACCAAGAATCACATTCAAAACTATGTCCTCCCACTATCGATCTTGAAGGGATCCACGAAGATCCAATCAAACGAAAGGAAGTAATCAAGCAAGTAAAGCATGCATTTGAAACGTGGGGATGCTTTCAAATGGTGAATCATGGGATTCCATTAAGCATTTTGGAGGAAATGAAGGAAGGTGTTAAACGGTTTCATGAGGATGATGAGGAGGTTAGGAAGCAGTGGTACAAAAGAAATGGTGGTGGAAAGCGCAGGGTGGTGTACAACACCAATTTCGATTTGTATACTGCACCCATGGCTAACTGGAGAGACACTTTCTACGTCACAATGGCTCCAGAACCTCCTCAACCAGACGAGTTGCCACCACAATGCAGGTCTCACTCTTTTGTCCATTAATCTTATATATTTTTTTGAGAAATCACAATATATAGGTGGGCCGGTAGAATGATTTGAATATAACACTAGGAGGGGATAGACAGGAAGCTGAGGCGGGCTACTTATATACTGGACTTGGCCTCCCTTTGCTAAAACTTGACACGAACTTAAACTTAGCCTATATTGGATTTGATTTGGCTTGTATATTATATCGAAAAAATGATACTTATTTTGAAATACAGTAACAAATTAGTTCTCTAATTTATTTTTTTTTAATTTTGAGAAGTTATCATACTATGACAACTACTTTAAAACATCTGACTTGACAATTCTTATTTTAGTTACGATATTCTTGCAGAGACATTTTGTTGGTGTACTCGAGCCAAATGATGAAGCTAAGCAGTTGTATGTTCGAGTTGATATCTGAGGCTCTAGGGCTAGACCCTAACCACCTTGGTGCCATGGGATGTGCTGAAGGGCTTGCTGTTCTTGGCCATTACTATCCTTCTTGCCCCGAGTTAACATTAGGCACCTCCCCCCACTCCGATTCCAGCCTCATCACGATTCTTCTGCAAGACCATGTTGGTGGTCTCCAGACGTTATATCAGAACCAATGGACCCATATTCCTCCCATTCCAGGAGCACTTGTAGTAAATGCTGGAGATATGCTACAGGTATGGCTATATCTCCCTCTATCTAGCTAAATATTTTATTGATCATAAAAACTTAACAAAGGTATAGTGTACTAATACATGGAAGTTTTTTAGTTGATTACAAACCACCAATTCGTCAGCGCAGAACATAAAGTATTGGCTAATAAGGTCGGCCCCAGAATTTCAGTGGCATCTAACATATCATCAGGTCTGGTTGAGACTGGGAAGATTTTCGAGCCAATAAAGGAGTTGCTATCAGAAGACAACCCGGCTAAGTATAGAGGCACAACTGTGACAGAATATGTAAACTACTACAGGAAAAAGGGATTTAATGGCATTTCTTCTCTTTTGCATTTTAAGGTCTAACTACTACTTGCTTCAGGAATAATGACGACGTCAAGATGATGCGTTACCTGTCATGTTCGTCGTATGTTTTTATAAGTAGTCCATTATGGAGAATATTGTCGTTGGTAATGTATTGTTCTTTAAAGTATTTTTGTTATGGGTTATGTGTAAATCTATATTTATCTACAAGTGTATTATAAATAAAGGGATTTGTCGAATGTTTACTGCTATATATAAAGGGTTTCGTTACATGTTTACTATCTCTAGCTTTATCTTTATCTCTATCTTTATATATAACATTTTCATATTTAAATTAAACTAAACTAAGCGTATAAAACAAGTGTATTAGTCATCGAGTTATAGGTTCGACCATCAAATCAATCTGGTTGAATTATCGAGTCATGGATGCTCAGTCTAGTCACAGGTTCATGGATTCAATCACCGGGTCAACCCGGTTGAGTCACCGGTAAAGGGTTTTACCACGTACTAGGTCTAACTGGTCGAGTCACTGGGTTATATGTTAAATCACCATGTCAATTCGATCGAGTTACCGAATTACCGATTCGACCATCGAATCAATTAGAATATTGTTAACAACAACTATTTAATTTTGTTGCTATGCGCGGATACACATCATATAAGTGGTTTTGTTAAATGTTAAAAACATTGAGAGATTTATATGAGAATTGTAACTTTTTAATCCTCAAATTTCCAAATATTCATTATTTTTCGTATATAAGACATATACTCACTTTTTTTTATCATAGCAAACTATGTGTTGTCATAAAATCTCGTTGTTATGCACGAATGCTCGTGTATTTATATATAATGCGTATAACCATATTCTTAAATCTTAAAAACTTAAAATGTATTATATGAAACATAAGAAACATAGGAAACACACTAATTTACCAAGTTCAAATGAAATGAAAAAACATTAGTTAGGAACTATGCTTAAGATTTAATATAGTTTGATAATATAACCAACCTCCTATCAACTTAATCAACCACAAAAAAAGTACACTGATTCTTATCATATCATAGAAGTTGTGACAAAAAATATAGAGGGTCCATGTTATTTGTTTCCCACAATAGTTACGATATTAACAACTAAGCTTCTTCCACATAGTAACTGAACTTTTTATGGTTGTTCAGATCCCCTAAATGCTCCCATGAACTCATTTCGATGTAATCAGGCTTTCCATCATATTACTTAGTTACTGTTGCCACATCGCCCCTCCTCCTAGTCACGTACGATCTCCCAATTCTCTGATGTTCAGTAATATGGTGACTACTGGTCCTACACCTCGTTTCTAAGCTCATCTCCCGCTCCCAAACATTTCTTACAGAAACTGCATGATTCCAAACAAAAATTAGAACCACAATACAAGCTGAAACAAACACCCATTAGTGTTTATTGGGAGCTAAAATGTTGGGGCTTAATAGTAGGATCATTGTTCTAAAATCTCCATTGACTCCTTGTATGAAAGAATACAATATTACTTACAAATGACATATGATTATACTCAGTTGATCATCAAAGTTTACACAAACACACATAAAAAACTAGTTAACGTCACTATCAAATAGAATCATACGTAACAAACTAACATGCTGATGTTTGTTTGCAAGTCTTAAATTTATATTACAAGGTTTAGACAAAACAAGGGACTAGAAGACAAACACAGGCAACTATACCCTTTCGTTCGTAATACAACTTTGTAGTGGTAAGCCATCGTTCACTGAGACTTAGTTTCGTTTTGGTAATCAAGATAATAATTGAAGACATAAATAGTTGAAGTAATATCAATAATAACAAGTATGACTAATATGGGATAGTTCGTATAAGTTCGTGATGATGACAATAATGATCGAGATATGTTTATGTAGGTAAAGCGTCATAATCATTTTTCGCCAAAACGCCGTTTACACAATTTACTTGGGTTGATTCAAGACTTATGTTTATTTAAACGATTAAGATCAAAACAAGTTGCCAACAAGTTCAATATTTTATCAAGTTTCTAAGCGGATTTCTCCAACCAAAGATTCATGACCATAGACAAGTTCTAGAAAAATTATTATAACAATTTGGTTTCTCAACGCCAAACTATCGTAACAAATCAACTTAGATAAAATATGGTTTGTATAACTAGGAGGTAAAATGGTTCTACAACATTAGCTTGAAATCATTTATAAAGGATCATATCATAGCATCATCACTAATTATAGTCACATACCCATATAGTCACAAATAGCTTAGCCTAACATAGTAATCAAAGTAACAATTAGAAAAGAGTAAGAGAACATCATACTTAGATTGGAAATAAACGAGTACACAAGTGTCACGATTGTATCGTTCCTCCAAGAATCGAAGAGTGGAATACTCTCGTTACAAGTATCTCCCAAAAGTGGATAATACTGAAAATCTACTAAAAGGGCTAAAATACTCGAGCTATGGAGTATTGAGAGAGAGAGAGGTGTGTGTGTAAAATGAGTGGAAATGGCCTCTATTTATAGTGCTGTCTGGGGTCAAATGTGCGCCGCACTTCTGCGAAAGTGCGCCGCACTTTGGAGACGAGAATGTGCGCCGCACTTCTAAGTTTGTGCGTCGCACTTCTGGGCGATTCAGAATCTTCTTTTAATAACTTTGGCTTTATTGCATATTGAGGCCCCTTCTTTGTATATCTTCACTTTGCTCCTTCAAACTTTATATCTGCATATAAAACACAACATATTAAGTATCAAAAGCTCTTATTTATACTACAAAGTGGCATTATAATGATAGGTTGAATATGTATAATTAGATCGTTATCAAATTCCTCAACACTTAGCTATTGCTTGCCCTCAAGCAATCAAAGCGAGAAAACAAATTCAATTTTAAAAATGCTTTTAAGTGTTGGGAAGTATGATAGGAAAATGATTTAATTTTTATGAATAGCAAAAGCAAATGACAAAATAATTTCAGCACCTCACATGGATAGTGTTTGGATTTTAAGTTCACGCAAATGTCACTCAAAAAAGGGTAAATGTAAGGTAACACTCAATTAGCTCGGTCATAAAATAGATAGCTACCATAGGTTTGTACAAGACACATAAACATAACCGTTGCGGCGTGAGCATCAGATAAATTTTCAAAGAAGAAAAACGTGATAAATGATGTGGGTGTAGGATCAAAAAGTATATGCCTTTGTCAAAGTCATAGAACAAAC
This sequence comes from Glebionis coronaria, assembly GCA_025667525.1. NCBI lineage: Eukaryota > Viridiplantae > Streptophyta > Magnoliopsida > Asterales > Asteraceae > Glebionis > Glebionis coronaria. The sequence continues at coordinate 603,446,904 of CM046875.1, read as the reverse complement.
TATACTAGAATACTTGACTATTTTTTTTTCTTTTTCATACATTTTTTTAAGAGAGTACATTATAAACTTTATAACTTTACAAGTGGTTAGGCATAACATATAAGGATATTGGCACAATGGATAATATAACATATGCGTATGAGTGCCACATATTTTAGTAAGCCAGTGTAGCTTAACTAAAATGATATAAGGGTGATTTTATTTTGCTTCCTTTCGAAAACATCTATAAATTAACCTCACTGCGGTTTAGTAAATGATGATCAAACACAAATTCTGAAGCATACTAGATTATCGGCTTTCACACAAAATAGAGAAATATAACGTTAAGTTTTTCTCACATATTTGGGAAATGGTTTTTGTGCTAAATTATAATGTCAGTCAATGAGATTTTTGCTTTGCTAAAAACTTATTTATTTACAAAACATATATATTTTTATTATTTTTCAAAAAGATTTTCATGTGGAGAATTTTATTATATTTTTATTATTTCATTTTTTCTATTTGTCACCTCCTCCACACTTAAGTTGAACATCATCGTCGAGGTAATAACTGATAAAATACTAAAAATAGGAAAAATGCAAAGGGAAACGAGAACTTCCCGGGGCTTAGTAGAAAATTGCGGGACTTCGAGAGATGAATCCAGCTTAGAGCTCCAATTTGCTATTTTCCTGCATGCTATAAAACAAAACAAAACAAAACACATGCAATATATACAAGGACGGTTTTATTTATTTACAGGTCCTCCTCCACACTTAAGTTAGAAGGTGGGGATAAAATACGGATTGCCTTCCGAATAGGGATAAGTTTAGAGTCTTCAGCCAGACTCGGCTACTCGGGTCTATTTTAAGAAGAAAGGAATTTCTTCTCCTTCGATTTCATTACAGTGTTCTTCTTCATGGTAGAGATTAAGTCTATGTCTATTGACTATAAAGGTGCTATTGTTTTGACCGTATAATTCAACATATCCGGATGGATATTGGTGTTTCACTAGATAGGGTCCAGTCCATCTCGAAGTAAGCTTAGGCTGCTTGAATTTATATTTCGAGATAAAGAGAAGTACTTTTTCTCCTTTTTTGAATTTTTTTCTTTGTCGTAATTTACGATCATACCAAACTTTGGTTCGTTCTTTATATAATCGTGAACTTTCATAAGCGTGATGTCGAAATTCATCTAACTCGTGAAGTTGAAAGTTACATTTTTCTCCGGCTGCAATAAGGTCTGGGTTGCAGTTTTTAAGAGCCCAATATGCGCGGTGTTCAATTTCTATTGGCATATGGCATGTTTTTCCATACAACAGTTTGTACGGTGTGGTTCCAGTTGGTGTTTTGAATGTGGTACGAAAGGCCCATAGAGCATCTTATAATTTTTTAGACCAACAAGCAGGGTTGTTTTGAACGGTCTTTTCGAGTATACGTTTGAGAGCTCTATTATTGTTTTCAACTTGGCCACTCGTTTGAGGGTGGTAGGATGTGGAAAATCGATGGTTCACTCCATATCTTTTCATAATGTTTTCCATGAGTTTGTTACAGAAATGAGTTCTTCTGTCGCTTATTAGTGCTTTTGGCATTCCAAAATGACAGAATAATTTCTTTAAGAATGCGATAACAACTCTTGCATCGTTTGTTTGTAAAGCTTGAGCTTCGGCCCATTTCGATACATAGTCGACGGCGACTAAAATGTATTCACATTTGTAAGATTTAGGAAATGGTCCCATGAAGTCGATACCCCACACGTCAAAGATTTCGCAGACTTGGATGTTATTTAGAGGCATTTCATCTCTTTTAGAAATATTTCCAGTCCTTTGACATGCTTCACATAGTCGTACTAAGGTATGAGCTTCACGAATAATTATTGGCCAATAAAAGCCAGCATCGAACACTTTTTAGCGATGGTGTTCGCGGCGTAATGTCCTCCGGTCGGTCCGTAGTGACATTCATCGAGAATTTTTCTAGATTCAAATCCGGAAATACAACGTCGGATTATTCCACCGGAAAAGATTATAAATAAGTAAGGATCGTCCCAAAAGTATTTTTTTAGTTTAGAGAAAAGTGTTTTCTTTTGTTGGTGTGTCATTCCCTTTCGTAAAATACCTACAGCCAAATAGTTTGCAAAGTCTGCGAACCATGGTGTATTGTTAGTACTTACTTGCATTATATGCTCATCGGGAAAATCATCGATTTCATCATCGCTAGAATCATCATTCACTATGCGAGATAAATGATCGGCAACAACATTTTCAGCTCCTTTTTTATCTTTAATTTCCAAATCAAATTCTTGTAAAAGCAATATCCATCGTATTAGACGAGGTTTGGCGTCTTGCTTTTTGAACAAGTATTGTAAAGCTGAGTGATCGGTGTAAACTATCGTTTTTGACAATACGAGGTATGATCGAAATTTTTCAAACGCGTAAACTACAGCCATGAGTTCTTTTTCCGTAATTGTATAATTTTGCAAAATAGATGGGATGAAATTGTTTACCCTCTTTTTGTCCAAGGACGGCTCCAAGGGCATGTTCACTAGCATCGCACATAAACACAAATGGAAGGTTCCAACTGGGGCTTGTAATAATGTGTATGCATGTAAGTTTTTCTTTAAGTATTTTGAATGCTGAAAAACATTCGTCGTTAAAATCGAACGTTCTTTCTTTCTCTAAAAGTTTAGTTAAAGGTCTTGCGATTTTCACAAAGTCTTTGATAAATCGTCGGTAAAAACGGCATGACCTAAGAAACTTCTAATGCCTTTAACATTAGTAGGTGGTGGGAGTTTTGCGATCACGTCTATTTTTGCTTTGTCAACTTCAAGGCCGGCTCCATACACTTTGTGTCCAAGCACAATTCCTTCTTTAAGCATAAAGTGACATTTTTCCCAGTTTAGCACAAGATTTGCTTCTTCGCATCGTGCTAACATTTTATCGAGATTGTTTAGACATGTGCCGAAAGAATTTCCAAAGACGGAGATATCGTCCACGAAGACTTCGACGGATTCTTCAAGCATATCATGAAAGATTGCAATCATACATATTTGAAAAGTAGAAGGTGCACTGCATAAGCCAAAAGGCATGCGCCTATAAGCGTAAGTTCCAAATGGACAAGTAAACGTGGTTTTCTCTTGATCCATAGGGTCGATTGGGATTTGAAAGTATCCAGAAAAACCATCGAGGAAACAAAAGTATTCATTTCCTGCGTGTGTTTCTAACATTTGATCCATAAAGGGTAAAGGAAAATGATCTTTCGCGGTTGCATCATTTAGTTTTCGATAATCAATACAACTCTCCATCCGGTGATGGTTCGTGTTGGCACTAATTCGTTGTTTTTGTTAGTTACTACAGTGATACCTCCCCTTTTAGGTACACAATGAATAGGACTAACCCATGGGCTATCGGCGATTGGGTAGATTATTCCAGAGTCTAAGAGTTTAAGGATTTCTTTTATAACAACATCTTTCATGTTAGGATTTAATCTTTGTTGTTTTTCAACAATTGGTTTCTTGTTATCCAAAAGTTGGATTTTGTGTTTGCAGAACGATGGACATATGCCAGGAATGTCAGAAGTTTTCCAAGCAAAGGCTTGTTTATGCTTCTTGAGAATGTCAATTAGATCGTATTTGTGTTCTTCCAAAAGTTGGGATGAAATAATTATAGGGAGTAATTTTTCTTCGTGAAGAAACGCATATTCCAGATGTTCAGGAAGAGGTTTAAGTTCTAAATCTGTAGGAGGTTCTTCAACAAATTTCTTAACTTTGAAATCGGTTTCGAAAGTTATGGTTTCAAATGGGGTTTCGATTTCTTCTTCGATTTTTTCGATTGGTTCATCATCGGTATGGTCGGCTATGAAGGCATCAAATTTAGCAAAAAGATCTTCTTCGAGGATGGTTCCTTCGAGAGAATGCAAAATTTCGCTTCCTTCATCAAGAAGAGTGTAGAAATCGGCTTCAACGATTTCTTAAATGACATCGATACTAAAACAAGTATCGTCATTAGAGTACGAGTGTTTCATTGCTTCGTCGATAGAAAAAGAAATTCTATCTTCCCCAACTCCAAGGTTGAGTTGTTTTTGCTTTACTCTAATTATAGCATCAACTGTGTGTAAGAAAGGTCTACCAAGGATAAGTGGTACCTTGTTATCTTCTTCCATTTCTAAGATTACAAAGTCAACAGGAAAAAACAAATTTTCCGACTTCTATGAGCATGTTTTCAGCTATCCCCATTGGGTATTGGAAAGAACGGTCCGCGAGTCGAACACTCATATTTGTGGGTTTTAAAATGTTTTTAGAGAGTTTAGCATACAAAGAGTATGGCATGAGGTTTATTCTTGCGCCAAGATCGGCCAAGGCGTTACAAGAGTATGAGTGAGGAAAAATACATGGGATTAGGAAACTTCCAGGATCTCCCAGTTTTGGTGGTACTCTGTTTTGGACAATGGCAGAACATTCATCGTTTAGAAAAGTTGAAACTTCTTCAAACTTATGCTTGCTCTTGATAAGTTCTTTGATAAATTTTCCATAATTCGGCATTCCAACCAGAACATCGACTAAAGGCATGTTAATTCAAACTTCTTGTATTAAGTCGAGGAATTTACCATACTTAGCTTGCATCGTTTGCTTGTGTAAGCGTTGTAGATATGGTACTTTTGGTTTATATAGTTTGGGTGTTGGGTTTTCAGTTGGTTTGGTATGGGTTGGTTGAGCTTCATCCTCATTATCACTATCGAATAGAATTTCGATTGGTGTAACTTGAGTAGGTTTGGTAGGTGATTCGTAAGATAAACCGCTCCGCATGAATACGACATTCACATGCTCGTTACGAGCTTGTGGGGGTTGATATTTGTTGTTCTTCTTGGGATTTGGGTTGGTATTAGCTTCAAGGTTTTGAATGGAAGCTTGGTGATTTTTGGTCGTGGTTTCGAACTTGGTTTTGAAGCCAGTGAATGTTTCTCGAACAAAAATGTTGGTTTTTCTTTGAGATTCTATAAAGTTGTCGATTTTGGTTTCAAGGTTGTTTTTGTCTTTGGTTTGAGTGGGTTTCTTTTCGTCTCGATCATAACTTGGTTTATCATTCGATCTCCAATTATCGCGGTCGCGATTACGATAATCGTTATAAAATCGAGTTCGACGAAAGGTATTCATGAAGTTGGCTTCTTCTTCCTTCGTCATGGGTGTGTCATCGTCATCACATTCACTAGAAGGATGGTTTCCTCCACAGTATTTGCAGGTTTTGTGTTTTATCTCTTCAATCTTAAGATACATGGCATCCATTCGAGCCATAATTTTCTCGGTGTCGGTTGGGTTGTTGCTTCCTTCGGCAAAAGCTACGGTTTTTCGTGGTTTTTTTGTGGTTTTTGGACCAATCAAGCTTAAGTAGGACGTTGTCATCCAATAATTGGTAAGCTTGGTTAGGGGTTTTGTAAAGGAAAATTCCGCCCGCTGCGACGTTTAATGCATCTTGGGTAGCATCATCAAGACCATGATAGAAAATCTTGATTATTCCTTCTTTTTTAAGTCCATGACCATGGCAGTTTCTGAGTAGTTCTTTCATTCTTAACCATGCGTCAGTGAGAGTTTCTCGATCTTGTTGAGAAAAGCTTCGGATTTCTCCGAGGAGTTTTTCAAATAGGGCAGGAGGAAAGAATCGGCTAATGAAAGCAGTTCTAAGACCTTCCCATGTTCGAATGGTTCCTTCGTTAAGTTCTTCGAGCCATGACTTGGCTTCTCCAGTCAGGGATGATGGAAACATCATGAGTTGGACAACTTCGGATTGTCCTTCTCCATAGTTGAACATTTTACAAATTCTGCTGAATTCGTGGATGTGTTTGTGAGGATCAGTTTTGATTCGACCATCAAATTGGTTATTTTTGACAAGGGTTAAGTGGTTCCCTTTGATTGCAAAATCTTTTGAAATTTCAGGTAAAACGATTGCGGAGCCAGGAGTTGGTGCGACAACTCTATCGGCTGACCACATTGGTTCATCATCGATGTCCGAAATTGGATCGTAACGGTTGATGAGTTTGGTGAGAAATAGGATTTGTGAAAGATTGTCAAAAGGTTGGTTAATTATACGAGGTTGAGTTTGCTCGTGTCCCCTAACTAAAGGTACACGACGATGAAGTATACACAGCCTTCGGTTAAGGGTACGCTCAGGTTCAGGTAACGGTGATATTGGTGGTGTTCCGGATGAACGGGTGTGCATCCAACAAGGTATTTGCTGTTTTCAGTAAAAATATGAGGCGCACTTTTGGGTTTGTGCGGCGCACTTTGGTTCGCTACAGGAAGTGCGGCACACTTTTTGGTTTGTGCGGCGTACTTTCTGTACTGCAGAAAATTTTTTGGTTTAAAATGAGTAGCAATGGTTCAATTTCTTCAAGGATTATACGAATTTGGTTACAAAACAGGATTATAAGTCCCCGGCAGCGGCGCCAAAAACTTGATGTTCGTTTGCAAGTCTTAAATTTATATTACAAGGTTTAGACAAAACAAGACTAGAAGACAAACACGGGCAAGTATACCCTTTCGTTCGTAATACAACTTTGTAGTGGTAAGCCAGGATCGTTCGCTGAGACTTAGTTTCGTTTTAGTAATCAAGATAATAATTGAAGAAATAAATAGTTGAAGTAATATCAATAATAACAAGTATGACTAATATGGGATAGTTCGTATAAGTTCGTGATAATGACAATAATGATCGAGATATGTTTATGTTGGTAAAGCGTGATAATCCTTTTTCGTCAAAACGGCGTTTACACAATTTACTTGGGTTGATTCAAGACTTATGTTTATTTAAGCGATTAAGCTCAAAACAAGTTGCCAACAAGTTCAATATTTTATCAAGTTTCTAAGCGGATTTCTCCAACCAAAGATTCATGACCGTAGAAAAGTTCTAGAAAACTTATTATAACAATTTGCGTTTCTCAACGCCGAACTATCGTAACAAATCAACTTAGATAAAATATGGTTTGTAGAACTAGGAGGTAAAATGGTTCTACAACATTAGCTTGAAATCATTTATAAAGGATCATATCATAGCATCATCACTAATTATAGTCACACACCCATATAATCGCAAATAGCTTAGCCTAACATAGTAATCAAAGTAACAATTGGAAAAGAGTAAGAGACCATCATACTTAGACTGGATTGAATAAATGAGTACACAAGTGTCACGATTGTATCGTTCCTCCAAGAATCGAAGAGTGGAATACTCTCGTTACAAGTATCTGCCAAAAGTGGATAATACTGAAAATTTACTAAAAGGGCTAAAATACTCGAGATATGGAGTATTGAGAGATAGAGGTGTGTGTAAAATGAGTGGAAATGGCCTCTATTTATAGTGTTGTCTGGGGCCAAATATACGCCGCACTTCTCCGAAAGTGCACCGCACTTTGGAGACGAGAATGTGCGCCGCACTTCTAAGTTTGTGCGCCGCACTTCTGGGCGATTCAGAATCTTCTTTTAATAACTTTGGCTTTATTGCATATTGAGGCCCCTGCTTTGTATATCTTCACTTTGCTCCTTCAAACTTTATATCTGCATATAAAACACAACATATTAAGTATCGGAAGCTCTTATTTATACTACAAAGTGGCATTATAATGATAGGTTGATTTTGTATAATTAGGTCGTTATCACATGCTCATCCCTATTATAAAAAGCTAATAACAGTAATTATATTATAAAATGTTAATTTTAAAATGAAAACAAATAAATAAGATTTATTAACCTGTGAAAGAGAGGTTACTAAATCATTTATTTATTTTCATTTTAAAATAAAAATAGTGCAATGATATAACAAATCTTCTAACAATTATTTATATAGTTAGTTAAGATCATTCATGTATATTTAAATAATTGTTGAAAATTTGTTATATCATTGCACTATTTGTATTTTATAATAACTTTTTTGCTTCTCATGTAAAAATTTTGCTAAAATTATGAATTTTTTTTAATGTGTTTTTAACTTATAAAGGTTGAATAACACTTTTTGTTAATATGCTATACTCCGTATATGTTTATTTGAATGTAATTAGTGTGAATATATACTATTTAATATTGCTTTCATATATTTAATTTATTTAATTATAGTAAAATGACATTTTTGTTTCTATGTTACTACTCACACGCCAAATTCGATTAAATATTTAAAATGAATAACTATGACTCAAACCGCAGGTAACCATTCATTTGAGATACTCGAGTTTCCTATTATGCGAGTGTCCGGTTATCCGCTTAATATGGTTCTGATAGTAATATAAATCACCCGTCTCACAATAAATAGTATAAATTGTCCAACTAACCGAAGCGAACTACTTCGAAAATATCTCTACATTAACTTATTATGTGTAATCGTTGAAATTAACTCTTGAAATGGCTCATGCAATAAACCAGTTAATGATATACCTAACCAGTCATATTTACTCTCATCTTTCTTCTTTATAAATAAACACACAGATTTTACTAATCATATTCACCTGCACACACACACACCAAACAAAAACACTCTCATCTCATCTCAGAATTGTATAGTTTTTAAAAGTTCTAAAACATTTTAAATTTGTAGATATGTTGGTGCCGACCTTCAGGGACGAACTCAAGATTTTCAATAAAGTGTGGTACAAAAAAGATATTAGAACAACTAAAGTTAGTAAGGTAGCACAATTTTTTTGAGAGGTTACACATAAAAAAGACGACATTTTTGGAATTTTTTCGCACTTCGTGACCTCAAAATAAGTGTAGCATGTGCCAAATCCGATACCGATCTGGGTCCGTCTCTGCCGACCTTACCTTCGCTGCTGGAAATGTACAGTTTTTATATTTTTCTAAATTGCTGATAAATTTGTTGTTAAGTTTGACGTGTATGGGCTTATTTTAGTTAAACTTGTAATTTTTTTGTTGTTAATTGTTTCGTCTAAATCAATAGCTAAAATTTAAGTGTGTTTGTTTAAGCTTATTAAACGGGTTTGTAGCTTATTTTGAAACTTTATGATGATATCAAAAGCTTATATAACCTGAAAGGTTTCAAAATAAGCCATAAAATATAAGCATAATCCGAAAATAAAATAAGCCAAAAACGAACACCCATTAACCTGGGCTCTTTTTTGTTGCTACTAGTTTGATGTAGCTAAAAGTAAAATATGTAATCACTAATATATGTGTTAAATTCTTTTGTGAAGTATGTAAACTTACTTACCATGTTCATTATGACTTATGAGTGTTTGTCTCAGTTTGATAAAAGCTCTTTTAGATCCATGTTTGTTTTAGAGTTTTTGAAATTCATAACATTTTTTAGTAACAGGAATGGAGTCAACTTTTTTAGTGACAAAGTTGATAACAACGAGTTACACTAGTGAATGGGTAAATGAAGTGTTGATCCCTTTGGTTGGATCTATATTCTGTTAAGAATTAGTATAGTAGTTTGTAATCAAACTAAAACACTTTGAGCACTCTTACTAACACTGAATAAGTTATGCGAAATCTAACTTATAAAGCACAGAAGAACAGAATTACTTTTAACTATTCGATTCTCTTATTAATCGACTTGAATGAGGTACATGAAAGACATTGTACCTATGTTCCTTTTATAGAGTAAGGAACCCTAGAAACCTTAGAGTATTTGATAAAGATAACTATATCATAGACGATATATTATCAATATTCTAACTATTTAGGTATATCACATAAGATATACTCTAACTATAACTATGACATATCTTATACAAAGATATATTCGTCCTAATCATCATACCAGTACTTACTTTATAAGTAGCAGTACTTACTATGTACCGCGTTAATACTAACAGTACTTACATAACACTAACAGTACTTCAAATATACTAACGGTACTTGACACTTAACAAATAATTCCCAACAATCCTCCCCTAAACAAGAAATGATAACTTGTTGTCTTCTTGTTTCTCTTGTACTGGATGTATTAAAATACATGTCTTCATTCTTTCCTTCATCCTTGGATTGAACTTGGTAATTTGGATTTGTATCCAACTGAATGTAGCCAAACACTTCAAATGTAGATCTTCTTCTGATAAGATAATCTTCAAACATCATGAATATCATCTTTGTCTTCAAACGATGATCTTCTTGTGTCTTCTAAACATTCACTTATCTTTGCAGCATTAGTTATATTTCTTCTTGAGTTTAGTCTTTGAACTCTGAATCATGAACCTTTGTCTTGATTTGATGAGACAAAACCTTCTAAGTATTTTTCTTTGAATACTTCTTTGCTTGGAATCTTCATTCCTGAAATAAAACAGTTAACAACAAAAACCAATCTGTATTGGCTTCATGATTTTTAGCAAATCACCAGCTATCAACGGATTTGATAAATTCTTTACTAGTTATCCGTACACTCTGGAATAGCCAATACTTTATTCTTAAAGAATAAGGTGTAATGAAAACCTTACAATTTTTGGTAAATTGTCAACCCTCAACGGATTTGATGAAGTCTTTGCCTAGTACCGTTTGTCTAGGACTAGCCAACTCTTTGTCTCGAAACAAGGTGAGTTAGAACCATATAGTTTTTAGCAAACTATCAGCTTTCAACGGATTTGATAAGTCTTTACCACAAACCGTTTGCTTATGGACTAGCCAGTTCTTATGTGTGTTAGACATGGTGAACTAAGAACCATTTGTGAAGTGTGACTGAAAGTCAAACACTTAAGGCTCTTTCTCAGCTTCTTCCTCATCTTTCAAATCCTTGATTTGTTGTTTAACCATTCTGATCTACTCCAAAGCATCAGCAGATTCTTCTGTAACTTCCAATTGTTGTTCTAACATCCTTTCCAACAATCTTCTTTTGAAAGGGTAAGTTTTCTCTTGCAGCATATAGTATGTAACATCATCTACATCCAAAATATGCAATCCACATGACCTGTAATATCTCCAGTAACTAAGAAATCTGATTCTATAATTCCTTCAACATTTCTTGATCATAATTATGTGGCTCATACATAAAGAGAAATTCCCAGTATAATAGTGATACTTCAGTTTTACCTGCACTGACTTCTTGAACTAACCTTGAAAGATCTTGAATATCTTGTCTGTCAAGAATGTGAAGAATATCCTCCAAAAGTCTGAATACCCTTGTTATGCCATCAGTTCTCTGAATTCCATGAGTTTCAAGTCCTTGATCTGTAGAGTAAATCCATTTAGCAATGGATGCTCTCTTTCCAAAAATCTCTGTATCAATACATTGATCTTCAAATTTCACAATCTTCATCTTTAAGCTCTCATCATCATCACTATCCTCTGCTGTTGATTTAGCTCTCTTAGCTTTCTTCTTTGTCTTTGTTGACCTTTTCCTTTTAACACCCTCGGAAATTCCCTCAAGTTCTGTTGAACCGTCTTCCAAGTTTGTATGTACCGTCTCCTCAGTATGTACTGTTGTATGTACTATTGACTGTGTATGTACTGCTTGTACATTTTCAGTCTGAGCAATATCTTGAGCTTCAACTCCTGTATTCATTCTTTGAGCAGTCTCTTCCTCCCTTGAACTTACCTTCTCCTTTCTATTCTTCCTCACATAAGTGGTCTTGATAGGTGGAGATGTATTTGTAGGTTCAGCAGTACTTGGCTCAAATCTAGGAGTACTACCAAATTGCCTTTGTTTTTGCAGATGTCTCTTAAACTCTTCAACAGCTTTTCTATCTGCTTCAGATCCAATCTTAGCAAAATTCAATTCAGATTCTCTTATTTTGCTCATACAAAGTCTTGATTTCTTCAAAATTCTTCTTGACCAGCTGAAAATGAGTAAATCCCTTAACTTTCTTAAGAAAATTCATCATCTGATTTCTAATCTGCATAGTAGTTGGAGGCTTAATCTTTTCTTTGCTTCTCTTTTCAGCAAAGAATCTTTGTTGCTCCCTTACCAGATCATCAATCAATTTTGATTTCTCTTCTTCATCATATGCATCTCTCTCTTCATCTATCAATGAGTCTACAAGAAGCCCACTTGCATGTATTTAAGCTTAAATCCTGTCATACTCTTGTATGTTCCATTCTTGCTGTATTCTTTTAGCTTCTAGCAAATTCTGCTTTGATGCAAGCTCTTCCTGTAATTCATTTTCACGAATTTGTGCTTGCATTCTATAAGCAAATTCCTCATCATGGTCTATTTGATTAAATCTGTACATGACTTTGTTTATATCATCATCAGAATCACTTTCATCTTCAGACTCTGATAATATTTGCTTCTTCCCCTTATCCTTTGGATCAATCTTAGGTAGCTTCTTCTTCAACTTGGTAGCTCTTTCTTCATTAACTTGCTGTTGAATAACTATTCCATTAGTAGGATGTGAAGCTTGAACTTTCTTACCTTGAATTTGATTCTTTTTGGCAAGAACTTCTTGTTGTGTCTTTTTCTCTGCCTCTGCTTGTTTAGTCTTCTCAACTAAATTCTTCTTTCTTAAGTCAAGCAGCAATTGGGCTAAAGTCTCATCTTCTCCAAAAGGAGTTTGACTTTCTAGTGAAGGATGATCACCAACGGTACTTGCAATCGGCTTATTTGGCTTAGCAGTACTTGGGTCTTCAACAATGTCAACAGTACTTGCAGTCGGCTTAGTTGGCTTAGCAGTACTTGGATCTTCAACACTGTTGATTTCACCAGTATTAGACACATTTGTTTCTTCAATCACTTGTGTATCCCCAGATACTCTTTCTTCCATAGAAGCCATCATATCAACTTGCACCTCTTCAGTCTTATCTGATTTGTTGCTTTGTGGTGATGGAGCAGGAAACTAAACATTAATTTCCTCCAACTTCTCACAGAAAGCACTCCAATTTGTGTGAAGTGGTGATTGAGATGATGGTTCTGGCTGAGTTACCAATGTTACTTCAACTTGTGGCTCCTCTGGAGTAGGTTGTGGTTCTTGCTGCTGAATCTCCATATCTGAAGGTCCATCCACACCAGTCTCTAAACCAGTTCCATCTGCATAAGTCCCCATGACATCTATATCCATTTCAAAATTGATGTCATTGCCAGAGATCCTTGTCTGATTATCAGAAGAAGGTGGTTGTCCTTCATAATTCCTCCCCTGTTTGGTTGCATTCAGTTGCCTTTTCTTGTGGTTCCTGAATCTTTGCTTCTTGATGGCATACTTCTGAATAGATCTATGTTGCCTCATCCAAGGTGACACTTTGTTCCTTAGCTTGATTAGGCTAGCTTCCAATTCAGCAATTTTCTTGTCTTGAACAAGCTTTTCTTTCTGCAACACATGTACCTGTTGGGACAAACTTGTACACAAAGCAGTTAAATTTACAACATCCACCACCTCTGGTGCTTGTGCTTGTGGTGAACCACTAGCAGCAATAGAAGCAGCATGTGTGTGGATCATCTCATAAGTGTTTGGTGGAACACCAACATTGTGAGAAGAAGATTGTGAATCTTCTTGGGAATGGGAACTATGGTGAGAAGGAGTTTGCTGAGAAGCACTAGCATTGCTAGGTTCCTCACCTTCTTGATTGGCAGGTTGGGCTAACATATGAGCAAACAATGGTGTTACTGTTCCTGTAAGGCATTGCCTTGTTTGGTCAAGAAAGAGAAGGTTCTCTTTGTGAATGTAGGAACATCCCATGTATCAGTTAACTCTGGTAGGTTAGGTATTTGGTCACTAACTAAAGCCTGAATGAATCTAGGATACATTAAAAACTTCTTAGTCCCTTCCAAATTCCTAGTCATGCCTTCAAAAATTCATTTTGAAAAATTAAAAACCATGTTATTTGCTAGACAAACACCAGCTGATGCCAATGCAACAGGAATTTGATCAAAAGATGTACTTTTAGAACTTAAACAGTGAATAATAGCATGAAAAAGCAATTTCCATTGAGGTGAAAATAATGCTTTAAAGAAAGTAAGACTTTCCCTACCACCTCCATAGCCCATGGTTGCAAGGCCATCATAAATCTCTGTATTATTAAGCATACTAAGTCCATTTTCATCATTTAATCTCAAACTTGCTCGTAGCAGTACCTCAGTTACATATATGTTTCTATGATTCACCTTAGCCTTAATGCAAGGTTGATCAAACCGAGTACCTAATACAACATTATTCCAAAATTGTTCAACAATGGAAATAGAGACAACTGGACTTACAGTGAGTGTAAAGCGAACATGACTTCGAGATAGGAAACCAAGCATCTCATGGAAACCAAGAGAGTCATCATTCGTAGCAAGATTCGCAACTAAATTATGCTTTGAGATTACTTGTAAAGCAGCCATTAGTATTTTTGATGATCGAAAGGTTAGAGAGAAGGTTATAGAATCAAGAGATAAAAATAAAAGATTAGGTGAATCAATTGTGTAATTGGAGTAAGTATTTAAGTTAATAACAAACCCAAGCGCGAAGAAACTGCAAAATTTACAAAAGAGACCCTTAACGGTACAACGGACATGTAGCGGTACATGGAACATAAGCGGTACTTGGATTTGTGCTAGCGGTACTTGGAGTAACAACGGTACCTCACAATATTGACCAATTCATGCTTTCCACTAACAATGTATCCTCTTTTATCTTTTTCTATGAACCTGCAATTACATCAAAAACACAAAACATAGACTATATAATAAAAAATAATAAAAATTTGTACAACTATTACCTCCCCTCAACATATACAGCATGTTATTGGTTGACCATACCAATGTGTGTCACCAAGAATTCTAATCTCTTTGCATCAAATGCCTTGGTCAACAAATCAGCTACATTGTTGTCTGTATGAATCTTCAAGACTTGAATAAGCTTTTTGTCATAAGCATCTCTTATAAAGTGATGTCTTATTTCAATATGCTTGGTCTTGGAGTGAAATACTGGATTCTTGACAATGCATATAGTACTTTCATTATCAATGTAAATCTTGGTGTTCATGAAGTTAAGCCCATAGTCCAACAAATGATTTTGAATCCAAAGTACTTGTCCATAACAATGAGCAGCAGCTACATATTCAGCTTCAGTTGTAGAAGTAGCACAATGATTTGCTTCTTACACTGCCATGATATGAGTCTTCTGCCTAGGAATTGACAACCTCCTGTTGTGGATTTCCTATCATGATTAGCTCCAGCATAATCACTATCTGAGTAAGCTTCCAATTCAAAGGTGGAATCTCTAGGATACCATAATCCTAAATTGGGTTAACTTTTAAGATATTTAAAAATCTTCTTCACATCATGTAGATGTGACACCTTTGGATGAACTTGGAACCTTGAACAGGCACACACAACAAACATTATATCTGGCCTTGAAGTAGTAAGATACATCAATGAACCAATCATTGACCTGTATAGATGAATGTCAACATCTTCTCCATGTTCATATTTTGATAGAGACTTCTTGGCTTCAAAAGGTGTGCTTGTACTCCTTGTATCCATACATGAAAATTTCTTCAAGATTTCAGTAACATATTTATCTTGGCTGATAAATATTCCATCTTTCCTTTTTTGACTTGCAGTCCCAAAAAGAAAGTTAGTTCTCCCATAGAACTCATTTGAAATCTTCCTTTCATCAAAGCTTCAAACTCTTCACACCATGTCTTCTTGGTAGAACCAAAAATGATGTCATCAACATAAACTTGAACTAGAATGATGTCTTTAGCATTCTTCTTGATGAACAGAGTTTTGTCAATGGTTTCTCTCCTATATCCATGTTCTAGCAGAAAATTGGATAAGGTTGCATACCAGGCTCTTGGA
Source organism: Glebionis coronaria (assembly GCA_025667525.1). Lineage (NCBI taxonomy): Eukaryota > Viridiplantae > Streptophyta > Magnoliopsida > Asterales > Asteraceae > Glebionis > Glebionis coronaria. Next base: position 603,431,225 of record CM046875.1, on the reverse strand, counting down.
GCTTGATGCAGACCATAAAGTGCTTTGATAACATTGTAGACTCTATTGGGGAATTTAGGATCTACAAAACCTGGAGGTTGTGAGACATATACCTCCTCTGAAATAGTACCATATAGAAAGGCACTTTTCACATCCATTTGATAGATTATAAATCCCATATATGATGCAAAGGCGAAAAATAACCAAATGGCTTCTATCCTTGCCACTGGTGCAAAAACCTCATCATAGTCTATCCCTTCTTCCTGTCTATAGTCTTGAGCAACAAGTCTTGCCTTGTTACTCACAAAACCCCTCTTTCATCCTTCTTATTCCTGAAGACCCATCTAGTACCAATTACTCTTTTACCTGAGGGAAGATCCACAAGAATCCAAACTTTTTGTAGCTCAAATTGTGTTAATTCTTCTTGCATGGCATCTACCTAACTTTCTTCATCAAGAGCCTAAGAGATGTTTTTGGGCTCTACTTGAGATAAGAAACAAGCAAACAAACAATGCTGAGTGTCTTTATGATTTGTTCTCTGCTGTTGTTTGACATAACTCACTAGTGCATGAGTTTCAATATTGGTTTGCAGTTGTCTTCTAGTTTGTACAGCAGATTTGGGATTCTAATAATCTGTGTAGTAGGATGGTTGACTTTATGAGTGGGAATAGAACTGACTGGAATTTCTGTTTCCAAAATTGTTGAAATCAGTTACCGCACCCTGCTCATCATAGGAAGCTTTAGAGAAGATTCCTTCAGCTGGACTAGCATATAAGTCTTCATCGTCTAAGGCTTGTAAAATCTCTTCTAGTGAGTCAACAGATTTGGCAGATTTTGACTTAGCAGTACTTGCAGATGAAGTACCGCTAGGTGTAGTATGTACTGCTGAGTGTTGTGACTCAAAAGATTCTTCTCCTGAATGCTTATTAGCAGATGTAGCATTCTTTTCTTGATCTTGAAGCCTCTGAAGCTCCCGGGAGGCTTGATCATCACTTGATGGCATGGTTTGCTTCTTGGGAGTTGCAGACATGGGAGTAACAGTAGGCATGTTGGGCACATAGACATGAATATCATCATCTGATGAAGAAACATCTTCTTGAGTACCTGCATTAGTTGCACTTGACTCCATCCTTTTGCAACGAATAGTAATCCATAGAGTTAGTTAGATAATCTAAATCAAACATCCAAGCATAACCTATTCCTGGGACATTGGGTTTATTTTATAAGAAATTGACATGATAATTTTCTTCAACTTTCTTAGTTGCCAAATTATAAACCCTATATGCTTTATTTTGCAATGAATATCCTACAAGATATCCTGGATCAGACTCTCCATCAAACTTTCCCAAATAATCAAGAGTATTTAGTATAGACACATGACACCCAAAAGGTCTTAAATGACTTATGTTAGGCTTTACATCAGTCAAGAGTTCATAAGGTGTTTTGTTTTGAGGCTTGGTTACTAGGACTCTATTTAACACATAACATGCAGTATTGATTGCTTCTGCCCAAATGGTATTTGGCAAAAGTGAATCAGCCAGCATAGTTCTAGCAGCCTCAATCAATGTCCTATTCTTCCTTTCAGCTACTCCATTTTGTTGTGGAGTTCTAGGATTACTAAATTGTCTCTTAATTCCTTTAGACCTATAGAATTCATCAAATTCAGCATTTTTAAATTCTGTCCCATTATCAGTCCTAATGATTAAAACCTGTTTTAGTGAACTGCTTTTCAACTAAAATGATAAAATCCTTTAGTAATTCACTTGTTTCACTTTTAAGAGCTAAAAAGAAAACCCAACTGAATCTACTATAATCATCATTTATGACTAGACAAAAGGTCTTATGACTAATGCTTCTAATAGAAACTGGACCAAACAAATCCATATGCAAAATCTGCAAAGGTTTTGTCACAAACAGTCTTGGTCTTACAAGAGGCTCTATGTTGTTTACCTTTTTGACAAGCAGCACATGTGAAATCATTTTGAAAAGATTTGTTAGGTAGACCTCTAACCAAATACCTTTTCATCAATCTGTTAAGAGTCTTGAAATTCACATGACCTAACCTTCTATGCCACAAATTTGACTCATCTAAAGAAGCCTTAGCTAGCAAACATGTAATGCCACCTGTTGGAGTAATAGTAAGATTAAAGGTGTACATATTTTCTTGCCTGGGTACTTTAAGCAGTTTTTGAGATTCCTTAGGCATCTCAAAGTCTTTAGACAACACCAAGCAGTCTTTATATGTGAATAGCACCTTGTTCTTCTTATCGCACATTTGTGATACAGAAAAGAGATTGAACTCATTCAATTCTTTTACAAAGAACTCATCTTCAAATTCCAACTTTCCTGTGTTGATTTTCCCTTTGCCAGTGATTCTACCTTTGCTACCCCCAAAGGCTACTGGACCTCCTCTGAATTCTTCAAATTCAGCAAGAAAATCTTTGTTTCCTGTCATGTGTCTTGAGCATTCACTATCTACTATTCCTTTATCTTTTAATTCATCAATGAGATGCCCCTGCACACAAATAAAACTCATTAGTTTTTAACAGGGACCCAAGCCACATTTGGCTCAGATCTTGTGGGACCTACACATTTAAGAGTTTGTACTGAAGCATTCCCAGTAATGCTACTTTTACTCTTATACTTCATGCTTTCATTTATGTAGTCAAAGTCATAGGGCGACTCTATGTGCTCATACATCTTTGACTTAAGTACTGCTTTAGTGGTACTTGCTTTAACACATGATTTATCTCTTTTAGGAACCCACATTTGCACTGGTTTGTTTTTATCCTTACTTCTAGGTGTTTGAACTTTTTCAAAAACTTTCTTAGAAGTATTGGAGAACTTTGGTTTTACAGATTTTAAACCAACAGTACTTAAGTTTGGCCTAGCAGTACTTGCCGGTACTTGCTTTACCAGACTTTAAAGGTACTAGACCTTGTTTCATAAGTACTGCCCTAGGAACAAAACTTTTGGTAGAGTTCATATTAACCTGTTTAACTACCCTTGTGTGATCAAACTTAGGTTTGTCATTTTTAAGTTTCTGATTCCTATAAACCTGTGCATTTTTCCCATTACTGTTTTTCATGACCCTTTGTGTAGCCTTTTGTTTCATAATTTTATCTTCATGTAATGTACAATCTTTGATAAAATGACTTAGACTACCACAAACATCACATCATTTTCTTCTTAAAGAAGACCCAAAAGGTTGTTTTGACTTTACTTTTTCAAAACCTAGCCCACCCCTTTTGACTTTATTATGTTTTATATTGTTTTCCAATATCTTGCTAGGAGTTTTTACCTGCTTGGGAGCAGAACTAGACTTAGATTCCTCAGCAACAAAGTTGTTCATTAAAGGTGGATAAACAATATTTTGGTCACAACAGTCTTTTCTTGGGACAAAGTACTAGAGTTTAAGACATTATTAATCTTAGGTTCTTCTAACTCTATACTAGTATCATTACAAGGGGGCATGAAAATTCCTGATAGTAGTGGAGGAACTGCCTTCATTCCTTCAGCATCTATCATTTTCAGGTGTATCATCTACCTTACTAGAACTATCAAAAATCCCTTTTGATAAGTCCTTGTCAGTTAAGGTTATCCCAGGTTGGTCCTCAATATATCCTAGGCCTGTTTTATCATAATACCCCATTTTTGAATTAATCAATTTTCCCAATCCTTTAGAGGATTTTTGCCAATGACTAATCACTTCCCTTTCATTACAAAGACTGGCTTTTAAAGCTTCATTTTCTGTTGATATTTTTAACAGTTGCCTTTCAAAAGCTTTTATTTCCACATCTTTTTCCCTCATTTGAAGAGTCAAAATCCTAATTTTCTCTTCATAGTTTTGTTGAGCCTTTTTGTACACAATTATATTTTCTTCTAATTTAACAACACCCTGTTTAAAAGCAGTTAATTCTAAAGTGCATGTGTTAACCTTTTGATACTGTTCCTCTAGTTCTACTTTTAGGCTATTAAATTTAAGAAAACAGTCTTTAGAACAAGGATGTACCTCAGTATCTTCATGTGAGGAGAGCCATTAAACCAATATCTTCTTCTTCTTCTTCTTCTTCTGCCCAGTTCACCACTCCATCTACACTAATCAATGCTTTGGTTCCTTTAGGACTCCTGCTATTTCTTTTTGGAAAGCTTTTAGTTATTCTTGGACTGGTTCTATAGCTGTGCTTGGACTTCTGATTGCTATCTTCAGCTTTATCTCTAGAGCATTCTCTTGCAAAGTGTCCATTCCTTCCACAGTTATAGCATTCAACTTTGGGCTTGTCATATCCTAATTGCTCATTAGGATCAACAGTCATTTTTCTTCCAGTCTTCTTGAAGAACCTATTAGATCTTACTGACACCATAGCAGCTTGCATTTAAGATCCATCTCTTCAACATCAGCATCATCCACTTGGAACAAGTCATTGAGTGTTAATCTTGGCCTATTGTCATGTCCAGCGAAGAATGAGAAGGCATCATTGTCACTAAACAATGGTGAAGACCTTCCATGTAGATTTTGAGAGACTATTGGACTGCTTTCAATACTTTGTGGGTGAGTACTGCTTGTAAGTCCTCCAACGGTATTTGTGAAGTATGTACCACTGCTAGATCCACTAGCGGTATTATGAAAGTAAGTTGTTGTAGAGATGATCAAAAGCCAAGTTAGACTTTGAAGTAGTTGCTGTCTTTACTTCAGTGCCTTTCACATTCATCTCATATGCTCTAAGATTGTTGTAGAGATGATCAAAAGGATTTGTTTCCAAATCATCTCTTGTGATGAAGTGCATAGCCATTGCTTTCCACTCTGGTGGAACACTTCTTAAGAATTTTAAATTAGCTTCTTCATTAGGAATTACTTGTCCATAAACTGCTAACTGAATAAGCAACTTGCTGAACCTTCCATACCCACCATGTATCCCCTCTATACTGGTAATTGATAAGTTATAAAATTCTTGTTTAAGAATAATCTTCTTAGTCTTATTAGATTTGTCATTGCCCCTAAATCTAAGTTTAATAGCATCCCACATAGCTTTAGCATCCTTATAATGATGAAAGCTTGGTAGAATTTCTTCAGAAAGAGCCATAGCCAAAGCAGTTCTGGCTTTTCTCTCTCTGATCTCTGCTTGTACCTCCTCAGCAGTCACAACAGGTAGAACATAGCATGTATTGTCTGGTAACCAGTGTAGCTTCTTTGGTGTATTCCCATTCTTGATAACTTGCCACACAGTGTGATCTGTGTGATTCAAGTAATGTTCCATCTGCATAGCCCATGTCTCATAATTGTCACCTTTGAGAACTGGGAGTTTAACAGCAGACAGAGTATGAGAAGGTGTTGGTGTAGAGGTAGCTGCAACATTCATGGCTTGAACACCTTGTGCTGGTGCAGGATGCACAACTTGTGGTTGTCCATGTGGTATAGGATCAGGGTTCTAAACATCATTCAAGTGAGCATCATCACCTTCTGGTTGAGACATTGAGTTTTGGGATGTGTGGAGTGTTTGGGGTTGTGTTCTTCTTTTTCAGAGTTTCTCAACAAGCTCTGATACTACTTGTTGATCCCTTTGGTTGGATCTATATTCTGTTATGAATTAGTATAGTAGTTTGTAATCAAACTAAAACACTTTGAGCACTCTTACTAACACTAAATAAGTTATGCGGAATCTAACTTATAAAGCACAGAAGAACATAATTACTTTTAACTATTCGATTCTCTTATTAATCGACTTGAATGAGGTACATGAAAGACATTGTACCTATGTTCCTTTTATAGAGTAAGGAACCCTAGAAACCTTATAATATTCTATAAAGATAACTATATCACAGACGATATATTATCAATATTCTAACTATTTAGGTATATCACATATATACTCTAACTATAACTATGACATATCTTATACAAAGATATATTCGTCCTAATCATCATAGCAGTACTTACTTTATAAGTAACAGTACTTACTATGTACCGCGTTAATACTAACGGTACTTACATAACACTAATAGTACTTCAAATATACTAACGGTACTTGACACTTAACAAATAATTCCCAACATGAAGTTTGATGTATCCATAAATAAGATAAAATTTTTATCCATATCTAATGGATGCTAGTGCTCAACGCCTTTGAAGGGGCCTAGCCTTATCCTTTGTTTATTAGTTACCCTCTCACCATATATGTAATCCACATTTCTTTTATTTTTTCTAAACACATAGAAGCTACAAACCATGGATTGGGCCTCGTTTAATCATTGTAAAATTTTACAAAACTTGAATCTGTACTGATCATAATATCAAACGTTTTATATACTGCACAACTAGCCAACACATCACAAACATCTAGTTTTTTAAGAACAAGTGTCATGGGTAAGACCCATAGTTTTGAGATCGTTTTATGTTTATTTTATGTGTTACGTGTCTGTTTTTTAAGTTTATTTTAGCAAATGTGTTGTGTGTGTTTTTTAAAGTGTGTTTGAGACGATAGTAAAAATAGAAAACGTCAAAACTACCTTTGTTTTTCGAAAAAGGGAGGGCTATTTCAGACATTTCCTGAAGATTTACTTCTAATAGTACGACATCTTTTACTTAGTAAAGCAAAACGCTTAGTGTAGATTTCATTTGTCTAAAAAAATCAATTCTTTATGTATTTGGTAATAATTATATAATTAGCAAATATAGAAAGAATCGATTTTTTGGACGAATGAAATCTTCAATAAGCGTTTTGGTTTACTAAGTAAAACATGTGGTACTAATAGAAGTAAAGCTTCATGAAATGACCAAATAGCCCTGACTTTTTCCAAAAGCAAAGGGTAGTTTTTATATTTTTCATTTTTACTGTCGTCTTAAAAAGACATAAAAAAACACACATACATTTGCTAAAACACACTTAAAAAACACATATATAACACATAAAAAAACACAAAACAATCTCAAAACTATGGGTCTTAAACATGACACCATGATACTTGTTCTTAAAAAACTAAATGTTTGTGATCTATTGGCTAACCGTGTAGTTTATAAAACTTATAATACTATGATCAGTAAGGATTCAAGTTTTGTACAATTTTACAATGATAAAAAGAGGCCCAATTCATGATTTTTAGCTTCTCTATGTTTATAGAAAATGAAGGAAATGCGGATTACATATATGATGAGAGGGTGACTCATAAGCAAAGGATAAGGCTAGGCCCCTTCAAAGGCGTTGAGCACTTACATCCATTAGATATGGATAAGAATTTTATCTTATTTATGGATACAACAAAATTCATTTACCATTCACTAGTCTCACTATTTTTTATCAACTTTGTCACTGGAAAAGTTGACTCCATTCATGTTCTTGACAACTTACTGTTAGCCTCAAAATATTGAGTCAAACAAGAATGTTCGGTCATAAGTTTATATTGTAATATTTAATAGAACGTTGTAATAGTTAGTTAAAATAGTCGTGACATTACGGGATTGATGGTTAGCTTAAAAGACCTCTTTTAAGGTACTAAGCATTTTATTCAAGCCCGACCCAAAACATATATAGTCTATTAAGAAGCCCGCATGTGGGTGGACTATATAAGCACCCTCCTAGCATGTTAGGAGGGTTGGTTGTTCATTTTTTCTTAATCTATTCTTCCCATAGTTTCACACACTTCTCTCTACTTTCTCTCACTACTTTCTCTCTCAAGAATTCATATCTTTTCATCTCTATTTTCTTGTTTAATCATCTAATAATATGGGACAACATTTGGTATCAATAGCCACGGGGTAGATACGTGATTGGTTTTGGTTTTCATATTGATTTCGTGGGTTTTTCTTCCTAAATTGCTCGAATCATAATTTTTTTTTGCGTTTTCGTGGTGTTAGTTAGTAGAAAAATCAACTACATAGGCGTGGTAGTGATTTGGGTTACTTAGATTGGTTAAAAACGCGAAATTGTGTGGTGTTTGGCTTCTTTTTAGGCTTGAAATCTCGAAAATCATAAAGTTCTTCCAACATCCTATTTTTTAGGAATTTCTGCCATAATTTCGCAATATTGTGTTACATTGCGAAATTGAATACATCTAAAGTATTGCGGATTCATTCCCTGATTGCGAAATCATATGATTTTGTAGATTGCGGAATTGAATCTTATTGGTTATTGCGGAATTGTGTGTTATTTAAGTAATTGCGGAATTGAAACCTAGTGGTTATTGCGGAATCTTATGTTTTAATGATTACAGAATTATAAGAAATTGCGGAATTGAATCCCTGTGTGAATTGCGGATTTGAAAGTTCTTTGAATATTGCGAAATTATAACTCTTCAATATAGCGGAATTAAACTCTTCAAATATTGCGGAATTATAACTTTAGGGGATTACGGAATTGAACTTTTCAACTATTGCGGAATCATACTTCACCAAGCATTGCGGAATCTTGCACTTATTGCGGAATCTTGCACATATTGCGAAATCTTTGCACATATTGCGGAATCTTGCACACTATTGCGGAATTGAATATCTTCACTGCGAAATCTTTGTTAATTTTCGAAAAATGTGTTTTTGAAATTTTTTAACAAACTTCACGAGTTTTTTGGTTTAAGAATTTTTGGTTCCTCAAGACGACATTATTTAGGGTTTTTCACATAGTTTCTCGAAATATCAACCACAATCCAATCACACCTCATCTACTTAAGATCCTATTCACTTCTACACTTCAAAGATTATCGAGATGGATTCTACTCAAGAATATCGTGTGACAAACAACAACATCATGGTGGCGGGTAATAAAGAGAGACTACCAATGCTTGTGACTGGTCGATATGCACAATGGCAATCACGATTTCTTCGATATCTTGATACTAAACCCAATGGTGATGTTCTTCTACGTTGCATCAAAGAAGGACCCTATACTCTCACTACAATAACCATTCCTACAATTCCAACAACCGACTCGACGACCGGTTTCGATGAGCAAACAATTGAGGAAACATATGAAAACACTTCGAAAGAGAAACGTGCTTGGATAGATGCAGAGAAGGAAGAAATCTATCTGATTTTAAGTGGAATTGGAGATGATATATTCTCAACAGTTGATGCATGTTCTACTGCTAAAGAGATGTGGTTTGCCATTGAACGCTTGCAACAACGAGAATCACTTAACAAGCCAAATGTTAAAACTAACTTGTTCTGGAACTTTGGTAAGTTTACTTCATTGGATTCATACTACTCAAGGTTCTACAAGATGATGAATGACATGACAAGAAACAATTTGCAAGTCTCCACCATGCAAGTCAATGTGCAATTTCTATAGCAACTTCAACTAGAGTGGACACGGTTCGTAACTTTGGTGAAACAACAGAGTAAGTTAGACGAGGTCAACTATCACACGCTCTTTGACATTTTGAAACAATTTCAGAATGAGGCAAATGAACTTCGTGCTGAAAGGATAACAAAGACTGCTAATCCACTTGCTTTGGTGTCTACCACTTAACACGTCCAAGATCATCGCTCTCGTGCTCCAAAGTCATATTCCACTACACCCTCCTCACCAAGATACTCCACTACATCCTCTTCACAAAGATACACCACTTCATCTAAGTATTCAGATCCCACAGGATCACGAGACAAAGAACCAAGAGCACCATCACCATCACCTGAGCCATCATCTGAAGAGGACAGTGATGAAGAACTAGCTCAGAAGGATAGGGAAATGAAACAACAAATTGCTTTCATTATGAAGACCTACAAGAAAATCTTCAAACCCACCAACAACAATCTTCGAACATCATCTAATACAAGGAACCAATATGTTGAGAGTCCTCGAAGGTATGACACACGTCAACGTGATGAAAGTCCTCCAAGGTATGATCGACGTAATCCAACACATGTTGAGGGTTCCACACGGTATGATCGACAAACTGCTAAGTATGATACTCAGAGGATTGCTACTTCTTGTGAGAACCCGTAATTTTCCCTGCATTATTTTATTCTTTTTTTTCTTGTTTCTTGAATTTTTCAACATATTACATTTTCTTATATTGTTATATGTAAATCCTGAGATTCTTACATTTTTTTAAATTATACTTTTTAAGTATTTTTCTGATAATCGATAAATACTTTGTATGGAATTATAAAATTTTTATTTTACTTTTCTATATTTAATTTGAATCAAAGATTTTGATTTAAAATCACCCGCGTGCGTTTTACAACGAGTTTATTCAAAATCAATGTACAACGAGAATTCCTAGTGATCGCGATACCGACGGATGCCCAAAATATTACGTTTATTTATCGATTGTTTCGATAATTAATATTTTCGACGATTTCGTTTTAATTACGTATTAAGTCGTGTCGGGAAATCGTTTAATCATTTTTATGATGCATTGTAACTTTTGAAAAGTATTTTTACGAAACCCGAGCCCCGTAAATATTTTCAATATTTACCAATAACCATTTTCTACCCTTTTAAAACTATTAATTATTTTTAAGTCCACAAGTTTGCAAGTTGGCAATATTGGACCCTCCACTTAACTAGCCATATAAAAGGCTTTTTACTTCCACCAACTTACACACACAATCACTTTTATAAAAAAGACATAATCTTCTCCCACCACCACCCTATTGCCGCCACTCCCCACCACAAAACACCACAATTCACCATCATCCACCTTGATTCATTAAAAACAAAATAAAGACCCCTTCTTAGAATTGAATTGTGATTCTAATGATACTAAATTTTTACACATGCATCAAGTTTTTATAAACTTATGATTTCATGATTGTATGATGTTTTAATCATTATGCATGTGTTGTTTTTGGTAAGATTATGTTGTTTTGATCATAAAAAGTATTGTTTTTAATCTTTGATTTTTGTTAGATTTTTCATACAAGTGTTTTTAGGAGTGTTTGGTTGATAGGAATGATGGTATAGTGATCCTAGAGGTATGGGAATGATTGGTTTTGGTTGAAAAATGGATTTGACTTGTTTTCTAAAAGGCTATTTTGGGACAGCAGGTATTAAACAGATTTTTCGTGGGTTTAAGGTCTGAGAAAGGCTAATATTATTTGATATTGTTGTAGAGTTTTCCGAGACGGTCGTTTTGGTATAAAATAGAGCTTCTAAGTCATTACGAGTCAAAAGTTATGCTAGTTTTAGTTTTCGTGTACCGGGAGACGCAAGTCGGCACAATCCGAAATTATGGCTAATTTTGGGTCGACTCTCGGGGACTTTAGGCTTGGTTAGATAAATGTATCTACTGGTTTTCAAAGTTTACAAACTTAGTTTGATGAGTCTAGTAGTGTTTTCAAAATACTGATTGTCGAATTAGCACTTTTAAAGTGGTCCAAACGGTTTTACAAAACAAGTATACAAATCTGTCCTAAATTTGGAGTCGGGTAAAGTGTCGAGCTGATGGATTTTAAAGTGTAAACTCTAGTTCAAATTTTGGTGAGGTCTTATACAGGTTATAAGTGACCTTGACACCAATTTTCATCTAAAACGGACAAGTCTAGATAGGGTAGATCGGTGTGTACATTCGGAGTGTACTTGCTGATTTTTAATTTTGGACATTTAGTTCAATGCTTGTGTTGCGTGAGTTTCAGTATTCACCATCGGACATGGTGACTTACTCAAGTGCTTAGTCATTATATAAATGACTTAGCTACTGGTCCAAGTAAGGGTAAAGGATAGTTTGACTTGCGTTGACTTGGCGTCGTATGACGGGTCATTCTCAAGTGTTCAAGTGTTCAAGTGTTTTAACGTGTAGTGTTGAAATACATGGTTAGTATGAATTCATTTGGTTCGTGTCAATGGTGTTGAAACATGAATACTTTGAAAACATTTGAGTCATATTATATTTGGTATATATATCGATATTGAGTTCGAGTCTTAACGCGCGTCTTATTGTGATAGGTTGCGGTTTTCGTGTTTCCCGGGCATCCATATCGTCGGTGATCGTCTCACTACATTGTTTCTACTCAGTTACTGAGTACCGTGATTGACTTACCTCATGGCTAAGGTGAGTTCATAGCCCCTTTTTACTTGTACATGGTTTCTAAATACGGGGTGAGATTTTACATGGTGGAACACAACCATTTAAAACTGTGTGCTATCCTCAACTTGTATGCTATCCAGAAATTGTATGCTTTCCAGAACTTGAGGATTTCAAACTGATTCTCATTGATATTATTGCTTTTAGTCTAGCCTTAAGTTTCCTCTCCTGATCATGAACCTTTAATTAATCCTGCTACCAAGCGCGAATGTTGTCGGTGGATCCATCGGGATTGACTATCCCCGTCCCGATTACCTTGACGCACTAATATTTGTTTATTCACTTGATTATTTAGGCTGAATACTGACTAGAGGAACTTACACTGAGTTAAGCTTCGGTTCATGAACTAAACAACAATAATAATGTTACGGACAATGGTTACTGTACATAACCATTTTCCCCTATTTCTTGTTTTACAAATGAATGCTTGTGTTCCACATCCTTATTACTAAACCTATGAATATCACTCAACTTTATGTTGACGATTTTACATGTTTAATCTCAGGTATTATTACTTAGCTTTGCTTGGATGGGAGCCCGCAGGAGATTATCGCATATTAGAGATCTATGTGATGCTTTTGAAAGATTTGTTTTATATAAACTATCAGAAATTTATTCAATCTTTTGGGCAACTTATTGTTATAAATCGAGACGAAATAATATAATTTTCCGTTTTTAAAACTCTGGGACCTATGTTTAAAAACTCTGACTTTTTATGATGTAATGTACATGTTTTTATTTCGTCAGCTTTGTATGAACTGTAATTCATTGTTTCTTGTATTATGACGTGTTACCCCCTCGTTGCCTAGTTGTTCCATGTCAGATTTTGGGGGTCTCACAGATTGGTATCAGAGCGATGGTTATAGGGAACTGAGTCATTTTTCAAAACTTAGTCTATAATCGAAAGTTCAATTATTTCATGTTTTTAAGTGTCAATCACAGAATCTTCCAATGTTGTTCGATATCTGCGCGGGTAACTCTCTAATCCTTATTATTTACTTTTAATTATCGTTATAGTATTTCATCTCTTGATTACATGTTGAAATATTACATTACTTTAATGACGATAATTACTATGTCATTTCAAAGCCTTTGTGCTTCATGAATTATCATTGAATGTTACTGTGATTACATCTGCCTATACTATATTTCTTGAATTCTTGTTCTTGTGAATTGATCTTATTGCAATGATTTTATATCGTTATGACGTTACATACTTGTATTCAGAGCGCGTATGATGCCGACTTTTCATTGCTCATTTTTCTGTGTACTATTGCTATTCATTTATGCATGATACAACTGACTTCATATGCTCGTTCGTTTTGAACCGTCTGTTTTTCTCGATTCGCTGTTACACGTTGTGCATACTCTCGAGATACCATTATTCGGAATTTAGAAGTGTTGTTTTCGATAAAACTCCTGATTTTCATTTTACTACCGTGTGTGTTGTTTTCATTGTTTAATTCTTTTAAGATATCTATTTAGATATCCAATTTGCTTGTCGACCATTTGTGATTGGATGACTTGAAAATAGTCTTTAGACCATTGTGTAGCTTAATGTGCCTCCGAAAAAGACTAAAAGACATCGTGTGAGTCACACATCTCGAAGTATTCGTTGAATCAGTACCTGAATAATATCGTGGATTTTCGTAACTTGATTGACCTTTACGCCATCGTTCTACACGACATTTGTACATGGATTACATTTTATTTCATTGATCATTCTACGTTTCGACTTCGACTTACAACATCCGTTGTACCTTGAACACATGATCGTCATTTATTATGTGACGATTGTTTGGAATACGGTCCTACTTGTATCCTCCCTTTTTCATTAAACCTCTTCGCCTGAGGAGCGTGACTTGTTAATATTTTGTTTCTTCTCGGTATGTCTTGTGATTTTGGAAAATCACGCTGCCAGGAGACCTTCCTGCCTTGCATCTTGCAATCGAAGAAACGGATGTCATGCGTTGTTGTTGATTTCTTAGTTTTCGTTGGTATTCTTGAACCAATTCTATACTGTGTTTTCTTTACATGATAAATTTACAATTTATTCTCTTTCTTCTTGATGGAATCCACAAGTCTTGTGTGTACATTAATTTTGAATTATCATGAAACTTAGATTTAATTTCAAGCTGTGTCGAGAAAATATTTTTATAACTTTAGACATAAAAATATATTTCTACTTGTTGAGACGTCCATTTAGGACATAAAATTTGACCAGTAAACTTTAAAATCGAGCAAGTTACGCTTATTTGAGATTGTAAAATCTAAGAAGTTATTTTCTGAATAATGCTAAAATATCATTTTGTTGACATATTTAATGCAAGGGCATTTTCGTCTATTTTTATTCCGTTTCAAGTCTTGGGTAAAACTAGAAAGTTGTTCAAAACACTGTTTTACATCGAAATGCATTAGATTTTGAGTCTTAGAATATCGTTTAGTGAGTTAATTGGTCTAGTCAAACCCAAAAGTCAAAACTGATAGACTTTAAAAATATGATTTCAAGCGTTTTTTGAGTTCGTTTGAGCTCGTAAAACTTTAACTAATGATATTTTGCAAACTAAAAACAATGATTGCGTTTGAACAAGTATAAAATAGTAACTTTGAGTTCGGTCATACATATACAGAGATCTTGAACTTTTCAAATTCGGTAACTTCCTAATATAGAAACTTTTCGGAGTGATTGTACTATTTGTTAACTGATACCCTAAATTCTTAAAAGTGTATTTTTGTCAAATAAATTACGATGTGCACATACGGATTCCTTATTCCTTTCTTTTATATATGACTTAATTGTCATTCTATATTGTCTTTCTTTGCTTCTATCGTACCACTGAATTGGACCGAGGTTGAAGTTCTTGCTTTCGTATCGTTCGTTATCATTTTGGCACGTGTCTCCTGACGCTTCCTGCTAAATCTCTTGAAACCTTATCACCTTGTAACCATTTTGTTGACTGTCTTGAACTACTCCTTATTTCCCTCTTGTAACCCACTTGCTACTTTATAAACTATTGTCATGTTACCATATAAACTAAAACTGGTATTGTTTGCGATGCGAATCATTTTACAAAAGGTTTCATTTGGGCTTTCTTAAATAATTGAATGCTATCTTATAAAATTAATTTATATTAATTTTACAATGTATACTCACAAATTGTTCTACCTTGGGTCTTGTAAAGAATCTTGTAACATTTCAATTGTTGAATTAAATATCTAGCCAGTAACTTATTGGCGAATAGTTTCATAAACTATTTTGATTTCTGTTCTTACAAATGCTATTATATACATATTTTAAATCATATGATATGTAATACTGGTTTGACGAAGTTGAGCATCACATTGCTAGTCCTAAATTATGCATGGCCTGATCACCTATGCCTAATTTAGAAGGAGCCATGCAAGGCCAAATAGTAGTCGCTCTAAATGTTTGACCAACAATCAACTTTTTAATCGTGTTCCTTAAAAAGTTAGATAAAATAAAAGTTTTGAAAACTTTTACATATTATGCGAGTAACAACAGTTCGCGACATACACTGATGAACCCTTATCTTTTCTTGAACAAAGTACATGTCTCAAACACAGATTTCCTTACTCAGCGATCTTTGCTTTACTTGTTACCTCATCATCCTCATGATATAATTTTCATTACCATTTGTCTAATTCCTGACATTGATACCAGACTTGAAAGTCTCAACGTTGTTATGCTTCTATGATCGATCTTCTTTATCTATTTTGGTAGATCTTCGAAACGTCTCTGGACGCGATTAGTGATTCATGACTGGAAGTGACCAATGATTACGTGTATTTGTCATGATGTGTGTTAGACTTTATCATCTTGAAATTCGTTCGAATGAACTATGTGTTGATTCCGCCTCTCATTGCGAATGTTGTTCATCCTACTGGAATTACTATCAAGTGACTTCTTAAGAATTTTCTTTGATTCGGAAATTCGTTGTGTGGCTTTTCTCTTTCGATCGTATGTCGACCACCGAGAACTTAATAAGCTGTTATTGGTGTCACCAACTGCATTCAAGAAGTGATGACTTGCTATAATCGTTTGTTTCTTATTACTATCATCATCGACGCATCTATTCTATTACGTTTGATAAGAATTGATACGATTTTGTTTTATTCCCTTGCGTTATCGCTCGCATACAGATTGTTGACCTTTATATGATTTATATTCGTTGCTGTCTTGTCACCTTTTGAAAATAGAAAATGTTACGTGTTTATCCTTTGATACCTTAAACACTTTCTTGAATTTCTAAAAATTATTATTAATTTTTAAGAACGTTTTATACATTTTATCAAATGTTTAAATTGCCAAAATAACTGTTTCAAGTTAAGTACAGGATCTATACATCCTCTTTGGTAAATTTATAACTAGTATTTAAAAAGGATATCAAACGGTATCTTTTAAAGTATTTGATTAAATCATACTTTACTGTCAATATAATGAAATTATTAAATTAATTTATAATTTCTAACAATGATTCTAAATAACTTGGAAAAACCTGATTTTCTAATGGTAACGATAAACCTGAGTTTTTTAACGATAATTTCATGTAGTCACCCAAAAGCACTTAAGCTGATCAAAATAACTATTTGAACTGAGTTACTTTTACCTTGATGTCCTGATCAAGAAAAAGATTTAACAACTGTTTACCCACTCGTTTTATATAGAGTTTAATTTTAATCACTACACTTGGTAAAATTTTCTTTTAATCAAGAAAATATTTAAAACTAGGTTTTAAAGTAATACCAAAATCCTAGACAACTGATTTTGACAGCTTGTATTTTAAATGATCATCTGCTATTCATTTTTTCCCTTCTATTTCGCTTGTGACTAGATTCTTACATTTTAAGATTGTCACGTTTTATAGTTGCACGACTTGCGACCCCTTGTTGATTTACAATCTTGGTTCATCTTATCGCACTTTGCTTGTTTAAGCGATTCTTGTGTTCATTCATGTTAGTTTGTCGCACATATCTCCAACAACTCTATCTCTCGATGTATCTCCGTATTGAAAGATCGTTATCCTAATCCAAGACGGAAAAGCTATACGAAAAGGAGTTAAAAAACTGAAGCATAGCGAATTCTAATCGTTAAGATTCGTCGTGGTATGGAAATTACCTGGGAAGCAATGAATTTTGTTCTACACTTTGTACCTCCTCTTGTTTGCATCTTCTACTGTTTTCAGGAGAACTCTGGGGACCAGAGTTCCTTTAGTGGGGAAGACTATGAGAACCCGTAAATTTCCCTGCATTATTTTATTGTTTTTTTTCTTGTTTCTTGAATTTTTCAACGTATTACGTTTTCTTGTATTGTTATATGTAAATCTTGAGATTCTTAATTTTTTTTAAATTATACTTTTAAGTATTTTTCTGATCATCGATAAATACTTTGTATGGAATTATAAAATTTTTATTTTATTTTTCCATATTTAATTTAAATCAAATTTTTGCTTTAATATCACCCGCGTGCGTTTTACAACGAGTTTATTCAAAATCAATGTACAACGAGAATTCCTAGTGATCGCGATACCGACGGATGCCCAAAATATTACGTTTATTTATCAATTGTTTCGATAATTAATATTTTCGACGATTTCGTTTTAATTACGTATTAAGTCGTGTCGGGAAATCGTATAATCATTTTTATGATGCATTGTAACTTTTGAAAAGTATTTTTACGAAACCCGATCCCCGTAAATATTTTCAATATTTACGAATAACCATTTTCTACCCTTTTAAAACTATTAATTGTTTTTAAGTCCACAAGTTTTCAAGTTGGTAATATTGGACCCTCCACTTAACTAGCCATATAAAAGGCTTTTTACTTCACCAACTTACACACACAATCACTTTTATAAAAAAAACATAATCTTCTCCCACCACCACCCTATTGCCGCCACCCCACCAGAAAACACCACAATTCACCATCATCCACCTTGATTCATTAAAAACAAATTAAAGACCCCTTCTTATAATTGAATTGTGATTCTAATGATACTCAATTTGTACACATACATCAAGTTTTTATAAACTTATGATTTCAAGGTTGTATGATGTTTTAATCATCATGCATGTGTTGTTTTTGGTAAGATTATGCTGTTTTGATCATAAAAAGTCTTGTTTTTAATCTTTGATTTTTGTTAGATTTTTCATACAAGTGTTTTTAGGAGTGTTTGGTTGATAGGAATGATGGTATAGTGATCCTAGAGGTATGGGAATGATTGGTTTTGGTTGAAAAATGGTTTTGACTTATTTTCTAAAAGGCTATTTTGGGACAGCAGGTATTAAACAAATTTTTCGTGGGTTTAAGGTCTGAGAAAGGCTAAGATTATTTAATATTGTTGTAGAGTTTTCCGAGACGGTCGTTTTGGTATAAGATAGAGCTTCTAAGTCATTACGAGTCAAAAGTTATGCTAGTTTTAGTTTTCGTGTACCGGGAGACGCAAGTCGGCACAATCCGAAATTGTGGCTGATTTTGGGTCGACTCTCGGGGACTTTAGGCTTGGTTAGATAAATGTATCTATTGGTTTTCAAAGTTTACAAACTTATTTTGATGAGTCTAGTAGTGTTTTCAAAAGACGGATTGTCGAATTAGCACTTTTAAAGTGGTCCAAACGGTTTTACAAAACAAGTATACAAATCTGTCCTAAATTTGGAGTCAGGTAAAGTATCGAGTTGATAGATTTTAAAGTGTAAACTCTAGCTCAAATTTTGGTGAGGTCTTATACCGGTTATAAGTGACCTTGACACCAATTCTCATCTAAAACGGACAAGTCTAGATAGGGTAGATCGGTGTGTACATTCGGAGTGAACTTGCTGATTTTTAATTTTGGACAGTTAGTTCAATGCTTGTGTTGCGTGAGTTTGAGTATTCACCATCGGACATGGTGACATACTCAAGTGCTTAGTCATTATATAAATGACTTAGCTACTGGTCCAAGTAAGGGTAAAGGATAGTTTGACTTGCGTTGACTTGGCGTCGTATGACGGGTCATTCTCAAGTGTTCAAGTGTTTTAACGTGTAGTGTTGAAATAAATGGTTAGTATGAATTCATTTGGTTCGTGTCAATGGTTTTGAAACATGAATACTTTGAAAACATTTGAGTCATATTATATTTGGTATATATATCGATATTGAGTTCGAGTCTTAACGCGCGCCTTATTGTGATAGGTTGCGGTTTTCGTGTTTCCCGGGCATCCATATCGTCGGTGATCGTCTCCCTACACTGTTTCTACTCAGTTGCTGAGTACCGTGATTGACTTACCTTATGGATAAGGTGAGTTCATAGCCCCTTTTTACTTGTACATGGTTTCTAAACACGGGGTGAGATTTTACATGGTGGAACACAATCATTTAAAATTGTGTGCTATCCTCAACTTGTATGCTATCCAGAAATTGTATGCTTTCCAGAACTTGAGGATTTCCAACTGATTTTCATTGATATTATTGCTTTTAGTCTAGCCTTAAGTTTCCTCTCCCGATCATGAACCGTTAATTAATCCTGCTACCAAGCGCGAATGTTGTGGGTGGATCCATCGGGATTGACTATCCCCGTCCCGATTACCTTGACGCACTAATATTTGTTTATTCAGTTGAGTATTTAGGCTGAATACTGACTAGAGGAACTTACACTGAATTAAGCTTCGGTTCATGAACTAAACAGCACTAATAATGTTACGGACAATGGTTACTGTACATAACCATTTCCCCTATTTCTTGTTTTACAAATGAATGCTTGTGTTCCACATCCTTATTACTAAACCTATGAATATCACTCAACTTTATGTTGACGATTTTACATGTTCAATCTCAGGTATTATTACTTAGCTTTGCTTGGATGGGAGCCCGCAGGAGATTATCACATATTGGAGATTTCCGTGATGCTTTTGAAAGATTTGTTTTATATAAACTATCAGAAGTTTATTCAATCTTTTGGGCAACTTATTGTTATAAATCGAGACGAAATAATATAATTTTCCGTTTTTAAAACTCTGGGACCTATGTTTAAAAAATCTGACTTTTTATGATGTAATGTACATGTTTTTATTTCGTCAGCTTTGTATGAACTGTAATTCATTGTTTCTTGTACTATGACGTGTTACCCCCTCGTTGCCTAGTTGTTCCATGTCAGATTTTGGGGGTCTCACACTTCTTCTGGGAATAGGGAAACTGTTGGTACTCAAGTGGTTCAGAAAGTGGGATTCAGTGCTTTAATTGTCAAGGTTATGGGCATATGGCAAAGGAATGCAGAAAGCCGAAACGAGTTAGGGATTCTGGTTATCATAAGGAAAAGATGTTGCTTTGCAAGAAGATGGAAGCTGGGGTTAAACTGTCGGATGAGGAAGGAGCAATGCTTGATGATACCGATGATGAAGCCTCCGACCAAGAACTTGAAACACATTACTCGTACTTGGCAAAGGTTGAAGAAGTTCTCAACGTCACTGAAGATGACAATGGTCCTATCTTTGATACTGAGCCAATCGATAAGGTACACACTGAAGAGGAATATAATGTGTTTGGTACTATTCATGAGCATTGTGAGCTACCAAAAGCTATTAATGACACATGTATGATGGAAACGGTTGATAGCAATACCACACCCGATTCATCAGACATGTGCAATAATGAGTCTGAGGATGATCAACATGCAAATGAGTATGATGATGACGAGGAGCGTATTGCGCTTGCTAACTTAATTTCTTCTTTACCAAAAGATGTCAAAGAAACTAGAAAAAGTCAAAAGCAATTAAAGAAGGCAAATGCTACGCTCACTCAAAATTTTGAAGAATGCAAAGCTGATCTAATTAAATCTAGTGAGACCATTGATAGCTATAGAGCTCAGCTTCTTTAAAAGACCAACGAGATTGAGGGGCACAAAGGGTGTTTAATTAATGTCAAAAAGAAGTATTTTCAACAGAAATATAACGAAACTCTTAAGCTTCTAGAACAATATAAACGTAATTATAACACCTCTTTGAGTATTGAACGTCACAAAACGTATCTTGCTACCACTAAAGTCAATGATCTAACTCAAGTAAATGGTTTTCTTCAAGAGGATAAAACTAAACTTGTTAATGAAAAGAAAGTTGTGGTTGAAAAGATGGAAATGGATTTCAAAACTAAACAAGCGAACGACATCGACAAAATGGTGGAACTTGAATCTCAAATTGATTTTTACAAGAAAATTGTTTACAAAACGAATCAATCAATTCAAACCATGAGAATGTTGGCACCTCGTTCGTTTTTCAAGGATAGACCTAGTTTTGCAAATCCTAAGTACCTTGAGCAAGCTCAATATGAGAATCAACACTTATATCTTGATGAGTCCCAATGGACCAATCTTGATTGTCTTGTCGTTAGGCCCGATAGTGAAGAGAAAAACGATTTGGAAGAAGAGAGTAGACCAAAAGTTAATAAAGAATTCGTTAAACCATATAATTATACTTATGAAAACAGTCTTTATGGTCTTTTCAAACCGCAAACACAGAACACTCGTGAGCAAATATTTTTCGAATGTGAACAAATAAGAATTAAATGGAGACAAGATTTTGCCACTAAGAAAACTAATGTTTCAAAATTTATTGAGTACTTGCCATAAAAAGCTTCTGTAAGAAAGAGTAAGCAAGCACTTAGTATTCTCAAGAGTGACATTGAAAATTTCAAAAAGGTTGTTGATGATGACTGGAAAAAACGTGTGATAAAGAAATTCCTCACGATATAACTGTGCTTGTGAAACGTATTTTGATTCCGCTTGTGGAAAGAACGCAAAAACATATTTTGGAATTTGAAACATTAATTTAGCAAGAAATGTTTGATGATTTGAAATATGTGGAATCTATCGAACAAGAAGTGAACGACCATCAACCTGAAAGAGACAAATTTTCTACAGCATATGATCTACTCTTACACGAATGTCTCTCAAAATAAATTATGTGTTTTTATGTTACATCTTGTGCTGATATTGATGAATATTCTGATGTTGCATGCAAATAACTTGATCAAGTAAAAGAGTGTGAACGTCTTGAAACTGAGCTTTCGAATAAAGTTGACCAAAAAAGAGTTTTCGATACTTCAACATAGATATGATTATCTTCAAAAACATTGTCATTCACTTGAACTTGCTTTGCAAAAGAAAGTTGGCAGTTTTTCAAATGATAAACCTTTGGAAGTAAAATTATCCGAGTCATGTCGATTACTAAATGAAAAAAGTCTTGATATTTCGGATTTGAAAGATCAGTTACAAGAAAAAAACATAGCAATAGCAGAGTTGAAGAAACTCGTTGCTAAGATGGGTGGGAAAGTTGTGGAACCTAGCGTTAAGAAACTTGTTGTTAGACAACCCAATGCCTCTAAAGTGAATAGATCCTCTATATTGGGAAAACCATCTGCTTTCTCAAATTCCTCGTTTGCAAAACCTTTGTTTGCCCCCAAGATGGATGGAAAGGGAAGGTTACCACATACTCAACCCATAAGGAATACTGTAGCACCAAGCGTTAAGCACAATAATGTGATTAAACCAGCATTGTATAGAATGACCACTAAACCCACAAACAAAGTCAGTCAATCGCCTCAGACTTCTAGAAACACTAATACTCGTGTGTCTTCTACTACAGGAGTAGTCTCCACTACTAGTGTTAGCTGGCCTTAGCTTAAGAGCACTCAAGTGAATGATAAGGTCTGGAAACACAAGAGTCAAGGGAAGATGAAGGAAGTAGAAGAACACCCTAGGAATTTGAATGTTTTTAAGAATAAAAAGTCTGTAATCGCGTGTAATGACGATTTGAATGCTTTGAATGATTTGAATGCCTTGAATGTTAAATTTGTTTGTGTCAAACGTGGAAAATGTGCTAATGCTAATCATTCTATGTGTGTTGTGAATAATGTCAAAGGCCTAGATACTAGAACTAAGAAGCAAGTTGCGATGCCTATTAGTGCTAGTAAATCCAAACGCACAGTGAACCATTCTGGTGTAACCCCCACTAAGAAAAGTATTGCATCAGACTCCACCACTAAGAACCCTAGAAGCAGAATTAGAGAATTATATGAGTCTGATAGCAAGTCTTAGAAATGGTGGTTTGCTAATCAATGTCTTCCAGGATATAAATGGATGCCTAAAGTTAGGACATAAAATGTGACAACGAGTGTTAGTATGCCTTTAATTGTTGCTAAGGACACTAATGATTCTGGAATCACAACTAACGTAGTATCCAATTTAGCAAATGCTCCATCGTGTTCTAATTTTTCTGTAGGTGATACAAATAATTCTCTTCATATTGGACTCCGGATGCACGAAGCACATGACGGGGAATCTCAAGCTTCTAATTAACTTTGTGGAGAAGTTCCTGGGTACGGTCCGATTCGGAAATGATCAGTTTGCACCGATCCTAGGATATGGAGATTTGGTTCAGGGGAATATCATGATAAAAAGGGTAAACTACATCGAAGGGCTCAATCACAATCTTTTTTCGGTTGGTCAATTCTGTGATGTAGATTTGGAGGTTGCTTTCAGAAAGAAGACATGTTTTGTTCGTGATTATGATGGAAATGACTTACTTACTGGTACACGGGGTACTGATCGTTACAAAATTTCACTACAAGACATAACTTCATCAACTCCAATTTGCTTCATGGCTAAAGCTTCAACGACTCAGGCATGGTTATGGCATCAACGTTTATCTCATCTTAATTTTTATACCATCAACTTGATTTCCAAGAAAGATATTGTGAGAGGCCTTCCAAGCTTGAAATTCATCAAAGATCATCTTTGTTCTTCTTGTGAGCTTTGTAATGCTAAACGAAGTAGCTTCAAAACAAAGACTACACCAAGCTCTAAAGGACGGTTAGATCTTCTCCATATATATTTGTGTGGTCCCATGCGTGTTCAAAGTATCAATGGGAAGAATATGTTATGGTAATTGTCGATGATTACTCAAGGTACACATGGACTCACTTCTTGAGGTACAAGGATGAAACACCCAAAGTTCTCATCAACTTCATAAAACTGATACGACGTGGTCTTCAAGTGCAAATAAAAGTGGTTCGTATTGACAGAGGCACTAAATTTTTGAATTCAACTCTGAGAAACTATTTTGAAGCCGAAGGAATTGAACATGAAATATCTATTGCTCGAACACCCGAACAAAACGGCGTTGTTGAAAGACGAAACCGTACTTTGGTTGAGGCTTCTCGAACATTATTATCCGCTTCAAAACTTCCACTTTCTTTTGGGCCGTAGCCGTGTCAACCGCATGCTACACACAAAATCGATCCTTAATTATCCCAAGACACGAAAAGACACCATATCACATAATTCATGATCGAAAACCTTCACTCAAACACCTTCATGTTTTTGGATATACGTGTTACATTATTCGAGATGGTGAAAATCTGGACAAGATGAAAGAGAAAGGTGATGCATGTATTCTTGTGGGATATGCAACTCAGTCTAAGGGATATAGAGTTTACAACAAGAGAACAAAATTGATACTCGAGACTATTCATATCAGATTTGATGAATTACAAGAAATGGCACTTGAACAAAACAGTTTAAGTCCGGATCCACAAAGACCGACGAATTCTGTTCACAACCGCACGGAACTCGGAACTCAAGACCACAGCAATGAACCGTCAAGTTCAAAGCTGGTTCAAGGAAATGTTCCAAGAGCAGATATGACAGTCAACACGACAATTGAAGAGTTGCAAATGTTATATGTAACAATGTTTGATGAATATTTCACGGGAGAGAAACATGTTGTATCGAAGTCTTCCGCTGTCACTCATGATAAGATTGATGATACCGATCATCTTCAACAAACGGATACAACTTTATCTACTTCAACACGGGCTGCTGCAGATTTACCTCCTCGGAATATCACATCAACAACCGCTCCTACAACATCCTCAACTACTGCCATTGCTCCAGAGAACACAAATCAAGCAGACTATGCATTAAATGACGAAAACGTTTTTATCAACCCATTCGGTACACTGGTACACGAAACTGGAGAGTCTTCTACTCGCCATGTTGATCCATCAAATATGCATACGTTCTATCAACGACATCCTTCAACACATCATTGGACCCGAGATCATCCTTTGGTTCAAGTAATTAGAAACCCTTCACAGCCGGTTCGTACAAGACGACAACTTGAAACCGATGGTGATGTTTGTATGTTCGCACTTGCCGTGAGTACAGTTGAACCAACAAATATCAAAGAAGCATTGGCAGATCACGCTTGGATTAAATCGATGACGGCTGAACTTCAACAATTTGAAAGACTTAAAGTCTGGGAACTTGTTGACAGAGATGTAATACCATTAAATCTTCGATGGATCTGGAAAAACAAGATGCGGTCATCAAGAATAAATCTAGGCTAGTGGCTAAAGGGTATGGCCAGAAAGAGGGTATTGTTTTTGAAGAATCATTTGCACCAGTAGCTCGTATGGAAGCGGTCAGGATTTTCCTTGTTTATGCTGCACATAAGGGATTCATTGTTTATTAAATGAACGTAAAGACGACGTTTCTTAACGGTCCTTTGAAGGAAGAAGTCTATGTCACACAGCCGGAAGGATTCGTCAATCCTTATTATCCTGACAAGGTGTATCGTCTCCACAAATCACTTTATGGACTCAAGCAAGCTCCAAGGGCGTGGTACGATGAGCTCTCGAAATTTCTGGTATCCAAAGGTTTCTCAAAAGGTTCCATTGATCTAACTTTGTTCACTTATAAATATGGGGATGACATTTTACTTGTGCAGATTTATGTTGATGACATTATTTTTGGGTCTACAAACCCAAAACTTTCAAAATAGTTTGAAAAAGTAATGCACAAAAAATTTGAAATGTCTATGATGGGCGAACTAAAGTTTTTTCTAGGAATTCAAGTTCACCAATCCCCAAGTGGTATCTTTATCAACCAAGCTAAGTATTGTCAAGAGATAATCAAAAAGCATGGTATGACCTCATGTGACCCCGTTGGGACACCATTATCAACCACATCCCTAGATGCTGATTTGGAGGGAGATGCCATAGATCAAACGAGATATCGTTCCATGATCGGCTCCCTCATGTACTTAACAACAAGCCGACCAGATATATCACATGCAACGTGTTATTGTGTACGATATCAAGCACGACCCACTAAAAAGCACCTCAAGGAGGTTAAACGGATCTTTTGGTACCTTAAGAATACCATTCACATGGGACTCTGGTATCCGAGGGAAACCGGTTTCTTTCTAACGGCCTATTCAGATTGTGATCATGCAGGGTGTCTTGATACACGAAAAAGTACTTCTGGTGGTGCACAATTTCTAGGTCAAGATAAGCTTGTGGATGGTCTTCCAAGAAGCAGGATTGCACATCACTTTCATCAGCCGAAGCGGAGTATGTGTCTCTATCTTCGTGTTGTGCTCAAGTTCTTTGGATGAGAACACAACTCACGTATTATGGATTCCACTTTGATAAAGTTCCTATGTACTGTGACGCAAAGTCCGCCATAGCCATCTCCTACAATCCAGTACAACATTCCCGCACGAAGCAAACTGATGTCAGATATCATTTCATTAAAGAACAAGTTGAAAGGGGTATCGTTGAATTATACTTTGTTTGAACTGATTACCAATTAGATGACTTGTTTACAAAAGCTCTTTCAAAAGAGAGGTTTGCATATCTAGTTAGGAAAATTGGTATGAGATGTTTGACTCCAGCAGAACTGGAGATTCTGGCAAAGAAGCCTGCTTGATTCATCTATCAAACATCTACCTGTAAATATTAATGAAAAAGAAAAATATAAAATTAAAAATATTTGAAAATCCAAAAGTACTCTTCTCGACATGTCTTTCAGTATCGATAATATGGACGTGCCTAGAAATGTCGCTCAATAATGACACGGGTGTGAAAGCTCGAATGAAAATTGTAAATATTTTTCAAAACATGTCATTTCTATCTTTTATAACAGAAATTGTATCTTTTGGACAATATTTCCAACAACGGGTAGAGCAATCTATCTTGGGTTGAGCTTGTCACAAAACATTCAACGTTTTGAGCTTAAAACAATGGCTTGTAATCACTTTCAGATTACAACCCGGATCTATATTCACGAGGGAGTGTACGCTTTAGTGCCCTTACCCTCACAAAAGAAGAGAAATCTTCTTACACTTAAGTGGATTTGTCAAGACATTCAAAGTCTATGAACTCAAGTTTTTGCTTTAGAAAAACCTTTTCGCCAAAAAGAATTGATTTTTCAAAAAGTGTTGAACACAATTTTTTCAAGAATTTAACAATGATATTCAAAATCTTTCAAAAATTGTGTCTTCAACAACTCCTATCCTCAAAAGTGTAATGTGGATCATATCCTCGTAATGACAATTCTGTTGGATCAATCTTTTGAGGGGGAGTGTATCAAATTCGTGCTAGTTTGACACATTCTTCTCCCGAAGGTTTTTCAAGACTATTTTTCAAAATATATTTTAATCAAATTTGGTATCTCTAATATGAAACAATTTTATATATTAGAGATAGGGGAGAAATTGTGATTAAAATGTGATCTAAAGACTCAAGAACTCATGGTTTCGATCAAATACCCACAACATCTTTAATTCACGACGTTATTGGTGTCAAAAGGGTGGTTAGGTTTAAGTCTTATGATCCAACCAGAACTGGAGGGATCTTCCTAGGGACAATCCAATAGATTATTAGAAGTCCTTAGAAAAGATATAGTAGAATGTGAACGAAGCTGAATGCCGACTAAGTACTGATGCTAGCACTGGAACAATCACAACAAGGTGCTAGTAATGAGGTCTTGGTAAGCATTGAAGGGGTTGAAGAATGAAAAAGAAATGTAAGGATAAAGGGTCTAAAGAAATTATCCCTCTATACAACTTAGGCAGAATCCGGGTCAACACATCATGAAGACAACGCATCATGGACCCAGTGATGTAATGCACAACCCCTCCCCAGCTGACTCAGGCTTCTCTCAAAAGAAGTTTGTTTTATTGTCACGAAGATCAACACGACTTTATTGACTTTCTCACTCCGAGATAGTTGATATCGAATAGGTGGCATCTGCTCCAGCCTCCGACCACTAAAAGTGCACAAAGCGAGTCTAGAGCCAAGAGATCAATCAAATCTTGTTAGGACACACGGATGACGATCAAGAGAGTCCAATGCTATATCCTTGCGATATTTCTAGAACACTCAGAGTGATACTATCTAGTATTCACAATGATGAGTGGAAATCCTTCCAGTGTTAAAATCAAAGAACAATACGGTAGGTCATGTGTAAGATTCTTTATGAATTGAACATATGTAAAACTGAAAAGCAACAGTGGTTTGTTTCTTTTTCAACTCAAACTCGTTTCAGGTTTCTACGCAATATCTTTATGGTCTTGCCATAACATTCAGAGTGATATTTATTAATATTCACAGTGACGAATGGAAATCCTTCTAGCGTCAACATTAAACAGCGCTATGGTAGGTAACTTGCGAGATTCTTATGAATCAAGCTTGTGTCAACTGGAAAGCAACAAAGGTAAGATTCTTAATGAATCAAACTTGTTCCAGGAATTTGAATTGATGACTTTAATCAAGCGGATATTTATCCAATTGATTCTCTCTTTATGTTCGCAGTCTTGCTTTGAGACGGTCGCATAAAGAGAACGGCTAGTACAGTCGCGAAACCCTGTCAAGGAGATTCTTAATTGAATCTACCTAATCACATGTACGATACTTAATATCGTGTAACAGTCTTCACAGAACGGAGGTAAAACGCTACCGATTAAGGACGAATGTCAAATCCATTCAGTCTGTGTCTATGTTTTGTCTCGAGAAGGTGGCGTTACGGTGTACTCAGCAAAGTCAAAGATTCAAAACCACATACTCATGCCCAAAGACATCCAACAATCAAGAAAGCTAAAGACTTCCACAACTCTTATGATCATCTTCCTTAACAATTAATTTAGAGGAATAAACTCTCTTTAAAGGAGACTGTTAGCAAGCTTTAAAGATTGTGCAAAAGAACGAAAATGTGGATAAAGACACAAGATTGCAAGATGGCAAAGACAAGTCAAGAATGACCTGAAGGTCTCAGGTTTAAAGGCAAAGTCAAAAGACAACGAAAAAGGCTCAAAGATCACAACATAAAGGAACAAGACTACTATTACACGTTCAAGACTCATTTATGACGAAATTCGTAATCTCCATTGATCTCCAAATATCGAAGAGGAATGACCTCACATTGGGGGAGATTGTTAGCCTCAAAATATTGAGTCAAACAAGAATGTTCGGTCGTAGGTTTATATTGTAATATTTATTAGAACGTTGTAATAGTTAGTTAAAATAGTTGTGACATTACGGGCTTGATGGTTAGCTTAAAAGGCTTCTTTTAAGGTACTAAGCATTTTATTCAAGCCCGACCCAAAATATATATAGTCCATTAAGAAGCCCGCATGTGTGTGGATTATATAAGCACCCTCCTAGCATGTTAGGAGGGTTGGTTGTTCATTTTTTCTTAATCTAATCTTCCCATAGTTTCACACACTTCTCTCTACTTTCTCTCACTAATTTCTCTCTCTAGAATTCATATCTTTTCATCTCTATTTTCTTGTTTAATCATCTAATAATATGGGACAACACTTACCCTTGTCGTGTTACGCGCTTAAGATACGGATCTTAGCTGAAGAAGAAGCCTACACAGTTGAACATGTCTAGATTTTGAAAAATGGTGTCCCTCCATATTTAATGTATAGTTGAGATGCTACGGTGATTAGGTACGAAGCATATTGTTTGGTATGGATAGTAGTACTACCACAAAGGCTGATGACCCAACCAACTTCATTGTTGTTGGGTCCTTTAGAGATAGATCTTTCAGCCTGTTAAAGATGGTGAACAACTTCTGTAATCACAAGTTATTCACAGAGAGACTCAAAGAGAATCAAAGTATTTGTGCGGAATACAAACACTAAGAACAAGAAGAAACACATACTAATTGAATAAAATGATCCTTTCTAAGGATTTCTAATACTACTAATATGAAATGAAATGGTGAAACGTGTTTCTAACCCTTCTGCCAGTGGGTTCCTTTTATATTACAAGGAAACCCTAAAACTACCTTAACTCAAAACGTGTAAAAGATGATTTGCACATCCTTTCCTAAGATATCTCATGCATATCCTAACAAACTACTACTAATAATACGGTTTGACTTTCTAACAGACCAGGAGTAACGTATTACTCCTACCAGGAGTAACTACTCCTGCTACTACTATGACCAGGAGGAACTACATACCTCCTAGTCAACCTATTACAATATTAAAAGAAATATCTATTACATTATTCCTAACAGTCCTCCCCTAAACTTGAATTTGACTTGGTTGAGTTCAAGTTGCCAGATAGATCTTTCATGAACAAGAGCACGAGGATTGAAATGAGAATCACATCAGCAACTAGCAGAATGAATAGCACCATAAGAACCTTACAGATAACTACTCGAAACGCCTAGGCTGAACTTCTATAAAGCCTAAAAACTTCTGCACATGTTGAATCTCCTCAGCAACATGTGCAGATTTGATAAGCGTTTACCAAGTAGCTACTCACTCTTGGGCTAACTAATCTTTTGGTGGAATCATGACATCACCTTGGGAGACTAGTACCCAGTCCAACTCTTGGAACGTGAATCAATGGTGAGTTGGAGTACCCTGATGATTTTGGACAAACCATCACAGCCGTCAACGGATTTGATAAAAGTATTTACCAAGATCCGTACCCTCTTGGACTAGCCAACTCTCAGCAATAAAGCATGGGTGAGTAGAAAACCTTATAGCTTTGAGCAAGCTATTACAACTATCAACGAATTTAGGAAAAGTCTTTACCAAGAGCTGTACCCTCTTGGACTAGCCACTCTTTAGTCTAGGACCAAGGTGAGTGAAAACCGTCCAATTTTTGGTAAATTGGCAACCATCAACGGATTTGATAGCCGCACCTGAGTTGTAGCCTCATGGTGAATCAACTCTTACTTGTGTGATAGACATGGTGAGTTGAACACTATTTTTATGTGGAGGCTAACCAACACCAGAATCCGAAGTAAACCAGCCCAAATAAAGTAGCCGTTTAAATGTACAAAGTAACAACAGAGATCATATGTCCAAGAAATATAGTTGTATGATTTTTTTTATTTTTTTAAAAACAAGAGTATAGATCACTAAAAGCTGTACATATCAGTGAAAAGAATACAAAATTGAAAAAGAAATACAAGAGAAACCATACTAGAATCAGACACCAGAAGTTGCTCCTTTAGTAGCAAGAAGTTATGCCTGGATAAAATCTACCAAGGTGGTCGCCATAGACTGCTCATTTCCAGCAAGATCATTAGAGATCACCAGCCTACTCTGCAACATGCCTTCCATAGTAGGGATGGAGAGAGGGTATGTCTGATCAACCAGTATGAATATACGTTTACCTGATTCCAACTCCAAAACATGGACAACACTTCTAACATAAAACTTCCACCTACTAATGACCCATTGTGTTTGGTCCTCCCAAATAGAGGCACTAGGAGTGCCAGGAGGACAGTCAATCATGACCTTCAAGTAACCCCATAAAACTAATCTGGGCCACGTAGTAGGTGAAGCAGAGAAAGCAGCATCAACCAAACCATAAAGAAACAAAAGTCTTGGCGATCCACCTAACATAAGATGTCCTACAAGCTAGAGAAATACTTGTGGGTACCACCATGTGTCTTGATCAGGTGTGTAAATGATCCAGGAACAACAGGAGAAGGCTGGAGTTCCCAATGAACAATGTGGCCAGCACCAATAGGAAAATCTTCATCACTATCTGAGGCCTCTTCTATAAAGTTAGAAGGCTCTCGCTTCTCCAAAGGAATGGTGGGACCTCTACGACCAAACTTCTTACGAATCGAGCGACGAGGCTTGACAGGAGAAGCCTAGACCTTAACCTATAGAGCATCAGCAACAACTAGGGTAGGTGTTAGAAAAGGAGCATTCATAGGAGAGGAACCAACCTCAACAGGTGGTTGAGTTGGAACATGCATAGAAGGAGAAGAAGCAACAACTTGTGGAGCAGAATCCATAGATGGAGTAACTTCAGTAGCAGCAGGCATGAAAGGAGAATCCATGGGTGTAGGATCAGGTGAAGTAGAAGTCTGAGGAGGATCCTTGGGGGCTTGAAAACCATCCCTTGTAAGTGTGGCCTTGGCATGCATACTCACTTCCTTATTCTTCAATCTTTTCATCTGATCAAACATCTTCCTAAGCGCATCATCAGACAATGCCTTGACCCTCTTCATAGTCCACCCAACAGTAAAGTATGCTCCACTTTGGTTCTTCACATAACTATGCATTATTTTATTTTGACGAGCAGCAGATAAAGGCATGTTGCGGTAAATCTCTCTAAGTTAAGCACCAAGAGATTATCGTTGGCGTTGAATCAAAGAAGTGATCTGATTAGCACAATTAGCTTCATTGACATCGTCACCCAACACATACTTAAACTAATTCACATTTGAGCTAAGGATGGTGATCACATCCAGCCAAACCCCATCTCCCCAGTGCATAGCATCGTGGCGCACTTGTTCCTGCATTTGGCGATGAAGCGCCTCATTTTCAGCTTCTTGCTCTTCATGAAGTCGTTGAGCAAATGCAACACCTAACCTATCCTCCTCCATCTATCTGCGGGAGTACTTTGGAGCAGGAGTAGGATCATCTATCATGAGGGCCTTGCCCTTATCAACAGAGTAGGAGCAACAGGTGTGGACTGTGACACTTGGGAGAATGGAGGAGGAGGCACGCTAGTAGCACTAGGAGGAAATGGAACTTCCTCATTAGGCTTTGCTGCAAAGGTCTCCCTAGCCAGAACTGATAACCCATCTTCTTCTTGCACATCTTTCGCCGAATCAGACAGCACCACACGCTTCTTTGATCATCTGAGTTGCTTCTCTAAGAGCTTAATCGGTTCAACTAAAGGAACCACCACATCCCTTGTGACCTGGCAATGCGTGTTCAAATCGGCTTCCAAGAGTTGGATCTTTCATAGTACATGTGAACCAAGGAAAGCAAACAAGTGAGAGTAACTGGTTCCTTAGCCTCCCGGCCAAGATGCCTTCATTGTGGGGACGCTTCATTGGGACAAGAAGTAGAGGCATGATGAAATGTCTGGGCCTGGTCTTCCTCCATAAAAGGAGTAGGCTCCTCATGAGTAGAGGGTGGACCTCTAGATGAGTGAGAGGGACCAGAAGGTAATACAAGGGTAGGACTAGCCGGTGGGGAGTCAAGGAAATGAGACACATGAGGGGTAGCAGGAGCTACAACAGGGGCCACATTCGATGAATGGGGATCCTTAGGAGCTGCATCAGCCACATGAACCTCCGCATCCATAGGATCATCAACCAAAGGAGATTCCTGCTGGGCTGCATCAGCCGGAGGAACCTCATTGGGATCCTCAATGGCTACTCCAAGCATGGCAGACAATAAAGGTATTTCACGCCTTATGTAGGCAAGTTTCATGTTAGAGTAAATCTTGGAGGTTAACCTAATAGGAACATACTCCCTAGGGTCAGTAGGAACACATAAAATAATTTGTTGCAAAAACCGGGTATACATAAGGAACTTTTTCTTAATTCCACTAATGCCAATCATCCCATCCAGAATATACCTAGAAAAATTGAACCTACGACCCTGTGATAGACAAATAAGACTAGTAGCAAGGAGGTAGGAAATTGATCCCAACTCCCAGCCTTAGGGCTCAAACAGTGAATCAAGAAGTGTATCAAAAGCTTCCATTGGGGGGGGGGACAACTTATTCTTAGGAAAAGTGAACCTCCTGTCATGGTCATACCCAATAGCATCCATCCTGTAAAGAACTTCATTATCATGGAGATATAGGACCATCTGCATACTGAAGATGCAAAGATGACCTAATCCGAGATTCTGTCACCACAAATAGACGTCCATCCATGGTGGCAGTGGCCCAAAATTTCCTAATAACTAAGTCATGGAC
This sequence comes from Glebionis coronaria, assembly GCA_025667525.1. Taxonomy (NCBI): domain Eukaryota; kingdom Viridiplantae; phylum Streptophyta; class Magnoliopsida; order Asterales; family Asteraceae; genus Glebionis; species Glebionis coronaria. Next base: position 603,397,198 of record CM046875.1, on the reverse strand, counting down.
AGTAGGACAAACAGTGAGTGACTACCTAATATGAGAAGCCTCCAAAAACTCCAGGATCTCCTCATTGTCCTCACGGAGAGGACCATCACCAAGAAATGCAACTTTGTTGTGATCAACCTTGTATTGTACTTGAGCCATTGATGCAGGTGAAAAGATTGAACAAGATGAATGATAAAGGCAGCTGGGTAGGAGCGTGTATGTGTAACAACTTGGTTCTGATGAAGGAGTCAAAGTTACCCTTTGACTATTAATACCCAAAAGTAATTGTTTACTTGACTCCTAATTATGGGGGTTTCCCTTTCAAAACCAATTACCAATTAATGGTAATATCCACTTGCCAGTTAAAAATTAAATGGATAAATCCCCTTGGATAAACTAATAGGCACATTTAATAGTAGGAGTAACTTCGTTGAGCAAAAAGTCAAATGGTCAAAAGAAATCGCACCAATAGTAACTTCTGGTCAACAAAATTCAACGAAGATGAACAGTGTTCCATAGAAGGAACAATGGTTGATTCCTACATCACCAGGATAAGCATAAAGGCATAATAACCTAAGATATATCCACCAGGAGTTACTAGAAGTCGACAAGAAGTAGAATGCACACAAAACCGCTCCTTGACGATTGAAGAGAAATTTTACAGAGACCAAGAATGGACAAGCATATACATACAACAAGCCTCCCCTTAGGCGAAACCTACCCTCAATCCTAGGCCTCAAGGATTGATCATGCCATTGTGGACCACCAAGTAGTTGAATCTGGTCCTGTCAAAAGCTTTGGTTAACAAATATGCCACATTGTCATCAATATGTACTTTGAGGACCTGAATTAACTTCTTCTCATTGGCATCCCTAATGAAATGATTTTGGGTTTCAATGTGCTTAGTCAATTAATGGAAAACCAGATTCTTGACGATGCAAATGGTACTTTGGTTATCAATAAAGATTTTGGTGTTCATGAAGTTAAAACCATAGTCTAGCATTTGATTCTGCTTCTGTGGAAGAAGTAGCCACAATGGTTTGCTTCTTGCATTGCCATGAGATCAACCTTCGTCCCAAAAACTGACACCCACCAGTAGTAGATCTTCTGTCATTATTTTCCCCAGCATAGTCACTGTCACTATATACTTCAAGAACAAATGGGGATTCCCTTGGGTATCATAAGCCTTATTTAGGTTGGGCTTTAAGATACTTAAAAATCTTTTTAACAACATTCATATTTAAGGTGGTAGGAGCCACTTGATGTTTGGAACAAGCACTAATCACAAACATAATATCAGGTTTAGATGTAGTCAAATACATGAGGGAGCCAATCATAGACCTGTACAAGTGCACATTGACAAGAGGATCTGGTTCATTTTTTAGTTTAAGCTTTGTGACCTCATAAGGAGTAGTTGCTGGTCTAAGTGGCTCAAAATCAAACTTTTGTATGATGTCAAGAACATATTTGTCTTAACTAATAAAAATGCCATCCAGCTGCTGCTTGACTTGAAGGCCAAGAAAGAAAGTGAGTTCACCCATTGCACTCATCTGAAACTCAGCCTTCATTAGTGTTTCAAACTTATCATACCATTCCTTCTTGGTAGAACCAAAGATGATATCGTCTACATACACCTGAACCAGGATAATATCTTTGGAATTCTTCTTAAGAAATATCGTTTTGTCTATTTTACCTCTTTTAAAGCCGTGTTTCAACAAGAAGTAGACAACCTCTCACACCAAGCTCTAGGAGCTTGATGTAGACCATAAAGAGCCTTGACCACTTTATAGACCTTCTTAGGATGGAGGGGATCCACAAACCCCTTTAGGCTGAGTGACATACACTTCCTTCTCAATCTTTCCATACAAAAAGGCACTCTTGACATCCATCTGAAACACTGTGAATCCTATGTAAGAAGCAAAAGCCAAAATCAGTCGTATTGCCTTAATTTTGGCAACAGGAGCAAATACTTCATCATAATCAATCCCTTCAAGTTGAGTGTGACCTTGTGCTACTAAATTTGCTTTATTCCTGACCACAATGCCTCGTGCATCCCTCTTGTTTTTTAGAATCCATGTGCCACTAGCTGATTTCCCATCAAGCAAGTCAACCAAAATCCATACATTTTGAAACAAAAATTGTTGCATCTCCTCTTGCATGGCTTCTACCCACCTTTGATCTTCAAGTTCTTAGGAGACAGACCTAGGTTCTACCTGAGAGAGGAAACAAGCAAACAGTAAATGAAGAAAATTTTTGTGATTATTTCTCTTTTGGTCTTCAACATAGCTCATAAGGGCATGATGACTAGTAGTATATTTCTTAAACATGCTTCGAGTCTTTACTGTATAACTAGAATCGCCAATTATTTGAGATTTAGAGTGCACGATGTTGATCCTCTTAGTAATATTAGTATCTATTTCCACTTTTGGCTCTATGTTATTGAGGTCAGTAACAAAGTCATCATCATATGAAGAAGACATGAAAATGCCTGATGTGGGATGCTTATGAATGTCATCTTTCTTGGTAGTATGTTTCTTATGGTAGTTGCTAAGGTCGGATGGACCAGAGAATCTAGTTGTTGCATTGGGATCACCAAGTACACTGCCAGTAGGAGGAACACTTGCAGTTTTAAGGCATGAGAGCACCACCAGAAGGAACTGAGACATCAGTAATAGGAGGTGTACTAGTAGTAGAAGTATCCATAGCAAACTCAAACCCTCCCTTCTCAGCTTCAGCAGTAACATCTTGTTGTTGCTTGAGCAGCTTGTCAAGGTCTAATGTGAACTAGAGTCTTCTTGAACATTTGCACCATTAGTAGCACCAACAGTTTCATGAGGAGTTGATGAGGGATATGAGGGGATAACAATAATATCATCATCCTCTTCTGAGTCTGAGAAGCTTGAGGAAACATCTACAAAAGAAGTAGCATCTTGTGGTCCTACAGATTTGTTAGTTTTGAAACGATAATAGTATAATGAATCACTAAGATAATCAAGATCAAAATACCATTCAGGAACCTTTCCATGAAGATTTGTCTTCTCCTTAAAATACCTCAAGTTGATGGTTTCTATAACATGCTTGTCAGCAATATGATATACTATATAGGCTTTAGAGTAAGTTGAATACCCCATAATGAATCCTTCATCTGCTTTGCCATCAAATTTCCCCAAATAGTCACTGGTGTTGAGAATTGTAACCGGACAACCAAAAGGTTTCAAATGAGTGATATTTGGTAATTTTTTCTATGAGAAGCACATAGGAGTCTTCTGATGAGGGTTGGTAATTGAAACCCTATTCAACACGTAGCATGCAGTGTTGACAGATTCTATCCAAAACATAGTAGGAAGCTTAGAATCAGCAAACGTAGTTCTTGCTTCTTCAATTAGAGTCTTGTTCTTCCTTTCAGCAACTCTGTTTTGTTGAGGAGTTCTGGCAGCACTGTAGTCTCTTTTGATTCCCTTTTAGGTACAAAGTGCAATAAGTTCCGCGTTTTAGGTGAAACAAGATGAGATCTAGAGAGAGAAAGTAGAGAGAGAAAAGAGAGAGAATTGTGTGAAACTTAGAGAATATTAGATTAGATAAAATGAACAAGCAACCCTCCTAACATGCTAGGGAATAAATGCTTAGTACCTTAAAAGAGCCCTTTTAAGCTAACCATCAAGCCCGTATTGTTATGACTAACCTACTACCTATTACAACGTTCTAATAAACGATACATAATAAACCTATGACTGATCATTCTTATTTGACTCAGTATTTTGAGGCTAACAATCTCCCTCAATTAGAGGTCATTCCTCTTCGACATTTAAAGATTTATAGAGATTATGAATCATGCCATAAATGAATCTTGAACGTGTAATAGTAGTCTTGTTCCTTCATGCAGTGATCTTTGAGCATTTTTCATTGTCTTTCGACTTTGTCATTAATCTTGAGATCTTAAAACCTATGATCGAGTCATTCTTGATGACACAATATTTTGAGACTAATATCTCACTCACTGAGAGGTCATTCTTCTACGACATGCGAGTATTTATGGAGATAATTAATCTTTTGTATTGAGATCTTCAAAATGACTGCTTCATGCTTGTTGGTCACCATCCTTGACTTGTCTTTGCCATCTTTCGATCTTGTGTCTTCATCCACATACCCACACTATGCACCATCTTGAAAGCTTATTAACAATCTGCTTTGAAGAGAGGTCATTCCTCAACATTAATTGTTAAGGAAGATTCTGAACGTCAGAGTTGCGGAAGTCTATAGCTTTCTTGATTCTTGTATATGTCTTTAGGCATGAGTATGTGCTTTTGAATCTTTGACTTTGCTTCGTACACCGTAACGCCACCTTCTCGATACAAAACATAGACACAGACTAAATGGCTTTGACATTCGTCCTAAATCAATAGCGTTTTACCTCCGGTCAGTGAAGACCGTTAGACGATATTAAATATCGTACCTGTGATTAGGTAGATTTAATTAAGAATCTCCTTAACAGGGTTTCGCAGTTGTACTAGCCGTTCTCTTTACTCGATCGTCTCAAAGCAAGACTGTAAACATAAAGAGTAAATCAATTGGATAAATATCCGCTTGATTAAAGTCGTCAGTTCAAATTCCTGGAACAAGTTTGATTCATAAATAATCTTACCATTGTTGCTTTCCAGTTGACACAAGCTTGACCCATAAAGAATCTCGTAAGTCACCTAACGTAGCGCTGTTTGAGGTTGATGCTAGAAGGTTTCCATTCATCATTGTGAATACTAATGAGTATCACTCTGAATGTTCTGGCAAGACCATAACAATATTGCGTAGAAACCTGAAGCGAATTTGAATCAATTATGAATCAAACCACTGTTTTCAGTTTTGCACATCTTTAATTCGTAAATAATCTTACGCATGACCTACCGTAGTGTTGTTTGAAGTTTACACTGGAAGGATTTCCACTTGTCATTGTAAATACTAAGTAGTATCACTCCGAGTGTTCTAGAAATATCGCAAGGATATAGCGTAGGACTCTCTTCTTCGTCATGTAGTGTGTCCAAACGAGATTTGATTGATCTCTTGGTTCTAGAATCGATTTGTGCACTTTTAGTGGTCGGAGGCTGGAGCTGATGCCACCTATTTAATATCAACTATCTCGGAGTGAGAAAGTCAATAGAATTTGTGTTGTTCTTTGTGACAATAAAACAAACTTCTTTTGAGAGAAGCCTGAGTCGGCTAGGGATGGGTTGTGTATTGCATAACTGGGTCCATGATGCTTGTCTTCATGATGTATTGACCCGGTTTCTGCCTAAGTTGTATGGAGGGCTTCTTTCTTTACACCCTTTATCCTTACATTTCTTTTTCATTTTTCAACCCCTTCAATGCTTACCAAGACGTCATTACTAGCACCTGCTTGTGATTGTTCCAGTGCTAGCTTAAGTACTTAGTTGGCATTTTTCCCTTTTTCACATTCTACTCTATCTTTTCTAATGACATCTAATAATCTATTGGATTGTCCCTGGGAAGATCCCTCCGGTTCTAGTTGGATCATAGGACTTATACCCAACCACCTTTTGACACCAATATCGTCGGGAATTAAAGAAGTTGTAGGTATATAAGACCATAACCATTAACACCACTTGAAAGTCTGCCAATGTGTTTGAAAAACATTTAACACCTTGATAGTTTTTTTGTTTCAGATAAGCTCCCCTTTCACATGTGCATCCCTCTTGTTTTTTAGAATCCATGTGCCAATAGCTGATTTCCCATCAGGCAAGTCAACCAAAATCCATACATTTTGAAACAAAAATTGCTGCATCTCCTCTTGCATGGCTTCTACCCAACTTTGATCTTCAAGTGCTTAAGAGACAGACCTAGGTTCTACCTGAGAGAGGAAACAAGCAAACAGAAAATGAAGAAAATTTGTGTGATTATTTCTCTTTTGGTCTTCAACATAGCTCACAAGGGCATGATGACTAGTAGTATCTTTCTTAAACATGCTTCGATTATTTACTATATAACCAGGATCGCTAATTATTTGAGATTTAGGGTGCACGGTGTTGATCCTCTTAGTAATATTAGTATCTATTTCCACTTTTGGCTCCATGTTATTGAGGTCAGTAACAAAGTCATCATCATATGAAGAAGACGTGAAAATGCCTGATGTGGGATGCTTATGAATGTCATCTTTCTTGGTAGTATGTTTCGTATGGTAGTTGCCAAGGTTGGATGGACCAGAGAATCTAGTTGTTGCATTGGGATCACTAAGTAGACTGCCAGTAGGAGGAACACTTGCAGTTTTAAGGCATGAGAGCACCACCAGAAGGAATTGAGACATCAGTAGTAGGAGGTGTACTAGTAGTAGAAGTATCCATGGCAAACTCAAACCCTCCCTTCTCAGCTTCAACAGTAACATCTTGTTGTTGCTTGAGCAGCTTGTCAAGGTCTAATTGTAAACTGTAGTCTTCTTGAACATTTGCACCATTAGTATCACCAACAGTTTCATGAGGAGTTGAGGAGGGATATGAGGGGATAACAATAATATCATCATCCTCTTCTGAGTCTAAGAAGCTTGAGGAAACATCTACAGAAGAAGTAACATCTTATGGTCCTGTAGATTTGTTAGTTTTGAAATGATAATAGCCTAATGAATCACTAAGATAATCAAGATCAAAATACCATTCATGAACCTTACCTTGAAGACTTGTCTTCTCCTCAAAATACCTCAAGTTGATGGTTTCTATAACCTTCTTGTCAGCAATATGATTTACTATATAGGCTTTAGAGTAAGCTGAATACCCCACAATGAATCCTTCATCTACTTTGCCATCAAATTTCCCCAAATAGTCACTGGTGTTGAGAATTGTAATAGCACAACCAAAAGGTTTCAAATGAGTGATATTTGGTACTTTTTCTATGAGAAGTTCATAGGTAGTCTTCTGATGAGGGTTGGTAATGGAAACCCTATTCAACACATAGCATGCAGTGTTGACAGCTTCTGTCCAAAACATAGTAGGAAGCTTAGAATAAGCAAACGTAGTTCTTGCTTCTTCAATTAGAGTCTTGTTCTTCCTTTCAGCAACTCTATTTTGTTGAGGAGTTCTGGTAGCACTGTAGTCTCTTTTGATTCCCTTATAGGTACAAAGTGCAATAAGTTCCGCGTTTTAGATGAAAAAGATGAGATCTAGAGAGAGAAAGTAGAGAGAGAAAAGAGAGAGAATTGTGTGAAACTTAGAGAATATTAGATTAGATAAAATGAACAACCAACCCTCATAACATGCTAAGGAATAAATGCTTAGTACCTTAAAAGAGGCCTTTTAAGCTAACCATCAAGCCCGTATTGTTATGACTAACCTACTACCTATTACAACGTTCTAATAAACGATACATAATAAACCTATGACCGGTCATTCTTGTTCGACTCAATATTTTGAGGCTAACAATCTCCCTCAATTAGAGGTCATTCCTCTTCGACATTTAAAGATTTATAGAGATTATGAATCATGCCATAAATGAGTCTTGAACATGTAATAGTAGTCTTGTTCCTTCATGCATTGATATTTGAACATTTTTCATTGTCTTTCGACTTTGTCATTAATCTTGAGATCTTCAAACCTATGATTGAGTCATTCTTGATGATACAATATTTTGAGACTAACATCTCACTCATTGAGAGGTCATTCCTCTATGACATGCGAGTATTTATGGAGATAATTTATCTTTTGTATTGAGATCTTTAAAATGACTGCTTCATGCTTGTTGGTCACCATCCTTGACTTGTCTTTGCCATCTTTCGATCTTGTGTCATCATCCACATACTCACACTATGCACCATCTTGAAAGCTTATTAACTATCTGCTTTGAAGAGAGGTCATTCCTCAACATTAATTGTTAAGGAAGATTCTGAACGCCAGAGTTACGGAAGTCTATAGCTTTCTTGATTCTTGTATATGTCTTTAGGCATGAGTATGTGGTTTTGAATCTTCGACTTTGGTGAGTACACCGTAACGCCACCTTCTCGATACAAAACATAGACATGGACTAAATGGATTTTACATTCGTCCTAATTCGATAGTGTTTTACCTCCGGTCAGTGAAGACCGTTAGACGATATTAAATATCGTACCTGTTATTAGGTAGATTCAATTAAGAATCTCCTTGACAGGGTTTCGCAGCTGTACTAGCCGTTCTCTTTACTCGATCGTCTCAAAACAAGAATGCGAACATAAAGAGTGAATCAATTGGATAAATATCCGCTTGATTAAAGTCGTCAATTCAAGTTCCTGGAACAAGTTTGATTCATAAATAATCTTACCATTGTTGCTTTCTAGTTGACACAAGCTTGACCCGTAAAGAATCTCACAAGTCAGCTACCGTAGCGGTGTTTGAGGTTGACGCTAGAGGGTTTCCATTCATCATTGTGAATACTAATGAGTATCACTCTGAATGTTCCGGCAAGACCATAACAATATTGCGTAGAAACCTGAAACGAATTCAAATCAATTATGAATCAAACCACTGTTCTCAGTTTTGCACATGTTTAATTCGTATAGAATCTTACACATGACCTACCGTAGTGTTGTTTGAAGTTAACACTGGAAGGATTTCCACTCGTCATTGTAAACACTAAGTAGTATCACTCCGAGTGTTCTAGAAATATCGCAAGGATATAGCGTATGACTCTCTTCTTCGTCATGTAATGTGTCCAAACGAGATTTGATTGATCTCTTGGTTCTAGACTCGATTTGTGCACTTTTAGTGGTCGGAGGCTGGAGCTGATGCCACCTATTTAATATCAACTATCTCGGAGTGAGAAAGTCAATAGAATTCATGTTGTTCTTTGTGACAATTAAACAAACTTCTTTTGAGAGAAGCCTGAGTCGGTTGGGGATGGGTTGTGCATTGCATAACTGGGTCCATGATGCTTGTCTTCATGATGTATTGACCCGGTTTCTGCCTAATTTGTATGGAGGGCTTCTTTCTTTACACCCTTTATCCTTACATTTATTTTTCATTCTTCAACCCCTTCAATGCTTACCAAGACGTCATTACTAGCACCTTGTTGCGATTGGTCCAGTGCTAGCTTAAGTTCTTAGTTGGCATTTTTCCCTTTTTTCACATTCTACTCTATCTTTTCTAAGGACATCTAATAATCTATTGGATTGTCCCTAGGAAGATCCCTCCGGTTCTAGTTGGATCATAGGACTTATACCCAACCACCTTTTGACACCTATAACATCGAGAATTAAAGAAGTTGTAGGTATATAAGATCGTAACTGTTAACACCACTTGAAAGTCTGCCAAGGTGTTTGAAAAACATTTAACATCTTGATAGTTTTGTCGTTTCAGAAAAGATCCCCTTTCACATGTGCATCTATAATCGAAAGTGTTTGACACATGTGGGTAAGAGTTAGAATGCTTGAGTCTTATATGTTTGTTACATATATAAGATCACATTTTAATCACATTTTCTCCCCTATCTCAAATATATAAAATCGTTTGATATTAGAGATACCAAATTTGATTAAAATATATCACGAAAAATAGTCTTGAAAACTTTTGAGAGAAAAATGTGTCTTACTTGCATGAATTATTGGAACATTTTATGTAGTGTCGAGCACACAATTTTTGAAAGATTTTGAATAATCATTGAAAAAATTCTTGAATAAATTGTACTTGTACACTACATGTTCATGAACTCATAAAAGATTGTCGCTGAAGAATGTGCTCATGAACATCAAAGCTTTTTTTATGTGAATAATACCAAATGATAATTACACACAATGTGTTGGATACATAAAAATTGTCTTGACTTAATATATCCAATCAACATTAAGACTTTGATTTAGAATAGCTCCCCCTCAAAATTGATCCAATTGAATTGTCATTACGAGGATGTGATCCACATTTAACTTTTGAGGATAGGAGTTGTTGAACACAGAATGTGTGAAAGATTTGGAATAATCATTGAGAAATTCTTGAAAAAACTATGTTCAACGCTTTTTGAAAAATCCATTTCTTTTTTACGACATGGTTTTTCTAAAGCATAAACTTAAGTTCATAGACTTTGAATGTCTTGACGAATCTACTCAAGTGTAAGAAGATTACTTTTGCTGAGGGTAAGCGCTCTAAATCGTACACTCCCTCGTGAATATAGATACGGGTTGCAATATGAAAGTGATTACAAGCCATTGTGTTGAGCTCAAAACTATGAATGTTTTGTGACTAGCTCAACCCGCGATAAATTGCTCTACCCGTTGGTTGGAAATATTATCCAAAATAGACAATTTCCTTTATTAAAAAAATAGAAATGACATGTTTTGAAAAATATTTACAACTTTCATTCGAGCTTTATGTACACACCCGTGTCGTTATTGAGCGATATTTCTAGGTACGTCCATATTATCGATACTGAAAGACACGCCGAGAAGAATATTTTTGGTATTTTAAAAGATTTTTCCACTTTGTGTTTTGTTTTTATATGTTTTATATTTTTGTATTTTGCTTTTTCATGTATATATACAAGTAGATGTTTGATAGATGAATCAAGCAGGCAACTTTGCCAGAATCTCCAATTCTGCTGGAGTCAAACATCTTATACCAATTTACCTAATGAGGTACTCAAACCTATCTTTCGATATATCTTTCGTAAACAAGTAGGCTAATTGGTAATCCATTCTAACAAAGTATAAATCAACGATACCGCGTTCAACTTGTTCCTTTATGAAGTGATATCTGACGTTAATGTGCTTCATGCGGGAATGTTGTACCGGATTGCAGGAGATGGCTATGGCCGAATTTGAGTCACAACACATAGGTACTTTATCAAAGCGGAAGCTATAATCCGTGAGTTGTGTTCCCATACAAAGAACTTGAGCACAACACGCAGATAGAGACACATACTCCGTTTTGACTGATGAAAGTGACGTGCACTCCTGCTACTTGGAAGACCATCCCACGAGCGTATCTTGTCCTAGAAATTGTGCACCACCATAAGTACTTTTTCGAGTATCAAGACACCCTGCGTGATCAAAATCTGAATAGGCCGTTAGAAAGAAACCGGTTTCCTTCGGATACTAGAGTCCCAAATGAATGGAATTCTTGAGGTACCGAAAGATCCGTTTAACCTCCTTGAGGTGGTTTTCAGTAGGTCGGGCTTGATATCATGCACAATAGCATGTTGCATGTGCAATATCTAGTCTGCTTACTATCAAGTACATGAGGAACCCGATCATGGAATGATATTTCATTTGATCTATGCGTTATCTATCCAAGTCAGCATCTAGGGATGAGGTGGATAATGGTGTCCTAACGGGGTCACATGAGGTCATACCATGCTTTTTGATTATCTCTTGACAATACTTAGCTTGGTTAATGAAGATACCACTTGGGGATTGGTGAACTTGAATTCCAAGAAAGAATTTTAGTTCGCCCATCATTGACAATTCAAATTTGTTGTGCATTAATTTTCAAACCATTTTGAATTTTTTTGTTTTGTACACCCGAAAATAATGTCATCAACGTAAATCTGCATAAGCAAAATGTCATCCCCATATTTGTAAATGAACAAAGTTAGATCAATGGAACCTTTTGAGAAACCTTTGGATACTAGAAATTTTAAAAGCTCATCGTACCACGCCCTTGGAGCTTGCTTGAGTCCATAAAGTGTTTTGTGGAGATGATACACCTTGTCAGGATAATGAGGATTAATGAATCCTTCCGGCTGTGTGACATAGACTTCTTCTTTCAAAGGACGGTTAAGAAATGTCGTCTTCACGTCCATTTGATAAACGATGAATCCCTTATGTGTAACATAAGCAAGGAAAATCCTGACCGCTTCTATACGAGCAACTGGTGCAAATGATTCTTCAAAATCAATGCCCTCTCTCTGGCCATACCCCTTAGCCACTAGCCTAGATTTGTTCTTGATGATAGTGTTTTCTTCATCCATCTTGTTTTTTCAGATCCATCGAAGGTTTAATGGAGTTACATCGTATGGTCTATCAACAAGTTCCCAGACTTTGAGTCTTTCAAATTTTTGAACTTTATCCGTCATCGATTCAATCCAAGCATGATCAGCCATGGCTTGTTTGATGTTTTTCGGTTCACCTATACTCACGGCGAGTGCGAACATACAAACATCATCATCATTTCTAATTGTCGTCTTATACGAACGAGCTGTGAAGGGTTTCCAATTACTTGAACCAAAGGATGATCTCGGGTCCAATGATGTGTTGAAGGATATCGTTGGTAGGATGTATGCATATTTAACGGATCAACATGGTGAGTAGAAGACTCTCCAATTTCGAGTACCGATGTTTCGAATGGGTTGTGAAAATCGTCATCGTCAGATAATGCATTGTCTTCTTGATTTGTGTTCTCCGGAGCAATGACAGTAGTTGTGGATGTTGTAGGATCGGTTGTTGATGTGATATTTTGAGGAGGTAAACCTGCAGCAACTTGTGTTGAAGTAGATGAAGTTGTATCCTTTTGGTGATGATGATCGGTACCATCATTCTTATCATGAGTGGAAACGGAAGACTTTGATACAACATGTTTCTCCCCGGTGAAGTATTCATCAAACATTGGTCTGTATAACATTTCCAACTCTTCAATTGTCGTGTCCACTGTCGTATGTGCTTTTGGAACATTTTCTTGAATCAGCTTTGAACTTGACGGTTCATCGTTATGGTCTTGAGTTCCGAGTTTCATGCGGTTGTGCACAGAAGTCTTTTGTCGTTGTGGATCAGGACTTAAAATGTTTTGTTCAAGTGTCATTTCTTGCAATTCATAAAATCTGACATGGATAGTTTTGACTATCAATTTTGTTCTCTTGTTGTAAACTCTACATCCCTTAGACTGATTTGCATATCCCACTAAAATGCATGCATCACCTTTCTCTTTCATCTTATCCAGATTTTCACCATCTCGTATGTCGATACGAACCTATTTTGTTCTCTTGCTGTCCCTCTGTTGGTATGAACCACCTTTCTCTCCAATTTTGTTCTCTTGTTGTGCCTCTGTCGGTACAAACCACCCTTACTTGAGATCGAAGACCACGTTGTATCTGCTTTAGGAAGTCAATGAGAACTTCAGGTGTTTCATCCTTGGATCTCAAGAAATGAGTCCACGTGTACCTTGAGTAGTCATCGACAATTACCAAAAATGTAATTCTTCCCATTGATACTTTGAACACGCATGGGACCACACAAATCCATATGAAGAAGATCTAACCGTCCTTTGGAGATTGGTGTAGTCTTTGTCTTGAAACTACTTCGTTTAGCTTTACAAAGCTCATAAGAAGAACAAAGATGATCTTTGATGAATTTCAAGCTTGGAAGGCCCCTCACAATATCTTTCTTAGAAAGCAAGTTGATGGTATCAAAGTTGAGATGAGATAGACGTTGATGCCATAACCATGCTTGAGTAGTTGAAGCTTTAACCATGAAACAAATTGGACTTGTGGAAGTTGTGTCTTGAGGTAAAATTGTGTTGAGATTTGTTCTCCCTGAACCGGTGAGTAAATCATTCCTATCATAATCACGAACGAAACATGTCTTCTTTTTAAAAGCAACCTCCAAATCCGCATCGCATAATTGACCAACCGAGAAAATATTGTGATTGAGACCTTCGACGTAGTGTATCCTTTTGATCATGATATTCCCCTGAACCAAATCTCCATATCCTAGTGATGTAGGTAAAAATACGCTTTTAGGAAAAAGACGTATTATAGGCAAGTATTAATCGACACGATGTAGGAAAACCGTGAAGACGAAAAGTCCAAGTTCGTTCTCGGCGGAGGTGTATGTTATGTATGCCAATTATATAAAATCAAAGTTTGGATTAGTGTCGTTTTTGGTTCAAAGAGAGAAAAAGTAAAGACGAGTTACACTACGATTACACTACAACGTATGACGTAAAACGATGACGTAATTACGTAAAACGCGACAAAATTAAAAATTAAAGCTAAAAATTAATTAAAAATTAAAACTAAGTTTAAATAATATAAATAAGAATAAAAATTCAATAAATAAATTTTATAACCTTTTATTAATTAAATATTCAATTTTAAATGCTAATTAAAGCTCTAAAATTAAATATAATTAACAAAAAGCCCAAAATATTATTTTATCAAACAAATATCTTACTTATATTAATTAAAGACTAAAAAGTATTTTTTCTAAATTTTAAAAACTATTTTTCTAATTTTTAAATGCTAAAAACAATTTTTAAACTAAAATAATGATTAAAAATAATAAAATAACGCTAAAATTAATTTTACTTTTTCAAAAATCCTATTTTATAATATTAAACAGTAGAAAAATAGAAAAAGTTGAAAAAAGTATTTTTTTTCACTAAAAGACAAAACAGTTTGATTTAAAACCTATTTAAAATTAAATTAAATCTAAAAAATAATTAAAAAGAGTAAACAGTGAACTTTTTATTCTAAAAATCTTAAAATAATATTCTAAAACTAAGATAATTTTTAAAACTGAAAATAATGATTTTTTGCACTAAAGGACAAAAACATAAATTTAATAAACTAATTAAAATTGAACTTAAGCTAAAAAATACCAAATGAAGAGTAATATAAAATTTAACTTAATGAAAAATCATAAAATAAATAAAAAAACAAGGAAAAAATAGAAAATCTGGAAAAAGCTTAAAAAATGCCACTAAAGACAAAACTAATCAAAAGCTGAAAGTGACAGCCCAGGACTTTTTTCCTGTTGTGCCAGCAGTGGGAAATATAAGCCTATCAGTGGGAAAATCTTCCCACTGCTCTATATAAAAAAACGGGTTTGGGCACTTTATGGTTGATTTCAGGCTATGTTGTTGGTTTTGTTGGAAGACAAAGGCACCCCTACATTCAGTTGAGTGTAGGGAGTCAGTACAATCAAGAAAAACACAAGCTACAAGCAACCAATAACAATCAAAACGACTAAAAAGATCACTGTGTCGCATAAACATGCAAAGGGTTGGTCTGATGATACTTTGCTGAACTATAATGCACCTAAATGAGTTTTAAGGCCACCAATCTAGCAACTTAGCAAAACACAAACAAAACCAAGGGTCCCTAATCCTATATTACCATCATAACTAGCTAGTGACAAGATCTTGATTCTCAAAATTGACTAGAACAACCTAGATAGTCTACTGAATATTTTAAGCTATTTTACCAAACTTTGTGACATGTAAAATCTGATCTATCACTTAACAAAAACAAACAACACCTAGATTAACTAAATGACCAACAAAGGCGTATGTTTAAGCAGAGTTTACCCTTCCAAGTGTCACCCAAGGTGGATTAAACCATAAACCCAAACACTCCCTTATATTCTGATTCAAAGATTTAACAAAGAACTTTCTAACAAAATCACTCAGAACTGATTAAGATCCACTCTAACATATATAATAAGCATGAACAAGCATAAAAACATTAACTAACATGCACCAACAAGAATCAACAGTTAAGAACAAACATCAAATCAACATGCCTTATAAGCAGATTTCACAAAATAGGGTTCAAGCCATACCTGAAGCTGATGCCATCTATTTTGGTGATAAGAAGCTCATGAGATGCTGGTTTGTAGAGAGTCCTTGTTGGGGTCCTACAGTAGGACAAAGGATAAAATGTCTTCAAACAAAGAAATGAATGAAAAATGAAATAAAGGGGTCTTGTTATGACTCTTGTGAACCTGCACAAAATAAACAACAGGGAACAAACAAGTTCAAAAGATCCTTGATAAACTTATTGTCAGTAAGCTTATCAAGGACTTTATGAATAGTAAACGTCAACAAATGGAAAACATAAATACCACTTTTTTCTTGAAACCTTGAAATAAAACGTGAAATCTGATTTTCCAAAACAACAAAAGAAAGTGACAAATATTTGAAATCACTAACAAGACTCCACTTTCACTTCCTCTTGTTATATGATCCAAATACTTGGGTCTTAAAAAAATCTTTGCCAAAAATTCTTGAACAAAAATAATTTTTTTGATAAAAATTTAAACTAAGTCTTTGCATAAAAAGTAGATGTTTACACTAAAACAATAACAGTAAATGGGAACTCAACTGTTTATAAAACAAAAATATAATTTTTCATTAATATTAAAAATTTTACAAAACAAAGCTGGAACAAAAGGGCTTATCACAAGTTGATAGCTCCTTTTATAGACACTAATAGAACATACTAGATAGTCTAAAACCCTAGTTATGATTTTCCCTGAAAAGCCCTTGGTCTTGAGTCAAATTCATTGGTCAACTTGGACATGTGATGAGACAACTGTCTTGAGATGATCTAGGTTGTTCATTCAAGCCTTAGGGAGAAAGGAATGCATGAGGTTCATAGATTGGACTGAAAAATTCGTTCTTTGCCTCTTTTAGTTGAGTAGGGGAACATGGGGGGGGGTCCACGTGTGGTCACGAGTGAAGTGTTTTGTGAGTGAGAAGGGTTTATGATGGGATTAATTATAAATCTGGATAGTATTAGGAAAAACCCCTTTGTTATGAAAGGATTAAGGTTTTAGGGTTTATAAGGTTGGGGGTGGATGAATAGGACTGTTTGATTCGGTTTAATGTTTAAAAGTGGTGTTTCCCACTTAATTTTCTTATTAAACAGATTTAGTTATAATCTGTTAAATAAAAGTATAGTGGAAGGGTGAGGTGGACAAAGGGAGGATGGTGATTGGTTGAAAAGATAGTGGGGGAAACGTGGCAGCAAGTTGTTGTCACATTGTTATAAACACTCCAAAAACTCAAATCCTTTGTAATGAAAGTTTTTGTTTTCTTCATTTAGGCCACAAAAACTTTTCCAAACTTGTTTAAAGGACCATTTATGCATATTATGCATTCTTCAAGGGCTTCTTCTGTATAATCTTCAAATATGGAGGACTTTTCTTGCCAAATATGATTTCTCCAAGGGCTTTACTTGCCAAATCTTCAAAGATGAGGGACTGAAGTTGACAATCTTCAAAACTTCAAGGGTAAATTTGGAAATTCCAAGTTCGGGTCCGGTTCTTTATGCGGCTTCGTTTCCCGTGTTCGTTTTTGCTTGATTCTTGTGATCTTTTGTTGATCCCACCATATCCGTACATAACATACACAATGAACAAACACAAGCATATTTTGGGGTATTTTAATGACATTTTAAGCGTTTTACGCCCGATTTGGACGATGAGCCTATGTATAATTGTAGTCTCATCACTCCCCCATACTAAGCCATTATCGTGTCCCCACACAATGCTAGAATTAAGTATCGTAGCACTTCCAAAATTCATTTTTATGTGACATTTATTGAAAACGTAAACTTAAATAAACTACTACACGTGTTTTAGACATAATGTATTGTTTTCACCATGGTTAAGTGACTTTTAGGGTCAAAGAATAAGAACACGTGAATGCCTCATAGAGATAAGTTCGTCATCCTCGATTTTTACTCGATTCCATGCTAAGCGTGCAACGAGATCATTGTTATTATAAGTTAGCAACACAATCATTACTCATGAGTGTTAATTACATACTTAGACTCCCTTATTCCTATTTGGTATCTCTTATATTTTATTTTTGTCATAATTATCACGACGATGCATGTTTGACTTATTTTGATATTTTATTAAGACCGAAAATAAAGGAGGACGATTGATAGTTAGCCGAAGGACACGATCTTTTAAAACGGCTTCTCGTAATCTCCTTAAGTTCATATCTTGGCATAACTCGTTTCACGATTTGAGACCTTTCTCGGATCGATATTTGGCATGTGTTTCGAACTTCAAATCTTGGAAGACGTTCTTGAAATAATGGTCTTCTCTTCATATATGGAATTTCTTCAAACTTGGACCACGACTTTATCATTTTTCTTCAATCCTTATTTAAGATTTTGATATACAACGATCCGCCTCCTTTTAGGACTTGGATACATTTATCCTCATACCTTGTTAGGGTCTTTTTGGATAGACTTCTCCATGATCTTTAGGGGAGTATATTGCTTTTCGTCGTGTGTCTCGATCCATCATATTAATTTTAGAATAATGATACTTCACATCATCTTGGATCTTTAGCAACAAAATGGAGTTCCTCATGCCTTGTTAGGGCCTTTTTGGAACTTGCCAATCTTCGCATCCCGCTTCAATAAGTTATGCCTTGGCTATGAACTCTATTCGAACACGAGCAACTTTTAAACGATCTTAGGCTAGAAGCTAAGTAACCTTTTAAATCGTACGACCTTACTTATTGCATTTATTCAAAAAAAAGCGTGGGGAGAATAAGCTAATAATTAGTACACATGAGATCATGAAAGACTACGTAACTTATAATTAACTCTATCATTTCTCGTCCTCATTTAAGAGACTTAGCCTAAAAGGTTAAGGAATCAAAGCTAAGTGCTCAACACGCACGGTCGAGACAAAAATTACTCTTATTCTCACCATCGGAAAACCAACATTCGTGTCTTAAACACTTATGAAAAATACAAAAAATTTTAAAATTTGGCCATTTTTAGCCTTATTTTGCAATAAAACGATATCAAAAAAGATGAATATTGGATTGTGTGTTGACGTGAGCAAGGTGAAGTATCTACTCACCCCCCATACTAAAAATAAACATTGTCCTCAATGTTTCGAGTCTAGGGGTGAAACACCCCCATACTAGAGACGAAGTTGAATGCTTAATCGGATATCGGAATCTCCAAAGGCAATGATCGAAGCTCGAGTGATCCATAAAACGAACACGAGAGGCTTTAATGATGACGATGAACCTAATAAATCACAATCACAAACAACCACCGAACAAAGGTAGGAAGAGCACAAGTCCCCTCGTTACACTATTAGAAAAGCGATAATATTTACAAGGATAAGCATGAGAATCCCCCACGAGGCACCTTGTTTTTTATAACCGAGTCAAAAGCTCGACTCGAATCCCCATAAATGTGATCATTTAGGGATAATCATGGTATGGTCATTTTTGGTGGGGCTTACATGATAAACAATGCCCAAAAGTACATGGAGTACTTTAAAAACCCGATACACGTATACAGGGGTCAAAGATAGCATCTTCGTTTTCGGATGAAAGACAAAACAACGCTACTCCAACCGATAGCAAAAACCCAAAGAGTTTGAAGAAAAAGATGAGAAGTGGAAAGGTGGGACAATGGGTAAGGCAATACAATGAGCTACTCGAGGTAGACTCACACCAAGTAAATGAATATATTTTACATTTATTGCATCGGTGGAAGACCGAGATTTCCCTTTACAAGCAATTCCGGGATCGAATATCTCGTCCTCGGTGGTAAAGTGTGAAGAAACATAAGGGCCTTCCCCCACACTAAAACCACACACACCATCGTCAAAAGGAGTAGACGAGGTGGTAGCACTCATACAACGCGGTGATGACGGAGTTAAACTTGTAGAAAAATCCTTTAAATCAAAATTAAAATCCTTTCCTTTTCATCGTTCAAAAACTCTTTATGAAAACCCGATTTGATAATGTTGAAAATATTTGGCGTTTAAAATTCAAAATTAGTCGCGCTAAAAATCCTCACATTTAAGTCGCGGTTAGGGGATGGTGGATTCTATAAGTTCTCAGAATGTCGATCAATAAAGAACACCGCCCCCTCGGGGTCAACATATTCGTCATCCTCATGATCGTCGATCTCATCGATTTCTTCATCGTAAATAGGCTTATCGAACCAAATTTCTTCATAATCCTCATTAATGATATTTGAAATTCTCTCGAAGAGATCACGATCAAGCACAAAATCATCATTCATAAGGGAGGAGTATTGATTAGGTAACTCCTCATGAATGTGATAAACGTCATTCTCATTTGAGGAGTATTGATTAGGTAACTCCTCGAGAATGGGATTTTGGGTCACGTGAGTTGGTTTGTCATTGAAAATAAGACGTTCCAACTCATCAAGTTCATCCTCGATTTTGGAAAGATAAACCTCACTTGTAGGTGGAAGTGGAGGCAAAAGAGCTAGCTATCGTTCAATAATTTCCTCAATCTCGAGATCAAACTCATAATCATCGTACTTAACACACTTAGGATTCTTTTTAGGAGAATAAAAAATGGCATGTTGATTTTTAAGCACGTGATCAATCTCGGCAAAATCGCCATCGTCATCGTCAAAGAAAGAGTCGATGTGAGCACTCACAACCATGGTCTTACAAGTCGAATGACTATGCTTAGGTGACTTTTCTAAGACGAGAGGATCGATGTCGATAAAACCTTTAGCCTCAACGGGTGTTGGGCTAGGCAATGAAGGCACTTCGATGGAGTTAGAAGTTTAAGCCTCAAAGACGTGGTCCTTCGAAGGTGGTGAAGACGAGTCCATTTTGGTCATTTTCGTGGTGGCACTAACATCATCCTTCAGAACTGGTTGTTCACTTGTTTCGCCAAATATATCCCAAAGTGATTTTTCATCCATAAATCTACGAATACCCTTTTGAGTTAGGTACACGTATTCTTTATCATTAAAATCGTCATCTTTAAAACCGTTCATTTTAATTTTTTCAAAACATGCTTCAAGCGTCATATTTTCCGCTAAAGTTAACATTTTGAAATCATTAGAATTTGAAACATTAGATTTTGAAACCTCGGTTTTATCATGATCATTTGAAACTTGGGATTTATTTGCGAAAAATTCCATTCGTTCATCCCCATATCTTATAGTTAATCTCCCCTCGTGGACGTCGATTACGGCTCGAGTCGTTGATAACTAGCTTTTGCCTAGTATGAAAAATTAAGGTTCGTTTCTCGGTATCTTAACGAATTGATTTCCGGTTCAAAGTACGACTCAATTGTTTTTGGTGAAACAAATATTTTTGGTTGTTTTTAAAATAAATGGTGCAAGACTTAAATGAAAATGATGTTAAAGTAAATCTAAGTCTAGTTTAAAATAAAAGACAAGTATTTAAAAGCGTGACGAAAATTAAAAGGCACTTAAAATAAATAACGCAAACTTAAATCTAACTAAGGCAAACTTAAAACGCAACTAAAACTTAAAACTAAGGCAAGGCTAAAATAAATATAAGGCAAATAAACTTAAAGTGCAACTAAGTAAAAAGGCGGGAAAAGTAAAGCTTGAAAATTAAAAACAGAAACTAAAAATAACCTGAACACAGCTTATCCGGAATAATCCTTTGTTTGGAATAAACATTCATCCGGAATGTCACCTTCGTTCGGAATGTTCTTCTTCACTCAGAATATTAACCAAAACCCTTGATCCGGAATAAATCCTTTATCTGGAATATGTCACTTATCCAGAATAAAGTCTTGATTCGGAATACTTAAGCTTGATCCGGAATAATGCCTTGATCCGGAATATTATCCTTGCTGGTCCTTGATCCGAAATGTTGAAGATTCCGGATGAAGTCTTTGATCCGGAATAATTAATTATTCCGAATAAAGGTCCTTGATCCGGAATATCTCCTTGATTCGGAATGTTCTGTTGATCTGGAATGTTCTGTTGATCCGGAATGTGGACTTGATCTGGAATAAAAGGCTGATCCGGAATATTTGGTATTCCGGATGAAATGCTTGATCTGGAATAATAAGTTATTCCGAATAAGCACTACTGATCCGGAATGTCTAATATTCCGGATGAACAACCCTTGATCCGGAATAACCAAGAAACACACCTTCACTCAAAATAACCTTGGCTTGATCCGGAATGTTTCGTGGGAAAAATAAGCAGACAAGCGAAGAACACGGAGGGACAAAAATAATACGGATCTAATAAAATCTAAACAAAATCAACCACAAGATTAAATCAAACTAATCAAATAACATCTACTAATCATAAACAAACAATCCAAATCAATCAAACTAACAAAACTAATCAAAATAATCAAAACCCACTTAAATCAAATCAATAAAATAAGAACATGAACATGAACAAAAAAGCATAAAGATTAAGATCAAACAAGAAAGGTAGATAGGAGATTAACAAGAAAAAAGTAAAGATTGACAAGAATTAAATGGAAACTTACTTGAAATTAAATGAATTTAAGGTGCAAGACAATGTATTTAAATGACATGAAATTAAATGACAAGGTAATTAAAAGGTGGAAGAACTAATTGTCACTATTAGCTAACAAAAGAAAAAATAATGAAATCCTAATCTATTTATAGGGGAGATTAGGGAGGTGCTTAGGAAGCTTCCTCCCTCTTTCTTCTTTCTTTAATTGCATGCTTTAGTCCTTTAACCCTTTGTTAATATTCTTAATACTTGGATTTCAATGACTTTGTCTCGGGATTTCTTTGAACTCCTCTTGTAAATCTTCAATAAATTAGACTTGAGTTCTTCGGCTTTTAGTAAACTTCCGTCTTTTGACTTTTTCTTCTATAAATCTTCAGAATTGGTCTTGGACTTCCGTTATTTTTGCACTCTTGACTTCTTGACTTCGTCTTTCGTCTTTTTCTTCGATAAAAGCCCGTGAATGCCCGTGTTTTCTCCACTTTTCACCTTTTCGTCCTAAATCACAACAAAAACACAAACCACGCATAATTCCGACATAAATGACATAAAATACACGTTTGGGCTCGGTTATTATTGTAATTAAGTGGTAAAAAGGATAGGTGTTTACACACCTATCAAATCCCCTACACTTGACCATTGCAATGTCCTCATGCAATGCATTAGTTACAAAGCACGTTTACATTTTTCATCATAATCAATCCACGTGGGCCTTTATTAAAGAGATAGAAAATTATAAACATTCAAAGTAAAGAAATAAAAAACATACCTTGGGTTTTGGAAATATTGTGAATGATCATCATCCTCAAGTTTTCACTTTCTCCAAACCAAGCTTAAAAACGAGATCATTGTTATTATAAGTTAGCAAACTAACACGAACTCATGTGGGCCAATTATTCACTTAGACTCCCTTATTCCTAGGTGTATCTCTTATATTTTATTATTGTCTTCAATGATCACGGGGATGCATTGTTTGACTTATTTCGATAGTTATTTAGGCTAAAAATAAAGTGGGACGATTTAATCAATAGTTAGCTAAAGGACAAAATCTTTTAAAAATGCTTCTCGGGACCTTATAAAGTTCATATCTTGGCATAACTCGCTTCGCGATTTGAGACCTTTCTCGGACCGATATTTGGCAGCGACTTCATACTTCAAATCTTGAGAGACGTTCATGAAATAATGGTCTTCTCTTCATAATAGGAATTTCTTCACTTGAAGTTTTGAGAGATTCTTCATATTTGGACCACGACTTCTTCATTTTTCTCAAATCTTTATTTTGGACTTTGATATACAACGATCCGCCTCCTTTTAGGACTTGGATCTATTTATCCTCATACCTTGTTAGGGCCTTTTCGGATCGACTTCTCCATGACTTTTGGGGAGTATTTGCTTTTCGTCGTGTGTCTCGATCCTTCATATTGATCTTTGATAAATGATTCTTCACATCACTTTGGATCTTTAGCAACAAAATATAGCCCTCATGTCTTGTTAGGACCTTTTTGGACTCGCCAATTTTCGCATCCCGCTTAAATAAGTTATGCCTTGGCTATGAACTCTAATCCATACCAAGCAACTTTTAAACGATCTTGGGCTAGAAGCTAAGTAACTTTTCAAATCGTACAACCTTATTTATTGCAGATAAGTTTATTAGCAAGCGATGGGAGAATAGGCTTATAATTAACTCACATAAATTCACGAAAGGATACCAAACTTATAATTGACTCTATCATCTTTCATTCTCCACAGTTTAAAATCTCAAGGAATGAGACTCGTGGATGCTTAGCCTATTAAATCAAAGTTTTGGGTTTTCGAGTTGTCTATAGGATCTTGCAATGTAACACCCCCAAATTTATACAACTCAATACAGCGGAAGACGCGTTGGTGTTACGGGATAGCACATTACTCACATCATAGACAACGCATAAAAATCGTGTCGTTTATTAATAAAGCATTTCCATTCATAAATATCAAAGTTACATAGGTCCCAAGTCATTATATTTAATACAGGTTTTATAAAGCATTTGAATGGAAATAAGTATTTAGGTGCGGGCCATGAATTCTTGTTGTCTTCCTGAGAATTACCTTCAAGTACCTGAGACAAAACATGTTAAAAGAAAAGGTCAGCGATAACGCCGAGTGAATTCATAGAGTTTAATAAAATCCATCAATATAATATCAGTATAAAATTATTACTGAAAATCATTTTTGTACAAAACATTTTAATAGGCCATAAAATAGCCAAAGTCATTTTATACAAATCTTCATCAAAATCATAATATAGGCGTTTGCCTTAAAAATCATTATACGAGCCAATGTCGTAAAAACATCATACAATACGTCTTATGACGTTGTATGAAAATAAAAAACCGTTATATGAATATGGTTATGAAAAACCAAAACACGAACATAATATCAATAGTATGACCCTGTATTGCTAGTCAGGCAATACATCGTAATTCGGTGCGTCTAGTAGTATTTCGTTAGTTGGATTATTATAAGCCGCATGGCATTGTTACCTTACTAAAACAAACAACGGGTAGCTAACCCGATACTCAATTTGCCCATCTAAATTAGCGTGTCGTCACAAAGGTCACGCTATGGAAATCTTCTCATACATAAATTCACTTACCAATCAATGTGGCACGATGGGGATCAACCGTCAAGGCGCGAACTGGGGTGATCGTCCCCAAATAGTACTATTATATGCATAAGCGTCTACCAAATCCTGGTAGTTCACAATTCATGCTAATGGGACTTTTACTGACATAACCTAACTTTAATAATCCATTTAATTTCATCTATCGGGTTCTTTAATCATTTATCGGGTCATACAATCATTCGGGTCCAAATCAATAAACAAACAATCTGGACAAATGGTGTCCTATTTTATAAAAACTAACATGTTATCTCCCTCGCGGGTTTATAAAATATTTCATAAAAACATTTAAAAGAGTGCGAGGCTATGAACTCACGTTGATGTGGGAAGGCGGGTTATCGGCAATTCGGACGTACGGTACGTGCTTCAATCACAGAAACCTAGACAAATAATACTCGTCTTAGACTCATGTCCAATGACTTTATAAAAATAACAATTATGTATACATATGATGATTATATATATATGATGATCAAGTGGGTTTACATATTCTCATTTACTCGTTTTAGTGTTATGTGTCGATAACTTTTATACTAGTTTAATAGTTTTACCTATTTACGTGTTTTAGGTCCAATAAACTTATTATAAGTTTTTTAGCTTGTATTACTCCATTTTATACTTATATTATCAGTATTTAAACTTTACAAGTTGGGCCCAAATGGGTTAAGCCCAATAAGTTCTTTTTATAAGAGTTTAACTTATTTAGTCCAATTATTAGTCCAATATGTTTACTTAGCTCGTTAATGTCCGTATGTCCTATAGTTCGGGTTTTATCGGTTTTTACTTGTATTAGATACTTATATATCAGTATATGACTTTTAAAAACTTTACATTAGACGGGTTTGATCGTCTAAGTTTTAATTGGCGAAAAACGTTAATTTTACGGTAATAGCCGAAAAAGTCGTAAAAATCAAGTCTATAGTTTTTATAACTTATAAATATTATTCCACTACCATTTTTATAATTTATCCATTTATTTAACCTTGAAAATATTTATATAAATAAAATTCATGAGTTAGTGGGTTTTAATTTTACATTTTATACAATATAATTTTGAGTGCTTATATAATAGTAATAAACATTAATTCTCAAAATCTGATTTTTATTTTCAACTTCACCAAAACTGCCATATCTAGAGTTCTATATGGAGATAGAAGCTCAAATTTTTATGACATAAACTAAATGATATGTGCTCCATTTAACTCTTCTATAGCTACTGTTGAATCATCTTCTAAGTATTTTCTAAAAATCGACCAAAACAGTGAACTCAGATTTGTACTTTAAACTTGTTTTGATCATATCTCACTCATTACAATGATTCCATTGCATGGCCAACTCTCACATGTGTACAAGACTCATAGCTTACTGTATATCAATCTATTCAAGTCATTTTACCAGTTTACCATATGATTCTTTACTGTTTTATACAGCCATCTAAATTAAGCAAGATTTTAACCTTGTTTCTTATAGTTTTTCATCTTTTTAAGCATGTTTATCAACACCAAATCCCCACACAATATTTTTAATCATCATTCATCATCATATACATATACATAAGTGAAAGAAATACAAGATTACATAATCAAAAATAACAAGAGGATGAGGAGGACAATCTTTATACCACCAAGTTGATGTAGATTGTGATTTGGACATGGATTTTGATGGAGAAACTTGTGCATAACCAAGACCATCTTCAAGACCACCATTATTCATGAACACCTTGTGGAAAATCAGCCCCAAGACTCCATGGAAACTTCTCCTTTGATGTTATAATCACCACCAATCAATAGGGTTTCAAAAGGGCTTCAACATGTGTATGAACAACATGGGATTTCATGGTTAAATCAAGATCAAAATGGGTGTTTTTGGGGTGATATGGGACGGCATATTTGAGAGGAGAAGAGAGAATATGTGTGTGGTATTGCATGTGTGGAATGATAAGATTTGTTTTGGCTAATGGTTTTGATGTGTATGTAGCTTAACTTGTAAGCTTAGCTTACAAGTGTAAGCTTTTAACTACAATTTGGACACATCAAGTGTGTTGTGTAGCTAGTTAGGCCGGTTTGAGTGGGGGTGGGACAAGTGTCCCACTTGTCTCATCCCCATTTATTTACGGGTACTCCTCGATTCTAGTTTCCTCGATTTGCGTGCCCTCGGGTCGTTTTACGAAAAACGTTTTTATAATTTATGAATCAACGGCACAAAAAGAATCTAATAAAAATTGTCTCATCAAAAACGGAGTTCAAAAACGTAAATACGTAATCCTAAGGTTTCCGGTTTAGTCGTAAAGGACGTTAAATTAAAATCGTAAGTCCTAATTTCTTCTCATAAATTGTGAGTTTATGAACCAACACAAATTTAAAACTCCAAAATAATATTCACGGATAAATTTATTTTATGAAATGTCGGACTGTCACCAAAGACGGTGTATGTAAAGTAAGCACGTAACGTAGAATCCTCCGGTTTAGATGTAGTCGATGCTACTTCAAGACGTAAATCCAAATTTCTTCCCAAAAATAAGTGAGTTCATAAAATAATATTTTCAAATTAATATTTAGAATAAAATATCAACCATAAATTGACGGATTGTCACAGCATTTACCCCTAAACAGGATCTTTGTCCTCAAAGATCATCTTACTACTCGCTTCTTATAGAGTTAAAGCCATGTGGGTATTTCCTCCACATTCGGTCTTTTCTCACAAGTGTAATTCATTACAATACGCGAGTTTCATCAAACATAACTACGGGAATAAGATCAGGCTAAACGTTGACTTACTTTCTCTATCCATGATGTTCACGGGTTTCTGATGAATGCAACTTTTCGCCGATCTAAGCTTTATTAAGAAGAATTCAGATTTTCACTTGATAGATATTCCATCAAGTTCGATATACGAAACATAATTCACGCATCTCTTGAAGTCCTTGGGCAGATCCAGCTTATATGGCTTTCAAACCAATCTTTTACATCATCTCAATGGTCCCATACAACGGGGACTTATATCCCATGATTTGTCAGATCATTAATTCATTTTTCCAAGGTTAAAATTTTTGGCATAACTTCGCTACCCATCTGGCACTTAAAGATCTACATTTCATATTCACATAACTTCCTGCCCACTATCGGCAGTCAATAATCAAATCCTAATTTCAACAATCATTTTAGGTCTCGCGGGTCGAATATTTTGTAAGGTTAGGTTCGCCATCATAGGAAACCTTAAACCTAAAAGACATGTCCAACTCACAGTGGGTGTATGTCGGGTGTCTTCATCTCAACTCCTGCTTACAGATGCTCTAATTTCTAAATCTTAACAAGATTCGATCTCAATCCTAGTACGATAACTATCAATGATAATCTCTCCAAAGGAAAACGATTATACGGTTCATTACCAAAGGTCAATCATTCAAACATAGAACATCGCTTATAGTATTTTGTATTGTTACTTTACCTCGTCCCTTCGATTTAGGGTGGTAAATAGTACTCTCATCAAGGTTCGTTCCCAACGACTTCTGAGCAAATCTCTAGAAATTCGATGCGAAGCGAGGATCTTGATATAGATGATCGATACAGGCACACCATGTTTACATAACTCCTTTAAATAAAAGAGTCTATTTCTTCATCAAGATTCTATCGTTAACGAGAATGATATTAGCAGATTTGGTCAGTCTGTCAACGATGACCCAAATCGAATCAAATTCAGATGATGACCTTTGCAATAGCTAGACGTTTACTAATGTATGAGGCGATGTCTGCCTTCATAGTTTGTCATTAGTACAACTTCTTCAGACAAAGATACTTTTAGTCAAAAATGACATACATATAATACTTATACTTACAAGATTTCCAATATAACTACATCTCACAATCTTCCATATTTAGACAATCACAAGTGCCCTTTTATACATTTAACGCCATCGGCTTCTCAATTCTTAATGGTTCACACTAGCTGCGAACCCCTTTTTATTATCTATATTATCCTTTTTACAAACATTAGTTATTTTTAAATTGTTCAGCAATTTATTTTGTATCATCATTACTAAGGAACACATTCTAATTGGTTCTTTATACTTTTCTACACAACGTGTCAGTAATTACGTTCACCTTTCTGGTGAAATAAATATCATAACCGTATTTATTCAAAATTCTTTCTTTATATTTTCTAAATTTTAGTTTTGTCTCAACTATCATTTTTATCAGTTTTGCTTAATCTGATGTTTTAAGCGTCGATAATTACTACAAGTAATTAAATAATAATTAGTTAATTTTTATGAAACGTAAACATAAAAATTTTAAATTTCTTAGTTCGACCAATTATATAAAATGTTCAAAAATAAATTTGAATTTAATTAACAAGATTTTTGTTGATTTATCGAAAATATTTAATAAGATCCGTAAATGTTCGAAAAACCTTTGTTTATATTTTGGTCAAAATTTTCTTAGGTTAAAAGCAAAAATTGTCGTTTCAAATTTTAAGTCATGGTTTAAATGTTTTCCTCAATTCCGCTTAGGTTGTCTTGAGGTATACACGAACATTTACCACTAAACAGGAGTTTAGTTAAATGTTCTGGGTACAAGGGAATAATCCTTTAAAAATCCTTTGTTAAAATATTTGTCAAAACATATTTGCACTTTCTTTTTAGTAATAATCCAAAGTCTTAAAAGGGCTCTTGATTGTTGAAGAGTCAATATATATATATATATATATATATATATATATATATATATATATATATATCTTACCATCATTAATCAAACGGTCACTTTATGTAAAGGATTAAGTCTTAAATCACATGTTAATTATTCAAGGTACAGGTTTTTATTGTTCGGTCAATTCAGGGCAATCTATAAATAATTATTAACTCATTCTTATTCTTATAAATAAACAAATAGTCCTTATTGATCACAAGCATGAATTTATCAAATTACAGCCTACACACGAGATTCACCAAATTTATGAATGTTACATGTGCATTGGTCAATCCAATCGACATCACGTGGAACTCATAATGTTCATTACAAGTACCGGACGTAGTGATTGGAATACATAATCTTTTCCGCAGATGCGAAGTTGATGATAAGCATGCCATGGATCAAATCTTTAAAACATACACTAGAACCTTGTAAATGATCGTACAAATCTTCCATTTCGAGTTATGGATATTGTTTTCGATTGTCAATTTACTCAGTTCACAGTAATCTATAAACATAAGGAATGATAACACCATATCTCTTCATAATGACGAGCTTGGTAGAATAAAAGCTTTCTCCGACAACTCTCTCAGTTGTACGGTAATTCTTTTAATTCAGATAGTGCTGTCGTACAGTGCACAAGCCACAAGTGCAGCACCAGAAATATAATCAGTACCAATTTCAACTTGCCTTAATGGCAAAAGTCTAGTTAATTCATCAACAAATACCTCCTAAGGTTTCACATACGGAAACATCTTTTAAATAAATTCATATTAGGTTCTTTCTACATTATAATATCTATGACTAGTTCACAACCATTCATGGTATAATTTTAAGTCTAAATGCAGGATATGGTCATCCATCAAGAATTATTTAGATCACTTTTGATAATCAACATCTTATCATTTAGGGGAATTCTACTCGGGTTCCCATCAATTAAGATAATGTCGTCATGTCATAATCAATCAATTCATTCTACTGGCACTATCAACTTTCCAGTTTTATTGCCGTCGATAAGATGTGAACTTCTCAAAAGACTAATAATAACTCATAATCCTTCACAAGTTCAGGGATATCTGGAGACATAACTAACCTTAAAAGAGTAAGGTTAACGCATAATCTACGCGAGAGAATTTCAAATCTGATACAGACGAAAACATTTAATGAATATGAATATATCCCATGTTTTCATAATTTGAGTACGCATTCGAAAGCTCCTCGGATCGTTACCCAGGTCATTCAAATGAAATCAAATCAAAAGAAATGTTAGGAACGTCGATACATCCAATCGGGTATCAACACTCGGTAATCAGATACTTTTCCTAAGAATCTTACTACGAGAGAATTGGACAAGAAAGAATTGTCAATTGTCAAATAAGACAATTTCCACAGATGAGTAAATTCGACCCAGAAGAATAGATGCTACAGGCACATATGTAGGTGTCCCTAACACTATGTCCCTATTTTTCACTTCTTGCAGACCTCATAAATTTTAATCCTTCACAATCTTCAAAGAAAATTTAGTGTTTATTAATCAGTTTTATGGTGACTACTAATCAGCCTTGCATGGTCCATTCCAAATTGTATGTAGGCGCGCAACTATATACAATTTCAAGATTAACGATGCAATACTCAGTTCGTCATAACTTTATCATCATGTTTATAATAAAAACATTTTCATGCTTAATTCTTAAATAAGAATCAAGAATAAATTTACAAAGATTTTCTTTGTTATGGAAATAATTAAGTTTCCAAAGCGTTTCATAAACAACTTCATTTCGATAACAATCACCTATAAATATCACTTCGAATAATCCTTATAGTGATGAAAATTCAATTTTTCTCAAGGGATACTGTTTTATCTTATAAAAACAATGAGTGATCTGCAAAAGAGTGATGAAAAGTTGTTCACCAAGAACTAACTACAATATAATAGGAAATGAGCTTAGCCACTTAATCATGAGGTTCATGACCTCGATGGCACTCAAAAGAATAATCCACAACGTAACTCAATTCAAGATGAGTACTTGTTCAAAGGTTGCATCACAAATGTGAACATTAGGATGAAGCAATAAAAGATAGATAACATCGATACATGTAGAATTTAGCAATCAAAGATAGTCTTTTCATTAATCACAAACAAGTCAAAATTGTACCATAACACATTACATGTCACTATGTCATACAATTCTCAGAACTCATCCTACCAACTGATGTCTCAGTTAAGTTAGGGATTTTTAGAAGATACCACAATGAATACTAATCTACAAGAGTCATTAGATGTTCCACATGTCCCGAAAGATCCATCGGTCCCAATTCAGAAGAAGATTTCTTCAATTTATTTCTTGGACACTAGGCATCCTCGTTAGTGGACAATGGTCTAGGAACAACCCTTAACACGAATCAACAATCAATTAAAACCTTATAATTCAATCACAGAACTTAACGACTTCCTCTTAACAGTCTCATATTCCATATAGGTTAAATTTTTACTTCATTCAAGTTTCAGTCAACTTATACTCAATGCGACATCCTACCTCATTTTCCAATACTTACAACCTTATTCTTGGACCTTAATAGGGCAATAAAAGCTCAATATTATCAACACTTATTTTCCAATCCTATATCTCTTACAACAACAATTATCAAATGAGTCACTAATATTATATGACTCACACATTCAATTAGACTTCTCAGAAAGGTACTAGTGGCATGAGGCTTTTTGGGTAATGGTTCCAATGACAGCCTCAAGTGCAACATTCACCCTTTTGATTTCAATTTAAGAATTGGATGACAACGAATCAGAGGACATCTTTCCAGGTAATAACGTTTTGTCAAACTCCATTCTATAAGGAAAGATCGTCATGACATCGATATCAGATTTAATCTCGCCAATTCTTTTTCAATATCACAATCAACTAATATCTACATTTCTACGAATATCAACCATTTGTTGGGATCATAAATATCCACAACTTGGTTTAGATCTAGGATAGCTAGAATTCCTACGAGAATAGCTTCGATTAATTTACTAGGGGATTTAGGGTTCCTTGTGACAATCTACGTCGTATAAATACCTCGTATAAATATCAAAATAATCATCAAACAATCATGTAATAAAATTTCATCATATATATATATATATATAATCCAAGTTATATATATATTAAAATAACACTTCTCAGTCTGGCCTTGTCGGTAACTCGGGAATTCTTCGGCACCGTTATAGTCAAAAGATTTTTAGACATTTTTAGAAAAATGTTTATAGTTAAAAGATTTTGAAATGTTTTATTCAAAACCTTAGTTTTAAAAATCTTTCGTTCTCTATAACGAGAGCTCTGGTACCAAACTGTAACACCCCCAAATTTATACAACTCAATACAGCGGAAGACTCGTTGGTGTTACGGTATAGCACATTACTCACATCATAGACAACGCATAAAAATCGCGTCGTTTATTAATAAAGCATTTTCATTCATAAATATCAAAGTTACATAGGTCCCAAGTCATTATATTTAATACAGGTTTTACAAAGCATTTGAATGGAAATAAGTATTTAGGTGCGGGCCATGAATTCTTGTTGTCTTCCCGAAAATTACCTTCAAGTACCTGAGACAAAACATGTTAAAAGAAAAAGGTCAGCGATAACGCCGAGTGAATTCATAGAGTTTAATAAAATCCATCAATATAATATCAGTATACAATTATTACTGAAAATCATTTTTGTACAAATCATTTTAATAGGCCATAAAATAGCCAAAGTCATTTTATACAAATCTTCATCAAAATCATAATATAGGCGTTTGCCTTAAAAATCATTATACGAGCCAATGTCTTAAAAACATCATACAATACGTCTTATGACGTTGTATGAAAATAAAAAACCGTTATATGAATATGGTTATGAAAAACCAAAACACGAACATAATATCAATAGTATGACCCTGTATTGCTAGTCAAGCAATACATCGTAATTCGGTGCGTCTAGTAGTATTTCGTTAGTTGGATTATTATAAGCCGCATGACATTGTTACCTTACTAAAACAAACAACGGGTAGCTAACCCGATACTCAATTTGCCCATCTAAATTAGCGTGTCGTCACAAAGGTCACGCTATGGAAATCTTCTCATACATAAATTCGCTTACCAATCAATGTGGCACGACGGGGATCAACCGTCAAGGCGCGAACTGGGGTGATCGTCCCCAAATAGTACTATTATATGCATAAGCGTCTACCAAATCCCGGTAGTTCACAATTCATGCTAATGGGACTTTTAGTGACATAACCTAACTTTAATAATCCATTTAATTTCATCTATCGGGTCCTTTAATCATTTATCGGGTCATATAATCATTCGGGTCCAAATCAATAAACAAACAATCGGGACAAATGGTGTCCTATTTTATAAAAACTAACATGTTATCTCCCTCGCGGGTTTATAAAATATTTCATAAAAACATTTAAAAGAGTGCGAGGCTATGAACTCACGTTGATGTGGGAAGGCGGGTTATCGGCAATTCGGACGTACGGTACGTGCTTCAATCACAGAAACCTAGACAAATAATACTCGTCTTAGACTCATGTCCAATGACTTTATAAAAATAACAATTATGTATACATATCATAATTATATATATATGATGATCAAGTGGGTTTACATATTCTCATTTACTCGTTTTAGTGTTATGTGTCGATAACTTTTATACTAGTTTAATAGTTTTACCTATTTACGTGTTTTAGGTCCAATAAACTTATTATAAGTTCTTTAGCTTGTATTACTCCATTTTATACTTATATTATCAGTATTTAAACTTTACAAGTTGGGCCCAAATGGGTTAAGCCCAATAAGTTCTTTTTATAAGAGTTTAACTTATTTAGTCCAATTATTAGTCCAATATGTTTACTTAGCTCGTTAATGTCCGTATGTCCTATAGTTCGGGTTTTATCGGTTTTTACTTGTATTAGATACTTATATATCAGTATATGACTTTTAAAAACTTTACATTAGACGGGTTTGATCGTCTAAGTTTTAATTGGCGAAAAACGTTAATTTTACGGTAATAGGCGAAAAAGTCGTAAAAATCAAGTCTAGTTTTTATAACTTATAAATATTATTCCACTACCATTTTTATAATTTATCCATTTATTTAACCTTTAACATATTTATATAAATAAAATTCATGAGTTAGTGGGTTTTAATTTTACATTTTATACAATATAATTTTGAGTGCTTATATAATAGTAATAAACATTAATTCTCAAAATCTGATTTTTATTTTCATCTTCACCAAAACTGACATATCTAGAGTTCTATATGGAGATAGAAGCTCAAATTTTTATAACATAAACTACATGATATGTGCTCCATTTAACTCTTCTATAGCTACTGTTGAATCATCTTCTAAGTATTTTCTAAAAATCGACCAAAACGGTGAACTCAGATTTGTACTTTAAACTTGTTTTGATCATATCTCACTCATTACAATGATTCCATTGTATGGCCAACTCTCACATGTGTACAAGACTCATATCTTACTGTATATCAATCTATTCAAGTCATTTTACCAGTTTACCATATGATTATTTACTGTTTTATACAGCCATCTAAATTAAGCAAGATTTTAACCTTGTTTCTTATAGTTTTTCATCTTTTTAAGCATGTTTATCAACACCAAATCCCCACACAATATTTTTAATCATCATTCATCATCATATACATATAAATAAGTGAAAGAAATACAAGATTACATAATCAAAAATAACAAGAGGATGAGGAGGACAATCTTTATACCACCAAGTTGATGTAGATTGTGATTTGGACATGGATTTTGATGGAGAAACTTGTGCATAACCAAGACCATCTTCAAGACCACCATTCTTCATGAACACCTTGTGGAAAATCAGCCCCAAGACTCCATGGAAACTTCTCCTTGGATGTTATAATCACCACCAATCAATAGGGTTTCAAAAGGGCTTCAACATGTGTATGAACAACATGGGATTTCATGGTTAAATCAAGATCAAAATGGGTGTTTTTGGGTGATATGGGACGGCATATTTGAGAGGAGAAGAGTGAATATGTGTGTGGTATTGCATGTGTGGAATGATAAGATTTGTTTTGGCTAATGGTTTTGATGTGTATGTAGCTTAACTTGTAAGCTTAGCTTACAAGTGTAAGCTTTTAGCTACAATTTGGACACATCAAGTGTGTTGTGTAGCTAGTTAGGCCGGTTTGAGTGGGGGTGGGACAAGTGTCCCACTTGTCTCATCCCCATTTATTTACGGGTACTACTCGATTCTAGTGTCCTCGATTTGCGTGCCCTCGGGTCGTTTTACGAAAAACGTTTTTATAATTTATGAATCAACGGCACAAAACGAATCTAATAAAAATTGTCTCATCAAAAACGGAGTTCGAAAACGTAAATACGTAATCCTAAGGTTTCTGGTTTAGTCGTAAAGGACGTTAAATTAAAATCGTAAGTCCTAATTTCTTCTCGTAAATTTGTGAGTTTATGAACCAACACAAATTTAAAACTCCAAAATAATATTCACGGATAAATTTATTTTCTGAAATGTCGGACTGTCACCAAAGACGGTGTATGTAAACGTAAGCACGTAACGTAGAATCCTCCGGTTTAGACGTAGTCGATGCTACTTCAAGACGTAAATCCAAATTTCTTCCCAAAAATAAGTGAGTTCATAAAATAATATTTTCAAATTAATATTGAGAATAAAATATCAACCATAAATTGACGGATTGTCACATGCAAACTCTTAGACTTTTTCAAGTTTAGAAATCGCGTTTTAAAGTTCCCTTGATAAACGAATCTCTAGGATCAATTATAGGAACTTGCGAAAAGTTCTTGTTTTAACCCGTGAGAGTTAAGACTTTCGCGTTTTATAGCTCCCTATATAAAAGCCTAGCAAAACTTGACTTAAACACATTAAGGATACTAGCTAGAGTAAACTTAGATAAGTAAACTCGGGTTGAGTCAAAAGATTCACAACGTTTGAAAATTAAAACCACTTTATTGAAAATTTATTCTAATAAGGAAAGAAAATAACTATACAAGAGGGAAAAACTAATAGGCCAAAATAGATCAAAAATTTTGAAAAATGTCGAAAAAGTGATTTTCCGGTTAAGATGAGGACAAATACAAGGAAAAGGCCACTTAACTTCGATAGAAGTCCCCCCTACACTTAATATAAACATTGTCCTCAATGTTTAAGCATGTGGGAGTAAACTCCCCTACACTTAGGACATTGTGCACTTTGTTTAAATCTCGCTAAGGAAGAGACAACTAACGAGATTCCTATTTTAATATTGAGATAATATAAAATAGTGAATCGAAAAGAGTTTAGGATAGAACCGGGAAGACGGGAAACATGGAATCACGGTTCGTCAAAAGTCATCAAGAGTGTGTCTTTGAAGCTCGAATCTCTGAATAAGAGAAGAGAGGAAATAGCAAACACCAACGGGTCTCCCCTACACTTAGGATAAAGAAAGCTAAAAGATAGAAACATGGTTTGCCTCCCAAGAAGCGCTTGATTTTCGTTCACCGAGTCGTGAGCCTGACTCGACCTTGATTACCATATGAAAAAGCATGAAACATATCCACCGGGATCAAAGACATAGTTTTCGTCCATCAGATAGCACAAGCTTAAGGTGAACAAGGCAAGACAAAGAAGAGTAGGCAAGGTTCCCTTAAGCAAAGATGGAGCATGGTGGGAGCAAGTATGGTGAGGTACAAGCATGTCCTCAATAGTTCCAAAGATTGTTCCTTTTATTTCATCAGACGGATACTGAGATGGCTGAAGAATATCGATACCGGGGTCGAACACCTTTTCCTTTAGGGGAAAATTGTGAGACCCCCAAAATCAGGTACGGAACAACTAGGCAGCAAGGGGGCGCCACGTCATGATACAAGAAACAATGAGATATTATTGACATAAAGTTGACGTAATAAAAATTTATACATTAAATCATAAAGAATCAGAGTTTTTAAACAAAGGTCCCAGATTTTTATAAGCGGAAATCTATAATTTAATTATGTTTTTGTAACTTATAGTTACAAAGAATACATGATAAACTTCTGACAGTTTTTAGATAAACCAAAATTTAAGTACACACAGAAATCTCCAAGCTGCGATAATATCCTGCGGGCTCCCATCCAAGCAAAGCTAAGTATTATTACCTGAGATTAAACATGTAAAATCGTCAACATAAAGTTGAGTGATATTCATAGGTTTAGCAGTAAAGGTGTGGAACACAAGCATTCATTTGTAAAACAAGTAAATAGAGAAAATGGTTATGATCATTAACCATAGTCCTAAGCCAATATTATTGCTGTTTAGTTCATGAACCGAAGATTAACTCAATGTAAGTTCCTCTAGGGAGTATTCAGCCTAAATACTCAAGTATAAACAAATGTAAGTGCGTCAAGGTAATCGGGACGGGGATTGTCAATCCCGATGGATCCACCCACAACATTCGCGCTTAGCGCAAAGCATACGGGACAATTAACGGTTCATAATCAAGAGAGGAAACTTAAGGCTATTAACTATAAGCAATAATATCAATGAAAACTGTTGGAAAGCATACAAGTCTGAATAGCATACAAGTTCTGGATAGCATAGAGTTTTTTAAATGGATGTGTTCCACCATGTAAAATCTCACCCCGTGTTTAGAAACAATGTTCAAGTAGTAAAAGGGGCTATGAACTCACCTTAGCTACGAGGTGAATCAATATGGAACTTGAGGGCTGAGTAGTAACAACAAGCAATCAAGAAACCTTAAGTCATCCAAGACCTACGATGACGGGCGCGAAAACTTATAAGATACAAAAATAACGTTTAGAAAACGCTTTGGTTACTATTATTACATAAACCATCTTATAACTCGCAAGGCATTGCAACCTATTGACTTGAACCAATTTTGACTTAAAAACACTACTTACCCACTGTATGATCATGTTTATAAACATTAACAATGCTCATCAAACCCATAAGTAGCAAACGCTTGTACACTTTGAGTCGAAAATTAACGTTAACAAATTGGCTGCACTAAATTTTCAGAAACATGCTGTAAAGATTGTATCATATCTAGAGTTCTATAATAGCTATAAGCTCAAACTTTATGGCCCTGGAAAGATAAAATTATTACCTTTTCAAATCTTTAAGAAACACTATCAAAGCTATTACCAATCAACGGGAAATGCAGTTTTAGTGCAGACTACCCAGATTTAACTTTTTCGACAAAAATTGCATAAAACCATTTTGACCATCATTTACATTCCGTAAAAGATTTTAACTTGAAACCACTTGGAAATGTTCACATTTGACCTATGTTACTGTAATAAGTCATAAAAATACACACTTTGGCCTTTTATGCTTTGACCCCAAACACAAATTTGGCGCACATGTCGGTATTGACTAGTTTTGATAGAAAGATCATATTTTACTCATCCGGACACTTCCAAAAACCACCCAACTCACCAATTGTACTACACAACCAAGGCTATCCAAAAATTCAAGAAAATTGCAGGTCTTATTTCCAGAAAAACTTCATGAATGGCTGTAGCAATCTGCTATCATTCTTAACCTCATTTTTGACACTAAAATTTACTTCTAACATCACGTAAACACTTGCACACCCTAAGCAATACCTCTACAAGTACACAAGACATATCATGATCATAATAACACCTTGACATCAGTAGAATATGGTCTAAATACAAAAACTCCAATTTCATAATCAAGGTATTTAATTAAATAGAAATTAAAGCAATACAATAGTGGCAAGAGCACCTTAGTACAAGTGTGATGGATATGAGAACCGGGCTGTAGATGGCAATTGGAAATACTCCAAGGGCTACCCGCGACCTACAAGAGTGATCACGACCCTTAAGTATGCGTTTTATAAAAATATAAAACAATTGTATCAAAATATTTTGTAAAAATGTTATATGTATATAACTTGCACAACCAACCGAGTTTAAGTATGGTCATGACCTTCATGACATACAACCTGTATAAAAATGAATAAAAAGATAGTCTAAGGTCTCAAATCAAGTAACCCAAGTGATTTGCACCTAAAAACACCAACAATTTATTTAACCGTAGGCGTAAAGTCACATTTTCTGGTATAGCTGTTTTGTAAAGGGCATAGCTCCCAATCCATAAGTCTAATAACGATGGGATTTTCTCAACTGGAACGGGTATCTCATAGGGTTTCTATAATGTTCAACCATTCAATCTAAGAGTTTACAGAACTTTCTAAAAGTCCAAAACACTAACAGCCTTACCGTAAGCACCTAATAGTCAAACTGCACTAGTCAAACTTGGGGCAAAATAACCCGTTAACCTATAAGGTTTAAGGGTCTGAGATTTCCACCATTGGAAAGCCTCAAGATTCTACTTCCGGCCCATACCAAACACGAGTAAAATAGCTAATACCAATTGTCGGGAAAATTGCATTCTTTGAAGGTTACGAAATCAGAATTTAGGTTTTCGAACTCGGGTTTACCGTTTTGGTCATAAATTACAAACCGTGATAGCAATCGATGCGAGGTCAGCGGCGTTTGTTAGGTTATAATGTATACTAACTCAAATTGTGTTAAAAGATCAATTATATGGCCTATGACCTGTAGAAAATAGCTATACAAATCTGTTGGGTCAGATTGGGTTCACAACCGTAAATCGGTCATAACTCACTCATCCGGAGGAGTTGATCGCCCATCCAACTCGCTACTAACATGTAAAAGGGTCAATGAATCCATCTAAGTGATAAAAACACAGCCTACAGTGGGAAAATATGTGAGTTTTGAGCTCACAAACCTGCTGTCCGAATTTTGGTTATTAAAACTACTATGCCTAACCACTCTAATCCCTTCCAAACAATCAAAATTGCATTCTACACTAACTAACATCAATCAAAGCATCTTAATCAATAACATGTATGGTGAAATCAATACTTGGTCAAAACCCAAAAATTATAACAATAGTTCTAACAAAAATTATCAATGCCTAAACCCTAATAACACAATACAAACCTATTGGAATGATCAAAATCCCAAAACCTCCAATTCTAGTGATTCATGATTTTATAATAATCATTGCATGAGGTGTTTTTGAGTGGGTTTATGATTATAACTAATCAAGGATGATTGAGGTGTGTTTTAATTGAGTGATTGCTCAAGAAAAAGATGGTGATGGGGCTGTTTTGATTGTGTTAGTCGAACAGTAAAGAAAAAGGAGAAGGGAGAGTGATTTTTGGAAACAAAAAAATACTGGTAATGTTTATGTGTGTTTGTGTAGTCGGTCAAAAGAAAAGGGAGGCAAAAGTGGGCTTTAGCCCAAAGCATAAATCCTACTAATAACTAACTAAAGCCCAAAATTTAAAATGCTCCTAGCCCGACTCGATTCTTAAAAACTCTAGTCGTTCCGACTCGGTGCAAGTTATAATACGAAAATAAAATATTTAATAGAAACATAGTATTTTGACTTCGAAAAGTCGAAATATATAGCCATCGGTTCTCGTTCCATCGTATTGGGTAAACTTTTTGTAAAACACGCGCAGGTGCTTTTAAATCAAAAGTTTTGATTTAAATAAATATGGAAAAATAAAATAAATTTTTTTATAATTCCGAATAAAGTATTATCAGAGAAATAATTAAAATATAATTTAATTAAAACTCTCAAGATCTTAGGTTTTAAATATAAAAAATACAAGAAAATGTAACATGTTGGAAAATTCAGAAAGTATGAATAAAATAATAAAATAATACGGGGAAAAATACGAGTTCTCACAGTCGACCCTCCAAAATGAACTCTGGTCCCTCAGAGTTCAACTGGAGACGAAAAAAATGCGTACAAATGGACATACATAGTTTAGAACTGATTCATTGCTTCCCAGGTAATTTCTGCATCACGGCGAACCTTAACAATTGGTCCAACTATGTTTCAGCTTCTTAACTCCTTTTCGAAGTTAGTTCAAGCTCGGATTGAAATAATAACCTTTCGGTACGAAGAAATATAAAGAGATGGAATGAACACGGGTATTGCTTAAACGGAAAAGGTGCGCTAAAACGAGTTAAGATTGATAATCGACACGGGATCGTAATTCGCGCAAACTGTAAAGCATGACAATCTTAAAACGTAATAATCTACTTACGAGAGAAATAGAAGGGAAATTGAATTACATATGAACATTTAAAATACAAGTTGTCACAATTATCTGTCTAGGATTTGATATTACTTTCCAACTCAGCTTAAGTATTTTCTTTATAAGGATTTCAAAGTAAAAGTAACTCAATTCAAATGATTATTTTGATCGGCTTAAAAGCTTTTTGATGACTGCATGAAGTTATTTTAAAACTCAGGTTTATCGTTATCATTAGAGAAAAAAAAATCAAATTTACAAATTATTTAGAATTATTGATAGAAATTATAACTTGAATCGATAATTTCATTAGATTGAAATTAAAGTATGATACAATCAAAATACTTTAAAAGATGAAGCTTGACACCATTTTTAATATTAGTTCATAATCTACCAAAGAAGATGTATAGATTCGAAATTTAACTTGGAACAGACATTTTGGTAATTTAAACACTTGATAAAGTGTGTAAAATGTTCTTAAAAATTTATAAAAATTTTTAGAAATCCAAGAAGGTATTTAATGCATCAAATGGTAAACATGTAACATATTCTGGTTTTCAAAAGGTGACAATATAATAAACGAGTATAAAATGAATAATAATCAACAATTAGTATGCGAGCAATAGCGCGAGAGGATAAACGTAATTTGTACCAATCCTTAACGAACATGATAGAGTAAATACGTCCATGCTAAGAAAATAAGAAACCGAGGATTTAGCAAGATTAATTCATGAGTGTGGTTGGGGTCACCAACAACGGCTTATTAAGTTCTCGATGGTCGATACACGATCGAAAGAGAAAAGCCACACAATAAATTTTCGAATCAAGAAAATTCTTAAGAAGTCACTTGAGAGTAATTCCAGTAAAATGAGCAAATTAGCAATGAGAGAGCGAAGTCATCA
The DNA here is from genome assembly GCA_025667525.1 of Glebionis coronaria. Lineage (NCBI taxonomy): Eukaryota > Viridiplantae > Streptophyta > Magnoliopsida > Asterales > Asteraceae > Glebionis > Glebionis coronaria. Next base: position 603,354,854 of record CM046875.1, on the reverse strand, counting down.
CATGGTTCACACGAATGAATTTCAAGACGATAGAGTCTAACACACATCATGAAAAATATACGAAATTATCGTTCACGTTCAGTCATAAATCATTATCCGCGTCCAGAGACATTTCGAAGTTCTGCCAAAATAGATAGAGAAGGTTGGTCAATGTAGAAGCATAACAATGTTGAAACTTTCAAGTCTGGTATCAATGGTAAGAAAATTAGACGAGTGGTAACAAGAATTATATCACGGGGAAAGATGAGGTAACAAGTAGAACAAAGATCGTTGAGTAAAGAAATATGTGCTTGTAGGCATGTAATTCGTTCAAAAAGAGATAAAGAAACATATGCATATATCATGAACGGGTGCTACTCGCAAAATATATAAAAGTTTTCAAACTTCGTTTTATCTAGATTTTTAAGAAACATAAGTAAAAAGTTGGTTCTTGTAAAAATATTTAAGGTGACTACTATTCGGCCTCGCATGGCTACTTCTAAATTACGCATAGGTGATCAGGCCATGCATAATTTAGGACTAGCAATGCGATGCCTAGTTTCGTCACACTAGTATTACGTGTCATATTTAAAATATATATATATGATACCAAAAATAGAAACCGGAATAATTTATGAAACTTTTCGCAAGTAAGTAATTCGCTTGATATTTAAATCAACACCTTTAATGTTACATGAATTCTTTTATAAGATCAAGGTAAAATAATTTGTGAAAATACCTCGTAAAAAAATATTACTTAACGTTATAAAGCAACATTCAAGTATTTTAAAAGTCAAAGTAGAACGATTTGTAAAATGATTTGCAAACAATACGAGTTTGAGTTTATATGGCGACATTATAGCAATGTATAAATAGCAAGTAGGTTACACGAGGGTAGTAAAGGGTAATTAATACGAAATCGATGAAATGGTTACAAGGTGATAAGGTTTCAAAATCTTTAGCCGGAATCATCATGAGACACATGTCAAAATGATAACGAACGATGTGAAATCAAGAACTTCAAATCTCGACCCAAATCGGTGGTACGATGAGAGAAAAGAAAGATAATATGAAATGACAATAAGTCATATATAAAAGAAAGGAAAAAGGAATTCCGTATGCGTTCACATCGTAACTAATTGACATAAAAAATGTACAACTTTTGACAAAATTATAGCTCACCATCAGTTTATCTAAACATTTGGTTTTAAAAGTTCACGATATATGTATGTATAACTCGTACCCAAAGTTACTATTTTTAAACGTCTTCAAACGTAACTAATGATTGTTATTTGTGAAATATCATCTGTTAAAGTTCTACAAGCTCAAACGAACTAAAAAACGCTTAAAAACCATATTTTAAAATTTCTATCAGCTTTGACTTTTTAGTCAACTTTGACTTTTAGGTCTGACCCGATCAATTAACCCGTCAAATGACATTTTCAAGACTCGGAGTCTAAAGCAATTTAGTGCAAAACAATGTTTCGAACAATTTTCTAGTTTTACCAAGATCTGAAACCAAACGTAAAATGAGCTAATTGCCCCTGCACGTTCTGCAAAGGTTTGACTATATTATCCTAAAACGCAGGTTTTTATTTTTAAGGTTTGACCCGTTTATACCAGTTTTCGGACTTGGTTACCAACGCGTTAAAGGTAAAACGGCATTTTAAACAACTTTTTGTTTTACTCGAGACTCTAAAAGGACTAGAAATAGGCGAAAACGTATTCGCATCACATGTGTCAACAAAATGATATTTTTAGAAAACGCAGACTTTATTAGATAAAAGACCCATAAATATTCAGTTTCGACAGTAGTTCCTTCGCGGTAGACGTAAAACGACATTTAAGACAACTTTCGTGTTTCGGCCGAAGGCCGAAACGGACCAGAAATGACAATTTTACCCCCTGCAGTTCTGCATCAGCAATAATTTACATATTCACATAAAATAAGTTATTAAATTTTACAAATTTCATATGAGCGTAACTAATTTTATGTCTAAACGAATGTCTCAACAAGTATAAACATATTTTTAAGTCTGAACTTTATAAAAATTTATTCTCGACACTGTTAAATTACCTGTAGATTTTTTGCAGAAAGTATATTTTTTTCGACACTTTGAAATTTAATCAAACTTCATAACGACCCGGAATTTATGTACACACATGACTTGTGGATCCATAAAGACGAAAGAAAATAGATTATATAATTAAGCATATAAAGAAAAACATAGTATAAATTTGGTTTATGAATACCAACCATAATCTAAGAAATCAAAACGGCGCATGACATCCGTGTCTTCGATTGCAAGATGCAAGGTAGGAAGGTCTCTTGGCGGCGCGATTTTCCAAAAACACAAAGCATACCAAGAAAGAAATGGAACATTAAGGAGTCACACTCCCGGGCGAGGAGGTTAAATAAAAAGGGAAGGATACAAGTTCATAGAAGTAAAATCGTATTCCAAACAAGCACCACGTTATATCATAGGATATGAATTACAAGATGACGATGGTGTTTCCAAGATACAAACGAACGTTGTAAATCGAAGTCGAAACGTAGAATGGTCAATGATAATACTTAATCGATATTCGAGTGTCGCGTAGAACGATGACGTAAAAGTCAATAAAGGTTACGAAAACCCACGATATTATTCCGCACGGATTTTAAGGAATGCTTTGAGGTGTGTGACTCACACGATGTCCTTTAGTCTTTTTCGGGGACACACTGAGCTACACAATGGTCTATAGACTAGACATCCAATTACGAATGGTCGGAAAACAATTTGGATATCTAAATAGATATCTTAAAGAGGTTTAACCGTGGAACTAACGCATAGGGTAGTACAATGGAAAATCGGAAGTTTCATTGAAAGCAACACTTCTTAATCCCAAACAATGGTATTACAAGAATACGCACAACTTGTAACAGTGAGTCGAGAAAAGCAAGCGGTTCAAAACGAACGAGCATACGAAGTATCATGCATAGATGAAATAGAAACAGTACTCACAAAAGTGAGTATTAAAAGTCGGTGGCATACGCGCTCCGAATACAAGTATGTAATGCCATAACAATTTAAAATTATGGTAACAAGATCAATTCATAAGAATAAGAATTCAAGAAATACAGTAAGGGCAAATGTAATCATAGTAATATCCAATTATAATTCATTAAGCACAAAGGCTGTGAAAAGAGATAGTAATTATCGTCGTTACGGTAATGTAATATTTTAAAATGTAACCAAGAAATGAAATACTACAGCGATAATTAAAGTAAATAATAAGGATTAGAGAGTTACCCGCGCAGATATCAAACAGCAATGGCAGATTCTGTGTTTGACACTTAGAAACATGAAATATTTGAACTTTTCGGTTATAGACTAAGTTTTGAAAAATGACTTAGTTCCCTATAACTATCGCTCTGATACCAATCTGTGAGATCCCCAAAATCAGGTACGGAACAACTAGGCAGCAAGGGGGCGCCACGTCATGATACAAGAAACAATGAGATATTATTGACATAAAGTTGACGTAATAAAAATTTATACATTAAATCATAAAGAATCAGAGTTTTTAAACAAAGGTCCCAGATTTTTATAAGTGGAAATCTATAATTTAATTATGTTTTTGTAACTTATAGTTACAAAGAATACATGATAAACTTCTGACAGTTTTTAGATAAACCAAAATTTAAGTACACACAGAAATCTCCAAGCTGCGATAATATCCTGCGGGCTCCCATCCAAGCAAAGCTAAGTATTATTACCTGAGATTAAACATGTAAAATCGTCAACATAAAGTTTAGTGATATTCATAGGTTTAGCAGTAAAGGTGTGGAACACAAGCATTCATTTGTAAAACAAGTAAATAGAGAAAATGGTTATGATCATTAACCATAGTCCTAAGCCAATATTATTGCTGTTTAGTTCATGAACCGAAGCTTAACTCAATGTAAGTTCCTCTAGGGAGTATTCAGCCTAAATACTCAAGTATAAACAAATGTAAGTGCGTCAAGGTAATCGGGACGGGGATTGTCAATCCCGATGGATCCACCCACAACATTCGCGCTTAGCGCAAAGCATACGGGACAATTAACGGTTCATGATCAAGAGAGGAAACATAAGGCTATTAACTATAAGCAATAATATCAATGAAAACTGTTGGAAAGCATACAAGTCTGAATAGCATACAAGTTCTGGATAGCATACAGTTTTTTAAATGGATGTGTTCCACCATGTAAAATCTCACCCCGTGTTTAGAAACAATGTTCAAGTAGTAAAAGGGGCTATGAACTCACCTTAGCTACGAGGTGAATCAATATGGAACTTGAGGGCTGAGTAGTAACAACAAGCAATCAAGAAACCTTAAGTCATCCAAGACCTACGATGATGGGCGCGAAAACTTATAAGATACAAAAATAACGTTTAGAAAACGCTTTGGTTACTATTAGTACATAAACCATCTTATAACTCGCAAGGCATTGCAACCTATTGACTCGAACAGATTTTGACTTAAAAACACTACTTACCCACAGTATGATCATGTTTATAAACATTAACAATGCTCATCAAACCCATAAGTAGCAAACGCTTGTACACTTTGAGTCGAAAATTAACGTTAACAAATTGGCTGCACTAAATTTTCAGAAACATGCTGTAAAGATTGTATCATATCTAGAGTTCTATAATAGCTATAAGCTCAAACTTTATGGCCCTGGAAAGATAAAATTATTACCTTTTCAAATCTTTAAGAAACACTATCAAAGCTATTACCAATCAACGGGAAATGCAGTTTTAGTGCAGACTACCCAGATTTAACTTTTTCGACAAAAAGTGCATAAAACCATTTTGACCATCATTTACATTCCGTAAAAGATTTTAACTTGAAACCAATTGGAAATGTTCACATTTGACCTATGTTACTGTAATAAGTCATAAAAATACACACTTTGGCCTTTTATGCTTTGACCCCAAACACAAATTTGGCGCACATGTCGGTATTGACTAGTTTTGATAGAAAGATCATATTTTACTCATCCGGACACTTCCAAAAACCACCCAACTCACCAATTGTACTACACAACCAAGGATATCCAAAAATCAAGAAAATTGCAGGTCTTATTTCCAGAAAAACTTCATGAATGGCTGTAGCAATCTGCTATCATTCTTAACCTCATTTTTGACACTAAAATTTACTTCTAACATCACGTAAACACTTGCACACCCTAAGCAATGCCTCTACAAGTACACAAGACATATCATGATCATAATAACACCTTTACATCAGTAGAATATGGTCTAAATACAAAAACTCCAATTTCATAATCAAGGTATTTAATTAAATAGAAATTAAAGCAATACAATAGTGGCAAGAGTACCTTAGTACAAGTGTGACGGATATGAGAACCGGGCTGTAGATGGCAATTGGAAATACTCCAAGGGCTACCCGCGACCTACAAGAGTGATCACGACCCTTAAGTATGCGTTTTATAAAAATATAAAACAATTGTATCAAAATATTTTGTAAAAATGTTATATGTATATAACTTGCACAACCAACCGAGTTTAAGTATGGTCATGACCTTCATGACATACAACCTGTATAAAAATGAATAAAAAGATAGTCTAAGGTCTCAAATCAAGTAACCCAAGTGATTTGCACCTAAAAACACCAACAATTTATTTAACCGTAGGCGTAAAGTCACATTTTCTGGTATAGCTGTTTTGTAAAGGGCATAGCTCCCAATCCATAAGTCTAATAACGATGGGATTTTCTCAACTGGAACGGGTATCTCATTGGGTTTCTAGAATGTCCAACCATTCGATCTAAGAGTTTACAGAACTTTTTAAAAGTCCAAAATACTAACAGCCTTACCGTAAGCACCTAATAGTCAAACTGCACTAGTCAAACTTGGGGCAAAATAACCCGTTAACCTATAAGGTTTAAGGGTCTGAGATTTCCACCATTGGAAATCCTCAAGATTCTACTTCCGGCCCATACCAACCACGAGTAAAATAGCTAATACCAATTGTCGGGAAAATTGCATTCTTTGAAGGTTACGAAATCAGAATTTAGGTTTTCGAACTCGGGTTTTCCGTTTTGGTCATAAATTACAAACCGTGATAGCAATCGATGCGAGGTCAGCGGAGTTTGTTAGGTTATAATGTATACTAACTCAAATTGTGTTAAAAGATCAATTATATGGCCCATGACCTGTAGAAAATAGCTATACAAATCTGTTGGGTCAGATTGGGTTCACAACCGTAAATCGGTCATAACTCACTCATCCGGAGGAGTTGATCGCCCATCCAACTCGCTACTAACATGTAAAAGGGTCAATGAATCCATCTAAGTGATAAAAACACAGCCTACAGTGGGAAAATATGTGAGTTTTGAGCTCACAAACCTGCTGTCCGAATTTTGGTTATTAAAACTACTATGCCTAACCACTCTAATCCCTTCCAAACAATCAAAATTGCATTCTACACTAACTAACATCAATAAAAGCATCTTAATCAATAACATGTATGGTGAAATCAATACTTGGCCAAAACCCAAAAATTATAACAATGGTTCTAACAAAAATTATCAATGCCTAAACCCTAATAACACAATACAAACCTATTGGAATGATCAAAATCCCAAAACCTCCAATTCTAGTGATTCATGATTTTATAAAAATCATTGCATGAGGTGTTTTTGAGTGGGTTTATGATTATAATTAATCAAGGATGATTGGGGTGTGTTTTAATTGAGTGATTGCTCAAGAAAAAGATGGTGATGGGGCTGTTTTGATTGTGTTAGTCGAACAGTAAAGAAAAAGGAGAAGGGAGAGTGATTTTTGGAAACAAAAAAATACTGGTAATGTTTATGTGTGTTTGTGTAGTCGGTCAAAAGAAAAGGGAGGCAAAAGTGGGCTTTAGCCCAAAGCATAAATCCTACTAATAACTAACTAAAGCCCAAAATTTAAAATGCTCCTAGCCCGACTCGATTCTTAAAAACTCTAGTCGTTCCGACTCGGTGCAAGTTATAATACGAAAATAAAATATTTAATAGAAACATAGTATTTTGACTTCGAAAAGTCGAAATATATAGCCATCGGTTCTCGTTCCATCGTATTGGATAAACTTTTTGTAAAACATGCGCAGGTGCTTTTAAATCAAAAGTTTTGATTTAAATAAATATGGAAAAATAAAATAAATTTTTTTATAATACCGAATAAAGTATTATCAGAGAAATAATTAAAATATAATTTAATTAAAACTCTCAAGATCTTAGGTTTTAAATATGAAAAATACAAGAAAATGTAACATGTTGGAAAATTCAGAAAGTATGAATAAAATAATAAAATAATACGGGGAAAAATACGAGTTCTCACAAAAATAGCACTCAGGCTCAGCAGAATGTGACGAAGATCCGCGAAGAAGATGCACAACCTCGTCCTCAGAAGGTGGACAAAGAGGTGTCAAATCATATGTGCTGCGGATGTTGGTGTCGTCCGGTTGCTTCTCCTTTGAAAGAATTTTCTTCAAATCCAAAGTAGGATCAAGGCCATAATCATCAAAGTCTAAAGGAGGTGCATCACTCTCATGAGGGAAGTAAGTATTGAGAAATGTAGAGAAGTCTTCCTCAAATGAGTAATCATCCAAAGTAGGATTAAGCATGGATGGCGGAGGATCTTCATTATGTGAAGAATCACTCGAAAGAGTATCGGCCTCATCGAAATCATCATACGTGGGCATGTCGGTATACTCGGAAGTAAGGTCATCATAATCATCCGAATCTGAGCTAGAATCATCATCATAAGCATCAAAGATTGGTGGAGAATCATAAATGGGTGAAGGTTCCAAATTGGAGAGAGAATCATCCACATCATTTTGAAAAAGTGGATTATCAATGCAAGACTCGAATAGAGGATTGTTGTAGATGACAAAATCATCGAGCACATTAATCATATTCGCAGATTATCGTCCATAGGATTTGCTTGTAAGCTTCCCCATTTTGAACACTTGGGCATCATCCCCGACTCTTAAGATTAACTCACATTCGGCAACATCAACTAAAGCTCGTCCGGTTCTCAAGAATGGCCGACCAAGTATTAAAGGAATACGAGGGTCCATTTCATAATCAACCACAACAAAGTCGACCGGAAAAGTGAATGTGCCAACTTTAATGAACACATCTTCGGCAATACCAACGGGGTAGGCGAGAGTGCGATTTGCAAGCTCAGGGGTCATCTTTGTTGGAGTAAGGTCGGGTAATGATAGTGTTTTCCAAACACTTAATGGCATGAGATTTATACTGGCCCCGAGATCAGCTAGGGCAGTAAATTCTTCGGTTTTGTTAAAGATGCAAGGCAACACAAAACGGCCGGGATCTCCAAGTTTTTCCGGAAGTTCTTTAAGAATAACTACAGAACAGTTTTCATTTAAGCGTGTGTTGGCGAGCTCAATCAGCTTCTCCTTCTTGTTAAGCAATTCCTTGAATGCTTTGACAAATTTCGGCATGTGGACAAGTGCTTCAACAAGGCTAATGTTGAAATTTATTTGAGAGATCATCTTCAAAAAATTCGACACTTGAGAGTCATCCTTTTTGTACATTTTGGTCTTGCCTAAGCGAGATGGATAAGGAATATTAGGGTTGGGTGGTGAAGGTGTAGGTGTAGGTAAAGGTTGAGATGTTGAAGGGTTCTTCTCTGGGACATCGTCATGACGAGGCGGAGACGGTAATGGTGTACTAATACTCGGTGTAGGAGGAGTAGGGATAAATGGTGGTGGAGGAGGAGTAGATGATGGGGGCAGGATTGGTGGTCCTACTATGGTAACTCCACTACGAGTAGTAATAGCACTCACATTCGCTCGCGGATTGGTGACGGTGTTTGAAGGTAGAGAACTCGAGGAAGAAGGTTGAGCAGTGGGCAAGAAACTAGCCAGCATATTCTTTAAATCATTCGTTTGATTGCTGAAGGAGGATTGGATGTTATCTCGAAGCTCAGATCTTATGTCATTCCCTTGCTTGGTGATATCCCCTTTCAGGTTGATAATTTGGCTCTGTAGATTCTTGATTTACTCACCTTGGGTTCTCATTAAGGCTTCAACATCTTGATTCATGGGTGGGGCTTGTTGAGCGGGTGGGTGATAAGGATTAGAAGCTCTAGGTGGGATTTGGTTGCTTCTATTGTAGTTTTTGTTGGGTTTTGGTTTTGAGGAGAAAAACCGGGTGAAAGGTAGTTGTTTGACCGGTAACTCAGCAAATTTCGATCCCCTTGAGGTCGAGCTTGGTAATTTTCCGGTGAATAATTACCATAAGCTGCATACACATTTTTCGGATTTCCTTGAGTAGAAGGACAATCAGTGTATGAGTGTGGACCGCCGCATATTTCACAAGAAGGTGCTACCTCTTTAACTTGTTGTTGTTAGTTTGTCGCGAGAAGCAAGATATTTTTGTTCATTTCAGTCATCATGCGGGTGAATTCGGTCATATCGGGGTTTGCTGAAGTGGAAGAAACATTGACTCTCGGGTTGTTCCTTGAAGAAGGGGAGGAATCCCAGTTTTTGTGTTGAGTAGTCATGTTTTCAATAAGCTCTCTACACTCCTCGGGTCTCCTTTTCATAAATGTGCCACCGGCGGCTGAATTAATCGTATCACGATCACGAAAAGTCAAACCGTTGTAGAAAGTATCAATTAAGTTCACAGGGAGCATGTTGTGGTTTGGACAACAATCGATCAAAACATTATATCTTTCCCAAGCATCAAAGAGAGATTCATCGGGTTCTTGCATGAAACCGCTGATTTGATTGCGAAGGCTCGTGACCATGGATGGTGGAAAGTAGCGCGACAAAAAGCGTTGAGTCATGTCATCCCAAGTATGAATTGAATTCTTCGGGAGACGAGCAAACCATTTCTCGGCGTGATGTGATATAGTATGTGGGAAGAGTTGTAGGCGAAGAACATCCATTGTGGCACCGGGCAACTTCATGCTTTGGGTAATAGTAATGAACTTGTCGAGGTGTTTGTTGGCATCATCATCACGCATTCCGGCGAATGGATTAGTTTGCACTTACTGAATCATGTGGTGCTTCAACGAAAACTCTGGAGCCGTGATTTGCATCGGCGCAATCGGTCCTCCTCGTCCAAACATGGTAGGTTGACAAAGCTCCTCCATTGTCCGAATATCGGGCTGTGGAAGAACATTGTTGTTGTTATTATTAAGGTGCGGTGGATTATTGTTGTTTTTAACACCTGCCATACTCAAATCTTCAGGAGTCTCGGGCTCTTGATAATTAGAAGATACGCATACACCTACAAAGGCAAAAGAAAAAGAAACCAAACACAAAGAGAATATATAGGTTGACAAAGCTCCTCCATTGTCCCCGGCAGCGGCGCCATTTGATAACTAGCTTTTGCCTAGTATGAAAAATTAAAGTTCGTTTCTCGGTATCTTAACGAATTGATTTCTGGTTCAAAGTACGACTCAATTGTTTTTGGTGAAACAAATATTTTTGGTTGTTTTTAAAATAAATGGTGCAAGACTTAAATGAAAATGACGTTAAAGTAAATCTAAGTCTAGTTTAAAATAAAAGACAAGTATTTAAAAGCGTGACGAAAATTAAAAGGCACTTAAAAAAATAACGCAAACTTAAATCTAACTAAGGCAAACTTAAAACGCAACTAAAACTTAAAACTAAGGCAAGGCTAAAATAAATCTAAGGCAAATATACTTAAAGTGCAACTAAGTAAAAAGGCGGGAAAAGTAAAGCTTGAAAATTAAAAACAGAAACTAAAAATAACCTGAACACAGCTTATCCAGAATAATCCTTCGTTCGGAATAAACATTCATCCGGAATGTCACCTTCGTTCGGAATGTTCTTCTTCACTCGGAATATTAACCAAAACCCTTGATCCGGAATAAATCCTTTATCCGGAATATGTCACTTATCTGGAATAAAGTCTTGATTCGGAATACTTAAGCTTGATCCGGAATAATGCCTTGATCTGGAATATTATCCTTGCTGGTCCTTGATCCGAAATGTTGAAGATTCCGGATGAAGTCTTTGATCCGGAATAATTAATTATTCCGAATAAAGGTCCTTGATCCGGAATATCTCCTTTATTCGGAATGTTCAGTTGATCCGGAATGTTCTGTTGATCCGAAATGTGGACTTGATCCAGAATAAAAGGCTGATCCGGAATGTTTGGTATTCCGGATGAAATGCTTGATCCGGAATAATAAATTATTCCGAATAAGCACTACTGATCCGGAATGTCTAATATTCCGGATGAACAACCCTTGATCCGGAATAACCAAGAAACACACCTTCACTCAGAATAACCTTGGCTTGATCCGGAATGTTTCCTGGGAAAAATAAGCAGACAAGCGAAGAACACGGAGGGACAAAAATAATACGGATCTAATAAAATCTAAACAAAATCAACCACAAGATTAAATCAAACTAATCAAATAACATTTACTAATCATAAACAAACAATCCAAATCAATCAAACTAACAAAACTAATCAAAATAATCAAAACCCACTTAAATCAAATTAATAAAATAAGAACATGAACATGAACAAAAAAGCATAAAGATTAAGATCAAACAAGAAAGGTAGATAGGAGATTAACAAGAAAAAGTAAAGATTGACAAGAATTAAATGGAAACTTACTTGAAATTAAATGAATTTAAGGTGCAAGACAATGTATTTAAATGACATGAAATTAAATGATAATGTAATTAAAAGGTGGAAGAACTAATTGTCACTATTAGCCAACAAAATAAAAAATAATGAAATCCTAATATATTTATAGGGGAGATTAGGGAGGTGCTTAGGAAGCTTCCTCCCTCTTTCTTCTTTCTTTAATTGCATGCTTTAGTCCTTTAATCCTTTGTTAATCTTCTTAATACTTGGACTTCAATGACTTTGTCTCGGGATTTCTTTGAACTCGTCTTGTAAATCTTCAATAAATTAGACTTGAGTTCTTCGGGTTTTAGTAAATTTCCGTCTTTTGACTTTTTCTTTGATAAATCTTCAGAATTGGTCTTGGACTTCCGTTATTTTTGCACTCTTGACTTCTTGACTTCGTCTTTCGTCTTTTTCTTCGATAAAAGCCCGTGAATGCCCGTGTTTTCTCCACTTTTCACCTTTTCGTCCTAAATCACAACAAAAACACAAACCACGCATGATTTCGACATAAATGACATAAAATACACGTTTTGGCTCGGTTATTATTGTAATTAAGTGGTAAAAAGGATGGGTGTTTACACACCTATCAGTCGTCGATAAAAATAGTCGACCTAAAATAATGGGACATTTAGGGTCACACTCATAATTGGAATGACAAAGTCTGCGGGAAAAACAAACTTTCCAATCCTAACATAGACATCCTCGGCTATTCCAATTGGCTTAAGTGGTGTAAAATTTGCAAGCTCGATTGTCATGTTCGTGGGGGTAAGTGAAGGCAATCTCATCAATTTCCAAATGAGGCATGAGATTGATGCTAGCACCTAAATCGGCAAGGGCTAAACATCCTCAATCTCAGAAAAATCACAAGGTAGTAGAAATTGGCCCGGATCCTCTTCCTTTCTCGGCATTTGCCTTTTGGGTTTTTTAAGAAAGATCGAAGCACAAGTTTCTTCAAGGGTTACTTTGCTAAAGTCGATAAAGCTCTCTTTTTGAATCGTGGATGGAATTTGAGGTACACGAGGGTGTGCACTCTTTTCCTAGTCGCCACGTTCACCCCATCGACTTTAGAACATGAAGGCGTCTTAGAAGTCGAGGGTTGAGAAAAAGGAACAACTCTAAATCCATCAAGGATGGGGGTAATCACACGAATTTTCTCACGAGACGAGGCGACTTTACATTGTTCCTTCGGATTAGCAACGGTGTCACTAGGTAACGAACTCGATGAAGCACCCGAGGCTTTGTTCATAATGGCCGAAAACATATTTTTAATATCAATTTGTCCTTGCTCAATCTTCGTGTTTTGATTTTTCAAAGTATTAGAAAAGTCGTTTTTTAAAGTACCAATTTGTCCCTCTAAACGTCTCATATTAGCCTCATTTGTTTTCATATATTCTTGAAAATAATTTGACGAACTATTTTGATTTGAATTAAAGTTCCCTTGGTTTTGATTACTTCTTTGAAAATTTCCTTGATTACCATTTGAAAAATTGTTACCTTGATTCTTGTTGTTTGAAAAATTCGAGTTTTGAATATTGTCTCGATTTTGCCAATATAAATTACGACCTTGATTATATCCTTGATTTTGAAAATTACCTTGTTGACTATTTCCTTTAAAATTGTTACGGTTTTGATAATTGTTGCCTTGATTAAAATTTCCTTGTGATGGACCCGCGTTATTTTGATTTTGAAAATTGTTGTTTAACTCGTTTACACTCGACGTTTGGCCATCCGTAGCCGCACACTCGTAATAATTATGTGATCCACCACAAAACGTACACGATGTCTCAACTGCTTTCACCGTAGCGGGAGCGTCTTTCTTTTGCATCTCAATGAGAAAAGACGTAAACACGAGCGAGAGCGTCTTTCTTTTGCATCTCAATGAGAAAAGACGTAAACACATTCGTTAGCTTGTCGACTTTCACATCAACCCTCTCAATGTCGCGATTCGAATTTGTTGGTCCCTTGTAATTAGTACTATACTTAAGTATACTAAGTATAGTCCTAACCCATGGTTAAGTAATGCATTAAACTTAATACAAGTAAGTAAATAACACAAAGGTTTTCAACGTTTAACTTTTAGCTTTATTAATGAATTATACCCTATTGTATACGAAGCTACAATAGGGATTGAATAGACAATGTGTGGTTTTGTGATCTCCTCACTAACAAGCTAGTCCAATCCTAACGATTGCTAAGCTTGACGATTCTATCAACAGGAGTTTAGAACTCAAGTGTGTGATCGTGTTTGGAGGAGAGAAAACTTGTTTGTGAATGTCTAAAGCATTTAGTGCACAAACTTAGTTTACTCTCCTTTACAAGCATCATATTTATAGAAGGAAAGTGGGTAGAAGACAATAATTGTCCATGTGCAATTCTTGTCTTATTGGTACAGTGTAGTATCTTGTCTTAACCTATTCTAAGTAGTAAGACGTAAGTCCTTTACACATGTCAGTACCCCATCTATCCCAAAAGGGTAAGTCACGCTAATTGTGTGATGTACTTCATCTTGTCACAATTCAACTTATCCCGCCTTTTCTTCAGTCTTGGAGAATGCTTGTTTTCTTTAGGGAGATTGTATGGGGTTCAGTGAGTCTATTGCCACAACTCACTGAACCCATCACCTTCTTCTTCGTCATAGAAGACATTCGTTGAGCTTCGCCTCTCTAAATGCTTGAGTCTTCCTTTTAGACTCAGTCTAGGAACTCGAAGGCAACTCACTGAGTGACTGTTCACTCAGTGACCTTGTTATGTTCAAGGTTAATAATTCACTTAGGCTGATTGTTATTCAAATCCTTTAGGGAGGTCATTAGGTACTGAATTGACCTAACAATCTTCCCCTATTTGGATATAAAATTTGCCTAAGTGAAATTGTTATAAGTGAGCAAAGAGGCTTCTTCTTATTACAAAACTATTCTACTTGATGAAAAGACTTGATATAACAAAGTACTTCATTTTCATTCATCATTACATAAGACTGAATAGTTTGATACAAGAAACATAAATAAAACAAAAGATTACAGTTATTCAGGAATCCATTGCTTCCCTCTTCACCCTTGATGACTTTAACACCTTTTCTTTGTTAGGCCTCCTAGCAATTATCTCCCTGAGCTTCTCACCAATTCTTTTATTCTCATCAGTCTGAATTTGTCCAGCCATCATAAGAAAGATGAGAACACTCTCAGTGGTGCATTTCTCTAAGTCACTCATTCTTTGAAATGCTTGATCCCCAAATACATCAATGAAGAAGATACCCCACTCAGGTTCTTCTATAACCATGTTGTTCAACGGGGACATTTTCAAGGGGAGTACGATTGCATTCTAACCCAGAGATCTTAGTCTCAGCTTCAAGCTCAACTCTTTTTCTCTTTCTTCCCTAAGTTTTGGTAGGATCCTGTTCAGATAAAGGAAGATCTTCAGTGATTCCCAATTGTTCCTTCATTTGATTCAACCTCTCATATCTCTTACTGAGAGAGTTGAGTATCTCAGGGACACATTTGTTTGTTTTGGTCCTGAAAATCCTTCCCATTTCGTCCCACTCACTGAGACCGAAATCACCAAATGAAAATTTCTTCATGACTTCAAAATTCCTCTCATCATTGATTCTGTAGACAGATACTGAGACTAGTGTGGTATGAGGAATGATCTAAAGATTAGTGATTGACTCAGGCTTTCTTCTTTGGGTGACGACTTTGGTGTATTGGTCATACAATTTCTTGAGTTGTGTGGTTCTTTGTTTTTGCTTCAAGACCATTTCATCCTGAATGGCCTTGAGTTCTTCCTCCTGCTTTTGGATGAACTCCTCTCCCCCTTTCTTGCTCAGCAAGACCTCAGGGTTACCACCCACTTCTTTTACAAACTCAGTGGATACCTTCAAGATCTCAGCCTTTGTTGCTTCATTAGCCTTAGCTGACTCCATTCTATCTAGATACACTTGGATTTGACCAGGAGTCATTTGGTACATTATTCCATTTATCTCATATGGTACCAAGACCATGGCATCAGGATCGGGCCTTACTTCCCTTGAAGCTTTTACAGGTTTCTTTGGAGGTGTTAGGGTTTCATCAGCTATACCTTTGCCCCTATCTGACTTAGATACTAAGGGCTCAGGGTTGGGAGGAATTGAGTTTAAGGGTTGGGGTTGTGCTAGTCATTCCTGCTCCCCCTCAGTGTGAGAAGGAGGTTCAGTCCAAGTTAACATCATTGGTGGCACATTCTCCCCCTCTAAAGTTGAAGGATCAGCCTGACTAACCCCAACTTTTGTCCTTTGTGAGGATCCTGAGGTGGTGGAAGATCCCTTAAAAGCCTGAAACATCTCAGTCACCATTTCCTTCATGGAATGAGTGTCTGCTTTGATAGTTCGAACATCTAACTGAATAAGGGATTGAGTGTTTTCAATGGTGGTGATCCTTGTCCTGAGCCTAGGAATATCAGCTTCTTTCAGGGATTTGGAGATGTCAGAGAGACTGGTGGCATTAGCCATGTATCCTTGTGCAACCCTTGACAATCTGAACTCTGCTTCAGCATCCAGATGAACATCCTCATAGATGGCATCGCATTTCCCTTTCACCACATCCAAGTCAGACTTAAGAGAGTCTAACCTAGTGAAAACCTCAGTGAGCCTGTCCATCTTCAGGAACTCAAGTAATTGACCAACTCTGGAATTGGACTCAGTGGTGCTAGTGATCACTTGTTGGAAATACGTTTTACGTATTTATGAAGGATCGGTCGCTCCAACGATAATTAGGTAATAGGCTCGTGATCCACTTTGTAATTATATAGTCCATATAGCCCACATGTAGGGTGGGCTATATATATACCCCTCCTAGCATGTTAGGAGGGGGTTGGTCATTCATTCATTAACACTTTCATTTAATCTAATCTTACTTTCTCTCTCTACTTATCTTCCCTCTCCTTTCTCTCTCTACACCTAATCCTCCATTTTCCCCATCTCTTCCACCAAATCCTTAGATCTAATCCATCATTTAACAAATCCTTAGAATTAGTAGGCCTTCAATTGGTATCAAGAGCCATGGTTGAATCTTAGGATTTGCATTTTTTTTATCTTTTGATTTGGTGGTAAAAATCCTTTCTCTTCTAATTTTTTATCAATTTTTTTTATAAATTTTATCAATTTTCATTTTTTATCAGTTTTATTTTTTACGTTTTTTTTATAATCAAATTTTTCGTATGTTTTTACCATCAGTTTTTGATTATCAGTTTTTTAGTCTCATTTTATCAATTTTGTTTAAAATAATCAGTCTTTTTCTTTTTCAATAATCAGTTTTTTTATAATCATATTTTGTTTAATTTTTTTTTAATCAGTCATTTTTTTTTATAATTTCTTAATCAGTATTTTTTTCTCTCAGTTTTCTTTTTCATTTTTTTAACAGTCCAAAACAGTCAAAAAGTCCAATCTGTTAACTCATATCTGTCTACAGTCCAAACAGTCCAAATATTATCAAAAGATCTGTATTTTTCCATCTATTTTTGAGATCGAGCGAATGGTCATATTTTTCGAGTAGTAAAAATTTTCCGAATAAACCAAATTATCCGAATAGACCAAATTTACCAAATTTTCCGAATAGACCAACTGTTCCGAATAGACCAAAAGTTCCGAATAAGAAAAAACTTCCGAATAGGAAAAAACTTCCGAATAGAAAAAAAAAAAAAAACTTCCGAATAGACCAAAACTTCCGAATAGGAAAAAACTTCCGAATAGAAAAAATCTTCCGAATAGAAAAACTTCCGAATAGGCTTTAAAAACAACTCGACCCAAAACAGTGACTCAAGACCCTCAAAAACTCATTTACACATACACTCGACTCCCTCAACCTTGACACAGGTCTCACCTTTCACTCAATTCACCCCTCTCTCCCCAACCACCTACACTCCCTCACCGAAACCCAACTCACTCCCTCACCGAAACCCAACTCACTCCCTGGACTCCCTCTATCCCCAACAAGACTAAACACCCCTCACCCCCACACTCCCTCGTCTCACAGCCCCTCATTCACCGACACCCTCGACTCCATCCCAAACCCACCCTCGTCACAAACGATTCTCACCCTAACTCTAAACCCAACACCCTCTCGTCTCTCACAACTCTCGACAACTCTCTCGACTCAATCCTCACCAACACTCCCTCACCCTCGACTCGACTCACACACACAAACCCACCCTCGTTTACCAAAACAAACTTTCAATCCACACTTCACAATCATCAAGATCTCAGTTTCAACAAGAACAAACTTTCATTGATCCAAATTACCTCACTTTCGACTCAAATCCATTCTCAAAAACACTCGGACTATTGACATCACAGAATGACACAACAGTAGAGAGAGAGACACACACAAACATTAAAGTTTAAAGAACCTACCCGAGACCCATGCTAGGATCTTGAAGCCGAATCCTTGATATAATCTTCTCGTGTGGATTGATAATCGGGTTGGATTTGATAACATCAAATAAGCCGACTCAACGAGTCTAGTTTGTTTGTGAATCTGAAAAGGTGGGATTTTGTTCTCTGTTGAAAAGGTGGATTGATAATAGGGTTGGATTATGGGACGGAGTAACCAAGAAGAACAGATATAGAGAAATAAAGAGAGTTTTTTGCGTTTGTATCTTGTGAGGAGAGAGAGAGAATAGATTGCAGATATGTTTTAACTGGACGGAGATAACAAGATAAGTGGGGCGGTGGACAATCTTTCTTATTGGGCCACGTGGGTGCTGATTGACAGACGGAGAAAACAAGATCCGCTTAGTTTATTGTTTTTTTTTGTTAAATGGAGTAAACAAAGAAGCGATTTTTCTTATTAGCCACGTGTGCTTGACGGAGAAAACAATGGGACACATTTTTTATTTATCAAGATTTAATTTTTTAATTTTTAGATTAAGTTTTCTTAAAGTTAATTTTTAAAAAAGTTTATTTATTTTTTTATTTTATTATTTTTTTAGTTAAATTAATCCTTTTTATTTTAAAATATTACATTTTATTTTAAAAATATCACATTTTGTTTTAAAAATATCCCATTTTATTTTTTATACTTTTTATTTTGTCACTCTTATATTTTTAGCATTCTGTTTAGTAATTCTTGGCAAATCGTGTCGAAGCGGGTATTTTCAAAGTTTAACGTGAAAAATATTTATCGGGTTAAACGCTAATGTGGTCGGATTTGACGACAAAGTGACGAGTCAACGTGCCGGGATTTTGGATCAGGTTTAATTCATAATCGTTTGAGCCGACAACATCTTTTGAGCCGAATCGAACTGTAAAATCCTGAAAACCATAACAAGCCACATCATTTTTCCTCGATTACCAATGGAATCGTTAAAATCGACACTTAAAGAGGGAGAATCGCTTCAAGTGCAAGCCAACGCTAGGGAAAGTGGTATAACTTCATTTCGAATGCTTCAGTATCATCTAGTTAATCTTTCACGGATTCAAGGAGGGAGCGAATTTGTGACAATCTTTGGACAAGATCGTCATATATTCATCGACTCAATTTTCACCACTTTGACCCAACTCGCCGAGGAACTTAACAATAAAAGCTTTAATCACTCTGCATCGGCACTTGCTTATAAGGCTCTTGTGACACAACTCACGCCTTTCCTTCGATTCAATATCATCCAACCTGAAAGTTCATTGATTTGCCATTCATTTCTTCGAGATACACATACCGAGTTTAGAGCTTTCCGTGATACAATTTTGAAACTCATGACATCGGTCTCGTCTTCGATTTATGAAAGATCTCGACTTCAGCAAGGATATGATAATGGAGTGCAAGACTCTTCGATGCCAGAGGAAACTGGTTATACGGTTGACTACTTGGAGCCTAACGATGGTACGAGCACAGAATCAGGAGGACAACATGATGCCGGTGGCACGTCAGGGAATGTTCACGAGATTTCTCTTGATGACACCTTACCCATTTATGACGCAGAGCCTGCAAACATGGTACAATGTAATGTGGTTTATGATGTATATGCTGATGATATGCCGCATTTTGAGGATTCTGAACCTAATTATGACAAACATGGGATGGAAACGAGTGATAGCAATACCACTTCTGATTCATCCGATGTAAGTCATAATGGGGGAGAGATTGTTCAGAATGCTAAACATCATGATAATTATCCTATAACCGCTTCATTGATTACTTCTGATTTCAAGATTAGAGAGCTCGAAACAATTGTAGCTCAACAATCAAAAGATCTTGAGGATGCCAAACTTGAATTTTCTAAGAAAACGGTCAAATTTGAAACATACTTTGAAAAACTTGAAAAATCAAACGTTGTTCTTGAAAGAAAATTGGATCAAACTGTTTTAGATTCTAAAGCTGAAAAGGATAATCTTTTGAAACAAATTCAACTGCTTGAATCTAAGTTGGCATCCCAAGATAACGTGCTCAAAGAAAATGAAACGTTAAAAGCCCAAGTTCAGGAAAAGGTTTTTGCTATAGCTGCGTTGAAAAACGAGTTAAGGAAAAGTAAAGGACCTAGTGTGGACACTAAGCTTGAAAAACCATCAATCTTGGGGAAACCGCCTACAAATCAGTTCGTCAGACAACCGACTGTCAGACAACCTACTGCATTTGGATCCGAGCGATCACAATCCTCGAGACCGCGGTTTGCCTCCCAAGTTGATTTGGGTCATATTTCTAGAACTGTCACTCCAGCAACTAGGCCCAATGTGATCACTCCAGCTTTAGCAAGACCAAATCATATGATTGCCTCTAGTTTCCCTAAAAATACCAAGACCACGTCTAGAACTAGTTCAAATGACGTTTGCCATAAATCTGGTCAAAGGGAAGCTATTCAAAAGACACATGTAAGAGATAGCAATGTCCAACCTAGTCAGATGCCTTCTAGATTACCCAATACTGCTAACCGTAGCATGCCATCTTCTAGGAGCATCGATCAATCATCTAGGAATTATTCAGACATTAAATATGCTACTTGTAAAACATGTAGAAAATGTGTCTTTACGGCAAATCATGATGCTTGTGTCAAGAAATTACTTGATGAGGTAAACTCCCGTGCTAGAATTAAGTCCCAGTGGATAGCTAAAATCAAACCCTTTGGTAAAGTTTGGCGCCCCACTGGTAGAACTTTTACTCTTGTAGGAAACGAGTGCCCTTTAACTAGGATAGTCTCTGATTCTACGAAAACTACTAGGGAGGAAATTGCAAAGGATGATACATCACTTAAGCCTGAACTTAAGATTTTCTATAAAAGGAAACGTTTGCAAACTAAGACAAGTGAATCATCCCCTCAGGCCACCTCTGACACAAGTAAAGTCAACTGTGAACCCCCACGTGCTTCAAAAATAGATATCTCTAACCCATGCAAAAGTATACAAACTTCTAATGAGAATGCAGGTACCAAAGTTGATGTTCCAAAAGAACGAAGCGGTCAAATCGTTGTATACCGTTCAACTAAGGATACTCTTAGAGTTTGGTTGCTGAAGAAGCAGATATCAGAGAAACAAATGTCTCAGGGGATTCATGGTTAAGCTGCACAAGGATTTACAGTCACATAACAGACTGTAACTCGATCTCAAAAGACAGGAAAGTTCATCCCGATGATGACTTATCCTAAAAACGAGAAATTCATTTTTCTCGGGCATGAGCTTATATCAAAAACATTCCAAGTTTTTAAGCTCATGCATTATGGCTCATCGTTAAATGTCAGACGATGACCCGTGCTTCAAATAAAGGAAAGTTTATCGCCGATGATAAACTTATCCTTACAACGAGAAATTAAAATTTCTCGGACACGAGCTTACATTTAAACCATTCAAAGGTTTTAAGCTCGTGTACATGACTTACAGTTAAATGTCAGACTGTAACTCGAACTTCAAATAAAGGAAAGTGTATCATTAATGATAAACTTATCCTCATAACGAGAAATTCAATTTTCTCGGTCATGAGCTTGTCTTAAAACATTCGAAGTTTTAAGCTCAGAAAGGAAAGTATATCTTTTAAATAAGAGAACTTTTCCTCATAACGAGAAATTAACCTTTCTCGGTCATGAGCTTTCCGTTAAAACAGTCAAAGTTTTCAAGCTCATGAACACGACTTCTAAGTAAATGTCAGCTTAGGACTCGTTCTTCAGATAAAAGGAAAGTTTATCGCTGATGGTAACTTATCCTTAACAACGGGAAGTTCACAACTTCTCGGACTTGAGCTCGTTTTTCAGATATTCAACATCTTAAGCTCAAGTGATTGTTTTTCAAAACTTTGAACACAATTTTTCGAGAATTTCTCAAAAGGTTTTTCTAAATCTTTCAAAATTGTGTGTTCAAAAACGTTTTGATAAAACGAGCATGTCTTCTGGAATCGATAATATTTACGAACCTAGAAATGTCATTCAATAATGACACGGGGTTGTAAATAAAGTTCGAGCAGAAGTTTAAAACATTTAAAACATGCTCCAAATGGTTTGCTATTATTTCAGATAGCAACCCGTTTTTCATAATCAAGTCAAGCATTTCACCGGAAAGCTTTGACTCAACAACGGGAATTAATTTTCTCGGGGACGTGACGAGGTGACCAACATTCGTGAACAAGAACCATGTGCTTCTTTCATATGCTGTTCTCCATTATTCAGGTCCAACCTCGTACATTGCTAATCTTGTGAATTCATTATTATATCTGATCTTTGCACGTAATAAATACCTTACACTTGTGTTTAAAAGGTATTTATTTTACGTTTCAAGTACACCCTCATTAATTTGAGGGGGAGCTTGTTAAAATCATGAAGATAATTGGATTTGCATTTTTCTTCCCAAATTTTCTTAAAATGCTATTAAATCAATTGATATTAAAAACATCGATTGGGTTAATATTTTTAATATGGGGGAGAAAATGTGATTTAATATGGGATATGATCAATCACAAATGGTTTGACTTAACGTGTTAGCTCATCCCGACATGTGCGAAATGTTTTCGAATATCGTAGCATATGTTAAGGGGGAGCAAAATGGATTTGCACTTCAAAATGGATTTCATGGTGACATACACTTACCCAAAACATCTCTTTTCACGACGATGAAGATTGTGGTGACATAAGGATGGTAGGATAGGTTAAAGTCCAATGATTTCTATAGAACCGGAGGAATCTTCCCAAGTACATTCCATAGCTAGAAATAGTAGTCCTTAGGAAAGATGGAGAAAGATTGTGAACGTAGTTGAATGCCGACCAAGTACTTAAGTTAGCACTGGAACAATCACAACAAGGTGCTAGTTATGACGTATTGGTAAGCATTGAAGGGGTTGAAGAATGAAAAAGAATTGTAAAGATAAAGGGTGTAAAGAAAGAAGCCCTCCTTACAACTTTAGGCAGAAACCGGGTCAATACATATGCTATTGAGGTCATTTTTGCTAATGATTCTCGGTATTGAAGAAAGACATCATGAACCCAGTGATGCAATGCACAACCCTTCCCAGCTAACTCAAATATCTCTCAAAAGGTATTTGTTTTAATCACACGGAGATCAACACATTATCTACTGGTTTATTCACTCCGAATAAATTGGTATTGAAAAGGTGGCACTCCTCTCCAGCCTCCGATCACTAAAATCCAAAATGCACGATCGAGTCTAGAGCCATTTGAGATCATCAAATATCTCATTAGGACACACTTTCATTATTCATTGCTTGTTCACACAATGTGAAAAGTAAGAAAGATCTTAAGAGTCCTACGCAAAATCTTCATGATCTTGCCTGAACATCCGAGTAATACGAAAGTATTTACAATGAAGATGGAAATCCTTCTTGAGCGAATATCAAAAAGCTCATGGTAGGTGACTTGTGCGATTCTTTATGAATCAAACTTGTGATAACTGGAAAGCAACAGTGGTTTAATTCTTAAATGAATTTAAACACGTTCCAGGCCTCTACGCATTATCATATGATCTTGCCAGAACACTCAGAGTGACTTTTTATTGATCACAGTGACGAGTGGAAATCCTTCTAGTGTTAACATCAAACAGCACTTGGTAGGTAACTTGCAAGATTCTTTATGAATCAAGCTAGTGACAACTGGAAAGCAACGATGGTGCGGTTCTTAATTGAATTTCACTTGTTCCAGGAACATGAATTGACGGCTTCAAATCATGCGGATAATATTATCCAAATGATTCACTCTTTACGTTCGCAGTCAGCTTTGGACGGTCGAGTAAAGAGAACGGGTTTACCCGCGAAATCTTGTCAAGGAGGTTCTTAATTGAAACTACCTGCCACAAGTACGATATTTAATATCGTCCAACGGTCTTCACCGACCGGAGGTAAAATGCTACCGAATTAGAATGAAATGTTCAAGGCCATTTCATCCGTGTATATTGTTTGTTGCTAATTGTCTTATGCAGCGTAACAAGAAGGTGGCATTGCGGTGTACAATCCAGAAGAAGTCGTCACCACATGCTTATACTACATACACTTAGCACTTCAACAAATTCAAGAAAGTCTGAAGGTCAAGTCTTCCGCTGTATCAAACTCTGAAGCTTTCAAGAATTTAAAGGTATAAGTATGTGGAACATGAAGTCACGAAGAGGCAAATTTCACAAGTGACGAATGCACAAGGTCAAGGCAAGGAAACATGCTCAAGACTAAAGTCAAAGATCACATCAAGCATATTCACAAGAACAAGATCGAAGACTCAAGCATAGATGCTAGGTTTAAGATTTTGTAAAATGGTGTGACCTCCCTTAGGGGGAGATTGTTGGAAATGTGTTTTCCCAAAGAAAGTCTCGGTCACATCATTATTAGCATTGATCACGAGCTATAGAATATTTAGAACTTTGTAACTTGGAGCGACCTCCCTTAGGGGGAGATTGTTGGAAATACGTTTTACGTATTTATGAAGGATCGGTCGCTCCAACGATAATTAGGTAATAGGCTCGTGATCCACTTTGTAATTATATAGTCCATATAGCCCACATGTAGGGTGGGCTATATATATACCCCTCCTAGCATGTTAGGAGGGGGTTGGTCATTCATTCATTAACACTTTCATTTAATCTAATCTTACTTTCTCTCTCTACTTATCTTCCCTCTCCTTTCTCTCTCTACACCTAATCCTCCATTTTCCCCATCTCTTCCACCAAATCCTTAGATCTAATCCATCATTTAACAAATCCTTAGAATTAGTAGGCCTTCAATTGTTAGAAATACGTTTTAACGTATATTAGAAGTATCGGTCGCTCCACAATATGATTTATGTTGTAATAGCTCGTAGTTAGTAATTAGTTGTTATTTGCTTATTAACTTAAGTAAGAACCGGTCCATGGGCTTGTCATGGACCGGCCCAAGCCCAATGTTTGGCTTGGACTATAAATACCCCTTTCCACTAAGGAAAGGGGTTGGTTGTTGTTTCATTCACATTTCATAGTAATAAAATCTTCCATATATTTCTCTCACTTTCTCTCTCTAGTTTCTCTCACTAGAAAAACATCAACCCACTTCATAGATTCATAGGTTATCAATTTCTACATTTGGTATCAAGAGCTATGGGGTGATTTAAGGTAAGGATTGTGTTGCTTTTTTTAGTTTTTGAATCTATTAGTGATCTTTAGGAAAAATCAATCTTGAATCTTGTTATTTTTGGTGTTTTTGTTATTGGGATTGATTGATAAGGATTGGGTTTAGCTTATTTTGGTAAAAATCATAAAACTTTTTGTGGTTTCGGATCAAAAATCGGGGTTTTAAGCTGTTTTAGAAGTCTCGGAAACATTTCACCAGATTATTCCGAATAGGATTTTCCGAATAGGAAGGTTTTCCGAATAGACGGTTTATTCCGAATAGAAGTTCCGAATAGGAAGGTTTTCCGAATAGAAGGTTTATTCCGAATAGAAGTTCCGAATAGGATAGTATTCCGAATAGAAGGGTTTTTTTTTTTCCGAATAGACTTTCCGTTTAGAAGAAACTTTCCGAATAGCCACATTTGTTCCGAATAGAAGATTTTTTCCGAATAGCAACAAACTTTCCGAATAGCCAATCTTTCCGAATAGACACCAATTTTCCGAATAGCCAACTTTTCCGAATAGACACCAATTTTCCGAATAGCCAAAAAGATCAAATCAACATATTCACAACAAAAGAAAGAAAAGAAGAAAAGACTACGAGCTAAAGAACGAAGACTTAGTATAGTATGCTAGGTTTAGAACTTTGTAACGTGGAGTGACCTCCCTTAGGGGGAGATTGTTAGAAATACGTTTTAACGTATATTAGAAGTATCGGTCGCTCCACAATATGATTTATGTTGTAATAGCTCGTAGTTAGTAATTAGTTGTTATTTGCTTATTAACTTAAGTAAGAACCGGTCCATGGGCTTGTCATGGACCGGCCCAAGCCCAATGTTTGGCTTGGACTATAAATACCCCTTTCCACTAAGGAAAGGGGTTGGTTGTTGTTTCATTCACATTTCATAGTAATAAAATCTTCCATATATTTCTCTCACTTTCTCTCTCTAGTTTCTCTCACTAGAAAAACATCAACCCACTTCATAGATTCATAGGTTATCAATTTCTACATCACTCCATACAGAGTTGTCTTCAAGGACACATTTGCTTCGACCGTAGGAAGAGCATGGTTAAGGAAGTTGATGAGCTTCTTCTCTTGATTTTCATGACTGTTGTTAACAGAGCTGATGAATTCCATTTGATTATCTACCTGAATTCTCATCTTCTCCTCAGCCACATCAAACCTATCACCATATGTCCTGAACTCATCAAGGAGTTCATCAGCCTTTGAATCCAAATCTTCATGAGTCTGAGTGACCTCAGCCTGCAAGGCTTTTAAAGCTGTCTCATCCAGAACCACAGTCTGAGTCCCCAATGTATAGGTGTCAAGTTTTGCCTCATGGGAGGGCTTTTTTGGTGCCTCAAGGGAGGGCTCTTTTTGTTCGGATGCCTCTGGGGAGGGCTTTTGTTGAGCCTTAGGGGAGGGCTGTATGTCTGCGAACAAGGGTGGGGACTGTAGCTTCTGGTCTGATTGAGGAGGGGCCTGAGTTTTAGGTTCATCCCCAGCATCAATCATATCATCGTCGTCACTGAACCCCATCAGGCTTCTCAAGTAAACTTATAAAATCTCCAAAGTTCAGTGACCCCTTAGGTTTATCCAGCTCCCCTTCAAAAGAAGGTTTGCCTTTGTTATCGTCACTCCCTGCCCCAAATCTTGAGACTTGGGATTTAGACAACTGATACTCAGGGGCAGTTTGTGATTGATCAGTTGTGGAGGTAGGATCCCTATCAGCGGGGTGGGCGTCCCTCTGAGTCTTTGGGATCAAGAGTGGTTCCCTCAGGCAAAGACTTTTGTTTTAGTGTGCCTTCATCAGGAGTTGTGGAGGTGAGATTCCTATCAGCGGGGTGTTTTACCCGTGGGCGTCCCTCTGAGTCTAAGGAATCAAGTTTTGGGTCCTCAGGCAAAGACTTTTGAGCTAGTGTGCCTTCTTTGGACTTGGTAGAAGTGATAGGCCTATCAGCGAGGTGTGTTACCCGTGGGCGTCTCTCTGAGTCTTTGGCCTTGGTTTTGACCTCAGGCAAATGTTGTGATTTACGAATGCCCTCATCGGTCTGAGTGAAAGGCAGTCCCGTAGGAGAAGGTTGTTTGCTTCCTTCTCCATCATGAGGACTAGTAGGTTGGCCCGTCGACCCTGACTGTGATGTATTAGGGCCTCCCGTAAGCTCTTTCCCTTGAGGTATTTGAAGCTTGGTCTGAACAAGGGTAGTATTTTTAGCCTTGGCCTTTTTGGGTCATGCCTCGGAAGCCTCAGGGCCCTGTGCCTTTGTTGGTTTGGTCTTTGGCACAGTTTGAGTCCTCTTGTTCCCCTTCTTTGGTAAGAAGGGAATGGGAGACACAGATGATTCACGACTGATCACTTCAGTCATGTGAGCTGTCAATGCAATGGGGTGGACTTCAGATG
The DNA here is from genome assembly GCA_025667525.1 of Glebionis coronaria. NCBI lineage: Eukaryota > Viridiplantae > Streptophyta > Magnoliopsida > Asterales > Asteraceae > Glebionis > Glebionis coronaria. The sequence goes on along the minus strand of CM046875.1, from coordinate 603,327,272 downwards.
GGCTCTTTGAAAAGTTTGTGGAACTCAGGATTGGAGTAGAAAAAACATTGAATTTTTCCTGAGTGTAAAGGGAACCCAGTAACCGTTCTAAGGCGCATGATATGAATCTTGGGTAAGAGACATATTTTTGCCTTGACTCCTTCAGTAGCCTGGTTACGAGATCATTATAAACAATCTCTCCTATGTCAATCTTCAGTCCATTAATAAGACTGTAGATTAGCATCTGCTGAGTAGAATTAACTTGCTCAGTAGACGAGTAGTTCCCACCGACCACCTGAATCACAAAAGTGACCAGGATCCTCCAAGCCATGGGGAAAGCAGTTTTGATCAATGGGGTTTTAGTCACAAGTAACTCAGGGACCCCGATTTCTTTTAGTCCTTTTTTAACTGACTCCATGTCAGGATGTGCAACATACTTTCCATTGTTATAATCAAGTCCACTGCTTTGACAAAATGTTTTGAAGTCTAAAAGCAATGGTGTCTTCCCATTCTTTGCAGTGAACATGATGACACAGTTCTTATGTGACTTGATCTCAGACCCCTGAGATCCTTCAGGCCCTTGGGTAGGGGTTACAACCACAGCCGTAAACCAGAATTCCCTGAGATATTCATGGTAGAAGACTAAGGGGGTTTTTGTAAAAGCATCAGCCCAATCACAGTTTTTCAAAAATTTGCAAATTGGTTTGTAGGCTGATACACTACTTGAGTAATTGAAATTTCCCTCATAATTGTTTCTAGCAAAATGGACACCCTCATTGGTGAGATGTTCAGCCTGAGGGGCATATTTGATAGCCTTGGACATTGCCATTAAAGATAGCTATTAAATATTTGAAAAAGGACAATGGCAATTTGTGGAAATCAAATCAAGACTTGTTTCATGTTATAATACAACAAGATTCACCAAGTGACCTAATGAGAACTTTTGCCTTATAAAAAAGGATCAAGAGTTATAAACAATAGGTAACTTTGATGGTTTGTGCTATATAACAATAAAACGAGTAATCAATGTGATCGCCTTGTTTACAAGAAACCTTTTCTGGAAATTAGTTTGAACACACACACTTTTCTTTGAGAGAAAATTTTGGCAGAGTAAAATTGCAAGTTCTTTGTGTGTGTGTTTGTTGTGATTGTGGGGTATTTATAGGCTCGGATGTGAAGACGATTTTTATTTGCTATAACTTCTTTTCACATCCGCATTTAATGAAAGCGTACAAGTGGTCCCCCTATTTTATTGGCAACTGTTCCATTACTGCAAAGATAACGCTTTTTCCAGAGATGACGTGGGGTCATGTGCATTTGAAAGGACGTTTTTACAACGGATTTTGCTAGAAAAAAGGTAAGCATTTAATGCTTAGTTGGATACTTGTCATGAGTGACCCTTTGACTGGTTTTATGACAATTTATTAAAGGAATATATGTTCCTTATTTAATATTGTGACTCACCAACCTAGGACATTAAGTAACTAAATCCTTTGAGCATTTAGTTACATCATTTAATGTACAAAGGGAGGACAATAAGATATATTTACTCAGAGAGAAGATAAAGAATATACATTATACTGAATCTAATGTCATCAGGGAGACTGATTAATCAATATTCAGCATACCAAGTTCAACTTTCAGTCTAGTGAACGTTGGTTCATCCAAAGGTTTGGTGAAAATATCAGCTAGCTGATATTCAGTGGGGATGAAGTGTAATTCAATATCTCCTTTTAAGATGTGATCCCTAAGGAAGTGATATATTATGTCAATGTGTTTAGTCCTTGAATGTAGGACTGGATTATTTGAAATGGCAATTGCACTGGTGTTGTCACAAAAGATAGGGACTACTTTGTATTCCACATTATAGTCCATGAGTTGACTTTTCATCCAAAGGATGTTTGCACAACAACCAGCAACTTCCACGTATTCAGCCTCAACAGAGGACATTGCGACTGACTGCTGTTGCTTTGCACTCCAACATACTAGCTTGCTTCAAGGAATTGACATGCACCTGAGGTACTTTTTCTATCCATGTTGTAGCCAGCATAGTCTGAGTCTGAGTATCCTTTAAGATCGAAGCCTGAACAACGAGGATACCATAGACCCAGTGAGGGAGTACCCTTCAGGTACCTGAAGATTCGTTTAACAGCAGTAAGATGTGATTCTTTGGGATCGGCCTGATATCTTGCACATAAGATTGTTGAGAACTGAATATCAGGCCTGGTTGCAGTTAGGTACATTAATGATCTAATCATTCCCCTGAATAAGGTTTGATTGACTGGTTTACCAACAAGATCAGGACCTAAGTTTTTGGGGGGAAACATGAGAGTCTTTACTGAAGCACACTCAGAGATATCATATTTCTTAAGTATTTTTCTGGTGTATTTTTCTTGACAGACTGAGATCCCCTTGTCCCCCTGTTTGATTTGTAGTCCAAGAAAATATGTTAATTCACCCATCATACTCATTTCAAAATTCTTTGTCATAAGTTTTTCAAACTTTCTACAAATATCATAGTTGTCTATCTTCCCCCTGACAAATTTGTTCATTATCAGGAATGTAGAGAGAGTTTCATACCATGCCCTTGGTGCTTGTTTCAGTCCATAAAGGGCTTTGTCAAGTTTACAAACATGGTTTGGGAACTCAGAACTCTCAAAACCAGGAGGTTGAGCAACATAAACTTCTTCAAAGATCTTTCCATTCAGAAAGGCACTTTTTACATCCATTTGGAAAACTTTGAAGTTCATGTAGGTAGCATAGGCAAGGAAGATCCTGATGGCTTCCATTCTTGCTACAGGGGCGAAGGTTTCCTCATAGTTTATCCCTTCAAGTTGACCACACCCCTGAACAACCAGCCTAGCTTTGTTTTTATGACAATTCCATCTTCATCAGTCTTGTTTTTAAATACCCATTTTGTACCTGATTTCCCTTTAGGGAGAGGAACTAGTTTCCACACTTTGTTTATGAGGAATTAGTTGAGCTCTTCTTGCATGGCCTCAACCCACCCTGGATGTGTCAGGGCCTCTGAAACCTTCTTTGGTTCAATTTTAGAGAGAAAGTCTACAAACAAACATTCATGGGCTGGGGCAGCAGAGAGTTTAGCAGCCTGACTGCGTGTGAGCATCCCCTCAGATACATAACCAATTATGTTTACAAGCTCTATGTGTTGTTGTCTTGACCATCTGTCCTGAGGACTTGGATTAGAGCTTGTTGATGGTTGGTGATTATCAGGGATTCAGTACATTATACTGGGACATCACCTCCTGATGAGATGGCATTTATACATGATCTCATCGTTCTTTTCGGGCTTTAAATGCATAAAAATGTCATAAAATACCATATATATGCCTATGTTTGTTTACTTGTGTATTTTAGGTATGGATATCGTGAAAAAGACAAAAGATCACAAGAAACAAGGAAAAATGAACACGAGAAACGAAGCCGTACAAAGAACCGGGCCCTAGTTCATGATTTATCCAACAATTACCCTTGAAGACTTGAAGATATGCAAGATTAATCCTCAATAAATGAAGAAATGACACTTAAAACCCTTGTGAAATCATAATTACAAGTTTGGTCCCTTAAGTTTGTCAAAATTGCACAAAAGGTCCTTTAACTTTGAAGAAATGGCAAGATTAGTCCCTCATCAAATATAATTTGTCAATTATGGTCCCTCATAAAGCCAAAGAGACAATGAAGACCTTTGAAGATCAAGATGTCCAAGATCAGTCCCTCAAATATCCAAAAATGGCAAAAACAACCCTTTGAAACCTTTTGGAAAAGTTTTGTGCCAAAAGTGTGAAAAGTGGAAGTTTATTAACAAAGGAATACATTTTTATGGGCTGAAAATCTTGTTATACACACTTTGCCAAAGAACAAGGACCAAGGCTGCTATTTCCAAACTTCAAACACACAAACACGCGCCAAACACTTTCTTTCCCCCAAAATCGGATCAAACACTTACTGTTCTCACTTAAACAAAGGGTTAATTTAAATTACCCTGGCACATGTGTGATTCACACATGCAGAAACTCATCCCACATAAAAAACCCTCACTCCCACTCACCATGGACCCCACCCTCAATTCCCTTTCAACCAATCAAAGAACAACTTTCTCTCCAAGTAAGCTGACGTGTCAAGATTAACAGCCCACACTCTTAGCTTAACCCCAACGCTAAAATGAACGTCTTGGATCATTTTGGACAGCTCATCAACAACAAACGGCCTCAAGTAATCAAGGACATTTAGGGAATTTCACTTCTAGGGTTTGTGAACAGTGTAGGCTTAGCATATGTCTATAAAAGGAGACCTCAACCTGTGAGAGTCCCTTTGTTCTAGTTTTAGGCTATCAATCTTTGTAATCCCTTTTTAAGGTAATAAAATTTGATTTTCAAAAATGTGTGAAATCTTGTTCTTGTTTATTAAAAGTTGGTGTTAGAATAGCCTAATTCTGAGTTCCACTTTCATGTTTGAAGGTTTTTGAGGCAAGGTTTTAATTGATAAGGCTTGTGTTTCAAAAATCCGAAAGATCTTGTTTATTGTTCATCACTTTTGTTTGTTGTTCTTAGCAGGTACTTGGAAGCTGGTACTTGTTTTGCTAGTACCTCAGCTCAAACAATCCAGGGCCTGGATGTAGGTCTTGGAGGTTTGCACCTTCTCCTTTTTCAATTTTCTCGCTATTTTTTGAAATTTTTGTGATATTGCATGATTGTTCTTGAATCTGTGTTTTTATGGTTGATTATTGTTCATCTGGTATTGTTTGATGTTATTGAAGTGTTATTAGCTTGATTTGTGGGTTAAATCTGGATAATCCTTCGAAAATTTGTCAAAACTGATTATTTAGGGGTGTTTGGGTTAACTGCATAAGCAGGATTTGTGGTTTGTTGAGTGTTGGTTTTGTGTTGTTATCTGTTGGTATCTTCCTACCTGGTTTACTTGGTCATATATCTACAAGTTTTGTGGTTTGAAACACCTAAATCCAACATATAGCTATAAAATCATATTTACTTGGTTAATTTGGCTGAAATTTAGAGGACACCTAGATCTAATCATAGACTAGGGTTAACAAGTGTTAAATCTAAGTTAACATAACCAGGGAAGTAGGATTTGAGGCTTGAAATTGGGTTTGAGGTCAAATAGATCAGCAAAAAGGGTTAGTGTTCATCAATTGCATGTTAGTGTTCATCAGTAACCTGCATATGCTTATATCTGCTCTTAATCTTTGATTTAGTGATTGAATTGAGTTTTTTTGTGCTTAATCATAGTTTATATAGCTTGTGTATGCATCCTGTTGAATTTGGCTGGCTTATTCATGCTATATCTGCTTATTTGTGCATAACTGCTTATTTTCCATATTTGTGCTATATCTGGTGACTGTTTGATTAATCTGGGCTTATTGTGTGAACCAAATTGTGATTTCTTTGTTGATATTGACTCCTTGTGATTCACTGATCACAAGGGTACCCTTGTTTCCAATTGAATCCAACTAAATCTCTCTAAAAAGCTTGGTCAAATAGTCAAAGCAGTGGGAACTCCTTTCCCCTGCTGCTAGCCACTGCTAGTGTTAATTGTGTTTCAGCTTATCAATAAGCTATAATAGCTTATTTTAACCAGCAACAACTTGGATTTTGTAATAGGTGCTCATCATTTGACCTATTTGTTCATACTGGAGCATTTGGTGTGTTGACTTTTAGGTTTGAGTAGAAAACCAACTTAATTGACTTTTTCATAAGTTCTTATTGGTTCATTCTGGCTTATTGGTGTTGCTTATTGGATTTTTTTTGATTGATTTGGCTTATTGAGTTCATTTGTGACATTTTGCAAGTTGAATCAAGTCCTGAGGTGCCCTAAATCTCAAACCCGACTATTTTGTCTTTTAGTGGATTTATACTTTGCTTATTTCTGGCTTATTGAGTCTGCTTTTCCAAAATTTATTTTTACAGATCTCTTAAGCATCCCAAAAGAAGGTTGTGTGTCAAATTAGAGCTTATGGCATTAGCTTATTGCTTAATGGGCTAAAAAGCCCAATAAGGATAAGCTGTTTGCTTAATAAGCTGTGATAAGCTCACTTTCAGCTTTTGGGCCTTTAGAGTTTTGTGTTTAGAATTAAATTTTGAGTCATATTGGGCTTTTCCAAGTCAATTGGGCCAAGTTTGACTTTTTGGGCTAAAAAGCCCATTAGTGTTGACTGATTTTGGTTTTGGCCCATTTGAGGGCCCAATAGGGGTATTCTGGTCATTTCACTTTCGTTTTCTGTTTATTTAGGTTAAAATAAACTAGTTTGCAAGTTTTTAGAGTTTTTTATAATTTTTGGATTTTTAATATTATTTTAATATTATTTTATTATTATTTTTCAAATTTCACATTTTCAACTTTTTACATTTTTCTTAGCTTAAATACATTAAAATAGGAATTTTTCAACTTTTAGAATAATTTTATCATCTTTAGATTAATTTTTATAATTATTTTAAGTTTTAATAGTTTTTTAATCATTTTAAGTAGTTTTTATTAGTTTAAAAATTTTTTAAAATAGTTTTTAATCTTTTTAGGTCATTTTAGAGGTTTACCAATTGAAAAATCTTTATTTGGGCTTTTTGATAATTTATTTGATTTTTAGGGCTTTAATTAGCATTTAAAAATTGAATATTTAATTAATTAAAAGGTTTGAAAAATTTTTGATCATTGATAAAGTCTTAGTTTATTTATTTTGATTTTTGGTGATTTTTTGCTAATTTTTTGAATTAATTTTTATTTTAGCTTATTTTACGGTTTTACATTTTGTCGTCGTAGTAATTAATTTCACATCTTCGTCATCCTCTTTTCTCATCCCCTTCTAACCAATATTAATCTCAAACCTTGCTACATTTTAGTCACACACATATACCTCCTTGGGAAACGAACTTGGAACTTCATTGGGTCATTAGTGCTTGATTTTCCTAAATCATCACTTAATACGTACCACATTTACGCTCTTTTTCCTAAAAGACGTAATTTACCGCAATCACCTCCATCTGAAGGATTTTCAGTAATAGGGGATTCGATATTTTCATCACTTGTCCCTTCAGTGTTCTCATAAATGGGTGAATCGTTTGATTCATTAGCTTGAGAAGTGATAACTTGAGGGACATGTTGAGGTGTGATTAAATTATCAATTGACCTATTATGAGGTGATATATAAAAGGATATATCAGCATCAGTTTGATATTGTTTTGAGGGACAATGTTCATACTCAACAGGAGGATATCTTGATGAGTCATTGATCCCTATTTCTTCCATTGATTGATTTGTGAAGTTAATGGCATCCATACTTTCATCAAAGGTGACATGAAATGACTCCTCAATCTGTTGTCTCCTTGTGTTAAAGACCCTGAAGGCTTTGGAGACAAAAGAGTATCCAAGAAAGTATCCATCATCAGCTTTGGCATCAAATTTACCAAGATGGTCCTTTTGATTGTGAATGAACACAGGACATCCAAACACATGAAAGTAGCTGATATCTGGAACCCTTTCCCTGAATATTTCATAAGGAGTCTTATCATGTCTTTTGACAATAATACATCTGTTCTGAGTATAGCAAGCTATTTTTACAGCCTCAGTCCAAAAGTGTTTTGAAAGATTGGATCCATTAAGCATGGTTCGAGCAGCTTCAATGAGAGTTCTATTCTTCCTTTCAGCCACACCATTTTGTTCAGGTGTGTAAGGAGAAGAGAAGTTCTGAGAAATTCCTTTCTCATCACAAAAACCCTCAAGCTCTTGGTTCCTGAATTCTGTTCCATTATCAGTTCGTATTTGTTTAACTTTAGTATCATTTTGATTTTCTACTTGCCTGATAAAAGACATTATGAATTCAGGAGCTTGACTCTTCTTTTTCAGGAAGTATACCCAAGTGTATCTAGAGTATTCATCAACAATCACAAGAGTGTATTTCTCATGATTTATAGACATTGGACTGACTGGTCCAAACAAGTCCATGTGAAGAAGATGAAGACACTTCCTGATAGAAAAGTTTTGTTTTGGCTTGAAAGAAGCTCTCTTGTGTTTACCTTTTTCACATGCTGAACAAGGTTTGTCTTTTTAATACACAAGAGAAGGTAAGCCAAGAACTTTTTTTTGTTTTGCAAGTTTGTTCATATCTTTGAAATTTAGATGTGATATTCTCTTATGCCAAAGCCAATTGACAGAGTCTGAGGCTTTAGCAAAGAAGCATGCTCCTGAATTTGTTACAAATGACATGTCTAGGACATATACATCATTTCTTCTTGGAGCAGTCAACACAATTTCTTTGTTAGCATTGAAGATTGTACCTTGCTTATCATCAAACTGAACGATGTACTTACCATCACACAGTTGGCTGATACTGATGAGATTGTACTTCAGACCGTTTACAAACGCCACTTTTGAGAAAACTATTCCACCACATCTAATTGAACCATATCCCTCAGTAACACAAGATGAATTATCACCGACTACTACCTTAGGACCAGGTTGCTCCACGTATTTGTGTAGATAACTTTTGACCCCTGTCATACTTCTTGAACAACCACTGTCTAAGTACCAGACAGGCTCCTTGAAGTGTTTCTACACAAATAACAAGGTGGATTAGTTTCTATTGTGAGCCCACCTTTTAGTAGGCCCTTTGGCTCGAAGAGCCTGACGTCTTTCACCTCGTTTGAAGTACTCAAACTCAGCGTGGCCTGAGTTAGAATGAACATTGCTTCCACATGTTTTGCAGCTTAGTCCGACTAAGGATTCAGTACTTTGAGATGACTCAGCTAGCATTCCTCTTCTGACCATGATGATTCTATTGTGTCCTGAGGTAGTGTGATCATTGCTTCCACAAATCTCACACTCAGGATAATATACACAATCATCAGGTCTATGATCAGGAATCCCATAATGTGTATAAGGTGGGTAAGGCTTAGCCTTGGAATTTCTGGTTTGTTCTTAGGTGGGCCCATATTTGTAAGGCTGAGCATTGTATCTTATAGCATTTTTAATAGAAGCAATGTGCATCTCATGATCTGTTGTCTTGTGATCTTCACTTTTACATTTCATGCAATAGAGAACTCTATAGCAGTCGTCAGTGGTGTGATTTGTATAGTGACATAGCTCATAGGTGGGTTTATTTGTTTTAACTTTCTTAGAAGACTTAGGTTCAGTTTTGCTATTTGTTGATGATTTAGACTGTAAGGACACAGATGTTTCACCCTGAGTTTTAGAGGCTGAGTTCAGCTTCTCTTCCATAAAAAGTTGGAACAATCTACTTAACTCCTTTTGATTTACAATAGGAGTAGAGTTAACTGAATATTTAGGAGTCCCTGAGGGAGATATAGGTTTGGTTGTCTTTTCAGTGACAGTTCCTGACTTAGTGTGATCTGGTATCATTTTTGAGTCAGGCCTTGTTTGTTCAATACAACCTAAACCAGCTCTTCCTCTAGGTGAGTGTTCTTGATAAGACAATGGAATTAGTTCAGAACATGGACTTGCTCCTTGAAGGTTTTTCAAAGGAGGTAGAGGAGTCTGAATGTTTTCAGCAACACTAGATGTTTCAGTGTTACTGACTTTATCAGTCTCTTCATTCAAACCAAGTTTTTCATTAATAGCCTGAGATTCAGGAATTAATATTTTTCCAGTGTCAAAGTTAGGCAAAACACTCTCAGGATTTGATCTCTCAACCTAGTCTTTTGACTTAGGAATCATTTCATGATCAAACCCAACTGAGGCAGGGAGAAATGCCTTTTCACTCATTTCCTTAGTTGGTGCCTTTTCAGTGAGTTATCGTGCCCCAAGAATTTTTTTCTTTTGGACAGGTATTTGACTGTTTATACACTGAGAAGCTAAGGTAGAGCTATTTTTCCATTTCTCATTGATTCATTTTTCTTCCTTAAGTTGTTCTTGAAGAGCATGATTGATTTTAGTAAGTTCAGTGTTCTGAAGTTAACAGCTTACTACTTCAAGTTTAGCTTGTTTGAGAACTAATAAATCTTTTCTACATTTGTTTAATTCAAAAACAAGTTTATTATATTTTGACAAAAGATTCAATCTCTGCTCTTCAACAAACGATAGGTCAATGTTAATATACTTAAGGAATTTTTGCCAATCAGATTCTTCATCCATAGAGAGAAGCATGTTTACCTTTCTCATGGTGATGTCAACCCATTCTCTATTTCGAGCATGATTCTTTCCAACTGATAATTCATCATCAGCTAGGGCCATTAACACTTGATACCTGACTTCCTCCTCTTCTGAGGACAAATCTTCATCATCCCAATCAAAAGTTTCAGCTACTAGACCTTTGGCTTTGTTTTGAGCAGGCTTTTGAGTCTGAGCAATAGTAGGTTCAGCTTCCAAGAGTGCAAGTTTAGCTTTTACCTTTCTATACTCAGGCCTATAGTCTTTCTCAATTTTCTTACTATTCTGTAAACTTTGGTTAATTGGAGAAGCCTGAATTAGTTTTGGTGTAAACTTGGGTTGAAAATTGTCATTCCCTGATGAAAAACTTTGATTTTTATAAGAGGCCAATGGGGTTTTTGAAAGACAATATATAGCAAAATGCCCAGTTTTACCACATAGATAGCAATCCACTCCCTCAGTGGATTGGTTACTAGCAAATCTAGTTCTTTTGATATAACGTTTGGTATTTGCCAACATGGCCCTTTTATGATATTCCCTGTTCAAATCCCTTATGTATTCAGTACTAGATCTTTCATCCACCTCATCATCTGAGGTTTCCTAAAAATCTTGAACAATTTCATTTGAGTAAAAAGCAGTTGTAATGGGACCATGATCAATTTGGGTAGGTTTGGCTGAGGTGTCTGTTATTAAGGCCTTCTTGGACTCAAGATATCTTCTATTTATCAGATTATATTCATAGATGAATCTCCCATAAATATCTGCAAGATCCTTAGTCTGTATGTGATTAGCATTTCTCAATCCTTGAGAAAAACCAAGCCATTTTTCAGGGAGACTGTTCACAAAACCAACATTGATTTCATGCTTAGACAGTTTCACCCTGTCATTCGTTAGCTCATTGAGCAAGGTTTTATACCTGGTGTAAGTCTGAGGAAGTGTTTCAGATGTTTTGGCCCTGAAAGTGTTATATTCTAACTTCAGGTCCATAATCCTATTTTCCTTAGTGTCGGATGGTCCTTCGAAACTATGAACAAGATCTGTCCAAGTTTCTTTGGCCGTCTCACACTCGATGCCATCCTCCATAATATCGTCAGGAAGACAAGATATTATGATGCTTTTGAGACGTTGGTCTTGATTGACCACTCTCCTTTCATCGTCAGACCATTGGTTTTCAGGTTTGTCATCACCAGTTGTTGTTTTTGGTTTGAATGGACCATTCTTAATACAAGTTATGTAATAAGGTTCCATTCCCATCAAATAACATAGCATTCTTTTCTTCCATTTGTTAAATCTTTCAACTTCTAACTTAGGAGCGTTAACAGAGTAACTCGCTCCCTTTTTGTTAACAAGTTGGGGTACATTACTTTCAGCCATAATGGATCAAGGTTTTAAAAACTTTGAGACGGTGGTTAAAAGTTTTATAATCCTACCGCTCTGATACCACTTGTTGGTCCATTGTAATTAGTACTATACTTAAGTATACAAAGTATAGTCCTAACCCATGGTTAAGTAATGCAATAGACTTAATACAAGTAAGTAAATAACACAAAGGTTTTCAACGTTTAACTCTTAGCTTTATTAAAGAATTTTACCCTATTGTATACGAAGCTACAATAGGGATTGAATAGACAATGTGTGGTTTTTTGATCTCCCCACTAACAAGCTAGTCCAATCCTAACGATTGCTAAGCTTGACGATTCTATCAACAGGAGTTTAGAACTCAAGTGTGTGATCGTGTTTGGAGGAGAGAAAACTTGTTTGTGAATGTCTAAAGCATTTAGTGCACAAACTTAGTTTACTTTCCTTTACAAGCATCCTATTTATAGAAGGAAAGTGGGTAGAAGACAATAATTGCCCATGTGAAATTCTTGTCTTATTGGTACAGTGTAGTATCTTGTCTTAACCTATTCTAAGTAGTAAGACGTAAGTCCTTTACACATGTCAGTACCCAATCTATCCCAAAAGGGTAAGTCACGCTAATTCTGTGAGGTACTTCATCTTGTCACAATTCAACTTATCCCGCCTTTTCTTCAGTCTTGGAGAATGCTTGTTTTTTTCAGGGAGATCGTTTGGGGTTCAGTGAGTCTATTGCCACAACTCACTGAACCCATCACCTTCTTCTTCGTCATAGAAGACATTCGTTGAGCTTCGCCTCTCTGAATGCTTGAGTCTTCCTTTTAGACTCAGTCTAGGAACTCGAAGGCAACTCACTAAGTGACTGTTCACTCAGTGACCTTGTTATGTTAAAGGTTAATAATTCACTTAGGTTGATTGTTATTCAAATCCTTCAAGGAGGTAATTAGGTACTGAATTGACCTAACATAATTACTAACATTGGTGACATTGGCAACACTCGGTGCGTTGCGGAGTTGGTAAACCTTGGATCGATTCTTGGTAATCATTAATGCATCTTTCGGAGTTTTACACAAAAAGTTGCCACCGGCGGCGGAATTCAACGAATCTTGTTCTTGAAAACTAAGACCGTTGTAAAACGTATCGATTTGGTGCAACTCGGAAAATCCATGGTGAGAAAATTGCCTAATAAATTCTTTAAAACGATCCCACGGGTCTCTAAATGATTCATTCGGTTTTTTCTCAAATCTCGTAATCTCGTTTTTAAAAAACATCGTCTTAGACGGTGGGAAAAAATGATTAACGAACTTGGAAACGAGATCCTTCCACGTAATTATGGAATTAGGTGGCTCTTTCTCATACCAATCCTTGGCGGCACCATCGAGCGAGTACGGAAAAAGAATAAGCTTGACGACATCGGCGTCGACGTTCTTAAACTTACTCGTGGCCAAAAGATGATCAAAATTCCGAATGTGATCATGAGGATTATCCGCCTCACGACCTCGAAACTTTGTAGCTTGTATCAACGAAAGCATTCCGCTCTTAACCTCAAAATTCTCCGCTTGGATAGTGGGAATTACGATCGCGTCTCCATAACCCTCGGTGGGCGCTTGAAGCAATTCCATCATCGAACGATTGTCGGCCATCTCGTCTATGGTCTCTTCAACAACGATATTAGGAACGTCGGTTTCTAAATCTCGTCTACGTTGTCAATTCCTTCGATTTCGATTGCGTCGATCCGAAGCGTCGCTAGAATTAGAATAATCCTCCGATCGAGTGCGCATGTACTAAGCGTAGAATGGAGGGTAGCAAAGAAGATTCTTTTTGCGGTTTTTCGTTTTTCCAATTTTTTTGGTTTTTTATTGTTTTTAATTTTTTTTGGATTTTTGGTGAATAACGTAGACTCAAATCTACAAATCTCTCCTTGAATCGATTTCTCTATTAAAGGAGCCTCAAAGAATGAAAACGATCACGTGGAGTGAACGCCTTTGATGACTTTAGAACGTTGGTGGAACACCAAAACGTTCAATAGGGTTTAATCTTGAAAATAAGCAAATATCATATACGTAGATAATACTTGGGCGGCAAACCCTCGATTAGCCCTCTTTCTCAAAACACGCACAAGCAAGCGGGGGAAACGAGGCGGCGCTAAGCACTTAAGAGCCTTTTTCCCTTAGTCGTGATATAAAACCGCCTTATATCCACCTTATAGTTTGTGTTAATCAAAATTAAGCCTCACGAAAGTATTTATCTATTATGCCTTTAAACGTTTGCTTTGGATTCGAATACAATAATTGAGTGATGAAATCCCAATTAAGGTTGCGTTTTCAGCTTTTGGAGATATTGTAAATTTATTGTGATACGTATACAATATATTAATAATATTCACAAAGAAAACGAACCAATATATCTACAATATAGTTAAATGATTGTTGTGTGTTTAATTTAGGAAAATTAAACACGTTTTATTTGGATACTATAGTATAATAGAGAAAAATAACAAAAAATAGTATGTACGTTATATACGCTTTCCAAAAACTGAAAAGCAAAAACGCACTACTCACACAAACACGATATGTATAATGGCACAATAAACACCTCCCTGGCAGCGGCGCCAAATATGATGTAGGTAAAAATACGCTTTTAGGAAAAAGACGTATTATAGGCAAGTATTAATCGACACGATTTAGGAAAACCGTGAAGACGAAAAGTCCAATTCGTTCTCGGCGGAGGTGTATGTTGTGTATGCCAATTATATAAAATTAAAGTTTGGATTAGTGTCGTTTTTGGTTTAAAGAGAGAAAAAGTAAAGACGAGTTACACTACGATTACACTACGACGTATGACGTAAAACGATGACGTAATTACGTAAAACGCGACAAAATTAAAATTTAAAGCTAAAAATTAATTAAAAAATAAAACTAAGTTTAAAATAATATAAATAAGAATAAAAATTTAATAAATAAATTTTATAACCTTTTATTAATTGAATATTCAATTTTAAATGCTAATTAAAGCCCTAAAATTAAATATAATTAACAAAAAGCCTAAAATATTATTTTATCAAACAAATAACTTAATTATATAAATTAAAGGCTAAAAGCTATTTTTCCTAGATTTTAAAAACTATTTTTCTAATTTTTAAATGCTAAAAACAATTTTTTAACTAAAATAATGATTAAAAATAATAAAATAATGCTAAAATTAATTTTACTTTTTCGAAAATCCTATTTAATAATACTAAACATTAGAAAAATAGAAAAAGTTGAAAAAAGTAATTTTTTTCACGAAAAGACAAAACAGTTTGATTTAAAACCTATTTAAACTTAAACTAAATCTAAAAAAATAAATAAAAAGAGTGAACAGTGAACTTTTCATACTAAAAATCTTAAAATAATATTCTGAAACTAAGAAAATTTTTAAAACTGAAAATAATGATTTTTTGCACTAAAGGACAAAAACAGAAATTAAATAAACTAATTAAAATTGAATTTAAGCTAAAAAATACCAAATGAACAGTAATATAAAATTTAACAAAAATCATAAAATAAATAAACAAAACAAAGAAAAATAGAAAATCTGGAAAAAGCTTAAAAAATGCCACTAAAGACAAAATCAAAAGCTGAAAGTGACAGCCCAGGACTTTTGTCCTATTGTGCCAGCAGTGGGAAATATAAGCCTATCAGTGGGAAAATCTTCCCGCTGCTCTATATAAAAAAATCGGTCTAGGCAATTTATGGTTGATTTCAGGCTATGTTGTTGGTTTTGTTGGAAGACAAAGGCACCCCCACACTCAGTTGAGTGTAGGGAGTCAGTACAATCAAGAAAAACACAAGCTACAAGCAACCAATAGCAATCAAAACGACTAAAAAGATCATTGTGTCACAGAAACATGCAAAGGGTTGGTTTGATGATACTTTGCTGAATTATAATGCACCTAAATGAGTTTTAAGGCCACCAATCTAGCAACTTAGCAAAACACAAACAAAACCAGCGGTCCCTAATCCTATATTACCATCATAACTAGCTAGTGACAAGATCTTGATTCTCAAAATTGACTAGAACAACCTAGATAGTCTACTGAATATTTTAAGCTATTTTACCAAACTTTGTGTCATGTAAAATCTGATCTATCACTTAACAAAAACAAACAACACCTAGATTAACTAAATGACCAACAAATTCGTATGTTTAAGCAGAGTTTACCCTTCCAAGTGTCACCCAAGGTGGATTAAACCATAAACCCAAACACTCCCTTATATTCTGATTCAAAGATTTAACAAAGAACTTTCTAACAAAAACACTCAATACTGATTAAGATCCACTCTAACATATAAAATAAGCATGAACAAGCATAAAAAAACATTAACTAACATGCACCACCAAGAATCAACAGTTAAGAACAAACATCAATTCAACATGCCTTATAAGCAGATTTCACAAAAATAGGGTTCAAGCCATACCTGAAGCTGATGCCATCTATTTTGGTGATAAGAAGCTCATGAGATGCTGATTTGTCGAGAGTCCTTGGTAGGGTCCTACAGCAGGACCAAGGATACAATGTATTCAAACTGTTGATCCCAAACTTAGATCGATTAGCTTTATGTATACGAGATTAGATCAAGTAATACACTTAGAGAAACCTTTGTATATGCTTATGAATTTAAGTGTTATGCGGAATTTAACACTTAAACAAGAACACACAATGATATAAACAAACTTTCACTTTGATTATCAATATCAAACTTGCTTACAATGAAAGTAGTTTACGAATGAAAACTTATATCATTGTGTGTTCTTGTTTAAGTGTTAAATTCCGCATAACACTTAAATTCATAAGCATATACAAAGGTTTCTCTAAGTGTATTACTTGATCTAATCTCGTATACATAAAGCTAATCGATCTAAGTTTGGGATCAACAAGTGGTATCAGAGCTTGTTGAGGAACTTTTGATCTTAAAAAACACCAGAACCCTAAAAATCACCAAAACCCTAATTTTCTAAAAAATCCTAACAACATCATGTCAACTCCAGAAAACACCAACTCTTCCTCCTCACCTTTACCAAACATCAAGATTCCTATGCTTGATGCAACCAACTTTGATCAGTGGAAATTTAACTTTGAGCAATATCTAGGGATCTATGACTACACACTCTGGGAGATTATTGAATATGGAAACACATTCAATAAGGCTCAAAAGATTGCTAATGCTATTGCTGCAAGAACAGCTGTTGCTGGATGTTCAGAAGCTGACAAGAAGGAAAAACCTGATGATGGTAGAGTTGTGTCTGCTGAAGACATAGCAAAGAGAAGGATTGACATGAAAACCCTAAATATTCTGAAGCTCTCTTTGGGACAAGAGAATCAGCATAAATACAGAGGTTATGAATCTACTAAAGACCTTTGGGAAGCTCTTGAAGTTGCACATGGTGGCAATGCAGACACTAAGGAAGAAAAGAAAAAGCAACTCATGCATGATTATGCTGTCTTCAAAGCTCAACCCAATGAGAAACTGAGTAGTGTGAGAAGCAGATTGCTTGACATTACAAGCAAGTTGTCCTTCATGGGGACACAAGTTGGTGATGTTGACATTAATGTTACATTTCTTAAAAGTCTTGGTGAGGCATGGAAGATTGAGGCAAGATCTATTCTTGCCAACAATACTTATAAGAGCTCCTCGTTTGATGACATCTACAACAAACTAAGGCTGTTGGAGGATGAAACTCTTTTAGAGCATGGAAGCAAGTCTACCACCAGCAACATGGCCTTCTTCTCTCATAGTGAAAGTCAATTCAATCAGAAGGACTCTTACGTGCATCCAGTTACTGAATCATCATATGTCAGCGCTGGAACAAGTCCTGTCAACGTCTCCTATTCAGACGCTGACACATTCAAGAGTGACTCTCCAAGAGTTACACCTGCTGGTTTGAATTTGGATACTGTTTGTGCTTACATTGCTTCTTTGCCCAATGGTTCAGTGATTACATATGAGGACCTTGAGCAGATAAGTGATGAGCACTTGGAAGAGATGGACATCAAGTGGAACATGGCTCTTGCTAGTATAAGAGCAAATAGATGGAACAGAAGGTTTAAGAAGAAAATGACCTTCAATGCTAAAGACACAGCTGGATTTGACAAATCCAAAGTTGAATGCTACAACTGCCATCGTATGGGGCACTTCATGAGGGAATGCAGATCTCCTAGAAGATCTGATGTTGGTAAACCCTCAAGTCAGGTTGTTAAAGCTCAGGATTCCAAGGCCATGGTTGCAGTTCAAGGAATTGATGGGATGGGATGGGATTGGAGCTATCTCGCTAAGAATGTTGAAGAGGACAAAGCTTTGGTTGCTGATATGGAAGAAGAATAGCATGTTGAATATGCTCTCATGGCACACTCCTCCTCTTCATCTGATAATGAGGTATATGATGACGCTTTTTGTAGCAAAGGTTGTAGGTTAAATACTGAAAGACTTAACAAAGAGGTGTTAAGATTATTAGATGATATGAGCACTGAAAGATGTAAACTGTCTAATTACCAACTAGCTCTTACTGAAACTGAGAAAACTGTTTCTGAATATAAGAAAATGGAATTTGACTTAAAAGATAAAATCAATATCTTAAAACATGAGTTAGATGCTAGTATGGATATTAGAAATATCATGGAAAGGGTTAATGGTGAGTTACAGGCTAAGCTAGATGAGGCTATTAAGAATAAAGATAATGTTGGCCTTAAAATTCAAAGATTTGATAGAGCCACCCAAACCCTAGGAGAATGTGTGGGTAAACAAAGGGATCCTAAAGACATGACTGGGATTGGGATGAATGATTACTCTTTGGTTCCACCACCAGCTGGTGACTTCTATGGTGTCCAACAAAAGGACCTATCTTGGACTGGTTTGCCAGAGCTCCAAGAGGAGGAATTCGTTCCTCCACCAAGAGTTGTCACTCCAGTTGAAGAGTATAAACAAAAGTTGACTGACCTGAACGAATAGAAGAAAGCTAACCCTACTTTATTTGTTAAGGGTGGCTTACTATGTGAAAGTCCCAATGAGTCAACACCCATTAAGGTTACTAACCCACTCACTGGTAAAGTTGTTGACTTAGGTTCAAACACTGATAGAAGACCTACCATTAAATATGCAGAAATGTATAGGAATACTAGGTCTCCCAAGAGCCAAGTTAGCAATCATGGAACATGCTTCTTCTCTTCTAGACCTAAGGTTGTGTCTAGAAAAGCTTGTTACACTTGTGGTAGCTTTTCACACTTGGCATACAAGTGTGTCAACGCTCCCAAGGCCAACGCTGACAGGAACAATTTTAGCGCTGACAGGAACAAAGTCAACGTTGTTAGAAAGTCAAACGTTGTCAGACCCAAACCTTGTGTGCAGCAAAGTCCACAAGTGATTAGACCTGCCCCATTCTTTACTAGAGGGTCTAACACTCATGGACAAAGACCATTTCAAAAGACAAACACCTGGTCAAATAGGCAATGGGTTTCTGTAGCAAACCCTAGGTTCAACGCTGACAAGGGTAATTTCAGCGTTGACAGGACAAATTCTAACGCTGACAGAAACGTGACCAGACCTAAATATTTGCAAGCACAAGGTAAGGGGTCTAAAGCTTCTTCAAGCTTAACATGGAGACACAAGAAAGATCAAAACCCTAATGATAATGGGATTTTAATGACTTGCAACAGATTTAATTACATTTCAAAGGTCATTACAAAACCTATTGGGGTTAACTGGGTATTTCATCCTAAGAAGGATGAGAATGGGGTTGTTGTGACAACTAAGTCTGTTCTTATTGAACAACCAGATGAATCCAAGTCTTTTAAGACTTGGGTTCCCAAAGAAAACTAATTTGTTTTCTTTATGTGCAGGGCATTCAAAGACAGGTCAATGATTATGGATATTGGGATAGTGGATGCTCAAGGCACATGACAGGAAAGGAAGACTATCTGACGAACTTCACTCCTATTAAAGATGGTGATAAGGTTTACTTTGGAGGCGGATATGGTACTATCACAGGCAAAGGAACCCTTCTCACCAAGAATTTGCGTTTTGAGAACGTCTTTCTGGTAAAAGAACTTGATTACAACCTTTTTAGTGTATCACAAGTCTGTGATAACAAAAATAAAGTTCTGTTTACTGATACTGAGTGTTTGGTGTTAAGCAAGGATTTTAAGATCCCTGATGAGAAATATATTGAGTATAGAACACCTAGGCATAAGGACATATATAATGTTAATTTGAATGGGATTAAAATGAACAATAATATGTCTTGTTTTTATGTTAAGGCCTCAGTAGATGAGAGTAATTTGTGGCACAGGAGACTAGGGCACATAAATTTTAAGAATATAAATAGACTTGTGAGGCTTGGTTTAGTTGATGGTTTGCCTGAGAAGGCCTTCCACAATGACCACTCTTGTGTTGCATGTCTTAAAGGCAAGCAACACAAGGTCTCATTCAAGTCTAAACAGGTGCACACTAGTTCTAGACCTCTTCATATGCTTCACATGGACCTCTTTGGTCCAACCAATATAGAAAGTTTGAATGGTAAGTCATATTGCTTTGTCATCACAGATGACTTTTCTAGGTTTACTTGGACATTCTTTCTAGCTATGAAGAGTGACACAGCTGATATTCTAATTGATTTTATCACTCAGATTGAGAAGAGGTCTGGCAATGAGGTTAAAATGCTTAGGAGTGATAATGGTGGAGAATTTAGGAATAAGAAGCTAGATGATTTCTGTGCCAGGAAAGGAATTACTAGGCAATTTAGCCTTGCTAGAACCCCACAACAAAATGGGGTTGCTGAAAGGAAAAATAGAACCCTAATTGAACCAGCCAGAACAATGTTGGCTGATGCTCACTTTCCTATAGCCTTTTGGGCTGGGGCTGTTAATACAGCTTGCTATGTGCAAAATAGAGCATTGGTTAACAAAATTCAGAACAAAACACCTTATGAGTTACTTTGGGGAAGAAAACCTAATATTGGTTTTCTCAGACCTTTTGGTTGTCATGTAGTAGTGTTGGATACTAGTGATGCCTTAGGGAAATTTAGTGCAAAAGGTGATGAGGGTTACTTCATGGGGTATTCAGTGCAGAGCAAGGGTTATAGGGTTTATCTTAAAGAAGAAAAACGTATACTTGAAAGAGTACATGTTAGGTTTTTAGAAAATAAGCCTAGTGATCCTGAAAGTGGTCCTAATTGGTTGTTTGACTTGGAACCCTTATCTAGAACTTTAAATTATATGCCTGTCACTAATCCAGACATTGTGAAGGTAACTTCAAATGTTGTGGAGGAACAAGTTGTTGCTGTTTCAGGTACACAGGTTCATAAGAGAGTTGGATCACAAGCAGAAAAGACATCTCCTATCCAAGAATATGTTACAATTCCCGTTTGGACATATGCTTTTGCTGCTGCTGCTACTGCTACTGGACAAGATAATGGTGGTTTCCAAGCACCACCAGATACAAACATGCATGGTCCTTCAGGCGCTGACAAAGGCAAATCTAGCGCTGACAAGACCAATTTAGATGTTGATGGCTCAGACGTTGACAACAACAGTTCAAGCGTTGTTAGCCCAAGCGCTGACAAACAAGGTTCAGACGTTGACAACACCTTTGCACATCTTTTCTCCTCCACTTTTGAACAAGGTGAACCTTCCAATTCATATGAAGAAGGTCATCCTTATGTTGATATAAGAGAGTCTGATGAAGAAGATATTGGCAATATGGAGCGTGAGGTTGAGGACACCAGACTTTTTGAAGGAGGAGTTCTCACTTCCACAATGAGGAATCACCCCCCCTTCCCAGATCATTGGTGATGTTATGACTCCAGTTCAGACTAGAAGATCTCATCAAGGTCTTGGTGGGTTTATTGCCAATATACACAAGAAGGTTGATACCCTTCTTGTGCAAGCATGTTTGTTTGCCTGTTTTCTGTCACAAGAGGAACCCAAGAAAATATTTGATGCTCTCAAAGAACCAAGTTGGGTGGAAGAAATGCAGGATGAGCTTCACCAATTTGCAATTCAGGATGTTTGGGAGTTGGTTGATTGTCCTAGATATGTCAGACCTATAGGGACAAGATGGGTTCTCAGGAACAAAAGAGATGAAAGAGGCATTGTGGTCAGAAACAAGGCAAGGTTAGTGGCTCAAGGTTATACACAAGAGGAGGGGATAGACTATGAGGAAGTCTTTGCACCAGTTGCAAGGATTGAAGCTATAAGGATCTTTCTAGCCTATGCATCCTGCATGGGCTTCACTGTCTATCAAATGGATGTCAAGAGTGCCTTTCTTTATGGCACTATTGTTGAGGAAGTATATGTAATGCAACCTCCTGGTTTTGAGGATCCAGAGCATCCAGATAAAGTGTATAGAGTCAAAAAGGCTATGTATGGCCTTCATCAAGCCCCTAGAGCATGGTATGGTACTTTGTCTACCTATTTGATGGACAATAGATTCAAGAGGGGAACCATAGATCAGACACTGTTTACAAAGAAGAAAGGCAAGGATGTGTTGCTTGTGCAGGCCTATGTTGATGATATCATTTTTGGGTCCACTGATCCAAAGATGAGTGAGGATTTCTCCAAGCTTATGACAGACAAATTCAAGATGAGTGCTATGGGGGAGATGAACTTCTTTCTTGGTCTACAAGTTCAGCAGAAAGAAGATGGTATCTTCATCTCCCAGGATAAATATGTTGCTGAGATCTTGAAGAAGTTTGGCTTTTCTCCACATGAAAAGAGGGCTACTACTCCTATGGATAGAAAACACCCTTGGGGAAAGATTGGAGATGGGAAAGATGTTGATGTCAGGCACTATAGATCCATGATTGGATCCTTGATGTATCTTACTGCTTCCAGACCTGACATCATGTTTGCTGTGTGTGCTTGTGCACGCCATCAAGTAACTCCCAAAGAATGTCACCTTTATGCTGTGAAGAGGATCTTTAGGTACCTAAGATGCTATCCTGGTCTTGGTTTTTGGTACCCAAAGGATTCACCATTGGAGCTAATTGCATATTCAGATAGTGATTATGGAGGTGATAAGTTTGATAGGAAATCCACAACTGGTGGATGTCAGTTTCTTGGGAGCAGGTTAATATCTTGGCAGTGCAAGAAACAAACAGTGGTGGCTAATTCTACAACTGAAGCAGAGTATGTTGCTGCAACTGCTTGTTGTGGACAAGTTTTGTGGATTCAGAACCAGCTGTTGGATTATGGGTATAATTTCATGCATACAAAGATATTTATTGACAATAACAGTACTTTATGCATCGTTAAGAATCCTGTACATCATTCTAAAACTAAACACATAGAAATTAGACACCATTTTATAAGAGATTGCTTTGAGAAAGGTTTAATACAACCAGATAGGGTTGACACTTAGGAAAATGTGTCAGATTTACTAACTAAACCTTTTGATGCTGGGAGATTTCAATACTTGGTAACAAGTATTGGAATGGTCAATCTCACATAATATGTGTTTTGGAGTATTTTTGTAAAAGTATGTACAGGATGATGCATTGTTATTGGTCTTATTGATGATTTAGATTTTCCACTATATTTTTCTAACACTGACAAAGTTTGCTTGAACGCTGATAAGTGCTTTTGCAACGTTGTCAGCAATATAATTGTCTAACGCTGACAAAGCTTCCCTCAACGCTGTCATATGTTATCGGGGCGTTGTCAGCAACAATGTTAGTTTTGTGGTTTTCAATCTAAAATGTGCAGATGGTGTTAGCAGTATACCATTGGATACAGAGTTGCTTATGGATCAATGGAGAAGCATTTGGACAAGTTTTTATTTATGGATGATGGTTGGAATGTTTCATTCCTATCTTGACATAAATTTTTATGTTCATGCATGATATTAGCAAACTTTTGTATCATAGTTTAAGGGGAGGTTTTAGGAACCTTTAGGATGTTTGGGTATCCATATGATACTCTTATCACAATTCTAGATTGTGTCCACAGGTGAGTATGAGTTAGTTTTACTAAATCATGAGGCACTGTAGCATGCAAAGTTGATATACTATGCATGCTGCCAAGACATTTTTGGCCTAGAATTGGTTGTGGTCTGTTGGGAGACTTGGGAATAATTTTGTTATGGGATTTACCTGGGAGTAACAAGGAATTTTGTAAGGTAACTTGGTTGTTAAGAGTTTTGGTTAGCAAGGGACACTAGAGGACTGTTATGTCTATCTTGCTTAAGCAAGTGTGCATAACTGGACAGTGCTTGCCGCCCTATAATAATTATCAGCTTTTGGTTATCTTCTCTA
Source organism: Glebionis coronaria (assembly GCA_025667525.1). Lineage (NCBI taxonomy): Eukaryota > Viridiplantae > Streptophyta > Magnoliopsida > Asterales > Asteraceae > Glebionis > Glebionis coronaria. The sequence goes on along the minus strand of CM046875.1, from coordinate 603,303,518 downwards.
GGATAAATTACTTGTTTAGGTCATTTTTCATTTTTAAAACATTTTTATTTTTGGACGCTGACAAGAATTTTCCAAGCGTTGTTGTGACCAAATTGGACGCTGACATGGTTATAGGCAAACGTTGACAAGATTATAGCCGTTGGGCGTTGATGGGTTATTTTTGACCGTTGACACTCAATGGGACCTACCCAGTTGTTACTTTTTGACATATTTTTAGGCCGTAATTTTGGGAGTTGTTACCTCTCATTTAATGCATGAGATAAACTTATACTTTTTCAATATTTTCATGATTGTGTTTTGAAAATACTTGCCTATTTTTGGGCCAATCACATGCATTTTCTTCTCCTATAAATTTGGCTCCTATTTTTAAACAGGGTATCTATAATTCTTGTCTAACACAATTTTCTCTCATCAACTTCATCTTCTTCACTTAAATTTAACAGCTTTCATCAATGGCACCCAAGTTTAAACCATCAGAATTGGAATTGGGGTTCAGGTCTCAACACAACATGATTGCATATCTTGAAGCTGATGATACTCTGTTTCCTCAATACACACAAATGGTGGCGTATTTGAATGCATCCCCATTAAGGTATGCTCTTTCTCATGCACCACTCATTCCAGTCACACATATTAAGCAGTTTTGGAACACAGTCAGTTCCTCAACAGTTAATAGAGTGACTACATTGACTTCTATTGTTCATGGGAGACCTTGGGTGGTTACTGAGGCTTTGGTACGCCAAGCCTTGCATCTTGATGATGCTGATGGTATAGCCATTCTTCCCATAAATGAAATAGAACAAGGGCTTAGGGCTTTGGGATATCCTTTTCCTGATGAAGGTACTCTAAACAAGTATCATAAGCAGGAATTTCCCCCAGCCTGGAAGTACCTCATACATGTCCTCCTTCAATGTTTGAGTCCCAAATGCACTGCACACAATGAGATCAATAGATCCATTGCCAGTGCTATTGTGTGCATTGTAACAGGGCAAAAATTTAATTATTCTAAAATGATTTTTGAGGGGATGTGTAAAAACAAGGGGAACAAAATGACTTTAGCTTATCCCCGTTTTCTACAAATGGTTTTTGATGTCCAAGGTTACTGCTCAAGGGATCACAATGATTTTTATAAGATCCCTGAGCAAAAGAAAGCAATTTTCATTAAGATGAATTCACCACCCCATCGTGACCTACCCTTAACCCAAGCTATGCTTGCTGTTATTGCAGCAGCACAACCCCAACCAGACCCCCTACCACAAATTGACCCCCAACCATAACTTGAACCAATCCCTGAACCTTTACCTTCCCCTGAACACATGCAAATTGACTCTGAATCCTTCAACGCTGACACATTAAATGTTGGCGTTGATGTGCCTATTTCCAACACTGACACACAACCTTTACAAACCCAAACACCCCTTAACCAACCCACATCCACTCATTCTTCCACACCATCTTCCACACCCCCTGAATATAGGTTGATGAAACGCCAAAGGACTACTGGAGTGTTCTCCTCTGGTGGTCCTAGCCATGAAGCAGAGAGAACCACCACCACAAGTGTGGCTGGTGCCCTGGATGAGGCTGGGACTATTGGTTCTGGCTTAGATGCTGGCCAAGGCAGTCCCACCATCATTAAGTCCTCATCCATGCCCAATGAATCTGACTTGGGAGGTTAAATCCCCATTTCAGAAGAGGGAAGACTAGAACCAATGACTCTTATGGAATTGACGGCAGTCTGCATTAGCTTGCAAAAGCAAAATGCAGACTTAGTACAAGTTGTCAGCTCCCAAGGCCTTGAACTCAAGCAATTGAGGGAGAGGATTGTTGTTTTGGAGAGTGCTAGTGCAAGGAGGGGTATGGAGGAATCTTCCAAAGGGGAGGAAGATCCAATAAATCTAAGTGATAAAGGCAGTCATGATGGTCAATCAATGGATGTTGCTGAGGCCCTTACAACTTTGAAGAAACAAACAGGTTTTGATACGTCCTTAGTCTCTCCTACCAACTTAAATTTATCATTTACAACTATGTTGAGAGAGGTTACAAAAGGCGCTGAGGGAGGATATTTGGGCGTTGACAAGGAGAATTTGGACGCTGACAGAAATATTTTGGGCGCTGATAGGACAAAATTGGGCGTTGACAGACCTGCATATGAAGGTGATGTATCCCAGTCATCATCTATCATCAAGGAGGTTTCTACTCAGCTATCACCATCTACCTTACCAACCATTGCACCATCAGATAAGGGTAAGGGTATAATGGTAAAAGAGATTATTCCAAAGGATGGAGCTCAAGTTAAGTTTGATAGAAGATTAGCTGCACAAATCATGGAACAGGATAAAAAGGAGGGGTCACCATTTGTTGTGACTTCAGAAGAAGGAAGTGATGGAGCTAGCTCAGACTCAAGTGTGATGATTATAGAACCAGAAAGACTTGAGTATGGTGATGAGTTGGCCAAAGAGAAACTGAGAGAGTTGAAATTGCAGGTTGACTTTGACATGCCAGAGGTGGTTCAAATGTACAATGCTTGGGAAGAAAGATGCATGGAGAATCCAGACTTGACCATTTCAGATCAAATATGGGGTTTGGAGATTCTTCTTAGAGTTCAGAAGGATTGCCAGGTAATTTTGAAACACAAGGCAAGCAACATTCTCTCAGAATTGAAAAGGGATAGAAGGGAGCTATATTTAATGTTGCTCATATGTCATGGAGTTGGATGGACATATCAGAAGTTGAAGGCTTTGACATTTGATGAGTTAGAAAACAGGGCTTATCCCATTTGGGTGAGAGTGCAGGAAGCAAACACTCTCAGACTTCTTTCAGGTGAAAGAAAGGAGGAACTTGCAGAAGAAATGGAACTCAAGAAAGCTATGGTTGTTCCCAGGCTAGTGAAGAAGGGAATTTCATTTGAGTTTCCTAAAGATATGGATCCACTATATCCAAGTGAAGCTGTCATCAGAAAGAGTCTCAAGCTCTCACCTTTAGAAGCTTCAGATATGGTGCAAGTGTTACCATTAGATTCCAGGAACCCAATTGTGAGCTATGAAGAAGATGATTGTGGGTTTTGGAAGATTGGAAGACATGGCAAAGAGGTACACACTTTTACCACTCTCATATCTTTGTTTGCAAGTTGTGATAGAGAAGACTTGGTGGACCTTTGGAGGTTGCTGGAGACCAAGTATGAGGCTGAAGCACCAACTTCAGCTAATGGAATAAAACTTTGGACCACATTCAAAAGAATGTGTGGATCAAAAGATGAGGATCCTGCAATTTGGAAGGATCTTGAAGATGACCTCAGTGGTCTTCAATGGAGGTTATATTCAGCTGCTGGTGTTTACCATTTGAGTTCTACAAAGTTTGCTGAGTATCTACTTGTGGATGGTCAGTATTTCATATCCAAGGCTATTTTGGAAAAGATGAAGGACACTCAGCTGGAAATAGATTATTCAAGTGACGTGGCAAAAGATTTGATTAGATTTATTCATTATCAATATGAGAAGGTTTGTAAGATTCCTCCTAGTCCTTAATGCTTATTCAGAAACTTGATCATAAGAGTGGATATCAAGTTTAGGGGAGGATTGTTGGGAATAAATTAAGGTCAGATCACTTGGGCGCTGACAAGAGTAATACAAGCGTTTACAAGAACAAAACAAGCGCTGACAGCTCAAGCGTTGACAAGATAAAGTCAAGCGTTGACACATTGAAGACAAGCACTGATAGGAAGATATACTCTACGCGTTTATTGTATTCTAGAATAGTTCTAGTAAAGATAGGAACAACAATGTATTTTCTATATTTATCTTTACCTAGAATAGCTGATACGTAGATTATTGTACAAGGCTTCTTATGTCTATAAAAGAAGACCTTTAGGTTAATGTTTGATATAAGTTTTCATTCGTAAACTACTTTCATTGTAAGCAAGTTTGATATTGATAATCAAAGTGAAAGTTTGTTTATATCATTGTGTGTTCTTGTTTAAGTGTTAAATTCCGCATAACACTTAAATTCATAAGCATATACAAAGGTTTCTCTAAGTGTATTACTTGATCTAATCTCGTATACATAAAGCTAATCGATCTAAGTTTGGGATCAACACAAACAAAGAAATGAATGAAAAATGAAATAATGGGGTCTTCTTATGACTCTTGTGAACCTGCACAAAATAAACAACAGGGAACAAACAAGTTCTAAAGCTCCTTGATAAGCTTATTGTCGGTAAGCTTATCAAGGACTTTATGAACAGTAAACGTCAACAAATGGAAAACAGAAATACAACTTTTTTTCTTGAAACCTTGAAATAAAACGTGAAATCTGATTTCCAAAACAACAAAAGAAAGTGACAAATATTTGAAATCACTAACAAGACTCCACTTTCACTTCCTCTTGTTATATGATCCAAATACTTGGGTCTTAAAAAAGAATCTTTGCCAAAAATTCTTGAACAAAAATAATTTTTTTGATAAAAAATTAAACTAAGTCTTTGCATAAAAAGTAGATGTTTACATTAAAACAATAACAGTAAATGGGAACTCAGCTGTTTATAAAACAAAAATATAATTTTTCATTAATATTAAAAATTTTACAAAACAAAGATGGAACAAAAGGGCTTATCACAAGTTGATAGCTCCTTTCATAGACACTAATAGAACATACTAGATAGTCTAAAACCCTAGTTATGATTTTCCTGAAAAGCCCTTAGTCTTGAGTCAAAATCGTTGGTCAACTTGGACATGTGATGAGACAACTGTCTTGAGATGATCTTGGTTGTTCATTCAAGCCTTAGGGAGAAAGGAATGCATGAGGTTTGTAGATTGGACTAAAAATTCGTTCTTTGCCTCTTTTAGTTGAGCAAGGGAACATATGGGGGTCCACATGTGGTCACGGGTGAAGTGTTTTGTGAATAGGAAGGGTTTATGATGGGATTAATTATCAATCTGGATAGTATTAGGGAAAACCCCTTAGTTATGAAAGGATTAAGGTTTTAGGGTTTATAAGGTTGGGGGTGGATGAATAGGACTGTTTGATTCGGTTTAATGTTTAAAAGTGGTGTTTCCCACTTAATTTTCTTATTAAACAGATTTAGTTAAAATCTGTTAAAAAAAGTACAGTGGAAGGGTGAGGTGGACAAAGGGAGGATGGTGATTGGTTGAAAAGGTAGTGGGGGAAACGTGGCAGTAGGTGAATGGTTTGGAGTGGAGTTTGTTGTCTGGCCCATTTAAGTCCCTCAATTCCCAAGTTGTTGTCACATTGTTATAAACACCCCAAAAACTCAAATCCTTTGTAATGAAAGTTTTTGTTTTCTTAATTTGGCCACAAAAACTTTTCCAAACCTTTTTAAAGGACCATTTATGAATATTATGCATTCTACAAGGGCTTCTTTTGTATAATCTTCAAATATGGAGGACTTTTCTTGCCAAATATGATTTCTCCAAGGGCTTTACTTGCCAAATCTTCAAAGATGAGGGACTAAAGTTGACAATCTTCAAAACTTCAAGGGTAAATTTGTAAATTCTAAGTTCGGGTCTGGTTCTTTGTATGGATTCGTTTCCCGTGTTCGTTTTTGCTTGATTCTTGTGATCTTTTGTTGATTCCACGATATCCGTACCTAAAATACAAAATGAACAAACACAAGCATATTTTGGGGTATTTTAATGATATTTTAAGCGTCTTAAGCCCGATTTGGACGAAGAGACTATGTATAATTGCTCTCTCATCACCTAGGATCGATGAAAATTGATCATTCCCGAATTGGACTGTACACATGAACTTCTCAACGAAGTCAATTAGAAGCTTGAGATTCCCTGTCATGTGCTTGGTGCACCCGGAGTCCAGTATGAAGATAATTATTTCAATCACCTACAGAAGTATTAACACGATGGAGAATTCGCTAAATTGGATTCCATGTTAGTTGTGATTTTTGAATCATTAGTTTTCCTAGTTTCATCACTTAAAGGCACACTAACGCTCGTTGTCACGTTTTATTTCATAACCTTAGGCACCCATTTATATCCGGGAGGACATTGATTAACAAACCACCATTTCTAAGACTTGCTAGCAGACTCATATCCTAATTCTGCTTCCAGGGTTCTTAGTAGTTGAGTCTGATGCAATACTTTGGTTAGGGGGGTTGCACCAGAATGATTCACTTTACGTTTGGGTTTACTAGCACTATTCAAAACACACATAGCATGATTAACATTAGCATATTTTCACATTTCACACAAACAAACTTAACATTTAAAGCATTCAAAGTAGTCAAAACATTCAAATCGTCATTGCATGCGATTACAGACGTTTTATTCTTAGAAACATTCAAATTCCTAGGGTGGTCTTCTACATTCTTCATCTTCCCTTGACTCTTGTTTTGCCAAACCTTATCATTCATTTTAGTGCTCTTAAGCTGAGGTCGACTAACACTAGCAGTGGGGACTACTCCTGTAGTAAAAGACACACGTCTATTAGTGTTTCTATAAATATGAGGCGGTTGACTATCTTCGTTGTTTGTGGGTTTAGTGGCCAATCTATACATCCCTGGTTTAATCACATTTGTGTTCTTAATGCTCTGTGCTCGAATATGTGGTAACCTTTCCTTTCCATCCATCTTGGGAGCCAACCCGGATTTTGCAAATGAAGAACTTGAGAAAGCAGATGGTTTTCCCAAGACAGATGGTTTATTCACTTTGTACGCATGGGGTTGTCTAACAACGTGTTTCACAACTCTAGGTTCCATAATTTTCCCACCCATCGTAGCAGTGAGTTTCTTCAACTCTGCTATCGCTATGTCCCTGTCTTGTAACTGAGCTTTCAAATCTGTAATTTCCATACTCTTTTCATTCATTTCTCAAATGATTTGCAAAGTTTTTCTTGCAAGTTATTGTCATGTGGAAAACATCTGATGTCTTTTGCAAAGCAAGTTCAAGAGAATGACAATGTTTTTGAAGGAAATCAGTTCGGTGTTGAAGTAACGTAAACGCCTTTTTATCAACATTTTCTTTGTGTTTCGAAAGCTCAATTTCAAGACGTTTGCATTCTTTGACCTTATCAATATATTTGCATGCAACATCAGAATATTCATTTATAGCAGCACAAGATGTAACAGCAACACACAAAATATCTTTAGGGAGACATTCTTGTAAGAGTATATCATATTCGTTTGAAAACTTTGATTTTTCAGTTTGAAGTTCATCAATTTCTTTTTCAATAGACTTAACGTATTTCATATCATCAAACATTTCTGACCGAATTAAGTTTTCAAACTCAAGAACATTTTCTTTTATTGTTGCCGCAATCGGTACTAAAAGTTCTTTCACAAGCATAGTGATATCCTGAGAAATCTCATTTTTCCATTTGTCATTCTCACGTTTTTTACAGTCTCTTTCAACAATTGATTTAAAATTATCAATGTGATGTTTAAGAATACCAAGTGTCCTGCTCTTGCTTTTATAAGCATCAAGCGACAGATAGTTAATATATTTAGAAACATTAGATTTCTTTTTGGCAAAAAAATTATTCCATTGAATTCTTCTATGTTTGCTTTCAAAAAACAATTGCTGACGAAACTTCTGTGTTTGTGGAGTGAAAAGACCATAAATACTGTTTTATAAGCATAATTATATGGTTTCACGAAATATTTATTAACCGGTGATCTACTCTCCTCCTCCCAAAGGGTTGTCTCTTCACTATCAGGCCAAACAAGAGGACTATCATGATCAGTCCTTTCGGACTCATCAAGGTAAAGGCGCGGGTTTTCAGCTTTAGATTGGTCGAGGTACTTAAGAATTGCAAAACTAGTTTTACCCTTAAAAACGATCGTGGTGCTATCATTCTCATGGTTTTAATAGATTGATCGTTTTATAAACAATTTTTTTCAAAAAGTCGACTTGTTCTTCAAGTTCTGTTACTTTTGCAATATATTTTTCATGTCTACTTTTGAAATCTTGTTTTAACTTTTCAACCTCTTGTTTCTTAACATCAAGAATTTTAGCAGAATCGGTGTTAGTCATTGAAAGCCTTTGTTCAAGTTTAGTGGCAAGGTACGTTTTTTGACGATCATCGATAAGAAAGCATTATATTGACGTTTCTCTTTGGCTAATAACTCAAGAGCTATATTATATTTGTGTTCAAAATCTTCCTTTTTATGTTAAGAACACGCCCTTTTTACCCCTTAAGCTCGTTGGTCTTTTGAAGAAGCTCAGCTCTAGAACTCTCAACGGTTTCACTAAACTTAATTAGGGCAGCTTTGCATTCTTTAAATTTTGAATGAGTGTTGTGTTTGCCTTCTATAATTGCTTTTGACTCTTTCTAGTTTCATTGACATCTTTTTGTAAACTAGCAATTAAATTAGCAAGCGCGGCACGCTCCTCATCGTCATACTCATTTGCATGTTGATCTTCCTCAAACTCATTATTACTCATGTCTAATGAATTCGGTGTGTTATTACTAGCAATCGATTCCTTCATACATGTATCAATAATGGGTGTAGTTGGATCACTATGCTCATGCATATTGCCAAACACATTATAATCTTCATCAGTTTGTACCTTATCAATTGGCTCGGTATCAAAGATAGAACCATTGTCATCTTCAGTGACATTTAGGACCTCATGAATATTTGCCATGTACGAATAATGTGCTTCGAGTTCTTGGTCGGCGAGTTCATTATCAGTGTCGTCAAACATTTCTCATTCCTAGTTAATAACTTGATCCCAGCTTCCATCTTCTTGCATAACAACATCTTTTCCTTATGATAACCAGAATCCTTAACCCTTTTCGGCTGCCTGCATTCCTTAGCCATGTGCCTAAAACCTCTGTAGTTAAAACACTGAATCCCACTTTGTTGCACAACTTCGGCACCAACGATTTCTCTATTTCCATCAACAGTAGCAACCCTCTGATTGTCATACTTAGAGGTTTGTCGATCATACTTTGGAGGAATCTCAGCACGCCTTCGTGTGTCATACCTTGGAGGACTATGAACATAGTTGTTCCTCGTGTTTGATGATGTTCTAAGGTTGTTGTTGGTGGGTTTGTAGATTTTATTGTAGGATTTCATGATGAAAGCCATTTTTTGTTTGAATTCCTGATCCTTTTGAGCTTGTTCTTCATCGATGTATTCTTCAGATGATTGCTCAGGTGGTGGTGATGGTGCTCTTGCAACTTCTTTGCCTTTTGATCTTGTCGGAGCTTGTGACTTAGAGCCAATGGAAGATCGTGGTGAAGAGGATTGAGTGGATTCAGATTTTTGAGCACGAGGACGGTGATCTGGGTAATCTTGAGTGGAAGACATCAATGCAAGTGGATTAGCAACCTTTGCTACCCGTTCAGCAGGAAGTTCGTTTGCCTCATTCTGAAATTATTTCAAAATGTCAAAGAGCGTGTGATATGAAACTTCGTCTGACTTTTGTTGTTGTTTCACCAAAGTGACAAACTGTGTCCACTCTGGTTGAAGTTGTTGTAGAAATTGGACATTGACTTGCATTGTGGAGACTTGCAAGTTGTTTCGTGTCATGTCATTCATCATTTTGTAGAATCGGGAGTAATATTAATCAACTGCTTCCCCATCCTTTGAAGTAAACTTGCCAAAGTTCCAAAACAGGTTTGTTTTCACATCTTGCTTGTTGAGTGATTCACCTTGTTACAATCTTTCAATAGCCGTCCACATTTCTTTAGCAGTAGGACATGCATCAACTGTAGAGTAAATATCATCTCCAATCCCACTTAGAATTAAGTAAATTGATTCCTTCTCTGCATTAAGCCAAGCACATTTCGCAGGTCTGAGGTCACATCTCTTTTCATCACGTTCATGTGTGAGTACTTCGTCACTAGTGTTTGTAGCTGGTACAGCAGGAACAATGACCTTGGAAAACATATGGTCTATCAAAAATGCATTGCATCAAAGCATCACCATTAGGTCTTGTATCATGATATCATAGAGAACATGATTGTCATTGATGATATTGACAAGACACAAGCATTGGTGGTCTCTCTTTCGTGCTCGCAACCATGATGTTGTCGTTTGTTACACGATACTCTGTAGTAGAGTCCATCTCGATGATTTCCGAAATAATGAAGTGAATTCGGATCTCAAGTAGATGTTGTTGTGATTAGGTTGAAGAAGCAATACAGAGTTTTACTAATCGTGGAGAAACCGAAAAATAAATTCGTGGGGTTTTACAAACCACCGATTAAACCGTAAATATTCCTAAGTTTGTGTGTAGTTGACGAGTAAAGTTGTTGAAATCCTCTAAGTATGTGTTCTTGAGAAACCAAAAATTCCTAGACCAAATAACTCACAATTAAAAATTTTCTAATTCACATTTTTTACAATTTTGGAATATTGAAAATTATGATTTTGGAATGTTGATTTCGCAATATTTCAATTAATCTTGCAATATTTTCCAGATGAAATCTCGCAATGTTTATCCTTCTAATCTCACAATAAATATGAGCTAATTTTTCAATAATGAAAAATGAATCTCGCAATATAGTTAGAACTTAATTTTGCAATAGTTCTAAATCTCACAATAAATCACGAATCTCGCAAAAAATATAATACTGAATTTCGCAATAGTCTGTGCTAATCTCGCAATATAATTTCTTAGTCCACCAATTTCGCAATAAATCAATAATCTCGCAATAAACTGAGAATTTCGTAATAATACTGTGTTAATGCAAAGCAATGCCTAAAAATATTGTTAGTATTAATTAATCTTTCTTAGTTTTGATCACGACAAATTACAAAGACATCTATTGTCAAACACAATCATAAAACGAATTATCGAATAAACACTATCATCAAGGTAATAATCATTACACTAACATATCTTAATCATGCTTAGTGATTATAAAAGTGATTAGCCTTAAAACTCACTTTTTTTAAATGTAACAAAAGATTTTTAATAAACTTTATTTTTAAGAAAATGTTTTATTAAAATAAAAATGTAAATTTGAATATGGCATATTCCAAATGCCATAAGAATATTCTTTGAAGGTTTAAACAGCCTCAAATATTTCAAATTCACTAAAAGACAAAAAAAAGGAGCGGAGTCTAGTACCCGCTGTTCCTTAAGTGCCTACGCGGTTCCCTATCAATAAGGAACCGCCTGGGTAGATAAGGAACCGCCCCCAGATAGCCGTTGGCATTTGTCTTCTATAAATAGTGGATCAAATCTGCATTCTCATTAACCGTTTTTGGACATATCTTTCAGCTTTCTTTCTCCTATCTAATCCTAGTCATTTGTAAATGATCACTTAATGTGTTAAGTATGTTTACTCATGATTATCCTCTTGATCTCCTTCTTTACCTTGTCAAAAGAGAAGATCACTCACACACTTGTGATGTGATTAAAGATGAAGCATTGATGAAGACCACCTCCTCCTAAAGATCTAGTCATGTTCATCAATTGTTTATGTGTGTCTTGTGTAGATCCAATGTATTTGTGAATACTTGGACTAGTTGTGTTCATCCAAGTTATATTTGAATACTTGGATTAGAGTTGTGTAAATCCATTGCACATGTGTGTGCTTGGATTTGTGTTGTGTAGATCCAAGCTACATGTGTGTACTTGGATATGTTTAGTTGAGTTGTAATTAGTTGTGTTAGTTCTCACTAAACTATAAAGTGATGTGGTTGTGTCTTGTGAGTTCTCACTAAACTATAAAGTGATATGTAGTTGTGTTGTGTGAAGTTCTCACTTAGATTCAAAGTGAAGAGTCATGAAGGTTGGTTCTAGCTTTGGATTAGAACTCGACATCTAGCCTTGTGTCGGAAAATGGTGAAGTAGGCAACGTTGTGAAGATTGGTTCTAGCTTTGGATTAGAACTCGACATCTAGCCTTGTGTCGTAAAATGGTGAAGTGGGCGACGTTGTGTAGATTGGTCCTATCTAAGATTAGGTCTCGACATTTAGCTTAGTGTCGGAAAATAATGTAAGCGATGTTGTAAGGTTTTCTCCGCCAAGAAGGGAGCTTGTGGATATAGTGGAAATCTCGAGTAAGGTGTACTCAAGGAGTGGAGTAGGAACGAGGATAGAGCCTCGTTTCCGAACCACTATAAATCTTGGTGTCTTCCTACTAGGTTGTTTCTTTCCTTACTCATTACTTACATTCATTATCATTATACTTACTACACATTGTTAATGCATTAGAATTGAACCTAATCATTATGCAACTAGTTTTCAAGTAAAAGATAGTTTGTGCACTCACCTAATTGAAAAGAATTTTAATTAGGAGATAAACCAATGAGAAACTATTCAACCCCTCCTTCTAGTTTCGACAATTGGTATCAGAGCGATGGTGACACAAGATCTTTGAAGTATATTGTACTTTAAAACTTGGATCGATCCATTGTCTCCTCAAATTAGAAGGTTAAGTTGTACTAAAGTTTTTCTTTGGTCAAAATTATTTTTTGTTGAAAATAAGCCTTTTAAATTGTTAACAATGCATATTATTTAGATTAGTAGTATTAATGCATTTTGGATTTAATCTTAAAATGTATCTCCTAGTTTGCATCTTGTTATGTGTAGGTACTCATGAAGATAAATCATTCTATTGATTGTGGATTGAGTTACTTACACTTGTATAAGACTCATCTTCTTTGATTTCCAACATCATTGAATGATGATATCAAGATGGGCAGGAGTGATACTAGTCTTTGAAGACTTAGTAGTCACTATTAGTCATAGTTGGGCTTTGCATTGGTTCCTTGAAAGCTCGGAATGCAATTTGTGGCCAAGGTACGCTTTCGTTCTTCCACACGCGCTATTGATCATTCTTTTGATCATTAATTGACTATATGCTTGTTCTTGGCATCCTTGCCTTGACATTTATTTGTGGTTTGTGATTCTTTCCTTTTTCCTTCTCAAACCTTCATTGCTTGGATACTTGACTCACTATGGAGATGTAGGGTGAGTTAGTAGAAGCTTAAAGTATCAAGCATGATTTCCATGGTTTGCACCCTTACGGTTAGTAGGCCCTATATCATGTGTAACTTGTGCAATTAAGCTCATCTCTATGATGATTAGTGAATCCCTTGAGATACCAAACTACTTCATTAAGTTGTAGGTAGATTTTACACATTTGGAATTGAACTATTCCAAGGATATTGTTATTGTTAATTCTAGCAATAATTATCCGATCATGTGGGAGAGAAAATGAATCTATACTTTGCTCATGTTTTGAAATAGAATAAGACTACTCTTAAAAATGATCTTATTCTATGCATCAAAATTGCTTAGTATAATTCATTACCAAAGCCGTTTTGACTTTCGCCAGAAAGTCACATCTTAAACCACTATATATGACACAAACTCTTCACCTCCTCAATTTGAAGAATGTCATTTGTCTCTTGAGCAATGTTCTTGGTCTTGATTCACTTCCCTTGACTCCTCTCCCCTTTGCTTCTTTGCTACGAGTAGTCGTTTGTTCATTTCGGCCTTTTCCTATCTCGATTCAACTCGTAATCCTTGAATAAGGCATTATTACCTAGTGTTGTGGTGGTCCAATGATATCCTAAAAGGTTTAAGATATATTTTTAAGTATTTTAAAAATTTTGGTTTTCAAAAATTCATTGTTTTTCTTTGATAAAAACCTGCCTTTGTAGGCGGTTCTTTATCTCTGGCGGTTCCATAGCGTGGTTCCTTATCGATAAGGAACCGGGGGCAAATCTTTGTCAGAGCGCCAGTTTTATTAAAATAACCTTTTCAAACAAAACCCTCTCTCTCCTTCACACACAGTGACGAAAACACCCAGTTTTCCACCATTGTTGTTCTTCCAAAACCTTCAATTACTCAAGATTAGTTGATTTCGATTTGTGGGTTTCACTCATCCTTCATCAAAGATCAACTATCTGTAAGTCATTTCTTTCAATTTCATCTAATATGTTATAGGGTTCATATAATTGCGGTTTTTTAAAATTGACAGAATTAGAACCTTACTAGGAATAAGAGTTGACATAGTATTGTTACTATGATTCCTTAGGTTCATATTCATTGAGATTTTACTAAACCCATTTGTAGAACAAATCTGAATTTTGACTAAATATTTGGTTGATTGATGGAATTGATATCAACCCATGAACAAGTTGGCAATGGCATTGTTAAATGATTACCTAAAAACCTTGTTTTGAAAAACCAATGTTCAAGTTCATTATTAATCGTACATGGTCAATGTGTCATTGTTGATGATGAACTTGGTACATTGTGAATATGAGAATGATAAGGATTAAACCTTGGTTTTATTGATCCCAAACTTAGATCGATTAGCTTTGTGTATACGAGATTAGATCAAGTATAACACGTAGAGAAACTTTTGTTGTATGCTTTGTGAATCTAAGTATTATGCGGAATTTAATACTTAAACAAGAACACAAGATGTAAACAAAACTTTCACTTTGATTATCAATGTCGAACTTGCTTACAATGAAAGATGTTTACGAATGAAAAACTTAATGAAAACTTGATATTAAACATTAACCTAAAGGCCTTCTTTTATAGACTAAGAAGCCTTGTACAATAAGCTACGTATCAACTATTCTAGGTAAAGATAAACATAGAAAATACATTGTCGTTTCTATCCTTACTAGAAGTATTCTAGAACATAATAAACATGTAGCTCACATCTTCCATCAGTGCTTGTCTTCAATCTGTCAACGCTTGACTTTAACTTGTCAACGCTTAAGCTGTCAGCGCTCACTTTGCTCTTGTCAACGCTTGAGTTGTTCTTGTCAGCGTTCAAGTGATCTGGCCTTAATTTATTCCCAACAATCCTCCCCTAAACTTGATATCCACTCTTATGATCAAGTTTCTGAATAAACATTAAGAACTTGGAGGAGTCTGACAAACCTTATCATATTGGTAATAAATAAATCTGATCAAATTCTTTGCCACGTCACTTGTATAGTCTATCTCCAACTGGGTGTCCCTCATCTTTTCCAAAACAGCCTTGGATATGAAATACTGAGCATCTACAAGTAAATACTCAGCAAACTTTGTAGAACTCAAATGGTATACACTTGCAGCTGAATATAACCTCCATTGAAGACCACTGAGGTCATCTTCAAGATCCTTCCATATTTCAGGATCTTCCTCTTTTGTCCCACACATTCTTTTGAATGTGGTCCAAAGTTTTATTCCATTAGCTGAAGTTGGTGCTTCAGCCTCATACTTGGTCTCTAGCAACCTCCAAAGGTCCACCAAGTCTTCTCTATCACAACTTGCAAATAAAGATATGAGAGTAGTAAAAGTGTGTACCTCCTTGCCATATCTTCCAATCTTCCAGAATCCACATTCATCTTCATCATAACTCACAATTGGATTCCTGGAATCTAGTGGTAACACATGCACCATATCTGAAGCTTCTAATGGGGAGAGCTTGAGGCTCTTTCTAATAACTGCTTCACTTGGATATAGTTGATTCATATCTTTTGGAAACTCAAGTGTAAATCCCTTCTTTACTGGTCTGGGAACTATCATAGCTTTCTTGATTGCCATCTCTTCTGCAAGTTGCTCCTTTCTTTCATCTGAAAGAAGTCTGAAAGTGTTTTCTTCTTGCACTTTCACCCAAATGGGATAAGCCCTATGTTCCAACTCATCAAATGTCAAAGCCTTCAGCTTCTGATGTGTCAATCCAACTCCATGACATTTGAGCAACATAAAGTAGAGCTTCCTTCTATCCCTTTTCAACTCAGAGAGAATGTTGCTTGCCTTGTGCTTCAAAATCACCTTACAATCCTTCTGAACTCTAAGAAGAATTTCCAAACCCCATATCTGATCTGAAATGGTCAAGTCTGGATTATCCATACAGCTTTCTTCCCAAGAATTGTACATCTGAACCACCTCTGGCATATCAAAATCAATCTGCAACTTTAAATCTCTCAGCTTTTCCCTAGCAAGCTCATCACCATACTCAAGTCTTTCTGGTTCAATAATCATCACACTTGAATCTGAGCTAGCTCCGTCACTTTCTTCTTCAGAAGTCACAACAAATGGTGACTTTTCCTTTTCACCTTGTTCCATCATTTGCTCAGCCAATCTTCTATCAAATTTAACCTGAGCTACATTCTTTGGAACAATTTCTTCTACCAACTTACCCTTACCCTTATCTGATGGTTCAATGGTTGGTAAGGTAGATGATAATACCTGAGTAGGAACATCCTTGATGATAGATGATGACTGGAATACACCACCTCCATACGCAGATCTGTCAACGCCCAAATTTCCTCTATCAGCGCCCAAAATACTTCTATCAGCGTCCAAACTTGTCTTGTCAACGCTCAAATATTTTCCCTCAGCGCCTTGTGTAACCTCTCTCAATATATCTGTAAATGATAAATTTAAATTGGTTGGAGAGATCAAGGACGTATCAAAACCTGTTTGTTCCTTCAAAGTAGTAAGAGCTTCAGCAACATCCAATGATTGACCATCTTGACTGCTCTTATCACTCAGATTTCTTTGATCTTCCTCCCCTTTGGAAGACTCCTCCATACCTCCCTTTGCATGAGCACTCTCCAAAACAACAATCCTCTCCCTCAATTCCTTGAGTTCAAGGCCTTGGTTGCTGATAATTTGTACTAAGTCTGCATTCTGCTTTTGCAAGCTAATGCAGACAGCCGTCAATTCCAAAAGAGTCATTGGTTCCAGTCTGCCCTCTTCCAAAATGGGGATTTGACCTCCCAAGTCAGGTTCATTGGGCATGGATGAGGACTTAATTATGGTGGGACTGCCTTGGCCAGCTTCTAAGCCAGAACCAATAGTCCCAGCCTCATCCAGGTCACCAGCCACACTTGTGGTGGTGGTTCTCTCTGCTTCATGGCTAGGACCACCAGAGGAGAACACTCCAGCAGTCCTTTGGCGTTTAATCAACCTATATTCAGGTGGTGTGGAAGATGGTGTGGAAGAATGGGTAGATGTGGGTTGGTTAAGGGGTGTTTAGGATTGTGATGGTTGGGTGTCAGCGATGGAAATAGGCACATCAACGTCCACATTAGATGTGTCAGCGTCAAAGGGTTCTGAGTCTATTTGCATTTGGTCAGGTGAGGGTAAAGGTTCAGGAATAGGTTCAAGTTGTGGGTGAGGGTCAATATGAGGTTGGGGGTCTGGTTGGGGTTGTGCTGCTGCAATAACAGCAAGCATGGCTGGGGTTAAAGGTAAGTCCCTATGAGGTGGTGAATTCATCTTGGTAAAAATAGCTTTCTTTTGTTCAGGGATTTTATAAAAATCATTGTGATCCCTTGAACAATATCTTTGATCATCAAAAATCATTTGCAGAAAACGGGGATAAGCTAAAGTCATTTTTGTCCCCTTGTTTTTACACATTCCTTCAAAAATCATTTTAGACCAGTTATATTTTTTACCTGTTGCAATACACACAATAGCAGTTGCAATGGATCTATTGATCTCATTGTGTGCAGTACATTTGGGACTCAAACATTGAAGGAGAATGTGAATGAGGTACTTCCAGGCTGGGGGAAATTCCTGCTTATGGTACTTATTAAGAGTACCTTCATCAGGAATAGGGTATCCCAAAGCCCTAAGCCCTTGTTCTATTTCAGTTATGGGAAGAATGGTTATACCATCAGCATCATCAAGATGCAAGGCCTGGTGTACCAAGGCCTCAGTAACCACCCAAGATCTCCCATGAACAATAGAAGTTAATGTGGTCACTCCATTAACTGTTGAGAAACTGACAGTGTTCCAAAACTGTTTAATGTGTGTGACTGGAATGAGTGGTGCATGAGAAAGAGCATACCTTAATGGGGATGCGTTCAAATACGCCACCATTTGTGTGTATTGAGGGAACAAAGTATTATTAGCAACAAGATAAGCAATCATGTTGTGTTGAGACTTGAACCCCAAATCCAATTCTGCGGAGTTAAATCTTGGTGCCATTGATGAAAGCTGTTAATTTGAAGTATAGAAGATGAAGGTTGATAAGAGAAAAGTGTTAGACAAGAATTATAGATACCCTGTTTAAAAATAGGAGCCAAATTTATAGGAGTGGATGAATGCATGTGATTGGCCCAAAAATAGGCAAAGATTTTCAAAAACTAATCATGAAAATATTGAAAAAGTTATAAGTTATCTCATGCATTTAATGAAAGTAACAACTCCTAAAATTACGGCTTGAAAATATGTCAAAAAGTAACAACTGGGTAGGTCCCATTGAGTGTCAACGGTCAAATATAACCCATCAACGCCCAACGGCTATAATCTTGTCAACGTTCGCCTAAAGCCATGTCAGCGTCTAATTTGGTCACAACAACGCTTGGAAAAATCTTGTCAGCGTCCAAAAATAAAATTGTTTTAAAAAGTGAAAAATGACCTTAACAAGTAATTTATCCTAGAGAAAATAACCAAAAGCTGATAATTATTATAGGGCGGCAAGCACTGTCCAGTTATGCACACTTGCATAAGCAAGATAGACATAACAGTCCTCTAGTGTCCCTTGCTAACCAAAATACTTAACAACCAAGGTACCTTATAAAATCCTTGTTACTCCCAGGTAAATCCCATATCAAAATGATTCCCAAGTCTCCCAACAGACCACAACCAATTCTAGGCCAAAAATGTCTTGGCAGCATGCAAAGTTGATATACTATGCATGCTACAGTGCCTCATGGTTTAGTAAAACTAACCCATACTCACCTGTGGACACAATCTAGAATTGTGATAAGAGTATCATATGGATACCCAAAAATCCTAAAGGTTCCTAAAACCTCCCCTTAAACAAAGATACAAAGAGTTTGCTAAAAACATGCATGAACATAAAAAATTTATGTCAAGATAGGAATGAAACATTCCAACCATCATCCATAAATAAACTTGTCCAAATGCTTCTCCTTTGATCCATAAGCAACTCTGTATCCAATGGTATACTGCTAACACCATCTGCACATTTAGATTGAAAACCACAAAACTAACATTGTTGCTGACAACCATAACACATAACAGCGTTGAAAGAAGCTTTGTCAGCGTTAGACAATTATATTGCTGACAACGTTGCAAAAACACTTATCAGTGTTCAAACAACCTTTGTCAGTGTTAGAAAAATATAGTGGAAAATCTAAATTATCAATAAGACCAATAATAGTAATGCATCATCCTGTACATACTTTTACAAAAAGAATCCAAAACACATATTTAAGTGAGATTAACCATTCCAATACTTGTTACCAAGTACTGAAATCTTCCAGTATCAAAAGGTTTAGTTAATAAATCTGACACATTTTCCTCAGTGTCAACCCTATCTGGTTGTATTAAACCTTTCACAAAGCAATCTCTTATAAAATGGTGTCTAATTTCTATGTGTTTAGTTTTAGAGTGATGCACAGGATTCTTAATGATGCATAAAGTACTATTATTGTCAACAAATATCTTAGTATGCATGAAGTTATACCCATAATCCAACAGCTGGTTCTGAATCCACAACACTTGACCACAACATGTTGCTGCAGCCACATATTCTGCTTCAGTTGTAGAGTTAGCCACCACTATTTGTTTCTTGCATTGCCAAGATATTAATCTGCTCCCAAGAAATTGACATCCACTAGTTGTGGATTTCCTATCAAACTTGTCACCACCATAATCATTATCTGAATATGCAATCAGCTCCAATGGTGAATCCTTTGGGTACCACAAACCAAGAGTAGGGAAACATCTTAGGTACCTAAAGATCCTCTTCACAGCATAAAGGTGACATTCTTTGGGAGTCACTTGATGGCGTGCACATGCACACACAGCAAACATGATATCAGGTCTGGAAGCAGTAAGATACATCAAGGATCCAATCATGGATCTATAATGCCTGACATCAACATCTTTCCCATCTCTAATCTTTCCCCAAGGGTGTTCTCTATCCATAGGAGTAGAAGCCCTCTTTTCATGTGGAGAAAAGCCAAACTTCTTCAAGATTTCAGCAACATATTTGTCTTGGGAGATGAAGATACCCTCTTCTTTCTGCTGAACTTGTAAACCAAGAAAGAAGTTCATCTCCCCCATAGCACTCATCTTGAATTTGTCTGTCATGAGCTTGGAGAAATCCTCACTCATCTTTGGATCAGTAGACCCAAAAATGATATCATCAACATAGACCTGCACAAGCAACACATCTTTGCCTTTCTTCTTTGTAAATAGTGTCTGATCTATGGTGCCCCTCTTGAATCCATTGTCCACCAAATAGGTAGACAAAGTACCATACCATGCTCTAGGGGCTTGATGAAGGCCATACATAGCCTTTTTGACTCTATACACTTTGTCTGGATGCTCAGGATCCTCAAAACCAGGAGGTTGCATGACATAAACTTCTTCAACAATGGTGCCATACAAGAATGCACTCTTTACATCCATCTGATAGACTGTAAAGCCCATGCAAGATGCATAGGCTAGAAAAATTCCTAATAGCTTCAATCCTTGCAACTGGTGCAAAGACTTCTTCATAATCTATCCCCTCCTCTTGTGTATAACCTTGAGCCACTAACCTTGCCTTGTTTCTGACCACAATACCTCTTTCATCTCTTTTGTTCCTGAGAACCCATCTTGTCCCAATTGGTCTGACATATCTAGGACAATCAACCAGCTCCCAAACATCCTGAATAGCAAATTGGTGAAGCTCATCCTGCATTGCTTCCACCTAACTTGGTTCTTTGAGAGCATCAAATATCTTCTTGGGTTCTTCTTGTGACAGAAAACATGCAAACAAACATGCTTGTACAAGAGGGGTATCAACCTTCTTGTGTATATTGGCAATAAATCCACCAAGACTTTGATGGGATCTTCTTGTCTGAACTGGAGTCATAACATCACCAATGATCTGAGATGGGGGGTGATTCTTCATTGTGGAAGTGAGAAATCCTCCTTCAAAAAGTCTGGTGTCCTCAACTTCACGCTCCATGTTGCCAATATCTTCTTCATCAGACTCTCTTTGATCAATAGGGATCTCTTCATATACTCTGGAAGGTTCTCCTTGTTCAAAAGTGGAAGAGAAAAGATGTGCAAAGGTGTTGTCAACGTCTGAACCTTGTTTGTCAGCGCTTGGGCTAACAACGCTTGAACTGTTGTTGTCAACGTCTGAGCCATCAACGTCTGAGCCATCAACGTCTGAATTGGTCTTGTCAGCGCTTGATTTGCCTTTGTCAGCGCCTGAAGAACCATGCATGTTTGTATCTGGTGGTATTTGAAAGCCACCATTATCTTGTCCAGCAGCAGCAGTAGCAGCAAAAGCATCAGTCCAAATGGGAATTGTGACATATTCAAATGTAGGAGATGCCTTTTCTGCTTGTGATCCAACCCTTTCATCAACTTGAGTACCTGAAACATGAACAACTTGTTCCTCCACAACATTTGAAGTTACCTTCACAATGTCTGGATTAGTGACAGGCAAATAATTTAAAGTTCTAGATAAGGGTTCCAAATCAAACAACCAATTAGGACCACTTTCAGGATCACTAGGTTTATTCTCTAAGAACCTAACATGTACTCTTTCAACAATATGTTTGTCCTCCTTAAGATAAACCCTATAACCCTTGCTCTGCACTGAATACCCCATGAAGTAACCTTCATCACCTTTTGCACTAAATTTCCCTAAGGCATCACTAGTGTCTAAGACTACTACATGACATCCAAAAGGTCTGAGAAAACCAATATTAGGTTTTCTTCCCCAAAGTAATTCATAAGGTGTCTTGTTCTGAATTTTGTTAACCAATGCTCTATTTTGCACATAGCATGCTGTATTAACAGCCTCAGCCCAAAAGGCTATGGGAAAGTGAGCATCAGCCAACATTGTTCTGGCTGCTTCAATTAGGGTTCTATTCTTCCTTTCAGCAACCCCATTTTGTTGTGGGTTCTAGCAATACTAAACTGCCTAGTAATTCCCTTCATGGCACAAAAATCATCTAGCTTCTTGTTCCTAAATTCTCCACCATTATCACTCCTAAGCATCTTAACCTCATAGCCAGACCTTTTCTCAATTTGAGTGATAAATTCAATAAGAACATCAGCTGTGTCACTCTTCATAGCTAGAAAGAATGTCCAAGTAAACCTAGAAAAGTCATCAGTGACAACAAAACAATATGACTTGCCATTCAAACTTTCTATATTAGTTGGACCAAAGAGGTCCATGTGAAGCATATGAAGAGGTCTGGAACTAGTATGCACCTGCTTGGACTTGAATGAGACTTTGTGCTGCTTGCCTTTAAGACATGCAACACAAGAGTGGTCATTGTGGAAGGCCTTCTCAGGCAAACCATCAACTAAACCAAGCCTCACAAGTCTATTTATATTTTTAAAGTTTATGTGCCCTAGTCTCCTGTGCCACAAATTACTTTCATCTACTGAGGCCTTAGCATAAAAACAAGACATATTTGTATTCACTTTAATCCCATTTAAATTCACATTGTATATGTCCTTATGCCTAGGTGTTCTATACTCAATATACTTCTCATCAGGGATCTTAAAATCCTTGCTTAACACCAAACACTCAATATCAGTGAAAAGAACCTTATTTTTGTTATCACACACTTGTGATACACTAAACAGATTATAGTCCAGTTCTTTTACCAGGAAGACATTCTCAAAACGTAGATTATTGGTGAGAAGGGTTCCTTTGCCTGTGATGGTGCCGTAGCCCCCTCCAAAGTATACCTTATCACCATCTTTAATAGGAGAGAAGTTCGTCAGATAGTCTTCCTTTCCTGTCATGTGCCTTGAGCATCCACTATCCCAATATCCATAATCATTGATCTGCTTTTGAATGCCCTGCACATAAAAAAAACAAATTAGTTTTCTTTGGGAACCCAAGTCTCAGAAGACTTGGATTCATCTGGTTGTTCAATAAGAACAGACTTAGTTCTCACAACAACCCCATTCTCATCCCTTTTAGGATGAAATACCCAGTTAACCCCAATTGGTTTTGTAATGACTTTTGAAATATAATTAAACCTGTTGCAAGTCATTGAAATTCCATTATTATTAGGGTTTTGATCCTTCTTGGGTCTCCATGTTAAGCTTGAAGAAGCTTTAGACCCCTTACCTTGTGGCTGCAAATACTTAGGTCTGGTCACGTTTCTGTCAGCGTTGGATTTTGTCCTGTCAACGCTGAAATTACCCTTGTCAGCGTTGAACCTAGGGTTTGCTACAGGAACCCATTGCCTATTGGACCAGGTATCTGTCTTTTGAAAAGGTCTTTGTCCATGAGTGTTAGACCTTCTAGAAAAGAATGGGGCTGGTCTAATCACTTGTGGACTTTGCTGCACACAAGGTCTGGGTCTGACAACGTTTGACTTCCTAACAACGTTGACTTTCTTCCTATCAGCGCTGAAATTGTTCCTATCAGCGCTGACTTTGGGAGCGTTGACACACTTGTATGCCAAATGTGAAAAGCTACCACAAGTATAACAGGCTTTCTTAGACACATTCTTAGGTCTAGTAGCAAAGAAACCTGTACCATGATTGTTAACTTGGCTCTTGGGTGACCTATTATTTCTATACATCTCTGCATATTTAATGGTAGGTCTTCTAACAGTGTTGGAGCCTAGGTCAACAGCTTTACCAGTAACTGGGTGAGTAACCTTAATGGGTGGGGATTCAATGGGACTTTCACACAGCAAACCTCCCTTAACAAATAAAGTAGGGTTAGCTTTCTTCCACTCATTTAGGTCAGTCAGTTTTTGTTGATACTCTTCTACTGGGGTGACAACTCTTGGTGGAGGAATAAATTCCTCTTCTTGGCATTCTGGAATACCAGTCTAAGATAAATCCTTTCTAGGGACACCATAGAAGTCACCAGCTGGTGGTGGAACCAGAGAGTAATCATTCTCATTCATCCCAAGCCCAGTCATATCCTTAGGATCTCTTTGTTTAGCTACACAGTCTCCTAGGGCTTGGGTGGCTCTATCAAATCTTTGAATCTTAAGGTCAACATTATCTTTATTCTTAATGGCCTCATCTAACTTAGCCTGTAGATCTTTATTGACCTTTGACATGATATTTCTAATATCCATACTACCCTCTAGCTCATGTTTTAAGATATTTATCTTATCTTTTAAATCAAATTCCATTTTCTTGTATTCAGAAACGGTTTTCTCAGTTTCAGTAAGAGCTAGTTGGTAATTGGATAATTTACACCTTTCAGTGCTCATATCCTCTTTTAGTTTTAACACTTCTTTGTTAAGTCTGTCAGTGTTTAACCTACAACCTTTGCTACAAAAAGCATCATCATATACCTCATTATCAGATGAAGAGGAGGAGTGTGCCATGAGAGCATATTCAACATGCTCTTCTTCTTTAATATCAGCAATCAAAGCTTTGTCCTCTTCAACATCCTTAGCCAGATAGCTCCAATCCCATCAAGTACCATCAATTCCTTGAACTGCAACCATGGCTTTGGAGTCTTGAGCTTTAACAACCTGACTTGAGGGTTTACCAGCATCAGATCTTCTAGGAGATCTGCATTCCCTCATGAAGTGCCCCATGCGATGACAGTTGTAGCACTCAACTTTGGATTTATCAAATCCAGCAGTGTCTTTAGCATTGAAGGTCATCTTCTTCTTGAACCTCCTATTCCACCTATTTGCTCTTATACTAGCAAGAGCCATGTTCCACTTGATGTCCATCTCTTCCAAGTGTTCATCACTTATCTGCTCAAGGTCCTCATATGTAATCACTGAACCATTGGGCAAAGAAGCAATGTAAGCACAAACAGTATCCAAATCCAAACCAGCAGGTTTAACTCTTGGTGAGTCATTCATGAATGTGTCAGCGTCTGAAAAGGAGACGTTGACAGGACTTGTTCCAGCGCTGACAAATGATGATCCAGTAACTGGATGCATAAAAGAATCCTGCTGATTGAATTGACCTTCACTATGAGAGAAAAAGGCCATGTTGCTGGTGCTAGCTTTGCTTGAAAGAGTTTCATCTTCCAACAGTCTTAGTTTGTTGTAGATGTCATCAAACGAAGAGCTCTTGTGAGTATTATTGGCAAGAATAGATCTTGCCTCAATCTTCCATGTCTCACCAAGACTTTTCAGAAAAGTAGCATTGATGTCAATATCACCAACTTGTGTCCCCATGAAGGACAATTTGCTTGTGATGTCAAGCAATCTGCTTCTCACACTGCTCAGTTTCTCATTGGGCTGAGCTTTGAAGACAGCATAATCATGCAGAAGTTGCTTCTTCTTTTCTTCCTTAGTTTCTGCATTACCACCATATGCAACTTCAATTGCTTCCCAAAGATCCTTAGCAGATTCATAGCTTCTATATTTGTGCTGATTTTCTTGTCCCAAAGACACTTTCAGAATATTTAGGGCTTTCATGTCAGCCCTTTTCTTTGCAATATCTTCAGCACTTACAGCTCTACCATCTCCAGGTTTTTCTTTCTTGTCTTCATCAGGACATCCTTCAACAGCTGTTCTTGTTGCAATGGCATTCAGAATCTTTTGAGCTTTATTGAATGAGTTTCCATATTCAATAATGTCCCAGAGTGTGTAGTCAAAGATCCCCATATATTGTTCAAAGTTGAACCTCCATAAGTCAAAGTTGGTTGCATCAAGCATGGGAATCTTGATGTTTGGTAAGGATGAGGAGGAGGAGGTTATTGCTTCAGACATGATGTTTTTAAGGTTTTGAGAAAATTAGGGTTTTGGTGTTCGTATATCGTTCTGGTGTTCTTCAAAGATCAAAAGTTCCTCAACAAGCTCTGATACCACTTGTTGATCCCAAACTTAGATCGATTAGCTTTGTGTATACGAGATTAGATCAAGTATAACACGTAGAGAAACTTTTGTTGTATGCTTTGTGAATCTAAGTATTATGCGGAATTTAATACTTAAACAAGAACACAAGATGTAAACAAAACTTTCACTTTGATTATCAATGTCGAACTTGCTTACAATGAAAGATGTTTACGAATGAAAAACTTAATGAAAACTTGATATTAAACATTAACCTAAAGGCCTTCTTTTATAGACTAAGAAGCCTTGTACAATAAGCTAAGTATCAACTATTCTAGGTAAAGATAAACATAGAAAATACATTGTCGTTTCTATCCTTACTAGAAGTATTCTAGAACATAATAAACGTGTAGCTCACATCTTCCATCAGTGCTTGTCTTCAATCTGTCAACGCTTGACTTTAACTTGTCAACGCTTAAGCTGTCAGCGCTCACTTTGCTCTTGTCAACGCTTGAGTTGTTCTTGTCAGCGTTCAAGTGATCTGGCCTTAATTTATTCCCAACAGGTTTGTCAAGAGATTGATAAAACACATTCTCACTTTCTTTAATTTTTTATTTATATGTAACATATGAGTAATTGGAGAAATATGTTTATATGTTATTTTTAGGTACTATCATGACTTCGGGATATCAAAATTACCATCTACTTACTAGAATATACATGCCTAATCCTTTTTTGACAAATCAACCTCGCTCTTTTCAAAACACTTATCATAATCTTGAATCTCGTTGTTTCCATGAAGGACGTATTGTTCCTTCTAATCTTCTTGGACTTGACTTCATTCGATTCATGTTCAACACCATTGGCTTTGATTGTTTGCTTGATATAGATGAGCCAATCTTTCCCTCTTTCCTCATGGAATTCTTTAACTCGTTCATGCTAATGTGCATCAACAATGGTCTATCTATAAGATTTTCCATCAAGGGGAAAACCTTTGTGTACACTCTTGAGGAATTTAGTGAGATTCTCGGAGTTCCATACAAAGGTTAATGTAGGTTCACCGATGCTTGGGGTTTAAACCACTTAGAATCGTCCCCTATTGATGTGCATTATGTGACCGAGATTCCTTCAGCTTCGGCCATCTCTCGTGCCCTTGCCACACCTCGTGAACATCCTATTCTTGGTAATTTTGAAGGAGAATTTCGTGCTCTCACTCCTTGGGAATTACTAACTAGCGATCTTAGTGATTTTATGGTCCCTTGGGCCGAAATCATTAGGGAAAATGCAATGTGTTTGGTTGGTGATCGCAACCATGTGCCTGCTTGTCTTGCACATATGTTGTATCGTGTTGCTACCACTACTCCATACAACCTTGCATTTTTAATAGCTAGAAGGATAAGATTTGTTCTCAATGGATCTCGTTCTATTCTTCCTTATGCCATGATTCTCTCACGGCTTCTTAATAGAGTTCTTGTTGACTATCCTCCTCTAAATCCTTCATCTTTTCACTCTGTGGTTCGAGTCATGCTTCCTATTGAAGGGAATGTCTCTTCAGTTCCCACGCATGATTCAAATGAAGATGAAAATATCTCTCAAGACAATTCTCTCATTTCTCGTTATGATTTGTCATCATCTATCTCTTAATTGTCTTCACTAGACATTGATTCAGACTATCAGTATTGTCTCAATCTTCATCTTCAAGATCGAATCAGAAGTGAATCAAGGCAAAGAGGAAATGTTCATAGATGAATGATATATACCACTCTTGTGTGACTAACATGTGTGTAAAAATGTCTAGATTGTTGAACTTTATCTCCTTTATCTTTATTCTTAGGATATTGTGTATTCTTTAACTAATAATTTGTGTTTGGATTTTCTAGTATTTTAATCCTAATTATCCATGGTATCAATATTTCTATTTACATGGCTCTGTGTATCTTGTGTGTTAGATAGCCTCCTAGTTTTTGATTATTAGTTCACTTTGGCTTGATAAACCTTGGTATAAAATCTGGGCTAGTAAAAGTTTGAGGAAGTGCTATTTTTGAACACCTCTAGTCGCGGTTCCATATCAAACCCGTGGTTCCTTAGCGATAAGGAACCGCGGACCTACGTAAGGAACCGCCTAGTAATGTTTCAACAGAATCTTTGCTTTACACTGTTTTCTTTAATCTGTGTAAAACTTTGATAATACTTTTGCAAAAACCTGCACTTTCCTAAACTAGGATACCTAATTTCATTGTTCACACAAAATGATTTTAACCTATTACTAGTTTGGATCATCCCCTTCTCTTGTTGATTGTGTTCTTCATCCCTTCAACTCTTCTCTAAACCTCAACATACAACCACGGTATCCACTAGAACATCCAATTCCTCCAAAACCTCCTCATCCAAAAGAAGTCTTAAGATGAAACTCAATTTCTCTAAACTTGGTTCTCCATCTTTTCTCAAACCAAAAGGTGAAGATTCACCTATTCTCATCTCCTCATCACTTTCCACCACTTGCTTCATGGAAAAAAAACTCAACCCATGGTACTAATCATTCACATGGTTCTACCTCCTCTTCATTCCAATCAAGAATGAATGAGTTCTCCTCTCTACTCTTTTCTAGTCCTCACTTAAATGTGAATGCCCAACCACAACCTCATCAAAGGATTCCCTTTGTTTTTAGCCTCTTCCTTTCACTCCACCAAATTCACCCATCTCACCCATATCACCATTGGATACCATGCCCTCTCCTCATCCTCTTACCTCCAACACTCTTCTCTTGGGTGTTCCCATTTCCCGTTTCTTGGGTGATCCACACATGTTTGATTTTTTCATGCACAATAGAACTAATTGTCCTTGTTGGTTGAACAACTTTCACCTCATTGATATCCTTAGGTTGGAGATGATTGGGGCTCACATCAAGTTGCAAAGCTTCTTGTTGAACCTATTTGCTAATCCTCCACCTCCTAGGAGGTGAATGATGGTTTTAAAATTAACATGCTTTTCAAAAGAAGGTCAAGCCAAAGAGGACTATGAATTTAGGACCTAGTTTTTAGCTATCTTTGTAGTAGTTAATTGTCTTTTTATTTCCTGTAGTTCCTTTCTTTTCCCTCATGATTTTCTCATGTGGATGATTTAATGGTTTTAGTTTTTATATGTTTTAATCTATGTGATCACATTAAACAACTTCAATTTATTTAAAATTGAACCTAAATCTATTCCAACCTCTAAAAACTTGACTTAAAATTGGATCAGAATGTTATCTAAATATTTTGTCACCCCTTGTCAAGACATTCTTTGTGAATGTGCTGCTTTTATGCAACCCTATCATGCTCTAGTGCTAAAAGAGGTAAGAATCCAAGATTTGCAAAATTTTGAAAAAGTCTTATTTTTCTCCAAAACTTTTGAAAATCATGGTTTTATGTCCACTGGACGCGACTCCTTAGCCCCCAGGTGGTTCCATATCTATATGGAACAGCGGGCTCCCTTAAGGAACCGCGTACAGGAAAGCCACACTTGGCTTATTTTTGGTCTTTCTTCTTTGACCACTGTCTTGGTTAAGATTCTTTGTTTAACCAATTTGGCTAAACATTTCCTAAAACCTTTCTTTTTCATTTCAAATCTTTGCCTTGTCTATTTTCTTTAAATCTTCTCTTTTGGGAGTTGTTTTCTTCATCCCTTATAATGCCTAATTCTTCCTTTCCTAACCTTGACATTTCTTTGTCACAAACTTCTCAAC
This sequence comes from Glebionis coronaria, assembly GCA_025667525.1. NCBI lineage: Eukaryota > Viridiplantae > Streptophyta > Magnoliopsida > Asterales > Asteraceae > Glebionis > Glebionis coronaria. The sequence continues at coordinate 603,274,138 of CM046875.1, read as the reverse complement.
CTAAAGCTTCTTCTTGTAAGCTTTCAAAGAAACCGAAAATCTCGGTTAAACCCATTTGGATCAAAAAGAACAAGAATCCTCATGATTCTTCTTCTCCAAAATCCTCCAAGAATTCCTCTTTCTCTCCGATTCAATATTGGAATGAGACTTACTTTATAAATCCAATCACCGAAGAAAAGGAAATTTTGTTGATCCCAAACTTAGATCGATTAGCTTTGTGTTAACGAGATTAAATCAAGATTAACACTTAGAGAAACTTTGTGTTATGAAACAATCTAAGTGTTATGTGGAATTTAACACTTAGAACAAGAACACACAAAACAGAATAACCTAAACTTTCACTTTGATTGATTGATCAAAACTTGCGTACAATGAAAGTGGAAAACATATATTTAACTAAAACCTAAAGGCCTCCTTTTATAGATTAAGAAACCTTGTACAAGAGTCTACGTATCAACTATTTTAGGTAAAGATAAACATAGAAAATACAATGTCGAACATATCTTTACTAAAATTACAAAATGTGTAGACTAAGTACTCTATCAGAGGTAGAACTTCTTTTTTGTCAGCGCCTCAATATCTTTTGTCAGTGTCCAGCTGTCAGCGCCTTATTATTTCTTGTCAGTGTCTAAGTTCTTCTTGTCAGCGTCCCAGTGACTTAGCTATTTTTATTCCCAGCAATCCTCTCCTAAACTTGATATCTATTCTAGTAATCAAGTTTCATAATAAAAACAAAATACAAGGAGGATTCTTACAAACTAATCTTCTTTCTTAATAAGGTAATAAATAAATCTAACCAAATCCTTACAAACATCACTGGTATAATCAACCTCCAATGGTGTAGATATCATCAACTTCAAAACATCTTGTGGCATAGGATATTCAACATCAACCAAAAGATATTCTGAAAATTTGGATGTACTAAGATGATATACACCAGCAGCTGAGTAGATACGCCATGTCATCCCACTAATAGCATCCAGATCCAGCCAAACTGGATCAACTTCATTTGGCTCAATCATTCTCTTGAATGTGGACCAAATCTTTATTCCAATAACTGAAGTGGGTTCTTCAGTCTCATACTTGGGCTTCATCAATGACCATAAGTCGACCAAGTGTTCTCTATCAAAGCTAGCAAACATAGATATGAAAGAAGTGAAAGTGTGTACCTTATCACCAGTCCTGGTGATCTTCCAAAAACCACTTGCATGTTCTTCATATTGAATTATGGGGTTTCTAAAGTCAAGAGGCAACACTTCTAAAAAATTAGAAGTCTCCAATGGAGAAAGCTTCATACTCTTCCTTAACACAGCCTCACTTCGATTCAATGGATCAAGCTTTGGAAAATTAATTGGTAATCCCTTCTTCACTGGCCTAGGAACTATAGATGCCTTCTTAATCCTCATCTAATCCTCCATTTCCTCTAGTCTTTTCTTTGAGAGCAGCTCAAAAGTTCTATCCTTACACAAAGTGTAACACCCCATTTTGATAATGGAAATGTCACATGCAATTATGGCGTGTCATCAAAGCATACAAGGAAAAATGTCTAAACATTACTTGACCATAAAAGGAAAATACCGGAATCAAACATCGGTAGTCCAAATGTAAAGCTCATCACACACAAACATAGTATAATAAAGGAAAGGACTAAACAATGTCCATAGCAAAAGTATCATAAGAAAGGAAATGCATAAAGTAAAGAAGGCTAGACAGCTTCCAGTCCATATGCACGTACTCTTAGTGTCTACGAGCGTCCCTAAGTACCTGCCGTTTTGGGAACATAGAAAAGGAAAACGGCTGGCAAATACGCTCAGTGCACGGATGTATAATAAAGCATGAATAGGATAAGCATATAAACATATAACAGCGGAAGAAAACTAAGTCCCGAGTAACCTGGTTAAGTCTTGATAAAACTGGTTTATAGTTTGAAAAGTCTTATGTTTATCTTGTAAAAACTGTTTGTCATATTTTACCATTAGCCAATATAGGTCATGAAAATCCATCGTGCATGAATACTTGGAGGGGTGACCTCATCATGCAAATTAGAGGGGTTGCCTCTAATTTAATATACTGGTTTTTTGGTAGGAGGGATCAGCTCCTTGTGAAGGATGCAAGGCACACACCACATTCATCATGAAATCCTGACTGAAAACATGTAACTAGGATGCACCCATACGCCCCACATGATAAATATAAATAAATGGCCAAAAGCTGAAGGGACGCCACGAGCAATCACTCCGTCGTGGTGAAGTCATAACATCAGTGCCTCTAATGTTATGGTTATGGAACCTCCATAACTAGGTGAAACTGGTCATGCATGTATATGGCTATAGGTATTCTTAATTAAACATAAGCAATCAAACACGTAACTTATACTACGGGAAAACAGTTGGCTGCGTACGGGGAATCCTAATAAGGAAAGAATGTCCATACTGAAAGGACGGGAATCCGTACCTTATGTCCAGTGAACGAAGAAGATGAATTGAGAGGAATCCTACTTCCGTATCACTAGTGCTACATAAATACATATATTAATAAGTATCTGCTTACTAAATACGTAGCTGGTTTTATGTCATGCATTAGCTTATTTTATATGTTCTTACCATGTTTTACTAATTTAAAGCCTTAAACCGTGTTTATCTTATATTTTGTTAATCTGATTAAGTATTTCTGGTATTTCATGCATTATTATACTTACTGTGTAATAATAAGTAACTTTCCAAATAGCAGGTTTCCTAAAATAGAAAGCTTCCAAAAATAGAAAGTTTCCAAAAATAGAAAGTTTCCAAAAATAGAAAGTTTCCAAAAATAGAAAGTTTTCAAAATAGAAAGTTTCCAAAAATAGAATTACTGCTTAAAATAGATAAGTTTCTAAAAATAGAAAGTTTCCATAAATAGATCAGCTGCCTTAATTAAATAAGTTTCCATAAATAGATTAGCTGCCTGAAATAAATAAGTTTCTAAAAAAATAGAAGGTTTCCATAAATAGATTAGCTGCCTTATTTAATTAAGTTTCTAAAAATAGAAAGTTTCCATAATTAGAAATAAGCTGGTTAAATAAGCTAAGTATATAAGCCTAAGTGTTTTCATGATTATTTTCTAAGTCATATGATATAATGTATAGTTTAATAATTATTTCATGTAACTAAATTAAACTATAGGTTAAAATATTTAATTAAAGTATAACATGTTTTTAATTAAATAAAGTTAAGTACTTAGGTTAAAACATGTATTATTATTTATTAATAATATAACCTAAGTCATGTTAATTAATTAATTATAACCATGGTTTATATATAATTAATTAATTATAAGTCTTAAATATAAAAATACTTAGGTTAATTAATTTCATGATTATTAATAATTAAAATAACCTAAGTCATGTTATTAAATTAATCATGTCATTTTATTAATTTAATTTTTAACATAAGATCATAAAAATATAAAAACTAAACATACACCATGAACCGGATCTAGACTCAAAACCATGAACCGGACATGAAATCGACACCGTACCCCGAACCAAATCGGGGTACCCCTTGTCTTGATGCTGCCGTGGGACCCACACCAACCAACCGGGACCATATGGTCTCGGTGGTGGTCGGATGGCCAAACCGAAACCCCCCTTGGGTTCAGTGTAGGCTGCGGCCAAAACAAACACCCCTTAAAACAGTACTTTTGATTTTATTAAACCCCAATTCTTGTTAGATCCATGATTTTAATTAGGTTTTTGTAAAAACATAACATGTTCTTGATTTATAAATGATCAAATCCAAAGAAAAAGGTTTAAAAAGTATTTACCGAATTCGTGGATCAAAAGGACGAAGAACAAACACGATCACCAACTAGAATTCCAAGATCCAAGATCAACAAACACCCCCTTGTGGTGTTCTAAGGGTGGCGGCCAAAAAGAAGAGAAGGAGGAGGGTTTTTAGGTTTTTGCTAAAATCTTCAGTAATTGTAAAATGAGTTGTGTAAAAATCCTTTAACCCCTTTAGTAAAAATTACAAATGGGCTTGGCCCATTTGCTCCTTGTAGCCGCGGGTAGGGGGGCCAACATGGGGTACCCATACCTTTTTCCGTGTCTCGATGTTAAGTTATTCGTTCGTGATTATTTGTGTTCGCGTTTTAAGTGTTCTCGTTACGTAATTATCGTGATCTAATATATTTATTTACGCTCGTAATAAATATATATACGTAATTAATAATAGTTCGTGTTTTAATTACGTTCATGATTTCATGATCGCATGTTCGTGATTAATTATTGTCAAATAATTATTACATGCTCGTGCGTAGTAAATACTTATCGTGTTCTAACACGTACGTAACACATAAAATCCTCACACGTAATCGTAATCATGCTATATTAGGAAAGTTTTAATCTAGTACGTACGATCTTAAGGGTACTATTCATGGTAAAAGCATGCGGGTTTTACAACTCTTCCCCCCTAAAAAGAATAATTCGTCCCCGAATTATAGATAAAGTAAACTGGAAAAGAAGAACATACCCGAATTCAAAATATGAAATGAGGGTAAGAAGCCCGGAGAGACTCCTCTGTTTCCCAAGTGGCTTCCCGCTCGGTATGATCCCTCCATAGGATTTTGACGAATGGAATCGTCTTCTTTCTCATGACTCGTTCTTGTCTGTCAAGAACTCGTTTGGGTTCTTCTATAAAAGTGAGATCTTCACGTATCTGTTCCAGTGGATACTGAATCATGTGAAGGGGATGATACTGGTACCCTCTGAGTAAGGACACATGAAACACATTGTGCACATGCGAAAGCTGCGGAGGTAACGCCAATCGGTAAGATACTTCACCGACTCGTTCAATGATATCAAACGGTCCGATGAAACGAGGACTGAGCTTCCCTTTAATCCCGAAGCGTCTAACACCACGTGCCGGTGAAACCTTAAGGAAGACGTGATCTCCTACGTTAAAGTGTATGTCCCTGCGATGCTTATCAGCGTAACTCTTCTGACGTGACCGTGCTTCCTGAATTTTCTGCTTAGCTACTGTGATCTTCTCATTGGTCAACTCTATGATTTCCGGTCCTTCAAGTGTTCGCTCGCCATCCTGATCCCAGCAGATTGGGGCGCGACACTTTCTGCCATACAACATCTCAAATGGAGCACACTTGATACTTGCGTGCCAACAATTGTTGTATGCAAACTCCACCAAACAGATGTAATCGTCCCAATCACCCGTCCATTCCAACGCACATGACCTCAACATATCCTCCAATGTCTGAATGGTTCGCTCCGACTGTCCGTCCGTTTGAGGATGAAAAGCCGTGTTAAGCTTAAGTTGTGTACCCCAAGCTTTCTGTAGACTTTTCCAAAAGCGCGAAGTGAATCGAGGATCTCTGTCTGAGACGATGCTGGATGGTGCACCATGGAGTCTCATGATCTCTCTTCTGTACGTATCTGCGAGTTTACTTACCGGATCTTCCTTGCGGATCGGTAAGAAATGAGCTGATTTGGTAAGTCGATCAACGATAACCCAAATTGCATCGTGCTTCCTCTTGGTAGGCGGAAGACCCGTAACAAAATCCATGGTGATTTTGTCCCACTTCGACTCTGGAATATATAACGTTTGAAGGAGACCGCCAGATCGCTGATGCTCGATCTTAACCTGCTGGCAGGTAAGACATTTGGAGACGTAAGTGGCCACATCCTGTTTTATACCACTCCACCAAAAGTACTGCTTGATGTCATGGTACATCTTAGTCGAACCAGGATTTATAGAGAATGGGGAGCTATGAGCTTCAGCTAACAAAGCTTCCCGGAGTTCTTGGTCATCAGGAACATAAAGTCTCGTGCCCTGCCATAGGATACCAGCTGCAATTACTCTGAATTCTGTCTGCTTCTCCAAATTCTGTACTATCGCCCAGATTTCTCCGTCATCCTTCTGAGCTTCCTTGATCTTAGAGAGTAACTCGGGTTCTACTCTAAGATTAGCCCAGTAATCGTGATGTCCACGTACCATGATCTCGATGTTTAGTCGCTCCAAGTCTCTGATGATTTCCTCTTCGATTTTAATGCCGTTGATCATTCCGGACTTCCTGCTAAGAGCATCTGCTACTACATTTGCCTTTCCGGGATGATACTGTAGATTAATGTCATAATCCTTCAACAGCTCTAACCATCTCCTCTGCCTCATGTTCAATTCACGCTGAGTGAAGATATACTTCAAGCTCTTGTGGTCCGTGAAAATGTCACATGATTCTCCATATAAGTAGTGCCTCCATATCTTCAATGCAAACACGACTGCAGCAAGTTCCAGGTCATGCGTGGGGTAATTTTCTTCATAAGGCTTAAGTTGCCGTGAAGCGTACGCGATCACTTCCCCATGTTGCATGAGAACACAGCCAAGTCCCTTCCCCGATGCATCATTGTAGATTTGAAATCCACCCGTACCAGATGGTAGAGTAAGAATAGGTGCAGATACTAGCTTCTGCTTCAGGTCTTCAAAGCTCTTCTCTCGATCTTCAGTCCAGACAAATTTCTCCCCTTTCCGCATCAGTTTGGTCAATGGTAGTGCTAGGCGGGAAAAGTTCTCCACGAACCTACGGTAATAGCCAGCTAAGCCTAAGAAACTGCGGACTTCCGTCGCTGATGTCAGCCTTGGCCACTTGGTAATGGCCTCAACCTTCGCTGGATCCATAGTGATTCCTTATGCTGATACAATGTGACCTAAGAATGCCACCTTGTCTAACCAGAACTCACACTTAGAGAATTTAGCATACAGTTGCTTCTGGCGAAGAATCTGTAGTACTGTACGAAGATGGTCTTCGTGTTCCTCCTTGGACTTTGAGAAAATCAGGATGTCATCGATGAAGACAATGACGAACTTATCCAGAAATTCATGGAAGATTATGTTCATCAAATCCATGAACACTGCTGGAGCATTTGTCGGGCAAATGGCATAACTACAAACTCGTAGTGGCCATAACGGGTACGAAAGGCAGTCTTAGCGATGTCCTGCTCCTTGACCCGTAGCTGATGATAGCCTGACCTAAGATCAATCTTGGAGAAGTGTTTGGCCTCTTGTAGTTGGTCAAACAGATCGCCAATGCGTGGCAGTGGATATCTATTCCGAATGGTAATCTTGTTGAGCTCGCGATAGTCTATCCAAAGACGCATACTGCCGTCCTTCTTCTTAACGAACAAGACCGGCGCGCCCCATGGAGATGCGCTCGGTCGAATGAAACCTCGTTCAAGAAGTTCTTGCAGTTGATCCTTCAGCTCCTTCAACTCCATGGGAGCCATGCGATAAGGAGCTTTGGAGATTGGTTCAGCTCCTGGAATGAGCTCGATACTGAATTCCACTTCTCGTGCAGGTGGTATGCCCGGAAGTTCTGCTGGAAAAACATCTTGGAATTCCGACACTATAGGTTGATCCTGAATTGATGGAGATTCAGCATCCATGTCGTGAACTGTAGCTAGATAACCCTCGCAGCCATGTGACAGTAGTGCACGCGCTTGTAGGGTAGATATGATTTGTACAGACCGTCCGGGTATGAACCCATTATGAATGTACTCTGGTGCATTAACATCACCGAAGATAACTCGATATGAATGGCAGTCTATGGTAGCATGATGCTTGGATAGCCAATCCATGCCCAAAATCATGTCGAAGTCATTCATGTCCAGCGGAAGTGCGTCGACAGGTCGAACCTTATCGTCAAACTCTAGGGGAAGACTCTTGTATACATGGGTGATTAATACAGAGTCCCTCAAAGGCGTGGAAATAGTAAGCCTATTTTCTAGTGGCATGGGGAGCATCCTAATGTTCTTAGCATAAGCAGTAGAAATAACCGAGTGAGTAGCACCCGTATCGAAAAGAACACATGCAGCTTGACCATACATATACAAGATTCCAGTGATGGTACCTGTAGAATTGTTGGCCTGGTCTCGAGATGTCGTGTAGACACGCCCGATAGTAGGAGGCGGCTTGGTATCAGCATGACCTGATGTACCCTCCATCTTGCCCTTACGGCAATCCTTCATAATATGGCCAGGAAGACCACACTTGAAGCACGCATCAGTATTACGGCGACATGGTCATGGGTGCCTACGGTGGCAAGTAGAGCAAAGAGGATGAGTGAATCCTCCAGCAGGTGCTCTGGCTGGTTGGGAACCTGATAAAACATTTTACATAAGACATGATAATTGGGTACAAAGGACAAAGCGGATAATCGTAAGATTGAATACCAGTGATAGCTGGACGGCTAGGCTGTGGACCTCTCTGGTTCTGGTCCTTACCGTTTCCATGGTTCCTGGTAGAAGTTTTTGCTAAAGTGTCAGAATATGAGTTATAACATGAAATCATAAGGAAATGCTTAAGTATTAGGACCTGCTGCTGTTGGAGTGCCCAGCGTTGTTACGGTAATTATCATTACCGCCACGACTATTCGTTGCAGAACGGTCGTTAGTCTGGCCGTTTCCCTTGGGCTGATGAGGCTGCTGCTGAGTAGCCGGCTGAGACCGGTCCCCAGTTTTCTGCCTGGAAGATACATTTAAAGAGATGAATAATTGACATATATGAAAAGTATACGGATTGATCACCGCTTGAATACGAATATTTACCTCTTGTCGGGTCTTTCAGCTTCCCCGAACTCATATCTCTCCTGCAGCATCTCCAGTTTACGTGCTGCATCGGCCACTTGTGCTACCGTATTGAACGTAAAACACACTAGATTGTTTGCGACCGATGTGCGAAGAGCCCATCTAAAGTGATGTGCCTGCTCTTCAGGAGTACCTGCTGCCGTACCAAGGAAACCAGCTAAGCGAAGAAAGCTCTGCATAAACTCGTTGCTATTCTCCCCAGATCTCTGTCGGATCCCATGGTACTCTCTCTTGAGCTTGTCCTGCTCAGCCTTGGGAAAGAACTGCTCCATCACCCTGTCCTTGAACTGAGCCCAAGTCAAACCAGCAACCCACTCGTCACCACCTTCAGACTGCATCAATGCTAACTACCAATTAAGTACATCGCCTTCGAACTGATAGCATGCCAACCTCGCCTTGTATGCGGGGTCACAACCCATAGCATTGAAAATCTTCTCGATGTGAGCCAACCAGCTTTCAGCATCGCTGGGGCTGTCTGTCTTCTCAAAAGCTCGAGGGCGGAGCTTGTTGAATCTCTCCAGCCATACTGCTAATGTCACTGGAGGAGGAGGAGGAGGAGGTGCCTGATTATGCTGTTGATTGTTGGCAGCTTGAACTTCAGCCCTGATGTCATTCCTCAGTTGAGGAAGCAAAGCATGCATAGCAGCTTGAATTGCAACATTGAGCTGCTCCTGTTCGCGTGTGAGAAGCATCTGACAGTTTAACATAAAACATATGATTAAACAGATCAAAACATAAAATATATATATATACATGAAAAAAAATTATACTAAAATTTCACAAGAAAAATTTTATGCAAGAAAATTTTGTGTATGAATGCATGATGCAGTTTTATGAAAACTTTTGTATGCTCGAGAGTGAACGCCTCTGGTCAGTTCACCCAAAACAAAATACATAGCGAGGGGACGCCTATGGGTCGGTCCCAAATTTAAAAGTTTCGATAAAACACATGCGACTAAATAGGGCCAGTCCTGTACCAACCATTACTTAGTCAAAAATCTGCGACAATGACATGTATATGTATGCTTAAAAATGATGAATGCATGAAAACAACTGTCAGTTCTAGGAAGACCGTAGTGACTACCCACTAATCACATGTCATATTTGAGAGCCTACAGGTCGAAGCCTTGGCTCTGATACCATAATTGTAACACCCCATTTTGATAATGGTAATGTCACATGCAATTATGGCGTGTCATCAAAGCATACAAGGAAAAATGTCTAAACATTACTTGACCATAAAAGGAAAATACCGGAATCAAACATCGGTAGTCCAAATGTAAAGCTCATCACACACAAACATAGTATAATAAAGGAAAGGACTAAACAATGTCCATAGCAAAAGTATCATAAGAAAGGAAATGCATAAAGTAAAGAAGGCTAGACAGCTTCCAGTCCATATGCACGTACTCTTAGTGTCTACGAGCGTCCCTGAGTACCTGCCGTTTTGGGAACATAGAAAAGGAAAACGGCTGAGCAAATACGCTCAGTGCACGGATGTACAATAAAGCATGAATAGGATAAGCATACAAACATATAACAGCGGAAGAAAACTAAGTCCCGAGTAACCTGGTTAAGTCTTGATAAAACTAGTTTATAGTTTGAAAAGTCTTATGTTTATCTTGTAAAAAATGTTTGTCATATTTTACCATTAACCAATATAGGTCATGAAAATCCACCGTGCATGAATACTTGGAGGGGTGACCTCATCATGCAAATTAGAGGGGCTGCCTCTAATTTAATATACTGGTTTTTGGGTAGAAGGGATCAGCTCCTTGTGAAGGATGCAAGGCACACACCACATTCACCATGAAATCCTGACTGAAAACATGTAACTAGGATGCACCCATACGCCCCACATGATAAATATAAATAAATGGCCAAAAGCTGAAGGGACACCACGAGCAATCACTCCACCGTAGTGAAGTCATAACATCAGTGCCTCTGATGTTATGGTTATGGTACCTCCATAACTAGGTGAAACTGGTCATGCATGTATATGGCTATAGGTATTCTTAATTTAACATAAGAAATTAAACACGTAACTTATACTACGGGAAAACAGTTGGCTGCATACGGGGAATCCTAATAAGGAAAGAATGTCCATACTGAAAGGACGGGAATCCGTACCTTATGTCCAGTGAACAAAGAAGATGAACTGAGAGGAATCCTACTTCCGTATCACTAGTGCTACATAAATACATATATGAATAAGTATCTGCTTACTAAATACGTAGCTGGTTTTATGTCATGCCTTAGCTTATTTTATATGTTCTTACCATGTTTTACTATTTTAAAGCCTTAAACCGTGTTTATCTTATATTCTGTTTAATCTGATTAAGTATTTCTGGTATTTCATGCATTATTATACTTACTGTGTAATAATAAGTAACTTTCCAAAAATAGCAGGTTTCCTAAAATAGAAAGTTTCCAAATATAGAAAGTTTCCAAAAATAGAAAGTTTCCAAAAATAGAAAGTTTCCAAAAATAGAAAGTTTCCAAAAATAGATTTACTGCCTAAAATAGATAAGTTTCTAAAATAGAAAGTTTCCATAAATAGATCAGCTGCCTTAATTAAATATGTTTCCATAAATAGATTAGCTGCCTGAAATAAATAAGTTTCTAAAAAAATAGAAGGTTTCCATAAATAGATTAGCTGCCTTATTTAATTAAGTTTCTAAAAATAGAAAGTTTCCATAATTAGAAATAAGCTGGTTAAATAAGCTAAGTATTTAAGCCTAAGTGTTTTCATGATTATTTTCTAAGTCATATAATATAATGTATAGTTTAATAATTATTTCATGTAATTAAATTAAACTATAGGTTAAAATATTTAATTAAAGTATAACATGTTTTTAATTAAATAAAGTTAAGTACTTAGGTTAAAACATTTATTATTATTTATTAATAATATAACCTAAGTCATGTTAATTAATTAATTATAACCATGGTTTATATATAATTAATTAATTATAAGTCTTAAATATAAAATTACTTAGGTTAAATAATTTCATGATTATTAATAATTAAAATAACCTAAGTCATGTTATTAAATTAATCATGTTATTTTATTAATTTAATTTTTAACATAAGATCATAAAAAGATAAAAACTAAACATACACCATGAACCGGATCTAGACTCAAAACCATGAACCGGACATGAAATCGACACCGTACCCCGAACCAAATCGGGGTACCCCTTGTCTTGATGCTGCCGTGGGACCCACACCAACCAACGGGGACCATATGGTCTCGGTGGTGGTCGGATGGCCAAACCGAAACCCCCCTTGGGTTCGGTGTAGGCTGCGGCCAAAACAAACACACCTTAAAACAATAATTTTGATTTTATTAAACCCCAATTCATGTTAGATCCATGATTTTAATTAGGTTTTTGTAAAAACATAACATTTTCTTGATTTATAAAAGATCAAATCAAAGAAAAAGGTTTAAAAAGTATTTACCGAATTCATGGATCAAAAGAACGAAGAACAAACACGATCACCAACTAGAATTCCAAGATCCAAGATCAACAAACACCCCCTTGTGGTGTTCTGAGGGTGGCGGCCAAAAAGAAGAGAAGGAGGAGGGTTTTTAGGTTTTTGCTAAAATCTTCTATAATTGTAAAATGAGTAGTGTAAAAATCCTTTAACCCCTTTACTAAAAATTACAAATGGGCTTGGCCCATTTGCTCCTTGTAGCCGCGGGTAGGGGGCCCCACATGGGGTACCCGTACCTTTTTCCGTGTCTCGATGTTAAGTTATTCGTTCGTGATTATTTGTGTTCGCGTTTTAAGTGTTCTCGTTACGTAATTATCGTGATCTAATATATTTATTTACGCTCGTAATAAATATATATACGTAATTAATAATAGTTCGTGTTTTAATTACGTTCATGATTTCATGATCGCATGTTCGTGATTAATTATTGTCAAATAATTATTACATGCTCGTGCGTAGTAAATACTTATCGTGTTCTAACACGTACGTAACACATAAAATCCTCACACGTAATCGTAATCATGCTATATTAGGAAAGTTTTAATCTAGTACGTACGATCTTAATGATACTATTCATAGTAAAAGCATGCGGGTTTTACACAAAGAATCCCAAATGGGATAAGCCAAACACTCCAATTGTTCAAAGCTAAGACCTCTAAACTTTGCATAAGTCCACCCAGTCTAATGATTCCTTAACAGCAAATACTACAATTCTCTCCTTACTGTTTTGGATTCTAGTTTGATATTGCTAGGTTTATTCTTCTCCATACCTTCAGATCATCCTGCAACTTCAATATCCCTTCAAGACACCAAATCTTCTCAGACATAGAAACATTTGGATCACTCAAAACTTCATATTCATACTTAAAGAAAAGCTCATCAATCTTAGGTATATCCAAATCAAATTTCATCTTCAATTCTCTAAGCTTCTACAAACCCAACTCCTCACTTGAATCAGTACTCTCACCATCACTGCCTTCCTTATTACTTTTATAACTAGTCACCATTTATGACTCAATAGCAGTCTTCTTCATCTTCTCCTTTTCCTCAAGTTGTGCAGCCAAAATGGAATCAAAATGTACTTGGGATGCATCCTTGGGAACCACTACTTCTACCATAATCCCTTTACCTTTATCCAATACATCAATAGAAGGTAAAGAAGTTGATGGTACCTGTGTAGACACATCCTTAATGATAGTTGATGACTGGGATACACCAACTACACCTGCAGTCTTGTCAGTGTCCAAAACTTGAATGTCAGCGCTTGATTTGTTCTTATCAGTGCTTGACTTTGTGAACTGTGTGAGAACCCGTACTTTCCCAACATTATTTAATTCTTTTATTCGTGTTTCTTGAATTTTCCAAAGTATTATGTTTTCTTGTATTCTTATATGTAAATGCTGAGATCATAATAGTTTTAACAAATTATACTTTTCAAGTATTTTCTGATCATTGATAAATACTTTATCTGGAATTATAAAATTCTTATTTTATTTTTCCATACTTATTTAAATCAAAGTTTTGATTTAAAATCACCCGCGTGCGTTTTACAACGAGTTTATTCAAAATCAATGTACAACGAGAATTCCTAGTGATCGCGATACCGACGGATGCCCAAAATTTTACATTTTACTATCGATTGTTTTGATAATTAATATTTTCGACGATTTCATTTTAATTACGTATTAAGTCGTGTCGAGAAATCATATAATCATTTCTATGATGCATTGTAACTTTTGAAAATAATTTTTACGAAATCCGAGCCCCGTAAATATTTTCAATATTTACCAATAACCATTTTCTAACCTTTAAATTATTAATTGTTTTTAAGCCCACAAGTTTCAAAACTTAGCAAATCTAGCCCCTCCACTACCAACATATATAAGCTCATTTTTCTTCCACTTTTCACATAACTAAACAAGATAAAAAACACACACACAAATCCTCCCACCTCCACCCTCTTGTCGCCACTCTATCACCATAAAACACCATCATCCACCATGATTTAACAAAAACAAAAATTAGACCCATGTTAAAAATCTTCTTGTCATTCTAATGATACAAAAAATTCATACATGCATCATCTTTTCAAGATTTTATAATTTTGTGGTTGGAAAGTGTTTAAATCATCATGCATGTGATGATCTTGGTAAGATCATCACTTTTTGATCATAAAAAGTTATATTATTGATCTTTGATTTTTGTCAAATTTGTCATGCAAGTGTTTTTAGGAGTGTTTGGTAGATGGTTATGATATTTGAGTGATCCTATAGGTATGGGAATGATTAGCTTTGGTGGAAAAACTGATTTGTCATGTTTTCTAAAAGGGTATTTTGGGATAGCAGCTTATAACAGATTGTTTTGTGGGTTTAAGTTTTGATATAGGCTGAGTTTATTTGAAATTGTTGTATAATTTTCCACGACGCTCGTTTTGATATAAGATAGAGGTTCTAACTCATTACGAGTCAAAAGTTATGCTAGTTTTAGTATTCGTATACCGGGAAACGCAAGTCGGTACAATCTGAAATTGTGGCTGATTTTGGGTCGACTCTCGGGGACTTTAGGCTTGGTTAGATAAATGTAATTACTGGTTTTCAAAGTTTACAAACTTAATTTGATGAGTCTAGTAGTGGTTTCAAAAGACGGATTGTCGAGTGAGTACTTTTAAAGTGGTCCAAACGGTTTTATAAAACAAGTATACAATTATGTCCCAAATTTTAGGGTCGAGTATAGTGTCGAGCTGATGGGTTTTAAAGTGTGAACTTTGGCTCAAATTTTGGTGAGGTCTTATACAGGTTATAAGTAACCTTGACACCAATTTTCATCTAAATCGGACAATTCTAGATAGGGTAGATCGGTGTGTACATTCGGGGTGTACTTGCTGATTTTATTTTGGACACTTAGTTCAATGCTCGTGTGGTGTGAGTTTGAGTACTCACTATTGGATATGGTGACTTACTCAAGTGTTTATTCATTATATAAATGACTTAACTACTGGTCCAAGTAAGGTTTAAAGATAGTTTGACTTACGTTGACTTGGCGTCTTATGACGGGTCAATTTCAAGTGCATAAGTGTTTAATCGTGTAGTGTTGAATAAATGGGTTAATACGGCTTTTGGTTCGTGTCAATGGTTTTGAAATACAAATACTTTGAAATCATTTGAGTCATATTATATTTGGTATATAACGATATTTGAGTTCGAGTCTTAACGCGCGCCTTATTTTGATAGGTTGCGGTTTTAGTGTTTCTCGAGCATCCATATCGTCGGTGATCGTCTCACTACCATTGTTTCTACTCAGCTGCTGAGTACCGTGATTGGCTAACCTCATGGATAAGGTGACTTCATAGCCCCTTTTTACTTTTACATGGTTTCTAAACACGGGGCGAGATTTTACATGGTGGAACACAACCATTTAAAAACTGTATGTTATCCAGAACTTGTATGCTATCCAGAACATGTATGATTTTCAGGTTTTCAATATTATTATTGCTTTTAGGCTAGCCTTGAGTTTCATCTCTCCGATCATGAACCGTTAATTGTCCTGGTGCATTGCGCGAAGCACGAATGTTGTGGGTGGATCCATCAGGATTGACTATCCCCGTCCCGATTACCTTGACGCACTAATATTTGTTTATACCTCAGTATTTAGGCTGAATACTTACGTAAGTTAAGCTTCGGTTCATGAACTAAACAGCAATAATAATGGTATTTGGACTATAGTTGACGTATATAACCATACTCCATACTACTTGTTTTACAAATGAATGCTTGTGTTCCACATCCTTATTGCTAAACTTATGAAATCACTCAACTTTGTGTTGACGATTTTACATGTTTAATCTCAGGTATTATTACTTAGCTTTGCTTGGATGGGAGCCCGCAGGATATTATCGCAGCTTGGAGATTTCTGTGATGTTTTTATAAGACTGTTTTTAGTAAAAACTATCAAGAGTTTATTCTATCTTTTGGGCAACTTTATGTTATAAATCGAGACGAAATAATATAATTTCCTGCTTCTAAAACTCTAAGACCTATGTTTAAAAACTCTGACCTTTTATGATGTAATGTACATGTTTTTATTTCATCATCTTTGTATGAACTGTAATTCATTGTTTCTTGTACTATGACGTGTTACACCCTCGTTGCCTAGTTGTTCCATGTCAAATTTTGGGGGTCTCACAGATTGGTATCAGAGTGGTGGTTATAGGGAACTGAGTCGTTTTCAAAACTTAGTCTATAACCGAAAGTTCAAATATTTTATTGTTTCTAAGTGTCAAACACAGAATCTGCCATTGTTGTTCGATATCTTTGCGGGTAACTCTATAATCCTTATTATTTACTTTTAATTATCGTTATAGTATTTCATCTCTTGATTACATATTGAAATATTACATTACCCTAATGACGATAATTACTATGACTTTTCAAAGCCTATGTGCTTCATAGATTATCATTCAATATTACTGTGATTACATCTGCCTATACTGTATTTCTTGAATTCTTGTTCTTGTGAGCTGATCTTGTTACAATGATTTTATGTTGTTATAACGTTACATACTTGTATTCAGAGCGCGTATGCTGCCGATTTTTCATACTCATTTTTCTAAGTACTATTACTATCTAGTTTATGCGTGATACGAATGACCTCATATACTCGTTCGATTTGAACCGGCTGTTTTTCTCGACTCACTGTTACATGTTGTGCATACTCTTGTGATACCATTGTTCGGGATTAAGAAGTGTTGTTTTCGATGAAACTTCTGATTTTCATTTGACTAACGTGCGTGCTTCTTTCATTGTTAAATCTCTTTAAATATCTATTTAGATACCCAGATTGTTTACCGACCATTCCTAATTGAATGTCTAGTCTATAGACCATTGTGTAGCTCAATGTGTCTCCGAAAAAGACTAAACGACACCATGTGAGTCACACATCTCGAAGTATTCGTTGAATCGGTACCTGAATAATATCGTGATTTTTCGTAATCTTGATTGACCTTTACGTCACCATTTTACACGACAATTGTTCATGGACTACGTTTTTCTTCATTGACCATTCTACATTTTGATTTCGAATTACAACGTCCGTTGTACCTTGAAAACCTCTTTGACATCTTATAATCCCTCCTCTATTATGTGACGATTGTTTGAAAATGATTGTACCTCTATAAACTTGTATCCTCCCTTTTCATTAACCCTCCTTGCTCCGGGAGTGTAGCCCGTTAATGCTCCATTTCTTTCTCGGCGTGTCTTGTGATTTTGGAAAATCACGCTGCCAAGAGACCTTCCTGCATTGCATCTTGAAATCAAAGACATGAATGTCATGCGTCGTTTTTTATTTCTCAGATTTTCGTTGGTATTCTTGAACCATTTATATACTGTGTTTCCTTTACATTATTAATTATACAGTTTATTCTCTTTCGTCTTTATGGAATCCACAAGTCTTGTGTGTATATTAATTTTGAGTTATTATGAAATTTAGATTTAATTTCAAGTTGTGTCAAAATATATACTTTATACAGAAATTCTACAGGAAATTTAACAGTGTCGAGAAAATATTTTTATAACTCAAACATAAAAATATATATTACTACCTGTTGAGATGTTTGTTTAGGACATAATATTTTACCAGTAAACATTGAAATCGAGCAAGTTACGCTCATTTGAGATTGTAAAATCTGGAGAAGTTATTTTCTGAATAATTCTAAAATATCATTTTGTTGACAGATTTAATGCAAGGGCATTTTCGTCCATTTTTTATCCGTTTCAAGTCTCGAGTAAAACTAGAAAGTTTTTCAAAACATCGTTTTACACCAAATTGCATTAGACTTCGAGTCTTAGAATATCATTTAGCGAGTTAATTGGTCAAGTCAAACCCAAGAGTCAAACCCAAAAGTCAAAGTTGACTGAAAAATGTCAAAACTGATAGAAGTTAAAAACATGGTTTGAAACATTTTAAGTTCGTGTGAGCTCATAAAATTATAACTAATAATATTTTACAACCATGAAACATTGATTGCGTTTGAAAACATTTACAAATAGTAACTTGAGCTCGGTCATACATAAATCTTGAATTTTTAGGAACCAAGTGATTTGACAAACTGATGTTCTACTTTCTTAAAAATATATTATTGTCAAATTAATCACGATGTGCACACATACGGATTCCTTTATCCTTTCTTTTATATATGACTTATTTGTCATTCTATATTGTCTTTCTTTGCTTCTATCGTACCACTGAATTGGACCGAGGTTGAAGTTCTCGCTTTCGTATCGTTCGTTACCATCTTGACACGTGTCTCATGACGATTCCTGCTAAACCTCTTGAAACCTAATCACCTTGTAACCATTTCATTGATTGACTTGAACTACCCTTTATTACCCTCATGTAACCCACTCGCTATTTTATAAGTTACCATATAAGCTCAAACTGGTATTGTTTGCGAAATATTTTACAAAATGTTCCACTTGGGCATTATTAAATACTGGAAAGTTACCTTATAAAATGAATTTATATTAATTTTACAACGTATTTTCATAAATTGTTCTACTACGGTCTTATAAATAACCCTTGTAACAATACAAATTGTTGAATTAAATATCTAGCCAATATCTTATAGGCGAAGAGTTTCATAAATTATTTTGACTCCATTTTTACAAATGACATTATATGTCTATTTTAAATTATATGATATGTAATGCTGGTTTGACGAAGTTGATCATCGCATTGCTAGTCCTAAATTGTGCTTGGCTTGATCACATATGCCTAATTTATAAGGAGCCATGCAAGGCCAAAGAGTAGTCACCTTAAATATTTGGTCAAGAATCAAATTTTTTACTTATGTTCCTTAAAAAAAGTTTGATAAAATAAAGTTTAGAAAACTTTTACTTCTTATGCGTGTATCAACAGTTCGCGACATACACTTATGAACCCTTATCTTTTCTTGAACAAAGTACGTGCCTCAAGCACAGATTTCATTATTCAACGATTTTTGCTTTACTTGTTACCTCGTCATCCTCATGATACAATTTTCGTTACCATTTGCCTACATTCTTACCATTGATACCAGACTTGAAAGTTTCAACGTTGTTATGCTTCTACATCGATCGACCTTCTTTATCTATTTTGGTAGACCTTCGAAACATCTCTGGACACGAATAGTGATTTATGACTGGAAGTGACCAATGATTTCGTGTATCCGTCATTATGTGTGTTAGACTTCATCGTCTTGAAATTCATTCGTGTGAATTATGTGTTGATTTCGTCTTTCATTGCTAATGTTGTTCAATTTACTGGAATTGCTATCAAGAAACTTCTTAAGAATTTTTGTGATTCGGAAATTTATTGTGTGGCTTTTCTCTTTCGATCGTTTATCGACCGATGAGAACTTAATAAGCCGTTGTTGGTGACGCCAACTACACCCGTGAATTAATCTTGATAAATTCTTGTTTCTTATTTTTTTTATCATCGACACGTCTAATCTATCACATTTATTAAAGATTGATACGATTTTTGTTTTATTCCCTTGTGTTATCGCTCGCATACAGATTGTTGACCTTTATATGATTCATATTCGTTGTTGTCTTGTCACCTTTTGAAACCAGAAATTGTTACGCGTTTATCATTTGATACCTTAGACACTTTCTTGAATTTCTAAAAGTTATTTACTTTAAGAACATTTTAGACATTTTATCAAATGTTTAAATTACCAAAATAATTGTTTCAAGTTAAGTACAGGATCTATACATCCTCTTTAGTAAATTTAAAACTAGTATTTAAAAGGATATCAAGCTGTATCTTTTAAAGTATTTGATTATATCGTACTTTACTGTCAACCTAATGAAATTATTAAATTAAATTATAATTTCTAAACAATGTTTCTAAATAACTTGGAAAAACTGAATTTTCTCTAATGGTAATGATAAACCTGAGTTTTAACGATAATTTCATGTAGTCATTCAAAAGTCCTTAAGCTGATCATGATAACTATTTTGAACTGTTCTACTTTTGCTTTGAAAATCCTGATCAAGAAAAAGATATAGCAACATCATACTCACTAAATACAGATATTTTGATTTTAAATCAATACACCTTGTAAATTTTCTTTTAATCAAGAAAATATTTAAACTGAGTTTTTAAGTAATACCAAAATACTAGACAACTTATTTTGACAGATTGTATTTTAAATGATCATATGTTATTCATTTTTCCCTTCTATTTCGCTTGTGACTAGATTCTTACATTTTAAGATTGTCATGTTTTACAAGTTGCGCGATTTGTAAATCCTAGTTGATTACCAATCCTGATTCATTTTAACGAACTTTGTCCGTTAAGCGATTCTTGTGTTCATTCTTGTTAGTTTAACGTACGTATTTCCATCAATTATATCTCTTGAATATTTCCATGTACTGAAAAGTCATTATTCTAATCCGAGTTTGATCATTTATTCGAAAAGGAGCTAAGAAATTGAAACATAGTGAATTCTAACCGTTAAGATTCGTCGTGGTGCGGAAGTTACCTGGGAAGCAATGAAATTGTTCTACACTCTGTACCTCCCCTTTTTTTTGCATCTTCTACTGTTTCCAAGAGAACTCTGAGGGACCAGAGTTCCTTTAGGGGGGAAGACTGTGAGAACCCGTACTTTCCCAGCATTATTTTATTCTTTTATTCGTGTGATATGAGTGATTTTACTCATATCATTTGTATCTAAAAACAATAAATAAATGCACAAAATATTGTGTGTATGTACCGAAGTTCGCAAAAACCGGCAAAATCGACACGAGTTTGAAGAAAAGATCAAGGAAGCCAAAATCGAGTTCGTTTTAGTGTATTTAATCTTAACAAAGTTATTTGGGCTTGTGGGACCCATATTTGGATTAATGGGCTAGAAGCCCATTAACAAAAACAAGTTATCCATTTTAAACCCAATAGCCCATATCAAAGGCCCAATTTACATTTAACTTGTGATGGATTTAACTACATTGGGCCTAAAGCCAATTTTCTTGATAAGTTATGTGACATGTGGGATTATACTTGATCACAAAAGCCCATTAGGGTAACTATTCTGATAACAAACAAAAATTTATAACCTTTAGGTCAAAGTTGTTTACATTCAACCATTTACCAACTCACACATACACCACACAATTACTTTTCTTTCGATACTTACTATGTCACCATCTCTCTCTCACCTCCAAAATAACCAGACCACTATTCCCTTTAACCCAAGATACTAAAATCATATTTGGGGGTTTTTAATCTCAAGCGCGTGTATATACACGTATTGGGAATTAATTACCAAGAAAAGCGGATCAAGAAGATGGTAGAAATCAAGTGACGTGGCCTTTTCCTTGCATCTGATTGGGTGAGACACCTCAATCCCTTCACTCCTCCAATCAATAGTGGACAACTCAGCTATCAAGAAGCACAACTAGCACACTTGATTTCCACGTTGGCGATCCGTGTGCTAGTTGGCTAATTACAGCCGTGAGATCAAGAGAAAGAAGAAAGAGAAGAGATCAAGGGCTATGATGGAAGATTCTACTCAACAAACCTTCACCAACAAGCCTTGGGGGTTTGGCTATAAATGTAACACCCCATTTTGATAAATGGAATGTCACGCGTAATTATGGAGTGTCATCAAAGCATACAAGGATAAATGTCTAAAACATTACATGACCATAAAAAGGAAATACCGGAATCAAACATCGGTAGTCCAAAAGTAAAGCTCATCACACACAAACATAAGTACTAAAAATGAAAGGACTAAACAATGTCCATGGAAAGAGTATTAAAGTATAGATAATGCATAAAGTAAAGAAAGGCTAGAAAGCTTCCAGTCCATATGCACGTACGCTTAAAGTCTACGAGCGTCCCTGAGTACCTGCCGTTTTGGGAACATGAAAAGGAAAACAGCTGAGCAATACACTCAGTGCACGGATGTACAATAAAGCATGAATAGTATAAGCATATAAGCATATAACAGCGGAAGAAACTAAGTCCCGAATAACCCGGTTAAGTCTTAATAAAACTGGTTTTATAGTTTGAAAAGCCTTATGTTTATCTTGTAAAAACTGTTTAACATATTTTACCGTTAGCCAATATAGGTCATGAAAATCCACCGTGCATGAATACTGGGAGGGGTGACCTCATCATGCAAATTAGAGGGGCTGCCTCTAAATTAATATACTTGTTTTGGGTAGGAGGGATCATCTCCTTGTGAAGGATGCAAGGCACACACCACATTCACACTGAGTAATCTGCTGAAAAACATGTAACTAGGATGCACCCATACGCCCCACATGATAAATATAATAATATGGCCAAAAGCTGAAGGGACGCCACGAGCAATCACTCCGCCGTGGGGAAGTCATAACACCAGTGCCTCTAGTATTATGGTTATGGTACCTCCATAACTAGGTGAAACTGGTCATGCATGTATATGGCTTTAGGTATTCTAATTAAACATAAGCAATCAAACATATAAACTTATACTATGGGAAAACAGTTGGCTGCATACGCGGAATCCTAATAAGGAAAGAATGTCCATACTGAAAGGACGAGAATCCGTACCTTATGTCCAGTGAACGAAGAAGACGAACGGAAGAGAGTCCTACTTCGGTATCACTAATGCTACATAAATACATACGTATATAAGTATCTGATTTCTACATACGTAACTGGTTTTATGTCATGTCTTAGCTTATTTTATACGTTCATGTCACGTTTTACTGTTTTAAGCTTTATATTGTGTTTATCTTATATTCTGTCTATTTTGTTTAAGTATTACTTGTATTTCATGTATTATTATACTTGTTGTGTAATTTTAAGTAACTTTCTAAAAATAGCAGGTTTCCTAAAATAGAAAGTTTCCAAAAATAGAAAGTTTTCAAAAATAGAATTACTGCTTAAAATAGATAAGTTTCTAAAAATAGAACGTTTCCATAAATAGATTAGCTGCCTTAATTAAACAAGTTTCTAAAAATAGAAAGTTTCCATAAATAGATATAAGCCGGTTAAATAAGCTAATTATATAAGCTTAAGTGTTTTCTGATTATTATTTTAAGTCATGTAGTTATAAAGTATAGTTTATTAATTATTACATGTAAATTAAATAAACTATAGGTTAAAAGTATTTAACTAAATATATCATGTTTTTAATTAAATAAAGGTAAGATACTTAGGTTAAAACATGCATTATTAATTATTAATAATATAACCTAAGTCATGTTAATTAATTAATTATAGTCATGGTTTTAATAATTAAAATAATTATAAGGTCTAATAAAATATAAATACTTAGGTTAAAATTCATGATCTAATAATTAAATTTATAACCTAAGTCATGTTAATTAAATTAATCATGTCATGTTTTATTAATTTAATTTTAACACATAACTAGTAAAATCATAAACCTTAAAAATAATCTATGAACCGGACCCGTGACTAGAAACCATGAACCGGACCCGTAATCAACATCATACCCCGACCAAGGTCGGGGTTCCCCTTGTTTTGGCTGCTGCCGTGGGACCACCACCACCATACCGAGACCATATGGTCTCGGTGGTGGGTAATAAGCCAAGCTGAGACCCCTTAGGGGCTCGGTTAGGCGTCGGCTAGACCACAACACACCTAAAGACCCTTGTTTGATTTACCCCATAATCCTTAACATGTTTAGAATAATTGTTTTTAATTAGTTTAATTAAAAATACCATGATTTTATGTGATTCAATAAATCAAAACATAAAGAAAAAGGTTAAAAAGTTATACCGAATATGTGGATCAATTAAGGATGAACACACAGGAACACTTGCACAATTTCCAAGATCAAAATAAACCCGAACACCCCCTTTTGTTTCCTTGAATCCGGCGGCCAAAGAGAAGGAAGAAGAAAAGATTTAGGGTTTTTGTTATTTCTTGATTTTGTGAATAATGACACAAGTTTTTCCTAATTCCCTTGTTTAGTAAAATTATTATGGGCTTGGCCCATGTCTTTGGTGTAGCCGCGGGTAGGGGCCCCACATGGGGTAACCTGTACTTTTCTCGAGTCTAAATATTATAGTGTGTGTTCGTGTTTTATCGTGTTTGTGTTTTATGTATTCTTATTAATTATTAACCGTGACTTAATATATTTATTCGTGTTCGTAATAAGTATATATACGTAAATAATATTATCTCGTGATTAAATTACGTTCATGATTTCATGATCGCATGTTCGTGATTATAATTATTATTTAAATAATTATCGTGTGTTCATACGTAATAAATACTTATCGTGTTCTAACACGTACGTAATACTTAAAATTCTTATACGTGAAACGTAACGTGCTATAAAAGGAAAGTTTTAATCTTGTACGTACGATCTAAAGGGTACTATTCATGGTAAAAGCATGCGGGTTTTACAACTCTTCCCCCCTAAGAAGAATAATTCGTCCCCGAATTATAGATAAAGTAAATTGGAAAAGAAGAACATACCCGAATTCAAAATATGAAATGAGGGTAAGAAGCCCGGATAGACTCCTCTGTTTCCCAAGTGGCTTCCCGCTCGGTATGATCCCTCCAAAGGATTTTGACGAATGGAATCACCTTCCTTCTCATGACTCGTTCTTGTCTGTCAAGAACTCGTTCGGGTTCTTCTATGAAAGTGAGATCTTCACGTATCTGTTCCAGTGGATATTGAACCATGTGAAGGGGATGATACTGGTACCCTCTGAGTAAGGACACATGAAACACATTGTGTACATGCGAAGGCTGTGGAGGTAACGCTAAACGGTAAGATACTTCACCGACTCGTTCAATGATATCAAACGGTCCGATGAAACGAGGACTGAGCTTCCCTTTAACCCTGAAGCGTCTAACACCACGTGCCGGCGAAACCTTAAGAAACACGTGATCTCCTACATTAAAATGTATGTCCCTACGATGCTTATCGGCGTAACTCTTCTGCGTGACCGTGCTTCTTGAAGTTTCTGCTTAGCTACTGCGACCCTCTCATTAGTCATCTCTATGATATCTGGTCCTTCAAGTGTTCGCTCACCAACCTGATCCCAGCAGATTGGGGCGCGACACTTTCTACCATACACCATCTCGAAAAGAGCACACTTGATACTTGCGTGCCAACTGTTGTTGTATGCGAACTCCACCAAACAGATATAATCGTCCCAATCACCCGTCCATTCCAACGCACATGACATCAACATGTCTTCCAATGTCTGAATCGTTCGCTCCGACTGCCCGTCTGTTTGAGGATGAAAAGTCGTGCTAAGCTTAAGTTGTGTACCCCAAGCTTTCTGCAGACTCTTCCAAAATCGCGAAGTGAATCGAGGATCTCTGTCTGCGAAGATGCTAGATGGAGCACCGTGGAGTCTCATGATCTCTCTTCTATACGTATCGGCGAGTTTAGTGACCAAATCTTCCTTGCAGATCGGTAAGAAATGAGCTGATTTGGTAAGTCGATCAACGATAACCCAAATTGCATCGTGCTGCCTCTTGGTTGGCGGAAGACCAGTAACAAAATCCATGGTGATTTTGTCCCACTTCCACTCTGGAATATCTAACGGTTGAAGGAGACCGCCAGATCGCTGATGCTCGATCTTAACCTGCTGGCAGGTAAGACATTTGGAGACGTAAGTGGCAACATCCTGTTTCATACCACTCCACCAAAAGTACTGCTTGATATCATGGTACATCTTAGTTGAGCCAGGATGTATAGAGAATGGGGAGCTATGAGATTCAGCTAACAAGGCTTCCCGGATTTCTTGATCATCAGGAACACAAAGTCTCGTGCCCTGCCATACGATACCATCTGCATCTACTCTGAATTCCGTCTGCTTCTCCAAATTCTGAACTATCGCCCGGATTTCTCCATCATCTTTCTGAGCTTCCTTGATCCTAGAGAGTAACTCGGGTTCCACTCTAAGATTAGCCCAGTAACCGTGTTGTCCACGTACCATGATCTCTATGTCTAGTCGCTCCAAGTCTCTTATGATTTCCTCCTTAATCTTAATGTCGTTGTTCATTCCGGACTTCCTGCTAAGTGCATCTGCTACTACATTCGCCTTTCCGGGATGATACTGTAGATTAATTTCATAATCCTTCAACAGCTCTAACCATCTCCTCTGCCTCATGTTCAATTCACGCTGAGTGAAGATATACTTCAAGCTCTTATGGTCCGTGAAAATGTCACATGATTCTCCATATAAGTAGTGCCTCCATATCTTCAATGCAAACACGACTGCAGCAAGTTCCAAGTCATGCGTGGGGTAATTTTCTTCATAAGGCTTAAGCTGCCGTGAAGCGTACGCGATCACTTTCCCATGTTGCATGAAAACACAGCCAAGTCCCTTCCCCGATGCATCACTGTAGATTTGAAATCCACCCTTACCAGATGGGAGAGTAAGAATAGGTGCAGATACTAACTTCTGCTTCAGTTCTTCAAAGCTCTTCTCTCGTTCTTCAGTCCAGACGAATTTCTCCCCTTTCCGCATCAGTTTGGTCAATGGTAGTGCTAGGCGGGAAAAGTTCTCCACGAACCTACGGTAATAGCCAGCTAAGCCTAAGAAACTGCGGACTTCAGTCGCTGATGTCGGCCTCGGCCACTTAGTAATAGCCTCAACCTTCGTTGGATCCATAGTGATTCCTTCTGTTGATACAATGTGACCTAAGAATGTCACCTTGTCTAACCAGAACTCACACTTGGAGAATTTAGCATACAGCTGCTTCTGGCGAAAAATCTTTAGTACTGTACGAAGATGGTCTTCGTGTTCCTTCTTGGACTTTGAGAAAATCAGGATGTCATCGATGAAGACAATGACGAACTTGTCCAGAAATTCATGGAAGATTTTGTTCATCAAATCCATGAACATTGCTGGAGCATTGGTCAGGCCGAATGGCATGACTACAAATTCGTAGTAGCCATAGCGGGTACGAAAAGCAGTCTTGGCGATGTCCTGCTCCTTAACCCATAGTTGATGATAGCCTGACCTAAGATCAATCTTGGAGAAGTGTTTGGCCCCTTGGAGTTGGTCAAACAGATCGTCTATACGCGGCAGTGGATACCTATTCCTGATAGTAATCTTGTTGAGCTCGCGATAGTCTATGCAAAGACGCATACTGCCGTCCTTCTTCTTAACAAATAAGTCTGGTGCGCCCCATGGAGATGCGCTCGGTCGAATGAAACCTCGTTCTAGAAGTTCTTGTAGTTGATCCTTCAGCTCCTTTAACTCTATGGGAGCCATGCGATAAGGAGCCTTGGAAATCGGTTCAGCTCCTGGGATGAGCTCGATATTGAATTCCACTTCTCGTGCAGATGGTATGCCCGGAAGTTCTTTTGGGAATACATCTTGGAATTCTGACACTATTGGCTTATCCTGAATTGATGGAGATTCAGCATCCATGTCGTGAACCATAGCTAGATAACCCTCGCAGCCATGTGACAGTAGTACACGCGCTTGCAGGGTAGATATGATTTGTACAGACCTTTCGGGTACGAACCCGTTGTGAATGTACTCTGGTGCATTAACATTACCGAAGATGACTTGATATGAATGGCAGTCTATGGTAGCATGATGCTTGGATAGCCAATCCATGCCCAAAATCATGTCAAAGTCATTCATGTCCAGCGGAAGTGCGTCAACAGGATGAACCTTTTCATCAAACTCTAGGGGAATACTCTTGTATACATGGGTGATTAATACAGAGTCCCTCAAGGGCGTGGAAATACTGAGTCTATTATCAAGTGGCATGGGGAGCATCCTAATGTTCTTGGCATAAGTAGTATAAATGACCGAGTGAGTAGCACCCGTATCAAATAGAACACACGCAGCTTGACCATACATATACAAGATTCCAGTGATGGTACCTGTAGACTTGTTGGCCTGATCTCGAGATGTCGTGTAGACACGTCCAGTGGTAGGAGGCGGCTTGGTATCAGCATGTCCCGATGTGCCCTCCATCTCGCCCTTACGGCAGTCCTTCATGCGATGGCCAGGAAGACCACACTTGAAGCATGCGTCGGTGTCGCGACGACATGGCCCTGGGTGCCTATGGTGGCAAGTAGAGCAAAGAGGATGAGTATATCCTCCAGCAGGTGCGCTGGCTGGCTGAGGACCTGATAAAACATTTTACATGAGACATGATAATAGGGTACAAAGGACAATGCGAAGAATCGTAAGATTGAATACCAGTGATAGCTGGACGGCTAGGCTGTGAACCTCTCTGGTTCTGGTCCCTACCGTTTCCATGGTTTCTGGTAGAAGATTTGCTAAAGTGTCAGAATTATGAGTTATAACATGAAATCATAAGAAAATGCGTAAGTATTAGGACTTGCTGCCGTTGGAGTGTCCAGCGTTGTTACGGTAATTATCATTACCGCCACGCCTATTTGTAGCAGAACGGTCGTTAGTCTGACCGTTTCCCTTGGGCTGATTAGGCTGCTGCTGAGTAGCCGGCTGAGACCGGTCCCCAGTTTTCTGCCTGGAAGATACAATTTAAAGAGATGAATAATTGACATATACAGATAGAATACAGATTGGTCACCACTTGAATACGAATGTTTACCTCTTGTCGGGTTTCTCAGCTTCCCCGAACTCATGTCTCTCATGCAACATCTCCAGCTTACGTGCCGCATCGGCCACTTGCGCTACTGTGTTGAACGTAGCACACACCAAGTTGTTTGCGACCGATCTGCGAAGAGCCCACCTAAAGTGGTGTGCCTGCTCTTCAGGAGTACCTGCCGCTGCACCAAGGAAACCAGCTAAGCGAAGAAAGCGCTGCATGAACTCGTTGCTATTCTCCCCAGCTCTCTGTCGAATCCCATGGTACTCCCACTTAAGCTTGTCTTGCTCAGCCTTGGGAAAGAACTGCTCCATCACCCTATCTCTGAACTGAGCCCATGTCAAACTAGCCACCCAATTACCACCTCCCTCAGACTGCTTCAATGCTAACCACCAGTTTAACACATCGCTTTCGAACCGGTAACATGTCAACCTCGCCTTGAACACGGGGTCACAACCCATAGCATCGAAGATCTTCTCGATGTGAGCCAACCAGCTTTCAGCTTCACTGGGGCTATCTGTTCTCTCGAAAGCTCGAGGACGGAGCTTGTTGACTCTCTCCAGCCATATTGCCAATGTCACTGGAGGAGGAGGAGGTGCTTGGTTTTGCTGCTGATTGTTGGCAGCCTGAACCTCAGCCCTGATGTCATTCCTCAGTTGAGGAAGCAAAGCTTGCATTGCAGCTTGGATTGCTGCATTGAGTTGTTCCTGCTCGCGTGTGAGAACCACCTGACAGTATAACATAAAACATATGATTAAACAGATCAAAACATAAAATATGTATACATGAAAAAAATTTATACCAATAAATCAAGAGAAAAAATTTTATGCCAGAAAATTTATATATGAATGCATGATGCAGTTTTATGAAAACTTTTGTATGCTCGAGAGTGAACGCCTATGGACAGTTCACCCAAAATAAAAGACATGGCGAGGGGACACCTATGGGTCGGTCCCAAATTTAAAAGTTTCGATAAAACACATGCGACTAAATAGGGCTAGTCCTGTACCAACCGTTACTTAGTCATAAACCTGTGACAATGACATATATATGTATGCATGAAAATGATGAATGCATGAAAACCGACTGTCAGTTCTAGGAAGACCGTAGTGACTACCCACTAATCACAGGTCATATTTTGAGAGCCTACAGGTCGAAGCCTTGGCTCTGATACCATAATCGTAACACCCCATTTTGATAAATGGAATGTCACACATAATTATGGTGTGTCATCAGAGCATACAAGGATAAATGTCTAAAACATTACATGACCATAAAAAGGAAATACCAGAATTAAACATCGGTAGTCCAAAAGTAAAGCTCATCACACACAAACATAAGTACTGTAAATGAAAGGACTAAACAATGTCCATGGAAAAACTATCAAAGTATAGATAATGCATAAAGTAATGAAAGGCTAGAAAACTTCCAGTCCATATGCACGTACGCTTAAAGTCTACGAGCGTCCCTGAGTACCTGCCGTTTTGGGAACATGAAAAGGTAAACGGCTGAGCAATACGCTCAGTGCACGGATGTACAGTAAAGCATGAATAATATAAGCATATAAGCATATAACAGCGGAAGAAACTAAGTCCCGAATAACCCGGTTATGTCTTAATAAAACTGGTTTTATAGTTTGAAAAGCCTTATGTTTATCTTGTAAAAACTGTTTAACATATTATACCGTTAGCCAATATAGGTCATGAAAATCCACCGTGCATGAATACTTGGAGGGGTGACCTCATCATGCAAATTAGAGGGGCTGCCTCTAATTTAATATACTGGTTTTGGGTAGGAGGGATCAGCTCCTTGTGAAGGATGCAAGGCACACACCACATTTACACTGAGTAATCTGCTGAAAAACATGTAACTAGGATGCACCCATACGCCCCACATGATAAATATAATAATATGGCCAAAAGTTGAAGGGACGCCACGAGCAATCACTCTGCCGTGGGGAAGTCATAACATCAGTGCCTCTAGTGTTATGGTTATGGTACCTCCATAACTAGGTGAAACTGGTCATGCATGTATATGGCTTTAGGTATTCTAATTAAACATAAGCAATCAAACATATAAACTTATACTATGGGAAAACAGTTGGCTGCATACGGGAAATCCTAATAAGGAAAGAATGTCCATACTGAAAGGACGGGAATCCGTACCTTATGTCCAGTGAACGAAGAAGAGGAATGGAAGAGAGTCCTACTTCGGTATCACTAAAGCTACATAAATACATACGTGTATAAGTATCTGATTTCTACATACGTAACTGGTTTTATGTCATGTCTTAACTTATTTTATACGTTCATGTCATGTTTTACTGTTTTAAGCTTTATATTGTGTTTATCTTATATTCTGTCTATTATGTTTAAGTATTACTTGTTTTCATGTATTATTATACTTGTTGTGTAATAATAAGTATCTTTCTAAAAATACCAGGTTTCCTAAAATAGAAGGTTTCCAAAAATAGAAAGTTTCCAAAAATAGAATTACTGCTTAAAATGGATAAGTTTCTAAAAATAGAAAGTTTCCATAAATAGATTAGCTGCCTTAATTAAACAAGCTTCTAAAAATAGAAAGTTTCCATAAATATATATAAGGTGGTTGAATAAGCTAATTATATAAGCTTAAGTGTTTTCTGATTATTATTTTAAGTCATGTAGTTATAAAGTATAGTTTATTAATTATTACATGTAAATTAAATAAACTATAGGTTAAAAGTATCTAATTAAATATATCATGTTTTTAATTAAATAAAGGTAAAATACTTAGGTTAAAACATGTATTATTAATTATTAATAATATAACCTAAGCCATGTTAATTAATTAATTATAGTCATGGTTTTAATAATTAATTAATTATAAGGTCTAATAAAATATAAATACTTAGGTTAAAATTCATGATCTAATAATTAAATTTATAACCTAAGTCATGTTAATTAAATTAATCATGTCATGTTTTATTAATTTAATTTTAACACATAAGTAGTAAAATCATAAACCTTAAAAATAATCTATGAACCGGACCCGTGACTAGAAACCATGAACCGGACCCGTAATCAACACCATACCCCGACCAAGGTCAGGGTTCCCCTTGTTTTGGCTGCTGCCGTGGGACCACCACCACCATACTGATACCATATGGTCTCGGTGGTGGGTAATTAGCCAAGCCGAGACCCCTTAGGGGCTCGGTTAGGAGTCGGCTAGACCACAACACCCCTAAAAACCCTTGTTTGATTTACCCCATAATCCTTAACATGTTTAGAATAATTGTTTTTAATTATTTTAATTAAAAACACCATGATTTTATGTGATTCAATAAATCAAAACATAAAGAAAAGGGTTAAAAAGTTATACGTGAATCAATTAAGGATGAACACACACGAACACTTACACAATTTCCAAGATCAAAATCAACCCGAACACCCCCTTTTGTGTCCTTGAATCCGGCGGCCAAAGAGAAGGAAGAAGAAAAGATTTAGGGTTTTTGTTATTTCTTGATTTTGTGAATAATGACACAAGTTTTTCCTAATTCCCTTGTTTAGTAAAATTAGTATGGGATGTCTTTGGTGTAGCCGAGGGTAGGGGGCCCACATAGGGTAACCCGTACTTTTCTCGAGTCTAAATATTATAGTGTGTGTTCGTGTTTTATCGTGTTCGTGTTTTATGTGTTCTTATTAATTATTAACCGTGACTTAATATATTTATTCGTGTTCGTAATAAATATATATACGTAAATAATATTATCTCGTGATTAAATTAAGTTCATGATTTCATGATCGCATGTTCGCGATTATAATTATTATTTAAATAATTATCGTGTGTTCATACGTAATAAATACTTATCGTGTTCTAACACGTACGTAATACTTAAAAAATTTATACGTGAAACGTAACGTGCTATAAAAGGAAAGTTTTAATCTTGTACGTACAATCTAAAGGGTACTATTCATGGTAAAAGCATGCGGGTTTTACAATAAAAACCCCCATATTTTTTTTAATCACGATCCCATTTTTATTTTTTAAAGTTATTATGTTAAATTAGTTTTAGGATAATCTTGTATTTTTCTTTTCTCCAGTATTCTAATCATTATTGATTATTAATAAAAGTTGGTTTATGTTTGATTAAATTCGTGTCTAACTTTCTGTTTAAACTAAATACTGTAATTTTATTCTTTGAACTGATTTGATATAATAATATTTGGGTTATTTGATGAAGCTAATTAATAGCTTCATTTAAATAATTAAAATAAATTTTGGGGAACAACTTTCCCCACTGGAAATTTGCTAAGGAAATATATGTTGTTCGAATGGTGATGGTAATGGTGATTGATGGTTTGATGATGGTTCATATGGAGGTTAATGGTGGTCTTGATTCGAGTTAAATGCCAGCTCAGCGCTGCGCATCTTCTCAAAGGATTCCTACAAAAGGTTCACTTCCCTTTATTCTTTATGTTATTTATAATTAGAATAATTTGTTAAGAGTTTTTAAGTTGAATGATAAATGGATTAGGGTTTTAGGATTATGATATAGTTTTTTATTGATACTGTTTGGTTAATTAATATAGTCTGTTTGACTAAGCTGTCAGTTTTAGTAGTATTTTAAATACAAGTTTTCATTGATTTAAATTACATAATTTGTTTAAATTCATTTTATGAAAGTTTTAAATAAATAAATAAAAACAAAATAAAAATTATTTTATTAATTTTAGAAATTTTAAATTGTTATTAAAAATGAATTTTTAAATAAGTTAGGTTTTTATTAATTTAGGTTTTTATAGAAATAGTTTTAAAATAGATTTTCTTTATAAAAAGTAAAAGTTAATTTTAAATAGATTTAATTAATTTTTAAGATTTTAAATAGTTTTTAAATTTGTTTAAATAGATTATATTTAAATAGTGTAAAAGTAATTTTAATTAAATAGATAAGTTTTAAATAAATTTTTAAATAGTTTAAATTTTAAATAGTTTTAATTTTAGATAATTGTTATTAGATTAAGTTTTGGGATACGATTCAGGTACTTAGGTTAAAAAATTGTAGGAGTAATTTTAGAAAAAAAACCGAAAACCAATTCAAATCGATTGTCCAGATTGAAACAAAACGTCTCAATTTCACTTGATCCTCGTGTACAACGAACTTGGATCATCAAAGTGTTTAATTAAATTCGTCTTCGACTTATTTGTGGTTTATTACCTTTTCCTAAGGGTAATTTCCTAAATTTGTCCTATATCGTATCTAATTAAAATACATCGACATTTCCTCATCACATCAAAATTTTTGGGGCCGCTGTCGGGGATCTTGTGTACGATTCGTTCGTGGAGATTTGTTGATCATTGATTTGAAGACCCTTTCCGTCCTCGGAAAGTTTTGTTATTTTTCTATTATTATAGTATGTATCGTTTTTCGTGTTTTTGTGATTATTATATTATATTGCGTAGAACAATGAATTTACCTACTTCCAAATAAGACCTTAGTTGGGATTTCATCACCTAGCTATTGTATTCGAATTTAAAACGAAAAAAGGCAAAATAGATAAATACTAATAAAAAGTTTGAACTCGATTTATACAAACTATAAGGTGGGTATAAGGCGGCGAGCTATAAAAGGCCGTCTAAGGAAAAAGGTTTTTAAGTGCTTTGTGCCACCTCGTTTTCCTGCTTGCTTGTGCGTATATTGAGAGGGACGACCGATTATTGGTTTGCCGACTCAAGTAGTATTAAATCTTATTTTTGTAGTTTACTTATTGAACCTCGAGACGTTTAGGTTTTCACCTATCGTTTCAAAGTCGACCGAGGGTAGATTACTTCCATAGTAATTATCCTTATTCCTTGTTTTTATCAATCTTTTTTATTGAGCAATACCAAATAAAATACCAAAAATAATCTTCTTCTTATCTAATTTCTTTTCTTCAACCCTCTAAAATTCTTGTCACGTTGGTTTATGTAATTACGATCTACTCGACTTTTGATTAATCACGATAGGCTTAAAAAAATTCCTCGTAGAAATAGAAATCATCAACAACGAATAGTGGAACCCGAGTTTCCACCTATTGTTGTAGAGATGGCCGATAACCGAACAATGGAGGAACTGCTCCGTGCACCCACCGAAGGGTATGGGGAAGCAATCGTTGTGCCGGCTATTTTGGCGGATCATTATGAGATTAAGACGGGTCTTTTATCACTCATTCGTGCCGACCAATTTCGTGGCAATGAGACCGATAACTCGCACTCTCACATTCGGAATTTTCTTCGTATTACCTCGACTCTCAAGTTTAGAGATGTGCCGAATGACGCGATTAAGCTCATGCTTTTTCCGTACTCGCTCGATGGTAACGCTAAGCTTTGGTATGAAAAAGAACCACCGGGTTCGATTTTGACATGGGATGATTTAGTGTCTAAGTTCATGAATGATTTCTTTCCACCATATAAAACAACTCACTTTAAGAATGAGATCACTAGATTTGAACAAAAAGTGCCTAAATCGTTTGGAGTTGCTTGGGAAAGGTTTAAAGATTTGTTAAGACAATGTCCACACCACGGTTTCTCGGAATTACACCAAATCAATACTTTTTATAATGGACTTAATATGGTTGAACAAGATTCTTTAAATTCCACCGCGGGTGGTAATCTTTTAAGAAAAACTCCGAGAGACGCGTGGGGTATAATTGAGAATAAGTCTAGAGTGCAATATTCACGAAACACACCAGTTGTTTCCAATGTGAATTCATCTAATACCGAGATTGCTAGATTGGACTCTAAGATCGATAATGGATTTGCTACATTGTTGAATGAGATTAGGAAGAATCCTCATGGAACGATTAATATGGTTGAGAATTTTTGTGTATCATGTGGTGGAGCACATCCGAATTATGCATGTTTAACCACGGGGGACTGATCAAGCTAGTGCTTTTGCCGCGACGGGAACTTATGGCCCTAACGGTCAAGCTCCTCGTCAAAATCATGTTGCTCCACCAGGTTTTCCACCGGTTCAAAATAGGTACAACAATGGGAATAATTTTAACCGTGGTAACCAATGGAATTTCAATCAAGGAAATGGATTTAATGGCAATCAAAACAATCAAGGTTTCACAACAATCAAAATGATTTGTCAGGCTACATTAAAACGAATGAGGCAAGTTTGAAAGATTTTCAAAATGGTTTTTAAGGACACATGAATACTTTGAAAAATGAATTTCAAAATACGATCAAGGGGCAAAATAACAAGATTGAGCTTAATCAAAACCGTATGCAACAAAGTTTGGAGCAAAGTCAAAATCGTATGAAACAAAGAATAGAGCAAAGCCAAAACCGTATGGAGGGAAATCTAGCTAAGTTTGAGAACAAATTTCTTTCGATGTTTGAGGGATTTATGTCCAAACCTTCCTCTTCTTCGGGTTGCTTACCTAGTAACACCATTCCAAACCCGAAGGGAGAGATTAAGGCCATCACCGTTTATGATGATTGTGATAATTTAGAAGATGTGATCGAGTTTAATCCTCCACCTAAAGAAACCTTTCTAGATGTTACCAAGGCTACTTTTAATATGAATAGTTCCGAGGTTTTCTTTGATTTCTTTCCTGAGAAATATGGAGACCCCGGTCAATTCTTGATACCTTGTGTTTTCAATGATCTTGGGGAATGCAAAGCTCTAACCGATCTAGGATCTAGCATTAACTTAATGCCCTTGTCTATTTGGAAAACTCTTGACTATGCCCCACTTAGTCCTACTTGAATGATCATTGAGCTTGCTAATGGTACCACCACCCATCCGGTTGGTATACCGGAAAATGTCATTGTTAAAGTGGGGATGTTTTTGTACTTAGCCGATTTTGCAATCGTTGATTATTAGACCAATCCTCGTGTGCCTATAATTTTAGGACGACCATTTTTGTGCACGGCTCAAGTTCAAGTTGATATGAGAAAAGAGGAGATATAATTGTTTTATGGGGATAAAAATATTGTTTTCAAACCGGAAAAAATTCCAAAATTTGTTGCTAAGAAAGTGGAAAGTGTGAAACTTGTTAAAACTATTGAATGTAACACAAACAAGGGATCTCTCTTCTACAAGGGTGTTTGGCCAATTATGGAACCCTCATTTCGTGAAGAATAAAAGTTAATTTCAAAGTGAAATGCTTGTTTTGTTGAAACGTGTTGTAATATTACCTCATCTTCGCTCACTCCACTCGAGGATGATGATAGTTATAAGATCTATAAGGAAATTGATGATTACCTTAGTGCACCATTTGATGCTAGTGAGTTTAATTGTGAGAATTTCGATCCCGAGGGAGATATTGGTTTAATTGAAAAATCGTTGAAAATGGACTCATTTCCACTATCTTCGAAGGACCAAATTGATGATTCTAAGGCACAATCTTCATTTGAAGAGCCTTTAATTCCTAACTTCACACCGAGTGAGGTTAGTGACTATTCGTTAGATGAGTTCGTCGATGAACTTGTTGATCCACTTCCACGGGGAAGTGAAGACGTTTTCGATATCGAAATCGAGCGTGATTCTCATGTTTTACCTACCATTTTCGAAGAGTTCTCCGGTGAACTTTCTTCTAATCAGAATGATGATCTTGTATCCGAGTGTGACACACTTGATACTTTGTCGGATATTTCTTGTGATGACAAGATTGATGACACTTTTGTGACTTACTCAAATCCTCTCTTTGAAGCTTCAATGAACAATAATCCATTGTTTCAAGAGGATTTTGAGAGCATTATACCTCCTACATCTCACAACCTTTGTGATGATGAGCTCTTCATTAAGGAGTTTGATGAGTTACTTTCCATAGACATTCCTTCAGAATTTGAGGAAGAGTCTAATGACGGTGATGAAAATCCTTGGTTTGATCACCCGATTTATGATGATGATAATGTTGACCCGAAGGGAGAAATTATTTTTACTCCAATTCTCTTTCCCACTCGCTTTGATCTTAATGTGCGGGTTTTTCATGCGACTCATTTTGAGTACCATGACCCCTTTATTCACATTCATAAGAGTGATAAGGTCAACAAAGTCATGCAAGTTGATGCCACTATTGTTGAGACTTTTATCCCACCATTACCATGTGCTTTATATGATCTTGGATTAGCATAGGGGGACGACACCGTGTTGTCTATTCCTTTCTCACCCGAGGACGAGGTATTCGACCCCGGAATCATTGATTTAGGGAAATCTCGGCCTTTCACCGATGCAATAATTGAAAGATTTTTCGATCATCTTGGTGCGAGTTTATCTCGGGGAGCATGTTATATCCATATCATGATTTGTGACCACCATCTCTTTTTGGAGATTTATGTTGGAGTTGTATCTTTTCGTTTGTCATCCGACAACGAGGATGTAATCTTTGACCCCGGCATCGTGCTTTATTATGGATTTTATTCCAATATGCCGGCTTTCACCATTTTGCCTAAGGACTAATGAATGCGGGGATCGAATCGAGCTCATGACTCGGTTAACAAAAACGAGGTGCCTTGTGGGGGAGTCCCATACATTCTATCTTCTCTTTATTTTCTAACACTAATAAGGCTTGATTTTTCAAGCTCGTGCTCGTGTTTTGTTGTGTTGTGAATCTTAGGTATGACCCCAATAATTGAAGACTCTCGTGTTCGGTTTTTGCCGGTCCACTTGATCTTCCATTCTTTGATTGTCAAAGGGGCACACTCTCTATCCTTCGATTTTTATTGACTAACGTTTTATCTTGAAGCATAATTAATAAACAGCTTATAGATTTGCGTGCTCTTTCCATGTTAGGACTTTTGCATTAGACTCTTCGTGTTCTAGTAAGGGGTGTTACTCTTGAGCTAAGAAACATTGAGGACAATGTTTGGTTGTAGCATGGGGGAGTCAATCGATATAATCGCTTGCAATTGCGTTTGTCGTGTCTATACGTAATCGTTTTCTCGTTTTTCATAAAAAATTTAAATTTTTAGTGTTATTTTAAGTTTTAATAAAGAAAATAAGTGCTTTTGACACAAATGTAGGCTTTCCGTTGGTGAAAATAAAAACAATTTTTGACTCAACTCGGTTTTTACCTTAGCTTTTTCCTTAACGTGTTTGAATCAAGTTTTGCTAGGCTTTTATATAGGGAACTTTAAAACACGAAAGTCTTAACTCATACGGGTTTAAGAACGATAACTTTTCGCAAGTTCCTATCATTGATCCTAGAAAGTTGTTTATCAAGGGAACTTTAAAACGCAAATTCTAAAACTTTAAAAAGTCTAAGAAGATGCAAGATCCTATAGGTGACTTGAAAACCCAAAACTTTGATTTAATAGGCTAAGTATCCATTAATTTCATATTTTTGAAGTTTTACAATATAGAGAACAAGAGATGATATAGTTTAATCATAAGTTTTTAAGGTTAATTCTTCCTTGTGTCAGTATTTTTGTGTTTGATTTAATCTCTTCGTATTTATTTTTCACGCTTGAATTATTAATTGCTTAATAAATGAAGTTTTTAGCGGTTTAGGCTTAATATCTTAACTCGTAACTCCTTCTTTTTCTTCACTTGTAATTAAAGTGAGAACACATTAAGGGTGTCAGCGTCATGGACTGTTGATCAAGGGATTACGGAAATTTGGCTTACTATAAATATCATAATAATAAGAAGAATAAATAAAAACATGTTCTCTATGAGCCTTCGGGTGGGAGTCATGTAGCACTAACCTTGTCATTTGAGCCTTAGGGTGTATGGCATGGGGACGTGTTTAATAAAAATTGCTTCATCATCATGAGCCATAAGGTGGGATGGTGAATGTCAATTCCCTTATTTTTGTCCAAGGAGCCTTCTGGTGTGGATTATAAATAAGGAGCACGATTACATCTTAAAGAGCCACAAGGTGATATGATATAATTGTTGCTAACTCCATCAATAAGGTCATAATTGACTTTGGAGGATTTATTGTTGCTTTTAAGTAGTCCTATTAGCCAAATTTCGGATCCGGGGATTTATCCCTCAAATCGTGTTAGTTATCCTTGATGTGGGCTTTCTTTAGTGACAACGGTTTTTGAAGTCGAGGTTAGGTTTTGAGTGTTGAGTTTGCACCGTTTTTGCCTTCATTTTTGGATTAATAAATATCAAATAAGTCAAATGAGCCTTTGGGTGAATGACAATAATTTAAAATCTAGAGATACAATTAGGAATAAAAAGGAGATTGAGTTTAACACAAATTACTTGTAGTTATCTTAACTTTGGGACTTATGATTGACAATGATCTTGTTTTTAAACTTGTCATGGAAAAGTGAAAAGTCGAGGATGATGAATCTATTTGAGTTTTATGATCCTAAAAGTTTTTTTTCAAATAATGAAAGCTTTACATTATGACTTTGCAAAATAAAAGTGTCAAAAGTTGAATAAAAGTGTAGTTAGTAGCTTTATTTTATCACTGCGTGAGGACACGACAATTGCTTAGCAAGGGGGAGTTTCGTGTTTCTTGAATTTTCCAACGTATTACGTTTTCTTGTATTCTTATATGTAAATCCTGAGATCATGATAGTTTTAATAAATTATACTTTTCAAGTTTTCTGATCATTGATAAATACTTTATCTGGAATTATAAAATTCTTATTTTATTTTTCCATACTTATTTAAATCAAAGTTTTGATTTAAAATCACCCGCGTGCGTTTTACAACGAGTTTATTCAAAATCAATGTACAACGAGAATTCAGAGTGATCGCGATACCGACGGATGCCCGAAATTTTACATTTTATTATCTATTGTTTCGATAATTAATATATTCGATGGTTTCATTTTAATTACGTATTAAGTCATGTCGGGAAATCATATAATCATTTTTATGATGCATTGTAACTTTTGAAAAGTATTTTTACGAAACCCGAGCCCCGTAAATATTTTCAATATTTACCAATAACCATTTTCTACCCTTTAAATTATTAATTGTTTTTAAGCCCACAAGTTTCAAAACTTGGCAAATCTAGCCCCTCCACTACCAACATATATAAGCTCATTTTTCTTCCACTTTTCACATAACTAAACAAGATAAAAAAACATACACAAATCCTCCCACCTCCACCCTCTTGCCGCCACTTTATCACCATAAAACACCATCATCCACCATGATTTAACAAAAACAAAAATTAGACCCATGTTCCAAATCTTCTTGTCATTCTAATGATACAAAAATTTCATACATGCATCATGTTTTCAGTATCTTATAATTTTGTGGTTGGAAAGTGTTTAAATCATCATGCATGTGATGATCTTGGTAAGATCATCACTTTTTGATCATAAAAAGTTATAATTTTTATCTTTGATTTTTGTCAAATTTGTCATGCAAGTGTTTTTAGGAGTGTTTGGTAGATGGTTATGATATTTGAGTGATCCGCTAGGTATGGGAATGATTAGCTTTGGTGGAAAAATTGATTTGTCATGTTTTCTAAAAGGGTATTTTGGGACAGCAGCTTATAACAGATTGTTTCGTGGGTTTAAGTTTTGATATAGGCTGAGATTATTTGAAACTGATCTATAGTTTTCCGAGACGCTCATTTTGACATAAGATAGAGGTTCTAACTCATTACGAGTCAAAAGTTATGCTAGTTTTAGTATTCGTGTACCGGGAGACGCAAGTCGGCACAATCCGAAATTGTGGCTGATTTTGGGTTGACTCTCGGGGACTTTAGGCTTGGTTAAATAAATGTAACTACTGGTTTTCAAAGTTTATAAACATAATTTGATGAGTCTATTAGTGGTTTCAAAAGACGGATTGTCGAGTTAGTACTTTTAAAGTTGTCCAAACGGTTTTATAAAACAAGTATACAATTCTGTCCCAAATTTTAGGGTCGAGTATAGTGTCGAGCTGATGGGTTTTAAAGTGTGAACTTTGGCTCAAATTTTGGTGAGGTCTTATACAGGTTATAAGTGACATTGACACCAATTTTCATCTAAATCGGACAAGTCTAGATAGGGTAGATCGGTGTGTACATTCGGGTGGTACTTGCTGATTTTATTTTGGACACTTACGCTCTGTTCTGGAGTTTTTTTTAAAGAATAGAAAGGGATGGGATGGGAAGGGATGGGAAGAGACCATATGACCAAGAAAGACAAGTGTCATAATTCATGTTCTTTAGTTTATATTTTTAATTTAGAGGAAAGGAAAAGGAACCTAACATAATTACTAAGCTACTCCCAAATTATCCTTTATTTTTACAAGCTCATGCTAGCTTTACATATATGTGTTATAACTTTTTTCTGATTCCAGTTTCTGAAACTTATTCACCTTTACATTACTTGAAGTGATTATACCAATATGCATTCTTAAAAATCTGGGGCAAAGAAAATACATACAAAAACACTACTGACATGTTAACTTTTGAAACCTATTTAATGTTTTAGACCGAATATTATGCATATTGAACTTGTTGGGAATAAAATATGGGTCAGTTCACTAGACGCTGATAAGAAGAATGTCAACGCTGATAGGATGACATTGGACACTGACAGCCAAGCGTTGACATTGAAGAAGTCAACGCTGACAGCCTTGAAGATTGACACTGATGGAATATCTTCATACGTATCTTTTGTTTATTTGTTTCTTTATTTATGTATGGTAAAGATAAGCACAACATTGTATTTTCTATTATTATCTTTACCTAGAATAGTTGATTCGTATCTTATTGTACAAGACTTCTTGTTCTATAAAAGAAGGTCTTTTAGGTTAAAGTCATATATCAGTTTTCATAAGTATTCGCAAGTTAAACTCTTTCATTGTAACCAAGTACGATCATTCTAATACAAGTGAAAGTTTGTTTAACATCTTTGTGTTTTAGATCAAGTGTTAATTCCGCATAACACTTTGTTACTTTATTCATAAGCAAAGGTTTCTCTACGTGTAGTACTTGATCTAATCTCGTATACACAAAGCTTAATCGATCTAAGTTTGGGATCAACAAGTGGTATCAGAGCTTGTTGAGAAACTTTTGATCTTTAAGTAA
The DNA here is from genome assembly GCA_025667525.1 of Glebionis coronaria. Taxonomy (NCBI): domain Eukaryota; kingdom Viridiplantae; phylum Streptophyta; class Magnoliopsida; order Asterales; family Asteraceae; genus Glebionis; species Glebionis coronaria. Next base: position 603,231,490 of record CM046875.1, on the reverse strand, counting down.
CGCTAGAACCCTAAAACACCAAAAACCCTAAAAACCCTAAAATTCTCAAAACCCTAAAAACATCATGTCTGGCACAGATCAACCTGCTTCTTTGCTACAAAACAACTCCTCAAACCCTAGTATCAAAATTCCCATGTTTGATGCCAGGAACTTTGAGCTTTGGAAGTCCAATTTTGAGCAATACATAGCTATTCATGACTACACTCTTTGGGAGATTATCGAATATGGGAACACATTCGATAAAGCAGCAAAGATTACTGCTGCAATTGCCACAAGGACAGTTGTTCCTAATTGTCCTGAAGCTGATAAGGTGGAAAAGCCTGGAGATGGGAGAGCTGTAGCTGTTGAAGATATAGCCAAGAAGAGGGTGGACATGAAAATCTTGAACATCTTGAAACACGCCCTAGGTCATGAGAATCAGCACAAATACAAACGCTTTGAGTCTGCAAAAGAGCTTTGGGAAGCTCTTGAAGTAGCACATGGTGGCAATGCTGACACAAAAGAAGAAAAGAAGAAGCAACTCTTGCATGAGTATGCTGTCTTTAAAGCTCAACCTAATGAGAATCTCAGCAGTGTGAGAAGTAGACTTCTTGACATCACAAGTCAACTTTCCTTCATGGGAACACAGATTGATGACCCTGAATTGAATGCTACTTTTCTCAAAAGCCTTGGTGATGTATGGAAGATTGAGACAAGATCCATTCTTGTCAATAACACTCACAAGACCTCCAGGTTTGATGACATCTTCAACAAACTAAGACTGTTGGAGAATGAATGGCAATTGGATAATGATAATAAATCTTCCAGTAGCAACATGGCCTTCTTCTCACAAAGTGAAGGCCAATTTGATTCCATGAACTTCTATGGACATCCAGCCACTGGATCTCAATGTGTCAACGCTGGATCTCATTCTGTCAGCGCTGGATCATATCCTGTCAACGCTTTGTACTCAAGCGCTGACACACACAATCATGGCGCTGATAGAATTAAACCTGCTGGTTTTGATCTAGATACTGTGTGTGCATTCATTGCTTCTTTGCCCAGTGATTCAAGGATTACATATGAAGATCTTGAGCAGATAAGTGATGAACAATTGGAAGAGATGGACATCAAGTGGACTATGGCTCTTGTAAGCTTAAGAGCAAACAGGTTTAATAAAAGGTTCAAGAAGAAGATGACCTTTAATGCTAAGGATGTTGCTGGCTTTGACAAGTCCAAGGTTGAGTGCTACAACTGTCATAGGATGGGGCACTTTATGAGGGAATGTAGATCTCCAAGAAGATCTGATGCTGGGAAGCCTTCTAGCCAAATGATTAAGAGCCCAGATCCCAAGGCCATGGTTGCTGTTCAACAAATTGATGGAGTTGGAGAATGGGACTGGAGCTGGATGGCTAAGAATGAGGAAGAGGACAGAGCTTTGGTTGCTGAAGTTAAAGAAGAGCATGCTGAATATGCTCTCATGGCACACTCCTCCTCTTCATCAGATAATGAGGTATATGATGATGCTTTCTGTTCTAAGGGTTGTCGTTTAAATACTGAAAAACTAAACCAAGAAATAGTAAAACTATTAGATGAGGCAAGTACTGAAAGATGCAAAGTATCTAATTATCAAATTGCTCTTACCCAAACAGAAAAGACAGTTGCTGAGTATAAGAAAATGGAGTTTGATTTAAAGGATCAAATAAATATCTTAAAACATGAGTTACATCAGAGTAAAGATGTTCAAGATATAGTAAATAGGGTTAATCTTGATTTGATAGCTCAGTTAGAGGAGGCTAACAAAAATAAAGATAATGTGAGTCTTAAAATCCAGAGATTTGATAAGGCCACACAATCCCTAGGAGAGTGTGTTAGTAAACAAAGAGACTCTAAGGATATGAGTGGGATTGGGATGAATAACTATAGTGGTGTTCCACCACCAGCTGGGGATTTCTATGGTGTCCAATCAAAGGACTTATCTTGGACTGGCTTGCCAGAATGCCAAGAGGAGGAATTTATTCCTCCACCTAGAGTGACTTCCCCAGTTGAGGAATACAAGCAAAAACTGACTGACCTAGATGAGTGGAAGAAAGCTAACCACACCTTGTTTGTTAAGGGAGGGTTGTTGTGTGAAAGTCCAAATGAGCCCACACCAATCAAGAGCCTTGATCCTAAACCTATTAAGATCACACACCCTACCACTGGCAAAGCTGTTGACCTTGGCCCACAAACTGTTAGAAAACCTAGTGTTAAGTATGCTGAGATGTATAGAAATACTAGGTCACCAAAAAGCCAAGTTAGTAACCATGGAACAGGCTTCTTTGCTTCTAGACCTAAGACTATGTCTAGAAAAGCTTGTTACACATGTGGTAGCTTCTCACATTTGGCATACAAATGTGTCAACGCTTCCAATGTCAACGCTGATAGGAACCATTTCAGCGCTGACAAAAGTCAACATAGGTCAAATACTGTCAGACCCAATACCTTTGTGAATAAAAGTTCACAAGTTGTTAGACCAGCCCCATTCTTTTCTAGAGGGTCTAACACACAAGGCCTAAGACCTTTTCAAAAGTCAAACACTTGGTCAAATAGGCAATGGGTTCCTGTAGCAAACCCTAGGTTCAACGCTGATAAGAGCAATCGGGGCGCTGACAAGAGAAATTTCAGCGCTGACAGACACACTGCTAAACCTAGGTATTTGCAACCACAGGGAAATAGGTCTAAAGCTTCTACTAGCTTAACATGGAGACCAAAACAAAACCAAAACCCTAATTCTACTGGTATTTCTATGACATGCAACAGGTTTCATTATATTTCAAAGGCATTGTCAACACCAATTGGGGTTAACTGGGAATTTCATTCAAACAGGGATGAAAATGGGGTTGTTATGAGAACCAAGTCTGTTCTTGTTGAACAACCAAATGAATCCAAGTCTTCCAAGGCTTGGGTTCCCAAAGAAAACTAATGTGTTTTCTTTATGTGCAGGGCATTCAGAAGAAGATCAATGATTATGGATACTGGGATAGTGGATGCTCAAGGCACATGATAGGAAAGGAAGACTATCTGACCAATTTCTCTCCTATTCAAGATGGTGATAAGGTATACTTTGGAGGGGGCTACGGCACCATCACAGGAAAAGGAACCCTTGTCACCAACAATCTACGGTTTGAGAATGTCTTCTTGGTAAAAGAACTGGATTATAATTTGTTTAGTGTATCACAAGTATGTGATAACAAAAATAAGGTTCTTTTCACAGATACTGAGTGCTTGGTGTTAAGCAAAGATTATAAGCTCCCTGAGGAAAAATACATAGATTTTAGAACACCAAGGCATAAAGACATATATAATGTGAATCTTAATGGAATTAAGGTAAATAATAAAATGTCATGTCTGTATGCTAAAGCCTCAGTAGATGAAAGTAATCTTTGGCACAGGAGATTAGGGCACATAAACTTTAAGAATATCAATAGACTTGTGAGGCTTGGTTTAGTTGATGGTTTGCCTGAAAAGGCTTTCCACAATGACCACTCTTGTGTTGCATGTCTTAAGGGCAAGCAGCACAAGGTCTCATTCAGATCTAAACAGGTGCACTCTAGTTCTAAACCACTTCACTTATTGCATATGGACCTCTTTGGTCCAACTAATATAGAAAGTTTGAAGGGTAAATCATATTGTTTTGTTATCACTGATGATTATTCCAGGTTTACATGGACTTTCTTTTTAGCCAAGAAAAGTGAAACTGCCCAAAGTCTGATTAATTTCATTACCCAGATAGAGAAGAAGAATGGTAATGAGGTCAAAATTATTAGAAGTGACAATGGGGGTGAGTTTAGAAATCAGTTGCTAGATGATTTTTGTGCCAAGAAAGGGATTACTAGGCAGTTTAGCATAGCTAGAACCCCACAGCAAAATGGGGTTGCTGAAAGGAAGAATAGGACCCTTATTGAAGCAGCCAGAACCATGTTGGCTGATGCCCACTTTCCTATAGCCTTTTGGGCTGAAGCTGTTAACACAGCTTGTTATGTTCAAAATAGGGCATTGGTCAACAAAATACATAATAAGACACCTTATGAGTTACTTTGGGGAAGGAAGCCAAATATTGGCTTTCTCAAGCCTTTTGGATGTCATGTAGTTGTTTTAGAAACTAGTGAGGCCCTAGGTAAATTTGATTCAAAAGGTGATGAAGGCTACTTCATGGGTTATTCAGTGCAGAGTAAAGGATATAGGGTTTACATTAAAAAGGAAAAACGTATACTTGAAAAAGTACATGTTAGGTTTTTAGAAAGTAAACCTAGTGATCCTGAAAGTGGTCCAAATTGGTTGTTTGACTTAGAACCTTTATCTAGAGCTTTAAATTATATGCCTGTTACTGATCCAGACATTGTGAAGGAAACTTCAAGTGTTTTGGAAAAGAGAATTGGTAATGTTTCAGGTATACAGGTTGCTAAGAAGGATGGACCACCAGCAGTTGAGTCATCTTCCACAAAAGAATATGTTACACTTCCTATATGGACAGATGAATATTATGCTGCTGCTACTGCTGCTAGGAAAGATAATGGTGGTGTTCAAATACCACCAAATACAAACATGCATGATTCTTCAGGCGCTGACAAAGGGAAATCAAGCGCTGACACGACCAATTCAGACGCTGATGGCTCAAACGCTGACAACAACAGTTCAAGCGTTGTTAGCCCAAGCGCTGACAAACAAGGTTCAGACTTTGGTGACACCTTTACACAGCTTTTCTCTTCCCATTTTGAACAGGGTGGACCTTCCAATGTCCATGAAGAGATTTCTGTTGATCAAGAAGAATCTGAAGAAGATATTGGCAACATGGAGCGTGAAGTTGAGGACACCAGACTTTTTGAAGGAGGAGTTCTTACTTCCACAGCAAAGGATCACCCCACATCTCAGATCATTGGTGATGTTATGGCTCCAGTTCAGACAAGAAGATCCCATCAAAGTCTTGGTGGATTTATTGCTAATATACACAAGAAGGTTGATACCCCTCTTGTACAAGCATGTTTGTTTGCCTGTTTTCTGTCACAGGAAGAACCCAAGAAAATTTTTGATGCTCTCAAGGAACCAAGTTGGGTGGAAGCAATGCAGGATGAGCTTCACCAATTTGCTATACAGGATGTTTGGGAGCTGGTTGATTGTCCTAGATATGTGAGACCAATTGGGACAAGATGGGTTCTAAGGAACAAGAAAGATGAAAGAGGCATTGTGGTCAGAAACAAGGCACGTTTGGTAGCTCAGGGATATACACAAGAGGAAGGCATAGATTATGAAGAAGTCTTTGCTCCAGTTGCAAGAATTGAAGCTATCAGAATTTTCTTAGCTTATGCATCTTGCATGAACTTCACTGTTTATCAAATGGATGTGAAGAGTGCTTTCCTCTATGGGACAATTGTTGAGGAGGTATATGTCATGCAACCTCCTGGTTTTGAAGATCCTGAGAATCCAGACAAAGTTTATAGAGTGAAGAAAGCAATGTATGGACTTCATCAAGCCCCAAGAGCATGGTATGGTACATTGTCCACCTACTTGGTGGAAAATGGTTTCAAGAGGGGCACCATAGATCAGACACTATTTACAAAGAAGAAAGGAAAACATGTGTTGCTTGTGCAGGTCTATGTTGATGACATCATTTTTGGGTCTACTGATCCAAAAATGAGTGAGGACTTTTCCAAGCTCATGACAGATAAATTCAAGATGAGTGCAATGGGTGAGATGAACTTCTTTCTAGGTTTGCAAGTTCAGCAGAAAGAAGATGGTATCTTCATCTCCCAAGACAAGTATGTAGCTGAAATCTTGAAGAAATATGGTTTTTCTCCACATGAGAAGGAGGCTTCCACTCCTATGGATAGGCAACACCCTTGGGGAAAAATTGGAGCTGGAAAGGAGGTGGATGTTAGGCACTATAGATCAATGATTGGTTCATTGATGTATCTTACAGCCTCAAGACCTGACATCATGTTTGCTGTGTGTGCATGTGCACGCCATCAAATGACTCCCAAAGAATGTCACCTTTTTGCTGTGAAGAGAATTTTTAGGTACCTAAGATGTTATCCAGATCTTGGCTTGTGGTACCCAAAAGATTCTACATTGGACCTTATTGCATATTCAGACAGTGACTATGGTGGTGACAAGTTTGATAGAAAATCCACAACTGGTGGATGCCAATTTCTTGGGAGTAGATTGATATCTTGGCAATGCAAGAAACAAACAGTGGTGGCAAACTCTACAACTGAAGCAGAATATGTTGCAGCAGCTGCTTGTTGTGGACAAGTCTTATGGATTCAGAACCAGCTGTTGGATTATGGGTATAATTTTATGCATACCAAGATTTTTGTAGACAATAACAGTACTTTATGCATTATTAAAAATCCTGTACATCATTCTAAAACCAAACACATAGAAATTAGACATCATTTTATAAAAGATTGCTTTGAGAAAGGTTTAATACAACCAGATAGGGTAGATACAGAAGATAATGTGGCTGATTTATTAACTAAACCTTTTGATGCTGGAAGATTTCAATATTTGGTAACAAATATTGGAATGGTTAATCTCACTTAATATGTGTTTTGGAACCTTTTTGTAAAAGTATGTACAGGATAATGCATTGTTATTGGTCTTTGTGATGATTTAGATTTCCACTTTATTTTTCTAACACTAACAAAGGTAAATGTAACGCTGTCAAGTGTTATTTTGCCGTTGTTAGAGATATTATTGTCTAACGCTGACAAGAGTTCCTTCAACGCTGTTAAGTGTTGTTGGGACGCTGTTAGCAGCAAATGTTAGTTTTGTGGTTTTTCATCTAAATGTGTAGGTGGTGGTAGCTTTATGCCATTGGATACAGAGTTGCTTATGGATCTTTGAAGAGCTATTTGGACATGTTTTGTTTATGGATGATGGTTGGAATATTTATATTCCTATCTTGACATAAATTTTTAATGTTCATTTATATTTTGAGAACTCATGTATCATAGTTTAAGGGGAGGTTTAAGGAACCTTTAGGACTCTTGGGTATTCTTACAATACTCTCATCACAATTCTAGATTGTGTCCACAGGTGAGTATGGGTTAGTTTAACTAAACCATGAGGCACTGTAGCATGCAAAGTTGACAAACTATGCATGTTGCCAAGACATTTTTGGCCTAGAATTGGTTGTGGTCTGATGGGAGACTTGGGAATACTTTGGTTATGGGTTTACCTGGGAGTTACAAAGAATTTTGTGAAATAACTTTGTTGGTAAGTATTTTGGTTAGCAAGGGACTCTAGAGGACATTTGTGACTATCTTGCTTATGCAAGTGTGCATAAATGAACAGTGCTTGCCGCCCAGTAATTATTATCAACTTGTAAGATATTTCCCTTAGGATAAATTACTTTGTTAAGGTCTTTTTCTTTTTAAATATTTTTATTTTTAGACGCTGACAAGTTTTTCTCCAAACGCTGTTACGTCCAATCGTGACGCTGACAAGGCTTTAGGCAAACGCTGACAAGAAAATATAGCCGTTGGGCGCTGATGGGCTATTTTTTACCGTTGACACCTAGTGGGCCCTACCCAGTTGTTATTTTTGACTAATTTTTTGCCGTAATTTTGGGGAGTTGTTACTTTTAATTAATGCATGAGATAAGTTATATTTGATTCAATATTTTCATCATTGCTATTTGAATATAACTGCCTCATTTTTTACCAATCAAAATCATGCATCTCTCCTATAAATTTGGCTAATCTTTTTATTCTGGGTATTCATATTTTCTTGTCTAACATTTTTCTCCTAGATTTTTCCCATCTCACATAACCTACCCAGCTTTCAAACATGGCACCCAAATTCAACTCAAAGAATTTAACATTGGAGTTCAAGAGCCAACACAATATGGTAGCTTACTTGACTGCTGATGATGATTTGTTTCCTCAGTATTCACAGATGGTGGCATTTTTAAATGCATCTTCGTTGAGGTATGCACTTTCTCATACACCATTAGTCCCTGTCGCACACATTAGACAGTTTTGGAACACTGCTAGTTCCACAACAGCTAATGGAGTGACCACATTAACATCTACTGTTCATGGAAGAACATGGGTGGTCACTGAAGCTTTGGTTCGCCAAGCTTTGCGTCTTGATGACGCTGATGGTGTGACTACTCTTGCCATCGCAACAATAGAACAAGGTCTTAGGGAATTGGGTTATCCTATTCCTGCTGATGTCACTTTAAATAAATATCATAAGCAGGAATTTCCCTCTGACTGGAAATATTTGATACATGTCCTTTTACAATGCTTAAGTCCAAAATGTACTTCTTTTAATGAAATAAACAGGTCAATTGCAAGTGCTTTGGTTTGTATAACACGTGGGCTTAAGTATAATTTTTCAAAAATGATTTTTGAAGGGATGTGTAAAAATAAGGGAAGTAAAATGACTTTGGCTTACCCTAGATTTTTGCAAATGGTCTTTGATTTACAAGAGTATTGTTCTAGGGATCATGACACTTTTTATGAGATCCCTAAACAACAGAAAACCATTTTTGCTAAAATGAGTTCCACAAACGAATCCATACCTCTTACCCAACCCATGCTTGAAGTAATTCAGGCTGCTCAGCCACAACCACAACCAGACCCTGAACCCCAACTTGAGCCTATTCATGAACCATTACCTTCTCCTGAAAACATGGACCTTGACCAACCCAGCGCTGACACTCACAATGTTGGCGCTGACACAGCAAATCCCAACACTGATACCATCCCTGAACAATCCCAAACACCCCTTAACCAACCAACACCCACACAATCTACTTCATCTTCCACCCCATTACAATCTAGGTTGAATAAACGCCAAAGGGTTACTGGAGTGTTCTCCTCTAGTGATCCTAGCCTTGTAGCAGAGAGAACCACCTCCACAAGTGTGGCTGGTGACATGGGTGAGGCTGGGGCTATTGACACAGGCTTAGATGCTGGTCAAGACAGTCCCAACATCATTAAGACCTCATCCATGCCCGATGATTCTATTTTGGGAGGTCAAATTCCCATTCTAGCTGAGGGCAGATTGGAACCTATGACAATAATTGAATTGACGGCTGCTGTCATTAGCTTGCAAAAGCAAAATGTCAGCCTTGTACAAATTGTCAACAAACAGGGACGTGAACTCCAAGTTTTGAGAGAGCGTGTGACTGTTTTGGAGAATCCAAGTAGCAGGAGTCTAATGGAGGAATCTTCCAAAGGGGAGGATGAAGAGGATGAGGAGGATGAGCTGATTCATACAGCTAGTGAGAAGAGTTCAGAGAAGAGTTCACAATTTAGTGAGTCTTTACAGGTTGCTGAAGCTCTCACCAATTTGAAGAAGCACCCAGTTATTGATACATCCAAAGTGACACCATTAAACTTGGAAGGATCTTTCAAAGAAACAATGGGCGCTGATACAGGTTTGAACGCTGACACATCCAGCGCTGACAAAGGTAATCGTGGCGCTGATAGGAGTAACTTGAACGCTGATAAAGTTGCAGGTGGTGTTGATGTATTCCAGCCATCAACAATCATCAAAGATGTGTCCACGCAGGTTTCTTCTTCTACTTTACCAATTATTGATCCAAAAGACAAAGGTAAAGGGATTCTGATTGAAGAAGATGTTCCAAAGAAAGATGCAGCACAAATTGCATTTGATGAACAGTTGGCTGCACAACTTGTGGAAAGAGATTTGAAGAGGAGTAGAAGATCACCATTTGTTGTTTCTGAGAGTGAGGAAGAAAGTGGTGATGATAAAGAAGGTGATAGCTCAGATTCAAGTATTCAAATTATTGAAGATCCAGAAAGGCTTGAATATGGGGATGAGCTTGTAAAGGAAAGGTTGAGTGAGTTGAAGAATCAGATTGATTGGGACCTACCAGAAATCACCAGAATGTACCATGCTTGGGAAGACAAGGTTATGGACAACCCAGGGATGAGCTTGTCAGATCAAATTTGGGGGTTGGAAGTACTTCTCAGGGTATAAGATGACATAAAGGTGATTATGAGGTTTAATGCACAAGAGGTCAAGACCTGGCTCAAAAGAGATAGAAGGCAGTTGTACTATAAGTTGCTTAGATGTCATCAGCCTAATTGGACATCAAAGAAGTTGCTGGCCTTATATTTTGAGGAGCTAGAGTATAGGGCACATCCTATTTGGAGGAAGGTGCAAGAACAGAATGTCTACAAGTTTCTTTCAGAAGAAAGGAAACAAGAGCTTGCTGAGGAAATGCAGATTCAAAAGGAAATGAGGTTTGCTCAAAGACCAGTGAAGAAAGGAGATCCTTTCCAATTTCCTAAAGACATGGATGTGTATTTTCCAACTGAAGGTGTTATAAGGAAGCATCTCAAGCTTTCTCCATTGGAAGCTTCAGATTTGGTAAATGTAGTACCTCTAGATGACAGAAATCCAATCATCAGTTTTGATGAAGATGAGTGTGGATTTTGGAAGATTGGCAGATTTGGAAAGGAGGTACATACTTTCACTTCAGTTATTTCTATATTTGCAAGTATAGACAGAGAAGACTTGGTGCATCTATGGAGATTAATAGAGGCCAAGTATACAGCTGAAGCACCTACTTCAGCAAATGGAATAAGACTTTGGAACACATTTATGACTTTGTGTGGTCCAAAAGAAGCAGATCCTGCCATATGGAAGGATCTTGAAGATGATCTCAGTAATCTTCATTGGAGGCTTTATTCTACTTGTGGTGTATTTCATATGAGCTCTACAAAGTTTTCAGAGTATTTACTTATGGATGCTGACTATTTCTTGTCCAAAGAAGTGTTGGAGAAGATGCTAGAGACACCCTTGGAGATTGATTATACTAGTGACGTGGCCAAGGACTTGATCAGATATGTTTATCACCAACATAAGAAGTTTTTGCAAGATTCCTCCTAAGTCTTAAGTTTTTATTCAGAAACTTGATCATTGGAATGGATATCAAGTTTAGGGGAGGATTGTTGGGAATAAAATATGGGTCAGTTCACTAGACGCTGATAAGAAGAATGTCAACGCTGATAGGATGACATTGGACGCTGACAGCCAAGCGTTGACATTGAAGAAGTCAACGCTGACAGCCTTGAAGATTGACACTGATGGAATATCTTCATACGTATCTTTTGTTTATTTGTTTCTTTATTTATGTATGGTAAAGATAAGCACAACATTGTATTTTCTATTATTATCTTTACCTAGAATAGTTGATTCGTAGCTTATTGTACAAGACTTCTTGTTCTATAAAAGAAGGTCTTTTAGGTTAAAGTCATATATCAGTTTTCATAAGTATTCGCAAGTTAAACTCTTTCATTGTAACCAAGTACGATCATTCTAATACAAGTGAAAGTTTGTTTAACATCTTTGTGTTTTAGATCAAGTGTTAATTCCGCTTAACACTTTGTTACTTTATTCATAAGCAAAGGTTTCTCTACGTGTAGTACTTGATCTAATCTCGTATACACAAAGCTTAATCGATCTAAGTTTGGGATCAACAGAACTACATCAAGTTGAAGAATGTGTAATCTACTAACAGGACTCTCAAGCAAGAGAAAGCGATTCGAACTAGTTGCAGGAATTTGTTACTCAAATGTCTATCAATTTCTCACGTACTTCTCTTGCAGCCTCGATTGTAATCACAAAGTCAATAACATTTGTTACCCGAGTAAATGACCTCGCGACAATATGAATCTACTTAAAAGCCACAAGCTCATAAACTTTTAGTTTACGATTTCACAGCAGATGCACGTTGTATAAAACACATGCATAAGGTCGACCACTAAGGTGTCTTTGAGTTAGAGGTTTGTATCATAATTTATTCTGCAGCCTTTCTTAAACATCTGATGCATATCTTGTAATTGAGTTGGATCTTGCTAGAGAGGTACTACTTTCAAAACTATTGCCACATATATTCTTACGTATTGAAAAATCTTTAATATATGATGGTTAAAAGTCAGTTATCAACTATCACATACTGCTAACATGCAAAATCATTGACGTACTAATTGTTGCTATCATATTATCAAAATCTTTATTATAGGATGCTAACATTCAAAACTATGGGGCATTATTGACGTACTAATTGTTGCTATCATATTAACTGTATAATTAATATACATGTTATCAACTATCATATATTTGCTAACATGCAAAATCATGATCCAATGGGGAGAAAATTATTACGATTACATACCGATACCTATGATGACTTCTATTCTCGTGATTATGTTGCCGGCAGCTAGAAGTAAGTTAGAATGATGGAGCCTTTATTAAAAACTGAGGTTATAGTTGTAATTTTACAAAAGCCTATATTGTTAATTCCTTGCTTCCTCTCCTAATCATCCTAAAACTGGAGTGATCAGTATTACACATAATAAGCCATACCTTCCTTTCTCTTCCCCTTCCCGTCCTTTTCCATCCCTTCTTAAAAAAAACATGAGAACAAAAAAATTTATGATTTCCATTCCCTTCCCTTTCTATTCTTTTAAAAAAAACTCGAGAACAGAGCGTTAGTTCAATGCTCGTGTGGCGTGAGTTTGAGTACTCACTATTGGATATGGTGACTTACTCAAGTGTTTAGTCATTATATAAATGACTTAACTACTGGTCCAAGTAAGGTTTAAAGATAGTCTGACTTGCGTTGACTTGGCGTCTTATGACGAGTCAATTTCAAGTGCATAAGTGTTTAATCGTGTAGTGTTGAATAAATGGGTTAATACGGATTCTTTTGGTTCGTGTCAATGGTTTTGAAATACGAATACTTTGAAATCATTTGAGTCATATTATATTTAGTATATACCGATATTTGAGTGCGAGTCTTAACGCGCGCCTTATTTTGATAGGTTGCGGTTTTCGTGTTTCCCGGGCATCCATATCGTCGGTGATCGTCTCACTACCATTGTTTCTACTCAGTTTCTGAGTACCGTGATTGGCTTACCTCATGGCTAAGGTGAGTTCATAGCCCCTTTTTACTTGTACATGGTTTCTAAACACGGGGTGAGATTTTACATGGTGGAACACAACCATTTAAAAACTGTATGCTATCCAGAACTTGTATGCTATCCAGAACATGTATGATTTTCACGTATTCAATATTATTATTGCTTTTAGGCTAGCCTTGAGTTTCATCTCTCCGATCATGAACCGTTAATTGTCCTGGTGCATTGCGCGAAGCGCGAATATTGTGGGTCGATCCATCGGGATTGACTATCCCCGTCCCGATTACCTTGACGCACTAATATTTGTTTATACCTGAGTATTTAGGTTGAATACTTACGTAAGTTAAGCTTCGGTTCATGAACTAAACAGCAATAATAATGGTTTTCGGACTATGGTTGACGTATATAACCATACTCCATACTACTTGTTTTACAAATTAATGCTTGTGTTCCACATCCTTATTGCTAAACCTATGAATATGACTCAACTTTGTGTTGATGATTTTACATGTTTATTCTCACGTATTATTACTTAGCTTTGCTTGGATGGGAGCCCGCAAGATATTATCACAACTTGGAGATTTTTGTGATGTTTTTATAAGACTGTTTTTAGTAAAAACTGTCAGGAGTTTATTCTATCTTTTGGGCAACTTTATGTTATAAATCGAGAAGAAATAATATATTTTTCTGCTTCTAAAACTCTGGGACCTATGTTTAAAAACTCTGACCTTTTATGATGTAATGTATATGCTTTTATTCCGTCAGCTTTGTATGAACTATAATTCATTGTTTCTTGTACTATGACGTGTTACCCCCTCGTTTCCTAGTTGTTCCATGTCAGATTTTGGGGGTCTCACAAACTGCTCCATCATCTCTGTAAATGTCAACTTTGTAGGAGTAACCAATGAAGCATCAAAACCTGGTTGCTCTTTCAAACTTGTAAGGGCTTCAGCTACATCCAATGCATTTCCAAAAGAAGCACCTTCATGTGAGCCTTTGTCACTGACATGTACTTGATCATCCTCCCCTTTGGAAGAATCCTCCTGCCTAGTACGAACATTAGCAGCCTCCAAAACACCTATCCGCTCCCTCAATGAAATGAGTTCACGGCCTTGAGCATTGACAACCTGTACAAGGTTCGTATTTTGCTTTTGCAAGCTCATACAAACCATCGTCAATTCCATCAATGATAAGGGTTCCATACTGCCCTCCTCTAGTATGGGAAGTTGCCCTCCCATAAGAGACTCATTGAGCATGGGTGTGGACTTAAAGATGTTGGGACTGACGTGGCCTGCATCTAAGCGAGTACCACTAGTCCCAGCCTCACCTATAGCACCAACCACACTTGTGGTGGTGGTCCTCTCTACAACATGGCTAGGACCACTAGAGGAGAACACTCCAGTGATCCTTGGGCATTTTTTAACCTATACTCATTGGGTTCAGAGGAAGAGGAATTAAGGTCTGTTTGGGATTATGGGTGAAGGGTGTCAGCGTCAAGATTGGTAGTGTCAGCGTTGACATTAGGAATGTCAGTGCCTGGGGATGGAGGGTCTATGTTCATGTGTTGGGGTTATGGTGGTTGGTCTGGAATAGGTTCTTGAGCAGGTTGTGGTGGTGGTGGTGGAGGGTTTGAAACTGCCAATATGACAGCATGCATAGCTGGGGTAAGAGGCAAATCCCTATAAGGTGGTGAATTCATGTTGCCAAAAACAGTTTTCTTTTGTCCATGGACTTTATAAAAATGATCATGGTCCCTTGTACAATAGCCTTGCATTTCAAAAATCATTTGCAAAAATCTAGGATACGCAAGAGTCATCTTGGTACCTTGTTATGAAACATGCCATCAAAAATCATTTTCAAAAAATTATAATTTTGCCCTCTTGCAAGACAAACAATGGCACTCCCGATAGATCGGATGATCTCATTGAATGAAGAGCATTTGGGACTCAAACATTGAAGAAGGACATGAATGAGAAACTTCCAGGCAGGAAATTGTTGTTTGGTATAACGGTTTAAGTGCCCAATAGGGGGCAAATCATACCCCAAGCCTCGAAGTCCCAACTCTAGCTCATCAATGGGAAGGGTGGTTATACCATCAGCATCATTAAGATGCAAATCCTGGCGAACCAAGGATTCATTAACCACCCATTCAACCCCATGAACAATAGCATATAATGTAATCACTCTATCAACTATTCTGGAACGAACTGTGTTCCAAAACTGCTTGATGTGTCTGATAGGGACAAGTCGAGTGTGAGTAAGAGCATACCTTAGAGGATAAGCATTCAAATACGTCACCATCTCAGTATATTGAGGATGAAGGGTATTATCAGCAACCAAATACGCCACCATGTTATGATGACTCTTGAATTCCAACTCTACATTATCTGGTTTGAACTTTTGGGCCATTTGAAATGTATATGAAAACTTGTAAGTGACAAATAATGAAGGTATGAAATGTATATGAAAACTTGTAAGTGACTGCATGTGATCCTTCTTCCTTGTCAACCTGTGTACCTGCAATTTCAACAATAGGTTCTTCCACAACATTTGAATCCTTTTTCACAATGTCTGGATTAGTAACAGGCATATAATTCAAGGTTCTAGATAAAGGTTCTAAATCAAAGAACCAATTAGGTCCACTCTCAAGATCACTAGGTTTACTTTCTAAAAACTTAACATGTACCTTTTCAAGTATACATTTTTCTTTCTTATTGTAAACTATATATCCTTTACTCTACACTGAATAACCCATAAAGTAGCCTTCATCACCTTTAGCACTAAACTTTCCTAAGGAATCACTAGTATCTAAAATCACTACATGACATCCAAAGGGTTTAAGAAAACCAATATTAGGTTTCCTATTCTAAAATAGCTCATAAGGTGTCTTATTATGGATTTTGTTGACCAAAGCTCTATTCTGAACATAACAGGCTGTATTCACAGCCTCATCCCAAAATGCAATGGGAAAATGAGCATCAGCTAACATTGTCCTAGCTGCTTCTATGAGTGTCCTATTCTTCCTCTCAGCCACCCCATTCTGCTGTGGGGTTCTAGCTATGTTAAACTGCCTACTAATCCCTTTATTGACACAGAAGTCATCTAACAATTGGTTTATAAACTCACCACCATTATCACTTCTAAGTATTTTAACCTCATTCCCTGTTTTCTTTTCACTTTGGGTAATAAAGTTAATCAAAACTGTGGCAGATTCACTTTTTAAGGCCAAAAAAAAGTCCAAGTAAATCTAGAGAAATCATTAGTTATGACAAAACAAAAAGATTTACCATTTAAACTTTCTATATTAGTTGGATCAAATAAGTCCATATGTAGCAAGTGAAGTGGTTTAGAACTAGAGTGCACAAGTTTAGACTTAAATGAGACTTTGTGTTGTTTGCCTTTAAGACATGCAACACAAGAATGATCATTGTGGAAAGCCTTTTTAGGCAAACCATCAACTAAACCATGTCTAACAAGTCTGTTTATGTTTTTAAAGTTTATGTGCCCTAACCTTCTGTGCCATAGATTACTTTCATCTACTGAAGCTTTAGCATATAGACATGACAAATTGTTGTTCATCCTAATTCCATTAAGATTTGCCTAGGTGTTCTATAATTTATATACTTCTCATCAGGCATCTTAAAGTCTTTGTTTAACACCAAGCATTCAGTATCAGTGAAAAGAACCATATTCTTGTTATCACAAACTTGTGATACACTAAACAGATTATAATCAAGTTCTTTTACCAGAAATACGTTATCAAAATGCAAATTATTGGTGATAAGAGTGCCTTTGCCAGAAATTGTACCATATCCTCCTCCAAAGTACACTTTGTCACCATCTTTAATGGGGGTAAGGTTAGTCAAATAATCTTCCTTCCCCGTCATGTGCCTAGAGCATCCACTGTCCCAATATCCATAATCGTTTACCTGCTTTTGAATGCCCTACACATAAAGAAAACAAATTAGTTTTCTTTGGGAATCCAAGCCTGAGCAGACTTGGATTTATTTAGTTGTTCAACAAGAATAGACTTAGTCCTTATAACAACCCCTTGTTCATCCCTTTGAGGATTTAACACCCAGTTGACCCCAATTGGTTTAGTTATGACCTTTGAAATATAATGAAATCTGTTACAGGTCATAGAAATCCCATCAGAATTAGGGTTTTGGTCTTGTTTGGGTCTCCATGTCAAACTGGATGAAGCTTTAGAACCTTGTCCCATGGGTTTCAAATACCTTCCATTGCTTGGTCTAACATATGGTCTAACAACAACCGGTTGTGGCATTTTCATACCAAACTTGAAGTTGTCAGCGTTTGTTTTGGTCCTGTCAGTGCCACATTTGTACCTGTCAGCGCTTAATTTGTTTCTGTCAGCGCCAAAACTAGGGTTTTCTACAGGAACCCATTGTATGTTTGACCAAGTGTTGGTCTTTTGAAAAGGCTTATGTCCATGAGAGTTAGCTCTTCTAGAGAAGTAAGGAGTTGGTTTGGGAGGCTGTAAGCTAGATTGGACATTAGGTTTAGGGTTGACCATGGTTGACCTATTGTCAGCGTTGACTTTTGAAGCACTGACACATTTATAAACCAAATGAGAAAATCTCCCACATTTATAACAAGCTTTTCTTGACATAACCCTAGGTCTAGATGAAAAGAAACCTGTTCCATTAACACTAGCTTGGCTTTGTAGGGACCTAGCTTTCCTATACATTTAAGCATACTTAACACTATGTTTTCTATTAACATTTGAGCCAAGGTCAACAGGTTTTCCAGTAGAAGGGTTGGTCACAGTTATGGGTGTAGACTCAAGTGGACTCTCACTTAGCATTCCACCTTTAACAAACAATGTAGGATTGGCTGGCGTAAATTACTTCAGCTCTGGGCTCGTGTGCGGCCGTTTGTTTGGTATAGGATACATGATGGTAAATCTGCGTCCATGTGGTTTGACAGGTGGGCGGATGGGTGTCCATTGCGTGATAGTCTGACGGTTCGCAATATTATTCGGTCTGGATTCAATTTACATGATACGGTTTATGATTTGATTGACAACGGATCTTGGAGATGGCCGCAGGATTGGATGGATCGCTTTCCTACTGTTGTTTCTATTCCTGTTCTGAGTCTTCAGGAGGGGAGATCAGATTCCCTGGTTTGGCGTGATGGTGTTGGTTCATTTCGGCCATTTTCGGTTGCTTTGGCGTGGGATAGTCTACGAATTCGGCACCAGACTGTGGCGTGGTATCATGTTGTTTGGTTCTATCATTGTATTCCTCGACACTCGTTGAATTTGTGGCTGGTTATTAAGCAAAAACTAAAGACCCAGGATCGTTTGCGGAAATGGGATGTTGGGCCTTTGGTGGATTTGAGCATGCTCCGGTGTCCTTTGTGTAAAGCTATCCCGGATTCTCACTCTCATTTATTTTTTGAGTGTTCTTATTCTTCGTAGGTTTGGACTAATGTACGAGCGCTTTGTGGCATGGATTCTATTCCTCCTCGCTTGGATGCTATTTTGGCATTTCTCATTCCAATATCCAATGGAAGATCAGTTGTTAGCATTATTGCGCGTCTTGTGGTTGCTACTACAGCTTATTTCTTATGGTTTGAACGGAATTCAAGACTATTTAAAGGGAAATCTGTGACAATCCGTCAATTTATGGTTGATATTTTATTCTCAGATATTATTTAAAAACATTATTTTAATGTTATATTATGAACTCACTTATTTTTGGGAAGTAATTTGGATTTACGTCTTGAAGTAGCATCGACTACGTCTAAACCGGAGGATCCTACGTTACGTGCTTACGTTTACATACACCGTCTTTGGTGACAGTCCGACATTTCAGAAAATAAATTTATTCGTGAATATTATTTTGGAGTTTTAAATTTGTGTTGGTTCATAAACTCACAAATTTACGAGAAGAGATTAGGACTTACGATTTTATTTTAACGTCCTTTACGACTAAACCGGAAACCTTAGGATTACGTATTTACGTTTTCGAACTCCGTTTTTGATGAAACAATTTTTATTGGATTCGTTTTGTGACGTTGATTCATAATTTATAAAAACGTTTTTCGTAAAACGACCCGAGGGCACGCAAATCGAGGAAACTAGAATCGAGGAGTACCCGTAAATTAGTGGGATGGGACAAACTAATTTATCCCACCCCACTACACATGGGGCGGCCAAATCTCACCAACACATCTATTGATGTGTCAAAACTTCAACACTTGTCTCATTTAGCTTCAATGTTAAGCCAACACTCCTCAAAACAACTAGCAAATACCACTACTCCCATTTACAACATGCAAAACTAGCTCCAAACTCTCTCTTGGCTCTCATCTTGCCGTCCACTTCTCCTCCATCAAACACCATCATTGATCAAATTTAACCACAAAATCCTATGTTGTTCATACACATGTTGAAGCCCTTTTGAAGCCCTATTGATTGGTGGTGATTATAACATCCAAGGAGGAGTTTCTATGGTGTCTTGGGGCTGATTTTCCACAAGGAGTTTATGAAGATTGGTGGTCTTGAAGATGGTCATGGTTATCCACAAGTTTCTCTATCAAAATCCATGTCCAAATCACAACCTACATCAACTTGGTGGTATAAAGATTGTCCTCCTCATCCTCTTGTTATTTTTGATTATGTAATTTTGTATTTCTTTCACTTATGTATATGTATATGATGATGAATGATGATTAAAAATATTGTGTGGGGATTTGGTGATTGATGAACATGCTTAAAAAGATGAAAAACTATAAGAAACAAGGCTAAAATCTTACTTAAAAATGATGGCTGTATAAAACAGTAAAGAAACATGTCATGAACTGATAAAATGATGAAGTAGAATCAATATACAGTAAGCTATGGGTCTTGTACACATGTGAGAGTTGGCCATGCAATGGAATCATTGTAATGAGTGAGATATGATCAAAACAAGTTTAAAGTACAAATCTGAGTTCACTGTTTTGGACGATTTTTAGAAAATACTTAGAGGATGATTCAACAGTAGCTATAGAAGAGTTAAATGAATCAAATATCATGTAGTTTATGTGATAAAAATTTGAGCTTCTATCTCTATATAAAACTCTAGATATGGCAGTTTTGGTGAAGATGAAAATAAAAATCAGATTTTGAGAATTAATGTTTATTATTATTATATAAGCACTCAAAATTATATTGTATAAAATGTAAAATAAAAACCCACTAACTTATGGATTTTATTTATATAAATATGTAAAAGGTTAAATAAGTGTATAAATTATAAAAATGGTAGTGGAATAACACTTATAAGTAATAAATACTATAAACTTGATTTTTACGACTTTTTCGGCTATTACCGTAAAATTAACGTTTTTGTTAAATAAAACTTAGATGGTTGGACCCGTCTAATGTAAACTTTATAAAACTCATATACTGATATATAAACATATATAACAAGTAAAAACCGATAAAACCCGAACTATAGGACATACGGACATTAACGAGCTAAGTAAACATATTGGACTAATAATTGGACTAAATAAGTTAAACTCTTATAAAAAGAACTTATAGGGCTTAACCCATTTGGGCCCAACTTGTAAAGTTTAAATACTGATAATATAAGTATAAAATGGATTAAAACAAGTTAAATAACTTATAATAAGCTTATTGGACTTAAAACGTGTAAATAGGTAAAACTAGTAAACTAGTATAAAAGTTACCGACATATAACACTAAAATGAGTAAACGAGAATATGTAAACCCACTTGATCATCATATATATATAATCATCATATGTATACATAACTGTTATTTTTAGAAAGTCATTGGACATGAGTATTATTTGTCTAGGTTTCCATGATTGAAGCACGTGCCGTACGTCCGAATTGCCGATAACCCGCCTTCCCACATCAACGTGAGTTCATAGCCTCGCACTCTTTTAAATGTTTTTATAAATGTTTTATAAACCCGCGAGGGAGATAACATGTTAGTTTTTATTAAATAGGACACCATTTGTCCCGATTGTTTGTTTATTGATTTTGGACCCGAATGATTGAATGACCCGATTGTATGACCCGATAAATGATTAAAGGACCCGATAAATGAAATTAAATGGATTATTAAAGTTAGGTTCTGTCACTAAAAGTCCCATTAGCATGAATTGTGAACTACCGGGATTTGGTAGACGCTTGTGCATATAATATTACTATTTGGGGACGATCACCCCAGTTCGCGCCTTGACGGTTGATCCCCGTCGTGCCACATTGATTGGTAAGCGAATTTATGTATGAGAAGATTTCCATAGCGTGAACTTTGTGACGACACGCTACTTTAGATGGGCAAATTGAGTATCGGGTTAGCTACCCGTTGTTGGTTTAGTAAGGTAACAATGTCATGCGGCTTATAATAATCCAAAACTAACGAAATACTACTAGACGCTCCGAATTACGATGTATTGCCTGACTAGCAATGCAGGGTCATACTATTGATATTATGTTCGTGTTTTGGTTTTCATAACCATATTCATATAACGGTTTTTATTTTCATACAACGTCTTAAGACGTATTGTATGATGTTTTTACGACATTGGCTCGTATACTGATTTTTAAGGCAAATGCCTATATTATGATTTTGATGAAGATTTGTATAAAATGACTTTGGCTATTTTATGGCCTATTAAAATGATTTGTACAAAATGATTTTCAGTAATAATTTTATACTGATATTATATTGATGGAATTTATTAAACTCTATGAATTCACTCGGCGTTATCGCTGACCTTTTCTTTTAACATGTTTTATCTCAGGTACTTGAAGGTAATTCTCGGGAAGACAACAAGAATTCATGGCCCGCACTTAAACAATATTTTCCATTCAAATACTTTGTAAAACTTTGTATGAAATGTAATGACTTGGGACCGATGTAACTTTGATATTTATGAATGGAAATGATTTATTATTAAACGACGCGATTTTTATGTGTTGTCTATGATGTGAGTAATGTGCTATCCCGTAACACCAACTAGTCTTCCGCTGTATTGAGTTGTATATATTTGGGGGTGTTACAGTTTGGCATCAGAGCTCTCGTTATAGAGAACGAAAGATTTTTAAAACTAAGGTTTTGAATATAACTTTTCAAAATCTTTTAACTATAAACAGTTTTCTAAGAATGTCTAAAAATCTTTTGACTATAACGGTGCCGAAGAATTCCCGAGTTACCGACAAGGCCAGACTGAGAAGTGTTATTTTAATATATATATAACTTGGATTATATATATATGATGTAATTTTATTACAAGATTGTTTGATGATTATTTTTATATTTATACGAGGTATTTATACGACGTAGATTGTCACAAGTAACCCTAAATCCCCTAGTAAATTAATCGAAGCTATTCTCGTAGGAATTCTAGTTATCCTAGATCTAAACCAAGTTGTGGATATTTATGATCCCAACAAATGGTTGATATTCGTAGAAATGTAGATATTAGTTGATTGTGATAATGAAAGAAGAATTGGCGAGATTAAATCTGATATCGATGTCATGACGATCTTTCCTTATAGAGTGGAGTTTGACAAAACGTTACCACCTAGAAAGATGTCATCTGATTCGTTGTCATCCAATTCTTAAATTGAAATCGAAAGGGTGAATGTTGCACTTGAGGTTGTCATTGGAACCATTACCCAAAAGCCTCATGCCACTAGTACCTTTCCGAGAAGTCTGATTGAATGTGTGAGTCATTTAATACTAGTGACTCATTTGATAATTGTTGTTGTAAGAGATATAAGATTGGAAATTAAATGTTGATCATATTGAGCTTTTATTGACCTTTTAAGGCCTAAGAATAAAGATGAAACTATTGGAAAATGAGGTAGGATATCGAATTGAGTATAAAATTGGTTGAAACTTAAATAAAGTAAAATTTAACCCGTATGGAATATGATATTGTTAAGAGGAAATCGTTAAGTTCTGTGATTGAATTATAAGGTTTTAAATGATTGTTGATTCGTGTTAAGGGTTGTTCCTAGGCCATTGTCCACTAACAAGGATGCCTAGTGTCCAATAAATAAATTGAAGAAATCTTCTTCTGAATTGAGACCGATGGATCTTTCGGGACACGTGGGACACCTAATGACTCTTGTAGATTAGTATTCATTGTGGTATCTTTTAAAAATCCCTAACTTAACTGAGATATCAGTTGGTAGGATAAGTTCTGAGAATTGTATGACATAGTGACACGTAATGTGTTACGGTACAATTTTGACTTATTTGTGATTAATGAAAAAGACTACCTTTGATTGCTAAATTCTACATGTATCGATATTATCTATCTTTTATTGCTTCTTCCTAATGTTCGCATTAGTGATGCAACCATTGAACAAGTACTCATCTTGATTTGAGTTACGTTGTGGATTAATCTTTTTGAGTGCCATCAAGGTCATGAACCTCATGATTAATTGGCTAAGGCTCATTTCCTATCATATCGTAGTTAATTCTTGGTGAACAAGCTTTCATCACTTTTCTGTAGATCACACATTGTTTTTATAAAGTTAAAACGGTATCCTTTGAGGAAATTAAATTTTCATCACAATAAGGATTATTCAAAGTGAGATTTATAAGTGATTGATATCAAAATGAAGTTGTTTATGAGATGCTTTGGAAAACTTAACTGTTTCCATAACAAAGAAAATCTTTGTAAATTTATTCTTGATCCTTATTTAAGAATTAAGCATGAAAATGTTTTTATTATAAACATGATGATAAAGTTTTGACGAACTGAGTATTGCATCGTTAATCTTGAAATTGTATATAGTTGCGCGCCTACATACAATTTGGAATGAACCATGCAAGGCTGATTAGTAGTCACCATAAAACTGATTAATAGATACTAAATTTTCTTTGAAGATTGTGAAAGATTAAATTTTAAGAGATCTGCAAGAAGTGAAAAATAGGGACATAGTGTTAGGGACACCTACATATGTGCCTGTAGCATCTATTCTTCTGAATCGAATTTACTCATCTGTGGAAATTGTCCTATTTTACAATTGACAATTCTTTCTTGTCCAATTCTCCCGTAGTGAGATTCTTAGGAAAAATATCTGATTACCGAGTGTTGATACCCGACTGGATGTATTGACGTTCTTATCATTTCTTATGATTTGATTTCATTTGAATGACCTGGGTAACGATCCGAGGAGCTTTCGAATGCGTACTCAAATTATGAAAACATAGGATATATTCGTTAAATGTTTTCGTCTGTATCTGATTTGAAATTCTCTCGCATAGATTATGCGTTGACCTTACTCTTTTAATGGTAGTTGTGTCTCCATATATCCTTGAATTTGTGAAGGATTATGAGTTATTATTAGTCTTTTGAGAAGTTCACATCTTATCAACGGCAATGAAACTGGAAAGTTGCTAGTGCCAGTAGAATGGATTGATTGATTATGACATGACGATATTGTCTTAATTGATGGGAAATCGACTTGAATTCCCCTAAATGATAGGATGTTGATTATCAAAAGTGATCTAAATAATTCTTGGTGGATGACCATAGCCTGCATTTAGACTTAAAAATTATACCATGAATGGTTGTGAATTAGTCATAGATATTGTAATCTAGAAGAACCTAATACGAATTTATTAAAAGATGTTTCTATTATCTGAAACTTTAGGAAGTACTTATTGATGAATTACCTAGACTTTCGCCATTAAGGCAAGTTGAATTTGGTATTTGATTACATTCTCGGTGCTGCACCTGTGGCATGTGCACTGTACGTCAGCACCATCTGAATTAAAGGAATAACAGTACAACTGAGGGAGTTGTCGGAGAAAGATTTTATTCCACCGAGCTCGTCATCCTGAAGAGCTATGGTGTTATCATTCCTTATATTTATAGATTACTGTGAACTGAGTAAATTGACAATCAAAAACGATATCCATAACTCGAAATGGAAGATTTGTTCGATCATTTACAAGGTTCTAGTGTATGTTTCAAAGATTTGATCCATATCATGGTTATCATCAACTTCGCATCTGCGAAAGAGATTATCTATTCCAATCATTACATCCAGAACTTGTGATGAACATTATGAGTTTCACGTGATGTCGTTTGGATTGACCGATGCACATGTAGTATTCATAAATTTGGTGAATCACGTGTGTAGGCTGTAATTTGATAAATTCATGCTCGTGATCATTAAGGACTATTTGTTTGTTTATAAGAATAATAATGAAGTTAATAATTAATTATAGATTGCCCTGAATTGGCCGAACAATTAAAACTTCTACCTTGAATATTTAACATAAGACTTAAGACTTAATACTTTACATGATTTAACCGTGTGATTAATAGATAATGGAATATAAATTGACTCTTCAAAATTTGGAAGTCATTTAAGACTTTGAGTTATACTAAAAAGAATGTGCAAATATATTTTGACAAATGCTTTAACAAAGGATTTTAAGGGATTATTCCCTTATACACAAACCATTTAACTAAACTTCTGTTTAGGGGTAAATTTTTGTGTATACCTCAAGACAACCTAAGGGGGATTGTGGAAACCGTTAAACCATGAATTAAAATTTGAAACGACAATTTTTGCTTTTCAACTAAGAAAATTTTGACCAAAGTATAACCAAAGATTTTTCAAACATTTACAAATCTTATTAATTATTTTAATTATTTTCGATAAATCAACAAAGATCTTGTTAATTAAATTCAAATTTATTTTGAACATTTTATATAATTGGTCGAACTAAGAAATTTAAAATTTTTACGTTTACGTTTCATAAAAATTTAATAACTATTATTTAATTAATTGTAATAATTACCGACGATTTAAACGCCAGATTGAGAAAAACTGATAAAAATGATAGATGAGACGAAACTGAAACTTAGAAAATATGAAGAAAAGTGAACGTAATTACTGACACATTATGTATAAAAGATAAAGAACCAATTAAGACATGTTCCTTAATAATGAAGGTGCAAAATAAATTGTTGAACAATTTAAAAATAACTAATGTTTGTAAGAAGGATAATATAGATAATAAAAAGGGGTTCGCGACTAATGTGAACCATTAAAAATTGAGAAGCCAATAGCGTTGAATGCTTTAAAGGCCACTTGTGGTTGTCTAAATATGGAGATTGTGAGATGTAGTTATATTGGAAATCTTGTAAGTATAAGTATTATATGTATGCCATATTTAACTAAAAGTATCTTTGTCTGAAGAAGATGTACTGATGACGAATTATGAAGGCAGACATCGCCTCATACATTAGTAAACGTCTAGCTATTACAAAGGTCATCATCTGAATTTGATTCGATTTGGGTCATCGTCGATAGACTGACCAAATCTGCTAATATCATTCCCGTTAATGATAAGTGCAAAAGAGTTATGTAAACATAGTGTGCCTGTATCGAACATCTTTATCAAGATCCTCGCTTCGCATCGAATTTCTAGAGATTTGCTCAGAAATCGTTGAGAACGAACCTTGATGAGAGTACTATATACCACCCCAAATCGAAGGGACGAGGTAAAGTAACGATACAAAGTAATATAAGTGTTGTTTTATGTTTGAATGATTGACCTTTGGTAATAGACCATATAATCGTTTTCCTTTGGAGAGATTATCATTGATAATTATCATATTAGGATCGAGATCTAATCTTGTTAGGATCTATATTAGAGCATCTGTAAGCAGAAGTTGAGATGAAGACACCCGACAAACACTCATTGTGAGTTGGACATGTCTTTTAGGTTTAAGGTTTCCTATGATGGCGAACCTAACCTTACAAAATACCCGACCCGCGAGATCTGAAATGATTGTTGAAATTAGGATCTGATTATTGACTGCCGATAGTGGACAAGAGGTCATGTGAATATGAAATGTAGATTTTGAAGTGCCAGATGGGTAGCGAAGTTATGCCAAAATTTTTAACCTTGGAAAAATGAATTCATGATCTGACAAAATATGGGATACAAGTCCCCGTTGTATGGGACCATTGAGATGATGTAAAAGATTTGGTTTGAAAGGCATATAAGCTGGATCTACCCAAGGACTTCAAGAGATGCGTGAAATATGTTTCGTATATCGAACTTGATGGAATATCTATCAAGTCAAAATCTGAATTCTTCTTAATAAAGCTTAGATCGGCGAAAAGTTGCATTCATCAAAAACCTGTGAACATCATGGATAGAGAAAGTAAGTCAACATTAAGCCTGATCTTATTCTCGTAGTTATGTTTGATAGAACTCGTGTATTGTAACGAATTGCACTTGTGAGAAAAGACCGAATGTGGGGCTTTAACTATATAAGAAGCGAGTAGTAAGGTAAGATGATCTTTGAGGACAAAGATCCTGTTTAGGGGTAAATGCTGTGACAATCCGTCAATTTATGGTTGATATTTTATTCTCAGATATTATTTAAAAACATTATTTTAATGTTATATTATGAACTCACTTATTTTTGGGAAGTAATTTGGATTTAGTCTTGAAGTAGTGTCGACTACGTCTAAACCGGAGGATCCTACGTTACGTGCTTACGTTTACATACACCGTCTTTGGTGACAGTCCGACATTTCAGAAAATAAATTTATTCGTGAATATTATTTTGGAGTTTTAAATTTGTGTTGGTACTTACGATTTTATTTTAACGTCCTTTACGACTAAACCGGAAACCTTAGGATAAGAATCCATATCAAAGTATCCCTGTAGAGGTAACCAATTTATTTCGTTCTAATAAAACCCAATTTTTGATTGAGAAATCGGTGAACTTTGTGAACGTAAGGGTGACGTTTGGTACAAAAAGAGAACCTGTATTTGAGAAAGGAGAGTGGGTTGATACTAAACCTAGGGAAATCCATGAAGATCCTAATAGTCAAGCCTACATAGTGGATCGTGAAGTCGCAAAGAGGAATAGAGCCCTAGAGGGTCAAGCGCTGTTAAAGAAAGAGAAAGAGAAATATATTGAGAAAATCTACGAGCAACGTATCAAACTAGACGAGAAAGAGAAATTCATTGAGAAACTACAAAAGGATTTGGAGAGCATGAAAAAGCCCTCTATCAATAAAGAAGAAATAGACTCTACTATTCTCAAAAAACCTTTCACCGATCTCACTACAGCAGATACTAAACCTACCGAACTCACTACAGCAGATACTAAACCTACAGAGGAGAACCCTCAGAGTGATATGAAAAAACCTCCATGAAGAAAAGGATAGCTAAGCATAGAAGCGATCGAATCGGTTGATAGCACACCAAGGTTACCACATAAGCAGTGGTAGGATCGAATCGGTTGATAGCACCCCAAGGTTACCACATAAGCAGTGGTAGGATCGAATCATTGATAGTACTGATTTGCGGAATAGTAAACCAGGTCAAGGAACTTTCAAAACTCTAAGTAGCATCACTCCTTATAAGCAATAGATCATGAAGACCCTCGTTGTAAGTTAGAACTATTTGTCATATACAACAGGTTATCTTTAACCGAAAGCAATAACAGTACTCAAATCTAGTTTCAGGATAGTCATAATGAATAGTTTTTTCTAGTCGTCAACTTCCTAAGGTACTATATTGCTTAGAGTCGACATGGATCTAATAGGCGGGGACAGGATTCGAACCTGCAATCTTCAGATCATGAGCCTGATGAGTTGACCGTTCCTCTACCCCGCGACTTTTTGGTCTATCTATTTCATTGAACTAGTCCGTTCTTCCCTCTCATTTATTATGATATTATCTTCTTGACTAAAGCCCTGATAGCTGAATGAGTGCTGATATCTTGCTATAGAGAGATGTCAGCTGTGGTTTCTTCCTAGGAGGTGATTTCATCTCCTTTACAGTCAAGCTATTTCATTCCTCTTACTTACCCCATCGCCGAGTAGAATTGATGGCTCGGAAAGATTCTATATCAAAGAATTGCAGGAGATGTAGGCTACTATCAATATCCTTATGATTGCATAGCATGAAATGAAAGGGGTCGAGGAAGACCCTTACGGTGGTAGCCTAGGAGGGATAGCCTAGGAGGGGTGAGGGATGGTTGCTTCGGGTAGTTGCAAAAGAAAAACCTAGCTAGATCCGGTGATTCAAGTGAATAGGTTAACCCTACAAAAGAGTTGATACCATGGTCCCCGCAAGAGAACCAGGCTAAGTGATAACATCTTACTACCAAAGGAATATCTAAATCGTTGCAGTCTAAACCAGGAGATCTTACAGCTAATCGAAGCTAATACCTCCTAGAAAAGCTATACTCTAGTACACTTTCTCTGACCTGAGTAGCAAGGGATCGTGGAATCGGTAAGGACCTCCTTGAAGGCTAAATACACCTGGTTGCTAATAGCTGAGTAGTACCATCAGGGAAGGGTGAAGAAAGAACCCCATCGGAGAGTGAAATAGAACATGAAACTGGATCTGACTGCTTTCCTGTTGAAGAATGAGCCGGCTACTCATAGGCAGTGGGTTGGTTAAGGGATCCCGCCTTAGCGAGTCTTCATAGGCAATTGTCACTGCTTATGGGCCCGGTTATCTATCCGGTTGAAACAAAGTGGAGATATGAACCTGCTGATGTTGAAGAAGAAGCTGATGAGTTAGGTTGAAATGCCTCTCTTGAGCTAGCAGGTTCTCCCCCGGCTCTACAGTTGACAGGACATCTAGGGTAAAGCACTGTTTCTGAGCGGGTAGCGAGAGCTGTACCAAATCGAGGCAAAGTCTGAATACTAGATATGAAGTCAAAATAACAGGGTGATTGGTAGGCATGAAAGATGAGGCAAAGAATGTTCCGCATCTCCGCGGCCAGAAGCTTTCAAGACAGGCAAAGGTAAGGGGAAAAACAGATAAGGAAGGGAAAACAGTTCAGAATGACTTTGCTAGGAGTTAGGACCTTTCATCCAATACATGACAGGGGATTTTGATCCCAATATCATGCTATTTTACCTAGGTCAAAACCACGGTAAGGATACCTCTTTACACCCTATTATTATTATAGGCGCATGAGGGAGGACCCGCTTGCCTATAGCAGGTATTAGAGAAGGATGACCCGCATGTGGGTTCAATGCCTGTCTAATAGCGTAGAGTGATAGTACGATGGATAGTTCTCATCTGAGGAGTATGTTATGTCAGGTATTGCTGCTATAAGTCCTTTCGGGTGTCTCCTTGGCATAAAGAAAGAATTATTAGAGTCTGAGACAAGACAGTTTTCCCTTTATACGAATAGTGAGAAAGATAAGAGTTTATCCAGTTGGGGCATAGAAAGAAGACCTGAACTTGGTGTTTCCTCAATCTGAATAGATCAATCTGGATTATAGTCCAGTAAGCCCGGAACCTGCTAGTGGGAGCCTGCAGGCAAAGAGAATGTTAGTGAGTCTTAGCCGAATGGATTTCAAAGACCAGAAAAAAGAAATAGGAAAAATGAGACATTCAATCATGATTTAGCGGTGGCAGTTAGACGATGCAAGGTATGCTTCAATCTGAGAGTTTTCCCATGCTCTCGCTCCTCTCCTTAACAGTAGAGCTCTTTATCACCTCTCCTTTCAGTTGAGTTGCTCTCGCCCCTCTCCTTAACAGTCGAGCTCTTTATCTCCTCTCCCTCAGGTCGAGTGGCTTTGCTCCTTAGAAAGATTAGGATACGCCTACCTTTAGTTAGAAAGAGCCGGGTGATCCCCTCTATCAATCTGCTAGCCTCTCCTTTGCGGGTTCCCATGCCTTGAAGAGTTTAGAGAGGGATAACCTGCTAATGCCCCTAACCTATCAGTGAGAAAGGAGCTAGGACCGCTGAGACAGTCAGGAGGTAGCAAGCCTTGAAATGAAAGACATCGTAAATAGCTCACTGAGCTTGCACAGAAGATGAAAGGGGCTAAGCGCTCTACCGATGCAGTGGGAGCGTTCTATGCCTTAGAGTGATGTAGTAGTGTACGAAGTGAGAATGTCGTCTTGAGCAAGGCTAAGATTGATGAGAATACAATGCCTAAAGGCTCCTCCGCAAGGTTCGTCTACTGAGGGTGAGTCAGGGGCTAAAGTAGCAGTCGATGGATAACAGGCGAATATTCCTGTACTACCTTTGTATTGTAGATCCTGAAGAATGGAAGAGGCTATCCAAAGGGTGTTTATAGGTCCTAGGACATAAGAAGGGAGGGAATAGAGAGAATACCTCAGGCTATCCAAAGGGTATTTACGTTTTCGAACTCCGTTTTTGATGAAACAATTTTTATTGGATTCGTTTTGTGACGTTGATTCATAATTTATAAAAACGTTTTTCATAAAACGACCCGAGGGCACGCAAATCGAGGAAACTAGAATCGAGGAGTACCCGTAAATTAGTGGGATGGGACAAACTAATTTATCCTACCCCACTACACATGGGGCGGCCAAAACTCACCAACACATCTATTGATGTGTCAAAACTTCAACACTTGTCTCATTTAGCTTCAATGTTAAGCCAACACTCCTCAAAACAACTAGCAAATACCACTACTCCCATTTACAACATGCAAAACTAGCTCCAAACTCTCTCTTGGCTCTCATCTTGCCGTCCACTTCTCCTCCATCAAACACCATCATTGATCAAATTTAACCACAAAATCCTATGTTGTTCATACACATGTTGAAGCCCTTTTGAAGCCCTATTGATTGGTGGTGATTATAACATCCAAGGAGGAGTTTCTATGGTGTCTTGGGGCTGATTTTCCACAAGGAGTTTATGAAGATTGGTGGTCTTGAAGATGGTCATGGTTATCCACAAGTTTCTCCATCAAAATCCATGTCCAAATCACAACCTACATCAACTTGGTGGTATAAAGATTGTCCTCCTCATCCTCTTGTTATTTTTGATTATGTAATTTTGTATTTCTTTCACTTATGTATATTTATATAATGATGAATGATGATTAAAAATATTGTGTGGGGATTTGGTGATTGATGAACATGCTTAAAAAGATGAAAAACTATAAGAAACAAGGCTAAAATCTTACTTAAAAATGATAGCTGTATAAAACAGTAAAGAAACATGTCATGAACTGATAAAATGATGAAGTAGAATCAATATACAGTAAGCTATGGGTCTTGTACACATGTGAGAGTTGGCCATGCAATGGAATCATTGTAATGAGTGAGATATGATCAAAACAAGTTTAAAGTACAAATCTGAGTTCACTGTTTTGGACGATTTTTAGAAAATACTTAGAGGATGATTCAACAGTAGCTATAGAAGAGTTAAATGAATCAAATATCATGTAGTTTATGTGATAAAAATTTGAGCTTCTATCTCCATATAAAACTCTAGATATGGCAGTTTTGGTGAAGATGAAAATAAAAATTAGATTTTGAGAATTAATGTTTATTATTATTATATAAGCACTCAAAATTATATTGTATAAAATGTAAAATAAAAACCCACTAACTTATGGATTTTATTTATATAAATATGTAAAAGGTTAAGTAAGTGTATAAATTATAAAAATGGTAGTGGAATAACACTTATAAGTAATAAATACTATAAACTTGATTTTTACGACTTTTTCGGCTATTACCGTAAAATTAACGTTTTTGTTAAATAAAACTTAGATGGTTGGACCCGTCTAATGTAAACTTTATAAAACTCATATACTGATATATAAACATATATAACAAGTAAAAACCGATAAAACCCGAACTATAGGACATACGGACATTAACGAGCTAAGTAAACATATTGGACTAATAATTGGACTATATAAGTTAAACTCTTATAAAAAGAACTTATAGGGCTTAACCCATTTGGGCCCAACTTGTAAAGTTTAAATACTGATAATATAAGTATAAAATGGATTAAAACAAGTTAAATAACTTATAATAAGCTTATTGGACTTAAAACGTGTAAATAGGTAAAACTAGTAAACTAGTATAAAAGTTACCGACATATAACACTAAAATGAGTAAACGAGAATATGTAAACCCACTTGATCATCATATATATATAATAATCATATGTATACATAATTGTTATTTTTATAAAGTCATTGGACATGAGTCTAAGACGAGTATTATTTGTCTAGGTTTCCGTGATTGAAGCACGTGCCGTACGTCCGAATTGCCGATAACCCGCCTTCCCACATCAACGTGAGTTCATAGCCTCGCACTCTTTTAAATGTTTTTATAAATGTTTTATAAACCCGCGAGGGAGATAACATGTTAGTTTTTATTAAATAGGACACCATTTGTCTCGATTG
Organism: Glebionis coronaria; assembly: GCA_025667525.1. Taxonomy (NCBI): domain Eukaryota; kingdom Viridiplantae; phylum Streptophyta; class Magnoliopsida; order Asterales; family Asteraceae; genus Glebionis; species Glebionis coronaria. The sequence goes on along the minus strand of CM046875.1, from coordinate 603,198,383 downwards.
TTTGTTTATTGATTTTGGACCCGAATGATTGAATGACCCGATTGTATGACCCGATAAATGATTAAAGGACCCGATAGATGAAATTAAATGGATTATTAAAGTTAGGTTATGTCACTAAAAGTCCCATTAGCATGAATTGTGAACTACCGGGATTTGGTAGACGCTTGTGCATATAATAGTACTATTTGGGGACGATCACCCCAGTTCGCGCCTTGACGGTTGATCCTCGTCGTGCCACATTGATTGGTAAGCGAATTTATGTATGAGAAGATTTCCATACCGTGACCTTTGTGACGACACGCTACTTTAGATGGGCAAATTGAGTATCGGGTTAGCTACCCGTTGTTGGTTTAGTAAGGTAACAATGTCATGCGGCTTATAATAATCCAAAACTAACGAAATACTACTAGACGCTCCGAATTACGATGTATTGCCTGACTAGCAATGCAGGGTCATACTATTGATATTATGTTCGTGTTTTGGTTTTCATAACCATATTTATATAACGGTTTTTATTTTCATACAACGTCTTAAGACGTATTGTATGATGTTTTTACGACATTGGCTCGTATACTGATTTTTAAGGCAAATGCCTATATTATGATTTTGATGAAGATTTGTATAAAATGACTTTGGCTATTTTATGGCCTATTAAAATGATTTGTACAAAATGATTTTCAGTAATAATTTTATACTGATATTATATTGATGGAATTTATTAAACTCTATGAATTCACTCGGCGTTATCGCTGACCTTTTCTTTTAACATGTTTTATCTCAGGTACTTGAAGGTAATTCTCGGGAAGACAACAAGAATTCATGGCCCGCACTTAAACAATATTTTCCATTCAAATACTTTGTAAAACTTTGTATGAAATGTAATGACTTGGGACCGATGTAACTTTGATATTTATGAATGGAAATGATTTATTATTAAACGACGCGATTTTTATGCGTTGTCTATGATGTGAGTAATGTGCTATCCCGTAACACCAACTAGTCTTCCGCTGTATTGAGTTGTATAAATTTGGGGGTGTTACAAAATCTCTTATGGTGGATCAACTTGTTGGTATAATCACTTCTACTATTAGACTCAAGCTTATCACATTCAGTTTCAAGAAAATGACCTCACGGTCCTTGGCTATTTTTGATTATTGGAGTCTTCCGTCCTCAAGTGTTTCTCATGATGGAAGTACCGGGTAAGGGTTGTACTCTCTTTTCCTTTTTGGGGTTTTTCCCAAAGGGTTTTTCTCAAAAAGGTTTTTTTAAGGAGGCAGCCTTATCTGGATCCTTTGCTTCCATTGTGTTGCTGCTGGTGTGTTGAACTGATTGCGTGGTTTCAAGATTTTTTCTTGTTGGAATGTGCTAATGTTGTTTGCTTCACTAGTTATCGATTGTTATTTTAGCTAGGTGTTGATGTGTTTATGGTCTGTCATAAACACTAGTTTATCAAGCTCTTGGCTTGAGGTTAATGCGGTATTTCAGCCGTATTCCATATGTACTTAACTTTATTTTTTGGTTAATATATTTTACTGGGGTCACTCCCTTTACCAAAAAAAACAATGTAGGATTGGATTTCTTCCATTGTTCCAAGTCAGTCACTTTCTGCTTATACTCCTCTACTGGAGTAAGAACTCTTGGTGGAGGAATGAATTCCTTTTCTTGGAGTTCTGGTATACCAGTCCAAGATAAATCCTTTCTTAGGACACCATGAAAGTTTCCAGCAGGTGGTGGAACATCAGCATACTCTTTTAGCCCAATCCCAGACATATCCCTAGAGTCTCTTTGCTCACTTACACATTTTTCTAGGGTTTGAGAGGCTTTATCAAACTTTTGAATTTTAAGCCCTACATTCTGTTTGTCTTTAATGACCTCATCTAACTTAGTTTGTATTACTCCTTTGGATCTCACCAGTATGTCCCTAAGTTCAACACTAACTTTGAGGTCATGAGACAAAACATTAATTTGATCCTTTAGGTCAAATTCCATTTTCTTATATTCTTCTACAGTCTTTTCAGTTTGAACAAGGGCCATTTGATAATTAGATAGCTTGCATTTTCATCAAAAACATCTGATATTAACTTTAGAATTTCTTTGTTAAGTTTTTCAGTGTTTAAACGACAGCCCTTACTACAAAAAGCATCATCATATACCTTATTATCTGATGAAGACGAAGAATGTGCCATGAGAGCAAAGTAAACATGCTCTTCTTCTTCCTTCTCTGCAATCAAGGCCTTGTTTTCTTCCACATCCTTAGCCATAAAGCTCCAGTCCCATCCAACACTATCAATGTCTTGCATGGTGACCATAGCCTTTGTGTCTTCAACCTTGATGATTTGGCTTGAAGGCTTTCCAGCATCAGATCTTCTTGGAGATCTGTATTCCCTCATAAAGTGACCCATCCTATGGCAATTGTAACACTCAACCTTGGATTTATCAAACCCAGCAGTGTCTTTAGCATTGAATGTCATCTTCTTTCTGAATCTCCTATTCCATCTGTTGGCCCTTATGCTTGCAAGTGCCATATTCCGTTTAATATCCATCTCCTCCAAATTCTCCTCATTGATTTGCTCAAGGTCATCATATGTAATCAGTGAACCATTGGGAAATGCAGCAATGTATGCACACACTGTGTCTACATCAATACCAGTAGGTTTAATCCTTAGTGAGTCAACATTGTATGTGTCAGCGTCTGAATGAGAGTCGCTGACAAAGGTTGATCCACCGCTGACACAAGGTGATCCAGTAACAGGATGCACATATGATTCTCTATTATCAACTTAAGCTTCACTATGTGAGATGAAAGCCATGTTTCCAGAGGTAGATTTGCTTCCAAGATCCAACAGGATTTCATTCTCTACAATCTTTAGCTTATTGTAGACGTCATTAAAAGTAGAGCTCTTGTGGGCATTGGTAGCAATAATAGACCTAGCTTCAATTTTCCATGCATCACCAAGACTTTTAAGGAAAGTGGTAATGATATCAGCATCATTATACACTGTTCCCATAAAGGACAATTTGCTAGTGATGTCTAGAAGCCTGCTTCTTACCCCACTTAGCTTCTCATTGGGAAGAGCCTTGAACACAACATACTCATGCAAGAGTTGCTTCTTCTTTTCTGAGGCAGTATCATCATTACCACCATAGTTGACTTGAAGAGCTTACCAAAGTTCTTTGGCAGACTCAAAACCTCAATACTTATGTTGATTGCTTGGTCCCAAAGAGAGTTTGAGAATGCTTAAAGTTTTCATGTCATTCCTTATTTTTGCAATATCCTAAGTTGAGACAGCTCTCCCGTCCGTAGGTCTTTCTTTTCGATCCTCTTCAGTTGAACCCTCAACTGATCTTAAAGCAATAGCAGCAGCAATCTTAGCCTCTTTATCGAATGTGTTTCCATATTTAATAATTTCCTAGAGAGTGTGATCATGAATTTGAAGGTATTGTTCAAAATTGAACTTCTACAGCTCAAAGTTGTCAGGGTCTACATGGGGATTTTTAGGTTGTGACTTGATGAGGAGGAGGTCATATCTAGAGTAGACATCTTGTCTGATTTTTAGGGTTTCTTGAATAATTAGGGTTTTTGGCGATTTAGGGTTTTTAGGGTTTCGTGTTCTTTAGATCAAAGTTCCTCAACAAGCTCTGATACCACTTGTTGATCCCAAACTTAGATCGATTAGCTTTGTGTTAACAAGATTGAATCAAGATTAACACTTAGAGAAACTTTGTGTTATGAAACAATCTAAGAGCTATGCATAATTTAACACTTAGAACAAGAACACACAAAACAGAATAACCCAAACTTTCACTTTGATTGATTGATCAAAACTTGCGTACAATGAAAGTGGAAAACATATATTTAACTAAAACCTAAAGGCCTCCTTTTATAGATTAAGAAACCTTGTACAAGAGTATACGTATCAACTATTTTAGGTAAAGATAAACATAGAAAATACAATGTCGAACATATCTTTACTAAAAGTACAAAACGTGTAGACTAAGTACTCTATCATAGGTAGAACTTCTTCTTTGTCAGCGCCTCAATATCTCTTGTCAGTGTCCAGCTGTCAGCGCCTTATTATTTCTTGTCAGCATCCCAGTGACTTAGCTATTTTTATTCCCAACAAATTCTTCCACCACCACCAAAACCTTTCAACTCTCCTCAACTCAATGACCTATCTTCTTTCCCTAACCTCACTAGGCATTGTGATAACATCTCTTATCCATTATCTCCCTCTCCACCAACCACTAATTTTGATGGACCTCCCCCATCTAACGACTATGTTTTGCATCATGGTTCCTCGTGTGCTTGTTGTCGTTTTCAACAAATTTGAACTTGCTCATATCTATGACAAGCTAAATTTCCTTGAATTCCTCCTCACTCGACCTCCTCTCAAAGTTTTCGTTCTCATGAACAAAACTTCGAATGATGCTTCATCGTCTTTCTTTTCCAACTAAGGCACATTTTATACTTTAGTTGTTTGAGTCAATAAAACTTAAGCAATCTTGGAAGATTATCACTTATAATAGTTTATGCTTTGTGGTTTATTTTCCATATTTTTTGCAATAAATATTCATACTGTGTGCATGAATATTTCTCTTGTATGTATTTTCATATTTGTGTAATATGAATGATATGTATGTTATCTTTCCCACTTATTCTATTTCACACATTTGTTAAAGAGTTGATCATGGTTAAAACTTAAAATTAATTATGGGTGATTCCATAAATTCTAAATTTTAACCCATTGACATTTTAAATCATCTTTGATTGGTTTGGATGTTTCTTTTCTTCCTTTATTCCACCAATTGAACTATGATGTTGTCAATACACACTCTTTGGACATACTTAGCAAATGCTTGCTTTTAATTTGAGATTTCTTTTCCTTCTCCCTCTCAAGTTAGTTAGTAGGTAGTGCATATACATACATTGATGTTTCTTTTCTTTCTTCTAACCTTTGTGTAGCATGTCACCTTAGCTCATTTTATTGGTGCCCCAAGCAAGGGGGAGTAAGCACCAAGGGGGAGTTTCTAGCAAAAGTCCGGTTCTTTTCTTCTTCAAAGACTCGTGCTAACCTTTTTGATTCGACAAAGGGGGAGAAATGATAGTGATAAACTCGTTAATAATTCAAATAAACCTGTATTTTAAGTAAATGAGTTTATAGTTTGTCGTAATCAAAAAGGGGGAGATTGTTAATGCAAAGCAATGCCTAAAAACATTGTTAGTATTAATTAATCTTTCTTAGTTTTGATCACGACAAATTACAAAGACATTTATTGTCAAACACAATCATAAAACGAATTATCTAACAAACACTATCATCAAAGTAATAATCATTACACTAACATATCTTAATCATGCTTAGTGATCATAAAAGTGATTATCCTTAAAACTCACTTTTATCAAATGTAACAAAAGATTTTTAATAAACTTTATTTTTAAGAAAATGTTTTATTCAAATGAAAATGTAAATTTGAATATGGCATATTCCAAATGCCATAAGAATATTCTTTGAAGGTTTAAACAGCCTCAGATATTTCAAATTCACTAAAAGACAAAAAGGAGCGGAGTCTAGTACCCACGGTTCCTTAAGTGCCTACGCGGTTCCCTATCGATAAGGAACCGCCTGGGTAGATAAGGAACCGCCCCCAGATAGCCGTTGGCATTTGTCTTCTATAAATAGTGGATCAAATCTGCATTCTCATTAACCCTTTTTGGACATCTCTTTCAGCCTTCTTTCTCCTATCTAATCCTAGTCATTTGTAAATGATCACTTATTGTGTTAAGTATGTTTACTCATGATTATCCTCTTGATCTCCTTCTTTACCTTGTCCAAAGAGAAGATCACTCACACACACTTGTGATGTGATTAAAGATGAAGCATTGATGAAGACCACCTCCTCCTAAAGATCTAGTCATGTTCATCAATTGTTTATGTGTGTCTTGTGTAGATCCAATGTATTTGTGAATACTTGGACTAGTTGTGTTCATCCAAGCTATATGTGAATACTTGGATTAGATTTGTGTAAATCCATTGCACATGTGTGTGCTTGGATTTGTGTTGTGTAGATCCAAGCTACATGTGTGTACTTGGATATGTTTAGTTGAGTTGTAATTAGTTGTGTTAGTTCTCACTAAACTATAAAGTGATGTGGTTGTGTCTTGTGAGTTCTCACTAAACTATAAAGTGATATGTAGTTTTGTTGTGTGAAGTTCTCACTTAGCTTCAAAGTGAAGAGTCATGAAGGTTGGTTCTAGCTTTGGATTAGAACTCGACATCTAGCCTTGTGTCGGAAAATGGTGAAGTAGGCAACATTGTGAAGATTGGTTCTAGCTTTGGATTAGAACTCGACATCTAGCCTTGTATCGTAAAATGGTGAAGTGGGCGATGTTGTGTAGATTGGTCCTAGCTAAGATTAGGTCTCTACATTTAGCTTAGTGTCAGAAAAAAATGTAAGCGACGTTGTAAGGTTTTCTCCGCCAAGAAGGGAGCTTGTGGATATAGTGAAAATATCGAGTAAGGTGTACTCGAGGAGTGAAGTAGGAACGAGGATAGAGCCTCGTTGCCGAACTACTATAAATCTTGGTGTCTTCCTACTAGGTTGTTTCTTTCCTTACTCATTACTTACATTCATTATCATTATACTTACTACACATTGTTAATGCATTAGAATTGAACCTAATCATTATGCAACTAGTTTTCAAGTAAAAGATAGTTTTGTGCACTCACCTAATTGAAAGGAATTTTAATTAGGAGATAACCCGATGAGAAACTATTCAACCCCCCTTCTAGTTTCTACATACTGAATTTCACAATAATCTGTGTTAATCTCGCAATCCACCAATTCTCGCAAGCAATCAATAATCTCAAAATAATAAAAAATTTCGCAAAAATTAGGGTTTTGAATATCGCAAAAACGCCATTTTTCGTGGATTTTCAACAAAATCGAGCCAAACGCCAAATTATATTGTGTTTTTGACCAAAACGGAACCAAATCACTACTACAACTATGTAGATGATTTTTAGAAAGAGTTAGGCCACAAAAACACGAATTTCTTTTTGAGATGCGAGATGTTGATCCTTAAAACACACGAACACAATAACAAACCAAAACCAATCACTAATCTACCCCGTGGCGAATGATACCAAATGTTGTTCCCATATATAATCACTTCATCATGATAGTTCTAAGAAAATATATGAAGGATAGATGAAAAAAGATGAGATCTAGAGAGAGAAAGTAGAGAGAGAAAAAAGAGAGAATCGTGTGAAACTTAGAGAATATTAGATTCGAGAAAATGAACAACCAACCCTCCTAACATGCTAGGAGGGGTGTTTATATAGTCCACCCACATGCGGGATTTTCTGGGCTATATAGGTTGGATCGGGCTTGAATAAATGCTTAGTACCTTAAAAGAGGCCTTTAAGCTAACCATCAAGCCCGTATTGTTATGACTAGCCTACTACCTATTAAAACGTTCTAATAAACGATACATAATAAACCTATGACCGATCATTCTTGTTTACTCAATATTTTGAGGCTAACAGTGGATATTCAAATCTTAGCAGTAGGTCTAAAAACAGGTTGAATGTGGGGGCTGGAGGTTCTGCTTATGTTGATAATGTGGCCGGAAATAAAGGTCATATAAAAAGGTTTTTTGTGTTTGATGTAAGAGCTCCTAACAAGTTATACGAGTATCAAGATTTTAAGATCACGAATTGTGTGCTAGGTCTTAGAGCACCCACATATGTGGGAAACCACTGAAGTGAAGATGGCTGTTACAAGGAGTGTTTGGGATAATGTATATGTGAGTCCGGTTATTTAAGATACCTTGTATCCTTTGGATACAAGGGGACAAATCTGGATCGTCCATCTCATCTCATCCAACAGCCCTGATCAAAAACAAAAAAAAAACAGAGGGGTAGTTTCGTCATTTTACCCCTCTCACCTAATACCACCTACCACTCTCATAGATCTGGGATCGATTTCTTCTTCTTCTCTCTTAAACGCACATAAACACACACACACACACACACATATTTACATCTTAATTTATCAACACAAACATCAAATCCATCGATCATCACCTTCGTAAATCGATCATCACCCTCGTAAATCGATCATCCTCTTCATAAATAAGGTAAAGTTCATTCGATCTGTTTTGATTCATCTTTTTTAGCTTATTCGATGTGAATAAGCTTATAATTCATCTTATTTTTTATAGCTTATTTGATAAGTTACGTGAATTTAACATGTCGAATGATAAGGTAACTTGATGCTTAATGTGAATAAGCTTATTGATAATCATCAGCTTTATTATGATGAATTATAAGCTAACTTATTAGCTTATTTTCATGAATTATAAGGTTTTTTGGCTTAATCTCGCTGAACATATTTAGTGTAACATGTTTGTGAAGTATCATATATGATATACTATATCATATATGATATAAGCTAAAATATCATATATGATGAGATATATCATATATGATAATGTGGTTGAAAATTGAATTAACTCTTTTTTTCATTGATTAATCTGGCTGAACATATTTAGTATGACTTGCTAATGAAGTATCATATATGATATGCTATATCATATATGATATAAGCTAAATATCATATATGATCAAATATATCATATATCATTATGTGCTTGAAAATTGAATTAAATCTTCTTTTTTGTGTAGAGAAGGTTGTTTACAAGGCGTGTTGAACATTACAAGCATCCAAAAGGCCAAGAAGCTTAATGAAGAAGCTCGTGAATTTTTCTTTTACGTTTATTGTTTGTTTTTTCTTGTAATCTCCTAATGGAGTTATGAAGTATGTGGACGATTTTGTAATCAATTGGTATCTCGTACAACATCTTGTTAATATGATTTAACTTTCTTGGTATTATGTCATGATGGTTTTATATAAATTAAGTCATACGGAGTATATGATCATGCACTATCATATATGACACTCAAGAAAAACTTGGATTTATTAAACAAAGAATCTGATGAATTCGTGATTACAACAAATAGTATGCACAATTAATAATCAAACATACTTTTATGATAACATAAAAAATGTACTTTAATAACATAAAAATGTACTTTTGAACAGAATCATATATGATAATTCAAACAGAACATAACCTAATGTAAAATCATATATGATATACCTCTGATATCATATATGATAACAATTTATACAAAATCAAAAAAATACAAAAAAACAGATTATCAAATTATGAATTCATGAACAACGCCTACTCCGTCTTGATCCTTAAAACATATCCATGCACATCCTCTTGTTATAATCAACATCCCTCTCTGCTTTGCTCCAAAGCGGCCAATCACACCATCTCTGTCTGACTGCATTTATAAAAGATAAAAAGAACATATTATGCAACATTTTAACACCAAAATAAATTACTCATATATATGATAGAAGACTAGTTTCAAGACTTTATATTGATTTTCTAAAAAATACTCATACAGAATCTATTTTTTCTTATGGTTTATTTGATATATCATATATGATATATATATATATATATATATATATATATATATATATATATATATATATATATATATATATATATATATATATATATATATATATATATATATATATATATATATATATATATATATATATATATATATATATATATATATATATATATATATATATATATATCATATATGATATATCAAGCTTATTGCAGCATACATCAGCAAACTTAATTTAACTTACATAAAATACCTTACGATTTGTCAAAATAAGCTAATAATCTAGCTTATTCATAACTCTCGTGTAATTTGTAAGCTTATTCACATAACTCCTATCTAATTCCCAAGATTATTTATAACTCTCATCTAATTCAAAATCTTATTCAAACAAATAGGCTTATTCACATAAATCACCTAATTAAAAGCTAATTAGAATAAACTGATCAAAATAAGAACAATCAATCGGAATAATTCGATCAAAATAAGAACTATCAATCGGTATATTTCGTTCAAACAAGCTAATGAAAATAAATTAATAAGCTTATTCAAAATCAAATAAGCTAAAAAAAATAAGCATAGATTATGAGAATACAAACCTGATATGAATTTGTGTTAAGTAATCGATCTAATTAATCGATTGGGATGGATTCATGATGATCTTGTGATTATTCGCTTCAAATTTTAGAGAGAGAAAGTAGATCGGGGTAGAGAGAAGTGAAAAAACGGGGTGTGTGTTTTTATGAGAAAGAAAGGAGAAAGTTGCTTATATAGTTGACGAGTGAATTGACGGAAATACCCTGCAGTGTAAATTGGGGATTTAATCTCAGCCCTTGGATGAGATGGAGATGGATGGTGGGGATGAGTCCCCTTGTATCCTAAAAAACTTTGGTATCCAAAAGAACTTAAATCATATGATTATTCTAAATACTTTGTCACTAGATAACCCTATTCTTAAAGATTGTTAGGGATATGTTTTTGTTAAAAAAACTGCTTATAGCTTGTTATATGCTTATTGTTGTCTTGTTGGTGATTATTACCGTGTTAACAATATTTGGTTACTCTGCATATTGTTAATGAATGTTAGGGATTTGTTTTTGTTAAAAACAGCTTATAGCTTATAATTTGCTTATTCCACTGTTTGGGGTAGTGCTTATTAATGTGTTAACAACATTTGGTTACTATGCATAAAGAAAAGGAATGGTTAACTATCGACTCGAACTTGCGACCTCACTCTCACAACACCCAACAATTATCGTTAGCGCCCTAGGGTGTTTTACAAAAACATTTGCAGACCAATTATACGTATAACCTTACTTGTAACTGTCTTATTCGCTTATTCATTTGTAACTGCTTATTAACCTTACTTGTTGACAACTTATTTTCTTATTGATTGGGTAACTGCTTATTAACAGAAGCTTTTTCGTTTCTGTTTTCTTCTTAACATCATTAGCTTCTTTACCAAACATGATAACACGGGATTAACAATTAACAAAACACATTCATTAAAACTTCAAACTAAAACATTACACCTTAATTGAAACTAAAACACAGTAATTAACGTTCGATTAACATTAAGCAACCTAAAAGATTAGTCATTAGCAACCCCTATCTACACACAACAACCCTTTAAACCTTCATGAACCAACTGGTTCACATCTTCCTCTGCCTCACTGAAAAGTCAATCTTGTCAATAACCTTGCTATGAATATGTGTGACCATCTTCATCAACAACCTTGCCTTGCGCATGTCGGCAATTTGTCGTGCCATGAGCTTTGTGAGATTTGCCCTAGCACATCTAGAAGGATTGTCATTATGGAGCTCGAGAATCAACTCTCCTTACGCATGACCCGTTCGGTCAGCCGTTGAGAGTTATTCATCAATTCTCTTGCCTGCCATATGTCCTCATCAATCTTTGATTGGTACGAGGCTACCATCATTTCCCCTAGGTGAAATGACCCAGATATACAAACTAGTTCAACACGTCGAGCTATTATATCAAAGTTAACGGAAGGGGTATATTTATGTAGATGATGGAAAGTTTGTGTGTGTGTAGGCGCTTGTGTTTCAAGCTAATATAAGGTGGTTATGAAGAAGATGGAAAGATACATTTAGTGCAATAAACATCCCCGCAACAAAAGATATCAGTGTAATAATGACGGAAAGGAAAGATGTGTCAATTGTTTCGGGGACGTTTTTTTGCTTGTAGGTAAAGGTGGACGAATGCTAGCGTTCTTGGTACGAGTGAAAATGACGAATGTATCCACGCGTGCCAGGCACATGTAGGAATTAGTTAACGGAGAAAAATGACGAAAAATAAAAAAACGTTAACCAAGTGGTAAAATTGCACGATATTTTTAGGTATAATGACAAAATTAATTATACTTTGCTTTCAGTAGCGTATTCTAGTGTTATCGGGTATTGATGTTGTACTCTCTTATCGGTCAGAGTATGAGTAGAGTGGAGTCAGAATGTGTGTGCTTTTTCGTAGGATACTCGCTTTCAGCAACACGCCCACACACATGGAAGGTTATATTTAACGTGGCCGCCACGTTTGAACCCATAAAACATTTTCACGTTTTAATAGTAAAAAGTTACACCAACCCAAGGTCACGGCCGACGTCATCGAATACCCTTCCGAATTTTAAACAATATAAAAACCTCATAACGAATCACCGCCATAAATCATATATTGACGCATATACATAAACCCTCCCCCAATCCATCATTTCCACCATTTCAATCCAACACTTATTATTCTTATCATATCTCTAATTCAAATTCAACCGTTTTATGCGACTCGGATTGTGGTTTACTCGCTCAATTTCGACTATGGCTGAGGAATTCAACTCATCTGCTGCCGCATCAACGACGACAACCAAGACTAAAGCGTCGTTATGGCCGTCTGTTCTTCGGTGGATACCGAGTTCTACTGATCACATCATCGCCGTTGAGAAACGCCTTTTGTCTCTTGTCAAGTAACATCCATTTCATATATATGTGTTATTCTTATTTATACGCTATCTGTGTACGAATATAGATATAGAATTATTAGTATGAATTTGATATCAAGGAGTTGATCGTATTTCGGCGTTTCTAGATGATAATGTGTGTGCTTAGAATTAAGATATAACTAGTACTATTACAACATCCTCTATGGTCGTTTAAGAATAAGTCCAAGAGCAACCATTTTAAAGTTTATGTTGCATGAAGAGGTCTAGTATTTTGAAGAGGTTTATAAATTAATGCATTGCATCATTTGACAATTTTATAATCTATAGTGGTAATAAGTTTATAGTATTATAAAGGTTTATAAATTAATGACATTTGAAAATGTGTCGATACTATAAACCTTTCAAGTTGTTCATCATAGTGGATGCCTTTACTTTCTTACTTAGTTTCCTGCCGACGGAACTTGAACACTTTTGTTTGGGAGGGCTGAAACACAAAATTTTATATGTATAAGAAGAATTTAATGACTTAACTTGCACAACAACAATCACAAGAACACTAAAAATGCACGTTATGTTTTGGTGTATGTGTTTCTTTAATAAGTTGGCAAAGAAATCTCACAAAATAACCCTAAACTTTTAGTTATACTGCATTAACTACCCATGAGTTTGGGGGCCGGAACACTGCCCTGCCCCCACAAAGGTCCGTCCTTGTTTGTGATCCTTAAACGGTTATTTGTACAAAGCAATTGGATTTCATTGTATTTTGTTGTTTGTGTATCATAACTTATAAGGCTAGATGTAATAAGGAGACTTCAAGACCACATTCACTACCGCCACTTCAGCGTCACATTAGTCTCTCTACAACCAACTGAGTGTAATAAGACAACAAACTTTACCACTCAAATATACCCCACTTATACACAAAGATGCCCCACATAAACAGAATAACAACTCACACAACTCAACTTGGGCCGAAAACACTTCTCAGCGACTCGGTCGTCCCCAATACCAAGTCCTCGTTTTATGTGGTTGAGGACACGTCGAATGCCCGAGCCGTAATAAAGAGGACACATACATTTATGTGTAATGTTATACAAAGCAAATGGATTTCATCCTATTTTGTTATTTGTGTATGATAATTGATAAACAACTTACTGTATGTTCATTTATTATTAGTATCTTAATCTTACAGACTTGATGACTTAGGAATAAGTGAGAAGAAATCTTAAGATGAGAAGTATGAGAAATAACTGTAAACGCAGATTAAAGATGCATAATATTTTAGATGCACCATAACATATTTAAAAATTCGATGCATATACATATATTAGATGCAATTCATCAAGTTACGCGAATCCTATGTATTTTTCGTTCTGTATAGTACTGCTTTGCATCAGTTTCACTTACCTTCAAAAATAACTGATATGCATAATCTAAATGAACATAGATGCATCTAATTCAAGTCGATGCATCTCAAATATGTGGATATAGTTGTTCTTCATCTTTTCATTTTAAGTTTTCTTCTCAATGGATCCCTACCATAGACTTGATAGGAATTGCTTTTTGAAAGTGATCATCTCATCTTTGTTATTTCAAGTGAATGAGTGAAACTAGTATTGATTATATATGATTATTAACTAGTTGTAAATAATATGGGGTCATTTAACATGTAAATACATCCAAAATCCAAATATTATCTGCTGTTGGATATTATATTATCAGTTGAATGCCAAATGCCTGTTTATTGAATATTGATTACCATTGGCATGGATAAAATCCAGGACTTCATATACCCAAGAGAAGGTTAATATTGGCACCGGTCCACCAGGGTCCAAGGTCAGATGGTTTCGTTCTGCCAGTAATGAATCGAGATATATCAACACTGTTACCTTTGACAGCAAAGAGGATTCGCCTACTCTTGTAATGGTACATGGATATGCTGCTGCTCAGGGTTTTTTCTTTCGGAATTTTGATGCTCTCACTAAACATTTCAGGGTGATTGCAATAGATCAACTTGGGTAAGTTTATTATACTACTGTGGTATCTATCTTTTACATTTATACATTATCAACATTATATTTCTCTATGTATGTTCTTCTATATAACGTGACCTAAAAATAGTCATCATACGTTTGATAATGTAATAGTGAAGTGCGCCACTCCTTTTTTGAAGCTGAAAGTGTTGTGGGGAACATTAGCTGGTGTACCAAAAATCTTATTGGTCAAGATAGATTTGCGTTATTTTCTCTTACTATGACTTATTTCTTACATATTTTTATCTTTCGTTTGGTAGTTGGGGTGGATCAAGCAGGCCCGACTTCACTTGCAAAAGTACTGAAGGTTAGTTTGCTGTCTCTACTGTGTAGCTTGCAGTTATTGCAATAGCCCGCTTTCATTCCTTGCCGCATGTACATCGCAATGTCGAGTCGGAAACCTAGGTATACCCAAAAAAAAAAAAAAAAAAAAAAACATTCAAGTAATAAGTAGGATGTAAATCTAGACATGGGGTAGCCGTGTAGGAACAATTAGGAAGATGTCATCTAACATATTCTCCTATACTTCAACTTGTATATTTGAGATTTGATGCAACTATCTGATCGTATATCTCCTTGTTCATGTCTCCTGATGCAGAAACCGAGGATTGGTTCATTGATTCACTTGAAGAATGGCGCAAAGCAAAAAAACTTGATAAGTTTGTTTTGCTTGGTCATTCTTTTGGAGGATATATTGCATCCAAATATGCCTTGAAGGTTAGTTTTAAGAAAATACAAACTTTCCTGCCCAAGTCTGAGCGCTCTGGAATAACAATTTAATCATTCCCCACTATTGTATAACTTTGCAGCATCCTGAACATGTGGAGCATTTAATTTTGGTGGGACCAGCTGGTTTCACATCAGAAACTGATCATAAATCCGAGTGGCTGACCAAGTTCCGAGCAACATGGAAAGGAGCCGTTATGAATCATCTATGGGAATCTAATTTTACTCCAATGAAGGTTCTTAGGTAATTTTGATCTTCATTGTTTACTGCTGCTCATATTTGGCAAGTTGTTTGCCTAATGCGCAACTTTAATACATAGACCCCAACAAGTGACATGGTTGGTAATTCTTTATTAAATTCTAAATACCATTCGGAGAATTAAACATATAGATGTTCAATGTATATTTATTTGTGAGCACGTGAAACTACTGTAAGACACGTAATGGACAATACGATAAAACTGGAGATATATGTAACATCAATATTGTTGGAGATTAAGACAACCTTCAAGTTACATGGTTATGTGATGAAAGTTGGAGTGGAAATTAGCTTGGTGTGACTTTGGATGGTTTCCAGTTGTTTTAAACCATAGGATCTCACATGGTGCGGCACAAACAACTCTCATTATATAGATATAGAGTAAATTTAGCATCTAAACAGTTGGGTCCTAATAGTGTCTGTAAAGTCAAATATTAGGCATCAGTCGCTTACCTTTTATGCTTGTAATCTTGGTATACCCTCGAGTACAGACAAACGTCAATGCTGTACACTTTTAATGATAGGAGCATCAAGTTATATGTTCTTAATTACGTACATGTTTAATATGTTATTTTGTGATGCAGAGGTTTAGGCCCCTGGGGTCCAAACTTGGTCCGAAGATATACAAGTGCAAGGTTTGGTGAATATTCAACAGGTGACATGTTGACAGAGGAGGAGTCCAGATTACTTACAGGTACGTAAACTCAACCATATTTAGATTGAATTAGCTAATTTCAACAGCTTCGTTTTCTAATATATGATGGTTTTGATGACAACAGATTATATATACCACACTTTGGCAGCTAAGGGAAGTGGAGAGCTCTGCTTGAAGTACATCTTTTCATTTGGGGCGTTTGCTCGAAGTCCTCTATTACAAAGGTGCAATTTTTCTTATTGTTAACAGTTTGTTATGAAATGGTTCCACTTTATATAGTAAGAGATCTTATTCCATTTCCCGTTTGCAGATCTTCTGAATGGAAAGTACC
This sequence comes from Glebionis coronaria, assembly GCA_025667525.1. NCBI lineage: Eukaryota > Viridiplantae > Streptophyta > Magnoliopsida > Asterales > Asteraceae > Glebionis > Glebionis coronaria. The sequence continues at coordinate 603,181,928 of CM046875.1, read as the reverse complement.
AACGACATTCATATATGGTGTCCAAGATTGGATGAATTACCAAGGGGCGGTCGATGCACGAAAGAACATGACTGTTCCCTGTGAAATTATTAGAGTCCCAAAGGTATAAATAGCTTATATATGGAGTTTATAGTCATATAATTGAATAATTCAAGCGTATTATAAACAGATATGTGACTTACATAATTGCAGGCTGGTCACTTCGTGTTTCTAGACAATGCAAGCGGATTTCACTCGGCAGTATTACATGCTTGCAGAAGGTTTCTCTCATCAGATCCCGATAGTTATCCTCTACCTGAAGGTGTTACATCAGTCTAGTATTATTGTAGTAGTCGTAGTAGTTGAAGTCGTTAATTTATTCTGTGTAGTACTATGGATTGTTCTCTTATATAAAATCGATACACTCATCATACTGAAAAGAAGTAAAAAAGCAACGATTGGAAGAACTGAATGTATTTTTGTCACACTATAGAGTGTTGCTGTTTAGTAAAGTCGAACATTTGTTTAAAGTATGTACAGAAACCATGTTACTCAATCGACTTTAAGTTATCATGTAATTGTAGCTTCCTTTTGATATTCAGGTTTCACTGTTGTTGAGTATTATTGTGACAAATAGATTAGGATTACATTCTGAATTCTAGGCACTTAAGCAATCCTTGACTCACGTAAATTGTAAGTTGTATTTTTTATAAGGGTTATTAGAGGTTACTAAATTTCGTGAATTTGTTCGCCTAAGTTACTAGAGTTTTCTTTTTTCTTTTTAAGCGGGTTACTGTACTTTCACCATGGTGCAAATAGATTAGGGAGCCTTTAACTGTGTAAATGGGTTATTACAGTTATTATGAATATATGTCAACTATACAGCTGTTCATGAGTTGCTGCAACAGACTCATAACTCTTAACTGTGTAAATGGGTGGGGCATACGGAGGGTAGAAGTTGAATAAATCTATCGTGCTATATGTCAGTCCTCCAAACATCCTACTGCAAACCTAACAGTTGATAATAAATTGATTACCAAGTCTTTGGCCTATAGATATTTTTGAAGTAGTTGCGGGTTTAGGTCTCAACTGATGCAAGGATAAAAAGTTTGCGAGTTTGGTTTTCACAATTTTCCTTAACATGTATAATGCTTGCATTGCTTCCAAAATATTATACATACACCAAATGTTATATTTTGTTACCACAAAGCATACGTGTGCCTATTTCCGAGTTAAAAAACTATTCTGTACTTTTTATTTGAACATGATAATGCTGGGAAAGTGTCTGTTTGTAAGCATGTGTTTGCGTTTGTAACCAGCAGAACAGAATTTGGAAGTTTCTCAAACGTTTAACATGAATTATTGTTATTGCCATTATATTTTTGCTGAACAACTTTTTTTGTTAGATGTCTCAGAAATAGATGATGCTAAAGCATTTCTTCACGTAGAAAATGATGACTTGTTTGTTTGTCCTCAAAGAGTCAACTTGCAAATATATGAAGTTGTTTTGTTACATATACTAAAAAGATTCTGTTTACAATGTTAATGAGCAAGATGGTGAGGTAGTGACAATAGGAGGAGGTCAGTCAGGCCTGTTGAGATTGCAGGATCCCCTTCGGTCACGGGCACCAATAAACCCCTTTCAACTTTTCATTCGTCTTTACTACTTTTATTTGTTTCATTTAATATATTTTTCGGAAAAAAAGATTAAAATGGTTAAAATCTACCTTTTTCATCCACCACATGTTCATGACATAAGACTTTGACAAATATGATTCTATACAAATGCACAACTGTTTAACTTTTTAAGCGATGTATTTTTTATTTTTTGCAAAAATGCTAAACTGTTATTTAAAAGTGATCCAACTTTTTAACGTAAGTTAACAACTTTTGTACAAAAGTGCTAAACCGTTAAGTTGAGCATTTGATGGTTGAGTATCGTCGGTTGATCACTTGCAGTTGGACACGTGTCACAATTTGGGTGGTGATAACCATATTTGTCAAAAATCTTTAACAATGACCATGTAGCGGATCAACTTAACCATTTGGGTTCTACTATATATACCCTTTACCCACTAAAAAGTATATAAAAAGTAAAATATTTCTTTTGTCATCTCCCTGCTTCAGCCAGACACAATTTTATCAGTTTCTGTTCCGAGTTTTTTGTCTGTTTATTTTTTTTAGTCACAAAAACTTATTATTTTTTTCCCGCATTTTTAATTTCACAGTTTTATAACAAATACTAAATTATATAATAAAAAAATAGAAAAAGTAGGAGTATAGATTGTAAAAATGGGGGTGTTGATAACTTTGCTCTAACCATGGTCTTTTTCCCTTCTTAAAAAAAAAACAAAATCGTGTTATATTTTCATATATGAGATATTCTTACATCACACCAATTAGTGACTTTTGTTTCCACTGTTTGGAGTAAAACTAGACAATGTCTTGCGGATACACATATTCAAGTATGGTTTTTAAGATACGTAGTAAAAACTTAGTATTAATGTTAGGTTTCTTACACAAAAAGCTATACAGAACACTAGTCTTCAGATTTTTTTTTATAAAAAATTGTCATAGCTTATTGAGACTTCAAGAGTAAATTAAGGAGTGTATAAGTTGTTTATCGATATTAAAATGAGAAAGACTTGGATCAGGAAATGTGACCAATATAATACTTTGACTGCTACGAGCCTACGACCAATAAGTATGCAAGAAAAACTGGATTAAAACTATCTACAAGAAGATTTGATCTTTATTTTAACCGGTTTTATTTTATTACAGTATGAAAGAATAATGTTATTTAATACTCCGTACTCAACTTCGCATCACATGGGTAACAAGTGCATATTCAATTTTATTGAATACTTTGTCATACAAATTTATCGTACCAGGCTCATAAATATTTTATTGCATGTCATATCTTTATTCTGAACTTTCTTCAGGGTCCAAGTTATAATATTGTCAGATTACTAATTTAGTGAACACATGATTTAAAATAATCAAAGTTATCGATAACGTGAGATATGGTGTGACGGCGTTAAACTTCAAGCTTTAACGTAAAATGTTACGATACGATATTTTTAAACTGTGACATAAAGCAGCAATATATGTGTATATATAAATTTTATAAACTTATATCATATTTTATAATTATATGAGTTATAAATATTAGTAAATCTAAATTTAAATTGAGAATAATAGTAAATGCAAGTCAAAATACTAAATATTATAATTTAATTTTTAACTTTCAATGCTTTACGTCTTTGTCCGTCTTTTCACGTCTTATCTCACATTACGTCTACACCCAATGCCAATGTTTATTTCGTAATGTGACTTTTAGAACACTTAGAAGTGAGAACAACTAAATATAAATGGTATAGTGTGGTAAGTCTTACAAGATGTCTAAGGTTTAAGACTTTTTCATAATTTTTAGTGATGTTAAGCAATAACAACAAAGAAATTTTATTACATATGTAAAGTAAAAAGATTATAAACTCTATTTATATAACTCATGTATGTTTAATCTTATCAAATGCCTTTTGGCTCAGCGGTATGTAAGTGACCCTCTAACCTAAAGGTTGTGGGTTCAAGTGTCGGTGGAGACATGTGAGATAGTTAGTGTGAGTTGTAAAAAAATTGCTGTTTTAATTTTTTTTTTATTAAAAATGTATGTTTAATCTTATATGTAAAACTAATGAAATGTACCCCTTTTTTTAAAAAGATGTACGACGGTGGAAACATCCTAGTCTCATGCATCTTTTGATGTCAACCATATTATTCTTCGTGAACCCCGCCACAAACATTCAGCCCTTATCCCAGTTGTCTTAATTAAGCTGTAATTGAAATAGAACTCAAGCCAATATCCAACTAGACCTCTTTTACTAGTTAACCGAGTGTTTGTGATGAGAGTAATGAGTGAAGGCCTAATTTTCTTTTAATTAGAAGCCCTGTGCAACGACATCTACCAGACTATTTCTAAAATTTCAAATATAATATGCAGGTAGAGGTGTCGAAAAAGTCGACCCGACCCAACCCGAACCCGAATAAGCTTATTCGGGTCGGGTCACTCGGGTCCAAAAACATATTCGGGTCAATTTGGGTTGACCCAAATTGACCCGAGTTCTAATTAGGCTCGGGTTCGAGTTTATATTTTTAGCCTTGACCCGACCCGACTTAACCCGAACCCGACAAACCCGACTTGAACCGATTCGAGTAACACATTTTACATTGTATTATTACTTAAATACGCCAATTTTTAATACTTTTTCCTTATACTCGTGTTGACCCGAACCCGAATTGACCCGAATCGAATTGACCCGAACCCGAGTGACCAGAGTTCAAATTAGATTCGGGTTCGGGTATGATTTTTTTTAGTCTTGACCCGACACGTATTGATCGAACCTGGTTGACCCAACCTGATTCTCACCCCTATATGCAAGGGGCGTCTACGGTTCGGTTTAGTTCGGCTTTTGGCAAAAACCGTAACCATTCCATTTTAGAAAACCAAAAACCGAAACCATCGCTTTTGGGAAGTTTGGTTTTTGGTTTATAGTCAATTTTTCGGTTTTAAAAACCGTCTATATTTTGGTGTGGCGTTTATATTGAAAACTTGTTTTATGTAAAAAAATTGTTAATTTTTCTAAATTTTTGTCACTAAAAGCCTAATAATTTTACCCGAAACTTCTAGAATTACATATTTATGAAGAAAATACACACGCATGTAAATGAACATATACATAAACGATCAATGTCACATATGTAGAGATATATTGTCAAGTAAATACACGTACATAACAAACACGCATATAAACGTTAAGATAAATATATTTCTTTATATTCCACCAACAAATGAATATAAATTTAAACTTTTGATTTATTATTTATTTTTTATTATATTAAAAGTATATTGTTATATAATAAAATGGTTTAGTTCGGTTCGGTTTCTATGGTTCGAAATCCAAAAACGAACTGTAAGTTTTTGGTTTTTGAAAAAGTAAAAACTGAACCATCGGCTTCTTATTTTAGACGGTTTTCTTGGTTCGGCTTCTTTTATTTTTTGTTTGATTATGTGTTTTTTCTGTTATTTTTTCCCACCCCTAATAATATGTACATATTTAGAAAGAGAAAACTTCAAAATTGATCAAAATCAATTACCTTTTTCCATTTTTGCAATCGTGATTTTTTTTAAAACTTAGTCATATACTTTTGATTAAATGCTCAACTCATTTAAATGGCCAACTACTTTTAATTATTATCTCAACTACTTGTTTAGCTTAAATGACAAAATTACCTTTATTTTTATATATTTTCTCTCTCTTTTAAATATATTCACACTGATCATAAGAGCTCTAAGTGTAGTAATACAAAACTAACATCACATCATTCAAAAAGTATAACCACACAGCGCCACATCAACATAACACCAAACGAACACCAAAAACTGGTGTACTAAATGGAACATTAAGCAGCTGAACACAACACACCCACAAGCAAATGGTTTAGTGGAGCGAGCCAATAAGTCGTTGATGCACTGTTTAAAGGCCTGGCTAGGGAGAATGTTAACATGATGAGTCGATGAGTTGGAACATGTGCTTTAGGCACATCGAACGATGCTGAAAACAAGCAACAATGAAACCCCATTCACCTTCACCTATGGCAGTGAAGCAGTGATCCTGGCAGAAATCGGGATGCCATCCGCAAGGACCTTCGTATTTAACGAGGATAACAATGAAGAAGAGCTCCGACTCAACCTTGATATTGTGCAAGAACAGAGAGAAACGACAGCCATTCAAGAGGCCAAGTACAAGAAAAAAGTCGAGCAATATTACAACAAATGGGTGATGCCCTACTCTTTCAAGACCGATGACTTTGTATACCGGTGCAACGAGGCCACCAGAGTCGAGAAAATAGGAAAGCTAAGCCCAAATTTGGAGGGTGTCCATACAGAATCAAGGAAGCTTATCAAAATGGGTCGTACAAGTTAGAAACCATGGATGAAAGGGAGGTGCCGAGGGCATGACATGCAATAAACCTTCAAAAATGATTCATGTAAAATCACATGTTCTTATTTGACGAAATCAATGAAGAAAGTATTGGCAAAGTGTTTGTTTGTAATACAAAACCTCCGAGCTAGCTAACCGAAATGGGCATAGCACGTAACTTTGTTGGACGCGCCTTATGCGCAGTCCGAGGGACGAATTAAAAGCGGCCCGGTGCTGATGTCTTCCCAACATTTTAGCACGTAACTGTGTTGGACGCGCCATATGGGCAGTCCGGGGGACAAATTAAAAGTTGCCCAATGTCGTTGTCTTCCCAATATTTTAGCACGTAATTGTGTTGGACGCGCCTTATAGGGAGTCCAGGGGAGAAATTAAAAGCGAACTAGTGTCGATGTCTTCCCAACATTTTAGCATGTAACTGTGTTGGATGTGCCTTATGGGCATCCCGTGGGATAATTTTAAAGCGCCCCTGTGCCGATGTCTTCCCATACGAGTCTGATCAACTCAATACAACATTAAAATATACAATGCATGGACGCCTTCGAAGGGCAGTCCGAGCGTTATTTAAGGGCGGCTTGGTGCCAACGTCCATCAGCATAATATCAATTGTCATGAATACAAGTATTATCGACGCATGTGTGCCTGCGTAATTATAATTTGTATAAGGGTTTTAAAACTAACAAGTATTAAAGGAGCATGGTAAGCAAGTCGAGACGAAGATCATAACAAAAGATGCATGATATTCAGATGCTAAGTCAAACCAAACGAAACATAACATGTGTTCACACAAAAGAAGATTATCACAAACAAAGGTTCAAAAGTATGAAAATGTTCAAGGAAGTACAAGTCCATTACGGGATACCGAGGGATATGGATGTCTAAAATCAAACGGAAGTACCTGCACCGGAGGAACCAACCTCCTTCAGAGAGTCATCAGGGCTCACGATCGAACAAACACCGCTAGCAGTCAGCTTGGGAGGCGCTTTGTCATGTACCATCTGTAGGATCTCGGTTGTAGAAGACTTGGAAGCTTATGAGATTCTCCGAATGAAACGATATATGGCCGAGAACAAAGCGTTGCATCGACCCATCCAACTTTTTGGTGCATCAGGCTTTATATTCTTGTCAGATGCCATGTCGGATTCAATCTCTTCTGGTTTCCGGCCAAAGGTAACCGCTTCCATAAATCCTACTGAGTATGCAAGCTCAAAGGCTCCAACCAAGGCTTTCTTATATTCATAACTAGAAAACAGCTGACTCACGAAGGCCGGTGTACCATCTTTTACCAAAGATTGTCTATCTACCTCATTCTGAGCCAAGAGAGAGGTGAGGTGCTTGTTATCAGCCTCTAACTTGGCAAACTTGTCGAAATGTTCAAGGAGCTCCTTAGATTTAGTAACCAAAAATTTCTCCATCTCAATGAGCCTATCATTCTGACCACCCACAATCGTCCTCTAGTCCTTGTTATCTTTCTCTAGGTTTTTTATCCGAAGGTTTAAATCATCTTCTTTGGCCACACAACCAGCAAGAGTATCCTCTAGCTTCTTGTGCGTAGCGGTCAACTAATCCAACATTACCTTGCCTTGTGCGAAGGAGTCCTTATCTCCATGAGGAGCGTTAGACATCTGCATAACCCACTATTCAAGTCTTCATAACTCTCCGTCAATTCGGCCGCAACAAGAGTACTTTGGGCGACTGATTGGCAGTTGTGGTAGAGGACATCATAATTTCTCAAAGCGGATAACACGTTTTGTTCACCTGGAGTGGCGAGGTGTGAGTGAAATTCCTTGGCGGCATATTAGGAGTCCATGCGGACATCCTCCTGTAGTCTCCATGCCGGAACAAAAAGTCGAGGAATAGGGTCGTCTTCGTCCTCAAAACCTGTAAAAAAATAAAAAAGGGGAGAATAAGAGAAAGACCAGTCTAACAAAAGTGCTTGCTCACATAGCAAAGAGAGGGAAATATTCACCAAGTATGAGCGAGGAAAGAACATATACCTTCAACATTATCATTCAAGGAGGCATCTCCACCATGAGGATAGGAATGATCACTAACTTTGCCAACTTCCGCGGAATTTCCCTTATCAAGAGAAACTTGCTTCTCGATAGTGGTCCGGAATGGTGGATGAACTTGGTTGAGAGGAGTGGTTAAATGGGTCCGGGTAGACTTAGTCTAAGAATCAGTGTGCACCTGCTGCTTATTGCGCTTCTTGGATCGACCACCGAAACTACCCTCTCCAGCATGTGTGGCCATCTTCTTTTCTAAAGCCCTAGCCTCCTGCTTCTTCCTAGTCTCCACTATCTTAGGAACAGGCTTCTCAGCTACCTTCTGATGTACACTTAACTCCAGAATAGGTTGGCTGAATGGTAGTTTAGTGACACGAGGTGCAGGTCCTTCATTCTCACCATATAGATCGCCCTTGGTAACTTTCGCGTGCTCAAAAGACGGAAGGTTCAAGAACTCATCCTAGTGGTATCTACAAGAATAAAAGGGGAATGAGACAAGGCAAGCATAAGCAAGCCCATGTGATAAAAACAAGAAAATAAACAGTAAGTAATGAGGAAACCTTTCTTGTCGACGTCCAAGAGGATCTGAAGATATTCCGGTTGAGCATAAGGGAATGAGAGCCTAGAGAGAAAGAGTAAGACCTTATGAGGAGGACGAAGAAGAATGGGTCTATCGGCAAGGATAGCAGCGTGTGACGCCGTAAAAGAGTATGGATAATCATCGGAACGTTTGAATCACGATGCCTCCAAGGATTTGCGAAAGGAATGTATAGAAACTAGAAGGGGGTTGAATAGTTTTATAAATTTAATTCTTAAATATGAGTTTTCAAAAAACCTTGTCAAAAACTTAGACTTGAGCAAATATGTGAAATCTTCTTACACACAATATGGACAAAGGATAGTGAAACTAACTAATAATCAGAAGTATATGCAAATAAAGAATAATTAATGTAAAGAGATAAGGAAAAGAAAGATCAAACCAAACACCAAGGATTTATAGTGGTTCGGCAACGAAGCTTACTCCTCGTTCCTACTCCACTCCTCGAGTAATCCTTACTCGAGAGTTCACTAATCAACAAGCTCCTTAAGGTGGAGAAATCATACACATCGGTTAACCAATTTTTACGACTCTAAGATAAAAGTCGAGCCCTTATCTTAGCTAGGACCAATCTACACCAATATAATTTAAGGACTAAGTATTAACCACACTACATACACAACTTCCAAATAGACACAAGTACTTGGATCTTCACAACAATAACACAAGAATGAAAAATAAATGTTTGATCTTCAATGGATCTTTGAGGTAGACACAACACTTCAAGGATGAAAGTGTTCTTCTCTTTGCACTTGAGAGGAAGAGATGGGAGGAGAAAGATTCACTTCTAAATAAGTAGTAATCATCCAAATAATCAAGAATTTGAATGATTTAAGAAGTTGGATTAAATTTAGAAATTTATGTGCAAAAGAGATGAGGAGAAAAATATTTTCTTAAAAATAAAGAATAATAAATTCTTTGTCACATTTAATAAAAGGTGAGATTTAAGAAAAATAAAATCCTTGATCACTTAGTTAGGTTGAAAGCTTGTTTGTTCATACCTTAAGAGATAATGGTTGAAATGAAAAATTCTTGAACTCAAGAATTCGTTTTTCGTTGTTTTCGTAAATGCTTGTTTTTATATATTGTCGTAATTAAAACAAAGCGAGACCAAAAAATGCAAGTAACGTTTTTAGGCATCATTGCATTAACGGTCTCCCCCTTTTTGATTCCAACAATACATAAACTCAATCACATGAAATACAAGATTTTCGAAGACGAGATTATTTCATTTCTCCCCCTTTGTCGAAGAAAAAAGGTTGCAAAATATTTGTAGAAGAGAAGAATCGGACTTTGCAAGTGCTCCGCCTTGGTGATTACTCCCCCTTGCTTGGGGAACCAATGAATCGAGCTATGGTGACAAGCTACATAGAAGGGTTAGAAGAAGAAAAGAAACACCCAACATAGATATAGAAAAGGTCACACAATAAAAGAAATAAGATAAAAAAAAGAAAAGTTAACCAAGATCCATAATAAGTCATGTTAAAAGAAAACATGAAGAAGATACAAGGAAACAAGTCATACAAATATGTATGAAAAAAAAAAAACAAGCCAAAAGAAAAGCATAAATCTAAGTCTAGTTAAACTAAAACTCTAAAATTTGCTTAAAGTAGATGTCTTGGAGATAAGCAATCCTTAATCAGAATATACATAATACATGATAAACACAACATAACGTTAAAATCAATAAAACAAGACATGAACATATAAAACAAGTTAAGACATGATAAAACCAGTTACGTACTCAGTAATCAGAATACTTATACACGTATACTATTTATGTAGCATTAGTGAGATCGAAGTAGGACTCTCTTTCGTTCGTCTTCTTCGTTCACTGGACATAAGGTACGGATTTCCCGTCCCTTTAGTATGGACATATTTTCCTTATTAGGATTTCCCCGTCTGCAGCCAACTGTTTTCCTAGTATTTGTTTTATATGTTTGATTACTTATGTTAGAATATGAGCCTAAGCCATATACATGCATGACCAGTGTCACCTAGTTATGGAGGTACCATAACCATAACACTGGAGGCACCAGTGTTATGACTTCCCCACAGCGAAGTGATTGCTCGTGGCGTCCCTTTTTCAGTTTTGGCCATTATATTGTATTATCATGTGGGGCGTATAGGTGCATCCTAGTTACATGTTTATCAGAATTAGCAGAGTGAATGCGATGTGTGCCTTGCATCCTTCACTAGGAGCTGATCTCTTAATGTAGAGATTTTACTAGGTTGAAAGTTCGTTTCTCGGTATCTTCTCGAATTGATCACGGTTCAAAGTGCGACTCAGTCGTTCTTGCTAACGAAAAGAGAATTGTTGGGTGTCGTAAACTAATTAAAAATAAAGACTTGAAACAATAAAATAAAGACGGTAAAAAGAAATACTGAAAGATAAAAACTTGACGGGAAATTAATGACGAGAAATTAAAAACGTGACGAGAAATAAAAAGGCAAACTTAAAAGTAAATAAGGTAAACTAAAATTAAATGCAATTAAATTAAAAGTGCGACTAAGTAAAAGGCGGGAAAAATAAATTTTAAAATTCAAAAACATAAACTTAAAATAAACCAAAACTGAAATTACAAAAGATAAGAAAAACACTCATTCGGAATCACCCCTTCATTCGGAATAAACATATTCATCCGGAATAATCCTTTATTCGGAATAAAATGCTTCATCCGGAATAATCCTTCATCCGGAATGAATGGCTTCATCCGGAATATAGGTTCATCCGGAATAAATCATTCATTCGGAATAATGGTTCATCCGGAACAAATAGCTCATTCGGAATAACATGACTGATCCGGAATGTGTGCTTGGTTCAGAACAAACAGCTCATCCGGAATGATTGCTCATCCGGAATATCATTTCATTCGGAATAATCTAAACAAAATCCTTCGTTCGGAATACATGTTCATCCGGAATAAAAAACACTGATTCGGAACATTTAAACTAAATCCTTCATTCGGAATATTTAAATAAAGGCTTCATTCGGAATGTCTAGTTGATGCGGAATAATTAATCTAAAAGCTTCATCCGGAATATTTAAACAAAGGCTTCATTCGGAATGTCTGTCACTCATTCGGAATCTGGGGAAATTGAAGACGAAGAACAGTAGAAAACTAAAGGAACACGAATTATACCAAAACTAACCAAAATCAATCAAAAGATTAAACCAAAATAACGAATAATGATCAACTAACAATAATCAATCAAAACAAATCAACAAAACTAACAATCATAACCAAATTAATCAAAACCCACTTGATCAAAATTAAGAAAACCTCAAGAACACAACCATGAATCATAAGGAAAGATTAGACAAGAAAGGTAGAGGAAGATTAACAAATAAAGTAAAGATTCAATAACACTAAAAGGAAACTTACTTGAATTTAAAGGTGCAAGGTAATTAAAATTTGACAATTAAGGTAAATGACATGTAATTAAGTGCAAGTAAATGAAAATGGAAGAGCTTAGTTTGTCAAACTAGCCAACAAGAAAAATGAGAGCCTAAGGATCTATTTATAGGGGAGGAGGAGGATTAGTGGAAGGAAGCTTCCTCCCCTCTTTCTTCTTTCTTTAATTGCTTGATTAGTCCTTAATCTTCTTAATTCTTCGACTTTTGTCTCGAGATTAATAAACTCGTCTTGTAATCTTCAATAAATTAGACTTGAGTTCTTCGGCTTTTAGTAAACTTCCGTCTTTTGACTTTTTCTTCGATAAATCTTCAGAATTGGTCTTGGACTTCCGTTCTTTTTGCACTCTTGATTTCTTGACTTTGTCTTTTGTCTTTTTCTTCGATAAAAGCCCGTGAAAGCCGTGTTTTCTTCCCTTTTAACATTTTGATCCTATAATCACAACAAAAACACAAACCACGCATAATTCCGACATTTACGACATAAAATACACGTTTTGGCTCGGTTATTATTGTAATTAAGTGGTAAAAAGATGGGTGTTTTCACACCTATCATCCCTCCTACCCAGACTATTTAATTAGAGACAACCCCTCTAATTGCATGACGAGGTCTCCCCTCCAAGTATTCATGCACGATGGAACCTCATGACCTATATGGCTTATATGGCTAATTAAACAGATTTTCATAGAAACATAAGTCTTTTCAAACTATAAAACCAGTTTTATGAACATGAATCCAGATTACTTAGAACTTATGATATTCCGCTGCTATTAGTTTATATGCTTACGTTATTCCATGTCATGCTTGTACATCCGTGCACTAAGCATTATGCTCAGCCGTTTTCCTTTCATGTTCCCAAACGGCAGGTACTCAAGGGCGCTCGTAGACTTTAAGCGTACGTACATATGGATTGGAAGCTTACTAGTCTTCTCTACTTTATGCATTTTATCATACATTTTGATACTTATTTCCATGGACATTGTTTAGTCCTTTTCCTTTACAGTACTTATGTTTGTGTGTGATGAGCTTATACTTTGGGGTACCGATGTTTGTTTCCGGTATTTCCTTTTTTGGTCATGTAATGTTTAAGACATTTTCCTTGTATGCTTTGATGACACGCCATAATCACGCATGACATTCCATTTATCAAAATGGGGTGTTACATAAGTCCTGGGAAACCTAGATGTCTAACATGTTTACTGGTTTTAGTTCTGAAAACATAGCTTATGTTTACTTATGAAAATCTGTATTAGTTTAATATACCAAAAGCCAATATAGGTCATGAGGTCAACAACGTGCATGAATACTTAGAGGGGTGACCTTGTCATGCAATTAGAGGGGATGCCTCTAATTAATATGGTAATAGGTAAGATGGATCAGCTCCTTGTGAAGGATGCAATGCACACACCACATTCACCATAAAATCCTGACTAACACTGTAACTAGGATGCACCCATACGCCCCACATGATAATAAATAATAATAAAGGCCAAATAAACTGAAAGGGACGCCACGAGCTATCACTCCGCTGTGGTGAATTCATAACACTGGTGCCTCTAGTGTTATCGTTATGGTACCTCCATAACTAGGTGAAACTGGCATGCATGTATATGGCTAAGGTAACTAATAAAACATAAGCATTTAAATCTGTAACTACTAGGGAAAACAGTTGGCTGCATACGGGAAATCCTAATAAAGGAAGAGATTGTCCTTACTGAAGGACAAGAAATCCGTACCTCGTGTCTAGTAGAAGCTAATGGAAACGCTGAAGAACCTACTCCGCCTTGACGGATAATACTACATAAGAATAGGGACGTGTATGAGTTGTCTGAATTACATGTGTCTTACTGGTTTTGTGTGTTCTTAGATTATTATTCATGTCATCTCATGTTTTAACTATTTAAAGTGTTAACTGTAGTTATTCTTATATTTTGTTGTTTATTATTCATGTAGCATGGTATTATAATACTTGTATTGTAATACAAAGTAACTTTCTAAAAATAGCAGGTTTCCATAAATAGTAAGTTTCTAAAAATAGAAAGTTTCCAAAAATAGTATGTTTATATAATTAGAAATAAGTTGGATTATTAATGTCAAGTAAAGTTTAATTAGTAAAAATACAAGTCATGGTTCAAGTATTATAGCTTATTAATGAAATAACTTGGTTAATTAATTAAACTATACATTATAAGTATTTAATTAAAATACATGTTTTAATTAAATTAAGCTAAGTAAAATACTTAGGTTATACATAAAATATTAATTTTAATATTTAACCTAAGTCATGCATTTTAATTAAATTAATTAGTCTAGAAAATTATTTAATTAAATATATTTTTCTGATTTTAATACTTTTCCGAACCCGAGCCCGTACCCGTGCTCCACATATAAGCCGAGCCAAACACCCTTGACAGTGGCTACCCGGCCTAGCCGGTTGCCACTGTCTGAGTCATTTTTCCCACTGCCGAGCCACGGCTAGCCGATGCCCGGCTCGGTTCACACCGGTTCATATCGGTTCAACACCGGTTCCCACTGTTTTGTTTTCGGCTTCCCACTGTCAAAACAATAGTCCCACCGAGACCCTATTGGTCACGGTTGACACTCGATCCAAACCAAAACCATACCTCGACCTAGTGTCGGGGTTCCCTTGCCTGCGTCCGAGCCAAACAGACCAAGCCGAGACCTTAAGTGGTCTCGGTGGTGGTGATAAAAACAAGCTGAGACTCCCTTATGGTCTCGGTTGTGTCTCGGTTGTGTCTCGGCCAACAAACCCGAACCAAACCAAACACCTAAACACATTTTTAATTAATCTTAACATGTTTCCTTAGCTTGTTTTTAAGATTAATTCATGAATTCATAAAAGAATGTAAAAATAATGAAAAAGAAAGGTTTATGATTTTACCAGTCACGTAGGTTGTTTAGGGTTTATGATCACGAACACAAACACGTAACTTCCTTGAATCAAAATCAACAAACACACCCTTTGGTGTTCTTGGTGTGTGACGGCAAGAGAGAGAGAGGGAGGCTAGGGTTTCCTTCTTTTTGTGAAAATAATTTATGAAAATAATCCCCTGGAGTTTTATTTAACATGTGTTTAGTTGGGTCATGGGCCAAAAGGCCCACTCCTTCTTTCTCCTTTGATAGCAGCGACCAACATAAAGCCCGAAGGCAAAATCGAAAGTTTTCCTAAGTCAATTTAAATGTTGTGCATGTTTGCGTTTATTTATCATGAATTTAATTATCGTGATCGTACACATTTATAATATATATACGTACATACATGTTATTTAATATCGTGACACATGAGATATATTATAAATGGAAAGTTTTAAATTTTATCGTATTTTTGTATATTTACTGTTCATGGTATTTTAATGCGGGTTTTACACACTTGGTTCCTATGATGGTAGTACTCCAGGTGGAGGAACAAGTTTCTAAACGTCATTAGCAATGAATTGATTCAATTCTTCTTGCATGGCGATGACCTAACTCTCATCCATCAAAGCTTCTTTAACATTCTTTGGTTCAGTCAATGAGACAAAACAAAAGAAGTTACTTTGATCTTCGGCTTGAAATCTAAGGGTCCTTTGATTTAGGTCGCCTATGACATTTTCGTGAGCATGATCCTTAGACTCCCTAATGTTTACTCCCTTTTCAACATTAAGGTCTATAACTCCTATTTTGCTAACCTCTTTGGCTTTAACTATGACTATTTCATCTAAGTCATCATCTAACAAATGTGGTGTCTTAGATGAAGGTGTGGTTTCATTAAAAGTCACGTTGAGTGATTCTTCGATTACACCTGAGGTTCTATTAAGGACTATGTAGGCTTTACTAGTTTGAGAATAACCTAAAAAGATACCTTCGTACGACTTTGGGTCGAACTTAGTGATGAGATGGCATTTATACATGATCTCATCGTTCTTTTCGGGCTTTAAATGCATAAAAATGTCATAATATACCATATATATGCTTGTGTTTGTTTACTTGTGTATTTTAGGTATGGATATCGTGAAAAAGACAAAAGATCACAAGTTACAAGGAAAAACGGACATGAGAAACGAAGCCGTGCAAAGAACCGGGCCCTGATCATGGAATACTCAACAAATACCCTTGAAGACTTGAAGACAAACAAGATTGATCCTCATTTATTGAAGAAATGACACTTAAAACCCTTGTATACTTATAATTACAAGTTTGGTCCCTTAAGTTTGTCAAAATTACACAAAAGGTCCCTCAACTTTGGAGAAATGGCAAGTTTAGTCCCTCAACTATTCAACATTGTCAATTATGGTCCTTCATCAAGCCAAAGATACATTGAAGACCTTTGAAGGTCAAAAATGTCCAAGATCAGTCCTTCAAATATGCAAAAGTTCCAAAATTAACCCTTGATACACCTTTTGGAAAGTTTAGTGCAAAAAATGACAAGTTGTGAAAAGTTGATACAAAGGAAATGGGCGCTGATAGACTTTTATTCACAAGTGACAAAAGAAAGGAAGAAAAAGGACCAAAACTGCCAAGTTTGGAAGTTTAAATCCCTAAACACGCGCCAAACACCTTTCTCCCTAAGAAAACGGATCAAACGTGTCACTATTCACACGTATGAACCCAGTTTTAACTTTTTACCAACAAGGGGGTTTTTACAATTACCTATACCAAAACACAATTAACCTTCACACGAATCCATCCCATGCTTAAACTCACACTCCCACTCACCCAAAGGACCCCACCATTCAAACCGTTTCACCCATCACATGAGTACTTTCCCTCCAAGTCATGCCACGTGTTAAGATCAACAGCTAAGGATCAATGCTTCATTCCAAAGCTAAAATGAACGTTTGGGATCACTTTGGACAGCTCATCAACAACAAACGCACTCAAGGACTCAAGGGAATTTTAGAGAAATCACATCTAGGGTTTGTGAATAGTGTAGCCAGGCCTTTGCCTATAAAAGGAGACCTCAACATGTGAGAGTCCCTTTGTTCCAGTTTTAGGCTATTATCTTTGTAATTCCTTTTTAAGTTTAAATAAATTTTGAATTTCTGAAATTGTGAAATCTCTTTTTGATTTAATTAAAAGTTTGGTGTTTGAGTAGCCTAATTCTGAGTTCCATATGATTGTTAAGGCCTACCTTAATCTTGTGGTTAAGGCACGTCTTGTTTCATAAGGTTTTTAAGGTTTGAATACCTTGAAATCCTAGGTTCTGTTTTGGCTTATTTTGTGTACTAACCCTTGACCATTTGCTATAAGCTCTTACAAGCTTGTTGACACCAAGCTTGTGAAGGGATTAGAGCCCTTGGTTGAGTTGTTTGCTGCTTGTGTTGAAGATATAAAGTCCTTGAGGTTCTACTTTGAACCATCAACCAAGGCAGTTTGCATCATCTTCATTGAAGTACCTTGGTCTTGTTCTAGTTGTTGAATAAGGTCCAAGGAGCATTGCTGGCCTTCCTAGGATGTTGTGGAAGGCAGGTATAATCCCTTGATTAAGATTCCTCTCAAAAATTTCATGTTTATGACTGTTTTTGATTTGATGCTTGATTTTGAGTATTTGTGTTTGAGCTGGTGATTTTTGAGTTTGATTGTGTTAGTTGTTATTGTTTAAGTGTTTTTGATCATTAAAATCAGTAGGTTATTAGTTAAAATCACAAGTTTCTTTGTTAAGTGGTAGATTAAGGAGTGTTTGGGTCTACTGCTTGAATTGGGATTGTGGTTTGCTAAGTGCTTGTGTTGTAGTAGCAAGTGTTGGTATCTGTTTGTTAGGTGCATATGTTCATCTGTTTGCAGGTTTTGTGGGTTTGATCACATAGATTCATAATTTGGCTATAAAATCTTTAAAACTTGGTAAAATTGGCTAGGATTTTGAGGACACCTAGATCTAAGCTTAGGCTAGGGCTAACAAGTGCTAAATCATAGTTAATCACATCAGGGAAGAAGGATTTGAGGCTTGAAATTGGATCAAGTGTCAAGTATATCAGCAAACTTGTTTCTGCATATGTTCATTGTTCATCAGTAACTTCTAGTGCTTTGATCTTGTTATTTACTTTGATTCAGTGTTTGATTCTTGTTGCTTTGTGTTTGTTCTTAGTTTATATAGCTTGTGTATGCATCCTGTTAAGTGTGGTTGGCTTATTGTGGCTAAATCTGCTTATTAAGTGCTTAACTGCTTATTACCATATCTGGTGCATATCTGGTGACTGTTTGGCTTATTGTGGCTTATTGTGTGGACCAATTTGTGATTTTATTGTTGCTATTGACTCCTTGTGATTCACTGATCACAAGGGTGCCTTTGTTTCCAATTGAATCAAACCAGAACTCTCAAATAAGCTTGGTCAAATAGTCAAAGCAGTGGGAACTCCTTTCCCCTGCTGGTTACCACTGTTAGTGTAAAACTGGTGTCAGCTTATCAATAAGCTATAATAGCTTATTCCAACCTGCAACAACTTTGTTTTTGTAATAGGTGCTCATATTTTGACTCATTTGTTCATACTGGAGCATTTGGGTGGTTGACTTTTTGGTTTGACTAGAAAACCAACTCCATTGACTTTTTCATAAGTTCATTTGTGCTTATTCTGGCTTATTGGTTGTGCTTATTGGATTTTTGTTGATTTATTTTGATTATTGAGTCTATTTGAAAGCTTTTGCAAGTTGAATCAAGTCCTGAGGTGCCCTAAATCTCTAAAACGACTATTTTGTCTTTTAGTGAAAATTTTCTTTGCTTATTTCTGGTGTATTGAGTGAGCTTTTTCAAAAATTCTTTTTACAGATTTCATAAGCATCCCAAAAGAAGGTTGTGTGTCTAATTAGAGCTTATGGCATTAGCTTATGGCTTAATGGGCTCAACAGCCCAATAAGAATAAGCTGAGTGTTAAATAAGCTGTGATAAGCTCATTTTCAGCTTTTGGGCCTTTAGAGTTTTGTTCTTAGAATTGAATTTTGAGTCAGATAGGGCTTTTCCAAGTCAATTGGGCCAAGTTTGACTTTTTGGGCCCAAAAGCCCAATTTGGTTGACTGTTTTTTATTTTGGCCCATTTGAGGGCCCAATAGGGGTATTCTAGTAATTTCACTTTGATTTTCTGATTATTTAGGTTAAAATAAACTAGTTTGCAAGTTTTTAGAATTTTTTATAATTTTTGGATTTTTAATATTATTTTATTATTATTTTTAAAATTTCACATTTTCCAACTTTTTACATTTTTCTTAGGTTTAATACATTAAAATAGGAATTTAGCAACTTTTAGAATAATTTTATCACTTTTAGATTAATTTTTGTAATTATTTTAAGATTTAATAGTTTTTAAGTCATTTTAAATAGTTTTTATTAGTTTAAAAATTTCTAAAAATAGCTTTAAATCTTTTTAGGTCATTTTAGAGGTTTACCAATTCAAAAACATCTTTATTTGGGCTTTTTGATAATTTTTTTGATTTTTAGGGCTTTAATTAGCATTTAAAAATTGAATATTTAATTATTTAAAAGGTTTGAAAAAGTTTTGATCATTGTTAAACTCTTAGTTTATTTATTTTGATTTTTGGTGAATTTTTGGTAATTTTTAGAATTTATTTTTATTTTTGAGGTTTTTAAGGTTCTACGTCTTAACTTTCTAGTAGTGTTTATTTTTATTTTTACGCCTTCGTCATCTTCTTTTCTCATACCCTTCTAATCCAATCATTAATCACAAACATTTAACAAATTTCTCACACACATATACCTCCTTGGGAAACGAACTTTCATTTCATTAAGGGTCATTAACACTTGATTTTTCCTAAAGTCATTTGTTTGATACTTTTCACTATTTACCCTCCTTTTCCTAAAGGTGTGGTAAAACACTACAATCATTTTGGCGCCGCTACCGGGGAGGAGTGTCGTGATTAATTTGCATTGTTGTTTTTAATATTAACCAAAATAGTATTTGTATTAATAGAACTCTACTAATACGTATTATCGGTTTTCTTGGTTTTTCTTGTACAAATATTATTACTATATTGTATTAAGTATCACAATAAATTCACACTATCTCCAAAAGTGTGAAAACACAACCTTAATTGGGATTTCATCACTCAATTATTGTATTCGAATCTCAAACAAAAAGAAAAAGGCAAAAATAGATAAATACTTTCGTGAAGCTCGATTTTGAAAAATACAAACTATAAGGTGGGTATAAGGCGGGTATTATAAAATATACCCTAAGGAAAAAGGCTCTTAAGTGCTTCGCGCCGCCTCGTTTCCCCGCTTGCTTGTGAGTATTTTGAGATTGAAGGCTAATCGAGGGTTTTGCCGCCCAAAGTATTATTACGTATAATATATTTTCTTGGTTTCTTTGTGATTAAAACCTCTTGAACAATTTGGTTTTCACCAAAGTTCTAAAGTCATTCGAAGACGTTCACTCCACGTGATCGTTTTCATTCCTTTGAGGCTTCTTTAATCAAGAGTTTGATTCGAGGAGAGATTTTGTAGATTGTTGTCTACGAAGATACACCAAAATCCAAAAAAATTAAATATCATCAAAAACACAAAAAAATTGAAAATTCACAAAACACCCAAAAAGAATCTTCTTTGCTCACCTCCCATTCTTCGTGAAGTTTATGATCACTCGTAATCAAGCAAAACGAGCTCGTAAACGATTTCAAAAGCAAGCCAATCAAGAGACGTTGATTGTTGAAGAACGACCTCCAATTGTTGAACCCATTGTAGAACAAGAAGTCGTCATGGCTAATCGTACTATGATGGAGTTGCTACAAGCACCCACCGAGGGTTTTGGAGAGGCTATTGTGATTCCCGCCATCCTTGCGGAGAATTTCGAGATTAAGACGGGTTTAATGTCGATGTTGCAAGCAAATAAGTTTAGAGGTCACGAGAAAGACAACCCGCATTACCACATTAGGAATTTTAACCGTCTCACCGCCACTAGCAAGTTTAAGGATGTTCCACATGACGCCATTAAGATGATGTTGTTTCCATACTCGTTAGATGGACCCGCTAAAATTTGGCTTGAGAAAGAACCGCCAAATTCGATTTTGACATGGGCCGATCTCGTTTCTAAGTTTGTGAACAAGTTTTTTCCACCATCTAAAACAACACACTTGAAAAATGAGATTTCACGATTTGTGCAAAGAAATAATGAAAGTTTTTCAATGGCATGGGAACGATTTAAAGAAATGTTACATGAATGTCCACACCATGATTTTACGGAATTGCATCAAGTTGATACTTTTTATAATGGGCTTAATGATCATGAACGAGATTATTTGAATGCCGCCGCGGGTGGTAATTTTTTGTGCAAGACGACAAATGAGGCTTTACAAATCATCGAGAATAGATCTAAGGTTTATAACCCTCGTAACACACCGAGTGTTGCCAATTTGGGTTCGTCATCCTCGTCACAATCGTCTCGTAACATTAATGCCTTACATGATGAAGCTAATGAGGAAAATCGGTTTTTTGATAGATTTGCTAATCTAATGTCCCATTGGAAGGCTCAAGAAGCTTCCAATTCCGCTTCGGTTAAAGCGGTTGCTAAGAGTTGTTTGTCGTGTGGGGGAGCTCATGATCTTTCCGAGTGCATTACCGCGGATGGTAACACTTCGAGTGCTTATGTAGCCACGGGAACTTATAACCAAAACGGTCAAGGTTCCCACCCAAATCAAGCTCCACCAA
Source organism: Glebionis coronaria (assembly GCA_025667525.1). Classification (NCBI taxonomy): domain Eukaryota; kingdom Viridiplantae; phylum Streptophyta; class Magnoliopsida; order Asterales; family Asteraceae; genus Glebionis; species Glebionis coronaria. Next base: position 603,160,278 of record CM046875.1, on the reverse strand, counting down.
ATCAAAATGTTAACAATTATCGAAACAACAACCAAGGTAATTACCAAGGCAATTCACGCAATTACAACAAAGGGAATTATCAAAATGGGAATGGACAAATTTCTAATCAAAACCAAAACCGTGATTTTCAAAACACTACACAAAGTTTTCAAAATGCTCACACTAAAAATTTGCAGGGAGAATTTTTGGATTATGCTAAAGCAAATGATGCTAAATTTGATAACATGCAACGTGAGATGATTAGCTTAAGATCCGAGTTGAAAAACGAGCTAAAAAATGAACTTGCTAATGAACTAAAAACTCATGCAAACAAAATGGAAGGAAATGTCCAACGTCTTCAACAAAATCAACAAAAGATGGAATTAGAACAACATGAGATTAAGCAAGAGTTATTAAAAGCGGATGCTAGGCAATCAAAATTTGAGGACCGACTGGCTAAGATGTTTGAAGCAATCATGTGTAAACCCTCTTCCTCGGGTGGTCTTCCTAGTGATACCATTGCAAACCCGAAGGGAGAAATGAAGGTTATTACTACACGAAGTGGTAAAACTTTCAAGGAACCAATCTCTCGTCCAAGTACTTCTACGGAGAAGGAAATCGAGAAAGAACCCGAGGTGATGGTCGAAAAGGAGCACATTACAATCCCACAAAGTACCGCTCATACCACACCTACGGTTGAACCAATACCAATTGTGGAACCCGAGTTTCCAAGGCCGTTGCCTAATGACCAACCCACACCACCTTTACCCTACCCTTCGAGACAAAACAAAGAGAAATTGCAAGAACGTAACAAACAACAAATCGAGCTTTTTATAAAAATGTTTCAACAAGTGCATTTTGATGTGAGTTTAGCCGACGCGTTGTTATATATGCCTCGTTTCTCTTCCACTTTTAAAAGTATGATGAGCGATAAGGAAAAGCTTTCAAAGCTTGCTAATTGTTCTTCGGTTTATCTTAACCGCATACCGGAAAACGTTGGTGATACCGGAAAGTTTCTCATTCCTTGTGACATACAAGATATGAAAGAATGCCTCGCCTTGGCCGATCTTGGTGCGAGCATTAATTTGATGCCATTTTCCATTTGGAAATCGCTTTCGCTTCCGGCTCTCATTCCTTCGAACATGTCCATCGAGATGGCCGATCATTCTACGATTATGGCATGTGGAGTAGCCAAAGATGTTTTCGTGAAAGTGGGGAAGTTCTACTATCCCGTTGATTTTATAGTAGTTGACATCCCCGCGGATCCTCAAGTTCCTCTAATTTTAGGTCGTTCATTTTTAGACACTTCGAGATCGCTTATCGATGTTCATGCAAGAACTATCACTTTGAGATTCAACGAAGAGGAACTTGTTATAAACGCTACTCAAAACTCGAAACCTTCTCATGTTTATGCAATCGCTACCATCAATCACATTGACATCGTTGATGTGGTTTGCGATGAGTTTTCACAAGAAGTGTTAGGTTTTTCCGATAGCTCGTCAAGTGGCAATCCCACTATTTTGGATCCGATTCTTGCTAATTCCACACCAAATCTCACTTCATTCCAAGGAGGCGATCTCACTTCAAATGAAATCGACAATGAAGATGAGGTGTTGATTAGTGATGATACTTCTATTCCACCATTTCTTTCGCCGATGGAAGTTATGAGTGTTGAACCAAAATCTTCAATCGAGGAACCACCTATCCTTGAATTGAAAGATCTTCCTTCTCACCTTGAATACGCATTCTTGGAAGGTGATGACAAGTTTCCGGTTATTATTGCAAAAGGTCTTGCTAATAATGAAAAAACTGAGCTCTTGAAAGTTCTTAAGGCTCATAAAGGGGCAATTGCGTGGAAAATATCCGACATTAAGGGTATTGACCCAAAATTTTGTACTCACAAGATTTTAATGGAGGAGGACTACAAACCCGCAATTCAAAGTCAAAGAAGGGTGAATCCCAAAATTCACGATGTCATTAAAAAGGAGGTCCTTAAACTCCTTGACGCGGGAATGATTTATCCTATATCTGATATCCCATGGGTGAGCCCAATCCATTGTGTCCCTAAAAAGGGAGGAATGACCGTTGTGCCTAATGAAAACAACGAGTTAATTCCCACTCGTGTTGTGACCGGATGGAGGGTGTGTATTGACTACCGAAAGTTAAATGACGCCACTCGTAAAGACCACTTTCCTTTGCCCTTCATGGATCAAATGTTGGAGCGACTTGCGGGAAATGAATTCTATTGCTTTTTAGATGGTTTTTCCGGTTACTTTCAAATCCCTATCGACCCTCGTGATCAAGAGAAGACTACTTTTACGTGTCCTTATGGAACGTTCGCTTATCGTAGGATGCCTTTCGGACTTTGTAATGCACCCGGTACGTTTCAACGGTGTATGATGGCGATTTTTCACGATATGATCGAGAATTCGATGGAAGTGTTTATTGATGACTTCTCGGTGTTTGGTAATTCGTTCACGTCATGTTTATCTAATCTCGAACAAATGTTGAAACGTTGTGAAGAAACCAATCTTGTGCTTAATTGGGAAAAATGTCATTTCATGTGTAAACAAGGGATCGTCTTAGGACATAAGGTGTCAAGGGCGGGGATTGAGGTCGATAAAGCTAAGGTAGACGTCATCGCCAAATTACCTCATCCCAAAACCGTTAAGGGAGTTAGGAGTTTCCTAGGCCACGCGGGCTTTTATCGTCGTTTCATCAAGGACTTTTTGAAAATCTCTCGTCCTATGACACACCTTCTCGAGAAGGATGCTCCTTTTAACTTCAATGAGGATTGTGTTAAGGCTTTCGAAACTCTCAAAAGGAAACTTACCGAAGCTCCCATTCTCGTTTCTCCTAATTGGGAATTACCCTTTGAAATCATGTGCGATGCAAGTGATTATGCTATAGGGTCCGTCTTAGGGCAACGTTATGACAAGCATTTCCGTCCTATCCACTATGCTAGTAAGATGATGACCGAGGCTCAATTAAAGTACACCACAACGGAAAAGGAATTCCTTGCCGTGGTCTATGCTTTTAAGAAATTCCGACCGTATCTCGTCTTGACTAAAAGCATCGTGTATACCGACCATTCGGCTATCAAGTATCTCTTAGCTAAGCAAGATGCTAAGCCGAGATTGCTTCGTTGGATGCTCCTCCTCCAAGAATTTGATGTCACCGTGCTTGACAAAAAAGGAGCCGAGAATCTAGCGGCCGATCATCTCTCTCGTCTAGAAGATCCTCACAAAGATGTTTTCGAGAACAAGGAAATCACCGAAACATTTTCTCTTGAGACTCTCGGTGTAGTGAATTCTAAAGACACAATCCCATGGTTTGCCGACATTGCAAATTACCATGCGGGCAATTTCATAATCAAGGGTATGACGACTCAACAAAAACGAAAATTCTTTCGTGACGTCAAGTTCTATTTTTGGGACGACCCTTATCTCTTTCGAGTTTGTGCGGATCAACTCGTTCGACGTTGTGTGTTTGGTGCCGAAGCTTCTAATATCCTTAGAGCTTGTCACGAGGGACCCACGGGTGGTCACCACGGTGCTAATCTCACGGCTAAGAAAGTGTTCGATGCCGGTTTCTTTTGGCCTTCTATCTATCGTGATGCACACGCACTTGTGAAGTCGTGTGATTCGTGCCAACATCAAGGAAAATCGTCTCAACGTGATGAAATGCCGCAAAACATAATTCAAGTGTGTGAGATTTTCGACATATGGGGAATAGACTTTATGGTGCTATTCCCATCGTCTCATGGCAACAAATATATCCTCGTCGCGGTGGACTACCTTTCTAAGTGGGTGGAAGCTAAGGCTTTGCCTACTAATGATGCTCGTGTGGTAGTGAAGTTTTTGAAGCAACTATTCTCTCGGTTCGGAACCCCTCGTGCTATTATAAGCGATCGTGGAACCCATTTTTGTAATGACCAATTCGAAAAGGTTTTAAAGAAATATGGAGTTACTCGTCGTCTTTCTACGGCTTATCACCCGCAAACGAGTGGGCAAGTCGAGGTTTCGAACCGAGCTTTGAAGAGGATTTTAGAGAGGTCAATTGGTGAAAACCGTGCTTCATGGTCCGACAAACTTGATGATGCTTTATGGGCCTTTAGGACCGCTTATAAGACACCTATCGGTTGCACTCCTTATAAGTTAGTCTATGGGAAGAATTGTCATTTGCCCATTGAGTTGGAGCACAAGGCATATTGGGCCCTTAAGCATGCAAATTTTGACTTGAAGACCGCGGGAGATCACCGGAAAATACAATTGAATGAATTAGATGAATTAAGAGATAATGCTTATGAAAATTCATTAATTTTTAAAGAAAAGACTAAAAAGTTTCATGATTCAAAGATTAAAAACCGGGTTTTTAACGTTGGTGATCAAGTGTTGCTTTTTAACTCTCGTCTTAAGATATTTTCCGGGAAATTGAAATCTCGTTGGTCGGGTCCGTTCACCATTACACAAGTGTTTCCTTATGGGACCATTGAGCTAGCTCAAGATGATGGTCCTAATTTCAAGGTGAATGGACATAGGCTTAAGCACTACTTTGGTGGGGAAATTCCTTCAATGGTTGCCCTCGACCAACTCACCTTCCCCAATGATAATTAGCATTGAGGGGATCGAGTCGAGCTCATGACTCGGTAATCAAAAACGAGGTGCCTCGTGGGGGAGATCCCATGCTTATCCTTTATGCTTACTATTCACTAATAAGGGGACTTGTACCCTTTCAACTCGTTGTCTCGTGGTTGTTTGTGAGTGTGTTATCTAGATCATCATCATCATCTACGATTGAAGACTCTCGTGTTCGTTTACGTGAGCCTCCATCGTTCGTTTGAAGAAGTTTTTCACGAATCCATGACATATCCTTTATTGTTCTAACAATTATCTTTTAGCATACTTAATAAACGACTTTAGATATATTGTTGATCACCATTTCCATGCTAGATCCTAAGCATTCGACTCTTCGTCTCTAGTATGGGGGTGCTCCACCTTTAGACTCGAAACATTGAGGACAATGTTTACTTTTAGTATGGGGGGGTGAATAGGTACTTGCTTTGCTACGCCCTCACGCTTTCCAACTTTCAATGTTTTGTTTTGCTAATAAGGCTAAAAATGGCCAAATTTTAAAAATTTTCTTAGTTTTCATAAGTGTTTTTAAGACACGAATGTATATTTCCGTTGGGTAGAATAAGAGTTAATTTTTGACTTGATGGGCATTTGGAGCCATTTACATTCCTTAACCCGCTCAATTCAAGTTTTGCTAGACTTTTATATAGGGAGCTTTAAAACGCGAAAGTCTTAATTCATTCGGGTTAAGAACAAGAACTTTTCGCAAGTTCCTATAATTGATCCTAGAAAGTCACTTATCAAGGGAACTTTAAAACGCATTCTCTAAACTTGAAAAAGTCCAAGAAAGTGCAAGATCCTATAGGTGGCTTGAAAACCCAAAACTTTGATTTGATATAGTCTTAATAAAAGCTAATCCAAATTTGGCTTAATTTTGACTTGCATGGCTAAGTATTCACGAGTCTCTTTAATTAGAGGTCTTTATATAGTGAAGAACGAGAAATGATAGAGTTAGACAAGTGATCATGCTAAACGTAGAACATAAAAGTGTTCTTTCAAAAACTCATATGTTTTTAATTGTGGTTTTTTCTTCCCATAAGATCAATGCATTAGGAATAAATCATAATTGTAATAAGTAAGGTCGTACGATTTGAAAGGTTACTTAGCCTCTAGCGCAAGATCGTTTAAAAGTTGCTCGGGGTTGAATAGAGTTCATAGCCAAGGCATAACTTATTGAAGCGGGACGCGAAGATTGGCGATTATCCAAAAAGGCCATAACAAGGCATGAGGAGCTCTATTTTTGCTAAAGATCCAAAGATGATGTGAAGTATCATTATTCCTAAATCAATATGAAGGATCGAGACACACGACGAAAAGCAATTACTCCCCTAAAGATCATGGAGAAAGTCTATCCAAAAAGACCCTAACAAGGTATGAGGATAAATATATCCAAGTCAGAAAAGGAGGCGGATCGTTGTATATCAAAATCCAAAGTAAAGATTGAAGAAAAATGATGAAGTCGTGGTCCAATATGAAGAATCTCTCAAAAACGTCAAGTGAAGAACTTCCAAATATATGAAGAGAAGACCATAATTTCGAGAACGTCTTCCCAAGATTTGAAGTATGAAGTACATGCCAAATATCGGTCCGAGAAAGGTCTCAAATCGTGAAACGAGTTATGCCAAGATATGAACTTAAGGAGATACACGAGAAGCCGTTTTAAAAGATTTTGTCCTTCGGCTAACTATTGATCAAATCGTGCTACTTTACTTTCGGACTAATAACTACTCAAATAAGTCAATATGAATCACTTGTGATCCATGACAAATAGATAAAAAATTGCTAGTAACCCATTTCCTTTTATAATAACTAGGATTGCGGGGAGAAAAAGTATTACACAATTTGGACGTATGAGTAGTGTTAGCATTATGACTTGTACCAACAATGATCTCGTTTTTGCACTTAGCATGGAATGTATGACAATCAAGGATGACGAAGTTTACTCTAAGGAACATTTACTTGTTTCTATTCTTTGACCCTAAAAGTCACTTTTTGTGATGAAAATCATATATTATGTCTTTACACATCTTCGTAGTATGTTGCAAGTCTTTTTAATTTTCAATAAAGGTTAATAAAATTGAACTTTGGTGATGCTTAGATACTTTATTCTAGCATTGCGTGAGGGCACGACAATGGCTTAGTATGGGGGAGTGATGAGATGGCATTTATACATGATCTCATCGTTCTTTTCGGGCTTTAAATGCATAAAAATGTCATAATATACCATATATATGCTTGTGTTTGTTTACTTGTGTATTTTAGGTATGGATATCGTGAAAAAGACAAAAGATCACAAGTTACAAGGAAAAACGGACACGAGAAACGAAGCCGTGCAAAGAACCGGGCCCTAATCATGGAATACTCAACAAATACCCTTGAAGACTTGAAGACAAACAAGATTGAGCCTCATTTATTGAAGAAATGACACTTAAAACCCTTGTATATTGATAATTACAAGTTTGGTCCCTTAAGTTTGTCAAAATTACACAAAAGGTCCCTCAACTTTGGAGAAATGACAAGTTTAGTCCCTCAACTATTCAACATTGTCAATTATGGTCCCTCATCAAGCCAAAGATACATTGAAGACCTTTGAAGGTCAAAAATGTCCAAGATCAGTCCTTCAAATATGCAAAAGTTCCAAAATAACCCTTGATACACCTTTTGGAAAGTTTAGTGCAAAAAATGACAAGTTGTGAAAAGTTGATACAAAGGAAATGGGCGCTGATAGACTTTTATTCACAAGTGACAAAAGAAAGGAAGAAAAAGGACCAAAACTGCCAAGTTTGGAAGTTTAAATCCCTAAACACGCGCCAAACACCTTTCTCCCTAAGAAAACGGATCAAACGTGTCACTATTCACACGTATGAACCCAGTTTTAACTTTTTACCAACAAGGGGGTTTTTACAATTACCTACACCAAAACACAATTAACCTTCACACGAATCCATCCCATGCTTAAACTCACACTCCCACTCACCCAAAGGACCCCACCATTCAAACCGTTTCACCCATCACATGAGTACTTGCCCTCCAAGTCATGCCACGTGTTAAGATCAACAGCTAAGGATCAATGCTTCATTCCAAAGCTAAAATGAACGTTTGGGATCACTTTGGACAGCTCATCAACAACAAACGCACTCAAGGACTCAAGGGCATTTTAGAGAAATCACATCTAGGGTTTGTGAATAGTGTAGCCAGGCATTTGCCTATAAAAGGAGACCTCAACATGTGAGAGTCCCTTTGTTCCAGTTTTAGGCTATTATCTTTGTAATTCCTTTTTAAGTTTAAATAAAATTTGAATTTCTGAAATTGTGAAATCTCTTTTTGATTTAATTAAAAGTTTGGTATTTGAGTAGCCTAATTCTGAGTTACATTTGATTGTTAAGGCCTACCTTAATCTTGTGGTTAAGGCACGTCTTGTTTCATAAGGTTTTTAAGGTTTGAATACCTTGAAATCCTAGGTTCTGTTTTGGCTTATTTTGTGTACTAACCCTTGACCATTTGCTATAAGCTCTTACAAGCTTGTTGACACCAAGCTTGTGAAGGGATTAGAGCCCTTGGTTGAGTTGTTTGCTGCTTGTGTTGAAGATATAAAGTCCTTGAGGTTCTACTTTGAACCATCAACCAAGGCAGTTTGCATCATCTTCATTGAAGTACCTTGGTCTTGTTCTAGTTGTTGAATAAGGTCCAATGAGCATTGCTGGCCTTCCTAGGATGTTGTGGAAGGCAGGTATAATCCCTTGATTAAGATTCCTCTCAAAAATTTCATGTTTATGACTGTTTTTGATTTGGTGCTTGATTTTGAGTATTTGTGTTTGAGCTGGTGATTTTTGAGTTTGATTGTGTTAGTTGCTATTGTTTAAGTGTTTTTGATCATTAAAATCAGTAGGTTATTAGTTAAAATCACAAGTTTCTTTGTTAAGTGGTAGATTAAGGAGTGTTTGGGTCTACTGCTTGAATTGGGATTGTGGTTTGCTAAGTGCTTGTGTTGTAGTAGCAAGTGTTGGTATCTGTTTGTTAGGTGCATATGTTCATCTGTTTGCAGGTTTTGTGGGTTTGATCACATAGATTCATAATTTGGCTATAAAATCTTTAGAACTTGGTAAAATTGGCTAGGATTTTGAGGACACCTAGATCTAAGCTTAGGCTAGGGCTAACAAGTGCTAAATCATAGTTAATCACATCAGGGAAGAAGGATTTGAGGCTTGAAATTGGATCAAGTGTCAAGTATATCAGCAAACTTGTTTCTGCATATGTTCATTGTTCATCAGTAACTTCTAGTGCTTTGATCTTGTTATTTACTTTGATTCAGTGTTTGATTCTTGTTGCTTTGTGTTTTTTCTTAGTTTATATAGCTTGTGTATGCATCCTGTTAAGTGTGGTTGGCTTATTGTGGCTAAATCTGCTTATTAAGTGCTTAACTGCTTATTACCATATCTGGTGCATATCTGGTGACTGTTTGGCTTATTGTGGCTTATTGTATGGACCAATTTGTGATTTTATTGTTGCTATTGACTCCTTGTGATTCACTGATCACAAGGGTGCCTTTGTTTCCAATTGAATCAAACCAGAACTCTCAAATAAGCTTGGTCAAATAGTCAAAGCAGTGGGAACTCCTTTCCCCTGCTGGTTACCACTGCTAGTGTAAAACTGGTGTCAGCTTATCAATAAGCTATAATAGCTTATTCCAACCTGCAACAACTTTGTTTTTGTAATAGGTGCTCATATTTTGACCCATTTGTTCATACTGGAGCATTTGGGTGGTTGACTTTAGGGTTTGACTAGAAAACCAACTCCATTGACTTTTTCATAAGTTCATTTGTGCTTATTCTGGCTTATTGGTTGTGCTTATTGGATTTTTGTTGATTGATTTTGCTTATTGAGTCCATTTGAAAGCTTTTGCAAGTTGAATCAAGTCCTGAGGTGCCCTAAATCTCTAAAACGACTATTTTGTCTTTTAGTGAAATTTTTCTTTGCTTATTTCTGGCTTATTGAGTGAGCTTTTTCAAAAATTCTTTTTACAGATCTCATAAGCATCCCAAAATAAGGTTGTGTGTCTAATTAGAGCTTATGGCATTAGCTTATGGCTTAATGGGCTCAAAAGCCCAATAAGAATAAGTTGAGTGTTAAATAAGCTGTGATAAGCTCATTTTCAGCTTTTGGGCCTTTAGAGTTTTGTTCTTAGAATTGAATTTTGAGTCAGATAGGGCTTTTCCAAGTCAATTGGGCCAAGTTTGACTTTTTGGGCCCAAAAGCCCAATTTGGTTGACTGTTTTTGATTTTGGCTCATTTGAGGGCCCAATAGGGGTATTCTGGTAATTTCACTTTGATTTTCTGATTATTTAGGTTAAAATAAACTAGTTTGCAAGTTTTTAGAATTTTTTATAATTTTTGGATTTTTAATATTATTTTATTATTATTTTATTATTATTTTTAAAAATTTCACATTTTCCAACTTTTTACATTTTTCTTAGGTTTAATACATTAAAATAGGAATTTAGCAACTTTTAGAATAATTTTATCACTTTTAGATTAATTTTTGTAATTATTTTAAGATTTAATAGTTTTTAAGTCATTTTAAATAGTTTTTATAAGTTTAAAAATTTCTAAAAATAGTTTTAAATCTTTTTAGGTCATTTTAGAGGTTTACCAATTGAAAATTCTTTATTTAGGCTTTTTGATAATTTATTTGATTTTTAGGGCTTTAATTAGCATTTAAAAATTGAATATTTAATTATTTAAAAGGTTTGAAAAAGTTTTGATCATTGGTAAACTCTTAGTTTATTTATTTTGATTTTTGGTGAATTTTTTGTACTTTTTAGAATTTATTTTTATTTTTGAGGTTTTTAAGGTTCTACGTCTTAACTTTCTAGTAGTGTTTATTTTTATTTTTACGCCTTCGTCATCTTCTTTTCTCATACCCTTCTAATCCAATCATTAATCACAAACATTTAACAAATTTCTCACACACATATATCTCCTTGGGAAACGAACTTTCATTTCATTAAGGGTCATTAACACTTGATTTTTCCTAAAGTCATTTGTTTGATACTTTTCAGTATTTACCCTCCTTTTCCTAAAGGTGTGGTAAAACACTTGAATCACTTAGTAAGGTAGTCTTTGGTATTGAGAATGAAGAACTTGCTTCCAAACACCTTAAAGTATTCTAATGAGGGTTTCTTACCTTTAAGAATCTCATAGGGGGTCATTCCTAGGAAAGGTCGAATAAGAATTCGGTTGAGAATATAGGTCGATGTGTCCACGACATTGCACCAAAAATTTTGAGGCAAAGCTTGCTCGTTTAACATGGTCCCACTCATCTCTTGGATAGTCCTATTCTTCCTTTCAACTACCCCATTTGATTTTGGAGTTCGAGGAGCCGAGAAGTTATGGGTAATACCATGAGCTTCACAAAAAGCACCGAATTGCACTTCGTTATCGAATTCCCTATCATGATTCGTCCTAATAGAAACAATTTAACATCCTAGTTGATTTTGGATCCTTCGACTAAAGGTTTCGAAATGATCGAAAGCTTCATTCTTAGTAGCCAAAAATCTAGTCCAAGTGAATCTAGAATCGTCATCAACAATGACTATGGTATAAAGGTTACCTCCATAACTCTGTATGGCGGAAGGTAAAAAAAGATCCATATGCAGGAGTTCTAGGCACCGAGAGGTCGATACCAAATTCTTGGCCTTGTGACTTAAGTAAACTTGCTTCCCAACTTTGCAAGCATCACAAAAGTGACTATCAAACTTCATCTTGGGGAGATGTCTTACCAACTCCTTAGAGACTAAAAATTGAAATAAACACATATTAGCGTGACCTAATCTCCTATGCCAAAGAGTAGAACTATCATCTAAATTCGCTAGACATAAGTTGTTCTTTGACTTCCTATTGACCTTCATGAAATAAAGCTCATGCTTTCTAACACCTTTTCCAATGATCTTTCCATCTTTTATGATTTCGATATCATGTTCCAAAAATATGACCTTACACTTATTGTTACAAATTTGACCTATACTTACTAAGTTAAACCCTAAGTTATCTATGTGTTCAACATTTTCGATGGTCATCGAGTCAATAGAAATTGTACCTTTGCCAATGATGTTACCACGTAGCTTACTAGCGAAAGTGACGTTACCTCCATTATATGCTTTGTAAGATGAGAACAAATTTCGATTACTCGTCATGTATTTAGAACAACCACTATCCTTAATCCACTCATCGGGCTCCACATTGATTCCCAAGCATATCTAGGTAACAACACACAAGATCAAACATTTGGTCCCAAATATCTCATGGGTCTAAAATTGTTAGTTCCAAACATTCCTTGCATTTAATTGGGATGCATGAATGGAGGACACGTGACTCACGGAGAAAAACATTGTTGTTAATTATTCCAATTCATATGAGCATTTTGATGTTCGTTGTTTTTCTTAGGAGTATTTTATCTAGACCTAGAATTATTGTTGTTTCTAGGTGTTGGTGTTTTACTGCTAGGTCATGACTTAGAGTGGTCATTTATTTTAGGTGTTGGTATTCTACTTTAGGCCTTGAATCATTTAGTACTCTTGGAGGAGTAGATGATTGGTCTTGATAAACTTCTCATTCCCATTAAAGGTTTACTTAAAGGCTTGTAGAATTTATCAAGTTCATTTTTATCAATTATAGGTAATTTAGCATTGTTAACAACAAGATATTTTGGCCTTACCTAAAATAGACTTTTCAGAAAGTTGAGGATTTTCACTAAAATCATCTTTTGTCCGTGGTTTCCATATTGATATGGAACCGCCCCATATTATGGATAACCGCGGGCAGTGGGACGTTTTCAGCAAACCGAACTTGTTTTGGTTCACTAGTAGATGCTTCATTAGTGTTAAATCCCAACCAAGTCTTTCCCTAGAATGAATTCGCCTACTAAGCATATCGTCAAGAGCACTAGTACTTTTTATGAACTTTTCCAAGTTATTGGAGGTGCTCTTGAGATCTTCATTCTCTTGTCTAAGATTTTCACAACTTAGACAACCTAAATCAACTTATTTATTTTTCTCAAGCTTAGCTAATTTATCTCTTAGCTCATTAATCTCATTTTCAAGCTTGGTCCTAGTTGATTTTAGCAATTTGTCCTTTTCAATGAATTTTAGACTTAGTTTGCATACGTTATTATGTTGACCTTCTAATTCTAAGTCATCTAGAGAAGAACTATCATTGCTATAGTATTCGGTTTTGGAATGTACCTCTTTGGAAGAATGAGCCATGAGACATTTCTCGTCTATAGCATCGTCATCACAATCTTCACCACTATCTCTCCATGAACCTCCAACGAAAGCCGTGTGATTCTTATCGCGAGATGGCTTGGGACATTCACCGATGAAATGATTTGGGTCACCACATCTAAAGCATTTCCTATCACCTTTGTCATTCTTGACAAATTGGTTTTTGGAGAAGATTTTCTTGTCGTTGCTTGGTTGTCTTACGTGTTAACCTCGCCTTTTGAAGAACTTCTTGAAGTATATAACCGCCATAGCATATTCTTCATTATCACTATCCGAAGAGGAGCTATCATGGTTACTTTGCACCTTCTTGGCCTTTAGTGCTAGACTTTATTTCACTCTTGGTTTTCACCATTTCCGAGTCCTTCAAAATTATCATTTCATGAACTTTTAAATTGTCAATAAGTTCATCAAGTGATAATGTAGTAAGGTCCTTTGATTCTTGAATCGCCGTGACTTTAGCTCTCCACTTTAGATACACTGCCCTAAGAAACTTCCTAACATTGTTCTTGATAGAAAAACCTTCATCAAGTGCTTTTAGACTAGTAATAATAGTATTAAACCTAGCAAATGCACTATCATAGTTTCCTCTTCTAAGATGACAAATTGTTCATATTGTTGAACAAGAAGATCGATTTTGCTTTCTTTAAATTGGCTATTACCTTGGTGGGTTATTAAAAGAGTGTTCCAAATATCTTTAGCGGTTTTACACATGAAAATACTTTCATACTCTTTCTTAGGTAAAGCATTATGAATCACTATTTTAGCCTCATTATTTTTAGCAAGTTTCTTCTTAGTGTCATCATTAGAATTATCAAAAGTGACTAACTCTTTCTTTTTAGAAACTTCATTATATTGATAAGGCAAAAAGTCACCATTGGTAATAACATGCCAAAGTAATCTTTTGATTTCACATAAGTCTCAAATCTATTTTTCCAATAAATAAAACTACCGGTTTCAAAAAGAAGTGGTCTTTGCATAGATTTCCCTTCTAGGTACTTGTTGGAATTCATAGATCGATTCAAGTTTTAAAATACAATATATTTTAAAAACGCTTGAGCAACCCGCTCTGATACCAATTGTAGAAACTAGAAGGGGGGGGGGTGAATAGTTTCTTAAATTTACTTGTTAAATATAGGTTTACAAAAAACCTTTTCAAGAACTTAGACTTGAGAAAATATGTGAAATCTTCTTATGCACAATATGGACAAAGGATGGTGCAACTAACTACTAATGACAACTATATGTAAATAAAGAATAATGAATGTAAAGAGATAAGGAAAAGAAAGATCAAACCAAACACCAAGGATTTATAGTGGTTCGGCAACGAAGCTCACTCCTCGTTCCTACTCCACTCCTCGAGTACTCTTTACTCGAGAGTTCACTAATCAACAAGCTTCTTAAGGTGGAGAAACCGTACACGTCGCTTAACCATTTTCTGACTCTAAGCTAAAAGCCAAGCCCTAATCTTAGCTAGGACCAATCTACACCAATATACTTTAAGGACTAAGTATTAAACACACTACATACACAACTTCCAAACTGTAACACCCTATTTTGGAAATGGAAATATCACAGTAATTATGGCGTGTCATCAAAGCATACAAGGTAAAATGTCTAAACATTACTTGACCATAAAAAGGAAAATACCGGAATCAAACATCGGTAGTCCAAAAGTAAAGCTCATCACACACAAACATAGTATAATAAAGGAAAGGACTAAACAATGTCCAAAGCATAAGTATCAAAAGAAAGGAAATGCATAATGTAAAGAAGGCTAGACAGCTTCCAGTCCATATGCACGTACTCTTAGTGTCTACGAGCGTCCCTGAGTACCTGCCGTTTTGGGAACATAGAAAAGGAAAACGGCTGAGCAATACGCTCAGTGCACGGATGTACAATAAAGCATGAATAGGATAAGCATATAACATAATTACAGCGGAAGAAAAACTAAGTCTCGAGTAACCTGGTTAAGTCTTAATAAAACTGGTTTTATAGTTTGAAAGCCTTATGTTTATCTTATAAAATATGTTTGTCATATTTTACCATTAGCCAATATAGGTCACGAAAATCCACCGTGCATGAATAATTGGAGGGGTGACCTCATCATGCAAATTAGAGGGGCTGCCTCTAATTTAATATACTGGTTTATGGGTAGGAGGGATCAGCTCCTTGTGAAGGATGCAAGGCACACACCACATTCACCATGTAATCCTGAATAAAAACATGTAACTAGGATGCACCCATACGCCCCACATGATAAATATAAATAAATGGCCAAAGCTGAAGGGACGCCACGAGCAATCACTCCGCCGTGGTGAAGTCATAACATCAGTGCCTCTAATGTTATGGTTATGGTACCTCCATAACTAGGTGAAACTGGTCATGCATGTATATGGCTATAGGTAATCATAATTAAACATAAGCAATCAAACACATAACTTATACTACGGGAAAACAGTTGGCTGCATACGGGGAATCCTAATAAGGAAAGAATGTCCATACTGAAAGGACGGGAATCCGTACCTTATGTCCAGTGAACGAGAAAGATGAACTGCGAGGAATCCTACTTCCGAATCACTAGTGCTACATAAATACGTACATGAATAAGTATATGCTTACTAAACACATAGCTGGTTTTATGTCATGTCTTAGCTTATTTTATGTGTTCTTACTATGTTTTACTGTTTTAAAGCCTTAAACTGTATTAAATCTTATATTCTGCTTAATTTGATTAAGTATTTCTGGTATTTCATGTGTTATTATACTTACTATGTAATAATAAGTAACTTTCCAAAAATAGCAGGTTTCCTAAAACAGAAAGTTTCTAAAAATAGAAAGTTTCCAAAAATAGAAAGTTTCCAAAATTAGAAAGTTTCCAAAAATAGAAAGTTACCAAAAATAGAAAGTTTCCAAAAAAAGAAATTTTCCAAAAATAGAAAGTTTCCAAAAATAGATTTACTGCTTAAAATAGATAAGTTTCTAAAAATAGAAAGTTTCCATAAATAGATTTGCTGCCTTAATTAAATAAGTTTCCATAAATAGATTAGCTGCCTTAAATAAATAAGTTTCAAAAAATAGCTGGTTTCCATAAATAGATTAGCTGCCTTATTTAATTAAGTTTCTAAAAATAGCTGGTTTCCATAAATAGAAATAAGCTGGTTAAATAAGCTAAGTACATAAGCTTAAGTGTTTTTCATGATTATTTTCTAAGTCATATGGTATATTGTATAGTTTAATAATTATTTCATGTAATTTAATTAAACTATAGGTTATAATATTTAATTAAAGTATAACATGTTTTTAATTAAATAAGTTAAATACTTAGGTTAAAATATGTATTATTATATATTAATAATATAACCTAAGTCATGTTAATTAATTAATTATATCCATGGTTTTAAAATAATTAATTAATCATAAGTCTTAAATATATAAATACTTAGGTTAAAATAATTTAATGTTCGTTAATAATTAAATAACCTAAGTCATGTTATTAAATTAATCACATCTTTTATTAATTTAATTTTAACATAAGTTCATAACATAAAAAAAAACTAATATAAACCATGAACCGGATCTAGGCTAGAAAACATGAACCGGACATGAATCGACACCGTACCCCGAACCAACTCGGGGTACCCCGTGTTCCCCTTGCTGTCGTGGGACCCACACGCACCAACCAAGACCATATGGTCTTGGTGGTGGTCGGCTTGGCAAACCGAAACACCCTCGGGGTCGGTTGCAGCCTGCGGCCAAAACAAAACACCCCTTAAAACGACCCTTTAATTTAATTAATCATCAAAACATGTTAGATCTATGATTAATTATTATGTTTTTATAAAAACCATCACATGTTCATAATTAATAAAAGATTAAATTAAAAGAAAAGGTTTAAAAGGTTTTTACCGAATTCGTGGATCAAGAGAACGAAGAACAAACACGATCAATCACCAGTTCTTCAAGATCAAAGATCAACAAATCACCTTGTATGGTGATTTATGGGTGGCGGCACAAAGAACAATGAAGAAGAGGGTTTTAGGTTTTTCTTGAAATCTTCTGTAAAGTGTTTTTGTGTAGTGTAAAAAAATAAATAACCCTTTTAGTAATTTTGACAATGGGCTTGGCCCATTGTCCTTGTTTGGCCGCGGGTAGGGACCCCCACATGGGGTTCCCGTACCTTTTTCCGTGTCTCGATATTTAGTTACTCGTTTGTGATTATTTATGTTCGTGTTTTAAATGTTCTCGTTATGTAAATACCGTGATCTAACATATTTAATTACGCTCGTAATCAATATATATATGTAATTAATAAGTAGTTCGTGTTTTAATTACGTTCATGATTTCATGATCGCATGTTCGTGATTAATTATTGTTAAATAATTATTACGTGATCGTGCATATAAAATACTTATCGTGTTCTAACACGTACGTAATACGTAAACTCCTAACACGTAATCGTAATCATGCTATATTAGGAAAGTTTTAACTAGTACGTAAGATCCTATGGGTACTATGCATGGTAAAAGCATGCGGGTTTTATAACTCTTCCCCCCTAAAAAGAATAATTCGTCCCTGAATTATAGATAAAGTAAACTGGAAAAGAAGAACATACCCGAATTCAAAATATGAAATGAGGGTAAGAATCCCGGATAGACTCCTCCGTTTCCCAAGTGGCTTCCCGCTCGGTATGATCCCTCCATAGAATTTTGACGAATGGAATCGTCTTCTTTCTCATGACTCGTTCTTGTCTGTCAAGAACTCGTTCGGGTTCTTCTATAAAAGTGAGATCTTCACGTATCTGTTCCAGTGGATACTGAACCATGTGAAGGGGATGATACTGGTACCCTCTGAGTAAGGACACATGAAACACATTGTGCACATGCGAGAGCTGCGGAGGTAACGCCAATCGGTAAGATACTTCACCGACTCGTTTAATGATATCAAACGGTCCAATGAAATGAGGACTAAGCTTCCCTTTAATCCCGAAGCGTCTAACACCACGTGCCGGTGAAACCTTAAGGAAGACGTGATCTCCTACGTTAAAGTGTAAATCCCTACGATGCTTATCGGCGTAACTCTTCTGACATGACCGTGCCTCCTAAATCTTCTGCTTAACTACTGCGATCTTCTCATTTGTCATCTCTATGATTTCCGGTCCTTCGAGTGTTCACTCGCCAACCTGATCCCAGCAGATTGGGGCGCGACACTTTCTGCCATACAACATCTCAAATGGAGCACATTTGATGCTTGCGTGCCAGCTGTTGTTGTATGAAAACTACACCAAACAGATGTATTCGTCCCAATCACCCGTCCATTCCAACGCACATGACCTCAACATATCTTCCAATGTCTGAATGGTTCGCTCCGACTGTCCGTCCGTTTGAGGATGAAAAGCGGTGCTAAGATTAAGTTGTGTACCCCAAGCTTTCTGCAGACTTTTCCAAAAGCGCGAAGTGAATCGAGGATCTCTGTCTGAGACGATGCTGGATGGTGCACCGTGGAGTCTCATGATCTCTCGTTTATACGTATCTGCGAGTTTATTTACCGGATCTTCCTTGCGGATTGGTAAGAAATGAGCTGATTTGGTAAGTCGATCCACGATAACCCAAATTGCATCGTGCTTCCTTTTGGTAGGTGGAAGACCGGTAACAAAATCCATGGTGATTTTTTCCCACTTCCACTCTGGAATATCTAACGGTTGAAGGAGACCGCCAGATCGCTGATGCTCGATCTTAACCTGCTGACAGGTAAGACATTTGGAGACGTAAGTGGCCACATCATGTTTCATACCACTCCACCAAAAGTACTGTTTGATGTCATGGTACATCTTATTCGAACCAGGATGTATTGAGAATGGGGAGCTATGAGCTTCAGCTAACAAAGCTTCCCGGAGTTCTTGGTCATCAGGAACACAAAGTCTAGTGCCCTGCCATACGATACCATCTTCATCTACTCTGAATTCTGTCTGCTTCTCCAAACTCTGTACTATCGCCCAGATTTCTCCGTCATCCTTTTGAGCTTCCTTGATCTTAGATAGCAACTCGGGTTCTACTCTAAGATTAGCCCAGTAACCATGTTGTCCACGTACCATGTACTCGATGTCTAGTCTCTCCAAGTCTCTTATGATTTCCTCTTCGATTCTAATGCCGTTGATCATTCCAGACTTCCTGCTAAGGGCATTTGCTACTACATTTGCCTTTCCGGGATGATACTGTAGATTAATATCATAATCCTTCAACAGCTCTAACCATCTCCTCTGCCTCATGTTCAATTCACGCTGAGTGAAGATATACTTCAAGCTCTTGTGGTCTGTGAAAATGTCACATGATTCTCCATATAAGTAGTGTCTCCATATCTTCAATGCAAACACGACTGCAGCAAGTTCCAGATCGTGCGTGGGGTAATTTTCTTCATAAGGCTTAAGCTGCCGTGAAGCATACGCGATCACTTTCCCATGTTGCATGAGAACACAGCCAAGTCCCTTCCCCGATGCATCGCTGTAGATTTGAAATCCACCCGTACCAGATGGTAGAGTAAGAATAGATGCAGATACTAGCTTCTGCTTCAGGTCTTCAAAGCTCTTCTCTCGATCTTCAGTCCAGACGAATTTCTCCCCTTTCCGCATCAGTTTGGTCAATGGTAGTGCTAGGCGGGAAAAGTTCTCTACGAACCTACGGTAATAGCCAGCTAAGCCTAAGAAACTGCGGACTTCCGTCGCCGATGTCGGCCTTGGCCACTTAGTAATGGCCTCAACCTTCGCTGGATCCATAGTGATTCCTTCTGCTGATACAATGTGACCTAAGAATGCCACCTTGTCTAACCAGAACTCACACTTGGAGAATTTAGCATACAACTGCTTCTGGCGAAGAATCTGTAGTACCGTACGAAGATGGTCTTCGTGTTCCTCCTTGGACTTTGAGAAAATCAGGATGTCATCGATGAAAACAATGACGAATTTGTCCAGAAATTCATGGAAGATTCTGTTCATCAGATCCATGAACACTGCTGGAGCATTTGTCAGGCCAAATGGCATAACTACAAACTCGTAGTGGCCATAGCGGGTACGAAAGGCAGTCTTAGCGATGTCCTGCTCCTTGACCCGTAGCTGATGATAACCCGACCTAAGATCGATCTTAGAGAAGTGGTTGGCCCCTTGGAGTTGGTCAAACAGATCGTCAATGCGTGGCAGTGGATATCTATTCCGAATAGTAATCTTGTTGAGCTCGCGATAGTCTATGCAAAGACGCATACTGTCGTCCTTCTTCTTAACAAACAAGACCGGTGCGCCCCATGGAGATGCGCTCGGTCGAATGAAACCTCGTTCAAGAAGTTCTTGCAGTTGATCCTTCAGCTTCTTCAGCTCTATGGGAGCCATGCGATAAGGAGCCTTGGAGATTGGTCCAACTCCTGGAACCAGCTCGATACTGAATTCCACTTCTCGTGCAGGTGGTATGCCCGGAAATTCTGGTGGAAACACATCTTGGAATTCCGACACTATAGGTTGATCCTGAATCGATGGAGATTCAGCATCCATGTCGTGAACCGTAGCTAGATAACCCTCGCAGCCATGTGACAGTAGTGCACGCGCTTGCAGGGTGGATATGACTTGTACAGACCGTCCGGGTATGAACCCATTATGAATGTACTCTGGTGCATTGACATCACCGAAGATAACTCGATATGAATGGCAGTCTATGGTAGCATGATACTTGGATAGCCAATCCATGCCCAAAATCATGTCAAAGTCATTCATGTCCAGCGGAAGTACGTCGACAGGTCGAACCTTATCATCAAATTCTAGGGGAAGACTCTTGTATACATGGATGATTAATACAGAGTCCCTCAAAGGCGTGGAAATAGTAAGCCTATTTTCTAGTGGCAAGGGAGGCATCCTAATGTTCTTAGCATAAGCAGTAGAAATAACCGAGTGAGTAGCACCCGTATCGAAAACAACACATGCAGCGCGACCATACATATACAAGATTCCAGTGATGGTACCTGTAGACTTGTTGGCCTGGTCTCGAGATGTCGTGTAGACACGCCCGACAGTAGGAGGCGGCTTGGTATCAGCATGTCCCGATGTACCCTCCATCTCGCCCTTACGACAATCCTTCATAATATGGCCAGGAAGACCACACTTGAAGCACGCATCAGTATTACGGCGACATGGTCCTGGATGCCTATGGTGGCAAGTAGAGCAAAGAGGATGAGTGTATCCTCCAGCAGGTGCTCTGGCTGGCTGAGGACCTGATAAAACATTTTTCATAAGACATGGTAATTGGGTACAAAGGACAAAGCAGAAAATCGTAAGATTGAATACCAGTGATAGCTGGACGGCTAGGCTGCGAACCTCTCTGGTTCTGGTCCCTACCGTTTCCATGGTTCCTGGTAGAAGTTTGCTAAAGTGTTAGAATATGAGTTATAACATAAAACATAAGGAATTCCGTAAGTATTAGGACCTGTTGTTGTTTGAGTGCCCGACGTTGTTACGGTAATTGTCATTACCTCCACGCCTATCCGTAGCAGAACGGTCGTTAGTCTGACCGTTTCCCTTGGGCTGATGAGGCTGCTGCTGAGTAGCCGGCTGAGACCGGTCCCCAGTTTTCTGCCTGGAAGATACATTTAAAGAGATGAATAATTGACATATGGAAAGTATACGGGTTGGTCACCGCTTGAATACGAATGTTTACCTCTTGTCGGGTCTTTCAGCTTCCCCGAACTCATCCCTCTCCTGCAGCATCTCCAGTTTTCGTGCTGCATCGGCCACTTGTGCTACAGTATTAAACGTAGCACACACCAGATTGTTTGCGACCGATGTGCGAAGAGCCCATCTGAAGTGATGTGCCTGCTCTTCAGGAGTACCTACTTCCGCACCAAGGAAACCAGCCAAGCGAAGAAAGCGCTGCATAAACTCGTTGCTATTCTCCACAGCTCTCTGTCGGATCCCATGGTACTCTCTCTTGAGCTTGTCCTGCTCAGCCTTAGGAAAGAATTGCTCCATCACCCTGTCCTTGAACTGAGCCCAAGTCAAACAAGCAACCCACTCATCACCACCTTCAGATTGCATCAATGCTAACCACCAGTTGAGTACATCGCCTTCGAACCGATAGCATGCCAACCTCTCCTTGTATGCGGGCTCACAGCCCATAGCGTTGAAAATCTTCTCGATGTGAGCCAACCAGCTTTCAGTATCTCTGGGGCTATCTGTCTTCTCAAAAGCTCGAGGGCGGAGCTTGTTGAATCTCTCCAGCCATACTGCTAATGTTACTGGAGGAGGAGGAGGAGGTGGCTGATTGTGCTACTGATTGTTGGCAGCTTGAACTTCAGCCCGGATGTCATTCCTCAGTTGAGGAAGCAAGGCTTGCATGGCAGCCTGAATTGCAGCATTGAGCTGCTCCTGTTCGCGTGTGAGAACCATCTGACAGTATAACATAAAACATATGATTAAACAGTTCAAAACATAAAATATAAATATATACATGAAAAAATTTTATACTAAAAATTTCACGAGAAAAATTTTATGCAAGAAATTTTTTGTATGAATGCATGATGCAGTTTTATGAAAACTTTTGTATGCACGAGAGTGAACGCCTCTGGTCAGTTCACCCAAAACAAAAGACATAGCAAGGGGACGCCTATAGGTCGGTCCCAAATCTAAAAGTTTCGATAAAACACATGCGACTAAATAGGGCAAGTCCTGTACTAACCATTACTTAGTCAAAAACCCTGCAACAATGACATGTATATGTATGCTTAAAAATGATGAATGCATGAAAACAACTGTCAGTTCTAGGAAGACCGTAGTGACTACCCACTAATCACAGGTCAATTTGAGAGCCTACAGGTCTAAGCCTTGGCTCTGATACCATAATTGTAACACCCCATTTTGGAAATGGAAATATCACAGTAATTATGGCGTGTCATCAAAGCTTACAAGTTAAAATGTCTAAACATTACTTGACCATAAAAAGGAAAATACCGGAATCAAACATCGGTAGTCCAAAAGTAAAGCTCATCACACACAAACATAGTATAATAAAGGAAAGGACTAAACAATGTCCAAAGCATAAGTATCAAAAGAAAGGAAATGCATAATGTAAAGAAGGCTAGACAGCTTCCAGTCCATATGCACGTACTCTTAGTGTCTACGAGCGTCCCTGAGTACCTGCCGTTTTGGGAACATAGAAAAAGAAAACGGCTGAGCAATACGCTCAGTGCACGGATGTACAATAAAGCATGAATAGGATAAGCATATAACATAATAACAGCGGAAGAAAATCTAAGTCCCGAGTAACCTGGTTAAGTCTTAATAAAACTGGTTTTATAGTTTGAAAGCCTTATGTTTATCTTATAAAATATGTTTGTCATATTTTACCATTAGCCAATATAGGTCACGAAAATCCACCGTGCATGAATAATTGGAGGGGTGACCTCATCATGCAAATTAGAGGGGCTGCCTCTAATTTAATATATTGGTTTATGGGTAGGAGGGATCAGCTCCTTGTGAAGGATGCAAGGCACACACCACATTCACCATGTAATCCTGAATAAAAACATGTAACTAGGATGCACCCATACGCCCCACATGATAAATATAAATAAATGGCCAAAGCTGAAGGGACGCCACGAGCAATCACTCCGCCGTGGTGAAGTCATAACATCAGTGCCTCTAATGTTATGGTTATGGTACCTCCATAACTAGGTGAAACTGGTCATGCATGTATATGGCTATAGGTAATCATAATTAAACATAAGAAATCAAACACGTAACTTATACTACGGGAAAACAGTTGGCTGCATACGGGGAATCCTAATAAGGAAAGAATGTCCATACTGAAAGGACGGGAATCCGTACCTTATGTCCAGTGAACGAGAAAGATGAACTGCGAGGAATCCTACTTCCGAATCACTAGTGCTACATAAATACGTACATGAATAAGTATCTGCTTACTAAATACATAGCTGGTTTTATGTCATGTCTTAGCTTATTTTATGTGTTCTTACTATGTTTTACTGTTTTAAAGCCTTAAACTGTATTAAATCTTATATTCTGCTTAATCTGATTAAGTATTTCTGGTATTTCATGTGTTATTATACTTACTGTGTAATAATAAGTAACTTTCCAAAAATAGCATGTTTCCTAAAATAGAAAGTTTCCAAAAATAGAAAGTTTCCAAAAATAGAAAGTTTCCAAAAATAGAAAGTTTCTAAAAATAGAAAGTTACCAAAAATAGAAAGTTTCCAAAAATAGAAAGTTTCCAAAAATAGAAAGTTTCCAAAAATAGAAAGTTTCTAAAAATAGATTTACTGCTTAAAATAGATAAGTTTCTAAAAATAGAAAGTTTCCATAAATAGATTTGCTGCCTTAATTAAATAAGTTTCCATAAATAGATTAGCTGCCTTAAATAAATAAGTTTCTAAAAATAGCTGGTTTCCATAAATAGATTAGCTGCCTTATTTAATTAAGTTTCTAAAAATAGCTGGTTTCCATAAATAGAAATAAGCTGGTTAAATAAGTTAAGTACATAAGCCTAAGTGTTTTTCATGATTATTTTCTAAGTCATATGGTATATTGTATATTTTAATAATTATTTCATGTAATTTAATTAAACTATAGGTTATAATATTTAATTAAAGTATAACATGTTTTTAATTAAATAAGTTAAATACTTAGGTTAAAATATGTATTATTATATATTAATAATATAACCTAAGTCATGTTAATTAATTAATTATATCCATGGTTTTAAAATAATTAATTAATTATAAGTCTTAAATATATAAATACTTAGGTTAAAATAATTTAATGTTCATTAATAATTAAATAACCTAAGTCATGTTATTAAATTAATCACATCTTTTATTAATTTAATTTTAACATAAGTTCATAACATAAAAAAAAACTAACATAAACCATGAACCGGATCTAGGCTAGAAAACATGAACCGGACATGAATCGACACCGTACCCCGAACCAACTCGGGGTACCCCGTGTTCCCCTTGCTGCCGTGAGACCCACACGCACCAACCAAGACCATATGGTCTTGGTGGTGGTCGGCTTGGCAAACCGAAACCCCCTCGGGGTCGGTTGCAGCATGCGGCCAAAACAAAACACCCCTTAAAACGACCCTTTAATTTAATTAATCATCAAAACATGTTAGATCTATGATTAATTATTATGTTTTTATAAAAAACATCACATGTTCATAATTAATAAAAGATTAAATTAAAAGAAAAGGTTTAAAAGGTTTTTACCGAATTCGTGGATCAAGAGAACGAAGAACAAACACGATCAATCACCAGTTCTTCAAGATCAAAGATCAACAAATCACCTTGTATGGTGATTTATGGGTGGCGGCACAAAGAACAAGGAAGAAGAGGGTTTTAGGTTTTTCTTGAAATCTTCTGTAAAGTGTTTTTGTGTAGTGTAAAAAAATAAATAACCCTTTTAGTAATTTTGACAATGGGCTTGGCCCATTGTCCTTGTTTGGCCGCGGGTAGGGACCCCCACATGGGGTTCCCGTACCTTTTTCCGTGTCTCGATATTTAGTTACTCGTTTGTGATTATTTATGTTCGTGTTTTAAATGTTCTCGCTACGTAAATACCGTGATCTAACATATTTAATTACGCTCGTAATCAATATATATACGTAATTAATAAATATTTCGTGTTTTAATTACGTTCATGATTTCATGATCGCATGTTCGTGATTAATTATTGTTAAATAATTATTACGTGATCGTGCATATAAAATACTTATCGTGTTCTAACACGTACGTAATACGTAAACTCCTAACACGTAATCGTAATCATGCTATATTAGGAAAGTTTTAACTAGTACGTACGATCCTAAGGGTACTATGCATGGTAAAAGCATGCGGGTTTTACACAAACAGACACAACTACTGGGATCTTCACAACAATAACACAATAATGAAAAATAAATGTTTGATCTTCAATGGATCTTTGAGGTAGACATAATACTTCAAGGATGAAAGTGTTCTTCTCTTTGCACTTGAGAGGAAGATATGGGAGGAGAAAGATTCACTTCTAAACCAAGTAGTAATCAACCAAATAATCAAGGATTTGAATGATTTAATAAGTTGGATTAAATCTGGAAATTTATGTGCAAAAGAGGTGAGGAGAAAATCTGAGAATGGTCCACTATTTATAAGACAAAGCTCCAACGGCTATCCCTGGGCGCGGTTCCTTAATTGTGCCCGCGCTTCCTAATCAATAAGGAACCACATAGCCATTTGAGGAACCGTGGGAGTAGACTCCGCTTCCTTTTGTCTTTTAGTGGGGTAGTCACATCTGGTGAAATATTTATCCCCATAGGATATTCCTTAACCATATGGAATATGCCACTTTCAAATTTTCAATAATTAATTTAATAAAACATTTTCTTAAAAATAAAGTTTAATAAAAAACTTTGTCACATTTAATAAAAGGTGAGATTTAAGAAAATTTAAATCCTTGATCTCTTAGTTAGGTTAAAAGCTTTTTTGTTCATACCTTAAGTGATAATAGTTGAAATGAAAAATACTTGAACTCAAGAATTCGTTTTTCGTTATTTTCGTAAATGCTTGTTTTATATATTGTCGTAATCAAAACAAAGTGAGACCGAAAAATGCAAGTAACATTTTTAGGCATCATTGCATGACTCTCCTGTCTATAAAAAAGAATTTCTTCTTCCAACCCTTAAGACTCGTAGTGGTCTCGATCAAGTATTTTCCATATTCTACGACTCCCCATACTCTCAAAAGAGAACTAGCGACCCTGTTTGCAGAGTTTGTAAAAAAACACGGAATAAATTAAATATACAAGGGATACTCAAACTACAACACCGAATCTCAAACATCACGACCTTATTAACACCAATCGCCACGAGCTGAGAAACATGAACCTTAAAGTGATAGATCACACCCAAGAAGAAGGTCGAAAACGGAATTCGTAGGCCTCCGTGCTCGATGTGCTGCAAGTATATACCAATAACATTACAAGGAAGCATATCCATAGTCATGTCTGGATCTGGAAGACGTGGACGTAAATTCTCCGGAATACCATATTCTCTGACAGTCAATTTGAGTTCGTCTTCAGTAAGAATAGAATACTGGATGTGCATATCGGACTTCGGATCAAGTACCTTGGCAAATCCCTCCCCACTCTCTCTAGGTCACCCCTCGCCATCCGAAACGCCGGAACAAGGACGAAGACATAAACGAAGTAAAAGTAGAAAACAACGCACCTTGGGAATATGAAAGAAATGATAAAATGTCTAACAATGGCGGAAAGAGTAACAGAAAAAGTGGTAGAGGCAGTATTTATAAGTGTTGGAAGAAAAACCAAACGTCGTGTCTGATAGGAACTATTTACGAGGCGTGATTTGGACCGTAGGAACGAAGAGCCATGACACGTGTCACGATCCAACGAAGTGTAAAACAGTATGCACCGACCAACAAGTATTCGTGAGCCATAATTCAGCCCATATCACTCCTAAGTAATGGCCAATGTGATAAAATGTTATCGCTTGGCAACAACAAGAGTTAAGTATTGTGTCATCATTATGCTTGTGATAACTCAATAATGGGGAGACATGTTCGCGTATGATCCCGACAGTTGGCCGGAGTCATGACACGTTGGAAAGAGAAAAGACGATAATATCGCGCATATCAAAGGAGTGAGTGTTTTGTCTAAGGGTCAAGGCATTGTACAAAGGTCCGATCTAAGAATCGTCACCACTTTAACACCGTCGTAGGTTTCATGCTCTCATGTACCAACAACTAGTCTAGTGATGTAACTAGACATCTAGGTATACTTTACTTAACGGTATAAATACCCTATTACATTTATTGCATAACAATTAATTTAGTACATTCACATTAAACATCACATCTACTTTGACATGTAAAGTCGGATTATCACTCTAGTACTCCCTCCGTCCCAAAATTATTGTTCACAGATAAAAATTACACAGTTTAAGAAAAATGTATTAATTACTGTTTTATTTTCTACGAAAGCAAAATAAAGACAGTTTTGTCATTTGGTAATTAATTTATGTCTTCTTTTATTTTTGTAAATCTAGATTTTGACCAATGATAATAAAGTAAACTTAAACAAACTCAACTACTATTTTTAGATGTATACAATAATTTGGAACAAACCAAAAATAAAAGGTGAAAAATAAATTTGAGACGGAGATAATATCACATACTTACTCTCACATTGAAACTTGAGATATTTGATCTCAAGTCAAATCTAAGACTAAGTTAACGTATATTGTTTATTCTTTCAGGTTTATTACAAGAGCACAAGCATTGTAACGTATATTGTTTATTCCTTCGGGTTTATTACAAGAGGACAAGCATTGTATTCACATAACCAAGACACATCCTTAGGATATCTTAATCACCTGCGAGAGATTTTGCTTCAACAATATTCATTCAGTTGCTGGAAAAATCATTTAAATTGACTACTAGTTTACATCATCATCATCCATCAGATACTATTGGCAAAAATATTGCATAATTACACGTGGGACCCCCATCCTGAATCACCCAAATAGATTCCCTACCAGTATCCAACGTGTACAAGCGCCACGTGGACCCACAAACCACTAAAAAACAAACAAATAATAGAGCCCCGACAAATTCACGAAAACAAGCGCTCTTTTTCGCTAGTTCCCAAAAAATAATAAAACCTGGTCATGCACACATTAACGGCTACTTTCATTATCATTAATCATTTTCTTTTTCATTAAAAAATATACTCCCTCATGTCATAATTTGGCGGCAATTCTTCACTAGAAAATATTCTCTCCATCTTTTTTTATTTTTCTTTAGTTACTTTGACTCCCCCAAATCAGCAAAAAACCAGGAAGAAAGTACTCATCATAAACAAACACAAGAATGCAAAGCTAACATTAATCATTTTTCATAATTTAAAATAGGTTACAAATTTCCAATTACAAGAAAAAATAAATGAACTAATCACCTAATCACATAGGTGATGGAAGTGATGTCGGGTCGGCTGAAGAAGGCATGTCTGGTCTGACCCGACATCCTTCAAGCATAAATACTACATCCGACATTGCTGGTCTATCTGTTGGGTCGGATGTAGTGCAAAGTAAGCCGACTTTTAGACCTAGCAAAAACTCTTCCCATTCTGATGACTCTGGGTCGAGTTCGAGTAGACCTGGCTCTAATAGTTCGGAGATTTGGCCTCGTTGTAATTGTCTTTTCACCCATTTTACGATGTCCTCGTCGTGGTTGAACATCACGGGGTTTTTGCCCGTTAGGATTTCTAATAAAACGACTCCGTAACTATATATATCGGCTTCTTTTGTCATTTCACCGGATAATGTGGCTTCGGGAGCTACATACCCGAGTGTCCCGACTGGACTAGCGGTTGTGGATGTTGATGGTTCGACTTGTGTTGGTACGGTTAGCTTATTGAGACCAAAATCGGATATATGTGCTTCAAAGTCAGCATCGAATAGTATGTTATGTGGTTTGATATCTCCATGTACCATTGGGATTGAATGTACAAAGGCTAACCCTCTAGCAATTCCTAAAGCAATCAGATGTCTCATCGGCCAATTCAACACGTGCCCGTCTTGATGTGATGCCTCTTGGAGAAGAGTGGCTAAGTTTCCATTTGGCATATAGTCATAAACAAGTAACCGCACATTATCAGAACGGCTTGCAAAGTATCCACGAAGAACAGTCAAGTTCCGATGTTTGACTTTCCCAAGTGATTCGGCTTCTTTGCGAAACGTTGCTTCTGGAACGGAAGTATCGGGAAGCCGACGAATGGACAGAACCGTTCCATCACCAAAAGAGGCTTTGAAAAGAAGCCCAAAAGTACCACGACTCAATACGTTTTCCTCATCAAACTGCCTCGTTGCATCAAGAGCATCAGAATAAGTGATTTTATTCTTGAAAATCACTAGTTTTGGAGTCCCGTTTTCACCTCCACTACTATGATCTCTACCCGAGCTTCCACGTGCAGGGCTCGGTTTTTTAACTTCCCCCATTTTTGACAACTTTCTTCGCCACCTTAGCAGCAAACAAACATACCCACAACACAAAACTAACAATAGCAAACCGCCGCCCGCAGCCAAAGAAATCCAGAGAATTAGTTTCTTCGTCTTTGAAGACATCTTTTTCTTGCAGTTTTTCCTTAAAGGCTTCCCACATAGCCGATTGTTCATTTCAAACACTGAAGGATCATTAAATCGAGAACCTAACATCTTTGGTATCTCACCTTCAAGATCGTTCCTCGAAAGGTTCAAATATTTCAGATTAGGAATCGTCCAAATGTTTTCAGGAATATCACCATTTAAGCTGTTATGACTTAGATCAAGTTTTACCAGATTAGACAGTTGTGATATACTATCCGGGATTGAACCAGTTAATTCATTCCCGTCAAGTTCCAAAACTTCAAGCTTCGAAAGATTTCCCAACACTACAGGAATAGAATTCTTAATTCTATTATCTGATAACGAAAGCACTACTAGCGACGTAAGGAACCCAAACTCATCTGGAATATCACCCGTAAACTTATTAGATGATAGATTCAAATGCTGTAAACTTGACAAACTACTAAAACCTTCAGGAACATCACCCAAAAATTCATTTTCTTCTAATGCAACAACTTTCAAATTCGGCAACCCAAATAACTCAACCGGCAACTCACCATTAAACCCCTGCTTACTTAAATCAAGTATACTTAAACTTCTCAAATTCGTTATAGCAGACGGAAATCCACCAGAAAAACGACAACCACTAACATTCAACTCCCTTAACCCCGGTAAACCCCCAATCTTGCCCAATAAACCCCCGGAAAAATTATTATTACTCAAATTCAAAGAAGTCAAGTTATTAAGACCTGCCAACTCACTAGGCACATCGCCACTTAACTTATTATCACCCAGATCCAACGTTTCCAGCTCCGTAACATTACCAATGCTTAACGGTATCCCCCCACCAAAACGATTCCTCCCTAACGAAACAACCTTCAAGTTAACTAAATCCCCAAACACATCAGGAATCACACCACTCAACTTATTTCCTTCCAAATCGACCACATTCAACAACCTACATTTCCTTATCTCATCAGGTAATTCACCCGATATCGAATTATTAGCAGCTTTGAATTCCTTTAACCTTAACATATTCCCTATTTCACTCGGCAGCTTCCCATAAAACATATTTCCAGATAAATCGACTCTCTCAAGTGTCCCAAAACTCGTCAACCAAATCGGAAACGTTTCGTTTATCCCATTATCATTAACTTCCAACACTTGCAAACTTTTCGCTACATTTTCGCCTTTCACTAAACCTGTTAACATATTAAACCCTAATTTCACAACTTTCACAAAACTATTAGGGTTGAATAACAAATTCACCGGTACTGAACCTGACAAAAAGTTCCTGGTAAGCGACACGACTTCTAACTCCGGCAAGCCGCCGATACTCGCCGGAATAAGTCCTTGTAACAGATTATCATCGGCGGTTAACTGAATTAGCGACGAACAGTTACCAATAGCCGACGGTAACGTACCGTAAAGCTCATTCGAGTCCAGTATCAAGTACTGAAGCTTCTGGAAGCTTCCAATGATCGCCGGAACTTGCCCGGAAAATGAGTTATGTGAGAAGTTCATAAACTGTACATTCCACGCGCCGGTAATATTCGCCGGAATGTTACCGGAAAATGTGTTCGATGAAATGTCGATGTACCGGAGACTCGCCGGTAAGTCACCGGAAAGTTCACCGGAGAGTAAGTTATTAGCTACATTTAGTAGTAATAAGTTAGTTAAGTTTCCGATAGACGGAGGGAATATTCCGGTGAAATGATTGTTCTGTAAATAAATAACTCGTAATAACGAGCATTCCGTTAAACTTAACGGAATAGACCCGTTAAAGTTGTTATTATGTAAACTTAGTTTACGTAGCTGCCTCAGCTCGGTTATCTGGCTCGTAATCAAGCCAGATAAGCCGAGCCGGGGTAATATTAATTCACGGACCTTCCCGTCCACGCAGTACACGCCGCGCCAGTCGCATGGCGCGACTGGCGTGGACGTGTTCCATTTATCTAACGCGCCCAATGGGTCGCGGATGTTTTTTTTGAAAGATATGAGTGCTTGTATTTCGGTTGATGAGGTGTGGGCGAATGTGACGCATAATAGCAAAATGAGGATGGAAAAAATAGCCGTTGGCATGGTTTTAAGGATGGTGGGAGCGTATGTTAGCAAACATTTCCTCCGGTTAACAATGGGGGAAATGGAAGAAGGACAAGTATATAAGTAAATGGAGTTTGGTTTTGGGAGTTTAGTGGTTTGGTGTGTACTGTGTAGTTCTTGATTCTTGGTGACTGTGTACGGAGTTACTATTTTATAAGTTAGGAACATATATATTGAAAGCTTGTGTTATTTAATGCTTAACTATGTTTAAAAAATGAGAATTGCTATGTCCTCTTAGTCACTAGTGTTTTAAAACCCGCTTGACTCGGTCGATTGAATCGTGACTAGCTGGATAATCAGATTTTGGTTTTAGGTAAAAAAAAGTTAAATTGCTAGTTAAATCGATTGAATGGTGATTCGATAGTTTACTAAATTAATTTAAAAATTAGATCTTTTACTTATTTTTATATTATTTAAAGTCGTCATTTTCATAAGATTATAAATGTTTGACACTTAATTGGTAAGAGAATTTGTAAAAGAAAAAAAAATTCTTTTAAAGAATATGTATACTTAACTTTGGGTGTTTTTGTCACCCGTCAATTATTCATTTCACAAAAGATAATTTCAGCAAATATGTTGGCTCATAAGAGTACTAACTAGAGTGAGCATGTCGATATTCAAACTCGTGACCTTTTGTTTGAAAAATCTTTCCAGTGAACTTGTAGATTTATCAAAAATGAATATCAATTGATGCAGAAACACTTCGTGCGAAAAATTAAGCAATTTAATACATATACTGATATACTGATATACATAACTATATAAACCAGTAATAATTTGGTTGATGTTGAATGTGGGGAGAATTTAGTCATTTATTGCATAATAACAATATAAACGAGTCATAATTTAGTTCATGTTGAATGTGGGGAAATTATTGGTGACAGGAATTGATTGTTCATCAAAATGGTACTTCTACTTTGTATGTAACAGTCAGTCTTGTGGTAGTAAATAAGGAAAAAACGTAAGGTTTGCAATTACTATTATTTCAAGTTTTGCATCAATTTGGAATCAATTTACACCAACAATTAATAATCCAATAGATAAGCAAAGTGAGCTAATAATAAGATAGAAGCGACAATTTGATGATAAGAATTAAAGAAAAATAAATGGAAGAGTAACTGTCTCGTGTCATGTATATGTGAGGATGGGATAGGAGATGGATGTATCACTTCTATAGCCTGACTGCTCATTATGACCATTATTTCACGTATTTATCTCACTGCCTACGATTTTCAAAAACATTATGTATTGCTTTGGCCCATGGAAGAGGTGAGATCTTTATAAAATATGCATCAAAAAAAGAAAGAAGAAAATAATCTCAACCATCTATTCAAGTTTCATCTAATGGTCTAGATTTAATCTTTTTAAATTTAATTTAAAAACTCATTTTCATCCTATTTCTTAAAAATTAAATATCTCTCAAACCGTTAATCGTTACGAAAAACTAATTATACCATCGCGACGGGAATTAAGTTATCTTTCTATAGATAGGCACTTCTATACACTTTCGGCAAACTTTTTTTTTTAAATTTACGCATAAAAAATTACATGTGATTCTCGAAAAATTACATGTAATTTTCGAAAATTACGTGTAATTTTTTTGGCGAGAATTTTTAACACTGTAAATCGTTAACTTTTGTGTGAATTACATGTAATTATGTGTGAATTACATGTAATTTTTGTAATAAAATAGTTTATTAGTGTTAAATGCAAATCACATGTAATTATGTGTGAATTACATGTGATTTTTGTAATAAAGTGGTTAGTTAGTGTTGAATGAAAATTACATGTAATTTTGTGTGAATTACATGTAATTTTGCTCAAATCACATGTGATTTTATAAATAATTACATGTAATTTTTCTCAAATTACATGTGATTTTATACAAAATTACATGTAATTTTGCTTTAAATCAAATGTGATTTTATAAATAATTACATGTAATTTTGCTTTAAATCACATGTGATTCATGTAGACTCACATAACTTTACATCTAACTTTGGTCCCATTTGACGCGTTAGTCTTTTTTTTAAGTTACATGTTTTCATAGATTTTTATTTTCAACTTTAATACCAATAATCTAGAAACCAAGTAAATCACATGCGATTCGTGATAAATCACATGTAATTCGTGGTAAATCACATGTGGTTCGTGGTAAATAACATTTTCTCTCCATTCCTCACATCATCCATCCTTCCGAAGTGGTCTTGTGATCCATGTATGCTATCTAAAGTGGTCTTGTGATCCATGTATGCTATCTTGTGATCCATGTATGATAATTACATGTGAATTTGCTTGCATTACATGTAATTCGTGGTAAATTACATGCGATTCAAACAAAAGCACATGTGATTCATCTAAAGTGGGTTTGTTAGAAGAAGTTAAATTTTTGAAATGTTTGAATCACATGTAATGCAAACAAATTCACATGTAATTATCATCGAATTACATGTGATCCAATGCAAGCAAAATCACATGTAATTATCATCGAATTACATGTAATTCAAGCAGACAATTTAATATATTAACAAGATTACATGTGATTAAAAAAATCACATGTGATTCATCTAAAGTGAGTTTGTTAGAAAAAGTTAAGGTTTCGGAATGCTTGAATCACATGTAATGCAAGAAAAATCATATGTAATTATCACCGAATCACATGCAATTCAAGCAGAATTACATGTGATTCAAACAAAATCACATGTAATTTAGAAGCCAATTTGTTTTATATATTTTACATAAATGAAAACATAATACGTGATTAAAAAAATCACAAGTGATTCATCTAATGTGGGTTTGTTAGAAAAAGTTATGGTTTCGGTATGCTTGAATCATATGTAATGCAAGCAAAATCACATGTAATTATCACCGAATCACATGTAATTCAGAAGCCAATTTGTTTTACATATATTTTTTTTGGGTAAAGGGGACTCCACCCCGGTAAAATGAACATATTTTATATTAATGGCAACAAACATTTTAATATATTAACAAAATTACATGTGATTCAAACATTTTAATGTAATTCACATAAATCACGTGTGGTTTTAAAATAATAACGAAAATATTTTTGTCATTTAATAGACGGTTATTTTCATATACTTTTAACGATTTTACAATGTTGAAATTCTCGTCAAAAAAATACACGTGATTTCACAAATCGCATGTGACGTTACAAATTCAAATGTGATTTTTAAAATAATTAATCAAACATGAGTTTTCGAGAATTACATGTAATTTTTCGAGAATTACATGTGATTTTTTTACGAAATTTTTAAAAAAAAGTTCGCCGAAAGTATATAGAAGTGCATATCTATGGAAAGATAATTTAATTCCCGTCGTGACGGTATAATTATTTTTTCATAACGATTAACGGTTTGAGAGATATTTAATTTTTAAGAAATAGGATGAAAATGTGTTTTTTAATTAAATTTAAAAAGATTAATATTGGATGGTGGAAATTGCTTCCTTTGTTCTTTTTTTTTTATGCATGTTCCTTATAGAACTTTTCTCGCCCATGGAAAATAGATACTCTTTCCGTCCTATATTAATACTCATTTTACTATTTTTAAATATTCTAAATTAATAATTCAATCTAAAAATAAATAACATGTAAATTAAATTTATTATATCACCTCACTTAAAAATATAATTACAAACAATAAAAAAATTATAAATAAATTAGTTAAAAGTAAAATTGTCATTGTATAAAAGTAAAAGAAACAAAAAAGCTAAAAAAATTTATGTTTTTATTAAACTGCATGTTTTTTTATCGGTAGACTATTATTATGAGACGGAGGGAGTATGTATAATACGAAAGTGCCGTCTGTTAGGGGATATTGAAAGATATTGGGGATATTAAAAATATTTATATTTTATTTTTTCTTTAATATTGTGCTTAGAATAATCAATGAAAAAAATAAAATTCATCAAATTGCCAAATGAAGGATATTAGAATTACTTCCAAAAATGGAGAACTTTAATTTACTTAAAAATAATTTTTTATAAACTTTTTTTCTAGTCGTTTTTATTCGGGTTTTAGGTTTATATAAAAATTATAAATAAAAAAAAATTATATAAAAAATATTTTTTTGTTTTTACTCTTTTAAATAGCAAAAATAAAATTTATATAAATTTTTTTTTATGAAATTCAAAAGAAAAATTAAAATTTATATAAAAAAATTATAAAACTTATATAAATTTTTAATAAAAACTTATATAAATTGTTGGGTCCACTAGATGTGGATCTTGCAGCCTGTCAGGAACGGTGAACGACTTCTGTAATCACAAGTCTATTCACAGAGAGACTCTATACACAATATAAATGCGGAATACAAATACAATAAAGAAGAACAGAATAACTATAAAGACTTGATCCTTTCTAAGGATTTCTAATATTGATAATGACTAGAACTACGTTTTATGAAGGTGTGTCTAACCCTTCTGCCTCAGGTTCTTTTTATACTACAAGAAAACCCTAATACATCATTAAACAAAACGTGTAAAACTGATATGCATATCATTTCCTAACATATCTCATGCATATCCTAACAGAATAATAAATAAATAATAAAGTTTGACTTTGACTAGGACCAGGAGCACGACTTGCTCCTACTACTACTAGGACCAGGAGGAACTACATACCTCCTAGTCTACCTATTACAATTAACTATTCCAATGGTCCTAACAATCCTCCCTTAAACTTGAATTTGACCTGTTGAGTTCAAGTTTCCTGGTAAAACGTACAATAAAGCTTGAGGATTGAATCAGCAAAAGAAACAGCAGCATCAACAAGATAAGAAACAGAAGAACCGCCGCAACATGGAACACTAGAAGCTTCTCCAAAGCTTGAAACAAATCAGCATCGTGTTGATCTTTACAGCAACATGAGCAGATTTGATGAGCCTTTACCAAGTAGCTGTTCGCTCTTGGGCTAGCCAGTCTTTGTGGTGGAATAAGCATCACCCTGGGAGACCAGAACCCAGCCCAACTCTTAGAACGTAAATCAATGGTGAGTGGGGGTACCCTGATGATTTTAGGCAAACCATCACAGCCGTCAACGGATTTGATATGTCTTTACCAGAAGCCGTACCCCTCTGGGCTCGCCAACTCTCAGCAATGAAGCATCGGTGAGTTGAAAACCCTATAGCTTTAAGCAAGCTATTACAGCTATCAACGGATTTGATAAAATCTTTACCAAGAGCCGTACCCCCTTGGATTAGCCACTTTTCAGTCTAAGACCATGGCAAGTGAAAACCATCCAGTTTTGGGTAACCTGGCAACCATCAACGGATTTGAGAATCACACCAGGAGCCGTACCCTCAAGGTGAATCAACTCTTTGTTGTCGGTTAGACATGGTGAGTTGATGACCATTTGTTGTGAGGACCAAGTCCAACACCAGATGAAACCAGTAACCAGCACAAGTATGAATCAGCAACCAGAACCCAAAGTGTGAATCAGCAGATGGTATTGTATATACAAGTGTAAAATCCATGATATGTTTAAAGTATAAGCAGATATTATATAAAAAGTATATTTTTTTTTTATTTTTTTAACTATAAAGAATGAAAGTCACCAATCAATTTACATATTGGTGAAAAGAATTGCAGTATTAACAAATGATCAAAAACACAAAACATAAAAACTTACAAACCAACCATATCAGAGACCAGAAGCAGCCACCTTATCAGCTTTCAAACGAGCTTGGATCCCTTCCACCAATGCAGTCGCCATAGAAGACTCATTCCCGGAGGGGGCATTAGAAATATGCAAGTGACAAGCAAGCATAGCCTCCATTGAAGCAATCGTCAACGGATAATCCAAGTCTGTGAGCATGAACACCATAATACCAGATTCCAACTCGAACATATGCACACCACAGCCCGCATATAACTTCCATCGCTGAATAACCCATTGTGGCTGATCCTTCCAGACACCATAGATAGGAGCATGGGGAGGGGCATCAAGCATCATCGTCAAATCAGCCCATACTCGCAGACCAGGCTAGGAGGGAACATCATTAGGATGAACAGGCATGCCAACACCCACAAACCCATATAAAGCCATAAGATCCTTACGATCCGCCCAGGACAAAATACCTTGCAGACCCGAAGCAAACCGAACAGAACCATCACTAAGAGTAATCGTATGAGATACAGTACCAGGTAGAGTCGTGGAATGCGTAACCGTCCAACCAGTAATATATCCATTACCCAAAGGCAAATCGGAGTCACTATCAGAAGCTGCATCAATAAGATTTTCG
Organism: Glebionis coronaria; assembly: GCA_025667525.1. Taxonomy (NCBI): domain Eukaryota; kingdom Viridiplantae; phylum Streptophyta; class Magnoliopsida; order Asterales; family Asteraceae; genus Glebionis; species Glebionis coronaria. The sequence goes on along the minus strand of CM046875.1, from coordinate 603,121,879 downwards.
GGAGCACGCTTCTCATAGGGAACAGTCTTGCCACGTCTAGCACGTCTAGCCAATTTCTTACGAATTGAACGGCGAGGTGTGGGATCACTAGGCGAGGGTTCAACCTTTACCTTTACCTAAGAAGCAGGAGTGGGAGCAGTAGACCCTGCTGCTATTAGAAGATAGCTAGGACTGATTCTATTGCTCCTCTTCGGAAATCAAGGGGAATCAATAGTTTGCCCACCCAAAGGATCAACAGGAACTGCACTAAAAGAAGGAATAGGTTGAGAACCAGGCACGGGTGGTGATGGTGATGCCATACCAGGAATAGCAGTGGTGGTGGTAGTGGTAGCAAATGTGGTGGTGGTAGCAGGACCTGAAGAAGAAACCGGTGGAGCAACCGAAGGAGTAGGGGTGGTACCAATTATAGAGGCATCATCAACCGATGGAATAGCAGCAGAACCAGGAGTAGTATCAGAGGTAGGACCAGTAGTAACAGTAGGTGGAGAAGTGGTCACCACACGTGGAGAAGGACGATAAATGAATCGCTCCGGAATTGGGGTGCTCTGATGCTTGACCATTCGTTCATATAGCGCCTTAAGCTCATCAAAAGACAAAGCACGAACCCTGTCCCACTTCCAACCAGTAGTGAAATAGGCAGCCGACTGATACTTCACATATCGCTGCATCTGCTTGCGCTCCTCAGCTCTCGACAAAGGCCTGTTCTTCCGCTTCTCACGAAGTTGTGCAGCAAGCGCCAATTGCTGCTTGCGCATTAATGCCATGGCTCGAGGAATACAGTTATGCTCATCCACATCCGAACCCAAAAGATCAGTGAACTGGGAATAATCTGTGGTCAGAAGAGTCAACACCCGCATCCAATCGCTATCATTCTAATGCATAGCATCATGTTGCACCTGTTCACGTCTCTGCTGTTGAAGCGCTTCCTCCTCAGCACGAGCAGCTTGATCAATTTCTGCTTGCATCCTATGAGCAGCCTCCTCACCCAACCTATCCTACTCAAGATGTCTGCGTGTACGCTTGCGAGGTGGTGAGGGAGCATCAGTCATTGGGGCCTTCCCCTTTAGATCATGAGATGGACCAGCAGTGGAACCAGGAGTAGGAACAGCAACACCTTCCATTGGTGTGGGAACAGCAGCAGGAGAAGGAACACTGGAGGAAGTCGGAGGAATCGGCAGATCATCATACAACTTATCAGCAAAGGCAACCTTAGCCAACAAAGTCAAACCATCCTCAACACGATCCTTAACCTCCTCATCAGAATCAAAGTGAACCACATGCTTCTTCCTTCGCCTTTGTTGTGTCTCCAATGCTTTGATCCGGTCAGCCATGGGAAGAACAAATTCCCGAGTAAGCTTACGGTGTTGATTCAAATCTGCTTCCAAGAAAAGAATATGTGCATGATACCTGTGCAAAAGATCAAGTAAAGAAGTAAGTGTAATAGGCTCCTCCGCTTTCCCACCAAGAGGGCTTGGGTCTGGGAAGGCTTCATTGGAACCAGAAGCAATAAATGGGTCATCATTAGGAGCACCAGCACCAGAAGGCTTATCAGAAGAGTGTGGAGCAGGACTAGGAGAGGGAGTCTCCACAAAGGGAGACGAATGTGGCACTGAAGAAGGAGCAGCCTTGGAAGTGGATGGCCTTTCAACCACCACCTCCTCAACCGTCTCTTCCTCAACCACATGAGGTGCACCACCAGCATGATCCTCCTCCTCCATTGGGTCAGCACCTAATTGAGGTTCCCCCTCGGCTTGTTCAACCGGAGGAACAACAACATCAGGAGGACCCTGAGCCAGCCCCAACATGGCCTCAGTAAGGGGCCTCCACTCCCCGCTAAACCCATGGGCCATATTATAGTACACTTTAGCAGTAAGCTTAGAAGGCTCATGTTCAGCCCTATCACGAGGTATACAAACAAGTATCTGTTGTAAAAACCTAGGATACATCAGAAACTTCTTCCTAGAACCAACACTAGACAGATTGCTAACCATCCCCTCAAACAAATAACGAGAGAAATTGAATACCCTACCCTGTGCTAAGCATATGAGACCAGTAGCCAAAGGAGTAGGAAAAGCATCCCAACTCCCAGACTTGGGACTTAAACAATGAATCAAAAAATGCACTAGAAGCTTCAATTGGGGGGAAAACCGATTCTTTTGGAAGTTAAACTTCCCCCCATGATTATACCCAAGAGCAGCCATCCCCGCCAACACCTCCGCATTAGGGATGGAAACAACACCACCTTCATCTTGAAGATGAAGGGAACTACGAATAGAAGCTTCAGAAACCACGTATGAACGTCCATCTATGGTAGCATGGAGTTCACGTGGACGACCAACCACAGCCACAAGACGAGCAGAAGCCCAAAACTGACGAATGACACTATCATAAACAATGGGACACACAGTAAAAGCATACCTGAGGTTTGAAGCCTCAATGAAGTCCAGAATGTCAGTGAAATCATCACGGTGTGGACCATCTCCTAGATAGGCGACCTTGTTGTGAGCAGGTTGGTATACCAGGGCAGCCATGGATCTTGATTAATAGGAATGGAAGATGAATTCTGTTAGGGTTGAGAGAGTAGGATCGGATGTGTGTGTGTTATGAGTGAGATGAATGAGTCAAGGGGGTTAATTGACCATAAATAATGGTGGGAGTAACTGTTCATTGACCCCTAATAATGGGAGTTGCCCTTTCAAATTAGGCAGTTATTGCAAAGTAACCACTTGCCCCTTTTAACATTATTTGTAAATTCCAATTTACCAAAGTTAAATAAGATGATATAAACCAGAATTTGAATGCGTTGACTAAAAGTCAAAGCGCCCAATGGTCAATACTAGAAGCAGAAGATGGTCAACAGAAGTCAATAAGGTGAACAGTGTCCCAAACCAGTACCGGAAGCCAACCATCACTTGACAAAAAAGGATTTTTATCCACTAGAAGCCAACCAAGAATGACTAGAAGCTAACCAATAAGGACTAGAAGCCAGTCATGAAAGAATATAACCATCAGAAGTGAGCAAAAACCTCCACCAGGAGTAACACACACCACCAGAACCTATGCAATATGTTGTTAAAATCTACCAATATGTTAATCGTATGCACATAAATATGTACACTAAGCCTCCCCTTAGGCTTAGCCTCCCCTCAATCCTAGATCTCAAGGATTGACCATCCCAGTGTGAACCACCAAGTGGTTGAACCGAGGACCATCAAAGGCTTTTATCAACAAATCAGCAACATTATCATCCGTATGAACTTTAAGAACTGAAACTTTGCTTTTGCTTGGTTCAATTATGTCTCTCGATATCCTCTCGAATTGATCTCGGTTCTAAGTGGAATGATTGTTCTTGGTTACTAAAAAGGGGATTGGTTTTCTAATCTACTAAATGTTTAAATGCACGAAAAATGTAAACTTGAATTTAAAGCAATCAAATTAATAACAATTAATAAAAACTTGAATTAAAATTAAAATAAAAATAAAGAAGCAATAAGAAACAGTAAAACAGTAACACAGTAACACTTAAAGAAAATTGATTCGGAAGTCACCTTGATTCGGAACTATTGATCCAGAACTTTTCACCCGAAAGTCTTCATTCGGAACTTTGATTCAGAAGTTAGTTCGGAAGTTCACCCGGAAGATTGATCCGGAACTTTATCCGGAACTTTGAGTCGGAAGTTTATTCGGAACTTTTAACTGATTCGGAACTTTTAAAGGAAAAACTTATTCGGAACTTTTCAAAAACACATTCATTCGGAACTTTAAACTCATCCGGAACTTTCAGTTCATTCGGAACTTTCTGAAAGGAAACTCATTCGGAACTTTTCAAAAACATATTCATTCAGAACTTTCTTGTTCATCCGGAACTTTGGTGTTCATCCGGAACTTTGGTGTTCATCCGGAACTTTGGTGTTCATCCGGAACCTGGGAACACTCAAGAACAGAAACTTATACCGAAGAACAAGGAGAACGAGTTTAATCCAAAATCAAGCTAAATAAGCAAAAAGGTTTTACCAAATTAACCAATAATCATTTAACTACCATGAATAACAAATCCCAACAGTAAAAACACGAATTCAACAACTTTTAAAGATCAAATCAATCAAATAAGAACTTAAGAACTTGAATAAAAAGATGAAAGATGAACAAGATGAAATGAAATAGATTGATGTATTGAATGATTAAGGTTTTATCAATCACAAAACAAAGATTAAAATTACAAGGTTGAAAAACAAAGATCAAAATCACCAAACACCCTAGTGGTGTTGGTGATGCTACGAACAAGAAGAGAGAAAAAAGTGGGGAAAGAAAAAACTAAAAACTCTCCATGAAAAGTGTGAGGGGAACCCTTTAGATAGGTGTTCCCTTTGGTTGGTGAGTGGGCTTTCTCCCGTTCTTCTTGTCTTCTCGTCTTTTCAGAAAAGTTGACGTTTTCGATTCTGATTCGGGATTTGTCGTCGATTAAATTCAACTCGTCTTTTAATTTTTTCGTTTCTTCGACTTATGTAAATCTTCCATCTTTGGTCCTTTTCTTCGATAAATCTTCGAATAGGCCCAGTGACTTCAAATCTTTTGCATCTCTTGGACAATAGACTTCATCTTGAGTCTTTTTCTTCGATAAATCCCGTGCAATCCCATGTTTTCTCCAATAATCATCCGGTTGGCTCTGAAAACACAATAAACACAAAAACCACGCATAATTCCAAACAAATGATATTAAATACGCGTTTTGGTCTCGTTTTAGCCAGAATTAAGTGGTAAAAGGATGGGTGTTTACACACCTATCAAATCCCCTACACTTAACCATTGCCATGCCCTCATGCAATGCTTAGTGATAAAGCAATTTTACACTTTTCTCATAATTAATCAACCTTGGCCTTATTAAAATACTATTAAAACAAAAATTAAGGTACTAAAAGAAATTAAAACTTAAAAGGAAGCAAAAGGATAGAAAACCATTTTCACTTGAAAATAGCTACATGGAAATAACTTGCAAAGAGATCAATGACTTACATTAGGGCTTTGGTGCTGCGAAGATTTATCACCCTTAAGTTTCACGTTCCCCAAACTAAGCTTAAAAACGAGATCATTGTTATTATAAGTGAGTAAATCAAACACTTACATACATGGCTTAATTAAATGCTTAAACTCCCTTATTCCTAGGTGTATCTCTTATATTTTATTTTTGTCTTAGAATGATCATGAAGATGCATTTTTGGACTTATTTCGATAGTTTATTTAGGCTGAAAGCAAAGTAGGACGATTTGATCAATAGTTAGCTAAAGGACAAAATCTCTTAAAACTGCTTCTCGGGATATCAAAAAGTTCATATCTTGGCATAACTTGGTTCACGATTTGAGACCTTTCTCGGGCCGATATTTGGCATGTACTTCATACTTCATATCTTCGAGAGACGTTCTTGAGATAATGGTCTTCTCTTCGTTCATAGAGTTTCTTCACTTGGAGACTTTTGAGAGGTACTCCAACTTTGTTGACCACGACTTCATGATTATTTCTTCAAAAAACTGATAAACTTTAAAAAAGTTATATAAAAAAACTGATTATATATAAAAAATAAAAATGGTTATATATAAAAAAAAACAGATTATAGAAAACCCAGTAAAAACAGTTGGACAAAAACTTGACAGAAACGAGAAATTTATAAAACTGATAAAAATAAAAATAAAAAAATAAAAAAAATACAAACTTTAAAATAAAATAAAAAAATTGATAAAATTGATAAAAATTTAAAAATTGATAAAATTGATAGATTAAAAAAACAAGAAAAAAAAATACAAACTTTTTATAGAAATTGATGATTAACCAAAAAATTTGTGATTTTTATATAAAATAAGTAAATCAAACTTTTTATAGAAATTTGTGATTAAATTTGTGATTAAAAACAATAAAAAAAATACAAACTTTTTATAAAAACACAAACTTTTTATGAAAAATACAAACTTTTTATGATCTAAAACATAAAAAACACAAACTTTATATATAAAAAATACAAACTTTTTAATATAAAAGCTTGATTAAATCAAAACCCACCAAAATCAATAAAAAATAAAAGCAAGAATAAACCAATCAAACCTTGGCTCTTGATACCAATTGAAGGTCTACGAAATCATTGGCCTATTCTAGGATGATGGATTTGATGGATTAGATGTATATGGATGGTTGATTAATATAAGAAATATAAAGAAGATGAGATGAAGGAGATGAAGGAGTAGAGAGAGAAAGGAGAGAAGGTGGAAGAATAGAGAGAGAAAGTAAAAATGGAATAATGAAAATGTCAAATGAACAATCAACAACCCCTCCTAACATGCTAGGAGGGGATATATATAGCCCACCCTACATGTGGGCTATATGGACTATACATAAACTAAATGGATCACGAGCCCATTACATAATTATCGTTGGAGCGACCGATCCTTCATAAATACGTAAAACGTATTTCCAACAGATTTTGAGATACAACGATCCGCCTCTTTTTCGGACTTGGATCTATTTATCCTCATACCTTGTTAGGGTCTTTTCGGATAGACTTCTCCATGATCTTTATGGGAGTTGATTGCTTTTCGTCGTGAGTCTTGATCCTTCATATTGACTTTGGGAATAATGCTTTTCACATCACTTTGGATCTTTAGCAATAAAATGGAATCCTCATGCCTTGTTAGGGCCTTTTCGAACTCGCCAATCTTCGCGCCCCGCTTCATAAGTTATGCCTTGGCTATGAACTCTTATCATTACCGAGCAACTTTTAAACGATCTTGGGCTAGAAGCTAAGTAACTTTTCAAATCGTACGACCTTACTTATTGCAGATAATTTATTAGCAAGTGATGGGAGAATAGGCAAATAATTACACCAAGTGAGCTTGTGCAAGAATACCGACTTATAATTGACTCTATCATTTCTCATCCTCCACAATTTAAAATCTCAAGTAATGAGACTCGTGGACACTTAGCCTAATAAACCAATTAAGGTCTACATGGTTAAGGATACTAGCTAGAATAAACTTGGATAAGTCTATTCGGGTTGAGTCAAAATAAACGCAACGGGCCTAATATGTCAAAGACTTCTAAACTAGCTATACCACTTTATTAAAATTTGACTTTATTGCGGAATATGTACATATGAAAGCAACGATAAAAATTTAAAAATTACAACTAAGTGGCCAAAGTTAATAAAAAATTTGAAAAATGTTGAAAATTATGATTTTCCGGTTAAATGAAGGCATTTTCATGGAAAAGTCCACTTAAAACTTCGATAGAAGTCCCCCCTACACTTAAGATAAACATTGTCCTCAATGTTTAAGCATGTGGGAAAAGTCTCCCCTACACTTATGACATTGTGCACGTTGGTTAAATCAAGTTAAGGAAGAGACGACTAAAGTGATCAATTTCAAATGTGAGTATGAAGAAAATTGAATCACGATAGTTGAGAGATAGAACCGGATTTCGGATAACACGGGAGCACGGTTCTTCAAAGGTTCCAAGAGTGCACGTATCCCTGTAATCACATCACCATACAAATACAAACACCTATAGAGGTCCCCCTACACTTAGGAGGTAAAAACATAAAAGGATAGATACTCGGGCTGCTTCCCGAGGAGCGCTTGTTTTTGATAACCGAGTCACGAGCCTGACTCGACCCAAAATTAGTTCATGGGGAACGTGGTGAGGGATGGAATCACCTCCTGAGAGGTGTACTCACCAAAGTACAACTTCACTCGTTGGCCATTCACCTTAAAATTAGGTCCATTAGGTTGAGCGAGCTCGAGAGTACCATATGGAAAAATTTGGGCAATGGTGAATGGGCCGGACCAACGAGATTTCAGCTTGCCCGAAAAGATTTTCAACCGAGAGTTAAAAAGTAAGACTTTGTCTCCAACATGGAACTCGAGGTTCTTAATCTTAGAATCGTGAATGAGCTTAGTCCTTTCCTTATAGATTAAAGAATTTTCATAAGCCTCATTACGGAGTTCATTTAGCTCATTGAGTTGGATCTTGCGTAGGTCACCGGCTTTGTTGATATCAAAATTAGCCCACTTCAAGGCCCAGTAAGCCTTGTGCTCCAACTCAATGGGGAGGTGGCACGCTTTCCCGTACACGAGACGATATGGTGTACAACCAATCGAAGTCTTGTATGCGGTACGAAAAGCCCACAAAGCATCATCAAGTTTATCAGCCCATGAGGCACGATGCTCTCCCACGGTCCTTTCAAGAATTCGCTTTAGTCCTTGGTTGGATATTTCAGCCTGGCCATTAGTTTGTGGGTGGTAGGCTGTGGAAAGACGATAATTTACACCATACTTAGCCATGACTCTAGCAAATTGGTCATTGCAAAAATGAGTCCCACGATCACTAATAATGGCACGAGGCACACCGAATATAGCGAAAAGAGCTTTCAAAAATTTACAAACCACCCTTGCATCATTAGTGGGTAAAGCTTCGGCTTCAACCCACTTTGAAACGTAGTCAACGGCTACAAGGATGTATTTGTTTCCTTTAGAAGAAGGGAATGGCCCCATAAAGTCCATACCCCAAACATCAAAGATTTCACACTCTTGAATGAAATTCTGAGGCATCTCGTCTTTATGTGTGATCGTGCCTTGTTTTTGGCAAACATCACATCGTTTAACCATATTGTGAGCGTCACGATATATGGAGGGCCAATAAAATCCCGAGTCAAACACTTTTTTGGCGGTGTAGTTGGGACCAAAGTGACCACCGGTGGGTCCTTTGTGGCAAGCATCAAGGATTTCTAAAGCTGCCGGTCCATCAACACATCAGCGGATAATCAGGTCGGCACACTGTTTGAATAGGTAAGGGTCGTCCCAAAAGTAAGTCTTAATGTCGGTGAAGAACTTTTTATTTTGTTGGGACGTTAACCCTTCCTTGAGAATTCCACCCGCTAAGTAGTTTGCAAAGTCCGCAAACCACGGGGTTGCATCAGAATTCGAATTGATAGACATTAAGGTCTCCAAGGGAAAAGAATCGTTGATTTCTTTGTTCGGATGATCCCCTTGGTAAGGATCCTCAAGTCTGCTGAGATGATCCACGGCTAGGTTTTCAGCTCCTTTTTTATCGCGAATTTCGATTTTATATTCTTGGAGTAGCAAAACCCAGCGAAGAAGTCTTGGTTTGGAATCTTGCTTTGTCAACAAGTACTTCAGCACGGAATGATCGGTGTAAACGATTGTGGTGGAAAGGACAAGATAGGGGCGAAATTTTTCAAAGGCATAGACAACAGCTAAAAGCTCTTTTTCGGTTGTCGTGTAATGCAATTGAGCCCCCGTCATTGTCTTGCTAGCGTAATGGATTGGTTGGAAGTGTTTATTCACTCTTTGTCCCAGAACCGCTCCAATAGCAAAATCACTAGCATCGCACATCAACTCAAAGGGAAGCTCCCAATTAGGGGTAACCAAGACAGGTGCCTTAGTTAGCTTATCCTTAAGCGGGTTGAAGGCTTCAAGACACTCTTTAGAAAAGATAAAAGGAGTATCTTTTTCCAAGAGGTGGGTCATCGGGCGAGCGATTTGAGAAAAATCTTTGATGAATCGACGGTAGAAGCCCGCATGACCCAGGAAACTTCTCACACCCTTCACGGTTGAAGGTGGAGGTAACTTAGCGATAACATCGACTTTAGCACGGTCTACTTCAAGACCGGCTTTGGAGATCTTGTGTCCTAGCACGATGCCTTGTTTTACCATAAAATGGCATTTTTCCCAATTCAGAACAAGGCGAGTGTCTTCGCACCGCTTAAGCATACGTTCCAAATTGGCAAGGCAAGAAGAGAAGGAATCCCCGAAGACCGAGAAATCATCCATGAAGACTTCCATGGTTTGTTCAACCATGTCATGGAAGATAGCTAACATGCACCTTTGGAAAGTCCCGGGGGTATTGCATAAGCCAAAAGGCATTCTTTTGTAAGCAAATGTGCCATAGGGACAAGTGAATGTTGTCTTCTCTTGATCTTGGGGAACGATGGGTATTTGGAAATAACCCGAGAAACCATCAAGAAAGCAGTAATATTCATTACCCGCTAAACGTTCAAGCATTTAGTCCATAAAAGGTAGAGGGAAATGATCATTTCTCGTGGCATCATTGAGTTTGCGGTAGTCTATACAAACTCTCCACCCAGTAACGAGACGAGTGGAAATCAACTCGTTGTGTTCATTGGGAACAACGGTTATTCCGCCCTTCTTGGGCACACAATGGATTGGACTAACCCATGGTGAATCCGAAATAGGGTAAATCATACCCGCATCAAGAAGTTTGATAACCTCTGTTTTGATGACTTCATGTATTTTTGGATTCACCCTTCGTTGGCTTTGAATTGTGGGCTTAAAGTCGTCCTCCATGAGAATTTTGTGTGTGCATAAGTGAGGATCAATTCCACGAATATCAGAAATTTTCCAAGCAATAGCCTTCTTGTGATCTTTAAGCACAACGATGAGGCGAGTTTTTTCTTCTTCCTTCAAATCCTTAGCGATGATGACTGGCGACTTCTTCTCTTCTTCAAGGAATACATACTCGAGATGGGGCGGCAACTCCTTAAGTTCTAAATCCGGAGGATTTTCGACGGGAGGCGTATTCAAAGTCGGAGTATCGATAGCAATAACCGTGGGAGATGGAGGAGAAGGATTGTCTTCGTTGAGAAGGTTGTCAAAGAAATGCATGTCTTCATCCCCATCGGTGGGAGAATCATTAGTAGCTAAATTCACATCTCACATGGTGTCTTCAAGATTGTTCCAAAACAAATCACTATCTCCAAATAGAGACAGTGATGAATCAATAGAGGAAACGGTTTCAACATTGGGAAGAGAGGTAGGAATACTTTTACAAGCATCTTTGAAGTGTTCTTCACAAGCCTCATCAAGAACGTCAATACAATTAACACTCTCGTATGAATAAGGTTGTTTAGACAACTTTCCCATGTTGAAGACGATTTTATCGTCACCCACTCTCATGATAAGCTCACCGGCTTCAACATCGATGAGAGTGCGACAGGTCCTCAGGAATGGACGACCCACGATCAAGGGAACACGAGGGTCCATCTCGTAGTCGACGACGACGAAATCGGCAGGAAAAGTGAATTTGTCGACTCCTACAAAGACGTCTTCGGCTATCCCCACTGGATAAGCAACCGTACGGTTAGCTAATTCCAAAGTCATTTTGGTGGGGACTAGCTCAGGGAGAGATAATTGCTTCCAAACGCTTAGAGGCATTAGATTAATACTGGAACCTAGATCGGCTAGGGCCATGTAATTCTATACTCCAGGGAAATTGCAAGGGATTAAGAAACGACCCGGATCACCAAACTTGGTTGGCAATTTCCTTAAGAGCACTGCAGAGCAATTCTCATTAAGTTGGGTGTTGGCAATATCAAGAAGCTTTTCCTTGTCACTCAGAAGATCTTTAAACATTTTCGCGTACTTAGGCATGTGAGCGAGAGCCTCAGCGAAGGAGATGTTGAAATTCAATTGTTTGAACATCTTAAGAAAATTCGAAACCTGAATATCGTCCTTGCTTTTAAGCTTCTCTTTCCTCAACCTAGATGGATAAGGTATATTGGAAGAAGAGGAAGGCTTTGGGAGAATAGGATCACTCACATCCTTGGGTGGAGGAGGGGTAGAAGGAAGAGGTGGAGAAATTGGGGAAGGAGAAGGATGAGGAATAGGAGCAGGTGACTCGTTCTCCTTAGTCACAACCACCGGTGGAGGTATAGGAAGCTCGGGTTGCTTGGTACCTTTGCCACTGCGAGTGGTGATTGCTTTCATCTCCCCTCTTGGATTCGCAACGGTGTTTCTCATGTCGGCTCTCAAATCGTTCCCTTGTTTGACCAGGTCTGTTTTTAGGTTGAGCACTTCTCTCTGAAGATTTCCCACTATCACATCGTTGGTCCTCATATAAGTTTCCACTTCTTGGTGAAGAGCGGTGGGTTGGTTGGGAGGAGCATTGTATGCGGGTGGTTGATAAGCAGGTTTGCTGGTATACTTGGTTGTTTCGTTGAGGTGGTTGTTGCTGCTTGTGAGGAGGGATGTATGGTGTACGAGGTTGTTGTTGTTGTTGAGGAGGGCGGTTGAGGTTTTGTTGTTGGTTTGGGTTGGTAGGAGGAAAACCGGGTGGTGAAAGATAATTGTTGGAGCGGTAGCTAAGCAAATTACGGTCACCTTGAGGTCTAGCTTGATAAGCAGGTTGAGGATAGGTGCCATATGCTGCATTCACATTCTCAGAAGGGTAGTCTTGGGTGGCAGTACAAGTAGTGTAAGAGTGAGGACCCCCGCATATCTCGCATGGTTGGCTAACAGCATTGACTTGAGCGTTTTTAGCGTTGTTGCTGTTGTTGTTGTTGATGGTGTGGGTAACAAGCGATTCAAGAAGCGTAGTGATTTTGTCAAGTCGCTTATCGCTGTCACTAGTGCTAGCACTAGCGCCATTGGTCCGAACACTCTTGGTTTGCACACGAGACTTATTCTCAATGATATCCCAAGCAGCATTGGAAGTCTTAGCCAAAAGATTACCCCCGAGGCACTGTTTAGTGAATCTTGGTCACTCATGCTTAAACCATTGTAAAAAGTATTAATTTGATGTACTTTGGTAAAACCATGTTGTGGGCATTTTCTTAAAAGATCTTTAAAACGATCCCAAGATTCACTGAACGACTCATCGTACTTTTGTTCAAAATTTATGATTTCATTCCGCAAAGCGGTAGTACGAGAGGGTGGGAAAAAGTAATTGATAAATTTGGTTTCCAAATCCGTCCACGAGAGAATACTCTGTGGCGGTTCCTTAGCAAGCAAATGCCGGGCTTGTCCCTCTAAAGAAAAGGGAAAAAGTTGTAACCGGATTACCTCTTGTGGAACACCATTGAATTTGACCGTGTTGGTGAGTTGCAAGAATCTCTTGATATGGTCATGTGGGTCATCAATGGTACGCCCCAAGAATGGTTGAGCAGAGACCATATGGATAAAGCCTGATTTTAGCTCAAAGTTGTTGGCTGCAATTGCTGGTATAACAATTGGATCAGTGTTGCCATCTACATGAGCTTGCAGCAATTCAATCATCGGGCGATTATCCGGTAGAGGCTCATTGTTGTTGTTATTATTCATGTTGTTGAAAGGTGGGTTGTTGTTGTTATTATTGTTGTTTGGAGGTGGTATGTTGTTGTTGTTTTGTACACCGGCCATGTCTAAATTATCGAGAGGCTCGGACTCTTGATAAGACGTGGATCGAGTGCGCATACACATGCAAAAGAACTAACAAGAGAAAAACAAAGCAAAATATTTTTGGTTTTTTTATGTTTTTTTTAATTTTTAGGATTTTTTTTTTTTTTTTTTTTGAAAATTTTATATTCTTTGTGTTTTTGAAAGTTTTTATGAAAAAGTAACGTTCACGGGGAACGGATCCCAAAATCCAAGTTCTCGCAAAAAACTTTTGATCTTAACGAGAAGAGCCGGCAGCGGCGCCATTTTGAATTTTGCTTTTGCTTGGTTCAATTATGTCTCTCGATATCCTCTCGAATTGATCTCGGTTCTAAGTGGAATGATTGTTCTTGGTTACTAAAAAGGGGATTGGTTTTCTAATCTACTAAATGTTTAAATGCACGAAAAATGTAAACTTGAATTTAAAGCAATCAAATTAATAACAATTAATAAAAACTTGAATTAAAATAAAAATAAAAATAAAGAAGCAATAAGAAACAGTAAAACAGTAACACAGTAACACTTAAAGAAAATTGATTCGGAAGTCACCTTGATTCGGAACTATTGATCCGGAACTACTGATCCGGAACTTTTCACCCGGAAGTCTTCATTCGGAACTTTGATTCGGAAGTTAGTTCGGAAGTTCACCCGGAAGATTGATCCGGAACTTTATCCGGAACTTTGAGTCGGAAGTTTATTCGGAACTTTTAACTGATTCGGAACTTTTAAAGGAAAAACTTATTCGGAACTTTTCAAAAACACATTCATTCGGAACTTTAAACTCATCCGGAACTTTCAGTTCATTCGGAACTTTCTGAAAGGAAACTCATTCGGAACTTTTCAGAAACATATTCATTCGGAACTTTCTTGTTCATCCGGAACTTTGGTGTTCATCCGGAACTTTGGTGTTCATCCAGAACTTTGGTGTTCATCCAGAACTTTGGTGTTCATCCGGAACCTGGGAACACTCAAGAACAGAAACTTATACCGAAGAACAAGGAGAACGAGTTTAATCCAAAATCAAGCTAAATAAGCAAAAAGGTTTTACCAAATTAACGAATAATCATTTAACTACCATGAATAACAAATCCCAACAGTAAAAACACGAATTCAACAACTTTTTAAAGATCAAATCAATCAAATAAGAACTTAAGAACTTGAATAAAAAGAGGAAAGATAAACAAGATAAAATGAAATAGATTGATGTATTGAATGATTAAGGTTTTATCAATCACAAAACAAAGATTAATATTACAAGGTTGAAAAACAAAGATCAAAATCACCAAACACCCTAGTGGTGTTGGTGATGCTACGAACAAGAAGAGAGAAAAAAGTGGGGAAAGAAAAAACTAAAAACTCTCCATGAAAAGTGTGAGGGGAACCCTTTATATAGGTGTTCCCTTTGGTTGGTGAGTGGGCTTTCTCCCGTTCTTCTTGTCTTCTCGCCTTTTTAGAAAAGTTGACGTTTTCGATTCTGATTCGGGATTTGTCGTCGATTAAATTCAACTCGTCTTTTAATTTTTTCGTTTAATGGACTTGAGTTTCTTCGACTTATGTAAATCTTCCATCTTTGGTCCTTTTCTTCGATAAATCTTCGAATAGGCCCAGTGACTTCAAATCTTTTGCATCTCTTGGACAATAGACTTCATCTTGAGTCTTTTTCTTCGATAAATCCCGTGCAATCCCATGTTTTCTCCAATAATCATCCGGTTGGCTCTGAAAACACAATAAACACAAAAACCACGCATAATTCCAAACAAATGATATTAAATACGCGTTTTGGTCTCGTTTTAGCCAGAATTAAGTGGTAAAAGGATGGGTGTTTACACACCTATCAAGAACCTGTATCAACCTCTTCTCATTGGCATCCCGTATAAAATGGTGCCGAATTTCAATATGCTTTGTACGTTGATGAAAAACAGGATTCTTCACTATGCAGATAGTGCTTTGATTGTCAATGAAAATTTTGGTGTTCATAAAATTGAACCCATAATCCACCATCTGATTCTGGATCCACAAAACTTGTCCACAACAGCTAGCATCAGCAACGTATTCAGCTTCTGTTGAAGAAGTAGCTACGATCGTCTGTTTCTTGCATTGCCATGAAATAAGTCTTCGACCCAAAAATTGACAACCACCAGTAGTAGACTTTCTGTCATTATTAGCACCTGCATAGTCACTATCACTATATGCTTCAAGAACAAAAGGTGATTCTCTAGGATACCACAAGCCAAGCTTGGGTTGAGCCTTGATGTACTTGAAAATCTTCTTGACTGCATTCAAGTTAGAAACCGTGGGAGCCACCTGATGTCTAGAACAAGCACTTACTGCAAACATGATATCCGGACGTGATGCAGTCAAATACATGAGTGAGCCAATCATAGACCTGTACATGTGAACATTGACCGGGGGATCTGGCTCATTCTTGAGTTTGACTTTAGCAACTTCATAAGGAGTTGCTGCTGGTCTAAGAGGATCCATGTCAAACTTCTGAAGGATCTCATGAACATATTTATCTTGACTGATGAAGATCCCATCCGACTGTTGCTTGACTTGAAGACCAAGGAAGAAGGAAAGCTCTCCCATAGCACTCATCTGAAATTCGCCTTTCATCAAGTGTTCATACTCATCACACCATTCCTTCTTAGTAGAACCAAAGATAATATCGTCCACATAAACCTGAACAAGGATAATGTCCTTGGTATTCCTCTTAAGAAATAGTGTTTTATCAATAGTACCTCTTCTATAGCCATTCTTTAACAAGAAAGTTGAAAGACACTCATACCAAGCTCTAGGAGCCTGATGTAATCCATAAAGAGCCTTGACCACCTTGTAAACTTTCTTGGGATGAAGTGGATCTACAAAGCCCTTAGGTTGAGTGACATACACTTCCTCATCAATCTTGCCATAGAGAAATGCACTCTTGACATCCATCTGAAAAACCGTAAAGCCCACATAAGAAGCAAAATCCAAAAACAGACGAATAGCCTCAATCCTAGCAACCGGAGCAAAAACTTCAGTGTAGTCAATGCCCTCAATTTGAGTGTAGCCCTGTGCGACAAGCCTAGCTTTATTCCTCACTACAATTCCCCGTGCATTTTCTTGTTCTTGAGAATCCATTTGGTATTGATTGCTGTCTTTCCATCTGGTAAGTCAACTAGAACCCAAACATTCTGAAACAAGAATTGATGCATTTCCTCCTGCATAGCCTCCACCCAACTTTGATCCTCAAGAGCATGAGTGACTGATCGAGGTTCCACCTGTGAAAGAAAACAAGCAAACAAACAGTGTTGAAAGTCCGTATGATTATTACGCTTTTGATCTTCAATATAGCTCACAAGAGCATGATGATCAGACGAGGCCTTCTTATGCATTCTGCGTGTCTTGACAGTAGAACCAGGATCTCCAATGATTTGAGTGGTAGGGTGATCTTTGTGTGATTGCAACACTGGATTGGAAGCTACCTCCACTTCTGGTGCCAAGTTATTGAGATCCCCAACAAAGTCAGCATCATATGAAGCAGCATTGAAAATGCCATCTATTGGTTGTTTATGAATATCATCCAGCTTGGTAGAAGACTTCTTTTGATGGTTCCCCAAATCAGAAGGACTGGAGAATCGAGTATGAGAAGCAGACTCACTAGCCGGAATACAAATAGGTGTTAAACTAGCACTAGGAGTAGTAGCTGGGGGTACTAGGAGCAGCTTTGTCAGTAGGCGTATTCAAGGGAAACTCAAAGCCACCTTGAGCAGCTGCTGTAGTAGCTTCTTGTTGTTGTTTGAGGAGGGTGTCAAGAGCTACTTGTGAATCCAATACATCCAATGGAGTTGCATCACTAGGAGGAGTAGGAGAGACGATGTTGGAGTAGGATGGAACCACAAAAATATCATCCTCGTCATTTGAGTCAGAAAGACTAGAAGGAACACCTGTACTAGAAGTTGCAAACACTTGTGGACCTGCATCATGGTTAGTTTTGAAACGAAAATATCCTAATGAATCATTAAGATAATCAAGATCAAAATACCATTCAGGACCCTTGCCTTGGATGTTTGACTTCTCTTCAAAATACCTAAGATTAATAGTTTCAATGACCCGCTTGGCTTGGAGATTGTAGACATGATAAGCCCGAGAGTGAGCTGAATATCCCACAATGTATCCTTCATCTTCCTTGCCATCAAACTTCCCCAAATAGTCACTAGTATTCAGAATGGTGACAGGACACCCAAAAGGCTTCAAATGAGCAATATTTGGAACTTTGGCCGTTAGGAGCTCATAAGGAGTCTTCTTGTGAGGATTGGTAATAGAAACCCTATTCAAAACATAACTTGCAGTATTAACAGCTTCTGTCCAGAACATGGTTGGAAGCTTGGAATCGGCAAGCATTGTTCTTGCTGCTTCTATTAGAGTCCTGTTCTTTCTTTCTGCCACGCCATTCTGTTGAGGAGTTCTTGCTGCACTATAATCTTTTTCGATGCCCTTAGCATTACAAAGTGCTATGAGGTCTTTATTTTTGAACTCGGTTCCATTATCACAGCGAATACCTTTAACCTTCTTGGACAACTGGTTCTCTATAAGGGTAAGAAAATCTCTAAGAATTGAGTAGGTCTCACTCTTGGCAGCCATGAAGAACACCCATGAAAACCTGCTATATCCATCAGTTACCACCAGACAGAATTGTTTGTGGTCAATGCTCCTAATGGAGGTAGGACCAAATAAATCCATGTGTAGTATCTGCAATGGTTCAATTATAAGACTAAGAGCAGTAATGGCCTTGAAGGATGCTTTATGTTGTTTGCCTTTGCTGCAAGCAATACAATTTATATCATTTATGAATGACTTGGGAGGTAAACCAGAGACCAGATTCAGATTTGCTAGTTTGTGAATGGTCTTGAAGTTCACATGCCCCATCCTTCTGTGCCATTGAGTGGCTTCATCTTCTGAGGCTTTAGCAACCAAACATGCTAGTTGACCAGTAGGGTTGACCTCATTTAGCTTGATGCTATAGAGATTGTGTCTTCTAGGGATTCTGAGCAGAACCTGTGAGTCATCCGGAAGTTTAAAGTCTTTGGATAGCACAAGTGCATCAGTATCCGTAAAGAGAACAAACTGCTTCTTGTCACAAATCTGAGAGACAGATATCAAGTTGAAGTGCTGAAGTGCTTCCACATAGTAGACCTGCTCAAAATTAAGATTGGGCGTCTGAATTGTTCCTTTGCCAGTGATCCTTCCTTCGCCTCCACCAAAATAGACCTTGCCGCCTTGAAATGGTACAAAGTTAGAGAGAAGACTTTTATTTCCTGTCATGCTCCTAGAGCAACCACTATCAACAATTCCTAGACTAGGATCTTGGTATGGAGTAACCTACAACAACAAGATAATAAAAAAATGCAAAAGTTAGTGTCTTAAGGGGACCCAAACCTTGTCAGGTTTGAGCCTGCCTTGTGGATCTTTAGTAGAGAGCCAAGAAGATTGATGAGATCCACCGTTGTTCTTTGGTTGCCTATGCATCATATTGGTATTATTGTTTGACCAAGAACAACCTGCTGAGGGCTTAACAGCAGTTCCCAAACTTCCCAAACCAAAATACATGTGGTCAAAATGATGTGGATAAATTGGATTAAAATTTTGAAAATAGTTACTGGTGGTTCTATTTGTTGTTAATCCATTGTTTCTCCAATGATCATAAGTTAATGGAGAGGTCCTTCTAGAAGAAGAAAACGACTGAGCACTAGGATTGAGTCTTCTAGCAGAATATGGAGCAACTCCTGGTGGACCAGGAGCAGGAAATGCTTGATGAACAGAAGCATGTTTGTCATAAAAATCACAATCTTTAATCAAATGAAATGCACTTCCACAAACAAAACATGTTTTAATCGACCTTTTATTAGAATGACATTGTTTCATACTGCTAACTTTATTACATACGATTCTAGGAGAATCAATCTTCCTAGGACTCAATAAACCAGGACCAGACATAGTTGACTTAAAAGTAACTCTCTCTTCACACTTCCTAGCACCAGTAGCAGCATGATCATTCGACTTGGAACTTGTAGGTCTTGACTCTTCACTTGAATCACTTGATGCAGAGTCACTGGCTTTGTCACTGAAAGTACATGAGACAAAGTCATTAGAATTAGTAGAAATTTTTGGGGACTCATGCATCTGTGATCCATCCAAGTCATTATGCCTAGAAATGGGCATAAAAGTTCCAGTAAGAGGTGGAGGGACAGCATGCATTTCTGCTGCTGGTTTAAACCTATTGTAACTAGGTTCTCCCTCTTCCTCTTTGTCGGCATCAAAGACACTCGAAAAAGATAAATCAAACACATCTTCTGAATCAATATATTTATCAAATCCTAACCCTCTTTTAGTCCTACCAGACATGCTACTATTGATTAATTTTGAAAGATTTTTAGGTGCCTTTTGCCATTTTTCAAAACTCAACATTGTAGCATCTAATCTTTCTTGCATCTCCTGGTTTTCTTTGATACTTAGCATCTTTTACCTTTTCTGTATATTTAAGCATATTTGTTGTGTTTTCTAAATCAATGCTTAGTATCCTAATTTTATCCTCATACTCACGTTGAGTATCTTGTAGCCACCTCTTTTTTTGTTCCAATGTGTTTAAAGAAGCCTTATAGGCTTGAACTTCTAAAAAATACTTATCATTCTGATCATTTACTTCATTATATTGGGATAACAATTCTGAATATTTATCATGACAACCAAGAGGACAATGTTGTACCTGAGGTGAGATGCCCATAAGAGCAAACTCGTCTGCTTCTTCTGCATCGGATAGATTCCCAGCAATCATAGCGAACACGTCAGTCGAGGACTCAGCTGATTCCAAAGTGGTAGTCTGATGATCATTCCAGTTGACCATAGAGTCAATAGATACCAATGCCTTCTTGTCATCTTTTACCTCCTGAACCTTAAAAGCTAAGTATCTGCTCTTCTCCTGGTCATTCTTGCTAGGGCATTCCCTTGCAAAGTGACCTTGCTGCTGGCAGTTATAGCATCGAACCTTGCTTCTGTCGAATCTTGCTGGCTCCTTTGGGTTGTAATTGAATTTTCGACCTGCTTTCTTCTCAAACTTGTGAACCCTAAGAGTGAGCATGGCCATCTGCCATTTAAGATCCATTTCATCCAGGTCAAGTTTATCGACCTGTTTGAAGTCATCAAAAGCAAGTAGTTGTTGAGCATCAACATCAGCCACAAAAGAATGAAGAACGGCTTCTACCATGCTACCAGACTTGGCTGTAGGATCAGGAGCAGAAGTATGCTGAAAAGTATGTTGAGAAGACACAGTATTGCTTGGGCTACTAGCATATGACATGGGACTGGATGCCATAGAACTCACAAAGGCAGAATTAGCAGGAGTGGGAAAAGAATCACTTGAATATCCTCTCACATGAGGTTCAAAAGTTTTGAGCTTATGAAATAGATCATCAAAATTGAGATAGTCAAGCCCACCTTTTGCTTTGAGAGAGATTACCACCTGATTCCATGAGTAGGGTAAGGCTCTAAGAAATCTTGCATTAATATCACCATCGTCAGGTTTCGATCGAAGTTGATTCAATTGGCTCAATATCTTTTGGAACCTGTCATACCCTTGATGTAAACCTTCAGTTTATGAGATTTTGAATTCTGTGAATTCATCTCTCAGCATGGATCTTCGCATTTTCTTTGACTCCTCATTCCCATCAAACCTTGCTTTTATTCCATTCCAGATCTCTCTAGCATCATCCAAATGGTAGAAGTCACCCATGTGATCATCAGGAAGAGATTGAAGCAAAATAGTTTTTGCTTTGAACTCTTTTTGAATGGCTATGATTTCTTCATGAGTTTTAGGGTCAAGAAGAGTAATATTACTATTCTTGTCTCTTCTAGTTAGCTTCCTGTTGTTCCCATTCAGAATAACCTTCCAAAGGTCTTGATCAGTATTGGTGATCCACCATTCCATCTTCATTGCCCAACTATCATACTCATCTTTTTTTAGAAGAGGGAATTTCCCATTTGTGTTGGAAACCGTAGCAACGATCTGCTGAGGTTGCACAATTTTAGGAGTGTTGTCTTCTCCTGTTTGAGTAGAACTTGAGGCAGACATGATAAAACAAAAATGTTAGTAATAAGAAAACTTGATTCTTCTTGTACAGAGACTCTCCCAGGCTCTGATACCACTTGTTGGGTCCACTAGATGTGGATCTTGCAGCCTGTCAGGAACGGTGAACGACTTCTGTAATCACAAGTCTATTCACAGAGAGACTCTATACACAATATAAATGCGGAATACTAATACAATAAAGAAGAACAGAATAACTATAAAGACTTGATCCTTTCTAAGGATTTCTAATATTGATAATGACTAGAACTACGTTTTATGAAGGTGTGTCTAACCCTTCTGCCTCAGGTTTCTTTTATACTACAAGGAAACCCTAATACATCATTAAACAAAACGTATAAAACTGATATGCATATCCTTTCCTAACATATCTCATGCATATCCTAACAGAATAATAAATAAATAATAAAGTTTGACTTTGACTAGGACCAGGAGCACGACTTGCTCCTACTACTACTAGGACCAGGAGGAACTACATACCTCCTAGTCTACCTATTACAATTAACTATTCTAATGGTCCTAACATAAATTAATATCTTGCATGAGTCACTCACATATGAGTTTAATTTATTTAGTTTTAATATATTTATTAGCTTGTGATTGTGTGGAGATATTTAATAAAATATATCTTTTTATAAATTAAATATTTTTATGAAAAGTAAGTTTTTTTCATTCCATGAGTTGTGTGACTCCCTTTTGCCTAAACTTAAGAATGCTAACAAATACTTAGCTTATGAACATACATTTCTATCTAGATGACTACATACTACTTGTTAATGCTCGTGCACATACGAGACTTGAATATAAAAGATAAAATAATTAATAATTTCGTTATTACGATTTTATATATATTATATATGTTTTTAGAGAACAATTACTGTTTATATATTTGATTATATTATTGTTTTACTGTGAATCGTGTAAATTAATATAAACCCACCTTAATTTTTATATTTCAAATTTCATACTCTTTTTACTTTCGATATTTATATTCTAAATAGTTATATATCTTATTACTACTAATTAATTATTAATGAACAAACCATTTACCTTAACCTTACACGTACACGATTGATAAATTAATGATTTTGTAATGCTTAATATTATTATATAAAACAATATTAAATTGTAATACTTAAATAATTACGATACTCATAGACCCAAGAATTTTACATGATTTTTCATTATGTGATAATATTAATTGATGTTTTGTATAAATATTTATTGCATAAAGGATTTGACTTTCTTTAACTGAAATGAAAACTATCATCTTCACGACTTGTGTTTTTAGTAATACATAACAACCTTGAAAAAAATATATGTTGTTGTAATATGTAAAATCTCGTTTATTTGATTTGCATCTAACATCGATGTGTGAGGTCCTACATTCATTTTGATATTTGTATTCATGTCAATAATAATTTACGCAGATTGCAATGCTTGACGTTGCTAAGTGTCAAAATATAAATAGACAATAATTTGTGTTTTTATTTGAATATTTATAATCACGTGATTTGGTTGATTTTTTTAATATAACATATATATGTTGTATTTTATATATAAAGTCTAGAGGATATAAAGTTTAAATGGGTATTTATTTTATTTTATTAAGTTATTAAAAAATATGAAAATTTATAAATTTACATCTAAATCCATCTATATTATTTAAAACTCAACAAGAAAATTTCATATATATCCCTCTTTTGATACCAAATTTCATATATATCCAACCGTACTTCACAATTTCATATATATCCCTTATTTTAATTCAAAATTTCATATATGTCCAATCTTGTTTAAATTTTTTATATATATCCATTTTAAAACTTAAAATTTCATATATGTCCAAATACCTAATTTATATATAACTGAAACCTTAAAATACATATTAATTATCATTTAAACGTAAAATAATCATTATATATATGTTTCTCTACCTTACAATATGTACATCGAATCGCCTAAACAATAACAAATCATTAAAATTCCATAAAAACAAATATAACTAACCTTGCTATAGTTAATAAGCCAACAATCATTATTTTATCAAGTTGTGACACTACTTCCGTCTTCAATTTTACAAACACAATTTATTGGTTCTATAAGTATCTTAATCACTTTTTTCTTTTTTGTATATTACCCATTGATGTTAGGATTATTATGATTATTTTATCATTTTAACTATATGGTAGTAAGCGTTATTTTGCTACTAATCGAATGATATAACTTTTGTGTTTGTTTGATAATTGTAATTAGATATTTTCTTTATTTATTTTTAAATACTTCGATAAAATATACTTTGCATAAATATGTGCGCATATAATAATTAACATATTGTTTATATAAAAGTATATGGAATATATATGTAAGTATAAGAAAAAAGAAATAATGGTTATTTTAAGTTTAAATAATATTTAATATGTGTTTTATGTTTTTAATTATATATAAATTGAGTATTTGGACATATATGTAATTTAAGTAAGAAATTGGACATATATGAAATTTTATGTTTAAAATTGGATATATATAAAAAATGTAAGCAAGGTTGGATATATATGAAATTTTATGTCAAAAGAGAGAAATATATGAAATTCTCCCAAATTCAACCACTAAAGTTTTATTAATCCCTTTCTCTTTTTTGTAAGTTTTTTTTTTTATAAATTGTAAAACCCGCTTTAAAATCTCTAAGATCATTTAATGCACGAATTTACGGTTAAATTTAAACTTTTTAGTTAATTAATATACGACATGAATCACGAACATTGAATACGAACATTACATATATTAATTAATTATTATAAGTATTATGTATGAAAACATGAATATTAATGCACGATAAGTATTCACGTAAAATACTTAGATCATACAAGACATAAAACACGAATGCATACGATAATAATTAAGACACGAAAAACAAATGGATTTGGTTTTGGGTTGTGTGTAGCCGCGGCAAACAAAAGGAACAAGGGCCTCACGGCCCGACCCATTAGACAATCCAACTTGTAAATAAATTATCCCAGGGATTATCATAATACCACTTTTTAGAAAATCAAAGAAACCCTACTTTGGTCTCCTCCCTAGCCGCGGCATACCACAAGGACACAATGAGTGATTTTTGGGTTTTGATCTTGAATAATTACGTAGTTGTGTTCGTGTTTCATTCCTCAATCCATCCACGCAATTGGTATTAATCGAACCTTAACCTTTTTAATCTTTTGTATTTAATTATGATTATTATTCATAGATCTTGAAATCATTAATTAAAAACATGTATGGCAAAAGATTAAATCAAGAAAAAGGTTGGGGTTTGGTTTGTTGTTGGTTCGACTGCACACCAACCGAGTGTCGCATGACTCTCGGTGTCTTTTTTTGTCCACCGGCCGCAACCCCAAAGGATGCAGTGGTGTTTAGTTTTTGTCAGCCGCGAGCCACAAGGTCCCCACGGTGGGGAACCTTGTGCAGTCAGTAAGAACCGAGACCATGTATGGTCTCGGTGGGTACATGTGGCTCGGCAGGGGGAACCTGGTCCAGCCAGGGTGAACTTTGGCCGAGCAGTGGGAATCGGCAGCGAGGCTAAGGCCTTAGCCGCCGGCCATGAACACCCAGCCGCGGGCTGTGGTGTCGGTTAGGGGGTGTTTGGCTAAAAACTTTTATGAAACATGTAACTAGTTTATTTATTTAATTGATTTAATTAAAAACATGTTAATTAAATTAATTAATATGCATGACTTATGATATGGATTTTATTTAAATAAAAACCATGAATGTTTTATGTACATTTTATTTAAATAAAACTTAGGATCAAATAATTATTAATTTAATTATTCATGTACATTTAAATTAATTAAAACTTAGCTTAATTAATTTACATCATTTTAAGGTAAAGTTTAATTACATTAATCATCCAATATTATTAATTAATAATTATTTATGATAACATGTAATTTTATTATTAATTAATAATTATAAGTTAAGCCTAAGTATTTAATCATTATTAAACTTTACAATATAATTAAACATGACATATTATAAGCTTATTAATACTATATGTTACATCATTTAATTATTTAATAAGCTTATGATTAATTATTTAAATACCTTAATTATGGAAACATGTTTAATATGCAAATGTACTAATTATGGTAACATGATAATTATGGAAACGTACTAAATAAGGTAACATGCTATTTATGGAAATATACTAAATATGAAAACTTTCTATTTTGGAAACTTACTAATTATGGAAACTTTCTATTTTTGGAAACTTGCTATTTAAGAAAACTTGCTATTTTTGGAAAGTTACTATACATGGAAACCTGCTATTTTTGGAAAGTTACTATATATAGAAACCTGCTATTTTTAGAAAGTTACTGTTATGTTATAACAAGTATTATAACACCTAAAACGTGAAATACATGAATTTAAAATACATGAAACACTAAGAAATACATGATTAAACATGAAATAACAAAACAAGACAAGAACAAGTATAATAAGTATGAACACGTCAAGTAAACTAAATAACCAAAATGTATAAGTAGAACATACACTTATTCATGTCCAATTATTATGTAGTTATCGTGAAGTCGGAGTGATCTTCCGTGTTCGATTTCGTCTTCATTTACTAGACATAAGGTACGGGTATTCCGTCATTCAGTAAGGACATTTCTTTCCTATATTAGGATTTCCCCATTTGCAGCCATCTGTTTACCCCAGTAGTTACGTGTCTTAAACACTTTCAGTATATGTTATGTTTATTTTAGATTGCCTAAGCTATATACATGCATGCCTGTTTCACCTAGTTATAGGGGCACCGGTTTTATGACTCTTTTGCGGTGAGAGTGATTGCTCGTAGCGTCCCTTTACAGTATTGGGCATATGTTATTCTTATCATGTGGGCCGAATGGGTGCATACTAGGACAAGTAGTAAGATTTCATCGTAACTGCGGTGTGTGCCTTGCATCCGTTACAGGAGCCGATCCCTCCACTCATACTATATTAATTAGAGGCAACCCCTCTAATTGCATGATGAGGTCACCCCTCTAAGTATTCATGCACGTTAATATAACATGATATATATGAGCTCCGGGCATATTTAAAATACAGTTTTCATAATAAACTAAACATAAGTCTTTTCAGAAATATAAAACCAGTTTTATAAGTTTAAAACCAGGTTTTTTCAGGACATACATTTATTCCGTCGTTATTCATTTCATTTCATTACTTGCTTATGTTTATACTTTACATTTCGTTGTCAAATATCCGCACACTGAGCGTATTGCTCAGCCGTATTTTTCTTTCCATGTCCTAATACGGCAGGTACTATAGGGCAAAGCTAGGAATCAAGAGTACGTGCATGGGATGGAGGCGCCTAGTCTTCTTTCGCTTTAAATGCATTTACATACTTTTGCTTTGCTGGATATTGTTTAGTCATTTCCTTACATTCTATACTTATTCATTTGTGTGTGGAGCTTATGTTGGGACCGATGTTTGTTTCCGGTTTTCTTTATAGTAATTTAATATTTTAGACATTTATCTTACATGTTTTGATAACACGCCATAATTACTACATAACGGTCTACTTATCAAAATGAGGTGTTACATAAATTTAACACATATATTTTGTGTGTTTTCATCAAATTCTTCTGCCAAAATTATTAATTTTGACTAAATTAAATTAAATTTCGATTTTTTTTCAAACAATCGTATTGCTCGATTTTACCTACATGTTAAAATCAAATCATTTGATCGATCTAATCATTTTTCATATAAACTTCACTTTTTACTAAAATTCTTAAATAATCTAATTCAAATTACCTAAATTCTCGTTACCTTAAAATAATCTTTTACCTATTAATAAAACTTTTGCGAAAAATAAGAAATAAAAAAGACCAAACTTTAAAGAATAAAAACCGGAATAACATCATTGGCTTGCAGAAAGAATCTAATCCATGATTCGCATGGATAATCTAAGTTACCAAATTTTTTAAAGTTTGTCATTTTCTAATCTCATTTTTAGGAAAAGCACTACCCATTGAATAATGAAATGAAAAGGTGTATTTATTTTAACGCTAATTGCGGCTATATGGCCTCTAACTCAAAAGGCGTAGCGAGCTCACACAACCAGGTTGGGTCCAGCCTAGAAGTCAATGACACCCTTCCCTTTATACACGTAAGAGGAAACCCCTATCGCCCTAGGCAAGATTTGAACTTGAGACCTTGTCTAGAAGGGAAAACCTCCATACCGTTAGACCAGAAAGCCTTTGGTAATCAAAAGGTGTATTAACCTAAAAGAAATACCTAATAAAATGTCTGTTATATCTCAACGGAATGCAAAAAAAAAAGTTCCACAATCTTAATTTTTTTTCCTGAACATTCTTAATTTTAATTTTAATTCTATGAGTAGAGTTATTTGGCGAACTTTTTTACACAAATCTTAGCTATTTATTACTTCTTAGCTATTTATTACTTAAGATTGAATCTCATAAAAAAAACGCTAGTTTTAATACCCGTGCACGCACGAGAGATTTAAACATAAATGTACATTAAGTAATAATTTCGTTATTGCAATTTTATATATTATAGTATATGTTATATTGTTATAGTATGTAGAAACTCGTCTATTTATTTTCTTCTCACACATATATTTGAGGTTCTCCATTTAGTTTGATATATATATTCGTGTCAATAATAATTTACGCGTATTGTATTGTTTGACTTTGTTAAGTGTTAAAATGAAAATAAACAATAATTTATGTTTTTATTTGAATATTTATAATTATGTGATTTGTTGATTTTTTAATATTATATAATATGTTATTTTTTTTTTGATAAATTAATATGTTATATTTTTTAAATATAAAGTATATAGGTTATAAAGTTTAAGGGGGTTTTTTTTTTTTAAAGTTAATAAAAAATATGAAAAAATATAAATATACATTTAAATCCATCTAATTTATTTGGAATTCAAGCACCAAGTTTTATTAATCCCTTCCTTATTTTTTAAGTTTTTATTTTCACAAATTTTACACATATATTTTATGTGTTTTCATCAAATACCTCCACCAAATTTTTTTATTTTGACTAAACTAAATTCGATTTTGACTTTTTTGGACCAATCATATTGCTTGATTTTACTTATGTGTCACAATCAAGCCATTTGATTAGTCTTTTTTATTTTTTCTACAACTTCTACTTTTCATTAAAAATCTCAAAAATCTAATTCTTTTATTATATAAAAGACAGGGGAACATTTTTTGCCAAAATATCAAAAAAATGCAAAAAAATCAACAGAATGATTAAAATTGTAAATTTTTCGAACTGATTTTTATCAACGGTGATATTTCACTAGTGAGAAAAACAATGAAATATTACCGGTGATAAAAATATCACCAGTGATAACATTATTTTGGTGATATTTAATTATTTTTTTTCACAAGTGAAATATTACCATTAATAAAAATCAGTTCCAAAAATTTACTACTTTAGTCCTTCCGCTCGATTTTGGAAACTTTAGACTTTTTGGCAAAAATAATCTCTCCGTGTTTTTTTTAATATTAGGTTAATCTCCACCAAAGATAGATGGTGGGGATTTGTCCCCTGCTTGTGAGAAAAAACAGAGTTTCATTTGAACTTTTATAATTATACCTTATTTATCTAATTTTATTTTATCTTATCTTATATTACTTCTTAATATATTATAAAACATTTGACAGATTCTAAATTTTATAAATATGAAAATTAAGACTTTTAAAGTTGTTTGGTATAAAAATATACATTTATAACAACATGTGCAATCTTGATAACTGTCTCTTTTGTAACAAATTTTTTTTAACAATTTATTAAAATCTATTAATTTTTATTTTTAAATTAAAATATCTTTTATCTATTTATTTTTTCATAATCTAATTTCATCATATTTCTTAAAATTTTGTACTTTTTAATTCAACATTCTTTTTTATATGTTTTGTAACTTTTAGTTTTTTTTCATGTTTAGTGAGTTTATTTTATTTTGATTATTTTTTATAACTTTAACTTTAATCTGAATATAAAATTGAAATGATGAGTAAAAAAGTAACATTTGTTCGTCTCATAAAACGTCACCAGGTTCCGTCGCCGCATTACGCGGTAACCATACTAGTGTCAAAAATATGCGGAAAAAAAACTTTGTAAAAGATACAAGTAAACTGATACCAATGGCTTTGATAAAGTGTAATGAGTTTCAAATTTTATTTAATTGTGTGTTTTTAGTATGTGAAATACATTTTTTTATAAAACATAGAGTAGTTAGTTCGTAACAATAAACGCTTTGTGGCAAAGTGCAACGATTTTGAATTATAATATCTTCTTCATGTTTTAACTGGACTACTCATGTTAGCGTTGCTTTAGGCCCATGGACCCCGTGTCTTTCTTAAATTCATCTATTTTTCGGCTTCGGCCTAAAAAGTGTTAACATGATTAAGAAGTAGGGGTGGCAATTCGTGTCGGGTTCGGGTTAGCGGGTTCGGGTTGTCAGGTTGGCGGGTCAGAAAATCCCAACCTAAACCTAACCAATTTAAATAATCGGGTCAGTTATGTCAACCCTACCCGTTTACACATAACCCGAACCTAACCCATTTAACCCATGTATATATTTGGGTTGACGTTAAATATGTTACATAGGTTGAATAAGTTAAACGAGTTTATATATTGATCCATTTAACAAGTTGTATATATAAAAGTAGGCACATTACACGTGTTAAGCATGTTAAATGTGTTTATGTTCGGCCTGTTTAACCTAGTTAACACGTATGGTAAAATATTAATCATTTTTAAACGGGTTGTCGGGTCGACCTGCTTAATTTTTTTCAACCCAAACCTAACCTGTTTAATAAATGGGTCAGATAAACCGACCCAAACCTGACCTAAGATTCAATATATTCAACCCAAACCTGTTAATTTTCGTATCGATTTCAGGTCGGGTTTCTTGTCGGGTCAGAAATTGCCACCCCTAAGAAGTACCACACAATTTAAGAAAATGATAAGAAAGTTTAAATTAGATTAATTATGTTATTAATAAATGTGATAATAATTTATTGGTTTGTGAAAACAGATTTTTTTTATTATTCTTAACAAGAATATTGACACATAGATTATTAAATATGTTTGTTAAAACTAGTAATAAGAATAGTCGTGAGTACTAGCAGTGAGTAGTATCACTAAATAGATACTAAGAAATAGTTGTCACATCACACCATCACACCGCTCATTTGTCAGATTTTATTAAACAAGCATTGTATAATTAGTTTTTCTAAAAAATCGCACGACTCACCGTTTTTTTCCAATCTTTAGGCTCTTGTTATCATTTTTCATAATTTGAATCAATAAACTTTGTTTTGGTAACGAGTATAGGAGGAAATTATAAGGAGTTAAGTAGAATATTCTTGCCAAATTTGATTAGCAACAATATATGAGAAGATCACGGTAAAATTGTTACACCCTATTATACGCACAATAAAAAGAAAACCATATAGAATTAAGGGCGGGACTACACGAGGAAAGAAGTGAGATTTCGGTACTTCATTTCACCGATCGATCATTTTCAAGTCGGCCTTTCATGTTCAGGTAATCACTGTCTCGGGTTAGATTAACCATTTACGCATTAGATGTATAGGAATGCTGATCTTTTGCTGAATTTCTGGTCTTGTTCCGAGTTACTTCAGTTTTTACTTCATGTTAAATTAAAATTAAACCAACAGCGAACATGATGAAGAACCCATGCATGTCAACGATTTTCGGAACAAAATAAGGGGTCAAATGGGGTCAAAAAATCTTAATGGGTCTATATATTGTTGTCTCAAGTATTTGATTTAGGTTCCACAAACATACACCATATTTGGGGTAAATTATTCTAATCTCTTCAATTATTGATTCGACGTGAATATCAATATAGATTTACAGTTGTGTGGGCGAAGACGATAACATGATGGCATCGAGTAGGAGATTAGTGCGTTCTATTTAGCCTTACCACCCTGTACTCGTTAGAAGGTACATTATCTTACTTCATCCCTGATCACCATTTCTCGACTTCTATTTTCTATATTGCATGCTCCTAATTTATTTGGTTAATTATATATTTTCTGTTTGATGATTAGTCACATTTTAACTAGGAGATGATCATGTTATTAAACTTAGACTTGAATCTTAGACTACTCATCTGGTTTCTTGATAATCTATTTTACTTTTTTGCATATGTATTGTTACTGTGTGAGTGTCTGGCAGTTAATTTTAAAAGGATTAATTTTTGAAAATTATAAAATATTAAACTTTGTTTGTTTTGAAGATGACTACGAATCTAACCATCAACAATCATACCAGATCAATTCTCAACAAGGAGAAGTTGATCGGTACAAACTTTTTGGACTGGTATCAAAATTTGAGGTTTGTCCTCATTTCTGAACAAAATTTGTACCATTTGGTTGAGGCCTTAGCTTAAGCACCTCCTGCTACTGCTTCTACTACTATCTATAATGCCTTCACTCATTGCTTAACAACAAGAGGTAGTTGGTCTTATGTTGACAAGTACGGTACCTAATATCCAAAAGCATTTGGAAGATCGTACTACATTTTACATTGTACAAGAACTCAAGACTATGTTTCAACAACAAGTAGAGCAATAGTTGTTTTAGACTTTCAAAGCTTTTTATGCCTTTAAGCAAGAGGAAGGCCAATCTGTCAGCACTTTTGTCTTGAAGGTGAAAGTATACCTTGATCAAATGGGTGTTCTTGGCTGCCATATGCCTCTACTTCTTGGAGTGAACTTGATTCTTACTTTACTCTCCAAAGACAATGATCAGATCATTTAAAACTATGATATGCACGACATGTGGAAGATTATACCAGAATTGCATGCCATGCTTAAGCTTTCGGAGAAAGGTATGCCCACAAAAGCTCCTTCTGATCTTGAGATAAGGAAAGGTCAGATCTAGAATCCAAAACTGCAAGCCGAAGGAAAGTTCAAGGGCGAGAGCAAGTTGTCTTATGACCCTCAGAACAAGATTCCACTACCATCAAATTGGAGATTGGAAGACGAATTATCCTTAGTATTTGACAAAGTTGAAAAAGAAAAAAGCCCCACGTCTAGCACATCAGGTATCTTCATTATATAACTCTACTCATTCCCAAAACGAATTCTTAGATTTATGACACTAGTTGTGTTACTCACATTTTTAATATTATTCAGGGGCTTAGACGGATTCGAAAGTTGAATAAAGGCCTTTTAGACGTGTACGTGTGCAATGGCAACTGTGCAGATGTCGAAACCTCTACATAATTTCCATTGTCCAGGTACAAGTCTAAAGCGCCTTTATTCAACTTTCTGATCCCTCTAAGCGCCTGAATAACATTAAAATGTGAGTACTAGAACTAGTGTCATAAATCCAGGAATTAATTTTAGGGAATGAGTATTGTACTATAATAAAAATACCTGATGTGTCAAACGTGATGGATTTGTTTTTCTTCCACTCTACCAAATATTAAGGATAGTTCCTCTTCTAATCTCTAATCTGATGGCAGTGGTGACATTTTCTATCCTTAGCACGATGCTCCTTTTTCACAGGTAGGGGAATCTTATGCATAGTATCATAAGCTAACTTGCTCTTACCTTAGAACTTTCTCTTGCCTCTATCTTGTGGTTTTGGTTTTTGGATCTGGCCTTTCCTTATTGCAAGAACATATAGAGATTTATTTGGCATACCTTTCTCTGCAAGCTTAAGCAGGTTATGCAGTTCTGGTATAGTCTTCCCCATGTCGTGCATATGATAGTTTTGCAGGAATTGATCATAGTCTTTGGAGAGTGAAGTAAGAATCAAGTTCACTACAAGAATTAAAGGCATATGGTAGCCAAGATGATCCATATGATCAAGGTAGCCTTTAATCTTCAACACATAAGTGGTGACAGATTGACGTTCCTCCGCTTGCAAGCATGAAAACTTGAAAAGATTTGACATTCTAAAATAATTCTTTCTCTACTTGCTTCTAGAACATAGTCTTATGTTCCCGAAACATGTCAAATGCAGTACAATCTTCCAAATAATTTTAGATATCAGGGACCATACTTATCAACAGATGACCAACTTTTGTTCAAACTCGAGGATAACCCACATATGTCGATACCAATCCAAAAGGTTTGTACCAATCAACTTCTACTTGCTGAGAATTGATCTGATTTGATTGTTGATGGTTAGATTCACAATCATATACAAAATAAACAAAGTTCAAGGCTCTAGTATTTTCAATAATTAATCCTTTTAAATTAACTAGCCAAGTTTATATAAAAATAATTAATTTTACGTATAGGCTAAGATCATCTTTCACCATCACATCAGTTGATCTGCTAGCTATGATGAATTCAATAAGTAGATGAAAATCATCAACAGCAAATAAATTGCATCTCTTAGATCCTTTTGAGACTCGTGACACAAGTGAACATTTCACTAATGTCAAGCTGACATGTTTAGTCTCATCCGTGCCTCTGTCAATGTCTCACTTGCTTAACCGATTAAGTCATCAAATTTAAGAACATGTGAAAATATGTCTATGCCTCACGCATGGATAATAGTCACATTGGGTTATAATTCACACCGGAATTACGTGATATGAAAAGTAATTGTAAGTGATCTCAAGCGATTGGGCGACATGACTTTTTTGTGACAGATATAAAATTTTGATTAAAATTAAAAGTGTGTATGCAGAAGCATGCATTTATCTGTCGTAGCAAAAGTAAAAAACTTTTCTTAACGTAGTTCTAATATTTTGTTAATTGTATCCGTGTCAAGTTTCCATTTTAAAGACTAATGTAAAACCTAAGCGGGATTAATATAATGACTTAAAAGGAGGTTACAATGGTAATGATGTTATTGACTAGCATATACGTGGTATATAAAGACGTGTAGTGTGTGATACATTATAAAGGTGATCTATTTTGGTCACATGGAGATTTCGTGTGCCTTGTGAAGCTCTAGTTTTATTTTATTAATCATATAACTCTATAGATCTGTTGGCATGTGATCATTTCGCTGTGTTTATTATTTATTCATACCATGTTTATATGAATAATCACCTATAGTGGTAGTATGGCTCCTCGTTGGCCCTCAAAAATTCTTGTAACATTCTTTAATTCGGCATTGGAATTTGATTGCTTATGATTACAATTTGCTCCGGGTATCAATCGTTAACTACAACTTTTTCCTCCATACTTGAGCAGGGCGATGTTACCATTAGAGATTTAGGCAAAGCTTCTTTTCTTTTGGACTTCTTGTTACCTCATTACACCTTTCCTGTCGTGTAGCTTAAGTATATATACCGACCGCATTCTTCATCTGTGTAACACCCCTATTTTTACCTTGACGCAGCGGAACAATATTTTTGGGGTATTACTTCATGGAATAAAAAGCACAGTAATAGAAAACAACTCAAAAGAGCGTTTTAATAAACTTTGTTTATTTATGAATTATCAGTTATCATTAGCATTCAAAATAAGAGATTTTTAATAAAACAATTGTACATACTCTGTACTTCATAGGTTCCCGAGATCTAGAAAATAGGTTTGAATTATAAAAAGTCCCAAGTCTATATCTCTCCACGTCGTTATTATGCTGCTCCATGCTATCAGTTTTCAATACCCGAAATAGATGCTTAAAATCAACACAACGGTTGAGTGAATTCATAGGTTAGAAATCATTTTTCAATACAAGATCCTTTTTCCTGACCTACATTCTTATTGACTCACAAAATAAATGAATGATTGCACTAAGCTCATGATACCGCTGCTAGACATATCAGAAACCAACAATTTTCCTATATAAGGAAGTCTGGCAAACTATCCTGTCTAGAAAAATAAAGTATGCATGTTTGACCACTAAGGTTCTAGCAAGTGCGACTTGCCCAGATAGGGGATGTCAGTCCCCAAATAGTACTATTTACAATATTAGCGCTCATTTCCATGAAACGATTAACGGTCACGATTAAAAAGGGACTTTCATGGCAGTAGTAAACATAGTGTCAATAATCATATCTGAGAAGCATACCAAAAACACTTGTATTCCAATTTAGCATATATTCCCCTCACGGGTTTTCAAATCATTTAAAGTAGTATACATTAGTGAGGCTATGAACTCACCTTATATCCAGTAATTCTGTATCTTGGCGGGTTTATATCACATAAAACAACTTGAGCTAGCGAACAAGAAATTGGTCTCACACCAGTCTGGATTAAGTCTTTGATTTTTAGTTTAATATTCTTAAGTATTTGATAATATATTCTTGAAGTTATAATTTCTCATAATTATGGCATCATTGTTCGGGCCATCACATTTGCAGAAGCCATTCTATAGACGTTTGAGGAGCGAGGGCACTTTAAATCGTAAATCCAAACACTCAGTCATAACGTAATATCGAGATGGAACATCTTTGCACAAAGATCTCTACTAACACGATACATTCATACAAGAAATTTCTTCAAAGATTAGTATGTTCTTTTATTATTATGTTTTTCTTCCTTCTAGTTTCCATAATTGGCAAAAATAGTCCTTTTAGTTTATATAACTTTAGAAAATAGGTTTTATTATATAACTTTCATCCATATAGTTTTATAAATGATCAAAATGATCCTTAAAGTTTCTAATTTTGGAATATTTACCTTTTTAGCACATAATATTATATGTTTAACATATTTACACTTTTAACCCCTAAAGTATATAGTTTTAATATTTACTTTTGCAACCTTCAAATATTAACCTTAGGGTTTCAAACTTTACAATATTGATCCTTATAGTTTTAACTTTCATTAAATGACACTTTTAGCCTAAAATGTTTATAGTTTCAAAAATGACAGTTTTAGTCTCTATACTTGTTTAAAATCACATAACAACCTCAAAAATATACTAAATGATCTAGGATTTTAGAAAAAAAGTTTCAAAACACATTTATAATCATAATAAAAACATTTATCCTAAATTATAACTTTTGAAATGGGTGTTTACACATTATTTCATGTAAATTACAAAACTAGGATTTTAAGACATCTTTAGCTTATAACTTTCATTTAAAATGATCAGATGCTCTAATTTCTTTTATATTAGTTTTCTAACATCCTATAAACATTATAAAAACTCTAATAAAACATTATAACAAGTTCAAAGCTTAACTAACATAGAAATTACCTAGGTAGCTCCAAAATGGCTCATCTATGTTTCCTAGGGGTGAGCATGGTTCGGTTTGGTTCGGTTTTTGTATAAAACCAAAACCGAACAAAGAAATTTTGGTTTTTGATTTTTAGGAACATTCGGTTTCGGTTTTGTGTTGGTTTGGTTTTTCGGTTGTCGATTTACTTTCGGTTTGGTTTTTCGGTTTTTTCGGTTTCTATATGAATTATCAAGCTTCGCTTTTACAAGTCGATTTCGAATATACCATAAACGACACGTTAAAAGCTTTAAATAAACAATAACAACAAGAAACACAACATTAACAATAAGGAAAAAAATTCATATAAAATCTTAAAAAAATTCATTTATGCGTATAAATCAACACAATAGCAACGATAAAAACCTAATTAAAAAAACAACCTAGAAGAAACTTATTATTTACTAATGTTCAGTAAGCATATGTAACAATGATTAGTTATTAAACATGATATAATTAACCTAGCGTAACATATTCATTGTCCATTAGCTTCGACGTGAACTTATATATATTCTCATGTTTATAGAGATCGGTTCGGTTTATATCGGTTTTCTTTAATGCTAAAACCAAACCGAACCAAAAGCTTCGGTTTTTTCAAAATGCAAAAACGTGTAGAAAATAGAAGGGGGGGGGGGGTGAATAGTTTCTCTTCGATTAGTCACCTAATTAAAATTACTTTCAATTAGGTTTGTATCAAAACTATCTTTTTCTTGAAGTT
This sequence comes from Glebionis coronaria, assembly GCA_025667525.1. NCBI lineage: Eukaryota > Viridiplantae > Streptophyta > Magnoliopsida > Asterales > Asteraceae > Glebionis > Glebionis coronaria. The sequence continues at coordinate 603,084,609 of CM046875.1, read as the reverse complement.
AAGTTGCATAATGATTATGTTCAATTCGAATGCATTAGCAATGGTAATAGGTAAGTGTAATGATAATGAAATAAGTAAAGAGTAAGGAAAGAGACAACCTAATGACAAGACACCAAGATTTATAGTGGTTCGACAGCGGGGCTCTATCCTCGTTTCTACTCCACTCCTCGAGTACACCTACTCGAGATTTCCACTATATCCACAAGCTCCCTTCTTGGCGGAGAAAACCTTACATCGTCGCTTACATTATTTTCCAACACTAAGCTAAATGTCGAGACCTAATATTTAGCTAGGACCAATCTACACAACGTTGCCTACTTCACAATTTAACGACACAAGGCTAGATGTCGAGTTCTAATCTCAAGGTAGAACCATTCTTCACGACGTCGCCAACTTCACCATTTTACGACACAAGGCTAGATGTCGAGTTCTAATCCAAAGCTAGAACCAATCTTCACGACTCTTCACTTTGGAGCTAAGTGAGAACTTCACACAACACAACTACTAATCACTTTCAAGTTTAGTGAGAACTCACAAGACATAACCACATCACTTTATAGTTTAGTGAGAACTACTACACAATCTATTACAACTCAACTAGACATATCCAAGTACACACATGTAGCTTGGATCTACATAACACAAATCCAAGCAAACACATATGCAATGGATGTACAAAACAATCCAAGTATTCACAAATAGTTTGGATGAACACAACTAGTCCAAGTATTCATAAATACAAATGGATCAACATAAAACAAAAAGACTAACATGATGAACATGACTAATTCATGGATTCATCTTTATCACAACACAAGTGATTGAGTGATCTTCTCTTTGGACAAGGTAAAGGAGGGGATCAAGAGGATAATCATATGTAAACATACTTAACACATTAAGTGATCATTTACTAATGATTATGCTATAGAAAAGAGAAAGAGGGCTGAGAAAAATGTCCAAGAGGGTTATTGGAAAATAAGATTTGATCCACTATTTATAGAAGACAAAGTGCAACGGCTAGCTAGGCGCGGTTCTTTAACTAGCCCGGCGGTTCCATATCACTGGAGAACCGCCTAGCTATTTAAGGTACCGCCCAGTAGACTATGCTCCTTTTTTTGTCTTTTAGTGGGGTAGGAATATCTGAGGTTTTTTAAACCTTCAAAGGATATTCTTATGACATATGGAATATGCCATTTTCAAATTTACATTTTCCATTTTAATAAAACATTTTCTTAAAAAGAAAGTTTATTAAAATATCTTTTGTCATATTAACAAAAGTGAGTTTTAAGGATTATCACTTTGATGATCACTAAGTATGATTAAGAAAAGTTAGTGATATGATTATTACCTTGATGATAGTGTTAGTTAAATAATTCGTTTGTGTTTTACACTAAATGTGTTGTATAGTTTGTTGTGATCAAAACTAAGAAAGATTAGTTAACACTAATAATGTTTTTAGGCATCACTTGCATTAACAATCTCCCCCTTTTTGATTACGACAAACTATAAACTCATTTACGTAGAAACACAAAATATCGAATTATTAACGAGTTTATCACTATCATTTCTTCCCCTTTGTCGTAGCAAAAAGGTAAGCACAAGTCTTTGAAAAGAACCGGACTTTGCTAGTAGCTCCACCTTGGTGGTTGCTCCCCCTTGCTTGGGGCACCAAGTGTATGAGCTATGGTGACATGCTACACAAAGGTTAGTAGAAAGAAAAGAAACACCAATGTATATATGATCACTACCTACTAAGTAACTTGAGAGGGAGAAGGAGAAGAAATCTCAAATTAGAAGCAAGTATTTGCTAAGTATTTCCAAAGAGGTAAATGACAAAATCAAAGTTCAATTGGTGGAATGAAGGTAGAAAAGAAACATCCAACCAATGAAGATGATAAATTTGTCAAGGGGTTAAAATTTAGAATTGATGGAATGACCCATAATCAATTGTAAAGATTAACCATGATCAACTCAAAAGAAAGAGAGAATGATCAAATAAAGAAAACAAACACAACACAAAGGTTTCATATTACAAAAATATGAAAGAAACAAACCAGGTAGATAGTCATACACACAATATGAGTATCTAAAGCAAAAGATATGGAAAATAAACTACAAAGCATAAGCTATTCTAATAGTGATAATTTTCCAAGATTGCTTAAAATGTTATTGACTCCAAAACAACTAAAGTATTATTGACTCCAAGAGTGCTTAGTCCTTTAGTTGGAAAAATAAGACGACGAGGCATCATTCGAAGTTTTTTCCACGGGAATGAAAACTTTGAGAGGAGGTCGAGTGAGGAGGAATTCAAGAAAATTTAACTTCTCATACACATGAGCAAGTTCAATTTATTGAAATCGACAACAAGCACACGAGGATCCATGATGCAAAACAAATTTGGTTGATGGGGGAAGGCCATCACACCTAGGGTTTGGTGGTCGTGAGGAGAGTGGGTAGGAAATGTTTTCACAATTCCTTGTGAGGTTTGGGAAGGTTGAAAGGTCATTGAGTTGAGGGGTGTCGAAAGGTTTTTGTGGTGGGGGAAGATTTTCCTTTTCTCCGGTGATGGGGTTAATGAAGTAGGTCTCATTCCAATACTTGATTGGAGAGAAGGTGGGGTTATTGGGTGGTTTGGGTGAAGAGGGTTCATTTTTCTTGATCCAAATAGGTCGAACTGAGATCTTTGGTTCCTTGGAAAGTTTGGATGAGGAAGCTTTGGGTGAGGAGGTTTGTGACAATGAAATGTCAAGGTTATGAAAGGAGGAGTTAGGCATTGTTGAGGTGTGAGAATGAAATCTCAAGGTGGGAGTATAAGAAGAAAGTAGACAAGGCAAAGGTTTAAAAATCAAATGTAAAGTGTCAAGGAATGTTTAGCCAAATTAAGTAAACAAGGAATCTTGACAGGGGATAGGGTGATGAATAAAGACCAAAAACGAGCCAAAACTTGGCTATCTGTCCGCGGTTCCTTATTGGGACCGGCGGTTCCTTAGCACTTAAGGAACTGCGCGACTTTAATGAGCCGCGTGCAGTGGACTTGAAACCATGATTTTCTAGGGTTTTAAGAAAAACTAAGACTAAAAATTGCAAATCTTGGAATTTTACCTCTATTAGCACTAAATTATGCTAGGGTTGCATAAAAGCCACACATTCACAAAGAATGTCTTGACAAAGGGTGAACAAATATTTAGATAATATTTTGAACCAATTTTAGTCAAGTTTTAGAGGTTGTGATAGATTTAGGTTCAATTTTAATTTTAAGATTATAGTTGATTAATGTGCACATAAAGATAGAAACACATAAAGCTAAATCCATAATTCATCCTCATGAAAAACTCATGGAGGGAAGGAAATACAATAAGGAAATGAAAAACAACTAACTAAGACAAAGTTAGCTTAAAACTAGTTCTTTGATGAGTAGTCTTCCTTGGCTTGGTTTTTCTTGAAAAACATTTTTAAAGAAAAAATCATCATTCATCTCCTAGGAGGAGGCATGGTAAACAAGGTGAGCAAGAAATCTTGCAACCTCCTATGAAGTTCAAACATCTCCATCCTAAGGTTGTGAATGATGTAGTTGTTGTAGAGGCAACATGGACAATGAGAACCATGAGCTTCTAGGAACCCAAAGAAGTGAGGATCACCCATAAAGAGGGGAAGTGGGACACCCAAAATGGGAGTGTTTGAGGGAGGTGGAGGTGGAGGTGGAGGAGGTATGTTCTCCAAGGGTGATGTGGGTGAGTGTGGAGGTATGTTCTCCAAGGGTGAAATGGGTGAGTTTGGAGGGGTAAAAGGTGAAGTCACCAAGGTATCAACAAAGTCATTCAGAATGGGAATGCTTTGGATGGGTTGAGTTTGGGTAGTCACATCCAAGAGAGTACTTGGAGTGAAGGGTGAGGTTATCTCATTAATTCTAGATTGGAATGAAGAGGAGGTAGAACCATGTGAATGGTTGGTACCATAGGTTGAGGTAGTCTTGCATGGAGCAAGAGGTGGTGAAGGCGATGAAGAGATGAGAATTGGAACAATCTCATTCTTGGGTGTGTGAAAGGTGAAGAGTTAGGTTTGGGCAACTTAATCTTAATCTTAATATTTTTCTTTGAAGTGGAGGTTTTGGATGAGTTTGAGGTTCTTGTAGAAACCATGGTTGTAGTGAGTGGTTTAAGGGTTAAGGATGAATGGTTTGATGTGTGAAGAACATGGATAACAAGGTGGGTTTAAAAGGGTGAGGGGATGATCCAAACTAGTAATGGGTTAAAAACATTTTATGTGAATAATGAATTTAGGTAACCTAGTTTAGGAAATGTGCAGGTTTTTGCAAAGAATCAAGCAAGGTTTACACAAATTAAGGAAAATAGTGTTGTTGGGAATCTAAGTTTGTTAGATTCCCTGTATCATAGATTTAAACACAAATCAAGCTGTTAGATAGTCACTTGCCTGTGCCTAGGAGGCAGGCAAGTATCGCAAGACTCACAGAGATCTAAGTCTCTGTGAGCAACCTCAGAGGAGTCCATGTCAGAGACATTGTCAAGGAAGTCAAAGGTTACTTGAAGACATACTCATTGGCTGTGATGAATAATAGCCAAGATGTATCAGGGACTTTGAAGGGTTGAGGGTTAACAGGGGTGGCAATATCCTGTTAACACTCAGCACACTTTGGACATGCCATTTGTGTGTAGGAGACTATGAAGAAAAGTGAAACTGTGTCAAGCTCTGTTTCCCTAAAGCATTGTGGCAGACTACCAAGAATAGAAGAGCATCTTGTGACAGATGTCTGAAAAGTGAATGTCTTGTGTAGTCACCATCAACTAGTACTTAGGTCAACCTCGTATCACTATAAATAGGATGTGTAGCCAAGCATTAATGTTTAACACTTTGAGAATATTCACACATTAATGCTTAGAACTTATTGAATCAAACAGCTGTGTCTGTATTCATAAGTTAGGTTATTTAGTTGTTCAAAGTGTGTATAACACATTGTCATCAAACGGTGTTATCCATAACACTTGTAATTCTTTATTATACAATAATAAGTATTACGTTTGAAAAGTAATTCCTTGTGTTGATAAGTCAAGTTTAGTGTTTATAGCATTGTTTAGGGACTTTCAATTGGTATCAGAGCAATGTTTGATATTAAAACCTTCAAGAAACATCGTTCTCAATTTTATAATCAAGATACACCATGCCGGATACAACCAATGCACCACCATCGTCTTCTGGGAACACCAACAACAATGCACCACCAACTTCACCAAGACTCACTCCTCCACCTCCTAATGATGATGATCTACCTCAACTTCTTGACTCAAGAGGCGGATCACATGTCACCAGCGTACCAGTCTTTGATGAAGAAGATTTTGCTAGTTGGAAGAGTCAATTCCTTGTGTATCTCGACGGACTTGAACCATTTCTTCTTGAAATTCTAGAAAATTGTCCTTATGTTCCCATGGCGCTTACCTCTACTGATGAGAACCCTCTTCCCAAACCTCTCAAACAATGGACTCCAGCTGGTAGGAAATTGGCAAACCAAGATAAACGTCTCAAAAGCATCATCATATCCTGTCTTCCCAAACACATCATAAAGTCTGTCATTCAGTGTCCCACAGCCAAACAAATGTGGACAGACCTCATCCTTGGTCATGAAGGACCCTCTGAAACCAGAGAAACCAAGATTCAGGCACTCAGACTTCAGTTCAATGCTTTCAAGGCACTTGAAGGTGAAAAGGTTCAACAAACTTATACAAGGCTGAAGATTCTTCTCAATGACCTTGCTATGAATGATGTCACCATTGGTCAAGATGAGATTAATGCCACATTTGTCAACAGCCTTCCAAGAAAATGGCTGAGTATGAATCAGACTCAGAGAGCCAATAACTCAATCAAGAATGACACCTTAGCTCAGCTTTATGGAAAGTACAATTATGAAGAAGGGCTGATTGATACTATATACAAATCAGAGACAGAAAGATTTGTAGTTCAAGGAGCAACTTCCAAAGCTTTGATCTCTACCCCACATCCTCAAGACAGCGACTCTGATGTTGAAGAAGACACACGCAGCAACCAAGAGTTCTTGACAGACCTTAATGCTGAATTCCATGAAAGAGCTTTGCTAGCTAATCAAAGAAGATTCTACAAAAGATCAGGGAGAATAGGGTCAGCTAGCAAACAAACCGACAGATCAAAAGAAACTTGCTTTGCCTGTGGAAAACTTGGACACTTCCAAAAAGACTGTCCTTCCACAAAGAAATCCTCACCTTCTTATCCATCATCCTCCACCAAACCTTACAAGTTCAAATCACAACACAACAACCATCAATTCAACTCCTCAGACAATGAGAAGAAGGATTACAAGAACAAGTATAAGGCACTTAAAGCTGAGTTAGAACAGATGAATTTGAAGCTTGAAGCTCTGTCTACAAAGAAAAGGGTGATAAAAAGACAGAGAAAGGGTTGGTAGCTGAAGCATATGATTGGAATGATGAGCCGCTGACTTCAGATGAGGAAGGCACTACTAGAGTCAGGGCTTTCATGGCTATAGCTGAGGATGAACCAGCTGTTGGGAAAGGTGATGCAAGATCAGGACAATGGGTTGACATCACAATGAAAAAGGTACACAGGCTTTTATCTATGTCAGATAGTGATGAACGCAAACATGTCCTTGATTACACCATTGTTTATTTGCACTTTGTTGAGGAACAAAGAAAGAACTTGCTTGATAAGTTTCACTCTGTTAAAAATAATCTGTTAAATGCTAAGTCTGAATGTGAAACTCTCAAACAGGTTAATTTAGAGAAAATATCCCTTCAAAACGAAGTCAATAGGTTAACCTTGAAGAATAGTGCCTTAAATGATCAAGTATATGAATTAAACAAGGTTATTGAAAAATGGTTGTGCAGTAGGTTCACTATAGATCAATTGCTTAATGATGAACTACCTGCTGATATTAAAAGGGATGTCTCTGCTAAGAAAAATAAGCTGGAAATTCTCACCAAACCCAAAGAAATTGTTTTCAAATCTACAGAGACAATTCATATGCCGGATCCCATCTTGGCTGATGACCCTTTTCTGAAGATATGGCTGAATTACCACCCTTTCCCAAACTCTCAGGAGTTAAACCCAGCAGTTCCTCTAGAGGAGCTAAGGGTGAACCTAAAACAGATGTTAAGAAACCACCAGCTAAAATATTTTATGTACCTGCAAAACAATCTGTTAAGCAAGTTGCCTTTAAGCCTGTCTCAACAAAATCTATGAACAAAGTTGATTCCTCAACTGAAGAACGCCTGTTGTCATTAATAAAAGAAGTAGAAATCTTAAAACAACACATTAAGCCTTCCGCTAAATGCTCTACTTCTCGTGAACCTAAGTCTGTTCTAGGTGAACCCAAGGGTGAAAGGATAGTCAAACCTTATTGCAATATCTGTAAAAACTCTCATCACATGACCATAGACCATGATAGACAAATGACTGTTAAGAGAGCTCATACACCTTCTAGGGAGAGACAACAGGGTTCTAAAAGACAACTAGGGAACTACAAACCTTATCCTCCCTGTAAATTCTGTGGATTCACAAACCATCACTCACATGAGTGTGGTGACTTCCCAGGGTGTGATATCTGTAGAAGTTTCACCTATGAGACAGCTAATTGTCCTTCCCATCGCCAATAGTTCTACAGTAACTCAAGAGTTTCTAATCAGCAATTTAGGGAACCCATTGGAAAGTGGGTTCACCATAGGAACTAACTTGTTTCTATGTATCTGTGCAGAAACATCTTAAGGAATCGGTATGGTATCTAGACAGTGGCTGTTCTAGACACATGAAAGGGATTCAACAATACCTGCACAGATACTCAAAGGAGTCAGGTCCTAAAGTGGTGTTTGGGGATAATTCTTCAGGCGATACAGAGGGATACGGCTCAGTGAACTGCAATGGGATAACTTTTACAAGGGTTGCATATGTGAATGGTCTTAAACACAATCTCATTAGCATCAGCCAATTGTGTGATGCTGGCTACAAGGTTTTGTTTACTAAGACTCAGGGAACCATATTCAACAAGAACAATGATGTAGTGCTTACTGCACCAAGAAGGAGAGATGTATATGTCATCAACATGGCTGTGTGCTCTGAAGACAGCTCAAAATATTTTCTAACTAAAGCCTCTGAAAGTGTCAATTGGCTGTGGCACAAAAGACTGTCTCATCTCAACTTCAAGAACATCAAAAAGATAGCCACACAAAACCTGGTTGCTGGTCTACCTTCTGTAATGTTTTCTAAAGACAAGACTTGTTCAGCCCGTGTCAAGGGAAAGCATCACAGGTCTTCTTTTAAGACCAAACAATCATTTTATATTGACAAGTGCTTACATCTCCTTCACATGGATTTGTTTGGACCTGTCAAACCTCAGACCATTAATCACAACACCTTGGTCATAGTTGATGAGTTTTCAAGGTATACATAGGTTTTCTTCCTCAGAAGGAAAAGTGATGCGGCTGATACCATCATGTCCTTCATCAGACAGGTTGAAAATATGAATGATGTTAGAGTCAAAGCTCTAAGAAGTGATAATGGTACTGAGTTCAAGAATCATCAACTTGAATCTTTTTGTGATGAAAAGGGAATATCACAAAACTTCTCTTCAACTGGCACCCCTGAACAAAATGGTGTGGCTGAAAGAAGAAACAGGACTTTGATTGAAGCATCCAGAACTATGTTAAATGGTGCAGCTTTACCAAAGCAATTTTGGGGAGAAGCTGTTTATACTACCTGCTATACCCAAAATAGATCAATCATTGTCAAAAGACATGGCAAAACTTCCTATGAAGTTTTCAGAAACAGAGCTCTAGATGTCAGCTATTTCCATGTTTTTGGATGCCTTGTGTTCATTTATAACTACAAGGATAAACTTGGAAAATTTGATGAAAAGGCTGATGATGGTTTCTTCTTAGGATACTCTCCCACAGCTAAAGCCTTTAGAGTATTCAACACCAGAAGACAAGAAGTAGAAGAAACCTTTCATGTCAGATTCAATGAAGATGATGATGTCATACAGAGAACTAGAACAGATGGTGATGAAATTGATTTTAATGAAAACATGTCATTCCTAAGTGATGAATTCTCCGAACCAAGACCTGCTTGTCATCACCATCATCACTCCAACACTCTCACTCCTTATGTTCCTGGTTTTGACCCTCTGTCTACACACAACATTGAAGTTCCTACCTCTCAGGAACCTGATGAAGAAGAACCATAACCTTCTTGTAGTGCATATTCCTCAACTGCTGTAGATGACTCACCAATTCTTAAAACCCTTGAAGACTCTCCTGCTGATAATGAATCTGTACCCCTTGATATGGCTGAAGTTGACTCAGACACTGAAGTTATATTTGAAGAAAGTCCTCCTAGTCAGCAGGATGAAACTCAAATAGTACCAGCTACCCCCACAATTATCACTGTCCATGATTCCCCAGCTCCTCAAACTAAGTGGTCAAGAGATCAACACATTCTTCTTGTCAACATCATTGGGGAACCTAATGCAGGGGTTACTACTAGACAGCGATATCATGACACAGAGTCTGCCTCAGCCAACGAATGTCTCTTTGCTGAATTTCTATCTCAAATTGAACCTAAGAGAGTAGCTGAAGCTCTTGTGGAAGATGGGTGGGTAGCTGCTATGCAGGAAGAAATTAATCAGTTCAAAAGGAACAAGGTATGGACACTAGTGCCAACTCCACCTGGTAAGAACATCACATGCACTAGATGGATCTATAGAAATAAGATGGATGAAATTGGAAACATCATCAGAAACAAGGCCAGACTGGTGGCACAGGGGTATACACAGACTGAAGGAATTGATTATGATTAAACATTTGCTCATGTGGCAAGACTTGAAGCAATCAGAATCTTCCTTGCTTATGCTGCATATATGAACTTCACTGTGTATCAGATGGATGTTAAGAGTGCCTTCCTCAATGGAGATTTGGCTGAGGAAGTATATGTTGAACAACCTGAAGGATTCGAGAACAGCGAGTTTCCCAATCATGTGTACATATTAAACAAAGCCATGTATGGGCTGAAACAAGCTCTAAGAGCATGGTATGAAACTCTCTCTAATTTCTTAACTGAAAACAAATTTGTCAGGGGTTCTATTGATAAAACACTTTTTACCTTCAAGGATAAGAGTGATTTCATCATTGTGCAGATTTATGTAGATGATATCATCTTTGGGTCAACTAATGTTAATCTTAGTAAACGTTTTGCTAAATTAATGACCAAGAAATATGAGATGAGTATGATGGGTGAATTAACTTACTTTTTGGGTTTTCAAATTAAACAATGTCCTAAGGGAATTTCAATTTGTCAAGAAAAGTATGTTAAAGATTTACTTAAAAAATATGACTTAGCTGATTGTGCATCAGTGAAATGCCCCATGCTTCCACCCAACAACTTGGGTCCTGATGACTCAGGGGTCTCTGTTAATGAGACTTTATACAGAGGCATGATTGGGTCACTCATGTACTTAACAGCTAGTCGTCCTGATATCCAATTCTCCACATGTCTCTATGCAAGGTACATGTGTAGTCATTTTCCCACTATGCATTAAATACGGTTGAATAACTGTTTTCAAATTGGAATATATATATTGTCTCACGTCTCTCCTCACCTACCACTATTCTCATTTCACAATCTCATCTCTCTCTCTATCCCAAGGAATCAGGCTTTGATCTCAAGGCCTATTCAGATTTAGACTATGCTGGATGCTGTATTGACAGGAAAAGCACCTCAGGTAGCTGTCAAATCCTAGGAGGAAAATTGGTTGGATGGAGTGTTAAGAAGCAAAACTCTATGGCCATGTCATCAGCTAAAGCAGAATATGTCGCTGCTGCCAGCTGTTGTGCTCAAGTGCTCTAGATGAAAAGTCAATTGGCTGACTATGAGATCTTATATGACAAAGTGCCAATCTTCTGTGACATCACCAGCGCCATTGCCATCTCCAATAACCCAGTTCTTCACTCTCATACCAAACACATTGATATCAGGTATCATTTTATCAGGGATCACATAACGAAGGGAGATATTAAGCTGCACTTTGTTCCCACATAGCTGCAACTAGCTGATATTTTCACAAAGCCTTTGGCTGAACCTTCATTCAACAGGCTAGTTGCTGAGCTAGGGATGCTCAATATCTCAAATCCTGTGGCTTGATAATAAATGTGTTCATTAAATGTCTGATTCAATATTAAATGTTTTTCACATGAAACTAGGTAGTTACTTTCCAAGTAAATGCTAAAATCATTCTCAATATTTAATCATTTATTTTCCGAATAACGAGGAGACAAATAGTTTTAGTCATTTTCCCACTATGCATTAAATACGGTTGAATAACTGTTTTCAAATTGGAATATATATATTGTCTCACGTCTCTCCTCACCTACCACTATTCTCATTTCACAATCTCATCTCTCTCTCTAAGCTTTCTCTCTCTAAACCCATCCTCCATTTTCGCTTCTCTTCAACCTTGATTCCATGGCTTTCCCAGTTCCCAAGGCAACAAACGTCAACTTTGAACTTAATGAAAGCATTCTTGCATCAAACAACTCCATTGGATGGCTCAAAGATCCCAACGAATCCTACTCAGATCTGGTGAACTTCATGAAAAATTGTGATGCAAGTGAAGCACTCACAAAGTCCCCAACCATCTTCTACCAAGAATACCTTAGGGAATTCTGGTACTCTGCTGAAGTTGTTGATGACACCATTACCTTTAGCCTCTCATGCAATGAACACCCCTTTGCCTTCTTACTAAAAGACTTTGCAAAAAGAATGCCTGAAGGTGGTTGACAAAAAGGCTTTAAAGGACTCCCTTGCCATACTTAAACCCTCTCATGATGTAAATCCTGCTCTTACACCCGCTGAAGTTCTCTCTGAGTCTCCTTTGAAGATCAAGTATTTTTCCCCTATGTGACGTGTCCTCTTCACTCACATAGTCAAATCCATAGGAGGAATGTAGGGATCCCAAGATCAGATGTCCTTCAACCACCAATCTATTGCTTATGGGCTGATCTGGGGCACATACGTTGATGTAGGAAGTCTTCTATTCTCCAACCTAGTAGAACAACTGAAGGGACGAAACCAGGTCAGGGAGAAAAACATATGCTACGTTCGCTTTCTATCTCTTATCTTCGAAAGCCTGTTGGGTGACAGCTATCACAACTCTGCACTCACTTCTCTGAAGCCCTATCGTATCACTAGTGCCATTTACAAGGAGATTGGAGCTGAAGATATCCCTATCACCTCTCACATGCTGAACATAGCAACAAACAACCCTCTGTTGAGAAGTCCTTGCTCCCTTCCTCTGAGAAGGTGAATACCTCTTGTGTGTCTGGCAAGCCTACGTCTTTGAACTCTGGGCAGCATACCACGACGTCCAAGGCAACAACTGGCCAACAACCAAAGAAGAAGAAAAACCCATCTTCTTCCCACACCAAAACTGTTGCAAAGGCCAGGGCAAAGAAGAATGTGAACCTCACAACCTCCTCTGTTCCAGAGACTCCTGTGGAATCAGAGACTTCAGTTGACCAACAACAAGGGTCTAGTGTCTCGATGTCAGCTGAGACAACAGGGAACCAGCCGAATTTTGCTGATATCGCACAGGTAATCAGTGTTAATTTTTAGAGGTCCACAAGCAGCCACTCTCAAATGTCTATAGGTGAGAGTGGTGAAGTTAGGGTTATCCTCGACCCATAGAAGTCATTGTATGCACTTAGAAATCTTTAAGACTTCTGTACACCCTGTCTATGCACCAGGGAATGATTCATTTGTGTTTCTAAAGCACCCCGATGACCCTACACCCTCTAGACAGTATTCAGGCAAACAACAACCTGAATACATATATGTCTCGACCTTGATTAGTTGTACCTCACACAGCCTCTTGGTTCCCTCAGAAAAAGAATCCCAAAAGTTTTACTTTTAGGGGAGCTGAATCATCATCCTCAGCTCTTCTAGGGACAGCGTAACAAGACAATCTTAACCTATATCTTTTTCACACTTAAAAGAATCCCAAAGGATTTATCCTTTCAGGGGGAGCTAAATCATCACCCTCAGCTCTCCTAGGGGCAGCGTAACAGGCGATCTTTACCCACATATGTTTCATCCTTAAAAGAGTCCCAAAGGTTTCTTAACCTTTTTTTTGGGGGGGGGGGGGGGGGGGCTGAATAATCACCCTCAGCCTTCCTAGGGGCAGCGGATGGCGATCCTTAACAACATATGTTTCACAATCAAAAGAGTCCCAAAGGTTTTATCCTTTTGGGGGGGGGGGGTGCATAATCACACTCAGCTTTCCTAGGGGCAGTGAATGGCGATCATTAACCTTATACTTTTCACCCTTAAAAGAATCCCAAGGATTTATCCTTTGGAGTGGCTGAGTAATCACCCTCAGCCTCTCTGGGACAGCGAAATTGCGACCATTCCCCTTCTTTAATTCCCTGTTACTAATTTGAAATAATTTGCAGGCTGATATTGTACAGCCAAACATTGAATCCCTGGAGCAGCCTGAAAAAGAAGCTGATACAATAATTCAGGATCAACTAAATGAAGAAGAGCCCCTGCTTGATATTGAAGACGAAGTGCTCTCATTAGTTGATGATTTCTTTGAACCTGAATCTATGCCCGAGGACGAGATTCTCCCTGAGGGGATGTTTGAAGAGGAGGACGATGAAGAAGATGATGACCAACAATCTCTGTCTCCTCCGAAGGAAATAGCTGTGTCCAAACCAGCTGCTGACACCCCACCTCTGCTACCTCAGCCACTACAGTCTTCCAAAGACCTGCTTATGATCCGACAGCTGAGTTCCTTATGTTTGATCATCCTGCCCAAACCAACTTTGATCTTTTGCCAAGGGAGGATGAGTATGCACAACAAAGCCTAAACATCCATAATCTTAAACCTGTACATCATCAATCAGATATGGAGCGCCTGTCAAGAAAGCTGGATGTTATCAAATCTGAGATGCATAATTTTACTGTCACCTTTCCAGGGATCATCAATCAGGCGGTTAGGGATGCAGTCACCGAACCTATCAAAGATGGTGCAAGAAAAGGAGTGTCCCAAGGACTTAGTCATTTTTCCACAAGAATCAAGGTTTCCATTGTAACAGAGGTCCCTGCCCTTTTTAATGCTCATGAGCTAACCATGCATAGAGAATTTGAAGCTGTTCGTAGCAGGAAACTTCGACACACAAACTTTATCATTGATCGTGTTCATCGCAACATAAATGGAAATTGCAACCTTCTGCTAAAGATTGCCAGAGCTTCAAGGACCAGGCAACGCGATATGGCTGCCTCTGTTGAACAGATTGCAAGGCACTTTCAAGCACGTTCATCCAAACATCTGAAACGACAGGCTGAACGTGAGGGGGAGAAGGAAAAGGTACTTAACCTTGAATCTGCCAAATAGGGCTCAACCTCTGCCGATAACACTATTTCTTCACCTGTCCCTCTCCAAGTCATCACACCAGTGATCATACCCGATGATGAGGATGAAAGTAAGGGGGAGCAACAGACTAATGATGGAGTTGATTCATCAAAGTCCCTGACTCTGGTTAACACCAGCGAGTCTGTGGATGATGGTGAACCAGCTGCCAAGAAACTCAAGTTCACTGTTAGCTCCCTACCCAAGGCAATACAAACCCAAGCTCAGTCAGCGTTCATCAAAAGAGCTGAAGAGCTGAAAAACATGAGTGTGGAATCCTCTGTCTCGAAGAAAGGAAAGGAAATAGTTATGGTAGACACAGACGCCAAACTAAAGAAAATAGCTGCGATGCTAGATACAGGAGGATCAACCACAGACCTATCCCAATTTTCAACCTTCACGCCTTCTAATGAGAATCCTCTAACACCTGAAGAGATTGAGAAACAGGCTGTTGAATTCAAGAGGCTGAATGAAATCAAGAAAGCCAAGGAGCTGAATGAGGAAACTCTGAGAAAGATGACTCCACCTGAAAGGGAGAAGCAAAGACAAAGGTTGAGGGAAACGGAAGCTAAACGCACATAGACACTAAAAAGGTAAAAGCTGATTATGATGCCTGCGTCAACAACATGTATGGACCTGGAAAGATCACCAAGTTCAAATACACCATTCACAAGTCCACCAACACACCACAAATGATTTTGTGGAGAGATAACCAACAGGGGAATATGGATGTCTTTGAGGACTTCAGGTTAAATAAACTTGGATTGTCTGAATGGTTTGAACTCGAAGCCTTGGCTGCTAAAAGAACTGGTCAGGCTAATTTTACCCTTCTTAAGACCCTCAAAGCTAAGTTTAACTGGGTTAAAGAAACAACAGCCAAGCTCAAAATAGATCCCCCACCACAGCTGTTTGAACAAGAACCCCCAAAGTCTAGAAAGAAAATAAGAAGGATGACTCAACTTGTTAAGGAAACTTTCGTCATAGATGATGTTCAAGTGGATGGAATGCACAGGGATTTGGTACTACCAAATGGAATCATTGGTCCTATTGATGGTCAGACCTATACAGAGCCTAAAAGGGGTATGACCTTCATGAACAGAGCTTGCCAGTATGCATTTCAAAGGGAAGATGAGCTAGGCTTAGCATCAACAATTCAGCTGATTTGTCTCAAAAAGGGACTCAAGATTAACTCAGAGTATTCCAAGGTTTTTGCACAAGCTTTGCAGGCATAATTGGATACTAGGACAGACATAGCTGAAGCTGAAGAAAAGATCAAAAATGATGACTATTGAAGGATTTCACAGCTAAATTTTACCTTCGTATTTTATTTCACTTTTGTATTGTACTAATAATTTTCTTTAAGTATCAATAAAATCATGAGGTATGTTTGTTTAGATCTGTTATGAGTAAGAAGAAGTTGTTATCTCACTTACCTTAACTTAGATAGATCTAGCTGTATTTATGTTTAAATAGGGGGAGATTGTTGGGAATCTAAATTTGTTAGATTCCCTGTATCATAGATTTAAACACAAATCAAGCTGTTAGATAGTCACTTGCCTGTGCCTAGGAGGCAGGAAAGTATCACAAGACTCACAGAGATATAAGTCTCTATGAGCAACCTCAGAGGAGTCCATGTCAGAGACATTGTCAAGGAAGTCGAAGATTACTTGAAGACATACTCATTGGCTGTGATGGATAACAACCAAGATGTATCAGAGACTTTGAAGGGTTGAGGGTTAACAAGGGTGGCAATACCCTGTTAACACTCAGCACACTTTGGACATGCCATTTGTGTGTACGAGACTATGAAGAAAAGGGAAACTATGTCAAGCTCTGTTTCCCTAAAGCATTGTGGCAGACTACCAAGAATAGAAGAGCATCTTGTGACAGATGTCTGAAAAGTGAATGTATTGTGTAGTCACCATCAACTAGTACTTAGGTCAACCTCGTATAACTATAAATAGGATGTGTAGCCAAGCATTAATGTTTAACACTTTGAGAATATTCACACATTAATGCTTAGAACTTATTGAATCAAACAGCTGTGACTGTATTCATAAGTTAGGTTATTTAGTTGTTCAAAGTGTGCACAACACATTGTCATCAAACGGTGTTATCCATAACACTTGTAATTCTTTATTATACAATAATAAGTATTACGTTTGAAAAGTAATTCCTTGTGTTGATTAGTCAAGTTTCGTGTTTCTAGCATTGTTTAGGGACTTTCAAGTGTAAAGCAAAGATTCTGTCGGACACAGTAGCCGGCGGTTCCCTATCTAGAGTGGGCGGTTCCTTATCAATAAGGTACGGCTGTTCGATATGGAACCGCGACCAGAGGTGTTCAAAATGGCACTTCCTCAAACTTTGGTTAGCCCAGATTTTTACCAAAGGATTATCAAGCCAAATTTAACTACTGACCAAAATCTAGGAAGCTAACTAACACATAGGATGCACAATGCTATGCAAATCGTAAACACAATGGCATAGACAATCATTAGGATAAAAATAACAAGTAATCCAAACAAGTAGTATTAGTTAATACATAACCAAAATAAGGTAAAAAGAAGCAAATGTTCAACATCACATTACATGTTTACCAACATGTATACTTTGAAACAATTCAAAGTCTTCACCTTCTTTTCTTGCCTAATCCCTTGATCATGTTTCCCAAGTACTTGAATCCCTTCCTTGACTCAACTCGAGGATTATGTAACTCACCTTGGGTTCGAAGACTTTGACGGTAAAGTTCCTCCATATTGAGATTATCAGGAACTTCACTAGAGGAATGATGAGGAGGGGAAACAATGTCATCTAAACCATCCACGAATGAGTTTGTGGAGTGGTGAGAAGTACTCGAAGAGCCAATGGGAGCACTTGTGCCAATGCCATCACCATCACTTGTTAGCATGTCAATGTCCTCATCATTGGACTCTTGTTGGTCGGATTTATGATCACATCTTGTCTTTCTATTATATACCTCTTGAATAGGTAGCATAACCCGTTTGACCGGTTGAAAATGAGAAAGATCAAGATTAGGAAAATCACGGCCAACCCTTTTAAAAAGGCGAGTGAGAAGCATTGCGTAAGGGAGGTTTGTTTTAGGCTTGTAAATAGCATAATTGATCCGTTGAGCGATAAAATATGCCAAATTGTAATTGGTGTTGGTAAAGATGAAAAATAACATATGCACTAAACACGCTGGAACATGATCCCGGTTTCCACCAAGACAAAACATATTTTCCCTAAGGATATTGGTCCATTGGACCATATTATCATTAAGGTCGCTTAAGAGAACCTCATGACATTTCATCGAACGTACCTTAGTATGAAGACTTCTTTTAACGGGTCGATTACGCTTTTTAGAGACAATGTCAACAATGTAGTCAAGATCAATTTCCGCATGATCAATTGGAGGACAATTGTTGGATTCAAGGAGAGCACTAAGCTTCCATTTATCCGTGAAGCGACAAGTGCCTACAAATGGGACATCAAGAATTTGACCGAAGACTTCGAGAGAGTATTGTATGAGTTGACCGTTCAAGATGAACCTAACAAATATTCCATCATTGTTTTCAATGACGGAGTATGTGCTAAAGAACTCCAATAGGAATCAAGGATAGATGTCTTCCTTAATGTGCAACAAACAATCAAACCCAATGTTTTCAAACATAGATTTGATGTAGACATAATCCTTAATATCCTTTTGGACAACTCTACCCTCATGAAAACAACGGGATTGAAGGGAGGAATAAGTATGGGAGAGATGTGTTGAGTGACAAAAGTCAGAAAGGTTAGGCATATACTGTTTAGTGAGTTGATGATCCTTTTGGTATTGTGAAGGCATGATTAGTACCTAAATAAACACAAGAAAATATATTTCCAATCAGCCATATGAAAAATAAAATCAAAAATCAAAATATGAGAATGTGTTATATCAATTTCTTGACAAACATAGGATTGACTCCATATCATTCTCATGTTCACAATGTATCTATTCCATTATTAACCACGAACATATGAACTATGTTGGATCAACAATGGGCTAGAACATTGGTTTTTCAAAACAAGGTTTTTAGGTAAGCATTAACAATGCAAATTACCTATTTGTTCCTGGGTTCATCTCAATTCCATCTTTTAACCAAAATCATTTAGTCAAAATTAGGATTTGTTCTACAAGTGCGTTTTAGTGAAATCTTAATGAATATGAACCTAAGGAATCATAGTAAAATAACCATGTCAACCCATATTCCTATTAAGGTTCTAATTCTATTTCAATTTTAAAAATCCCTAATTATGAAAGGATGAACCCTAGAACAAGATAGATGAAATTGAAAGAAAATACTTACAATTAATTGATGTTTGATGAAGGATGAGTGAAACCCACAACTTGGAATCAATTAATTTGAGTGATTGAAGGTTTTTGAAGCTTCAACAATGGTGGAAAAAGTGGAACCCGATGGGTGTGTGTTTTTAGGAGAGAGAGGGTTTAGTTTGAAAAAGATTAAATTAATAAAACTGGCGCTCTGACGAGTTTACTGCCCGCGGTTCCATATCGATAGAGAACCGCGGATTTGAACCGCCAGAGATAAAGAACCGCCTATAGAGGCAGGTTTTTATCAATGAAAAACGCCAAATTTTTGAAAACCAATTTTTCTAAAATACTTAAAAATATATCTTAGACCTTTTAGAATATCATTGGATCATCATAACACTAAGCAACATGCCTTAATGAACGATTACGAGTTGAATCGAGATCGAAAAGATCCGAAACGGACAAGCGACTACTCGTAGAGAAAAAGCAAAGTGGAGAGAAGTCAAGGGAAGTGAATCAAGACTAAGACCAATGCTCAAGGGATTAATGACAATCTTCAAATTGTGGAGACGAAGAGCTTGTGTCATATATAGTGGTTTAAGACGTGCCTTTCCGGCGAAGCGTTAAACGGCTTTGGTAATGAATAAACACAAAGCAAATATTGATGCATAGACTAAGATCACTTTCGATAATAGTCTTAGTCTAAACCAAAATATGAGCAAGGTATTAATTCACTTTCTCTCCCACAAAGGGCCTACTAACCGTATGGGTGCAAACCATGGATATCATGCTTGATACTTTAAGCTACTACTAACTCACTCTACATCACCATAGTGAGTCAAGTATCCAAGCAATTAAGGTTTGAGAGGATAAAAGAAAAGAACCATAAACCAAAAACAAATGTCAAGGCAAGGATGCCAAGAACAAGCACATAGTCAAGTAATGATCAAAATAATGATCAAAGGGCGTGTGGAAGAACAAAAGCGTACTGTGGCCACAAAGAGCATTACAATCCATCAAGGAATCAATGCAAAGCCCAACAATGAATATGATGAGTACTAAGTCTTCAAGAACTAGTATCATTCCCAATCATCTTGATATCATCATTCAAAGATGTTGAAGATCAATGAAGATGAACACAACTAGTCGAAGTATTCATAAATACAAATGGATCAACATAAAACAAAATGGCTAACATGATGAACATGACTAATTCATGGACTCATATTTATCACAACACAAGTGAGTGAGTGATCTTCTCTTTGGACAAGGTAAAGGAGGGGATCAAGAGGATAATCATATGTATACATACTTAACACATTAAGTGATCATTTACTAATGATTATGCTATAGAAAAGAGAAAGGGGGCTGAGAAAAACATCCAAGAGGGTTATTGGAAAATGAGATTTGATCCACTATTTATAGAAGACAAAGTGAAACGGCTAGCTGGGCGCGGTTCTTTAACTAGCCCGGTGGTTCCATATCGCTAGAGAACCGCCTAGCTATTTAAGGTACCCCCCAGTAGACTACGCTCCTTTTTTTGTCTTTTAGTGGGGTAGGAATATTTGAGGTTTTTTAAAACTTCAAAGGATATTATTATGGCATATGGAATATGCCATTTTCAAATTTACATTTTCCATTTTAATAAAACATTTTCTTAAAAAGAAAGTTTATTAAAAAATCTTTTGTCATATTAACAAAAGTGAGTTTAAGGATAATCACTTTGATGATCACTAAGTATGATTAAGAAAAGTTAGTGATATGATTATTACCTTGATGATAGTGTTAGTTAAATAATTCGTTTTGTGTTTTACACTAAATGTGTTGTATAGTTTGTTGTGATCAAAACTAAGAAAGATTAGTTAACACTAATAATTTTTTAGGCACCACTTGCATTAACAAAACAGAACCATTAGTTTTTTAATCGGTTTCAATTTTTTAGATTTCGGTTCTTCGGTTTTTTTCGGTTTAGGTTTGGGTTTTCGGTTTCTTGCATACCCCTAATGTTTCCTATGAATACTACTTGATATTAAAGCTTCAAGAGCTTCAATAGCTTCCTTTTAGACCTTGTTTCTGGTCTTCTAAGAGTCCTATAATGTTTATAGCAGGGAATTTGAGAATAGGTATGGAGGTAAAGAGAAAACGGGGTACATGTTCTAACTATGAGAGTTCACCCCTATTTATAGAATTTCCAACACTTAGGCTTCAAGTTTGGGCTTGAAACGTGTAACAAGGACATGTTAGTAACTAAGGAAGGATAGTGAAGATCTATACAAGTTTATAGAGTCTAGGATGAAAATTATCTAAGGTTATGGCTAGAAATATGTCACGGCAACATGTTGATAAGGATGGTGATTCTACACCTACAAGGAGGTGATCCAGCAGGTTAGAGGTCTTCTCGAAGGTCTAAAATATCCAAATATCTAATTTCAAACTTAGAATAGGATGGAAAGTGCGTAAATCAAGTTTTGGGGGAAAAACCAAATCGGGTAAAAACACTAGGGCTTGTAACTTTATAGTTTGTGATTTTGATGATTAAGGGTTTAGAAATGTGATTTGTGATGGATTAGGGTATATTTAGGGTTTAAAAATTGTAATTAAGAAGTTTGGGTTCTTGGTTTGAAGTTTAACAAAGGTTTGAAGTGAAATTGGGAAGATAATTGATGTATATTAGGGTTTCTAATAATCTAGGTTTAAATCTTAGTAAAAGTCATTATCCTCCTTTTAGCTACTGATGTAAACTTAATTTAGGTCCTAGAAATTGTGTTTTGGGTGTACAATGAGTTCCCACACTTGGTTTAATAGTTTATTTTAAGTAAACATGTCCAAAGGGTGAAAATACCTATTTTGACCTAATTTACAAGTCATGCATTGAAATCTTGTACTTTGTGATTTATGGTACTTATACATTGTCTTAACATAATCTTATAACCTTAATGAAATGTTATAAGTGTTTGTAGACTTGCCTTAAAAGACTAGGTATTGTAACTATGTAAAATGCTTAATATAAGGGTTTCTAGGTTACTAATCCTAATGACTTTCTATCTTGGGTAATTAGGGTTTATATCATCATGTACACTTATTCTAGGGCTTATATAGTATGTTTATGACTTCTAGGATTTCTACATTCTTAGTTTAAGGGTTTACATAGGGTAATCATAATATAGGTATAATTAAGTGAGTTTAAGATCCTATGCTTTGAGGTTCGCCTTTATATCTTTAGGAATTCGAGCACCCATCTTTGATGTTCAATATAGTCTTTTAATCTTTTGCTTTTCGAGTTAGGGGTTGGTGCAATCAATCATGTGTGTCTCTTTCATTGTTATGATTGTAGTATGTGTGGGTTTGGCACTTCTTCTAGAGTATATGATCGACTAAAGATTATATGAGTGTACTTGAAGTACATTTGATTCTATAACTTGCTTTAGTTGATACATTCCAAGACCACAAGTGAGATTGCATTCGCGTAATTAGTATTTTGCTAAGTGATAAGTGCCATTAAGATAACCATTTAGTTTAAACCATGTAGATATTTGTGTAAGTTATGTTGATCACATCGATCATATAACTCTCCCTACACCCCATACTTAACACCCTTCCGAGCCTAATCTTTTGACGGCTCTCTTTAACTCTTAGGTTAAGATGGATTGTTAATAAAGAGCATTGTTTTTACCCCACAATATGTTATAACCAAATCGCCTAGCCCCCGTGTATGCACTAAATTATAGTTCATTTTTGTGGTATCCCTTGTATAAACCCTAAGTTAATCATGTTTTCAAGTCGAGAAGCAATTAAATACAATTTTGGATTGATTTATGAACCATGTTTATATATTAAAGAAGAATGAGGAAGAGTCCTTATTACCCCTATATATGCTTAATCAAGAGCTTCATATTCGTTGATCCTTCTAATTCGGTTCATAGGAGTAAAAATGAGTTTTATTAAAACTCAAGTGTAGGGATGATATAGACCCCCTTTGTATATTCAACATTGATTAAAAAAGAAAAATGAAAAAATAATAAAATAAAAAATAGCTTTATTGTAGAGTATTGTATGTATCAAGGTGTTGTATATTATAGAAGATGCATGTCACATGTCGTCTATATCAACGTTCTGAATATGGCGCATACAGTTAACTTGTCACCCTAAATATTCCATGTCTAATCCCAAATCATGCTCCATGCCCTTAAACCTGACATTACAACCCTTTATAAAGTCCTCATTGATAGTAAATGTTAGGTGCTTACGCTATAGCGGTAGATGTTGGATCATTTATCAAGCCTATGGTAATCTATATGCTATGCCAGGTGGAAGTGATTAATTTTCTGTTTTTGTTTCCCCATGTTTTACTTAAACATACACGTGAGTGATGTTAGATTTAAACACTTATGTGAGGTGCTAGCTTATGTAATTTCCATGCATTACTAACAAAAGAGTATCTTATTATGTTGCATTTGTTTTTATTGATTAAGTGAACTGCCCTCTTACAACTATCTTAGGTAGAAAACCTTATTTGCTTGAGGTGTCATTTTATACACATTTTCGAGATCATTTCAACCCCATATTCGCTTAAATGTGCCTAAAAACGCCCTAAATCCTTTTATTTGTCATTTTAGCAATTTGGAAGCAGTTGTAGCATTTAGAGATGATTTGGAGGTGTTTTAGAGCATTTACAATCATTTGTATGAAGTATGGATGAAGTCGGGACAAGAATGCACAAGTTTCTCAAGATGAACAAGAGTTTGGTTTACAGGAACTATATACGATGTCGCGGCCATAATCTGACACCATCACAACGTTGTCGGTTGAAGAAATCCTAAGAACAGGCGACGACCCGATGATGTTGCAACCATAACCCGACGTCATCGGGTCCCAATCTCTATAAATATAACCCTTTTAAAATATAAAATCCGTGTAGAATTTTGGAAATAGTTTGGTGTAGCTATTGAAAGTCATTTTTAGGTTTTTTAACTCATAGACACACCATTGTCACCCATATCAGTTGAAGAACAAAGTTTAATCCACTTATCATTATCATTTATCATGTCTATGTGTTATATGAGTATGTATTATATCCTTTCTTCTTTTGTTGTGCTTGGGTAAATCATTTAGTGTTTATATACAATTACAAGAACCTATACTGTAATTCTTATATGTTTACTACTTCTTGATTGGTTGTGTGCATGGTAGGCTCCAGAAAACTAGATTGGATCTTCATATATTAACTGTTGATATGTCTAAAGAAATGTGAGTGTAAAGATGATGCCTCGACCATGGAGTGCATGCTATTTGATCGTATTTGGGCTTAACCTTGACCATATTATGTATTTATGGACTGACTAGGTGGATTCATTTAAGTGTTTGTTAAAGCAGTTGTTGATGAAATAGGTCTAGTAATTGTTGCCATACCACTATGATAGATTTATGATTTATCACATAGACGATTATAGGTGCATATGTCGACGAGTAGGTCAAGTAGATGTCGTCAGACCACTATGCTAGATTTAGTTGTTCACGTATGACTTATAATTAATACAAACGAAAACACTTGCACATTTACTTAACAAGGTGCGATGAGAAATAAATAAATGAGAAGAACATTGTAGGGAGTGATGCATGATTGGATGAACATGTTTGTTTAAACTTAAAATTCACATAAGTTAGTTTAGATAATTAGTAGTTGTGTTAGTCAAAACCTTCTCTATACCTGGTAAATTTACTACTTTTATAAAATATAAAATACAAAAATAATATTTTTTACCACCTCTAAACCTTTGTACGTTCAATAGAAACCTCCCACATTATTCCTCAAAAGAATGATAACAACATGAGTCCTTTCCTATACTACACTACAATGATTCTCGTCACTGCCTAGGGGTTGCAAAACTTTGGTGTTACATCCCGCATACATCAGGTTTTCACCATCCTATTTTTAATCCCTTTGACTAAATGCACCAACTTCCCTGATCGGCAGGTGTTTTGATTCGGGTTTTTTTAACTCCCTGCAATAATCTGTGTCATGACTATGGTCTTCGTGAAAATGGTAGTAGTTTGTCATGTCATTTTTTTTCTCCTGTCGTCATTCGAGAAGGAGAGTTGAAGGCCTTGATAACCTTCACTGTTGCCAGTATCTCCCTTATGGACTTTGCGAGATTCCCGATGATTTCATGATTAGGGATTTTATTGTATTTCCAAGATTCTATTTTTGTAGTGTTTCATCAATGTACCTATTGACGAAAGCTCTGATGGCTTCGTTCTCGTTCTGATTAATGTTATGCACCGCCAAATGGGTCTTGGTAAACTTTTTTTGTGACCTGAACTTGGCTTGAGGTCATTAAAACTTAAGATTTGTCTAACTTTTGTCCATTCTACCAAATCCGAGCAGAGTCTCGGAGAGTATAAGTGAACATGTGGCAAGCCATG
Organism: Glebionis coronaria; assembly: GCA_025667525.1. Lineage (NCBI taxonomy): Eukaryota > Viridiplantae > Streptophyta > Magnoliopsida > Asterales > Asteraceae > Glebionis > Glebionis coronaria. The sequence goes on along the minus strand of CM046875.1, from coordinate 603,059,416 downwards.
TGCATTACCCACTTTTACATCCTAATGGTGCCCTCGAATAGGTTTATAAAGTTACCAGGGTCACCCTTCTTACATAATTTTCACATGTAGGCATTTTTAGTCTTCGGGAAAAATATAGTCGCCTTTCCATCATGTGAAGGGTGTATAAGAGCTTGTATAATCGGGGGTACCAGTATTCATAAAGGCGATGCCAACATAGTATTAGTGTTAAAAAGGACATAGTTAGGTGTTAGAGTACTCAGGGGTGGTTAGTTATCGAAGGACATGAAGGGTATACTCCAAAGGTGGAATTTCCCGCTATGGAATGAGTTTGATATATAGGTGGATGAGTACAAAGTACACTATGAGAGACAGGGGGATATGATAGTTTGTTTGACCATTCATTGGAGGGTACGTGCCATGGGGATATGAATGAGATGTAGCGCAGAATAGATACCATTAGGAGGAAGATTTCCCCATATGAACCCGAAATTTATGGTAGGTTGTGTTAGGATCCCGACTTCAATCCTTCCCAAATACGTACATAGTACGGAAGTAAATTGACCCCTGTGTTTTCTCCATTACTCATTATTTCAATGGAGACTTCCACTCTCATGTTTTCTACTTTGCCTCTAGCCTCACTCGGAGTCATGTCCGACATGCCTTCGAAACCTATCTTCATCATTTGAGATCTTCGATCAATTAGATATCTTACCTTTATTGCTGGATGTGCCTGTCTATTTTCGGGATGTCTTGGTTTCGCTCTAATCTCGTCAACGTAGTATTCACTAAATTAGTCGAGTTCTCTTTGTAGAACATATACCCATACTTGTCTTTTATAATCCCTTATCAGAGATTCTAGTGTCTTGAAATTGTATTTGACAATCGCTAGACTAATCGTAGGTTCCGGGTTAGCCGAAGTTGAAGCACGATAGAAGTGACTTGTCTCGGGGTGAGTGCGTGTCCAAAAGAGGGATTTATTGGGTGTAGGATAGTGGTACTAATAGTTGGTATGACTGTTAATCTCGAGAACCCAGAAGGGAGAATCTTCTCTTCCTGATGTCATGTAAGATATGTAGCTAATGTGAATAGGTGGTTAAAAATTTGGAAATAACAAAACTAATCGTATAGGTCCCCATAGATGGCGTCGCTGATTGTACAAATATTGGTATGATTAGGCCTTGCGATTATGATTGAAGGTAAAAGGGGTTGCGAGTTCCAGCCAAGTTGCTTGTAACCCGAAAATAAGAAATACGAAGACATGTACTACTTTAAGTGATTGTACGAGAGTTAAGCCCATGCGAACCACCTCTGGCATGCGAATGAGTATTTGATATGAGTTGGAAGTGTATTGAGATAGTAAAATGAGTATGTGAGAACTTATTTTGATGAAATGACCGGTCATATTATTTATTGCGAGGAAAATAGATTGGCTTTAGTGTCATGACTCAATTGACTCAATTTTTTGTGTTTGATCTATTGTCCATGTTAAAAGTAAATTGTTTTTATGTGACTTATTTCGCTGCACATGTCTAAGTGATTACTGAAAGATTTTTATGATCGATGTCTTATCTAGAATCTTTTTTGTTTTTATAAGATAATGATTGTTAGATCAAATCAACATCTTAAGATCATAGAATATTCTCACTTTATTAATAGGCGCTAAAATGATTATGCAAATCTACACATTATTTTATGATATGTATGTCAAAATTATAACTATGAAGTGTTTAATACAATTAACCGTCTGTTTCTCTTATTCTCAAAACTTAAAATATATATTTTTAATTTTATAACTTATGATTCCAAAAAAGTAAAATTAGATCAAACGATATTTAAGGTCTAGCGATAAAGATAGGAATCCTATCATACAAAGACCCTACATAAAAAAAATCGCTTTTAACTTTTAGTATCATAAAATTAAATTGTGAAATTTTAGAGAAAAGTTATTTTGGATACCTTGTATCCCTTGGATACAAGGTGACCAAATCCCACTTTCCATCTAATATAGATCAAGGGTTCAAATTAATCCTACTTTTATTTGTAACACCCCAAAAATCTGTCAACGGAAGCGGTAAAGCTCGGGGGCTGTTACGTCAAAATAACAAAGTCCAAGGTGCAAGAGAACGACTCTAAATGAGACGTTTTGAAAAGAATTTACTTTGTTACATTTATTGAAAAAACATAATTTACAAGTCATAAGTTTCAAATGTAAAGCAACGAAAAATCAGAGTTTAAATAGTAACAATGAGGTAAAAACTTTATTAAGCATGAGAAAGTCTTCAAATCCAAGTACGGTATGCATGAGACTCCAAAGCAAGCAAAAAGCAAGTAGTTCAATTACCTGAGATAAACGCTTATAAGTGTCAACCCGAGGCTGGTGAGTTCATAGGTTTAAGTTAAAAACATAGCATTCAATTTTTACCTCGTTACATTTATTGAAAAACGAATTCTTGAGTTCAAGTATTTTTCATTTCAACCATTATCACTTAAGATATGAACAAACAAGTACTCATCCTAATTAAGTGATCAAGGATTTAATCTTTTCTTAAAACTCACTTTTTATTAAGTGAGACAAGTTTTTTTTAAACTTTATTTTCAAGAAAATGTTTTACTAAATTAATTATTTGAAAATTTGAAATTTGAAAATGGCATATTCTATCTTGGTTTGGAATATCCTTTCAGGATATTTTAATCCCCAGATTCGAACCAATCCACTAAAAGATAAAAATTAGCGGAGTCTATGCAGGCGGTTACTTAGCACCTGCAGAGGTATCAATAAGGAACCGCGGGCTCCAATAAGGAACCGCGGGCAGATATAGCCGTTGGGTGTTTTTCTTATAAATAGTGGACCATTCTCAGACTTTCAACTCACCTCTTTTGCACATACATTTCCAGATTCTTTCATACTTCTTAAATCACTCAAATCCTTGATCATTTGTTTGATTACTACTTGTTTAGAAGTGAATCTTCTCCTCTCATCTTTTCCTCTCAAAGTGCAAAGAGAAGAACACTAGCATCCTTGAAGTGTTGTGTCTACCTCAAAGATCAGTTGAAGATCCAAACTTATTTATTCATTGTTGTGTCATTGTTGTGAAGATCCAAGTAGTTGTGTCTATTTGGAAGTTGTGTATGTATTAAGGTTAATACTTGATCCTTAAAGTATATTGGTGTAGATTGGTCCTAGCTAAGATTAGGGATCGACTTTTAGCTTAGAGTCGAAATTGGTTAAGCGACGTTGTGTACGATTTCTCCACCTTAAGGAGCTTGTTGATTAGTGAACTCTTGAGTAAGGAGTACTCGAGGAGTGGAGTAGGAACGAGGAGTGAGCTTCGTTGCCGAACCACTATAAATCCTTTGTGTTTGGTTTGATCTTTCCTTCCCTTATCTCTTTACATTCATTATTCTTTATACTTGTGACTATTACTTTAGTTGCACTATACCTTGTTCATATTGTGTATAAGAAGGTTTTACATAATTACTTAAGTCTAAGTTTTTGAAAAGGATTTTTAATAACCTATCTTTAACAAGTAAATTTAAGAAACTATTCAACCCCCCTTTCTAGTTTCTACAATTGGTATCAGAGAGTGGTTGCTCAAGCCTTTTTAAAATATATTGTATTTTAAAACTTGAATCGATCTATGGATTCTAACAAGTATATTGAAGGGCAATCCATGTAAAGACCACCTCTTTTTGAAACTGATAGTTTTATTTATTGGAAAAATAGATTTGAGACTTATGTGAAATCAAAAGATTTAGATCTTTGGCATGTTATTACAAATGGTGATTTTTTGCCTTATCAATATAATGAAGTTTATAAAAGCAAAGAGATAGTCACTTTTGACAAAGCTAATGATGATACTAAAAGGAAACTTGTTAAAATAATGAGGCTAAAATGGTTATTTATAATGCTTTACCAAAGAAAGAGTACAAAAGGATTTTTATGTGTGAAACCGCTAAAGATATTTGGAAAACTCTTTTACTAACCCACCAAGGTAATATCCAAGTCATAGAAAGTAAAATCGATCTTCTTGTTCAACAATATGAACAATTTGTCATCTTAGAAGATAAAACTATTGATAGTGCATTTGCTAGATTTAACACTATTATTACTAGTCTAAAAGCACTTGATGAAGGTTTTTCTAGCAAGAACAATGTTAGGAAGTTTCTTAGGGCATTGCATCCAAAATGGAGAGCTAAAGTCACGGTGATTGAAGAATCAAAGGATCTCGCCAAATTATCACTCGATGAACTCATTGGTAACCTGAAGGTTCACGAGATGATAATTCTAAAGGACTCGGAAATGGTGAAAACTAAGAGTGAAAGAGAATCTCTTGCACTCAAGGCCAAGAAGGCGCAAAGTGACCATGAAAGCTCCTCGGATAGAGATGATGAGGAATATGCCATGGCGGTTAGAGACTTTAAGAATTTCTTTAAAAGACGAGGTCAGTACGTGAGGCAACCAAACAATGACAAGAAACCCTTCTCCAAAAACCGATTTGCCAAAGATGATAGGAAATGCTTTAGATATGGTGATCCAAATTATTTCATCGTTGTTTGTACTAAACCTTCACTCGACAAGAATCACACGGCATTTGTTAGAGGTTCATGGAGTGATAGCGGTGAAGATGTTGATGACAACCCCAAAGATGAGAAATGTCTCATGGCTCACACTTCTAAAGAGATATGCTTGGGAATCGATTTAGAGCCCGAAGAGTGGATTAAGGATAGTGGTTGTTCTAAACACATGACGGGTAATCGAAGTTTATTCTCGCACTACAAAGCATATGATGGAGGTAACGTTACATTCACAAGTAATCGACGAGGTAATATCATTGGCAAATGTACGATCTCTCTTGACTCTATGACTATAGAAAACGTAGAGCACGTAGATAACTTAGGTTTTAACCTTCTAAGTATACGTCAAATTTGTGATAATAAGTGTAAGGTCATCTTTTTGGAATATGACAGTGAAATCGTAAAAGATGGAAAATTCATTGGAAAAGGTGTTAGAAAGCATGGGCTTTATGTCATGAAGGTCAATAGGAAGTCAAAGGACAAATTATGTCTAGCGACTTTAGATGATAGTTCTACTCTTTGGCATAGGAGATTAGGTCACGCTAATAGGCGTTTAATTCAATCTTTAGTCTCTAAGGAGTTGGTAAGACATCTCCCCAAGATGAAGTTTGATAGTCACTTTTGTGATGCTTGCAAAATTGGGAAGCAAGTTCACTCAAGTCACAAAGCCAAGAATTTGGTTTCGAACTCTCGGTTCTTAGAGCTCCTACATATGGATCTCTTTGGACCTTCCGCCATACGGAGTTATGGAGGTAAGCTTTATACCCTAGTTATAGTTGACGACTACTCTAGATTCACTTGGACTAGATTTTTGGCGTCTAAGAATGAAGATTTCGATCACTTCGAAACCTTTAGTCGAAGAATTCAAAATCAATTAGGATGTTCAATTGTCTCTATCAGGACGGATCATGGTAGGGAATTTGATAATGAAGTGCAATTCGGTGCTTTTTGTGAAGCTCATGGTATTTCCCATAACTTCTCGGCTCCTCGTACTCCACAATCAAATGGGATAGTTGAAAGGAAGAATAGGACCATCCAAGAGATGAGTAGGACGATGTTAAATGAACAATATTTGCCTCAAAAATTTTGGTGCAATTCCGTGGACACATCGACCTACATTCTCAATCGAATTCTTATTCGACCTTTTCTAGGAATGACCCCCTATGAGATTTTTAAAGGTAAGAAGCCCTCAGTGGAATACTTTAGGGTGTTTGGAAGCAAATGCTTCATTCTCAACACCAAAGATTACCTTACTAAGTTTGACCCAAAGTCTTACGAAGGTATCTTTTTAGGTTATTCTCAAACTAGCAAAGCCTACATAGTCCTCAATAGAACCTCGGGTGTAATTAAAGAATCCTTTAATGTGACTTTTGATGAAACCCCTTCTTCATCTAAGACACCACCTTTGGTAGATGATGACTTGGACGAAATAGACATAGTTAATGCCAAAGATGTTAGAAACATAGGAGTTAAAGACCTTAGTGTTGAAAAGGGAGTAAACATTAAGGAGTCAAAGGATCATGCTTTCGATAATGTCATAGGCGAATTAAATCAAAGGACCCTAAGATCTCAAGTCCAAAATCAAAGTAACTTATTTCGTTTTGTCTCCTTGATTGAACCAAAGAATGTTAAAGAAGCTTTGATGGATGAGAGTTGGGTCATCGCTATGCAAGAAGAATTGAATCAATTCAATGCTAATGACGTCTGGGAACTTGTTCCTCCACCTAGAAGTTCGACCATCATAGGAACCAAATGGGTATATAGGAATAAGTTAGACGAGAATGGTGTTGTGTCTCGTAACAAGGCTAGACTTGTAGCTCAAGGCTATAATCAACAAGAAGGTATTGATTATGACGAGACATACGCACCCGTAGCAAGATTAGAATCCATTAGAATCCTTTTAGCTTATGCTTGTGCCTTAGACTTTAAGCTTCAAAAAATGGATGTAAAGAGTGCATTTCTTAACGGTTTGATCAATGAGGAGGTATATGTGGATCAACCTCCCGGCTTCATTGATTTTGAGAAATCGGATCATGTTTACAAGATTAAGAAAGCTTTTTATGGTCTCAAACAAGCACCCAAATCTTGGTATGTTAGACTTAAAGCGTTTCTTGTAAAACAGGAGTATACCATGGGGATGGTAGACAATACACTCTTTACAAAGAAGAAAGGTTCTCACCTCATTATCGTACAAATATATGTTGATGACATTATATTTGGTTCAACTTGTCAATCATTGTGTGATGACTTTGCCAAAATCATGAATGACGAGTTTGAAATGAGTATGATGGGAGAACTTAACTTCTTTTTAGGACTCCAAATTAAACAAATGGACAATGGTCTTTTCTTTAATCAATCCAAGTATGTTAAAGAAATGCTAAACAAATTTGGATTAGATGATTCTAGACCAATGAAGACCCCTATGGCCTCAGATACTCAACTCACCGTAGATGATGATTGTGAGTCGATAGACAACACCAAATATAGAGGTATGATTGGTAGTTTGTTGTACCTAACGGAAAGTCAACCGTATTTCATGTTTAGTGTTTGCCTTTGTGCTCGCTTCCAAGAGGCTCCCAAAACCTCTCACCTTGAATCGGTTAATCATATCTTTCGATACATTAAGGGCACTATACATTAAGGATTATGGTATCCTAAAGGGACCGACGTAGAAAGCATTGTCTACGCGGACTCGGATCATGCGGGAGACTATGTGGACCGGAAAAGCACTAGTGGAGTTTGTACCTTCATGGGTTGTTGTTTAACTTCTTGGTTCTCCAAGAAACAAACCGATCTTGCTATATCTACCACGGAAGCCGAGTATGTGAGTGCCAGTAAAGCTTGTCAACAAGCTCTATGGATGAAGCAAGCGCTTGTTGATTATGGGATTTCTCTTGATGATGTTCCCATCACGTGCGACAACCAGGGTGCAATAGACCTTAGCAAGAACCCCGTGCAACATTCGCGAACTAAGCACATCGAGATTCGCCACCATTTTCTTAGGGATAATGTTCAAAAAGGGAACATTTCGATTGAAAAGGTACCCTCGGTAGAAAACTTAGCCGACATCTTCACTAAGCCACTTAAGAGGGAACCTTTTAATTACTTGCGTCTAGGTCTAGGTTTAATGGAACATATTCCTTGATTACGCATTTTAATTAATTGAGTCTTTTTCTCTTTTGAGTCTTTTCTTTCTTTGAGCTTTTGAGTATCACAAAATCTTTTTGAAAATATTCTCTTCTCTTTTTAAAAATTTTCAAAGTTCTTTCGAAAATGATTGAGAAATGTTTTTGCATTGTTAATCAATCTAAAAACGTTTTTCACAGCTTCTTGTTATTCATAATGAGCTTACATAATTCATATGTATGGGTCTCTCAAATATAGCAAGAACAAAAGGGAACTATGGATGATCATTGTGTCATGACTTTTGTCTAGTTCTACAAACCTCCTACATCGAGAGTCTCTTAGTCAAACCTCCTCTTCACTATGACTATGAGATCTCTACCAAGCCACCACCACCTCCTTCCGCCACTACCTTGTCTTTTATCTAAGCATTGGTTGCTTATCTTCAAGACATCTAGTTCAAGCAAATCTTACAGTTCTAGTTTAACTAGGATTAGATTTATGATTTTCTTTTGGCTTGTTTCATTTATGCATTGGTTGCTTTTCATACATCTTTGTATGATTTATTTCCTTGTATCTTTTATCATGTTTCCTTTTAAAATGACTTATCTTGGATCTTTTTTTTCTTGTCTTATTTTTTTGTGACCTTTGCTATATCTTGTTGGGTGTCTCTTCTCTACTACTAACCCTTCTATGTAGCTTGTCATCATATATCGATTCCTTGGTGCCCCAAGTAAGGGGGAGTAAGCACCAAGGGGGAGCATTTGCTAAGTCCAGTTCTTTTCTTCTTCAAAGACTTTTGCAACATTTTTGCTTCGACAAAGGGGGAGAAATGATATAAACTCGTCTTCAAAAATCTTGTTTTATTAGGTGATTGAGTTTATGTATTATCGGAATAAAAAAAAGGGAGATTGTTAATGCAATAATGCCTAAAAACGTTACTTTCATTTTTCGGTCTCGCTTTGTTTTGATTACGACAATATGTAAAAACAAGCATTTACGAAAACAACGATGATGACGTATAGTCCCCAGCCGGGTCATGAACCCGGCCCACGGGTACTACCCGCATACGGCCCATTACTGATGGGTTGGATTAATATCATTTAAGCTTATGGGCTTAGATGAACAGTAACCGCATACATGTGTGCGGCCCACGGCCTGGCATGGCCGGTATAGGGTTAGACAGAATCATACTCTTATTATTAGGATTTACCCCGAAGAAGAGGATATACACTCACCATAATTAGAAGATAACAATCAAACTAATTCTGGTACTTATCCTTTCCTTGGGGCCGAAGCATCAGTGACAGCCCATTAGGGTTTCACTGCCTATATAAGGAACCCCTAAGGGTTCCACAAAGGTATTACATTCTACACACTCACAACTCATCTGATTCTCAAACCCTAACCGATTACTTACTCTCACGCTGGAGTCTAATCGTGGGATACATTCTCATGGTAAGCCTAACGCGTGCTGTTTTAGTGTGCAGGATCCCAACCAGATATTTCACTTGGTGCAGGAGCTGGAGTCTAGCCAACCCGAATTAAGCCTAATTCGGGTCTAGCAAGGATCATCCAACTTTTGTATCAACAAGTTGGCGCCATCCGTGGGACCATACACTAAGCTAGAGCAAACCTCATCTCGATCTCTCAATGACGAAAGGACATCCGCAAGGAAACCCCAGGAACACGAATCCTACGAGTCGAAAGTCCACAGGGGACGGGATACTCATCCCCACTCAGTCCCCCAACAACTAAACTGGTGGACCGAATAACCGGAGCATTTTTCAGTCCATGGGTGGAGTAGGCACGTCCACTATCACCCCACCACCAACCTCGACCTTGGAAAACCCTGATCCTGGGAGTGCGCCTAAGCCCCCTAACAAGGAGCTGCACAGGCCATCGACTGAGGAAGAAGTGGAAGTCTGTTAGCCTCAAAATATTGAGTCAAACAAGAATGTTCGGTCATAGGTTTCTATTGTAATATTTATTAGAACGTTGTAATAAGTAGTTATTTAGTCGTGGTTCACGGGCTTGGATTTAAACTAATTGAAGTCCAAAAGACAAGCCCGACCCAATATATAGTCCATTAAAGCCCGCATGTGGGTGGACTATATATACTACCCTCCTAGCATGTTAGGAGGGTGGATGGTCATTTGTAACAAACTTCTTTCCTTAATCTAATCTCACCAAGTTAATCATCTCCTCTCTACTTTCTCTCACTACTTTCTCTCTCTAGGAATTCATCTCTTCTTCATCTATTTTTCTTTCTTTCTTCATTGCTTAATCATCACAAATACATGGGACAACATTTGGTATCAATCGCCATGGGGTAGTTTTGTGATTCGTTGTTGATTTTACTTGGTTCGTGTGATTTTCTCTTATAATCATCTCGAATTCAAGATTCTTTTTGTGTTTCTATGCTCTAAATCTTGATACAAATCTTCTACATAGCTGTGGTAGGGATTTGGTCGCATTTGGTTGGTTAAAATCGCGAATTTCTTGTCGAAAAATTCATTTTTTTACCCCAAAATCTCGTAACAGCACTATTATTCCGATTGGTGTAATCGGAAAAGGGTTTATAGATTCCGATTGGGATTCCGATCAGTAGCATCGAAAAAGGGTTTAACATTCCGACCAGCTTTTTCGATCAACATTCCGATTGGACTTCGAACATTCCGATTGGACTTCGAATATTCCGACTGGACTTCAGATATTCCGATTTGGCATTCCGACAAGGTATTCCGATTTGGTATTCCGACAAGGCCGTTCCGATCATCATTCCGATTAGACATTCCGACGAAGGGATTCCGATTAGCCATTCCGATCATACATTCCGATCATACATTCCGATTAGACATTCCGACGAAGTGATTCCGATGACATGTTTTTGCTAATTTTTGTTTGAGTATTTTTTAGACTTAGCCACCATCTAGACTAGTTTTGGAATATCGTTTCCACGAAGATAAAAAAAAAAAAAGTTACAATTTTTTCGTCAAGTAAATTCAAATTTTTTCCATACTAGTTTTAGGACATTTCTAGCTCGATTTCAAATTTTGGCGATTACAAAATTTTTTGGTCTACCGTTTTGTCAGACTGGAGAATTTATTGTCGGCCTGGAGAAAAATTGCAATTTTCGGAATTTAAACCACAACAACAATCACAACAAATCTACTTAAGATCCATATTCACTTCATCATTTCAGAGAATATTGAGATGGATTCTACTGCCGAATATCGTGTGACGAACAACAACATAATGGTGGCGGGTAACAAAGAGAGACCACCAATGCTTGTATCTGGTCGGTATGCTCAATGACAATCACGCTTCATACGATATCTTGATACAAGACCTAATGGTGATGCCTTGAGGAAATGTATTACTCATGGACCATATATATTTAAGAAGATCTCAGTTCCTCCAAGAGCAGCCACAGATACTACTGATCCAATACCTGCAGGTGAACGTGATGAAACAAGAGCTGATCTCACACCTGAAAATTGTGCTTGGCATGATGCGGAGAAGGAAGCCATCTATATGGTTTTAAGTGGGATTGGAGATGATATTTATTCCACGGTTGATGCATGCCCTACAACACATGAAATGTGGACTGCTATTGAACCCTTGCAACAAGGAGAATCACTTAACAAACAAGATTTCAAAACAAACTTGTTTTGGAATTTTGGCAAGTTTACTTCAAGGGATGGAGAATCAATTGACTCTTACTACTCCAGGTTTTATAAGATGATGAATGACATGACAAGAAATAATCTGCAAGTCTCCACCATGCAAGTCAATGTTCAATTTCTTCAACAACTTTGGTGAAACACGATTCGTCACTTTGGTGAAACAACAAGAAAAGTCAACCCGAGTGGACACGATTCGTCACTTTGGTGAAACAACAAGAAAAGTTAGACGAGGTCTCATATCATCGACTCTTTGACATCTTGAAGCAATTTCAGAATGAAGCAAATGAGATTCGAGCTGAACGTGTTGCCAAGACGGCTAATCCACTTGCTTTACTGACTACCACTCAACATGTTCAAGATCCTCACTCTCGTGCTCCTAAGCCATACTCCAATACATCATCCTCACCACGATATTCCACATCATCTAAGTCTTCATCTTCCACAAAATCTCGAGGTAAAGCGCCAAGAGCACCATCACCACCATCTGAGTCCTCATCTGAAGAAGATAGTGATGAAGACCAAGCTCAAAAGAACCGAGAGATGAAACAACAAATTGCTTACATAATGAAGACTTACAAGAAAATCTACAAACCCACCAACAACAATCTTCGCACATTATCTAACACAAAGAACCGATACGTTGAGAGTCCTCCAAGGTATGACACACGTCGACGTGGTGAAAGTCCTTCTAGGTATGATCGACATAATCCAACGCATGTTGAGGGTTCTGCAAGATATGATTGACAAACTACAAAGTATGATACTCAGAGGATTGCTGCTGCTACTGGGAATAGGGAAACGGTTGGAAGTCAAGTGGTTCAGCAGGGCGGGATTCAATGTTATAATTGCCAAGGATATGGGCATATGGCAAAGGAATGCAGGAAGCCGAAAAGGGTTAGAGACTCTAGCTATCACAAGGAAAAGATGTTGCTATGTAAGAAAATGGAAGCAGGGGTTAAATTGTCAGCTGAGGAAGGAGCCATGCTTGATGATACTGATGATGAAGATTCTGATCAAGAGCTTGATGCACATTACTCGTACATGGCAAAGGTTGAAGAAGTTCTCAAAGTCACTGAAGATGACAATGGCCCTATGTTTGAAACTGAGCCAATCGATAAGGTACACACTACTGATGAATATAATGTGTTTGGTGATATTCCTGAGTATAGTGATCTACCCATTGCCATTAATGACACGTGTATGATGGAAATGGTTGATAGCAATACCACACCCGATTCATCAGACATGTGCAATAATGAGTCTGAGGATGATCAACATGCAAATGAATATGATGAAGAGGAACGTATTGCGCTTGCTAATTTAATTGCTACTTTACAAAAAGATGTCACTGAAAATAAAAAGAGTCAAAAGCAATTAAAGAAGGCAAACGCTACGCTCACTCAAAGCTTTGAAGAATGCAAAGCTGCTCTTATCAAATCTACTGAGATGACTGAAACATATAGAGATGAGCTCCTTCAGAAAACCAAAGATCTTGAGGGGTACAAGGGAAGTGCGTTAAAAAGTCAAAAGGACGATTTTGAAAACAAATATAATACAACTCTTGAGTTATTAGCTAAAGAGAAGCGTCAATATAATGTTTTCTTAATGGATGAACGTCAAAAAACGTACCTTGCCAATACCAAAGTTAATGAACTTGAACAAAAGCTCTCTATGACCACTACTGATTCTGCTAAAATTCTTGAGGATAAGAACCAAGAGGTAGATGCGTTAAAACAAGACTTCAAAAGTAGATATGATAAAGAAACTGAAAAGGTAACGAAATTAGAAGCACAAGTCGAATTTTTGAAGAACGTTGTTTATAAAACGCATGATTCTATACAATCTGTGAGAATGCTGGCACCTCCTTTGATGTTTAAGGGTCAAGCTAGCTTTGCAAGTCCTGAGTACCTTGCCAAAGCTCAAGCTGCGAACCCGCATCTTTATCTTGATGAGACTGAAAGGACAGATCTTGATTGCATGCCTGTTAGTGCCAATAGTGAAGAGACTGCCCTTTGGGATGTTGATAGTCAACCACTTGTTAATAAGGAGTTTGTGAAACCTTATAATTATGCTTATGAGAATAGTCTTTATGGCCTGTTCAACAAACAAACTCAGAAAACTCGTGAGGAAGTGTTCTTAGAATGCAAACAAAAGAGAATTCAATGGAAGAAAGCATTTGCCCCTAAGAAATCTAATGTTTACAAATACATAAACTACCTCCCTCTAGATGAATCTAAAAGCAAGAGTAGGAAAACATTAGGTATTCTTAAACACCACATAGATAATGTTAAATCTATTGTTGAAAGAGACTGGGCAAAACGTGAAAATGCTGAGTGGACACGTCCGATTCCTCACGATATTACCTTGCTTGTCAAAGAACTCTTAATTCCAAACACGGCGTTGATTAAAGAAACCGTTCTTTAACTTGAGGAGTTCATTCGGACTGAAATGTTTGATGATTTAAAATATTTTGAATCTATTGAGAAACACATTGATGATCTTCAAATGGAGAAGTCTGATTTCTCAGATGAATATGATTTACTCTTGCAAGAATGCGTTTCTAAAGATGTTATGTGTGCTTATTTTACATCTTGTGATGATATTGATGAATATTCTGAAGTTGCATGCCAATATCTTGATAAGATCAAAGAATGTGAACGTCTTGAAATTGAGCTTTCGAAACGTAAAGAAAATGTTGACAAAAAGGCTTTTGAGTTACTTCAACACAAAACTGATTTCCTTCAAAAACATTGTCATTCACTTAAACTTGCTTTGCAAAAAGATGTTGGTCGTTTTCCACATGATAATAAATTGCAAGAAAAACTTTCCCAAACATTTCGAGAAATGAATGAACAGAATTTGGAAATTAAAGGGTTGAAAGCTCAATTACAAGACAGGGACAGAGCGATAGCTGAGTTGCAGAAACTCATTGCTAAAATGGGTGGGAAAATTGTGGAACCTAGCATTAAGAAAAATGTTGTTAGACAACCCAATGCCTCTAAAGAGAATAGATCCTCTATCTTGGGAAAATCATCTGCTTTATCTAATTCCTCGTTTACAAAACCTGTGTTTGCCCCCAAGATGGATGGAAAGGAAAGGTTACCACAAGCTCAACCCATAAGGAATCCTATAGCACCAAGCGTTAAGCACAATAATGTGACTAAACCAGGGATCTATAGAATGTCCACGAAGCCCACAAACAAAGATACTCACTCGCCTCAGACTTCTAGAAACACTAATATTCATGTGTCTTCTACTACATGAATAGTCTTCACTACTAGTGTTAGCCGGCCTCAGCTTAAGAGCACTCAAGAGAATGATAAGGTCTGGAAACACAAGAATCAAGGGAAGATGAAGCAAGTAGAAGAACACCCTAGGAATTTGAATGTTTTTAAGAATAAAAAGTCTGTTATCGCATGTAATGACGATTTGAATGCTGTGAATGATTTGAATGCTATGAATGTGAAATTTGTTTGTGTCAAATGTGGCAAGTGTGCTAATGCTAATCATTCTATGTGTGCTATAAATAAAGTCAAAGGCGTAGATACTAGAACTAAGAAGCAAGTTGCAATGCCTATTAGAGCTAGTAAACCCAAACGCAAAGTGAACCATTCTGGTGCAACCCCCACTAAGAATAGTAATGCATCAGACTCCACCACTAAGAATCCTAGAAGCAAAATTAAGGAATTATATGAGTCTGCTAGCAAGTCTTGGAAATGGTGGTTTGCTAATCAATGTCCTCCCGGATATAAATGGATGCCTAAAGTTAGGACATAAAATGTGAAAACGAGTGTTAGTTTGCCTTTAAATGTTGATAAGGACACTAATGATTCTACTATCACAACTACTGTGGTATCCAATTTAGCAAATGCTCCATCGTGTTCTAACTCTTCTGCAGGTGATACAAATAATTCTTCATAATGGACTCCGGATGCACGAAGCACATGACGGGGAATCTCAAGCTTCTAATTAACTTCGTGGAGAAGTTCCTAGGTACGGTCCGATTCGGAAATGATCAATTTGCACCGATCCTAGGATATGGAGATTTGGTTCAGGGGAATATCACGATTAAAAGGGTATACTACGTCGAAGGGCTCAATCACAATCTTTTCTCGGTTGGTCAATTCTGTGATGCGGATTTGGAAGTTGCTTTCAGAAAGAAGACATGTTTTGTTCGTGATTATGATGGGAATGACTTACTTACCGGTACACGGGGTACTGATCTTTACACAATTTCACTTCAAGACACAACTTCATCAACTCCAATTTGCTTCATGGCTAAAGCTTCAACGACTCAGGCATGGTTATGGCATCAACGTCTTTCTCATCTCAACTTTGATACCATTAACTTGCTTTCCAAGAAAGATATTGTGAGAGGCCTTCCAAGCTTGAAATTCATCAAAGATCATCTTTGTTCTCCTTGTGAACTTTGTAAAGATAAACGAAGTAGCTTCAAAACAAAGACCACACCAAGCTCAAAAGGACGGTTAGATCTTCTTCACATGGATCTGTGTGGTCCCATGCGTGTTCAGAGTATCAATGGAAAGAAATATATTCTGGTCATTGTCGATGATTACTCAAGGTACACATGGACTCACTTCTTGAGGTCCAAGGATGAAACACCCGATGTTCTCATCAGCTTCCTTAAATTGATACAACGTGGTCTTCAAGCTCAAGTTAAAGTGGTTCGTACTGACAGAGGTACAGAATTTTTGAATTCAAATCTGAGAAAGTATTTTGAAGCCGAAGGGATTGAACATGAAACATCTATTGCTCGAACACCGGAACAAAACGGCGTTGTTGAAAGACGAAACCGTACTTTGGTTGAAGCTGCTCGAACATTATTATCCGCTTCAAAACTTCCACTATATTTTTGGGCCGAAGCCGTGTCAACCGCATGCTACACACAAAACCGATCCTTAATTATCCCAAGACACGAAAAGACACCATATCACATAATTCATGATCGAAAACCTTCACTCAAACACCTTCATGTTTTTGGATGTACTTGCTACATTATTCGAGATGGTGAAAATTTGGATAAGATGAAAGAGAAAGGTGATGCATGTATTCTTGTGGGATATGCAACTCAGTCAAAGGGATATAGAGTATACAACAAGAGAACAAAATTGATTGTCGAGACTATTCACATCCGATTTGATGAATTACAAGAAATGGCACTTGAACAAAACAGTTTAAGTCCCGATCCACAACGACAAATGACTTCCGTTCACAACCGCACGGAACTCGGAACTCAAGACCACAGCAATGAGCCGTCAAGTTCAACGCTGGTTCCAGAGAATGTTCCTAGAGCTGATATGACAGTCGACACGACCATTGAAGAGTTGGAAATGTTATATGGACCAATGTATGATGAATATTTCACGGGGGAGAAACAAGTTGTATCGAAGTCTTCCGCTGTCACTCATGATATGAATGATGATACCGATCATTGTCAACAACCGGATACAACTTCATCTACATCAACACGGGTTGCTGCAGATTTACCTCCTCCGAATATCACTTCAATAATCGATCCTACAACATCCACAACTACTGTCATTGCTCCAGAGAACACAAATCAAGCAGACAATGCATTATCTGACGAAGACGAATTTATCAACCCATTCGGTACACCGGTACACGAAACTGGAGAGTCTTCTACTCGCCATGTTGATCCGTCAAATATGCACACGTTCTACCAACGACATCCTTCAACACATCATTGGACCCGAGATCATCCTTTGGTTCATGTCATTGGAAACCCTTCACAGCCCGTTCGCACAAGACGACAGCTTCACACCGATGGCGATGTTTGTATGTTCGCACTCGCCGTGAGTTCAGCCGAACCGAAAAACATCAAAGAAGCCTTGGCTGATCATGCTTGGATCGAATCGATGACGGATGAACTTCAACAATTTGAAAGACTTAAAGTCTGGGAACTTGTTGACAGACCATACGATGTAACACCATTAAATCTTCGATGGATCTGGAAAAACAAGATGGATGAAGAGAACACGATCATCACGAATAAATCTAGGCTAGTGGCTAAAGGGTATGGACAGAAAGAGGGTATTGATTTTGAAGAATCATTTGCACCAGTTGCTCGAATGGAAGCGGTCAGGATTTTTCTTGCTTATGCTGCACATAAGGGATTCATTGTCTATCAAATGGACGTAAAGACGGCGTTTCTTAACGGTCCTTTGAAGGAAGAAGTCTATGTCACGCAGCCGGAAGGATTCGTCAATCCTCATTATCCTGACAAGGTGTATCGTCTCCACAAAGCACTATATGGACAAAAGCAAGCTCCAAGGGCGTGGTACGACGAGCTCTCGAAATTTCTGGTCTCCAAAGGTTTCTCAAAAGGTTCCATTGATCTAACTTTGTTCACTTATAAATATGGGGATGACATTCTGCTTGTGCAAATTTATGTTGATGACATTATTTTCGGGTCTACAAACCCAAAACTTTCAAAATGGTTTGAAAAAGTAATGCACAGCAGATTTGAAATGTCTATGATGGGCGAACTAAAATTCTTTCTAGGAATTCAAGTTCACCAATCCACAAGTGGTATCTTTATTAACCAAGCTAAGTATTGTCAAGAGATAATCAAAAAGCATGGTATGACATCATGTGACCCCGTTGGGACACCATTATCAACCACATCCCTAGATGCTTATTTGGAGGGATTACCCATTGATCAAACGAGATATCGTTCCATGATCGGGTCCCTCATGTACTTGACAGCAAGCATACCTGATATTCACCATGCTACATGTTATTGTGCACGATATCAGGCACGACCCACTGAAAAGCACCTCAAGGAGGTTAAACGGATCTTTCGGTACCTCAAGAATACCATTCACATGGGACTCTGGTATCCGAGGGAAACCGGTTTCTTTCTAACGGCCTATTCAGATTATGATCATGCAAGGTGTCTTGATACACGTAAAAGTACTTCTGGTGGTGCACAATTTCTAGGTCAAGACAAGCTTGTGGGATGGTCTTCCAAGAAGCAGGATTGCACGTCACTTTCATCAGGCGAAGCGGAGTATGTGTCTCTATCTGCGTGTTGTGCTCAAGTTCTTTGGATGAGAACACAACTCATGGATTATGGCTTCCATTTTGATAGAGTACCTATGTATTGTGACTCAAAGTCGGCCATAGCCATCTCCTGCAATCCGGTTCAGCATTCCCGCACGAAGTACATTGATGTCCGATATCACTTCATTAAGGAACAAGTTGAAAGAGGTATTGTTGAATTATACTTTGTTGGAACTGATTACCAATTAGCTGACTTGTTTACAAAAGCTCTTTCGAAAGAGAGGTTTGCGTATCTAGTTAGGCAAATTGGTATGAGATGTTTGACTCCAGCAGAACTGGAGGTTCTGGCAAAGAAGCCTGCTTGATTCATCTATCAAACATCTATCTGTAAATATTAATGAAAAAGAAAAATACAAAATTAAAAAATCTTTGAAAATCCAAAAATATTCTCCTCGACATGTCCTTCAGTATCGATAATATGGACGTACCTAGAAATGTCGCTCAACAACGACACGGGTGTGTACATAAAGCTCGAATGAAAGTTGTAAATATTTTTCAAAACATGTCATTTCTATCTTTTCAAACAGAAATTGTCTATTTTGGGCAATATTTCCAACAACGGGTAGAGCAATCTATCACGGGATTGAGCTTGTCACAAAACATTCAACGTTTTGAGCTCAACACAATGGCTTGTAATCACTTTCAGATTGCAACCCGGATCTAAATTCACGGGGGAGTGTACGCTTTTGTACTCTTACCCTTAGCAAAAAAAGTTAAATCTTCTTACACTTGAGTGGATTCGTCAAGACATTCAAAGTCTATGAACTCAAGTTTATGCTTTAGAAAAACCTTTTCGTCAAAAAGAATTGATTTTTCAAAAAGCGTTGAACACAATTTTTTCAAGAATTTCTCAATGATATTTAAAATCTTTCAAAAATTGTGTGTTCAACAACTCCTATCCTCAAAAGTTTAATGTGGATCAAATCCTCGTAATGACAATTCCATTGGATCAATTTTTGAGGGGGAGCAATTCAACTTCATGCAAAAGATTAACACATCTTTCTCCCGAAGGTTTTCAAGACTATTTTTCAAAATATATTTTAATCAAATTTGGTATCTCTAATATCAAAAGATTTTATATATTAGAGATAGGGGAGAAAATGTGATTAAAATGTGATCTTATATAAGACTCAAGCACTTTAACTCTTACCTACATGTGCGAAACACTTTCGATTATCGATGCACATGTGAAGGGGGAGCTTTTCTGAAACGACAAAACTAGCAAGGTGTTAAATGTTTTTCAAACACTTTGTTAGAATTTAAAGTGGTTTTAATGGTTACGATCAAATACCCACAACATCTTTAATTCACGACGTTATTGGTGTCAAAAGGGTGGTTAGGTTTAAGTCCTATGATCCAACCAGAACCGGAGGGATCTTCCCAGGGACAATCCAATAGATTATTAGAAGTCCTTAGGAAAGATGGAGTAGAATGTGAACGTAGCTGAATGCCGACTAAGTACTAATGATAGCACTGGAACAATCACAACAAGGTGCTATTAATGATGTCTTGGTAAGCATTGAAGGGGTTGAAGAATGAAAAAGAAATGTAAGGATAAAGGGTGTAAAGAAAGAAGCCCTCCATACAACTTAGGCAGAAACCGGGTCAACTCATCATGAAGACAAACTCATCATGGACCCAGTGATGTGAAGCACAACCCTTTCCTAGCTACTCAGGCTTCTCTCAAAAGAAGTTTGTTTTATTGTCACGGAGATCAACACGACTTCTATTGACTTTCTCACTCCGAGATTGTTGATATTGAATAGGTGGCATCTGCTCCAGCCTCCGACCACTAAAAGTGCACAAATCGAGTCTAGAGCCAAGAGATCAATCAAATCTCGTTAGGACACATGGATGAAGATCAAGAGAGTCCTACACTATATCCTTGCGATATTGCTAGAACACTCAGAGAGATACTACTTAGTATTCACAATGATGAGTGAAAATCCTTCCAGTGTTAACATCAAACAGCACTGCGGTAGGTCATATGTAAGATTCTTTATGAATTGAACATATGTAAAACTGAAAAGCAACAGTGGTTTGATTCTGAATTGATTCAAACTCGTTTCAGGTTTCTACGCAATATCTTTATGGTCTTGCCAGAACATTCAGAGTGATATTCATTAATACTCACAGTGACGAATGGAAATCCTTCTAGCGTCAACATCAAACAGCGCTACGGTAGGTGACTTGTGAGATTCTTATGAATCAAACTTGTGTCAACTGGAAAGCAACAATGGTAAGATTCTTAATGAATCAAACTTGTTCCAGGAATTTGAATTGACGACTTTAATCAAGCGGATATTTCTCCAATTGATTCACTCTTTATGTTCGCAGTCTTGCTTTGAGACGGTCGAGTAAAGAGAACGGCTAGTACAACCGCGAAACCCTGTCAAGGAGATTCTTAATTGAATCTACCTGATCACAGGTACGATATTTAATATCGTATAACGGTCTTCACCGACCGGAGGTAAAACGCTACCGATTTAGGAGGAATGTCAAAGCCATTCAGTCCGTGTCTATGTTTTGTCTCGAGAAGGTGGCGTCACGGTGTACTCAGCAAAGTCAAAGATTCACAACCACATATTCAAAGACTTATCCAACAATTGATAGTGTGAGCATGTGGATAAAGACACAAGATCATAAGATGGCAAAGACAAGTCAAGAATGATTTGAAGATCTCAAGACTTAAGGACAAAGTCGAAAGACAACGACAAAGGCTCAAAGATCACAGCATGAAGGAACAAAACTACTGTTACATGTTCAAGGCTCATTTATGACGAAATTCATAAATCTCCATTGGAATCCAAATATCAAAGAGGAATGACCTCACATTGGGGGAGATTTTTAGCCTCAAAATATTGAGTCAAACAAGAATGTTCGGTCATAGGTTTCTATTGTAATATTTATTAGAACGTTGTAATAAGTAGTTATTTAGTCGTGGTTCACGGGCTTGGATTTAAACTAATTAAAGTCCAAAAGACAAGCCCGACCCAATATATAGTCCATTAAAGCCCGCATGTAGGTGGACTATATATACTACCCTCCTAGCATGTTAGGAGGGTGGATGGTCATTTGTAACAAACTTCTTTCCTTAATCTAATCTCACCAAGTTAATCATCTCCTCTCTACTTTCTCTCACTACTTTCTCTCTCTAGGAATTCATCTCTTCTTCATCTATTTTTCTTTCTTTCTTCATTGCTTAATCATCACAAATACATGGGACAACAAAGTCGAACCACTTAGTGAGGAATACCTCGCTCGAGTTCTCACGCAGAACTTCGAGAGGATCGTCCCAGGAATTGCGTCCAGGTTAAACCTAGGGAGGAACCTCCAAACTAGGCTCAACTTTGGCAGAGCCGGACGCGGCACCTCTCCTCAGACTAAAAAGAAGAAGAGGGCAAGACCCCAGGAACGAAACCTCTTTGAGGAAACCCCTCAACCTAGGAATGTGTTTGAACGTATAGGGGATCGTGTTATGCAGGAACTGGTACAATCTCGTGAAGACGGAGATAGGTCCGATGATTCAGCCGAACGGCCAGATCTGGAGTTAACCAGAACTAATCGTCGCACAAACGTGTGGGACAGGATGAATACCGGGAAGAAGGCTCCTAGCTCTTCTCAAAGAGAGGATCCTTTACCAAAAGTTGGGGCACCACCCCCTTCCCCTGTTCCATCAGGAGAGGATTCGGATGACCATCCACCTAAGCGTCGGCGACCTAGGCGTACCCCTCCACCGCCGCCAGACGATGAAGAGTACTACGGTGGCCCCTATTATCGTGAGGCGGAAGCGGAAGATCTCTCCCTCCCATGGTGTGATCCTAATCTCACCCGTCCATGGTGTGATCCCACGGAGGATCCTTTTACTCTCCGCATACGGAATTACTCTGATGACAAAATGCGTCGCATGCCGGCGTGCGTCAAGACTTATAATAGGTCTAGTGATCCGGATGATCTCATAAAAATATTTGACACGCAGGCAAATATTGAACGATGGCCCATGCCTATACGGTGCCAGATGTTCAATTCAACCTTGATCGGCAATGCTCGTGATTGGTTTGAGGGACTTCCTCCCCGAAGCATTGACAGCTTCACTGAACTGCGTACGGCGTTCAAAAACAATTATTCTCAGCGAAAGAAGTATAATAGGGACCCGGTCTCATTGGCAACCGTCAAGCAACGGCCTGGGGAATCTATGGAGGCCTTCACCGAACGCTTCAATGACGAGTGCACGCGCACAAAGACAATGCCGGAACTTCTAAAAATTTCCGATTATATGCATGCCATAACAGACAGGGAATTAATTATACGTCTCAATGACAAGCGACCGGAGAAGTATGACGACCTTATGGAAAGGGTCAGGAACTTCATAGAAGGAGAAACCGCGGTAGCCGCGGCCTATCCTTCAAAAGGAAACAACTATCGATCGAACGACCAGTCCAGGAGACAGTCGGGTGGTCAAAGCAACCAGGGCAGTGGAAGGAGCTCAGACTAGAGAAAACAAAGGAGGGCGATCGAAGGAAAAATTTACCCCTCTAAAGATGTCCTACCGGGAGATCTTGCTGACAGAAGGGGCCAACTTCCCGAGACCTCGCCCAATGACGACTCCGGTGGACCGTCATCAAGGAAATCACTTTTGCGAATTCCACAACGATAACGGCCATGACACGGAGGAATGTATCCAGCTCAAGAAGCACATTGAGTCACTGATCAAGCCAGGCAAACTCAAACATTTGGTCAAGGATTGGAAAGACGGAAAGGACAACAAGAAGCATGACAAGAAGGATCCCCAAGAGGACAAACCTTCGACTATATAAATGATCCAATCCAGGCAGCGCCGCACAAGGTAGAAAATTAGTCAAAATTTTTCACGCGGCAGAGAAAACTCATTCCTTCCCATCATGGCAAGTGACGTAGCCGATGCACCTCTCATGATTGAGATAAGCATTAGAACACACAATGTCCGCCGTATGTATGTGGATGGAGGGTCATCGGCAGAAGTACTACACGAACACTGTTTCATACAGCTACGACCAGAAATAAGAAGCCAATTAGTACCGGCCACGTCGTCGCTCATCGGCTTTAGTTGAGACACCATCTGGCCAATAGGACAGCTACGTCTGCTCGTAACCATTGGGAATGAAGAGCATTCCACCACGGCGTGGATGAACTTTATGGTCATACGCTCACACTCTTCATACAATAGGATCATAGGCAGACCAGGTATCCTGGCCATACGGGCAGTATCCTCTACAGCTCATGGAATGATTAAATTCCCTGTGGAAGGAGGAATTGTCACCATCTATAACTCAATTATACCAGCATCCGAATGTCATGCCGTGACAACACCAGTTCTACCTGTTCCCGTCAAGGATGTATCACCACCTCCCAACTGGAAGGTGGCAATCCATCCTGATTATCCGGAACAAGAGTTATCCATAGGAGGAACACTCTCGGATAGCGACAAGAGGGCCATGTACTCTCTCCTAAAAGCAAAATTAGATGTATTCGCATGGGAGCCCAAGCATATGACGGGCGTACCGCGTGCGATAGAAGAACATAAACTCCAAATCCGCCAGGGATATCCTCCCGTTAAGCAAAAGAAGCGCGGTCAGGCACCAGAACGCAGCCAAGTAATATTGGATTAAGTACGGAAATTGGTGGATGCACGTATTATGCGCGAGGTATACTACCACGAGTGGTTATCCAACCCGGTCATGGTCAAGAAGCATGACGGGAGCTGGCGCATGTGCGTGGACTTCACAGACCTGAACAAAGCCTGTCCGCAAGACTGCTATCCGTTACCAAAGATTTATTGGAAGGTGGAATCCCTATGTGGATATCCCTTTAAGTGCTTCTTAGACGCATACAAAGGATACCACCAGATCCAGATGGCGGAAAAGGACGCAGAGAAGACGACGTTATACTAGTCAAGGCTTATACTGTTATACAAAAATGCCATTCGGACTAAAGAACGCCGGGGAAACATATCAGCGGCTTGTTGACAAAGCCTTCGACTCACAGATAGGCCGCAACCTTGAGGTCTATGTTGATGATTTAGTCATCAAAAGTCATATGGAGGATGCACTTCTCCGTGACGTCCAAGAGACGTTTGACACATTGAGGAGGATTAATATGAAACTGAATCTAAAGAAATGCACGTTTGGGGCAACTGAAGGGATGTTCCTTGGATATATGATTGATCCAAACGACATCAAGCCGTGTCCGGAAAAGACGGACGCGGTAATACAGTTACCATCTCCCCAGACGCGAAAAGAGGTACAATCATTAAATGGGAAGCTGGTCGGGCTAAACAGGTTCTTGTCGAAGTCCGCGGAGAAGTCACTCCCCTATTCAAAACACTCAAGAAGTGCATCAAGAAGGGATATTTCCGGTGGACAAACGAAGCGGAGGAAGCTTTTGGTCAGCTTAAGCAACACCTCACAGCTCTTCTCATGCTAGTAGCACCCTGACCTAAGGAGGAGCTCATCATGTATCTGTCGGCCACACATGGAGCAATAAGTGCGGTACTCATGACGGATAGGGACACAGTCCAAACTCCGGTCTACTTCATAAGTAGAACACTATAAGGGCCGGAGTTGAATTATTCTTCTCTGGAGAAATTGGTTTTGGCATTAGTGTTTCCACAAAACGGTTACGCTGGTACTTTCAGACGCACCCAATTGTGGTTATTACTGATCAACCAATAAAACAATTCATCTCTAGACTAGACGTGGTCGGTAGGCTACAGAAGTGGAGCATTCTGTTAGGAGAGCATAACATATCTTATAGACCAAGGACAACGGTTAAAGGCCAAATCTTGGCAGATTTCTTGATAGAGAAGCCGGACGAGGATGGACCGGTCGTACAACAAGAGGAAACTCCAGCAGAACCATGTGTATTATTTACTGACGGATCCTCGTGCACGGACGGATCAGGAGCTGGTCTCATCCTTACAAATCCGGAAGGAATGGAGTTTACATACGCCCTGCGCTTTGAGTTACAGCCACCAATGATGAGGCAGAATATGAAGCGTTGATTGCGGGTTTAAAAATCGCCGCTAGAATGGGAGTCCGCAACCTTGAGGCCTACATGGACTCACGGCTTGTCGCGAACCACATTCTAGGGGGTTACGTAGCCAAGGAGGATAACATGGTTCGATACTTGGAGAAAGTCAAGTCACTCATCGCTGCTTTCAGCAAGTTTTCTATCAAACAGGTACCAAGAGGTGAAAACAAGAAGGCGGACGCTCTTAGCAAGATTGCGTCTACAAGTTTCGCCCATTTATCCAAGCAAGTCTTGGTAGAAATACTAAAGGAAAAGTCTATAACGGAAGGGGAAGTCGCAACTATAGTTAAAGAAGATGGACCTACATGGATGACCCCGATCATCAGCTATTTAACTAACGAAACCCTTCCGGATTAGGAAAAGGCGGCACGGGGTATCAGAAGGAAGTCGCAGCACTTCGAGCTTCGAGAAGGTATTCTTTACAAGCGCTCTTTCTATAGCCGTGGTTGCGGTGTGTTGGGCCACGCCAGGCTACTTATGTGATCAGTGAGATACACGAAGGGTTATGCGGTATGCACGCGGGTCCCCGATCTTTAGTAGCAAGAGCTCTACGCACAGGATATTATTGGCCTACTATGCATAGGGATGCACATGACATGATTCAAAAATGCAGTGATTGCCAAGTGCACAGACCAGTACCGCGACATCCGCAGCAGGAACTGACACCCATTACATCCCCATGGCCATTCTATAAGTGGGGATTGTTATTGCAGGACCTTTCCCCGTAGCTGCAGGGGGAGTTAAGTTCTTGATTGTCACAATGGACTACTTTACACGCTGGATAGAAGCTAAGGCAGTTAAATCCATCACAGGCAAACAAGTTAAAAAGTTTGTTTGGGAAAACATCGTGTGGCGTTTTGGCTTGCCAAGAGAAATCATATCGGACAACAGGAAGCAGTTCGCGGATAATCCGTTCAAAGACTGGTGCACAACATTGAATATCACGCGGCGCTTCACATCTGTTAAACACCCGCAGACAAATGGTCTTGTGGAACGAGCAAATAGAAGCTTAGGTGAAGGCATCAAGGCACGCTTGGATGAACGAAGTGCCAAATGGGTGGATGAACTGCCACACGTTCTATGGGCACATAAGACTATGATTAAAACAGCCAATGGGGACACTTCATTTGCGCTGGCCTACGACACTGAAGCTGTTATACCAGCAGAAATTGGAATGCCGACCATCCGCACAATGGAGGTTAATGTTGTCACGAACGACGAGCAACTCCGGATTAATCTGGACTTGTTGGAGGAAAAAAGAGAAATAGCGGCTATCAATGAGGCCAAGTCCAAGGCACGGATGAAGGCTTATTATGACGCCAAGGTTAAAGGTGTTTCTTTTCGATCGGGAGATTTTGTTTATCGTGCCAACGAGGCAAGTCGAGCGGAGAATACAGGAAAGATGGGCCCTAAGTGGGAAGGACCGTATGAGGTTACGGAAGCCTTAGGACGGGGCGCGTACAAGTTGCGTGACATGGATGGCCGCAACCTGGAATGCACATGGAATATCTGCAATCTTAAAAGATGCTATCTTTGAAAAGCTACGGCTTCTGCATGGACACTTCGCTATAGTTGGCTTCAATGAAGATCCATGTATTCTCTTTTGTTTTTTTTTCATGCTTTCTAGGTTCCCTTTGTTTTTAGGATTTCCCATTCTTGTAAAAACAAAAATCGTAAACGTTCTAATAAAAATGTCGTGGTGCCTAGCTAGCTCCACGGCTCGTTCTTGTGCAAATTATTGTCTTGTTTTTTAGATTCTATGTACAAATTATTTTCGTATAGATTTAGTTGTTATTGCTATAATGTGCTATCTCTTATTCATATGTATTCATTCAAAACAGTACTGTACTATGCGCCTCCAAGCGGGGTAAGAGGATTAAGTGAACCTAATAATTCAACTTGTCACATAAGAGGGATGCAACCCCAGTGACGTGGATCATGTATCCTTACTAGAAACCTTACTCACAAGACGTTGTGATAAGTTTCCAAATGCTGCGCTCACGAAGTGCTTTGCATGGTAAAGACGCACGCCGCACGTCTAGTAAAATATAGACTTGATTGTATTTTGGGTAAGACGTGACATGTCATGAAACATAGGTACATGATATCTAAGGAAAAAAATACACAAGTTTCAAATTCAAAATGCAAAAGTAGCCGTGGTTATCACGGACTTACATCAACATAATGAGTTATAACAATATTATCAGTTCTAGCCGTATACATATACGGACGAATAAAAGGCACAACTGTTTACAATGTAACTTACAAAGGAGGTAAGAACTCTCCTATCTCTTTCTTCCCTTCAGCAATCAAGGCGCGGAGGAACTCACCGTGAGCATCTTTTCCACCCTGTGCTCTGCTCATGTTAGCATCCAACGCCTCGGCTAACAGCTTCTCGCCTTTCATCACCTTTGAAACAGAGTCGTAGGTGGACAGGGTCAGTTGGATGGGATCAGTGGTGAGCTTGGACATTATTACCTCATTGGGAGCATCCTTTAGCGACTCTAGCTCGTCTAGGAATGGGTGCTGGATTTCCCCAAGGGCGGCCATAGATGCGGTCATCTTATCTTCGGCTAGAGGGTTGTGGTAGGCATGTTGGGTAATATCTTCCTTCTTGCTTATTAGATCCGCAGCTTTGGTCAGCCCCTCTTGCCTACCACGGTCAATACCGTCCGATACAATGTCGGAAAAAGCTTGCAACAGGTAAGGAGCCTCCGCTACCTTGCTCACGGCAAGCCGCATTCCCTGGCCAACCATCCATCTACGCCCAGCTATGGCTGTGAACAAAGGAGGACACAGCACTTCGACGCAGTCCGTTGCCATCCTACTCAGTTCACCCTCAGCTGCCGCAGCTTGCTCTTCCAAAGTCGTCCGCGCATGGGTAAGTTCATCCTTAAGCGTGTCGCGTTCCTGAGCAATAGTGAAGGCTTGTACATGGCTTTAGTGGCGGCTTCGGCTGCGGATACCTATACATGATACTTGGAATTACTACAAGACAATGTGGGTTTTTTTGAGTGAATAAATAAGTGTCAATATAAGCATATACCTTCTCATTATATGCAGCTAGGAGGGCCTCCAGCTCAGTAATGCGTTCCTCACGTGCGTTGGCATGGTGGGCTTGTTCCTTGACAGTTGACTCTGCCACGACTAACGCTGCTTGCAGGGATGTGATAGTTTTCTCATGCTTGTCCACCCGTTCCTCGCGGCGAGCTATCTTCCTATCAGCACGACTCACGTTAGCCAAAGCTTTGATCAGGCGGCGTCGTAGGGCCGCACCAACTGTCACCTGGTATGCGAAGGATACATCAAACTGCTCCAGCAGCGTCTCGTGCTCTAGTTCGTCCAGATCTTGTGCCAGCGCTGGAGGAGTGATGCGTTCAATAAATTCAGTGCACTCGGACTCCGCCTCTAATCTTGTTAAGTTGGACAAGTTCCAGGCTAGGCGAAGACTGGTGTCGGGTCCCTCAGGACGTGGCTCCTCTGCATGAGTTATAGGAGGGGAGGAGGTCTCATTGATATCACGGGTGAGGGTTCCCTTTCCACCTCCTTCTCCTGGGCTACTATCGATGGGTCCGCCCTGTTATTAACACACTTATTAGTTTTGTTTATGGATTATATCTTTGGAGTATCAATGGGTACTTACGTAGTGCCAGTCACGGGTTCCATGATTATAGGAGCCACGACATTCACATGAGTGGCCATCCAGACTTGCTCATCCGCACGCAGTGAAGGGTCGACTTGGGTCGTAGAGGCGCTGGTCCCTTCCTGGAACTGTGGATGGTCCTTTCTTAGCTTCTTTGGGGGAGCATTATGTACCCCCGCCCCAGCCCCTAGGTTTTTTGCTACCTTCCTGGTAGTCTTCCGTTTTCTAGACTTGGGCTCTGATGGCTGGGGGGATCCGGAATCCTGTATGGTTTCATCCTCTTCACCAGTAAGATTGTTAGCTGGATGGGTGAGATATTCTTCTTCATCTTGGTGCGGTACGGCATTCTCCAACAGCAGCTCTTCACCATCTTCATTATGGAAGTCAAGGGGGACTTCTAGATCACATGCTCCTCTTCATCCGACCGCTGCTCAGAAGCTTCCAGCGGGATGGTCATGTTCACGGTGGCCTCTAGTAAGGGGGGTTCCCCTTCTTTCAGTGGTCGTGATCCTTGGGGAACTTTGCTTGGGTCGCCTTGGCGCAATAAACCAAACAACTTCATCTCTGCGGACATATGCATACACACGGATTAGTAATTTACCAAGTACTATACAACATGTTTGTAGCTAAAGTATAGAAGACCTACCATGCCTATGTTCGGTCAGAAAGCACGGATATCGATCCTCCCTCCCATAGTAATAGCGGCTGATCCCTACTAGGCACAGGAAGTGCTCCAGCAGGCCCCTATGGAATTCTATACGGTGGGTGTCTAAAATTTTCAAATCCTTACTACTATAATCCTTGGATTTGGGACGATAGTCTTTGGGTGCTCTGGTTTTGAGGACAAATGGAGTGGGGAATACTTTCTCATCCACGAAAAAATAATGGTCGTACCAACTCTTAAGGGAATCTAAAGGTTTCTTATATGTCATGGGGACAGTCGCAGATCGTTTCTTGAACGATAGCCACCCATTCACCAGTTGGGGGGAGTAAAAGACCCTAAATAGATTCACGGTCGGGGTTACCTCACAGGTATGGTGGGTAATCTCAAACTGGTTGATTTTACATGCCCATATGCAGTGAAGTTGGGTTATGTGGAAGTCATAGTATAAAAGTAGATCTACTAAGAACTTAGATAAGGGGATGCAGTAGTTAGCCGAATCAAATAGACGCGTATATACGCCTATCTTTCCCTTCGGAGCATCCGTAATAGCTTCACCGTCACCTGGATAGGTCGGATGTACGCTTTCAGGAATATAATACTCAGACAAAAAGTCTATGTATTTCTCCGTAGGCATCACGTTGAGGACATCCGTAATAAGAGGATTATCTTTTACCATGTTCTACAAAAAGGATTAGAGAGGCGTGATGATCTAACCTGCGGTGGAGAAAATCCGTGGAATAAGAAAAGAAGGTATGAAGGAATGAGCTTGGAAATGACAATGGCGGAAAGAGGAATAAACTGTGTGTGTAACAGTAGCAGACACCAACTCTTATATAGGGTTGCCTCGATTTCCAAGGTGGCGTGGATGTTCACCACGTGTAAGCCACTACGCCCATCTAACGGATGGGATTTCTGACACTTCCTGAAACGTCAGAAGGGACCCGCGGGTCACTTCTTGACAGTTTTACGTGGCTCAAGGGTGGGCCTTTCTGGTGCACTTTTGCAGGCGTGCGTCCGACTATTGACTACCATTAATGCATTCATTAAAGTTGTCCCGGTCGGCTTATTTTGGAGTGCGGCCGTATTGCAACAAAAAGGTCTACATGACATTGATTATTCTAGAGGTTACGCCTACGGCTGTAACAACTAGACTGGGGACACGATGACGTATAGTCCCCAGCCGGGTCATGAACCCGGCCCACGGGTACTACCCGCATCCGGCCCATTACTGATGGGTTGGATTAATATCATTTAAGCTTATGGGCTTAGATGAACAGTAACCGCATACATTTGTGCGGCCCACGGCCCGAAATGGCCGGTACAGGGTTAGACGGAATCATACTCTTATTATTAGGATTTACCCCAAAGAAGAGGATATACACTCACCATAATTAGAAGATAACAATCAAACTAATTCTGGTACTTATCCTTTCCTTGGGGCCGAAGCATCAGTGACAACCCATTAGGGTTTCACTGCCTATATAAGGAACCCCTAAGGGTTCCACAAAGGTATTACATTCTACACACTCACAACTCATCCGATTCTCAAACCCTAACCGATTACTTACTCTCACGCTGGAGTCTAATCGTGGGATACATTCCCACGGTAAGCCTAACGCGTGTTGTTTTAGTGTGCAGGATTCCAAACCGATATTTCACTTGGTGCAGGAGCCGAGTCTAGCAACCCGAATTAAGCCTAATTCGGGTCTAGCAAGGATCATCCAACTTTTGTATCAACAAACGAAAAATGAATTCTTGAGTTCAAGTATTTTTTCATTTCAACCATTATCACTTAAGGTATGAACAAACAAGTACTCATCTTAATTAAGTGATCAAGGATTTAATCTTTTCTTAAAACTCACTTTTTATTAAGTGTGACATGTTTTTTATTAAACTTTCTTTTTAAGAAATGTTTTATTAAATTAATTATTTGAAAATTTGAAATTGAAAATGGCATATGCTATCTTGGTTTGGAATATCCTTTCAGGATATTTTAATCCCCGGATTCGAACCAATCACAAGACAAAAAGGAGCGGAGTCTATGCAGGCGGTTTCTTAGCACATATAGCGGTTCCTTATCGATAAGGAATCGCGGGCTCCAATAAGGAACCGCGGGCAGATATAGCCGTTGGATGTTTGTCTTATAAATAGTAGACCATTCTCAGACATTCAACTCACCTCTTTTGCACATACATTTCCAGATTCTTTCATACTTCTTAAATCACTCAAATCCTTGATCATTTGTTTTGATTACTACTTGTTTAGAAGTGAATGTTTCCCTCTCATCTTTCCTCTCAAAGTGCAAAGAGAATAACACTATCATCCTTGAAGTGTTGTGTCTACCTCAAAGATCCATTGAAGATCCTAATTATTTATTCATTGTTGTGTCATTGTTGTGAAGATCCAAGTAGTTGTGTCTATTTAGAAGTTGTGTATGTATTAAGATTAATACGTGATCCTTAAAGTATATTGGTGTAGATGGTCCTAGCTAAGATAAGGGCTCGACTTTTAGCTTAGAGTCAGAATTGGTTAAGCGACGTTGTGTACGGTTTCTCCACATTAAGAGCTTGTTATTAGTGAACTCTAGAGTAAGGAGTACTCGAGGAGTGGAGTAGGAACGAGGAGTGAGTTTTGTTGCTGAACCACTATAAATCCTTGGTGTTTGGTTGATCTTTCCTTCCCTATCTCTTTACATTCATTATTCTTTATACTTATGATTATTACATTAGTTTCACTATAACTTGTTCATATTATGTATAAGAAGGTTTCACATAATTACTTAAGTCTAAGTTTTTGAAAACACCTATCTTTAGCAAGTAAATTTAAGAAACTATTCAAACCCCCCCCCCCCCCCCCCCTTCTAGTTTCTACACACCTGTTTGGCATGGCGATGTATTTGTTCACCCGGGCGAGAGTTGTCAAACTCCCATAGATCTATCTATAACATAAGCGCCTACTCATCCAGAGTAACTAACGGTTCATGATAAAAGGGGGACTAGTGGGCTATCGCTACTTAGGCATATCACACATAACTATTAGCAAGGCAAAAATGTAAACAGATTTTGCATCCATCTGGCAGGCAACAAAGCATTTATCTCACCCAGATGATTAAACATAAAAGACAGTTTAATAAGGGTTATGACTCACCTTAGTATGCAAAAGATTTCACAGCAGAATATGAAAGTCACAAGTGCAAGCAGACACAACTCGCAACCTAGAATATATAACGCTAAGTTAGGTCGCAGTCAAAAAATACAATAATGCATTCGTCATACGCAAATGTCACCCTTTACCACAGAATTTAGTTATAAATATATGCTCCAAATATTTGTTGGTGTAAAACTAGACTAAACTTCTAATTAAAGAAGATGTCGTCTCGACTCGATAAAATTCGACATCCTTTCAACGCTATATGTAATTTACCTATTTTAAACAACACTGATCTCACGTTAATTAAATTTGGACTAGTCGCTCTCAAACTCGAAACCCTCGACCATTTAAGTTCAACCCGACGAAAATCAATAACTTGTTTCATTATTCTGTTTGCACCCAACAAATCTCCGATTCTACTTTGACAATAAAATTAATGTTCACAGCACTAGAAAATATAAAATGAATGTATCCCACATGATAAATGATTGTATGTATTTTTATACCCTTTTAGGAAAAAGGAATATAAAGCGGGCAAGTATTAATTGATACGATTTAAGAAAACCGTAAAGACGAAAAGTGCAAGTTCGTTCTCGGCGGAGGTGTGTATGTGTTAGGCCAATAATATAAAATCAAGTTTGGATTAGTGTCGTTTTTGGGTTTGAGAAGAGAAAATTAAATGACGAATTACACTACGATTACACTACGACGAATGACGTAAAACGTGAACGTAATTACGTAAAACGCGACGAAATTAAAAAAATGAAACTAAAAATTATTTATAAATAGAAACTAAGTCTAAAATAATATAAATAAGAATAAAAATTCAATAAATAAATTTTAAAACCTTTTATTCATTAAATATTTAATTTCAAATGTTAATTAAAGCCCTAAAAATATAATTAACAACAAGCCTAAAATATTATTTTATCAAACATATATCCTACTTATATTAATTAAGCACTAAAAAGTATTTTTCCTAAATTTTTAAAACTATTTTTCTATTTTTAAATGCTAAAAACACTTTTTAATCTAAAATAATGATTAAAAATAATAAAATAATGCTAAAAATAAATTTACTATTTGAAAAATCTTAAAACACTTAACTAAATATGAAAAAAATAAAAATTTGGAAAAAGGTAAATTTTTCCCTAATAAGACAAAAACAGTTTGTTAAAAACCTAATAAACTTAAATTAATTCTAAAAAATAAGCTAATTAAAATTGAAAATAATGCTAAAAATATAAAATAAACAGGAAAATAAAAACTATCTTACTGAAAAATCTTAAAATAAATATATTATACAGGGAAAAATAAAAAAATCAATAGAAAGATGAAAATTTACCACTACAAACAAAAAAGGGTAAAATCTGAAAGTGACATGTGTTGGGCTTTGTGTTTTAGCCCAGCAGTGGCAAGAATTATGCTATCAGTGGGAACCTACAGCTCTTAACAGAAAACAAAGAAAGTCGATTTTGAGCCTTGTCTCTTGGATGTTTCTGGTACACAAAGGCACCCCCACAACCATTTGGGTTGTGGGGAGTCACAAAAGCAAAAAACAACCAAGTTTAGTACACAAAAATCACACAACTGAGCAAAATAGAGTCACTGATGAAGCATACAGGTCTGGTGGTTATATTAGCTGATCTAATGTGCACCTAAGTGAGTTTTAAGGCCACCAATCTTGATTATAACACAACCAATTCACAACCAACTAATTAAAAACCCTAGACTAACCAATATTCTAACAGATTAAAAGATTTTTGAAATCTAAATTACTAAAACAACCTAGTTTACCTCTATTGAATGTTCTATGCAGTCATAACAAAAATTTTCCAAGTGAAACTTTGATTTATGCCACTAAACTTAAAACCAAACACTAAATAACCTATCACTATCTATTTAGGCAATGTTTAAGCAGTTTATACCTAGTCTAGTGTCACCCAAGACTGATAGTCCACAAAACCAAACACCCCCTTAATTACAGAATAACAAACTTATCAAAGCATCATCATCAAAATAACATCTAACCTACATTAAACCTTTATTAACATGAATCTTAGGCTAAATAAACTCTATTCCAACAACTAACAACACCAAGAGAAGC
Source organism: Glebionis coronaria (assembly GCA_025667525.1). Lineage (NCBI taxonomy): Eukaryota > Viridiplantae > Streptophyta > Magnoliopsida > Asterales > Asteraceae > Glebionis > Glebionis coronaria. The sequence continues at coordinate 603,024,311 of CM046875.1, read as the reverse complement.
AGTCAACCACAAATCCACATAAATGCAAAAACTATCAAAAATTTAGGAAGGTTCAAGCCCTTTACCAGATGATGCCATTTCCTAGACTATTGTGAGCTTTTGAAGAATGTGGAGATTAGTAAAGAGCCCTTGTTGGAGTCCTACAACAGGACCAAGGGGAACTATATCTTCAATGAAAAAAAAGAAAGAGTTACGTGGAAGCCTGCAACAGGCAAATCTACCAACCTTTGATACCTTCACAAAATAAAGCAAACCAAGAGAACACTTCAAGTAACAAAGCACTTCAAGAGCTTTTATTAGAACCTCTTGAAGGAGCTTATGCTACAGTAAAGATTAGCAACCAGAAAATAAAAAGATTTTAGAAAATCTTTGAACAATCACCAACTTAAAACCAAACTTTGAAAAGTGACCAACATAAACTATAACTTATACCAACTTAATGAAGTTGCTTGGGTGTCAACCAAACAGCTTCATAAGCTCCTATAAGGCTATGACAGAAAAACAGATTAATAGTCAAGTATCCTTGAACTTATAAGCTACTTTTGATAAACAAGTTTTACACTAAATTTGCAAAGAAAGGTAATTGATTACACTACAAAAGACAGTAAAGGAACACATTGTTGCACATTTAAAATCGTTTCATTTTCATTATTTGGTAAAAAAGTACAAAAACTGGAACAAGATACATGTCACAGGTCGACATGTATTTATACAAGGTAGAAGAAAATACTAGTAGTTAAAACCCTACTACATAAAAGCCCTAAATTGCCCTTGAGTCTTGAACTTTTGAAATCAATAAAAATGGACATGTGATCAATCTTGGAAGTATGTTGATGCCAGTTGGTCTTGAATTCATCTTGGACGTCCATTATTTCTTTGGGACAAAGAAATTGATATGAGCTATTGGATTTATGTTTGCGTCTATTTTTGCTATAAACGGTGAAGCAGAGGAGGGTGCGTGTGGGGTCCACGTTGAAGGGGTGAGGGTTTTATGAAGTGGGTTTAGGTGAGGATGATATTAATTTAGGTTCTCGAGTGAATTAGGGCAAAGCCCTTTGATTTGAGTGGGTTGATGATTAGGGTTCTTGTGAGGTTGGGGAGGGTGCATAATTGAGTTAGATGTGATTAAGGGTTTTAAACAAGTGTTTACCTCTAATTTTCAACTGATTAAACAATCAGTTATAAAAATTATTAGTGGGGTGTGACTGGATAGGTGATGTGGCGTGGGTAGTGATGTGTAGGGATATTAGTGGATGATGGGAGGTAGTGGGTGAGGTGTCATATACTGAGTGGTGGATGTAAGTATTGTTGTCTGCCCATAATAGTCCTTGTATTCCCCAAACTTTGTCAATTCAAGTTTCAAACAGTTAACTCTCTTTTCCTTTGTAAACCAAGTTTTTGTTTTTCTATTTTGGCCACACAAACTTATGAAAAGCTATTCCAAGGGCTTATAATGCAATATCATCATTCTTCAAGGGCATATCTTGTACAATCTTGAAACATGGAGGAACTTTCTTGCCAAATATGATATCTCCAAGTACCTTTCTTGCTAAATCTTCAAAGATGAGGGACCAGAGTTGACAATCTTCAAAAATTCAAGGACCATTGAAATTCATGATTTGGGTCCGGTTCTTTGTGCGGCTTTGTTTTCCGTGTTTGTTTTTGCTTGATTCTTGTAATCTTTTGGTGAATTCACGATATCCGTACCTAAAATACAAAATGAACAAACATAAGCATATTTTGGGGTATTTTTATGATATTTTAAGCATTTTAAGCCCAATTTGGACGATGAGACTATGTATAATTGCAGTCTCATCAATAGGCTCCCATTTGAAAACATGTTTTGGAAAAAATCGGTCATAAAAGAGGATAGAATTTTCAGCTTTATCACTTTCCATATCTCCTCTACTATCTCTCTCGTCGTTATATATTAGTCTCCAAAACACTTTCAATAGCTTCCACCATTTTGTAAACCATTTCCCTCTCCACTGATATGCTATTCTCGTGAAAACAGATACAACATAAACCTTCAAAGCCCTTTTTTTATAGTAATACAAGCACAACGTTTTCCAAAACATGAGTTTCAAATGATAGTTTGTATACCCTCTCATCAAACTCTCATCATAACTCTCGTTAAAACAGAAACAACTCCATCAGTTATGTAAAATTTCTTCCTTCCAGTTTTTCAATCACTCTCGTCAACTTGCAACCTCAACTCCCACAAAAACACGCAACAAAACCTCACAAAACTCTCAACAATCTCTCGACCAGCTCACAACTCACGTTTGCTATAACTCATTTAAATCTTAAAACTAGGTTTGGTACATACTCATTTAGTCCGACTCACACCAAAATACAGTCGAACGTGAGCTTTAAAACAATGTATATCAATCTTAACGTGAAAACTCACCAAACGCGTGTGTATGTAACCCATTTTCATGAAGTTGGTAAGGTCAAGTTTTAAATTTTACAACCTATATTTTTACAGGTTGGTTTCTGAAAAACATGGTAAGAGATAACATGTGTGTACTCGAAAAGAAACGCAAAAAGAATGAGACTGAAAGGGGTGCGTGAGTTAACCCTGTCGAGCTCGCGAGGGTGGTAACGATGCTTGCAACTATAACTAGACGATGACCCATACGAACCACGAAGGAACTCACGTCGAAGAAGTGCAAGACCCACGTCAAGAATACAATTAACCCACGTCTAAAAAGGAATAAACCTTCGTCAAAATATAGTGCTCACGTCGAAAATAAGGCAACTCGCATCAAGAATAAGAAACCCATGTGTATAAAGATAAACCCTAGTGTTTGAAATGATGAGTTTTGTTTAGTTTCTCATGTTATTTGAAGTTATATTGATGGTTTGATGTTTGTATTTCTATGGAGTTTGTGTTTTATGTGATTTCTATTTCGAAGGCGGAGAGGGAGAGATGTAAGGTTTATGTGTGTTGATCCGAATGAGAGAGAGAGAGAGAGGAAATGAGTATGTAGGTGTTTATGTTTAGTGTGTGTTCAGAAGGAATGTATGATGGATACATTTTTGCAATAGGCATGTTTATATTTTATATGAAGGTGGAGAGATTTGTATGTTTTTTTTCTTTTTTTGAGGTTGAAAAGAGAGCGACAAGGAGATATGATGAGTATGTGTGTGTTTGTTCATGAAAGTGTTGGTGAGATGGATATAAGGATAATATAGGGTTATTTGCATGATGTAGGGGACCAAAAACATTTGTCCCAATGAAAATGTAAATAGGACGTACTATGGCTAACCTATAGTGATGATGGTTGAAGACTTTGAATTCAAAATGAGTTGTTTTGGATGTCTCGGTGGAGGTATCCTATGTTGGTATATGGGTTTTGTCGTTTGTTTTATAAATTGATTTAATGGAGAAAAGTAGGATCATGGATAGTTTAAAAAAACTTATTATTGTATGTATGTTGCCAAAATACATACTAGTATTCACGAGGTTGATTATCTATTCCCGCATTATTTGTCGACGATAACGATTAGACAACGGTATAAACAACACGAAAGATATATATATATTTTCAACCGAGAACCCATGCGTCATAAAACAATAAATAATTTATGACATTATAATTTACGTAGATCGCGTGTTACGTAAACAAATTAGCTATAGCAAGAATTATGCAATAATAATAATTCACGGACATCAGGCAACAGTTAAATTACAAATAGCTTGCGTGATGCGACACGGATAAATCCTACACAGATTATGCACACGTATAGAAATTAAATTTCATATACGTTTTTAAATATTGATCATAAATTATTACGCAAACAATAGTGACACACTCGCAGTGTTCACGGCAAAGCAGACCAAGCACAGTCTAAGCAAAATACACGCTAGCACACGCTATTTCACAAACTAAAGGAACGATTCCCAGATAAATAGCAATTTAGCACATAGTTGACTAAATAAAAAGTCTAGGGGGCAAAACTGTAATTTTAGAAACTCTGAAAATTACCGTGTGTTACAGTCTCCCATCGTTAAAGAAGCTTTGTCCTCAAAGCTTAGAGCGTGTTATCGATACGGAAATAAGCAAATAAATGTGTATACTTAACACGGGATTGACGTTAAGACTCCCAGGTGAATTCAGGACCACGCCTAGAATTCCACCTCATATTGACAATTGGTACGCGGCTTTACTTCAGCCGTTTGACCTCGCGGTCCATAGTTTCAACAGGCTCCTTGACAAGATTCAAACTGTCATCGACCTGGATCTCGTCCAATGGCACGACAAGTGTTTCATCAGAAGGACATTTCTTCAAATTTGACACGTGAAAAATACTGTGTACCCGACTGAGTGCTTGTGGTAACTCCAACCTATAGGCCATGGTTCCAACCTTTGCTAAGATCTTGAAAAGTATAACGTAACAGGTCTCACTACCCTCGTTTGCCAAAACATATCATACCTTCACAAGGTGATACTCTTCATATAGTTTCATCTACACCATTTATTTCTAAGAGAAGCACCTACGGATGATATTGTCAAAACTCGTAACATATACGGATGTGAAGCTGATGTTGAACGAACAGTTCGAGAAGAAAATTGGTGTAACGTCGTATGATGAGGTCGACTTTATATAATGCGGTTGCATAGAAAATCACTTGGTTATACGAATATCCACGTCTTGCATAATTTAAAAGTATGCACACGTAAAAGTTTGCTTTTCAGAATTAGAAACAAATGGATTTCTAACAAAATGTTTATGGTGACTACTACGAGCATAGTATGGTCCTTTCAAAATTATACATAGGTGATCAGGCTTTGTATAATTAGGGACTAACGACGCAATGCTCCTTTTCGTCAAATAGTAATATGTTTCTCGGATTGAAATGGTATATACTATACCGGTTTATAAGATAATACAAAACCAATTTATGAAAATAGTTTTGTAAAGTGAGAATAAAGTAGTTTAAAGTCTTCCAACAAATAGTTCACAATGTTTTTAGCAAAGCATTTTAGAAAGTTTAGTGAAATGATTGAAAAGATAACAATGAGTAGTTTACGAAGTGATGGCAAAATGGTGCATAAATAGTTGCAAATCATTCATAAGATGATGTTAAGACACAAAGAAATAATTCGTGAGATGGTTTGAAAGAATAAATCCTGCAAGACAATGGCGAAATGATTCATAATGATAACGATTTCGAAATAGATATAATTAAACGAACCGTCAAAACACATTCATAAATAGAGATTCAGATTTAAAACGTACACACGAGACGATAAGTCTTAAAAGTACAATGCGGATATCAAAGGAAACAGTGCACAACGACTTCCACTAGGTCGTACTCAGAAAGTCAAGGAAATATTCTTTAAGCATTAACATACTCCACGTCGCCGTTAGGGTTCTCACGAGCTTTTCTTTTTGTCACTAGCACTCTTCGATATTAAAAAAAAGATAAAAGAAAATAGAATAAGCCGACTTCTTAAGGTTGAGTTACAAAATGAAATGTTACGAAGTGGTATGTTGAAGTCGCGTTCGAATCAATCGACATTTTTCTAGGCAACGGGTCATGAGACGAGACAAGTGTTTTAAAAATTAACGGACGGTGTTAAAACCCAGATTCAGATAGTAAATAGTAAATGTGATAGAAAAATTGTGTCGAGTTTCGAGGAAACAAATTTATACATAGTCACGTGAGAGATATCTTAATGACCATCGTGACAATTACAATGTCATAGAATTAGAGGAGACCATTGTTTCACTTACAATGTCTAACGAAAGTTTCAACGTTTATATAAATAATGTAAGATACGTGTAAGGAGTAGTAGGCTCAAGTATAGGGCAATGCAAAAGTATGCATGCACAAAATAGTCGTGTAAAGAAATTAAAAGCATGCATAATATAAGGAATACCCATGTATAGTATATATGTATATAATAAATATATCATATAATACTTAACAAGTAGCACATAAAAACATATCGGTTATAGTCTAGGCCTAAAATGCAAACCTAGTTTCCTATAACCATGGCTCTGATACCAATCTGTAACACCCCAAAAATCGGTCAACGAAAGCGGTAAAGCTCGGGGGCTGTTACGTCAAAATAAAAAAGTCCAAGGTGTAAGAGAACGACTCTAAATGAGACGTTTTGAAAAGAATTTAACTCGTTACATTTATTCAAAAAACATAATTTACAAGTTATAAGTTTCAAATGTAAAGCAGCGGAAAATCATAGTTTAAATAATAACAATGAGGTAAAAAGTTAATAAGCATGACCAAGTCTTCAAATCCAAGTACTGTATGCATGAGACTCCAAAGCAAGCGACAAGCAAGTAGTTCAGTTACCTGAGATAAACGCTTAAGTGTCAACACGAGGCTGGTGAGTTCATAGGTTTAAGTTAAAAACATAACATTCGATTTTGGACCGCAAACAACATGTTTAAAGCATATGAGACCATTATGGGCGATATAATGTCATGCATATGGAAATCAGATGTCATAATTATAGTTATGATAGCACTAAGCTCATGACACCGAGACTGATGACAAGCACGTACAACTGATGCACACGTAATATAAAAAGATTGCCCCAAGTAGGTGCCTACCCGTGGCCACCTAGCACAACCATATGATAAACACCCGTTTGGCATGGCGATGTATTTGTTCACCCGGGCGGGAGTTGTCAAACTCTAATAGATCTATCCATAACATAAGCGCCTACTCATCCAGAGTAACTAACGATTCATGATAAAAGGGGACTAGTGGGCTATCGCTACTTGCATATCACACATAACTATTAGCAAGGCAACAACGTAAACAGATTTTGCGTCCATCAGGCAGAAAACAAAGCATTTATCTCACCCAGATGATTAAACATAAAAGTCAGTTTAATAAGGGCTATGACTCACCTTAGTATGCAAAAGATTTCATAGTAGAATATGAAAGTCACAGGTGCAGCAAACACAAGTCGCAACCTAAATATATAACGCTAATTTAGGTCACAGCCAAAGAATACAATAATACATTCGTCATACGCAAATGTCACTCTTTACCACGGTTTTAGTTATAAATATATGCTCCAAATATTTGTTGGTGTAAAAATAGACCAAACTTTTAAGTAAAGAAGATGTCGTCTCGACTCGATAAAATTCGGCAGCTTTTCAACACTATATGTAATTTACCCATTTTAAACAAAACTAATCTCACGATAGTTAAATTCGACTAGTCGCTCTCAAACTCGAAACCTCGACCCATTTAAGTTCAACCCGGCGAAAATCAATAACTTATTTCATTATTTTGTTTGCACCCAACAAATCTCCGATTCTACTTTGACAATAAAATTAATGTTCACACCACTAGACAATATAAAATGAATGTATCCCACGTGATAGGCTCCCATTTGAAAAAATGTTTTGGAAAAAGTCGGTCATAAAAGAGGATATGATTGTCAGCTTTATCACTATCCATATATCCTCTACTATCTATCTCGTCGTTATATGTTACTCTCCAAAACACTTTCAATAGCTTCCAGCATTTTTGTAAACCATTTCCCTCTCCACTGATATGCTATTCTCGTGAAAACAGATACAACATAAACCTTCAAAACCCTTTTTTTGTAGCAATACAAGCACAACATTTTCCAAAACCTGAGTTTCAAATGACAGTTTGTATACCCTCTCGTCAAACTCTCATCATAAATAAATAAATTATGACATTATAATTTACGTAGATCGCGTGTCACGTAAACAAATTAGCTATAGCAAGAATTATGCAATAATAATAATTCACAGACATCAGGCTACAATTAAATTACAAAAATAGCTCGCGCGATGCGACACAGATAAATCCTACACATATTATGCACACGTATAGAAAATAAATTTCATATACGTTTTAAATATTGATCGTAAATTATTACGCAAACAATAGTGACACACTCGCAGTGTTCACAGCAAAGCAGACTGAGCACAGTCTAAGCAAAATACATGCTAGCACACGTTATTTCACAAAATAAGTGAACGCTTCCTAGATAAATAGCAATTAACACATAGTTGACTAAATAAAAAGTCTAGGGGGCAAAACTGTAATTTTAAAAAGTCTGAAAATTACCGTATGTTAAATTATTAATTAAAAGCGATGGAGAATTTTTTGTTTTTTCACACCACACCCAGCTAACACTTACCACCCCATCTAAACACACACACATACACAAACACAGATCGACATTTTTTCTTCTCTAAAAAAAACACACATCAAACACACATAATCGAAGTGGCTAGTTGACAATGGCAGCAACATCACTAGATCTACCATTAAATCTCTAAAACTACTTCTACATAGGCATATTAAAGCGCAGTCAACAGCTACGACGTCCACAACTTATCCAAAGAAGATTCAATCGAATGTGATTGCCACAACTTATCAAGTATATTATTCATTCTTCACGCTTCTCATTCATTAGTTATGAATTTCATCTTGTATATTTATTTATAATATGATGATGTGTGTGTTAAATAGTATCTTACTTAACGAAGTTGATCTGTTTATTAAATGTATAATATGATGATTGTTGAATAGCAGTTTGTAGTTAAGAATTTAATCTTGTATATTAATTGTTATGATATGATGATGATTGTTGAATAGCAACTTGTAGTTGTGGAAACCTAAGTTTCCTCGATCTTTTAGCAACTAGGAACGAATCTCGTTCACTTGATTGAATCAAGGCGGAATAGAATAAAACACGTTTAACAAGGTGTTTGGGCACAAGAACACATGAAGAATTACTCAATTGGATTACTCATTATATTAATAACAAACAATCACTAGGTGTGTATACCTTTAATCCCACACCTAGTCGACACACGCTTTAGGTTTACATTGTATATGAAAGTTATGAATTAAACCTATGACCCTTGTTCCTTTTATAAAGTAAGAATTAGGGTTTCCAAGAGATAATAATGAGTAAACATGTATATCTTCTATTTAGATAACTATATACTGAATATATCATAAATAATATACTCAATATATTTCCTAATTAGAAGATTCTTTTAGCCTGTAGACATCCACCAGCGTCCAAAATACATGTGTCAGCGTCTAGCTTTCACATTTCAGCGTCTTTGGAACAAGCGTCTTGTTCTTCATTTTGAGTTTCTGCCACATCAACTTTTAGACCCAACAATCTTCCCTTAGTTGATGTCGGAAAAACTCTTTATGTATCTCTTGTAAATGGTACATCATCTTCAAATTGCTTCCCCTCAAGTATAGCATGCATATCTTCCCCTTTTTGTCACATCAAATAGGGAAGGAAACAATGTATGCAATCGAAGATTCTCCAAATATAGGCTCCATGTAATGATTTTGAAGAAAAATAACTATAATATTCTTGATGTAGAAGTAGAGTAACCCAAACCTATGTTCCATGTCTTGTACTATTCACGTGACGTCGAACTTATACCAATAGAGAAAAATATAAGTAGACCTCGATCCCATTGTCAAAATCCTCATCCTTTGTGAGACATTGAGCACGATAATGTAACTCCTTTAGTGATAGCAATAGTCTTTTTGCTAGATTTGACAAGTCTTCGTCACCAACCATATAAGCACAAACAAGTTATTGTTAAGGTCAATGACTGATGTCCACAACTTTAACAATATGATAAAACACAAACTCGCAAAAATACACTTCAAGCATCAATTTTACCATAAGAATTTTTCCCCTTAAGCCAACACCTCTTCATGATGAGTCTTAATGAAACAATATCTTCATATGTAAAAGCCATTATGGATAACTCTTTCACAAGGCTACCCCGATTACATAAGAAATATTACTCTAATAAATTACTTCACGAATTTTTGTTAACTCACGTTAAAATCATTGATCCCTTTAAAACTATCTGGTCCATTAATATCAAAACGATATTCTGAATAAAATAGAGATTCCATGTACCTTCGTGTGTAAGTACCTTGTTTTGTGTGCCAAAAGCTTGCCAATTTTCCAAACAGCAGTAATTCCTTTGTCATCTAAGATCTTTCACTGTCCAATATCTTTACCAAATGTTTTGTCCAATATCGGACAATACTTGTCAGTGCCTTAGACAACATATCTCGGACAACACTAAGTTTTTCTGTCAGCGCCTACATACTACTATATAGCGCCAAGTTTACACTCGTCAGTGCCTGGCCATCAGCGTCTTATCCATGCCTTGTTAGCGCCAATGACAACCACTGACACCTATATCTATCAACATCTAGATAACACACGTCAGCGGCTAATCGATCTAGGGTTTTACAAACCCTAAATCATGATTTTATGTAAAGATCATATTCTGCAGCGAACTTCAACATCGGATATCTTCTTCATGAGAGCTCAGATCGAAGATCCATTCGGTGAGATCCTAGACATAAGTGCCAAGAACCAACAACAAAAAATTTCAAGATGATCCAACGGTTAACGAAGGAGAAATCGCGTTTTTACTATTATTGTTCACAGAAAAAAACATATGACCATTGCTGACTTCGACGCTTAATAACTTTTTCTTGGGGATAGATCTTGACAATCCCTCCGGTGGATATCTAGATATATGTGTGTAGAACTGTAACACCCCCACAATTGCTATGCGCAGCGGAACTACAACAATGGGTGCTACACAGTATTCATTGCACACAAGGTATATCAAACGACGCTAAAAAGACGTCAACTTAAAACTTGAATTTAAAATTGTCAGATGATACATGTCCACGGTTTTTCCAACCCCAATTTGGTACAACAGAGTTTAGCGTTTTCGGTCCCGATGAATCTCAACCCAAAAATTTCAGTTTACAACAACATGACATTAAACTTAAAAATTGTTTAAGTAGAAAAGGAGGGAAAAACAAGCGGACTCCAAGCCATACACACAACGTCCATCCCATGCATGCTCCATCCTACACCTCAGCGGTTACCTGAAACACATGCCAAAATTTTGGTCAACGAAAACGTTGAGTGGAATTCATAGGTTTTACAATCCATTTGAACGTATATATAATAAAAACCATTCGTGATCATTTATAGTCTTGTCGATCAAACAAACTATAATCAGGATACTGACAATTGTGTTTAAGCTCATGACACTAATCCGTTAACTCAATCACCCGCGTAATAAATACCGGCGTGATTTAGATGAAACCAGTGCCCCTTCTAAAGGCATCAGTTGCAATTATACCTTATTTCTCATACAAAATAATCTACCGCAGAACTTACTAAAAGTACAGCTTCTCGGCTAGCATTGGGTCGTTAACCCCGTAGTACTACAAATTGCATAAGCGGCTATTTCCCCCTACTCGAGGGCAGGACAATAGTTAATAGTTCATGATTTTAGGGACTTTTGCAACTTTGGTACTCAACACAATTTCTAAGGCAACTTTCGGGTCTAACAATCATTCATGATATACGTTCCTTTTAAAAACTAGCATGCATTTCCCTCGCGGGTAAAACAATTTGAAATAAATATAAGCGAGGCTATAAATTCACACCTTATATCTTAAGTAGTCGGTAGTTCGAGGGATGATCACTGACGACGAAACGGATGCCCGGTTAAATCAACACCTATCACAAATAACGCGTAATGAGTATTCTCATTTTAAATACTTACGGTACTGTATAAAATACATATTTACTAGTCACTTAGGACAAGTATAACTCACGCCAAAAACAAAATAACAAGTATCACTCATTTTATACCATTCGTTCTCATTACTTACGTTGTCCATTTTTACTCATTCTCGTCGGTACTCGACTAAAGTACGGGCTGTTTTACCTTATTTAACCACACTTATAAAATTTGACAAAATTCTCAAAAATCCTATAAGACCTGTAGATGACATGTTTTTAAGCCCAATAAAAGTTTTTACTTTTACGACCCGTTACTCGACGCTTTTCTACGACTACATTTTACGGGCTGAAATTGCACTTCGACCAATTTTGACCTCTTTGACCTATATGAAAAGTACCTTTGACTTCTTTGACACCTAAGTCAACATATAGACTCATTTGTACAGGTTAGGGACCAAATTTTTGACCCTTGACCATTTACCAATTTATACTTGTGACCCTCGGGATTTGACTAAAACTTTACACAAATTCGGATTATGAAAGTCCTCGTCTCCCGGTACTCGATCTTTAAAACGTCATAACTTTTAGCTCGTTTTGAGTCACGGGCTCTACCTTATACCAAATTAAAGACAAAGAGACCCTCTATAACTACATTTAGTTTTTAAGACCTGGAACAAAAATCATTTTTATGAAATGGACCTAAAGTTTCTGCCTAAAAATGACTACTCCAAAAACACACTTAGACTCGATTCCAAACCTTCTAACCACCTCTAGGCAACATCCTAAGCCTCCCTAAACATATCCAAACACCAATAATCAGTCCTACCCCTATTGATCAACCAATCTCAAAATCAAAATCAAAGAAATTAAACATGCAACCCATTAAACCTATGTAAATCATCACTAAATACATAACCAAACACTAGGATAAGCTCAAATTTCAACAACCACCATGGCTCCCCAAACACCCCTATTGCCGTGGGGTTTGGGTGACCCAATCACCACAACCAAATTGATTTTGGTGGGTTTTCTTGGTGTTTATGCTTCCATAACTCATAAATTAAACATGCATTACAACATTTAGCCACAAAAACGAATTTGGATCATCATAAAAATTTTTGGAAAATTTATGTTAGTGCATGTGGGATTTAAGCACATAGAAATGTAGGGAATGACCAAATTAGATGTGGTCTAACCTTAGTTTTTATGAAAATCAAGTGAAAAAAGTTTTTGATGGATTTCTTGGTGGTTTGGGGGTGTCCGTCGGCTATGGGAGCAAGAGAGGGAGAGAGTGTTTAATTTTTGGGTGATGTGTTCTATGTGTTTGTGTGTGTGTCCATTTTGGGCTTTTTGGTGGATTGGGAGGGACCTAATTGCAATATTTGATTTCTTTTGGCCTTAAGTTGAAAACGTCCTCAAAATTTTGCGGGTTCGACCCATTTGCCAATTTTGAAAATTTTACGGGAGTCGGAAATCATCCCGAACACTCTAAAATATTTTTGGGATACTTTAAATGTACTCGGAAGGCTATAAAACTCACCCGACTCAACTTAACACAAACCGTAAGTAAAATTCTCGAAAAATTACATTATCGATAAATCGTCAATAATTATATAAAATTGGGCATCCCTCGGGATCGTAATCGTCATCGTCCTTCTTAAATCGTCAAACGTAAAAATTATAACCTCGAACATCGGCTTTAACCAAAATACTTATAAATATAGAAATTAAAATTTATTAAAAATTTCAAAAATTAGCGTAATTTAGGGTAACGTTAATGACCTCGATTCTAGGGTGTCACATCCACCCCTCCTTAAAGAGAGCGACGTCCCGGCGCTCGCCTCTTCTTGTACTCACATTTCGTTCTACTGGAACAGATGAGGATACCTTTCCTTGAAAAAGTCCTCACGTTCCCAGGTGTATTCCGGTCCACGCTTAGAATTCCATCGGACCTTCACAATAGGAATCCTACTACGCTTCAACCGCTTGACCTCCCGGTCCATAATTTCCACAGGTTCTTCCACAAAGTGCATTTTGTCGTCCAGTCGAATCTCGTCCAAAGGAATCACCAATTCCTTATCCGCCAAACTCTTCTTCAGGTTCGATACGTGAAACGTGTCGTGAATAGCACTAAGCTCGGTCGGCAATTCTAACTTGTACGCTACTGGTCCAATTCGTTCAACGATCTTAAACGGTCCAATATACCTTGGACTCAACTTTCCTTTCTTCCCAAAACGAATTACACCCTTCCACGGCGATACCTTGAGCATAACCATATCCCCAACTTCAAACTCCAACGGTTTCCTTCGGTTATCGGCATAACTCTTCTGTCGGCTTCTCGCAGCAAGTAGTCGGTTCTTGATCTGCACAATCTTCTCTGTCGTTTCTAAAACCATTTCGGGTCCAGTCAATTGACTTTCCCCTACTTCACTCCAACACACGGGCGATCTACACTTCCTTCCATACAATGCTTCGAACGGTGATGCCTTGATACTCGCATGATAACTATTGTTATATGAAAATTCCACTAGAGGCAAGTGGCGTTCCCAACTTCCTCCAAAATCAATCACGCATGCTCGGAGCATGTTCTCCATCGTTTGAATAGTTCGTTCACTCTGGCCGTCAGTTTCCGGGTGATAAGCCGTGCTTAAACTCAGTTCAGTGCCCATCGCACGTTGAAGCGATTTCCAAAATTCCGACGTAAATCTACTATCGCGATCCGAAATGATCGATAACGGCACTCCGTGTCTACAGACGATCTCCTTCACGTACACGCTGGCGAGTTTTTCCATGCTGTCCGTCTTCTTCATAGGTAAGAAATGAGCAGATTTCGTCAACCTATCCACAATTACCCATATCATATCACATCCACTAGGAGTTCTAGGTAAACCCGTCACGAAATCCATAGCGATTTTCTCCCATTTCCATTCTGGGATTTCTGGTTGTACCAACAATCCAGATGGTTTCTTATGTTCTGCCTGAACCTTCGCGCAAGTCAAACACTTACTAACGTAACGAGCAATATCCGCCTTCATATTCGGCCACCAATAGACTTTCTTCAGGTCGTGATATATTTTGTCCGATCCAGGATGTATCGAATACTTCGACTTATGCGACTCATTCATAACCAATTCTCGAACTCCAGGCTTTCCTTCCTCAGATGAACACAATGGTAACCAAATTCGATTCTCAAAATATCTCAGTCCGTCTGACCTAATCACGAAGAGAGGTTTCAACATTCGTCCCAAGTTCTCGGCTTCAACATTTCCTTTCATTAATCCTCTCTCCTGAGCCTTCAGTATAGTTTTGGTTAAGTCAACGCTCTCAGTCATCACTAAAGCTCTAACCCTCAAAGGTTTCTCCCGTTCCTTCCTACTTAGTGCATCCGCTACAACATTCGCCTTCCCAGGGTGGTAGCGAATTTCGCAGTCATAATCACTCAGTAGTTCAACCCATCGTCTTTGTCGCATATTCAACTCCTTTTGATCTAAAATGTGCTGCAAACTCTTGTGGTCAGTGAATACAACACACTTTGTCCCATACAGATAGTGTCTCCACAACTTCAACGCAAAAACTACAGCTCCTAATTCCAAATCGTGCGTCGTGTAGTTCTCCTCATTCTTCCTTAGTTGCCTCGACGCGTAAGCTATCACCTTTTCACGTTGCATTAATACCGCTCCATAACCCTTACGAGACGCATCACAATACACTACGAAGTCTTCGGTTCCTTCAGGCAATGATAAAATCGGTGCGGAACATAACTTATCCTTGAGCGTTTTGAAAGCAAGTTCTTCCTCAATTCCCCATTCATACACCCTATTCTTTTCGGTAAGTCGCGTCAATGGTTTCGCAATCAACGAAAATCCTTCAATAAACCTTCGATAATACCCCGCTAAACCCAGAAATTGTCGAACTTCAGTCGGCGTCGTCGGTGCTGACCATTCCCTGATCGCTTCGACCTTAGCAGGATCTACACGAACTCCCTCACTATCAATCACATGACCTAGAAACTGCACTGATTCCAACCAAAACTCACACTTAGAGAATTTTGCATACAGCTTCTCCTTCCTTAATAATTCCAAAATCTTTCTCAGGTGCTTCTCGTGCTCCTCCTTACTTTTAGAGTAAATAAGTATATCGTCGATGAAAACAATAACAAACTTATCTAGATACGGCTTGCACACGCGATTCATAAGATCCATGAATACAGCAGGTGCGTTCGTCAACCCAAACGGCATCACTCGAAATTCAAAGTGTCCATACCGCGTACGAAAGGCAGTTACAGGTATATCTTCCTCTCTTACACGCAGTTGATGATACCCTGATCTTAAATCGATCTTTGAGTATACACTGGAACCTTGCAATTGATCGAATAAATCATCAATCCTCGGCAATGGGTACCGATTCTTAACCGTCAGCTTATTGAGTTCCCTATAGTCGATACACATCCTAAACGAACCATCTTTCTTCTTTACGAACAACACTGGCGCTCCCCAAGGTGATGAGCTCGGCCTAATAAATCCTTTGTCCATCAATTCCTTCAATTGATCCGCTAACTCCTTTAACTCAGATGGTGCTAAGCGATAAGGTGCACGTGCAACCGGCGCAGCTCCTGGCACTAAATCAATTCGAAACTCGACCTCACGGGTAGGCGGTAAACCTGGCAACTCGTCTGGAAAAACGTCCGGATACTCGCGAATAACTGGTACCTCTTCGATCCTCGCCTCTACATCACCATCGCTCGAAACTTGTGCCAAAAACACATCGCATCCGCTCTCTACGTACTTCATCATTTTCAAACACGAAATCACCTTCAAACGAGAAGTGCATTCGTCTCCCTTTACCGTCAAAACCCTATCCCTCAACGGAATCTGAACCAATCTCTCACCGCAGACGATCATAGCACTGTGCGCCATTAGCCAATCCATTCCCACAATCACGTCAAACGATCCTAGCTCTATAGGCATCAAGTCGATTTTAAAAGCGTAATTTCCTAACTTCAAGGTACACCCTTTTAGTATAGAATTCGTACTAACAATTTTTCCATCGGCTAACTCAACATTATAACTAGTCGCTAACAACACCGGTTCTCTATCAATATGACGACTAAATCTAATGTCTACAAAACTCTTGTCGGAGCCAGAATCAAATAAAATACTAGCATAACAAGCGTCTAGCAAAAACGTACCGGTAACCACATTGGGACCCTGTGGTTTATCAGCCGTTCCCACTTGATACACAGCAGCCGCATTGTTACCTCCCCGCCTGTTTCCTGCCTTCGGGCAATTCGCTTGCACATGACCCCTTTCTCCACAACCATAACATCCCCTCATCCTGATAGCATTAGCCCCAGTGGCTACTCCTCCCGTTCGACAACCAGATGTCCTATGACCTGCTTTCCCACACTTGCCGCATGTAGGCGGGCAATTTCCAACATGATACAAGTTGCACTTACCACAATGGGGATTCACTTTCACACCTCTAGGGTTCGTCACTGCCCTCATCCCTTCGTTCCTTCTCTGATTAAACTGCTGATTACGGTTCGGCCCATGGTTGTTTCGATTTCCACCTCGGTTCTGGCCTTGGGATTGATTACTTTGTGCCGCTTCCCATTTCCTCTTGTTGCCTTCAGCAATGTAGTTCTGCTTGTCCTGAAGCTTGACGTCCATCAAAGCGTGAGCCATTTGAACCGCTTCATCAAACGTTCCAGGTTTTGACGAAGTTGTTTTACCTTTGATATTGCTGGATAAACCCTTAATATACTGCTTCATTTTCTTGGCATCATTGGCAAAAATATCCGGGCACAAAAGGCTTAATTCGTTGAATCTCCTAGTGTAGGCAGCTATATCGTTGTTCTTCAAGGTCAAGTGCCTCAATTCGTCCTCCAATTGCCCCAATTCCTCCTCTGGGCAAAACTTCTTAGTCAACAAAGCTTTTGTCGCATTCCACGTCCTTGCATTCGCTACAGCCAATCCAACCGTAGCTACCTGAGTATTCCACCAACTTAACGCATCATCAAGAAACGTGGCCGCTGCAAACTTTACTTTATCCGCTTCTGCACAACCACTGATTTCGAACGTACTTTCAACCTTTTCCAACCATCGTCTAAGTTCTAAAGCTCCACCCGTTCCACGGAACTGCGTGGGACCGCACTTCATAAAGCTAGAATAGGTACACACTCTCGGGGCTTGCTGTCTCCCCGCGTTCCTTCCCTGGTCCTGATTTCTCCCGGCTCGGTCCGCTTCCAACGCATTTGCTATAGCTTCCTGAATCATGGTGTTAACACGATCGGCGGTCAACTTTGGAGGCATGGTGTTATCGAATATCTCTTTCTGCAAGACAAGGAAAATAGAAAAACAATGTAAGTATACATATCAAGTTTCCCAGACATAATATACATACAACGACACATCACTACGGAGTTACTAATATTCATCAATTCACATCACAAAAGATCAAATTTAAGACATATCACAGATCATGAAAGGTAACATAGATTGTATTGATAATTAACCAAAATCGTGACAAGTATTGCCACTACAATCGTTCACCATAAAACTTCAAGTACTTGAGTTTCTCGTCATAATACCATCATACAAAGGTCTAAAATAGTTCTATTACAATGATCAAAGAAAATACAAAACAAGTAACTAGGCATGTGGTGATCCACACGGCCTCTTGGATGGCGGCTCGTCGTCGTCTTCCTCGGTTTCCTCATCACTATCGTCCTCATCCACATCATCCATTTTTCTTTTTCCTTTCTCATCCGGCCCACATTCCGTTTCCTTTTTCGTCCCTGATGTGGATCCACACTCAATCGCTACCTGACTTCCCACCGTAATACAAGCACCTCCAGTAGGCGGCTGAATCATGAAGTCGTTCGCCTCCATCTCCAAATCGTCCACGAATCTCCAATCCGGGGGCAATGACGCTCTAACCCGATGCTCCCAACTCTGCATCCTCGACAACCTCACTTGATCCTCCCTAACACGGTCAAGACTAGCACTTAAATTTGCAACCATTGATCTTAAACTGTTGATGTCACTTTTATTTACATTCCCATCATACTCAACTCTTGCAGTCCTTTCCAACAGTCTTTGGTGTTCCCTTTCAGTCTTATCAAACTTCTTAATTACCCTAGTCTCGACTACAAACCGCTCATACATCAACCTTTCCATCCTCCCCAAACGACCTGCGGGATCCCAATAGTGTCTCGGTCTCGGAAAGTAGACCCTTGCAATATTCTCATGAATCGATGGCGACTTGGATGATTTACTGGACTCTCCACTGTTCCCATCACTTACTCTAACCAATCCTGGCACTGTTCTCAAATAATCCTTACAATTGTCCATTGGGCGATTAAAGGGTTGCTGCTCATAACGACCGGTCGGTGGTACTTCATAACCCTTCGGCGAATTCGGGGATTGAAACAAATCGGGTTCGGTCTGGCCTACGGCATCCTCGGGAATGCCATCATCCATTAGCTCCTCGGGTTCTTCTTCAGAATCCTCACTCTCGTCACTACTCATGCTGAAATTATCCACCTCACTTTCGTCATTGTCGTTTTCCGGCCCTATTTCGTCTTCTGGAGCGATCCATCCATTATCATTGTCCGGCGGGTTCGGAGGAAACGGTCCCCCTTCGTGACCTACGACGTAATCGTTTCCGTTATCGTTAGGCGGTACCTCGGCCATTCCTGCAATAACAGCGAATTTCGGAGGGTACATAAGTAATTATACAATAATTATAAATACATGCATGCAAATGCAATGCAAAGGTGGTACATATGCCCGAAATGTAATAATATGATGCTCATGCATGATTAATACAAAAATTACGATGTCGGATATTTCACGTAAAATTCAACGTCTACATATAGTAATTCCATACTTACGTAATAATTACCCACATATATACTTTACTCAAAAGTATACGTCAAATGCCATAAATACAACAATAAATCTTACCGGAGCCATGCAGGATAGTTGTGTGTGCTTGGACCATTTTCTTACGACACCAAAAGTTATAGTTTAGGATTTTCAAAAACGACCTAGTTCTCTATAACTCGTGGCTCTGATTACCAATCTGTAACACCCCCACAATTGCTATGCGCAGCGAAACTACAACAATGGGTGCTACACAGTATTCATTGCACACAAGGTATATCAAACGACGCTAAAAAGACGTCAACTTAAAACTTGAATTTAAAATTGTCAGATGATACATGTCCACGGTTTTTCCAACCCCAATTTGGTACAACAGAGTTTAGCGTTTTCGGTCCCCATGAATCTCAACCCAAAAATTTCAGTTTACAACAACATGACATTAAACTTAAAAATTGTTTAAGTAGAAAAGGAGGGAAAAACAAGCGGACTCCAAGCCATACACACAACGTCCATCCCATGCATGCTCCATCCTACACCTCAGCGGTTACCTGAAACACATGCCAAAATTTTGGTCAACGAAAACGTTGAGTGGAATTCATAGGTTTTACAATCCATTTGAACGTATATATAATAAAAACCATTCGTGATCATTTATAGTCTTGTCGATCAAACAAACTATAATCAGGATACTGACAATTGTGTTTAAGCTCATGACACTAATCCGTTAACTCAATCACCCGCGTAATAAATACCGGCGTGATTTAGATGAAACCAGTGCCCCTTCTAAAGGCATCAGTTGCAATTATACCTTATTTCTCATACAAAATAATCTACCGCAGAACTTACTAAAAGTACAGCTTCTCGGCTAGCATTGGGTCGTTAACCCCGTAGTACTACAAATTGCATAAGCGGCTATTTCCCCCTACTCGAGGGCAGGACAATAGTTAATAGTTCATGATTTTAGGGACTTTTGCAACTTTGGTACTCAACACAATTTCTAAGGCAACTTTCGGGTCTAACAATCATTCATGATATACGTTCCTTTTAAAAACTAGCATGCATTTCCCTCGCGGGTAAAACAATTTGAAATAAATATAAGCGAGGCTATAAATTCACACCTTATATCTTAAGTAGTCGGTAGTTCGAGGGATGATCACTGACGACGAAACGGATGCCCGGTTAAATCAACACCTATCACAAATAACGCGTAATGAGTATTCTCATTTTAAATACTTACGGTACTGTATAAAATACATATTTACTAGTCACTTAGGACAAGTATAACTCACGCCAAAAATAAAATAACAAGTATCACTCATTTTATACCATTCGTTCTTATTACTTACGTTGTCCATTTTTACTCATTCTCGCCGGTACTCGACTAAAGTACGGGCTGTTTTACCTTATTTAACCACACTTATAAAATTTGACAAAATTCTCAAAAATCCTATAAGACCTGTAGATGACATGTTTTTAAGCCCAATAAAAGTTTTTACTTTTACGACCCGTTACTCGACGCTTTTCTACGACTACATTTTACGGGCTGAAATTGCACTTCGACCAATTTTGACCTCTTTGACCTATATGAAAAGTACCTTTGACTTCTTTGACACCTAAGTCAACATATAGACTCATTTGTACAGGTTAGGGACCAAATTTTTGACCCTTGACCATTTACCAATTTATACTTGTGACCCTCGGGATTTGACTAAAACTTTACACAAATTCGGATTATGAAAGTCCTCGTCTCCCGGTACTTGATCTTTAAAACGTCATAACTTTTAGCTCGTTTTGAGTCACGGGCTCTACCTTATACCAAATTAAAGACAAAGAGACCCTCTATAACTACATTTAGTTTTTAAGACCTGGAACAAAAATCATTTTTATGAAATGGACCTAAAGTTTCTGCCTAAAAATGACTACTCCAAAAACACACTTAGACTCGATTCCAAACCTTCTAACCACCTCTGGGCAACATCCTAAGCCTCCCTAAACATATCCAAACACCAATAATCAGTCCTACCCCTATTGATCAACCAATCTCAAAATCAAAATCAAAGAAATTAAACATGCAACCCATTAAACCTATGTAAATCATCACTAAATACATAACCAAACACTAGGATAAGCTCAAATTTCAACAACCACCATGGCTCCCCAAACACCCCTATTGCCGTGGGGTTTGGGTGACCCAATCACCACAACCAAATTGATTTTGGTGGGTTTTCTTGGTGTTTATGCTTCCATAACTCATAAATTAAACATGCATTACAACATTTAGCCACAAAAACGAATTTGGATCATCATAAAAAATTTTGGAAAATTTATGTTAGTGCATGTGGGATTTAAGCACATAGAAATGTAGGGAATGACCAAATTAGATGTGGTCTAACCTTAGTTTTTATGAAAATCAAGTGAAAAAAGTTTTTGATGGATTTCTTGGTGGTTTGGGGGTGTCCGTCGGCTATGGGAGCAAGAGAGGGAGAGAGTGTTTAATTTTTGGGTGATGTGTTCTATGTGTTTGTGTGTGTGTCCATTTTGGGCTTTTTGGTGGATTGGGAGGGACCTAATTGCAATATTTGATTTCTTTTGGCCTTAAGTTGAAAACGTCCTCAAAATTTTGCGGGTTCGACCCATTTGCCAATTTTGAAAATTTTACGGGAGTCGGAAATCATCCCGAACACTCCAAAATATTTTTGGGATACTTTAAATGTACTCGGAAGGCTATAAAACTCACCCAACTCAACTTAACACAAACCGTAAGTAAAATTCTCGAAAAATTACATTATCGATAAATCGTCAATAATTATATAAAATTGGGCATCCCTCGGGATCGTAATCGTCATCGTCCTTCTTAAATCGTCAAACGTAAAAATTATAACCTCGAACATCGGCTTTAACCAAAATACTTATAAATATAGAAATTAAAATTTATTAAAAATTTCAAAAATTAGCGTAATTTAGGGTAACGTTAATGACCTCGATTTTAGGGTGTCACAAGAACACACACAAAAAAAATTTCATGGCGATCCAACGGTTCAATAAAAAGTTATGGCCTTCTGAATATTGCTGCGCACACAAAATCGCCCAGAAAAACCCTAGACGGATTTTTCTTTTCTTCTCTAAACACGAACACCTTGTTGGTTCTAGCATCACGAGCCACGAGGCTCTGATACCAACTGTGGAAACCTAAGTTTCCTCGATCTTTTAGCAACTAGGAACGAATCTCATTCACTTGATTGAATCAAGGCGGAATAGAATGAAACACGTTTAACAAGGTGTTTAGGCACAAGAACACATGAAGAATTACTCAATTAGATTGCTCATTATGTAATAATGAACAATCACTAGGTGTGTATATATTTAATCCCACACCTAGTCGACACACGCTTTAGGTTTACATTGTATATGAAAGTTATGAATTAAACCTATGACTCTTGTTCTTTTTATAGAGTAAGAATTAGGGTTTACAAGAGATAATAATGAATAAACATGTATATCTTATATTTAGATAACTATATAATGAATATATCATAAATAATATACTGAATATATTTCCTAATTAGAAGATTCTATTAGCCCGTAGACATCCATCAGCGTCCAGAATACATGTGTCAGCGTCTAGCTTTCACATGTTAGCGTCTTTGGAACAAACGTCTTGTTTCTTCATTTTTATTTTCTGCCACATCAACTTTTAGACCCAACAGTAGTTCTGAATTTGACCTTGTTTATTAATGCTTGTGTTGTATCTCTTAAGTCCAGATAATAATGTGTCGATTTGGGATTTGTTTTGCCTTTTGTGTACGTCTATATGCGTGTTTAGTGAATTTGCACTAGATTATTAACAAATGTGTTTATTTAAGCTTATTTATGGGCTTATGAGCTTATGTTATTTCAGATTATGTTTTATAAGCATTTACACAGACTATCATATATGATACTCTTTGATGTCTGTTGTCATTGTGTGGATTTAGACATAATATAACTAGAATTAGTTTGAGTAACATAAATATAATGAAAGAGCATGGATAAAAATTTGTTGAGGCTATGGAATGAGCATTAGGCGAAGTTGAAGGCTTAACTTATGTTGTACTGATGTATCAAATATGATACATCTACTTATCATATATGATAGATATATCATATATGATATAGGGAGGTCTAAAATATGATAATATGATAATGTGCTTGAGAACAAATACAAGTAAGTCTATGATCTCCTGGTGGATAATTAAAAGTGAGTTGTGTATATATAATTATATTTGATAATCTGGATGAAATTTAGCTTTTGTAGGATAACATATTTGATAATCTGTTTGAAACTAAAAGCAAATCTTTCTATTTGTGTAGTGAAAGAAGTAACATAAAAAGCAATAATCATCAAACCAAAAGTGAGTTAAAAAAGACAATGTCAAGAAGTGGAACATGGAATTCCCGGCCAAAAGAACAAACAATGGCATGTGCATGAGATTACAAAAGACGAGTGTCAAGTTTGCAACCAAAGTGTTCATGCCTGGAATCAAAATCCATTGTTTTAACCATTTGACTTGTTTATATTTTAGTAATTTGTGTCTGATGTTGGAATGCTTTAACTTTGTAATGCTACTATATCATTGAGTTTTTGGTTGAATATGAAAATGGCGAAACATCTATGGATGTAATTTTTGGATAATATGCCTATTTTGTTGATGCTTTTATCATTTAAAGCATTTTTTTAACTTTTTATTAGTATCATACATGGTAGTGAAATATCATATATGATAATCCATGTAACTCTTAAATTCTGTCATATATATTATACTTAATTATCATATATGATACTAAAAAAAAGATTTATAGATTAAACAATGGGTCTGTTGAATTCATGATTAAAACAAAGAGTATGATGGATTCATGATTAACACTTGGTCAGTAAATAAAAAAGAATACTTTTTAAAAGTAACATATTTGATAATTCAAATGGAATGTATTTACCTATAATATCATATATGATAAACACTTATTTATAATCAAAAGATAAAAAACAAGAGAATGTGTTAAATTCATGATTAACACCAAAAGTATTCTTATTATTAAAACTAATCTTCTTCTTTTTTAATCAATTATTCTTCATTTTCAACGAAATCTACTTTTTCTTGAATAACTTCCTCCTGGGCCACGCCGAATTAATGTTGATATTTAAACATACGTGTGCACGTCTGATTGTTATGATGAGTACTGATAACGACCTAATTATACATATTCAACCTATCATTATAATGCCACTTTGTAGTATAAATAAGAGCTTCCGATACTTAATATGTTTTGTTTTATATGCAGATGTAAAGTATGAAGGAGCAAAGTGAAGATATACAAAGAAGGGGCCTCAATATGCAATAAAGTCAAAGTTATTAAAAGAAGATTCTGAATCGCCCAGAAGTGCGGCGCACAAAGTTATAAGTGCGGCGCACATTCGCATCTCCAAAGTGCGGCGCACTTGAGGAGTAGTGCGGCGCACATTTGACCCCAGACAACACTATAAATAGAGGCCATTTCCATCCATTTTACACACACCTATCTCTCTCTCAATACTCCATAGCTCGAGTATTTTAGTCTTTCTAGTAAATTTTCAGTATTATCCACTTTTGGGAGATACTTGTAACGAGAGTAATCCACTCTTCGATTCTTGAAGGAACGATACAATAGTGACACTTGTGTACTCGTTTATTCAATCCAATCTAAGTATGATGTTCTCTTACTCTTTTCCAATTGTTACATTGATTACTATGTTAGGCTAAGCTATTTGTGACTATATGGGTATGTGAATATAATTAGTGATGATGCTATGATATGATCCTTTATAAATGATTTCAAGCTAATGTTGTAGAACCATTTTACCTCCTAGTTCTACAAACCATATTTTATCTAAGTTGATTTGTTACGATAGTTTGGCGTTAAGAAACGCAAATTGTTATAATAATTTTTCTAGAACTTGTCTATGGTCATGAATCTTTGGTTGGAGAAATCCGCTTAGAAACTTGATAAAATATTGAACTCGTTGGCAACTTGTTTTGAGCTTAATCGCTTAAATAAACATAAGTCTTGAATCAACCCAAGTAAATTGTGTAAACGCCATTTTGACGAAAAAGGATTATCACACTTTACCTACATAAACATATCTCGATCATTATTATCATCATCACGAACTTATACGAACTATCTCATATTAGTCATATTTGTTATTATTGATATTACTTCAACCATTTATTTCTTCAATTGTTATCTTGATTACCAAAACGAAACTAAGTCTCAGCGAACAATCATGGCTTACCACTACAAAGCTATATTACGAACGAAAGGGTATACTTGCCCGTGTTTGTCTTCCAGTCCCTTGTTTTGTCTAAACCTTGTAATATAAATTTAAGACTTGCAAACGAACATCAAGTTTTTGGCGCTGTTGCCGGGGACTTATAATCCTGTTTTGTAACCAAATTAGTATAATCCTTGAAGAAATTGAACCATTGCTACTCATTTAAACCCAAAATTGTTTTTTCTCCAGTACAGAAAGTACGCCGCACAAACCAAAAAGTGTGTCGCACTTCCTGTAACGAACCTAAGTGCGCCGCACAAAACCAAAAGTGCGCCGCACATTTCTACTGAAAACACCAAAAACCTTATTGGATGCACACCCGTTCATCCGGAACACCACCAACATCAACGTTACCTGAACCTGAACGTACCCTTAACCGAAGGCTACGTAGACTCCATCGCCGTGTACCTTTATCTAGGAGACACGAACAAACTCAACCTCGTATAATTAACCAACATTTTGACAATCTTTCACAAATCCTATTTCTCACCAAACTCATCAACCGTTACGATCCAATGTCGGACACTGATGATGACCTATGTGGTCAGCCGATAGAGTTGTCACACCAACTCCTGGCTCTGCAATCGTTTTACCTGAAATTGCAAACAGTTTTGCAATCAAAGGGAACCACTTAACCCTTGTTAAAAATAACCAATTTGATGGTCGAATCAAAACCGATCCTCACAAACACATCCAGGAATTCAACGGAATTAGTAAAATGTTTAACTATGGAGAAGGACAAGCCGAAGCCGTCCAACTCATGATGTTTCCATCATCCCTGACTAGAGAAGCCAAGTCATGGCTCGATAAACGTAACGAGGGAACCATTAGAACATTGGAAGGTCTTAGAACTGCTTTCATTAGTCGATTCTTTCCTCCTGCCCTATTTGAAAAACTCCTTGGATAAATCTGAAGCTTTTCTCAACAAGAACGAGAAACTCTCACTGACGCATGGTTAAGAATGAAATAACTACTCAGAAATCGCCATGGTCATGGACTTAAGAAAGAAGGAATAATCAAAATTTTCTATCATGGTCTTGACGATGTTACCCAAGATGCATTGAACGCCACAGCGGGCATAATTTTCCTTTACAAAACCCCTAACCAAGCTTACCAATTATTGGATAACAAAGTCCTAATTAAGCTTGATTGGTCCAAAAATCACAAAAACAAAAACTCGTGAAAAACCGTAGCTTTTGCTGAAGGAAGCAACAACCCAACCGACACCGAGAAAATTATGGCTCGAATGGATGCCATGTCTCTTAAGATTGAAGAGATTAAACACAAAACCTGCAAACACTATGGAGGAAACCATCCTTCTAGTGAATGTGATGACGATGACACACCCATGACGAAGGAATAAGAAGCCAACTTTATGAATACCTTTCATCGAACTCGATTTTATAACGATTATCATAATCGCGACCGCGATAATTGGAGATCAAATGATAAACCAAGTTATGATCAAGACGACAAGAAACTCACTCAAACCAAAGACAAAAACAACCTCGAAAGCAAAATCGACAACTTTATAGAATCTCAAAGAAAAACCAACATTTTTGTTCGAGAAACATTCACTGACTTCAAAACCAAGTTCGAAACCACAACCAAAAACCACCAAGCTTCCATTCAAAACGTTGAAGCTAAATTTGATCGTTTGGCCGATAAACAATCGAATCGCGCTTCTGGTTCTTTACCAAGCAATACCTACCCAAATCCCAAGAACAACAACAAATATCAACCCCCACAAGCTCATAACGAGTAAGTGAATGCCGTATTCACGCGGAGCGGATTATCTTACGAATCACCTACCAAACCTACTCAAGATACACCCATCAAAATTCCATTCGATAGTGATAATGAAGATGAAGCCCAACCAACCCATACCAAACCAACACCCAAACCATATAAACCAAAAGTACCATATCCACAACGCTTACGCAAGCAAAAGATGCAAGCTAAGTATGGTAAATTCCTCGACATAATACAAGAAGTTAGAATTAACATGCCTTTACTCGATGTTCTGGCTGGAATGCCAAATTATGGCAAATTTATCAAAGAACTTATCAAGAGCAAGCATAAGTTTGAAGAAGTCTCTTTCAACTTTTCTAAACGATGAATGTTCTGCCATTATCCAAAACAAAGTACCACCAAAACTGGGAGATCCTGGAAGTTTCCTAATCCTATATACTTTTCCGCACTCATACTCTTGCAACGCCTTGGCCGATCTTGGCGCAAGTATCAACCTCATGCCATACTCTTTGTATGCTAAACTCTCTAAAAACGTTTTAAAACCCACAAAAATGAGCGTTCGACTCGCGGACCTTTCTTTCCAATACCCAATGGGGATAGCTGAGAAGATGCTCATAGAAGTCGGAATTTTTTTTTTCTGTTGACTTTGTAATCTTAGAAATGGAAGAAGATAGCAAGGTATCCCTTATCCTTGGTAGACCTTTCCTACACACAGCTGATGCTATAATTAAAGTAAAGCAAAAACAACTCAACCTTGGAGTTGGAGAAGATAGAATTTCTTTCTCTATCGACGAAGCTATGAAACACCCGTACTCTAATGACGATACTTGTTTTAGTATCGATGTCGTTGAAGAAATCTTTGAAGCCGATTTTGACGATCTTCTTGACGAAGGATGCGAAATTTTGCATTGTCTCGAAGGTACTATAATCGAAGAAGATCTTTTTGCTAAATTTGATGCTTTCATAGCCGACCATACTGATGATGAACCAATCATAAAAATCGAAGAAGAAATCGAAACCCTATTTAAAACCATAACTTTCAAAACCGATTTCAAAGTTAAGAAATCTGTTGAAGAACCTCCTATAGATTTAGAACTTAAACCTCTTCCTAAACATCTGTAATATGCGTTTCTTCATGAAGAAAAATTACTCCCTGTAATTATCTCATCCCAACTTTCGGAAGAACACAAAGACGATCTAATTGACATTCTCAAGAAGCACAAACAAGCCTTTGCTTCGAAAACTTCTGACATTCCTTGCATATGTCCATCGTTCTGTAAACACAAAATCCAACTTTTGGATAACAAGAAATCAATTGTTGAAAAACAACGAAGATTAAATCCTAACATGAAGGATGTTGTTAAAAAAGAAATCCTTAAACTCTTAGACTCTGGAATAATCTACCAAATCGCCGATAGCCCATGAGTTAGTCCTATTCATTGTGTACCTAAAAAGGGAGGTATCACTATAGTAACTAACAAAAAAAACGAATTAGTACCAACACGAACCATCACCGGATGGCTAGTTTGTATTGATTATCGAAAACTAAATGATGCAACCGCGAAAAATCATTTCCCTTTACCCTTTATGGATCAAATGTTAGAAAGACTCGCAGGAAATGAATACTTTTGTTTCCTCGATGGTTTTTCTGGTTACTTTCAAATCCCAATCGACCCTATGGATCAAGAGAAAACTACGTTTACTTGTCCATTTGGAACTTACGCTTATAGGCGCATGCCTTTTGGCCTATGCAATGCACCTGCTACTTTTCAGAGGTGTATGATTGCAATCTTTCACGATATGATTGAAGAATCAGTCGAAGTCTTCATGGACGATTTCTCCGTCTTTGGAAATTATTTCGGCACATGTCTAAACAATCTCAATAAAATGTTAGCACGATGTGAAGAAGCAAATCTTGTGCTAAACTGGGAAAAATGTCACTTTATGGTTGAAGAAGGAATTGTGCTTGGACACAAAGTGTCTAGAGCTGGCCTTGAAGTTGACAAAGCAAAAATAGACGTAATCGCAAAACTCCCACCACCTACTAATGTTAGAGGCATTAGAAGTTTCTTAGGTCATGCCGGTTTTTACCGACGATTTATCAAAGACTTTGCGAAAATCGCAAGACCTTTAACTCAACTTCTAGAAAAAGAAAGAACGTTCGATTTTACCGACGAATGTTATTCAGCATTCAAAATACTTAAAGAAAAACTTACATGTACACCCATTATCACAAGCCATAATTGGAACCTTCCATTTGTGCTTATGTGCGATGCTAGTGAACATGCCCTTGGAGCCGTCCTTGGACAAAAAGATGGTAAACAATTTCATCACATCTATTTTGCAAGTATAACTCTTAACGCAGCCCAACAAATTTATACAATTACGGAAAAAGAACTCATGGCTGTAGTTTACGCGTTTGTCAAATTTCATTCCTACCTCGTGTTGTCAAAAACGATAGTTTACACCGATCATTCAGCTTTGAAATACTTGTTCAAAAAGCAAGACGCCAAACCTCGTCTAATACGATGGATATTGCTTTTAAAAGAATTTGATTTGGAAATTAAAGATAAAAGAGGAGCTGAAAATGTTGTTGCCGATCATTTATCTCGCATAGTGAATGATGATTCTAGTGATGATGAAATCAACGATTTTCCCGATGAGCATATAATGCAAGTAAGTACTAACAAAAACCATGGTTCACAGACTTTGCAAACTACTTGGTTGTAGGTATTTTACGAAAGGGAACGACGCACCAACAAAATAAAAGATTTTTCTCTGAACTAAAAAATTACTTTTGGGACGATCCTTACTTATTTAGAATATGTCCTGATGGAATAATCCGACGTTTTATTTCCGGATTCGAATCTCGAAAAATTCTCGATGAATGTCACTACGGACCGACCGGAGGACATTACGCCGCGAACACCACCGCTAAAAAAGTTTTCGACGTTGGCTTTTATTGGCCAACTATTATGCGTGAAGCTCATACCTTAGTACGACTATGCGAAGCATGTCAAAGGACTGGAAATATTTCTAAAAGAGATGAAATGCCTCTAAAGAACATCCAAGTCTGCGAAATCTTTGACGTATGGGGTATCGACTTCATGGGACCATTTCCTAAATCTTACAAATGTGAATACATTTTAGTCGCCGTCGACTATGTATCGAAATGGGCCGAAGCTCAAGCTTTACAAACAAACGATGCCAGAGTTGATATCACATTCTTAATGAAATTATTATGTCGTTTTGGAATGCCAAAAGAACTAATAAGCGATAGAGGAACTCATTTCTGTAACAAACTCATGGAAAAAGTTATGAAAAGATATGGATTGAACCACCGATATTCCACATCTTACCACCCTCAAACGAGTGGCCAAGTTGAAAACACTAATAGAGCACTCAAACGAATACTTGAAAAGACTGTTCAAAACAACCCTGCTTGTTGGTCTAAAAAATTAGAAGATGCTCTATGGGCCTTTCGTACCGCATTCAAAACACCAACTAGAACCACACCGTACAAACTGTTGTATGGAAAGACATGCCATCTGCCTATAGAAATTGAACACCGTGCATATTGGGCACTTAAAAACTACAACCCAGATCTTATTGCAGCCGGTGAAAAACGTAACTTTCAACTTCACGAGTTAGATGAATTTCGACATCACGCTTATGAAAGTTCACGATTATATAAAGAACGAACCAAAGTTTGGCATGATCATAAATTACGACAAAGAAAAGAATTCAAAAAAGAAGACAAAGTACTTCTTTTTATCTCGAAATATAAATTCAAGCAACCTAAGCTTACTTCGAGATGGACTGGACCCTATCTAGTAAAACACCAATATCCATCCGGATATGTTGAATTACACTGTCTAAAAAATACCACCTTTATAGTTAATGGGCATAGACTTAAGCTCTATCATGAAGAAGAACACTGTAATGAAATCGAAGGAAAAGAAATTCCGTTCTTCTTAAAATAGATCCGAGTAGCCGAGTCTGGTTGAAGACTCTAAACTTAGCGCTATTCGGAAGGAAATCCGTATTTTATCCCCACCTTTCAACTTAAGTGTGGAGGAGGACCTGTAAATAAAAAAAACCGTCCTTTTATAGATTGCATGTGTTTTCTTTTGTTTTGTATCATGCAGGAAAATAGCAAATTGGAGCTCTAAGCCGGATTCATCTCTCGAAGTCCCGCGATTTTCTACTAAGCCCGGGAAGTTCTCGTTTCCCTTTGCATTTTTCCTATTTTTAATATTTTTATCAGTTATTACCTCGAGGACGATGTTCAACTTAAGTGTGGAGGAGGTGACAAATAGAAAAAATGAAATAATAAAAAAAATATAATAAAATTTCTCCACATGAAAATCTTTTTGGAAAATAATAAAAATATATATGTTTTGTAAATAAATAAGTTTTTAGCAAAGTGAAAATCTCATTGATTGACATTATAATTTAGCACAAAACCCATTTCCCAAATATGTGAGAAAAACTTAGCCTTATATTTCTCTATTTTGTGTGAAAGCCGATAATCTAGTATGCTTCAGAATTTGTGCTTGATCATCATTTACTAAACTGCAGTGAGGTTAATTTATATATATTTTCGAAAGGAAGCAAAATAAAATCACCCTTATATCATTTTAGTTAAGCTACACTGGCTTACTAAAATATGTGGCACTCATACGCATATGTTATATTATCCATTGTGCCAATATCCTTATATGTTATGCCTAACCACTTGTCAAGTTATAAAGTTTATGATGTTCTCTTAAAAAAATGTATGAAAAAGAATGAAAAATATAGTCAAGTATTCTAGTATAGTTTGTTCTATAACTTTGACAAAGGCATACAATTTTTGATCCTACACCCACATCATTTATCACGTTTTGCTTCTTTGAAAATTTATCTGGTGCTCACGCCGCAACGGTTATGTTTATGTGTCTTGTACAAACCTATGGTAGTTATCTATTATATGACCGAGCTAATTGAGTGTTACCTTACATTTACCCTTTTGTGAGTGACACTTGTGTGAACTTAAAATCCAAACACTATCCATGTGAGGTGCTAAAGTTATTTTGTCATTTGCTTCTGCTATTCATAAAAATTAATATTGAAATTGTTTTCTCGCTTTGATTGCTTGAGGGCAAGCAATAGCTAAGTGTGGAGGAATTTGATAACGACCTAATTATACATATTCAACCTATCATTATAATGCCACTTTTTAGTATAAATAAGAGCTTCCGATACTTAATATGTTGTGTTTTATATGCAGATGTAAAGTATGAAGGAGCAAAGTGAAGATATACAAAGAAGGGGCCTCAATATGAAATAAAGTCAAAGTTATTAAAAGAAGATTCTGAATGCCCAGAAGTGCGGCGCACAAAGTTATAAGTGTGGCACACATTCGCATCTCCAAAGGGCGGCGTACTTGAGGAGAAGTGTGGCGCACATTTGACCCCAGACAGCACTATAAATAGAGGACATTTCCATCCATTTTACACACACCTCTCTCTCTCAATACTTCATAGCTCGAGTATTTTAGTCTTTCTAGTAAATTTTCAGTATTATCCACTTTTGGGAGATACTTGTAACGAGAGTATTCCACTCTTCGATTCTTGGAGAACGATACAATCGTGACACTTGTGTACTCGTTTATTCAATCCAATCTAAGTATGATGTTCTCTTACTCTTTTCTAATTGTTACTTTGATTACTATGTTAGGCTAAACTATTTGTGACTATATGGGTATGTGAATATAATTAGTGATGATGCTATGATATGATCCTTTATAAATGATTTCAAGCTAATGTTGTAGAACCATTTTACCTCCTAGTTCTACAAACTATATTTTATCTAAGTTGATTTGTTACGATAGTTTGGCGTTGAGAAACGCAAATTGTTATAATAATTTTTCTAGAACTTGTCTATGGTCATGAATCTTTAGTTGGAGAAATCCGCTTAGAAACTTGATAAAATATTGAACTCGTTGGCAACTTGTTTTGAGCTTAATCGCTTAAATAAACATAAGTATTGAATCAACCCAAGTAAATTGTGTAAACGCCATTTTGACGAAAAAGGATTATCACACTTTACCTACATAAACATATCTCGATCATTATTATCATCATCACGAACTTATACGAACTATCCCATATTAGTCATATTTGTTATTATTGATATTACTTCAACCATTTATTTCTTCAATTGTTATCTTGATTACCAAAACGAAACTAAGTATCAGCGAACGATCCTAGCTTACCACTACAAAGCTATATTACGAACGAAAGGGTATACTTGCATGTATTTGTCTTCTAGTCCCTTGTTTTGTCTAAACCTTGTAATATAAATTTAAGACTTGCAAACGAACATCAAGTACCCTATCTACTTTCTCTAACCGGTCAATTGCAATATCTCTTTGTCTCGTTGTTGTGTTCGCACATTTCATTTATACAAGACAAAAAAGTGTTTTAGGGTCAAGCTATATACAATACGTTAAAAGTGAAAAATTCACGCACAATATTATATATGATAGAAGGCACGTTTGAAGAGCTTAAAGATATTTTCTATAAATTAGTCATAAGGTCTGGTTTTTTCTTGTGGTTCAGAAACATAATATATGATACCTCATTTATCATATATGATACACCTATCATATATCGTATATCATATATCTATTCTATATGATAAATGAGGTATCATATACGATACATAAGGCTTAATTCAGCTTACATCAGCTACTTACAAATTCCTAATATTGTCGCTTATTCACACTAACATAAGCTTATTCATAACTCTCGTATTCATAAAACCTGATAGATTGTTAAAAAACTCATACGCTAGCTTATATAAGTCAACACAATAAATTTAAATTATCAAATTCATAAGATTATTCATAAGTCTCATCTAATTCAAATGCTTATTCATAACTCTCATCTAATTCAACAGCATTCATAAGCTTATTCAAACACTTCAGCTTATTCAAATAAATCACCTAACAAGTTAGCTTATAATTATGAACAAATCAATCAATCTAATTCGTTCAAAATAAGCTAACTAAAAGCTTATAATTATAATTATAATAAATCAATAAGCTTATTTAAATCAAATTAGCTAAAAATGAGAGTAGATTATAAACGAACGTGATGATGTATCGATCACCATAGATCAATATTCGAGATGACATATTGATCAAACCTGATGATGGACTGATCTATATTCGTGATTATAGATTAACCGATTTGAGATGACAGATTGATCATTCGTGATGATAGATCCGGATAGCTTGATGGATTCGATGTAGAGAGAGAAAGTAGATAAGAGGTAGAGAGAGAAAGAGAGGGAAAAATCGTGTGTGTTTTTTATGAGGTGGATAGTTGGAAAAAACTTATATAGTGGACAAATGCACTGACCAAAATACCCTTGCAGTATAAAATAGAGATTTAATCTCAACCATTGGATGATAAGGAGATGGAAGGTGGGGATTAGTCCCCCGGTATCCTTGTTAAGTTTGATATCGAAATGAACTTAAATCAAAGTTTTAACATCAGATCTTAACAACCATGATCAATTTTGCAAGTATGAACTATGAAGTATATTAGGCTACACTAATACATTGTTAATAGTTTAAAATTTTAAAGGTTTTGCTAATAGAGTTGAGTTATTTTGCATCTTTTTTTTTACTTATAATCTAAGGTACTAATCTTAGTTATCCATTACCTAAGGTCAAATCTCGCTAAGAAAACACGGAAGGGCTATTTTTGCCAAAATATCAAAAAATTGGCGGAGGCACTAAAGTTTTGTAAATTTTCCGAACTGAGTTTTATTAATAATGATAATTCACAAGTGAAAAGAACAATGAAATATCACTAGTGATAACGCAATAAAATATCACTAGCGACATTTCAATGTTTTTTTCACTAGTGAAATATCACTATTGATAAACATCAGTTCAAAAAAATTACAACTATAATCCGTCCGTCCAATTTTTGAAATTTTTGGACTTTTTGATAAAATGGTCCCTCCGCGTTTTTTTTAAATCTTAGGTTAATCTCTAATTTTATATCAAACCAAAATAAATGGTGAAGATTTGTCCCTTAGGTTGAACAAAACAAAAATACACTTGAACTTTTGTCTTTGCTAACAACCGTTTAAGCTTTCATCTGAAAACAACTTTAGCTATGAACTAAGTATTTCTATACATAAATGATTTCAGCACATATAATTAAAGTGTCACACTTTTTTCTTGAATAAAAAGGCATCCAACTTATATTATTGACCAATTTAAGTATTTTTCGTTAAATATTTAACGATTATTCGTTAAGTTTTTTACATTTCAAGTCTACAATCAATACCACGACCGTTAATAAAGAAACACTTCCAGCAAAGTTGAAATCTCGTTCCATTGATGGAATTGAACGCAGTATCAGATATAAAGAACACCTCCAATAATATATTTACGGAACACGAGATCTAATGTTTGCTTGATTAATTATGTGGTTTCATGGATTAGTTTCCTCTACTACTTTTGATTGGTATTCTGGGGCATATGAACAACCATTATGAATTAACTAAAACGTGTGTTGCAATTTTTAACCATGTCCACCGAATAACACACTGCATGTGATATAAATTATATTTTTGTGTTATCTTATAAACATGGTCTTTTAGTTGATGCTTCTTTGACGCGTGCAACATGTTGATTAATGGTGGTAGTGAGTGGATTTGAAATGTAAAAAAAACTTCACGAATAATTGTTAGATTTTAACGAAAATACTTAAATTGGCAAAAATATAAGTTGGTTTCCTTTTTATGAAAGAAAAAAAGTAAGATACCTTAATTGAAAATGACCTTTAATTTTGATACATTTTTATGCCATTTACCCTATATAAAATATATTTAATTAAAAAAACTTATACACTCTTGGAATTGTTATAAGGAAAACCTAAATTTTAAATATAAAAAATTAAATCGATTTACACATATAATCTTTTACTTTATAGACCAACAACTTTTAGGGTAAAAGGTACAAATACACTATGTACTTTCCAAAAAGTGAACCATTATACACTATCGACTTTGTTATGTACAAAATACATAGTTGAAAAAAAATTCAGCCTTTGACTTTAGGAAAAAAACCTTTAAAGCCTGTATTTTCTTTTTGGTAACCGGTTATGTAATAATTTTATTGATAAAAACATAAGATTTATTTGATAAACAAAACATATAAACATCATAGCACATGCGGAAGCGATTAGGATCAGTTAACATAACATGCATATAACTAATTGAACATTAAAATTAAAAGGGTATTTTATCTTGCATAGCTTCCTAGCAAAAGAACACTTCAAACCAATCCAAGATGAACCAAAGGAGGTTAAATCTATTCTCTTGTACACACACCTCAAACAAGCTATTCGACAAGCTAGGTCACGCGAGCAGAACCGTGTCGTAGTGATGGAAAAAAACGAACCGAGTATGCTCTAGGCTATAGTCGGCCGAATGTAGTGTTTGGCAAGGTTTCAGAGATTATTTTTCTTTCACTATGAATGAGCAAAGAAAAGAAATGAAAGCCTTTGTATTTATAGTGTGTCAAAAGCTAGGGTTATGGGACAAAGTATTTATAGAGAATATACACTTTGTTTTAACCAAAACTTATCAACAAACACACCTCCACCAAGCCTCATAAGGGCCGGCCAAACATCCCCTTAAAATAGAGGGGACCAAAAAATATTTTTCATTTTTACAGTTAACGCCCGTTAGTCATTTTCCATTAAATACTTAATGGTCGTTAGTCACGGTTTTTTAACACTCGTTAATAAACTACATTTTAATAAATAAAATAGAATTATTTGAATTAAATAGCTCTAAACGTTTGTGTGCAATCCCATAGTCTCGAGTTCAATCCTAACACACGACTATTTAAATACGTCTACAAACTAACAGTTTTTTATGATGAAGGGTTAGTTCATATAAGCGGTTATGCACATGTAGCAGCAAAAGTGGGTTCTCAAATAACAATGAGCTAGTTCATGTAGCCTCGACAGTGGGCTAGTTTATGGAAGATGAAAAACAAGTCATTTTAACATTGCAATAATTATTGAACACCTAATGATATAATAATTGTATTGATAAAAACATAAGATTTAGGGTTTCTAATTTTTTTTTCATGAAATTTTCAGACCTAATGCTAGATCACACGAATTTTTTTTTGTGTTTTGCTAAATTAAGAAAATATTTTCTTGTAAACCCTATTTACATGTTAGATCTTTAGGTTAAATTACTTGATTAAATTGTTAGTTCATGTAATTAAATTAATTGGGTAACGATTCTATAAAAACAATATAACCTTTACTATATTTATGTGATTATATGTTTTAGACATAATCTTTACATGTTTTTAGTTGATTATGTGGATCCATGATTTATATGCATGTTGCCATGGATAAAACTTGCCATGTGGTAAATATTACGAATATTTGGCATATCTTCTATTTTTGAATGAAATCATAAAATCTTTAATTAGGGAAGACTAATATTCTATTTGAAACCCTAGTTGTAAAAGATTTTATTCCATAAACAAATGCATGTGACTATGTGATTTATTTTTAGGAGTATATATTTATGATATTTATGCTTAGAGTTATTCTTGTCTAACCATTTGTTTAAAATTTTTTTGAAAGAATGTTGTAAACAATGGGTATTTATTCCAAAAATATAAATTGACTAAATAACTATATAGAACTAATAGATTTGTTAAGAAGTTTAAATGAGACCTATTATTGAATGTATCTAGTGCTTTAATTATAAGTTAGTAGCCTTATTCGTATAGTGTTCCATCTCGATATTTCATCTTGGCTAAGTGTGTTGGGTTTACGAATTAAAGTGCCCTCGCTCCCCAAATGATTATAGAATGGCGTCGACGGATAAAGGTTACTGAACAAATAATCTAGCACTCTATAATTCTTTAGTGTGGTCATTTAATCTTCAAGAAAATGTCTATAAAAAGTTTTATAAAACTTATGCTATGGAGTTGTATGCATGCTTCTCCATACATAAACTTTTGATTTGACACATCAAAATAATACCCACAATTTAAGTTGAATGCCATCTAATTGAGAACACTTGAAGTTGCAATTTTAGTCAAGTGAGAGCCTTGGATTAAGATTGTGATGGAAAGAAAACTATTCATATGAGTGAGATCTCGATTGAAAGTTTTACGTTCAATAGATTAGAAGACTTAATTGAGTTAGTTAGTAAGATCTAGAAACTCAAGGTATTAGAAAGGGACTAAACATGTTTACAATGCAAGTTATTAAACTTGCAATGTAAGTCCTTTAAAATACTAGAATTGCAACATGAGTTTGTTAATTAAATTGTTCGACAAGTTGCCATGTTGAATACGTTTATTACTAGCAGATCAACTGATGTAGTAAATTTATGTCACCATGGGTACTAGTAATTCAAGGAAAATACTACGGTTAATTTATTAACTTGGGTAATTTCATTTTCTTGAAAGTATTGATTATCAAAAATACTAATACATGAACTTTTTCTGTAGAAATGGCTCATCCCCAAAACAACTCTCAACATGTGTCTT
The DNA here is from genome assembly GCA_025667525.1 of Glebionis coronaria. NCBI lineage: Eukaryota > Viridiplantae > Streptophyta > Magnoliopsida > Asterales > Asteraceae > Glebionis > Glebionis coronaria. The sequence continues at coordinate 602,985,155 of CM046875.1, read as the reverse complement.
CTGCCCTCAAAACTTTCTTTGAAGGCGAGAAGTTGACTGGCCCGAACTTCAATGATTGGTATCGCTCCCTAAGGATTGTCTTGAGGGTGACAGATACTATTGATTTTTTGTACCAGCCTTGTCCTCACCCTCCTGCTGAAGATGCTTCCGAAGAGGAGCATGCTCTTTTCAAAGCTGATTACAAAAGGTACTCTGATGTAGCCTGCATCATGCTTAGCGGAATGAATGCTTCTCTCAAGCAAAAATTCGAGTACTATACTCCAATGGACATGCTTGCTGAGCTCCGCAATATGTTTGAAAAGACACCAGCTGTTGAGCTCTACGATCTTGTATACGAACTGCACAGCTGCAAACATCAAGCAGGACAACCCGTTAGTGCACACTACTTGAAAATGAAAGCGATGATGGATCAGTTTTATGTGCTAGGGAAACCCTATGACGATGCAATGTCGATCAAATTGATCAATAGGTCCCTTAACAAGGACTTTAATGAATTTTTCAGAAACTTCAACATGCATTGCAAGGGGAAAACATTGAGTAATTTGCACGCTCATTGACTATGAAAAGGGTTTGAAGGACAAAGCACCTGCCCATGCACCTACGCCTCAAGTACTTGCAATACAAAAGGGTAGGGTTGCTAAGCCAAAACCGCAATCGAATAAGCAGAATAACGGCATAGGAAAACCTGATAAGGGCAAGCAAGTTGTGACTTATCAGAACAAACCTAAGAAGCATCTTCCAAAGAAGAAGGATGATTCTCAAAAGGATAAAGATTGCCACTACTGTCATGCTGATGGACATTGGAAGAGGAACTGCCCTCTTTACCTCGAGGATTTGCGTACAAGTAAGAAGAAGTTTGAGCCTGGTGCGTCAACTTCAGGTAACTTACTTGTGATTGAATTATTTAATCTATCATACAAATCTAATTCCTGGGTATATAATACGGGATATGTTATTAACATTTATAATACCATGCAGGGATTTAAGATTAAAAGGAAGCTATCTTATGGTGATCAATTTCTGCAAGTGGGCAATGGCGCACAAGTAACGGTTGAAGCCATAGGAACATTTAAGCTAGTTTTACCTTCGGGTTTAGTACTGAGTTTGAGTAAATGTCGTTATGCACCTTCTATTGTTAGAGGTGTAGTTTCTGTTTCTTTTTTGATAGACCTTGGTTTTCACCATACTATTTCTAATAATGGAATTTGTGCTTCTTTGAATGGCATTTTCTATTTTACTGCTATTGCTGTGAATGGTGTGTTTGAAATTGATATGAATGATCATGTCACCAATGATAATAATAATTCTAATTTTAACATCAATAAGAAGAGAAAGTTAGACTTGGATTCTTCTTATCTTTGGCATTGTAGACTTGCCCATATTGGGAAGACTCGCATACAAAAGCTTTCGAAAGAAGGACTTTTGGATAGTTTCGATGATGAATCATTGGATAAATGCGAATCTTGTATTTCTGGGAAAATGACAAGGAAACCTTTTAATGATAACATTGAAAGGGCTACGGATCTACTTGGTCTTATACATACGGATGTGTGTGGACCACTTAGACATGTGTCAAAGAAAGGTGCTAGCTACTTCTTAACGTTCACGGATGATTTCAGCCGATATGGTTTTGTTTATTTACTTAAGCATAAATCTGAGGTGTTTGAAACATTCAAAGTGTTTAAAGCTGAAGTAGAGTTGCAAACTAGAAAGAAGATTAAAGCTCTTCAATCCGATCGAGGTGGCGAATACTTAAGTCAAGAGTTTAAAGACTATCTTGCTAAGAGTGGAATTGTCCAGAATCTTACTTCTCCTTATACTCCACAACAAAATGGTGTATCTGAAAGGAGAAATCGTACATTATTGGATATGGTGTGATGCATGTTTAATCTTACTACTCTACTATTATCCTTTTGGGACTATGCCTTAGAATCTGCGACTCGTATTCTTAATATGGTTCCCACAAGAAGGTAAGTAAGACACCATATGAAATATGGCATGGCAAGAAGCCTAATATGTCTTATCTTAAGGTCTGGGGTTGTGAGGCATACGTGAAACGTGACTCAACTGATAAACTCCATCAATGATCTGTGAAGTGTATCTTCGTAGGATACCCTAAGGAAACTATGGGTTACTACTTTTACTTCCCATCTGAAAACAAAGTTATTGTTGCAAGATATGGAAATTTTCTTGAAAGAGAATTTGTATCTCAAGAATTCAGTGGGAGGAACTATGATCTGGAAGATGGTCATGAAGATACATCACCTTCTGAAATTACTAGCGAAATTCCCGTAGAGCCAGAAAGTTTGGGTCCTCCACCGGAATTAGTTCCTATCCGAAGGTTTGAAAGGACTATTCGAGCACCCAACCGTCTAAGTTTAAACATAGAGGTTGAAGATAATGAACAATGTGACTTCGGTGAACCTGCTAATTATAAATCTGCTATGCTTGATCCTAAGAGCAAAAAGTGGAGAGGTGTTATGGATGAGGAAATGCAATCCATGGATGTCAACGAAGTTTGGATGAAATTGGATCCACCTCCTGGTGATAAAGTAGTGAAAAGTAAGTGGATTTATAAGTTGAAAACTGACATGGATGGAAAGATACAATCCTACAAAGCTCGTTTGGTGGCCAAGGGCTGCACTCAAACGCATGGTGTTGACTACGACGAGACCTTCTCGCTGGTAGACGACATTAGAGCTATTAGGATTCTCATAGCTATAACCGCGTACTATGACTATGAGATATGGAAAATGGATGTTAAAACTGTCTTCTTGAATGGTCGCTTAGATGAGGACATCTATATGGAGCAACCTAAAGGGTATGTTGATCCTGAATATCCAAATCATGTGTGTAAACTTCAACGATCTATTTATGGTCTGAAGCAAGCCTCACGACAATGGAATAAACGATTCGATGAAGAAATCAAGAAGTTTGGATTTGTTCAGAATCGTGATGAGCCATGTGTATATCACAAAGCTAGTGGGAGTAATGTAGTTTTCTTGGTCTTATATGTTGATGACATATTAATCATGGGAAGTCATATACCAAGTCTTAAAGCTGTTAAGTATTATCTTGGTAAATGTTTTTCTATGAAAGATCTAGGAGAAGCTGCATACATATTGGGTACTAAGATCTATCGTGATAGGAAAATACGGTTGATTGGACTTAGTCAAAGTGCATATCTTGACAAGATATTAAAACGGTACAATATGCACAACTCCAAGAAAGTTTATCAACCTATGGAAGTTGATCATGGTTTAAGTCATGAGAAAGATGCATCAACTCTTGAAGAGGAGGAATACATGGCAAGAGTTCCTTATGCTTTGGCTGTAGGATCTATCATGCATGCTGTAAGATACACAAGGCCCGATGTGACGTTTTCTCAGAACTTAGTCAGTCGTTATCAGCAAAAACCTGGTAAGCTCCACGAGCTACTATTAAACACATTCTTAAGTATTTAAGGAGTACGAAAGACATGTTTCTTGTTTATGGGGGTAAACCAGACACAAAACTGAATGTAACAGGTTTCTGTGATGCTTCTTGGCAATGTGATAAAGATGATACGAAGTCCCAGACTGGTTATGTCTTTGTCGTCAATGGAGGAGCTGTAGACTAGAAGAGCCGTAAGCAGTCAACAATAGCTATGCATGCTGCCCATGCCGAGTATGTAGCTGCCTTAAAAGATGCAATGGAGGCTGTTTGGATTAGGAAATTTATTGATGATCTGGGAGTGATGCCTTCAATAAAGAATCCTACTGATATGTATTGCGACAACTCTCCCACAATCATATTCGCCAAAATGAACCTGGAGTCATGAAAGGCGCCAGACATTTTCTGAGGATATTTCACTATGTTCGAGAGCAAGTTGTTGTCGGTGAAATTAATTTGTTGAAAGTTCACACAGATAGTAACTTAGCTGATCCTTTCACTAAGGCATTGTCTGGTAGGAAAGTCACCGCGCATGCTAAGGGAATAGGACTTATGTTAGCTAGTGACTTCATGTAAATCTGTGATTTAGTATTTGTATAAGGGGTATTAAACATTATTACCTTGATGAAATAAAGTTTGGGCTACGTTTATTTCTATTAGTTAATTCAGTATCCTATATTTGCATGTTTATATCCATGAATATTAGTTTATTCTAAATTGTCCGTTGTCGATTAATAATATGGGAATATTATTAAATTAAGATAAATCTAAAGTTTGATGGGATTAGTCCTTGAAAGAATATTTGATGTGATTACATACCAAATTTAGATGATATTCGATAATTCGAGATATAGGACTTATCCCAACTAAAGTGATATTACTTTATGGATCTTTGTCATTAAGTATATCATAAATAGTTATCCTTCGACCTGAGATACCAGGAAACGTTGTGGATCTAGTTCATTTCTGTGAATCAATCTAACGCTACGTAACCGGTGGCTATACGGATTTGATTTCAGGGGTGTTGCAAAATTCATGAGTTTTGCTTGTAGTCAAAATAGGATTTTGTTTCCTTCAATATTTTGTTGGAGTTTTAATACAGCTGGGCCCCTCGTGGGATTAATTAAAGATGTTTGTGTGGCCGCACCCAAATTGATATTTGGTAATCTTTAATAATCAACGAACGAGAAAGCATTTTGTTAATTAAGGAGTGACTGAGATCCATATCCTTATTAACGTGTATTAAGAAACAAAAGGATAATAATCATGATGTTTAATCATTAAAAGGTTTTGTCCAGGAGACCTTACTCGAGATCGTACTAGAGGCATCGCCATTTAGCTAGACGCCAATCGATGTAATCACGATATTTATGAAATAGTCCAAGTGGGAGCTGTTAGTTTGTGGACGTATTTAAATAGTCGTGTGTTAGGATCAAACTCGAGACTATTGGATTGCACACAAACTTTTAGAGCTATTTAATTTAAATAATTATATTTTATTTATTAAAATTTAATTTATTAACGAGTGTTAAAAAAACCGTGACTAATGACCGTTAAGTATTTAATGCAAAATGACTAACGGGCGTTAACTATAAAAATGGAAAAAATTATTTTTTGGTCCCCTCTATTTTAAGGGGATGTTTGGCCGGCCCTTATGAGGCTTGGTGGAGGTGTGTTTGTTGATAAGTTTTGGTTAAAACAAAGTATATATTCTCTATAAATACTTTTTCCCCTAACCCTAGCTTTTGACACACTATAAATACAAAGACTTTCATTTGTTTTCTTTGCTCATTCATAGTGAAAGGAAAATAATCTCTGAAACCTTGCCAAACACCACATTCGGCCGACTATAGCCTAGAGCATACTCGGTTCGTTTTTTTCCATCACTGCGACACGGTTCTGCTCGCGTAACCTAGCTTGTCGAATAGTTTGTTTGAGGCGTGTGTACAAGAGCATATATTTAACCTCTTTTGGTTAATATTGGATTGGTTTGAAGTGTTCTTTTGCTAGGAAGCTATGCAAGGTAAAATACCCTTTTAATTTTAATGTTCAATTAGTTATATACATATTATGTTAATTGATCCTAATCGCTTCCGCATGTGCTATGATGTTTATATGTTTTGTTTATCAAATAAATATTATGTTAAATCTAACAAATTAACAAAAACAACAATGAGTTTCAACCTCTCATCATTATATAACCAGCCATTCATCATCACATAACCAAATCCAAACAAATGAACTACGAGCAAGGGTTCTCAAACATTAATGGAGCATTAGTGGGTTGTCAAAGATCAAAACCCATCATAACAATGACAAACCTACAAATCATTATTTGTTCCATTTTTATGATTTCTAAAAATAACGGAAGGATCATACTTTGTTTGAAAGGCAACAACATTGAAGCAATTATAGATAACCAATTAATGGAGTAGTACTGGATGATTATTTAATGTATTAGATTTGAGTTGTTTATAGAAAATTAAAGTTTTGTTTGAATTTATTTGAAATATTGAATTTGTTTGAAGATGATAAATATTATGTATATTAAATAATGAGGTAGATTTTTTGAATCATGAGGTAAACTACGGGATTTGTTTGAAGATGATCTCAAACTTTAGAGCATCTATTATGGGAGGTTTAAACATAGGTCTAAAAAACATGAAGAGGTTTATGTTTTATATTAGCAATAGTGGAACTTCATTTTATACCTATGTGGCATGAAGAGGTCCTTAATCTTAGACCTCTTCATAATTTAATGCAAGTATTTTATGAAACAATAATAAAGCTTTAAAACATTTATACCATAGTGGAGATGGGTTTATTAATCCAAAAAATTCAAAAGTTAGTGATATGGCATGAAAAAATTAATTTAAAGAGGTTTATAATATTTTACCATAGTAAATGCCCTTATAGTTGTAATTGTTTGAATCATGAGCTAAATTGAAGTATTGGATTTGTTTGAAGATAATAAATATTATGTATATTAAATCTAAAAAATGTTAGAGGTTGAATATTATGAACATTGATTAAAAGAAAATAAAAATTTAATTGTGGAAGATAAGAGTACTTTAGCCATTTCATTCCATATATTGCACAACTAGTTACCAAAAAGAAAATACTGGTTTTAAAGATTATTTTATCCTAAAGTCAAATGTTAGAATTTTTTTTCAACTATGTATTTCTAAAATGAAAAAGTCTATAAAAAAGAAAATACCAATTGCCCATATTCACAATATTGCCCAAAAGTACAAAACCATATTTATACCCGATAAATACTGATATTATTTGACAAGTGTCAAGTTCTTTTTCAGTTGGCGTGTTGCCTTAAAAAAAAGACCTTTTTCAGAATGAGATGAATTTTGGGCTCTTGTAAAAATTGGAAAAATGATTTTGGACTCTTTTAATCATTTTCCTTAAATATTATGTATATTAAATCTGGAAAAAAGTTAGAGGTTGAATATTATGAACATTGATTAAAAGAAAATAAAAATTCAAATGCGAAAGATAAGAATACTTTAGCTATTTTTGATACCATATAGAAAATACTGGTTTTAAAGATTTTTTTTTTCCTAAAGTCAAATGTTAGAATATTTTTCAACTATGTATTTCTAAAATAAAAAAAGTCTATATTGTATAATAATATGGTTCACTTTAAAAAAGGGATATAATGTATTGTGTATTTGTGGCTTTTACCTCAACTTTTATATCTTTTATTGACTCAACTTTTATATCTTTTAACAATTTGACCCTCATGAAGCAACAAGAATGAAAGTTATAATTTGTGCATGTAAAGTATCTCTCCTTCCAAATCTTTAGGAGTACAAGGTTGTTGTCTTTTTACCGTTATCGAATGAAAATTACGGGAACAAGATAGATACAATAAAAAGTGTCGTCCAACTGTCGTTTGGCCCACCATCCCCATCATCCCAGCACACCATCAAAATTATAACAACATAAAAACAAAACTCCATCCATCATATTCCTTCATTCATACGTTTCTTTTTCATAATCTTCATCCCAATTTTTCATCACCCATTTTTCGAAATGACGACGAGAGGTTCTAGAGCAGAAAAAGTTAAAAGAATCTTTCGTCAGTTCGATTTCAATGGTGATGGTGGTTTGAACAGAGAAGAAATGTCATCTCTTGTTGTTTCTGTTAACCCTAGGGTTAAATTTAGTAATGAGCAAATAAACGCTATTCTTGATGAGGTTTTTCGTACGTATGCGGATTTTATAGACCCTGACAAGGGTCTTACGTATGATGGTTTGTTGAGAACGTATGATGACGGTGCTGGTGATGTCGATAGGGATTTTGAGGCGTTGAGCCTCGGAATTAAAGATAGGGATAATGATAATGATAGTGATAAAGATAATGTTTATGAAGAAGCAGCTTCCAGGACATCTGTTACGACAGATGTCCACCACGCGTCGTCATCTGGTGCAAAGATGCACCGGATGACTGCAGCGTGGGCCGCGTCACCAAACCATGGGATTGTGTTTGATGACACATGGAAGTTAGTGGATGATTTGGAGATTTTGATCAAAAGGTTGAAGTTAAAGCAGTTGAAAGATGGTGATAATAATATTGATGTTTATTCGGATCCCGGGTGGTCTAGGGAGTTAGGGGCGTCGTCTGAGATTGAGTTTAAAAGGATTTCGTATGATGAAAGTAAAAATGAGTATGCACTTTTTGTTAAGGAGTTGAGTGCGTTGAGGTCTAGAGCTGATGGATCACGGTCTCGTGAAGAGGCGTTTGATGCTCATATGGCTATTGGCCGTCTTTTATATGACCAACAGTTGTTTAAAGAGGCGTTGGTTTGTTTTAAACGCGCTTGTGAGTTACTGCCTACTGATGTTAGACCACATTTTCGTGCGGGCAATTGTTATCATGTTATTGGTGAATTTAAGGATGCAAAAGAAGAATTTGTGTTAGCTTTTGATGCAGCTGAGGCTGGTGGGAATCAATGGGGTTATTTATTGCCTCAAATTCATGTGAATCTTGGTATATCACTTGAAGGTGAAGGTATGGTTATAAGTGCTTGTGAGCATTATCGTGAGGCTGCAATTTTGTGCCCGACTCATTTTCGTGCATTGAAGTTGTTAGGTAGTGGTTTACTTGGTGTAGGCGAGTATAAGGCTGCGGTTAAGGCTTTAGAAGAAGCAATTTATTTGAAGAATGATTATGCTGATGCACATTGTGATTTAGCTTCAGCTTTACACGCGATTGGTGATGATGAAAATGCGATCAAGGAGTTTCAGAAGGCGATTGATTTGAAACCGGGCCATATTGATGCTTTGTATAACCTTGGTGGGCTTTATATGGATATGGGTAGGTACCAACGAGCTTCAGAGGTTTATACACGGGTTTTAGGCGTCTGGCCGAATCATTGGCGTGCTCAGCTTAATAAGGCGGTATCCTTGTTGGGTGCTGGTGAAACTGAAGAAGCGAAAAAGGCTTTGAAAGAAGCATTGAAAATGACTAACAGGATTGAGTTATATGATGCTATTGCGCATTTGAAGCAGCTTCATAAGAAGAAGTTGAAAGGGAAGGGGAATGGGGATGACGGTTTTATCGTAGTTGAACCGTCGAGGTTTAAACCTTGTGGGGATAAAACAACAATAAGGCAAAAACTTGTTACAGCTCTTAACATTAGAATATTTCAAAAGACCACGAGGTTGACCCGTTGTGATGTTGATCTTTTGAAAAGGGAAATGAACGAAAACGAGACTCCATTGATGTATTCAGGTAACGGGTTACCTGAAAAATCTATTCGTAAGGCTTCTTTAGAGGTTGTTCTTCGAAGGTTACTAAGTTTCTTGAAATCAGAAACTTTCATAGGAGCTGTGAAGGCGATTAACCTCAAAATTCTAACCATTTTAGACGAGTCAGAATCGGGTAGAGTGGATTTAGGTATGTTTTTCGCAATTTTAGCTCCTATATGTGGTGGTTCACCAGATAAAAGAAAAAGGGTAGCATTTGATTCACTTCTTTGGCGACCTGTAACTGAACAAACGGGTAACGGCCAGATAAAAAAGATTGATGTTATACATTACATTAAGTTATTACGTCAAGTATACATTCCTTCACAAGGTGCAAGCGAGTTACTAGAGATCCATGGTGAAACCGATACCTCATTGGTGTCGTTTAATGAGTTTGTTACCATGTTTGATGATCCTGATTGGGGTTTTGGTATAATGTCAACTCTGCTAAGGCTTGAAACTTCAGATAGGAATCGCCATGGTAAACAATCGTGTAGTGTTTGCCGGTACCCAATAATCGGGTCCCGATTTAAGGAGATTAAGTCAGGCTTTAGTCTTTGTAGCCAATGTTATAGTGAAGGAAAAGTGCCTCCAAGTTTTAAGCTCGACGAGTATCGATTTAAAGAGTATGTGAAAGAGAGTGATGCAATGAAAGATAAGTGTATGTGGTTTAGTAAAAGCTCTTCAGGTACCAGTACTAATTTGTAGCTATTGTGTGTATTATTTGTTGCCTGTATATTCAATTTTAGTTGTTTGATGTGTGATATGGTTCGCCAATGTGTGCATATAGCTAATGTTGCAATGTATAATAAATCTGCAATTCTTTGGTTAACAACCTTCAAGATGTGTATCCTTGTATGTTGTACTAATTCCGACAAACCCTTTGTCCGGCTGGTCTTTGAAATGCCGAAGACCAGCCAACTAAAAGGTTTGTCATCGATTCGGCTAGATGATGCCTTTTTGTCTAAAAATGGGATCTTTAGAACAACATATGGAAGTGGTCATATATTGTAGGGTTGGTCCATATGTTAGGTTGGTCCATATGAATGCAAGGACTAAAAGCAATAAATGAAAGTGTAATTATGAGTTTTTAATGCAAATTGTACAAGACTACAAGTTCATGAAAGTTTCAAGCTGGCCAAGAAAAAGAAAACCAATTATCAGACTTATAATAAGAATTGGTTGGTATGGTTTGGTTGAGGACATTTAAAATAAGGATTGTTGACTTATGGGGTACGCGGTAATACAACTTTTATTCCAACATGTATCACAAAGATGTACTAAATTTGAGTATTCATGGTTGTCATGATCATCTAGTTTGTTTGTTTTAGTAGATTAAGCTCAACCTAACCCTTATAATATGAGATTATCTATCATTATTGTGTGCTATGTATGATTGCTTAATCATTATTCAAATGTTGGCTATCATTGTAAGATATCTCATTAGCATTTGTTTATAGGTATCTCTGGTCAAGCGGTAGTAAAATAAGAAATCGAATCAAGCAAAGTTTCTTGCTTAATTATGACATTATTTGAGATTGTGAGATGTGTACTCGTAAAAGTGCTCGGTGTCAGCACGTTATAGGACTTTCTACAGGGTTTGTAGCTTTCTATTAGGTCAAGAGTGTGAAACACGAGAAGACTGAAATATTTTTTTAGAGTCAAATAAGAAAAGACACATATTCTATATAGTCTACCATTTCACAAACATAAACGGTGAGGTTTATTAAGGAATCGGTTTACTTTATGCTTGTAAACCGGTTTATTTTATGCTTGTAAAAACTTTTACAGTTAATAAAAACTTTAGACGATCTTTATCTAATGGGTTATGTTATAAATACCTTATTTGGGACAAAAGGTACACAAAAATACTTGGAATAGCCTCCTTTTGTCCCTCAGATACAGTACAACATAATTTTTTGTCAGTTTCTGTTCTGTATTTTCTGACAGTTTGCTGTTTTTGACATGTTAAACTTTATATTTTCTATTCCGCATTTTTCATTTCAAAGTTTTATAACAAAAACAAAATTAAAAAAAATCAAAAAATATCAAAAAAAATAAAAAAAAATCAAAAATTAGGGGAGTTATCACTCAAGTGATAGGTAAATGTGAGTCTCACAATACACACAATACCCCTTTCTTCTTCCCCAATACACACACACAATTAAAAAAAATAGAAAAAAAAAGCTGAAACCTGGACTAACGCGACGTGGGTTTACCCACGCACCAACCCCACGGCGCGATTTTTCTCATTCTCTGGAGTCATAACGCGAGTCGCGCCGCGGGTTTGGCACCCCACGGCGCCATGACTCCTTGCCCTCTAAGTGAGACTCTCACCTCTCGGTTTTTGTGCAAATTGGTATGTGTCTAGTACTGACAAATATTTGGTTTTTAACTGTGTGTGGTGCAGGGAGGTATTTTGTGAGATATTTATAACTTAATAAAGGAGGGGAATCACGTTTCCATAGAAACAGTGTTCCCCTCACAAACCCAATTTTTTTTATTTCTTCCTCACTGTAGATTGCCCTCTCATGTCTTTTGTTTATTATTTTGTGCACTGTTGTTTGTGAATAAAATAACAACCATATCCCCACGTTTCTTCTCAGATGTTGTGTGTTGGTTCTCAAAGTTGTCGTCAGCCGTCGATTGCCTCTCACACATAATATAACGGGTGTGCCAATCGACCTCAAACGTTGATTGAGTAATTCATCCGTTTTTCGTTAGGGTTGGTTTTAAAAAACGAGACCTGGCCCTAACTATAACACCCGCATTTTTACCTTAACGCAACGGAATATTTATTTAAGGTATTACTTTATAAAACACAAATCATAATGATAGAAAAAAACTCACAAGAGTGATTAAATCAACTTTCTTTATATATCATTTAAAATCAGAGTTTTACAATATAAGGTTTCCAAAATCTAAGATAATAATTCAAGTTTGTGCCTCTTCATGCCATCCTTGTGCTGCTACATGCTATTAGTCACAATTATCTGAAATATATGCTTAAAAGTTAACACAAAGGTCGAGTGAATTCATAGGGTTAAACATATTTTGTATACAAGTATATCATCCGGGCTACAGTGTTATACACCCACATAAAATAGTCATCATACTTGACTATGCTCATGCACCGCTACTTGACATGCAGAAACCAACAAATTGCCTTCATGCAAGTAGTTTGTCGGACTCCTGAGTATAGCAAGATAAAGTGTATCCGTTTAGCCTAGGTCGAAACTGTCAGCATTCCAGCAAGTGCGACTTGCCCAGATAGGGGATGTTAGTCCCCTAATAGTACTATTCATAATATTAGCGCTCATTTCCACGAATATATAAACACTTGTATTCCAGTTTTAGCATATATCTCCCTCACGGGTTTTCAATTCATTTAAAAATCATTTAAAAATGAGGTTATGAACTCACATCATGTCCATAGAATCTGAGCTGCAATCAGATATATTTCATTCACAAAATAACATATTGGTCATACAAACCACAACTTGGTCTCACACAAATCTGGTTAACATTTTGTATAGTATCAAGTCTTTGATCTTTAGTTCTATACTTTTAAGTATTAGTTATGTATTCTTTAATTAATATTTTGTTGTAATTATAGTATCATTGTTCGGTCCATCATACTCGGAAGCCATTCTATAAACGTTTGAGGAGCGATGGCACTTTAAATAGTAAACCCAACTACTCAGTCAGAACGTAATATCGAGATGGAACATCTTTGTACAAAGTTCCCTACTAACATGATACATTCGTTACTTTCTCATATTTATAATTTATCTTCTTTAGTTTCAAAATTGGCAGAAATAGCCCTTTTAGTTATATTTTAGCTTAATTACACTTTTAACCCCTAAAGTATATAGTTTTGATATTTACATTTTAAACCTTAAATATTAACCTTAGGGTCTCAAACTTTCCAATATTTATTCTTATAGTTTAAATTTCATAAAATGACACTTTTGGCCGAAATATTTATAGTTTCAAAAATGACAGTTTTAGTCCCTATACTTGCTTAAAATTACATAACAACCTAAAAAATATACCAAATGATCTAGGATTTTAGAACAAAGTTTAACACATTTATAATCGTTATAACAACATTTCTCCAGAACTATACCTTTTGAAATGAGTTTTTGCTTATTATTTCATGTAAATTAAAAAAACTAGGGTTTTAAGACATCTTTAGCTTATAACTTACATTCTAAATGATCACATGACCTAATTTCTTTTATATTATCTTTCTAACATCCTATAAACATTATAACAAGTATAAGAAAACATTATAACAAGATCAAAACTTAGTTAACATAGAGATTACCTAGGTAGCTCCAAAAGGGCTCCTTATGCCTTCCTATGAGCACTACTTGCTATCAAAATTCAAAAGCTTCAATGGCTTCCTTGTATACATGGTTTCTGGTCTTCTAAGAGTCCTAGAACATTTGTATAAGTGGAATTAATAATGGGTATGGAGCACATGGGGCTTCACTTTATTGAAAGCTTCTTTTAGAAGATTTAATGTTTTTCTTTTCCTATATATAGAAAGTTGTAGGCAGGGATAGATTAAGTTTTCCTTCACAAAATACACATAGAATATATAGTTAGGGATTCTTCCTCTCTTGTTCATCAAGAGAGAAAACTTGTCATTCAATCCCGGTTGTTATTCCGCAAACAACCGGGTATAATTCTTTGGTATAGCTATACTAATAATGAATTAGACATTGGGAAGTACAAGTTGTGTTATTAGTAGTTAATCGGTCTAATCGTGTTTATATTACATGATAACGAGGACCCAACAAGATCTCTGACGATGAGATGATGATACTACTAAAAGAGATAATACGAATACAAAGAAACAAACAAAATGATAAAAACCAGTGTTGAAAAAAAGTCTATAAGACAAATTAATCATCACTTAATCACTACAAGGCCATCAACTTTGCCGATTTATGTAAAAGGCGATCAATGACGGTCAATTGTGGTCAACGACGGTCTAGGTAGGTCAAACTTGCCAGAAACCTGCAAATCTTGCCAAACATATCGAAAACTCATTGTAAACCTGTGTTTATCACTTATCGTAGCCATTTATATGTATGATAAGTTGGATTTAAAGAATAATATTGTCAAAAATGCCTAAAACTCGTTAGAAATACCCAAAACATACCGAAAATACCCAAAATTTGCTAAAAATGCTAATCCGATTAATCATGCCTACAACAATTACAAGTTACAAAATGATTGACCGACCAACTAGCAATTCACAATTTTTGCAACCTTGATAAAAACTATCAAAAAACTATGAGAAAACATTTTATTTTTACGAGGGCATCTCTAATGCAATAACCATGAAAGACTTTTTGTAATTTTGCAAAGCTTTTGGAATAGCTTTTTAGCATTGTGGCTAGGGGTTTTACAAAAGCTTTTTACAAATGACTTTGAAAACTCAAAGCTTTTGTCAAAAGCTATAAGCCATTAATGACTCAAGCATTAAATGCCTTAAATGAAACTACAAAAATAAGAGAAATGTTAAACCCACATACGTAACATTTACAAAATAAAATCCACACAATGAGTTGTCTTGTTTATGATTGGTTCAAAATATAAGATGATTTGAAAAGTAGGAGAGATAACACCACATATTTACTTGTCACTTTATTATGTGGTCTATTACATTTGTCACATCATAATATGGAAATTTGTTTGTAAAAGTTATGTGGATGTAACATTTCTCCTCTAAAATACTTTGCAGCTCCACTCCTGTAATTTAGCTCCCATACTTTCTTTTATGATAAATTAAGTCCCTGCAGTTATACACAAGCACAAACACGTACAATACAAAAAATATACCAAACATTACCTTGTGGTCATACCTGCATTACACCAGTGGTCCTTTAGTGACATTGAACTTAATAGAGTTGGGCTTGATCAATTTGGGCTTATCATTTTGTGTCACAGAAATATTATGAGTTTTGATGACCTATAAAACACTTTTGATACAAAGAAGTCGAGCACTGGATGTTAACGCTGGCTATTCTTTTTTGATGATCATGTTTTCCAATCTTTTAGGCAGCTAATCTATGAAGTTTGAGTTCACAAAAATCCATGTTTGCATCCAAGAAGGTTTGCGCGGTCACATCAGCCTTGTTTGCACCAAACAAAAGGTTAAACTTACAAAGGTTAAACTTAATCTCTCCACGTTCTAGTTAGATGCATAAAACTTTTGCCACTAGGCTATAACTTGGTACTAATTTCGACTACCTGGTTGCCATACAAGTATGTGACGTCCTAAACGCAACTTGATGTCCGCCAAAACGAACTCAATATAACAACTTTGATACGTGTGTACATGTTTCTACTTTATGACCCAGAAAGCCAGAAGGCCAGAATCAATCCTGTAGAAGTAATTAAGGTTGTAAATGCTGTACGCTATATCATGCATTTTTAATTTATAGAGGATTAGTGTACGTTTTACCATAACATTTATTAGTATACAACTCTCACTAGGGTAGTTTCTTTCTTCAGTCTTTGAACTTGTTCTTGTTTTAGAGCACAGCATACGTAACAAACTACTACTAATTTCAGTTTCTTACTAAAAATGTCCACAGCGTTCATTCGTTTAGATTATCCAATGTCCGTTAAGCGAAAGAACTAAGAGCATCGTACAAGAATCTTGGATGAGTTTAACCCAACACGCATGTAACAGAAATTCCCATGACTTGACTACCATTTAAATGCTTCACAAGAAACATCATTTTCAGAATTCAAACGCAAAAAATGAGAGATTCCAACCCGCCTTTCACTTCAAAGTTGTTCACGCACACATTATGCATGACTTCACTCATCATAATCCTGGCTTCATTTCAAACAATGGGACACAGACCATTACCACCATCTAGACACGAGCCAGCCCAGGGACACGAGGCAGCACCGGTACCGCCACCAGAGGCAGATTTTCCGGATGTTCAACCACCGGAGCCACTGATCTTGCAGCAATACTATTTAATACAAGACTATGGCAACTGGGGTGGCACACCTTACTTTAGAGGTGGAGGCAGTGGCGGTCCAATACCACACGCAGGGCTGGATGATGAAGCTGAAGAAATGAATTCTGATGATAATGTTCTGCTAGACTGATATTAAAAGTGATGTACTCACAGATATTTCCATGCTCAAAATGAATTTATCATATTTATGCAAAATAAAAAGGAGTGTATACCTATTAATGAAACATTGGAATGTCTAAAAATAAAAATTTGATTTGCTTATAACTCGTACTGTTCATAACCTCACACTGTTACAACTACAACCAATAACGACAGGGAGCAATGTGAAAACTGACATATGAAGCATCAGAAAAACATTTCAAAAAAGAAAATGTACCAAGAGCGTACTTCGTCTCATGTAACCCTCCAATGATAACACACCAGGTTTCTTTGTTGTCGAATATGCCAATTGATTCTCCCTTCGAGATGTCTTTTGAGCATTACCTGTTTCAACGATCATATACATATCAGCAACATGAAGAGAAGAGGACTATTAAAAGTCTAGAAGTTACACTTGGGAGTCAAATCCAAGATTACAACTCAAAATACAACAGTCCCTGCAGAAATGCTTATATAACAACCTCAAAAAGGAATGGACATTAGACTGTTTAAGTGTCGACTAAGTTAACGCTTCACTTCAACTTCCAATCTCAAATGCAAAAATGGTTTTTCTTTTTTCTTAAGAAAGGGATTATTACAATTCTAACAGGAGATTTACAAATAAATCAAGCTAAGCCAGAAAATAAGTCATCAATCTACAAATAGTCTCGAATCCCGATTCTTTACTTAGCAGATACATGACTTGATGAGGATTAAAAGGTGTAAAAGATCATTTTCTTTTCCATCAATATATAGGGATGATAATCAGGCAAAACGTCCATTCACTATAGTTCAGGAACTTCAATCAGCACATAAAACAAACAAACTTCATTTACTGCTTACTTCATGCAGAATTAGTTTATCCAGACAGACACTTTTAGATAAACAAAGAGAAAAGACAACATGAATGAAGTCCAATATATAAAACGAAATTAAGTCACTCCTACATGAGATGAATTGAAGACGGGCCAGTGAACGCAGCAACTTTCTGAGCTTGATGAGATTCACACTTGTAAAGCTCCTTCAGATCCTTTTTAGCACGCCGTGCCTCTCGTTTTTCCTCCTTCACAGCAGCCTGCAAGAAAATAAAGCCATTTATCCCAGCATGTGGTTTTAAAATTGCCCATAGAAAAGGTTTTCTCCACGAGTACTTCAGAAGTACCATGGGTAATAACGGATAATCAAAAGAGGAAAAAGATAGAACAACAAGAGCATTTACCTTTCGCTCCTTCTTTTCTTCCTTTGATTCCGCACCAACTCTCTTCTTTGGCTGCTGCACATCTTTCGGTTTACTATTATCTTTAACAGCTTCAGTACCAGAGGTCCTACTGTGGGGCAAAAAGTCAACCGGAAGCTTTTCCCTTCCTTTAAGAGCAATTACTTGAGTGGGAGCCGCGAAGACCTTGTTGACCGTTTCTGTCAACTTCTTTCTTCTCCTTCCTCCAGGGGCTTCAATCTTCCCGGGGTGGTTATCAAGATTTGAATAAGTAGTTATAATAGTCTCGCAATCCCAACCTTCAGATTCATCACTGCTTTCCTCTAAAAACACGTCTTCTTTGTCATTTTCATTTTCGTTGTCAAACTGTTCAGCATATTGTATACACCGAGGTCTCAGATCTTCAGCAGTTTCGAGTGATATTGGCTCTTCTTCTTCTATATTTTTGTCATGCGATATAACTTTATATCCATCCATTTCTATGGTTTTAATTGCATCTTCTAACGCGCTGTCATTGAGCTGCACTGCATGCGAGTCATGATACTCGTAATCTTCTGACATGGCTTTTTCATACTCGTCTTCACTATCTGTACCATATTCCTGAAGTTCAAGCTGCAAAAACAAAAAAAACTAAGTTAAAAGATACAAAATAAGAAAAAAAAAACTTAAACTTGCAACATAAAATCCTCACCATATCGAACTGTTCATCTAAAGGTCGACGTTCTCTAGGCTTTGCACCAACAAGATTACGGTTTACCCCTTCATTAATGTTATCTTGTGAGTAATATGTATTGTATTCCTCTTTAACCTTGTTCAGATTTGAATGTTCTGCCAAAGTCGGCATCCTATTAAGTTCTAAATCTTCCGACTCGTCTGGAAGGTTGGCATTAAGAACAAAATCTTCTTCCAAATCCTCAACATCTGAACCAAAGCGTGAATTATCACTATCATCTAACAATGCAGCTACTTCAGGATCAATTGCTTTTTGAATCCTTACAGGAACAGTTTTCGTTGCAACACCATAGATTTTGTTCTTGTAGGACTCTTCATCATCTGCTTTAGAAACCTCAATCCTGGATGCATCATATGCCTGGAAAACAAGAAAGTAAGCTTACAGTGTAATTTCATGTCAGCCATTTATATCAAAACTTTTAGACCTCGTAAATTTAGAGCTCCGATCCACGTTATACATAATTATTTTAGTAAAGACTGCTTAATCTAATCCGTCCAATAAATTTAACCATAATTCAGAAATATATCGAACGAGAAAGATAAAAGACAATTTAGACAGATTATCCTGAAATTCAGAGGGATGAATGTCGATTGTTGATTATAGCTGATTAATCTAATCCGTCCAATAAATTTAACCATAATTCAGAAATATATCGAACGAGAAAGATAAAAGACAATTTAGACAGATTATCCTGAAATTCAGAGGGATGAATGTCGATTGTTGATTATAGCTGATTAAGGTATTTTAAGTGCTTTCAAACATTTTATCTAGCCTAGCAAATTGTGCAATTGAACCAATGAATATATTATATACTAATAATCTGGACGCGTTCAATTTAACACCATATAAAAACATCTAGAATAACTATCCACTTCACCAGCAATAACATGACGACATGAATCAACTGATCAAACATAGCCTTATGATTCTAATGAAAAATCACCAGCAACTCTAATCTCCCTCGAAGCTTAAGAGATTCAGGCCCCCATAATTAAATTCAAGAGGTCCCTGTTATGCTAATAGAGCTAAATTCCAATCAAGAAAATGGCCAGAACTTGGTATAAAACACAACCACCAAGTCCCAACCTTTTTAATTCATAAGAGCATATAGATATATCATGAACGTTTCCACAACCTCAATACAACACATAAACCAAATCATAAATAAAACAGCAAGTTCAAGCGGGATAAAAGACTTTATTTTTAAGTTCTGGTCCCATGTAAATTTCAATTTCAAAGGTATCGGGAAAATCCACTGCTATAAGCTTTGAGATGCGTAACAGATGATACCTTCATCATGGATTATCTTAGTGGTAATCATGTCTCACATGAATCATATATAATATGTATGTATCCTCTCTTTTTATAAATATTTTTACTGGAGTTCGCTTTATCAAGATATAAAAATGTTCTCCATAAGTTATATGCTACGATACCACTTAAAGGAAAAAACTAAGCTTTGATAAGAACACTAGCTTCATTAACCCAAACCTTTTAGTTATACGTCAGACTTGAGATATAAATAAGCAACGACTTTACCAACTTAAAACATTACGAATTAAACCTGATATAAGTAGATAACCCTTTTGTTACTTAAAACCGTAAAACTATCATCCATTGCAATAGTATTTGTTGCGAAAGATTCATATTCATATGTATTAATCAACTTTTTTTGCTTTTAATAACTTAATGTAGGGACTTGCTTTACTACAACACAAGCTCAGCATATAAAGCTCAAAACCCATTTTTTGTAATATCTTTTTGCCAAGAACAAATTCTGAGACAGCAAGTGGTGGAAATGATGTTCCATGTCAACCCAACCTGATTCGTACCAAAAAGTATCCATTTTGACCCATTACTTAGACCTTCCAAAACAACCAATGACTGGTCACTGGGCAGAAATCGTGTGTTCTGTTGTATGAACTGGGCAAAAGGTATCCAATATACACACAAGTATTCATGTTTTTGGCACAAAGATATTTTATAAAGCTGATTCCTAATTAATAATTCTAGGTGTTGTTGAATTATGGGACGGAATGAGAATAACGATTTGAGTGCTGGGAAAATGGTTCTCATCACGTGAGCATTCGTTTTCATAGAGAGCCTGAACTGTGCATACATAGTTTACACACATATGAAATCTTAACAGCATGCTATGAAAAGTTTTTTTTTTTTGTTTAGTTTGAGAGGAGGCTTTATTTTGTATTTTATTTCACTCTTTTCATTTTTCTTTTTATATAAATTACATGAACACTTTCCTTTTTTTCATTCCAATTGCTGTCTTATATTTCCCGGTAATCATTATTTATGTACGATTGTATGTAATCGCATAATTCTTAAAGAAATATTACTAAGCTAGCCCGCCCATCGGGGCAGGGTATGAAGCTAGTATATTACATACTAATAATCTCGACACATTCCACTTAACACCATATAAAAAAAATATTCTAGGATAACTATCCACTTAGACACTACATACCATAACTTTTTGAAATACACACTTCACCAGCAAGAACATGACGATATGAAGCAACTGATCAAACCCAGCCTTATGATTCTAATAAAAAAATCACCAGCAACTCTAATCTCCCTGTTACACTAACAGAACTAAGATCCGCACCCTATAAGATGTTAAGACGAGTGACCATCAGACAACAAAAGGTTAGTGATAGGCAAGAGGGGGACTCAGATACAAGCCCATCGAACTCAAGTCACAGTCAGCAGGCCTGGGTCAACTTGATCCAGTAGTGTCTTTCTTCTTTTATTTCAGTTTAATTGATTTGGTCAATTCTTTATTTCCAGAAGTTTAGGGAAACGTGGGTTGGTAGTTTCTAGGTCCAGATTTCTAAAAGTGCTAACTATGTATCGAGAACTAAAAGTGCTACGATTTTCCACAAAAATGTTACTTTTCCATTAGTCGATAAAGTTAAGTAGTTAACGTTGTCTACAAAGACGTAGAGAAATTAAAACAGTAACAAGATCTAGATGATTTATGTTGTTGCAAAATTTAAGAGCCAAACCCACTTGTAACAAACCAAAATTATGCATAGAAAGAAAAAAAAGAGTAGACATAAGTGTTCTTGATCTCTAGAAGGTCATTTTTTTAGGACTCATTTGAGGAACTGTGAAGCAACTTCCATTGTCTAATCGTCATGCCTACATATAAGAATCAACTAACGGGGCCAACGCTAGCAACTCATTTAAGGAGCGTTTCCTACTCATTTTACCAAAATGCCAAAGGCCCAACGCCAGCAACTCTACGAAACAGCTAAAGCCTTAACTCACTAACTCTACCCAAAAATGCTAAATTTATCAACAAGTAAAGCATCATACTCGCCATTGACTACTTTAAATACTTCCAAAATTTTAGCTAGTTCGTCAAATACTAGCAAAAAATTTATATACCACACCTTCAAAGATACATAACATAGTGTTCGGATCACGTTATCTTATTGGCTTAACGGCTTATTAAAATTTTAAAAGTGGATAAGCTCACTTTTCTACATTTACGAGGTTAAGCTCATGGCTTATTTAAACCATGAGCTTATATTTACCCTGCTGATAAGCTCAAAAAAAGTAATCTTACCGGCTTTTCCAAATTTCAATAAGTCGTAAGCCCACAAAATAAGCTAAATCAAACACCCCCAATTAACCAAAAACAAAAAATAATAAAAAGCACAAACGTTATATACTCTTTAATGCGATATGATAAACAAATTAGTAAGCCAAAGTGGGTGTTTGGATTAGCATATTTTTCCAGCTTAAGGGCTTATTTGCATTTGAAAAAGCTCATCAGCTCATTTTTCATTTTGTTATGAGCTGATCGACTTATTTCAATAAAAAATATACTTAATTACCTGATAAGCAGCGAAAAAAGAGCTTACGAGCTTTTACAAAATCAAATAAGCTCGTAAGCTACCAAAATAAGCTAATTCCATCAAACACTTCTTCCACTTCTTTAACTTCTAAGGACAAGTCATTACTGGACTTACTCTAAACTACTTACCCTTAACTCTATAACAGAGACGCGCTAAATTTAACAATTACATCCATCATTTCCTATAGAACCAAAACAAAACCAAAAAAAGAAAAAACACAAACCTTAACATCACTAGGCAGCTGCTCAAACGCAGCTTTCGGGTTCCGATAAAACTCAGAGCCAGCTTTAATCTCCCTCAAATGAGCCAAATAGTTATACCCATCATCGGGAAACCCAAGCTCAACTATCTCCCTCCTCACATCATCACCCAAATCCGACCCACCTAATCTCCTACTGGGCCCACCTTCTTCAGGTGCATCATCGTAAATCCCGTCACCGTCACTGTTAACATCGTCAAAAAAAGGCGAATCAGAGTTGTTGTCAACTCTGACAAAGACACGGTCGTTGGATGGGTCGGAAGTGTTGTAAAGTGGGTCGGATGTGTCGCGTGAGATGAGCTGGAAAGTCGCTGCTTTTTTCTTGTCTATGAATTTCTTCTTTCTTCCACCCATTTTTCTTGCTTTTTTTTTTTTTAGTTAGCAGCAGCTTATGATGATGATGAGTGAGTGAATGGAGGTGTGTTTTTTTTGTGTGTGTCTAGGGTTTAAGGAAATAGTTTGGGCCTATTGGATTAGTGAGGCTAAACCCTTGTTTTAAATTTTAAGTTATAAGCCCGGTTCAATAATAGAAAAAGTTAGAGCCCAGTTTAAATTTTATGTTAGTTCAATAATATTTCGTTTTCAGTTTGGATATTGTTTTGACAATGTAACACGAAAACCGATCTAATAACATTCATATAGAAATGTACATTTTTTTATATGTTTCTATCTATATAAATAGTTAAATACTATTAAAATTTTATCTAAATATAAAAAACATTTTTATGGTTATAGGTATGTTTAGGAGGAATACTATTAGAAGGTGGAGCCTGTTGTTGAGGCGGCACTTGTTAACTTGTTGCTGAAGAATGGGTTGAAGCTTTTTTTTAAATACTAGTAAAAAAAAGTATTTTATTTAACAGCTTATATTTTTACATGTTTTTTTTAAATACGTCAATCAAATATGATTTATTTTTAAAAATAGCTTTTTTATATATAAAAAGGGTTTTTCTAACAATAGACTTATGAGTTTTTTAAGCATACTATAATTAAAAATTAACATTTAATTAACAAACCATTTTCTATATATGAATAATATAATTAGAAATATAACATTTAATTAAGATAAATCATTCCATGTTTAACTACACTTTATATAATTTTAATATTTAAACATGTATAAATATATACATAATGAGTTCATTAAATGCTATTTTATACAAATGATATGCTTAAGAAAAACCAATAGGACTGCTGTTAGCAAAACCCAAAATAAAAATAAACTCATCCTCGATAAGCTCTCGTAAGCTTGTACTCTAAACATACCTATATCTACTCAAATGTTAAGCTTTGGACAAAAGATACGGCGCTCAAGGCTCTAGAGTATACACTTTTCGTGTGCAAGGAGGGATATATCATAGAATTGATCAGTTGGTACCTAGAGACGACGAGTCAAGGTACTTATAGTTGTACTTTTACGACGTGGAATCTGAACTTGAACATAGGTTAAAATGGCCTAATCTTGATAGAGAGATTGTTACAATATTATCACGTGTTCTTGCACCAAACCCATATGTCCAGATATTTCGAACACTTGGTAACCTTGGTCGACTTGAAAACTATAGGGTCAAATTTAATGCGTCTGTTAAGGCTGATCAAAGAGAATACAATCGTCCTACAACTTATGAGGTAACAATATGATTTTGACCATCCTACATCTTATCAAAATACACGCCTTGCATATCTAATCTTATACTCTTAACTTAAATCACGTATCACATTGGTAGCTCGTATTTGGATGGAAGGCAACGACAACATCACTTCATACAAGAGAAGCATTGTTGTCTACGGAAAGTCTGAATACCCTACGCATATACAACCTTATTTCGCTTGTTATGATCCTTTATCTTATCCAATGTTCTTTCCAAATGGTGAGGCTGGATGGCAT
This sequence comes from Glebionis coronaria, assembly GCA_025667525.1. Taxonomy (NCBI): domain Eukaryota; kingdom Viridiplantae; phylum Streptophyta; class Magnoliopsida; order Asterales; family Asteraceae; genus Glebionis; species Glebionis coronaria. The sequence goes on along the minus strand of CM046875.1, from coordinate 602,960,835 downwards.
TCTCGAATACCAATGGAAAGTGTAGACATAAGAGAACTCGATCAGGATGATGATGTCAATGACGACGGCGATGACGATGAAGGTACTAAATTAATCGTACTAGGCATACACCAAATTATCTTGCTTAATACCATGTTATAATAGTATCGTAGAATAAATATATTTCTTACACTAGGTTTTAACCATCGTCACACAGGAATTAACACACAAACCGGTAGAAAAATTGTTACTATGCGAGAATATTATTGTTATAAATTCCATATTCGGCCATATCATAACTTAATAATGTTTGGAGGGCTCTTATTTCAACAGTTCGTGGTAGATATATACATAAAGATCGAGACTTCACGTTTGCAATTTTGTGAAAAAACAATCCACAGAGCTGATTTGTATCAAGGAATCATTGATTGTGTTAACGTCGGGGAGGTTCAAACGAATAGACTTGGCCGAGTTATTGTCTTGTCGGTTTCTTTTATCGGAGGACCACGTGACATGCGGAGACGTTTTTTGGATGCCATGACGTTAGTTCAAGATGCTGGAAAACCTGATATCTTTCTTACCATGACTTAAATCCAACTTGGCCTGAAATTATAGAAGAACTTTATGAAGGGCAAACGGCACAAGATCGATCTGACTTGGTAACAAGAGTTTTTCGTGTTAAACTAGAGGATCTCAAGCATAATTTATCCGAGAAGCATATCCTAGGTGTGGTTTCGTCACATATATATGTTATCGAGTTTCAAAAATGAGGTTTACCACATGCACATTTCTTCTAATTATGAGATCAGCTGACAAGTTGTTGAATCCCGATGATTACGACAAAGTTGTTTGCGTTGAAATTCCAGACCCAAATAAGCAAATTAAATTGCACCAGCTGGTCATGAAGCAAATGATGCATGGACCTTGTGGTCACTTAAATACTAATTGTGCTTGTATGGAGGGTGAGCCAAAAAAATGTCGTTGGAATTATCCTAGGCATTTCCAAGAAACAACGCAACAAGGTGATGACTCATACCCTTTGTATCGTCGAAGAGAGAACGGAATTGAGGTAAACGTATGAAGCAGTGTCCTAGATAATAGATGGGTTGTTCCATATAACCCCAAATTTTTGATGATGTTCAATTGTCACATCAATGTAGAGATATGCTCAAGTATTAAATCCGTTAATTATGTCTTCAAGTATGTTTACAAGGGTCATGACAAACAAGTTGTAAATTGATAAAGATAGCGACCAAGTCCCTAACGAGATCAAGAGATTCCATGATGCGCGATATATATCACTCCCTGAGGCCATGTGGCAAATTTATAGCTTCCCTTTGTCTAATATCAATCCGTTTATATTGACATTGCAAGTTCATCCACCGAATAAACAATTGGTTAGGTTCGCGGAAGACGATGTACTCACTGACATTCTTGCAAGAGAAAAGGATAAAAGATCGATGTTAACTGCCTTTGTGAATTGAACAAGTTAGACGTCAACGCGAGGCAATATTTGTATAAAGACATCTCAAAGTTCTATATATGGAATAAGAGTACACGCAAGTGGAACCTTCGAAAAAAGGGGAAAATGAGGGGAAGAATGGTTTTTATAATCCTGCTGAAGGAGAACGGTTTTATCTACGGGTACTATTGTAACATGTTAAAGGGCATATAGGATTTGATTTTCTTTACAAGGCGAATAACGTATTGTATAGTACGTTTTGTAAATCGGCTCTATAAAGAGGGTTAATAAAGGGTGATAATCACATACATGATTGTCTACGTGAGTCCTCTACATACGAGATGCCCGACCCTCTTAGAAGACTATTTGCTACTATTTTAATATTTTGTGCACCAGGAGATGTTCGAAAGTTATGGGATGACCACTACGAATCTCTTTTAGAAGACTACAACTTAGAAGGTATGAGTGTTGAACGGGTTCAAAATATGGTTCTAACGGACATATCAACAATTCTACAATCTATGGGTAAGAGTCTTAGTGATTTTGATCTTCCAAACATTACTGCAGATGTGCGTTCATATGCATATGGATGTCGTGAAGTACACGAGGAATGCTCGATAATTGTACTGCCTGAAGATATACTAGCTCGACATTCACTAAATGATGATCAACAAATAGCATATGATACCATCATGAAACATGTTGATGATGACTCCCCGGGTGTGTTTTTTATTGATGGTCTAGGAAGAACTGGGAAAACATTATTGTATAAAGCTTTGTTTGCCACTGTTTGTTCTCGTCAACTTATTGCACTTGCCACCGCTTCATCAGGGGCTACGGCAAATAACATGACAGGGATGAGAAATGCTCACTCGCGCTTTAAGATTCCTATTAATCTTACTACAAACTCAATATGCATTGTCTAAAAACAAAGTGGGCTTGCTAAACTGCTTTGTCAATCCAAGTTGATAATATGGGATGAACCTTCGATGGCTAAAAGATAAGGTGTGGAAGTGGTAGATCGAACTATGCAAGACATTACCGGGGTGAAACTTCCTTTTGGTGGCAAGATAATGGTTTTAGGATGGGACTTTAGACAGGTATTACCAGTCGTAAGACATGGAACACGAGCGCATATTGTAGATTCAAGTGTCTGAATGTCACCGCTTTGGCCTGGAATAAAAAATGCGTTTAACCATAACCATGAGGGCGCGAATAGATCCATGGTTTTCAAATTTTCTGTTACATGTCGGTGATGGAGTTGAAGAGGTCATCGATGAAGGCTATATGTGAATACCCGATGACATGACCATTTCATACACTACCGATGCTGCCTCAAAAGATGCATTGATCCATGAAATTTTTCCTTCCTTTGCTAACAACGTTCATACATCAGCTGATATAGTTTCAAGAGCCATATTATCAACTAAAAATGAACACGCTGATAGTATTAGTGAAATGTTGATTGACATATTTCCTGGTGAAGAGAAGGTTTACTATAGTTTTGATGAAATGGAAGATGACACACACAACATGTATCCTCTTAAATTCTTAAACTCCATCAATATGAGCGAATTGCCACCACATTACTTGCATTTGAAAATTGGATGCTCGATTATTCTTTTGAGGAATCTCGATCCGGCAAATGGATTATGCAATGGCCCGAGGCTGATATGCAAGCGATTTGATCCAAATGTCATCAATGATGAATTGTGGTCGGGCAGTGATTTAATGGTTTAATGCATATGTGTACTCAATCGTTCTTGGTATCTAATCGAACTGATCACGGTTTAAGGTGGAACTATCGTATTTGGTCACTAAAGGGGGAGCTTTTGATTATCTGTTTTAAATTAAATGACAAGTTAACAAAACTAAGGGTAAATGAAATAACAAGGTAATAGAAGTAATTAAAAACTAAATTAAAAGTAATTTTGAAAATAAAAAGAGGAAAGACAATTTAAAATTAAACTCGACAAAAAGTAAATTTGAAAACTTTAAAATTAAGCTAAGACAACACAAACTTATAATATTACCAAGTAAAAATAGCGGGAAAGATTTAGGTTTGAAAAATGACTAAGATAAATAAGACAAAGCTGAAGTCAGATCGCAACACGATCGTAACTTAGATCGCAGTCACGATCGCAAGATTGGATCGTGACCTGGATCGCAACAATGGATCGCACCCACTGATCGAGACCACGATCACAACAAGTGTATCGTAGTCCTTGATCGTGATCTGTGATCGTGACCACCGATAGTGACGAACGATCGTAACCAACAATCCTAACCACGATCACACTATGGGATCGCAGCCAGTGATCGTACCCCAGATCGCAACACGGATCGCAACCACAGATGGCAACAATGTGACCGTGACCTGGATCGTAATGGACGATCGTAGTATGATCTTAGTCTATGATCGCCGTAATGGATCGCAAGTAGAAACCCTAAGGCTTATGCGATCACACTTACTCGATCGGAACCATTAAAACCCTTGTACATGTTACGATGGGATCCAAAAGGCAAATAAGCAAAACCAGATAAGCGCTTACTCAATTAAGCATTTACCGAAACTTAACCAAATCTAAACAAGCACAAATTTAAAAAACTTTTAAAACACTAAATAAGCAAAAATTTTAAAACAAACTTTCAAAAGATTAAACTTTGGAAAACACTTAAAAAGAAATAAGCTAAACAATAAATAAGCTATAAGCCGCAATAATCTAAGATCTTGAATCGTTTAAAAACATTTATGAGAACAAAAAGATAAACTTTTTAATCAAATAAGCATTAAGATTAAACAAGATGCATACCTAATCTGAATCAAGATCAAAATCAAAAGCAAGAAAGGTAGAATAAGATAGATGACAAAAAGCTTGAACTTGTAGATTAAGGATTCCAAATACAAGATTAAAGGAAAAGTTTAAACTTGAAAGAAAAGATGAAAAAATCTAGAGAGAGAAAGTAGAATCACCTACTTCTCTCTAAAGATATGAAAACTAAGAAAAATAAATGACTCACTAAAAAAACTAACTAACACCCTCCTAATGAAGCATTAGGAGGGTATTTATAAGAGAAGGGAGTTGGTAGGATGCTTCCTTCTTTCTTCCTTTTGTCTTCTCGTCTTTTTAAATGACTCGTCTTTCTCGACTTTGTCTCGGGATTAGTCGAATGATAATATGAACTCGTCTTCTAATTTCTTCATTTAGTTGACTTGGTTCTTCGACTTTTTCAAACTTCCTTCTTTAGACTTTTCTTCGATAAATCTTCAGAATAGGCCTTTGACTTCCGTTCTTCTTGCACTTTTGAACTTTTGACTTCGTCTTTTGTATTTTTCTTCGATAAAAGCCCGTGACAGCCCGTGTTTTCTTCCTTTTTCATATTTTTGTCCTAAAACACAATAAAAACACAAACCACGTATAATTTCGACTTTTACGACATAAAATACACGTTTTGGTCTTGTTTTTATTATAATTAAGTGGTAAACTGATAAGTGTTTTCAAACTTATTAAATCCTCTACACTTGTCCATTGCAATGCCCTCATGCAATGCATTAATTTCAAAGCACGATATACATTTTTCATCATAATTAATCTACCTTGACCTTTATTAAATACTAAACACTAAGGAAACCAAAAAGATTAGAAAATTGAAAAATGCAAGAAGGAAGAACAAGTAAAGAGATCGAAGACTTACATTATGGCTTTGGTCGTCATGAATGTTTATCACCCTCAAGTTTCACGTTCCCCAAACCAAGCTTAAAAACGAGATCATTGTTATTATAAGTTAGTAAGCTAACACTCACTCATTTGGCCTAATTATTCACTTAGACTTCCTTATTCCTAGGTGTATCTCTTATATTTTATTATTGTCTTGAATGATCACGAGGATGCATTGTTGACTTATTTCGATAATTTATTAGACTGAAAATAAAGTATGACGATTTAATCAATAGTTAGCTAAAGGACAAAATCTTTTAAAACTGCTTCTCGGGACCTCTTAAAGTTCATATCTTGGCATAACTCGTTTCACAATTTGAGACCTTTCTCGGATCGATATTTGGCATTGACTTCATACTTCGAATCTTGAGAGGCGTTCATGAAATAATGGTCTTCTCTTCATAATAGGAATTTCTTCACTTGAAGTTTTTGAGAGATTATTCAAATTTGGACCACGACTTCTTCATTTTTCTCCAATCTTTATTTGGGATTTTGATATACAACGATCCGCCTCCTTTTAGGACTTGGATCTATTTATCCTCATACCTTGCTAGGGCCTTTTCAGATAGATTTCTCCATGATCTTTAGGGGAGTATTTGCTTTTCGTCGTGTGTCTCGATCCTTCATATTTAATTTTGATAAATGATTCTTCACATCACTTTGGATCTTTAGCAACAAAATGTAGCCCTCATGCCTTGTTAGGGCCTTTTCGGACTCGCCAATCTTCACATCCCGCTTCAATAAGTTATGCCTTGGCTATGAACTCTAATTAATACCGAGCAACTTTTAAACGATCTTGTGCTAGAAGCTATGTAACTTTTCAAATCGTACAACCTTACTTATTGCAATTAAATTTATTCACAAGCGATGGGAGAAAACGCTCATAATTAACTCACATAAATTCATGAAAGAATACCAAACTTATAATTGACTCTATCATCTCTCGTTCTCCACAATTTAAAATCTCAAGGAATGAAACTCGTGGATGCTTAGCCTATTAAATCAATGTTTTGGGTTTTCAAGTCATCTATAGGATCTTGCAACTTCTTAGACTTTTTCAAGTTTAGAATTCGCATTTCAAATTTCCCTTGATAAACGACTTTCTAGGATCAATGAATAGTTCTTGTTCTTAACCCGTAAGAGTCAAGACTTTCGCGTTTTAAAGTTCCCTATATAAAAGCCTATAAAAACTTTACTTAAACACGTTAAGGATACTAGCTAGAGTAAACTTGGATAAGTAAACTCGGGTTGAGTCAAAAGATTCATAACGGGCCTAATATATCAAAGACATCTTGTCACACCCCCAAATTCACTGCAGCGAAAGACTTGCTTTGGGGACTTGTGACTTCATGAGTATTCGAGAGCTTGATCCGAGAACGACCTCTACATGCCAAAACCACAAAGAAGACTCCAAATAATCCACATAGTCAAGTACCTGAAATACATGCTTAAAAATGTCAACATAAAGTTGGTGAGTTCATAAGTTTGTTTTAAAACGTTTATGAAAAATTAGAGTTTTACCGACCACTACACCTTGCAGTAAAATATAAGAGTTTAAAAATCACAGTTTCTGTTAAATAGACTTTCTTTGATAATTTCAAAGTGTATTAGTAAAAACAAAGTTTATTGATAAAACATAGCTTACTGATAATAACAGAGTTTTCTGGAAATAAATAGAGTTTTCTGATAAAACATAGTTCATAGATAATAGTTAGCGTTTTCTGATAAAAACAAAGCTCACTGATAAATAATAAAGTTTTCCAATAGAATAGAATTGTTTAATGAACCACAAGATTTTCCAACCACTTAGTGACAATATAACAAATACAAAGTCACTAAATAAAATAAGGCATTTATTATTGTCTAAGCTCATGACACCGAAGCGTTAACAACACCGGTAGTATAATCACATAACGCAGCCCCTACGAATGCCTAACCCGCGACATCCGTCCACAGACTCAAATGAAACTGTGCCCGCTTGTCCTCTGTTGGATCAAGCCGGACAGGGGCGTCAACCCCGATAGATCTATCCATAACATTCGTGCTTTCGACCGGTCATCCGGTCTGAAATTAACGGTTCATGATAATGGGCCAAAGTAATTGGGTTAAAGCGGGACTTAGACCAATACATAAACGAGTATATGCACTTGTGTTCATTCTTGCAACCATTGTCTCTACCCGAGAACCAGTGAAAAAGCAGTTAAAGTTTTGGGCTACGAAACCCATAATAGAAATTTTGGTATCAACATTCATAAGTACAACGTATAACAATTAATGGAGTTGACCACTCAACACGTAACAGTTAAACCAGTTTAAAGATAGTTTATGACCAACCAAATAATCTTAAAATTATCTTATGACAATCAAGAAGTTTATAAACAGTTATTGATAACCAACAAGTTTATAAGTAGTTTCTGACCAAGCATGTACCTCCCCCAAAGAGCAATTATAAAACATTTATAATTCGACATAAAACAAGAAAATGTGGGGTATGAACTCACCTCGACGATGTAGAGCAAGCGCTAGTGATGCTAACAATACGCTCCGCACAAACGAAAATCGATGCGGCCCGGTCATGGTGTTGTGGTTTACTAATCGGCTAAATCCAATAACTTAAAAATGTGCATTTGAGTTCTCGATAGATATGTACATCAAGGTGACCCGTTGATAAAATATTTAAGTTTCAAGTTATAGTAGTTTGATGGTTGGTTAAATAAAATGAATAACATGGGCTCACACCAAGAATTTAATGTATTACGTACACATTACGTATAACCCAAAGATTATATAATTCTTATGTTGAATTATATTTTAGTGATAACAATTTTTACAAAAATAAACCAAAGTATATATTTATTCTGTATACAGTATAAAGATCGTGACAAAAATAATTAGACAACATAGTCCGACATAATTTAAGAAAATCATCACGTAATTAATAATTGTCACTTTTGAGTAAAACTATACTTTTATCAGTTTACATAGTATTTATTTATTTTATCCGTTTACAATCATAATAGTGTTTATTTATTTTATCGGTTTACAATTATAATAATCTTTATTTATTTTATCGGTTTACAAATATAATAAATTTATCGGTTTACAAGAACAATAGTAGTTTGTAATGAACGAAACGTAAAGTATTAAACTTTGTAGAAAATTTCGGCATGACCCATTCGTTTATACACGTTTTCCATATTTACCAATTCTCAATATTATCTATTTTTCAAAACAATCTACGTTACCCTAGTCGCATTTTAACATATATCCAACTACTAAATAAATCACTATAATTAAGTAACGACCGAACACAACCTATGTGTTGTAAATCGAAAAGCCAAACGCCCGATGTGAGCTACTTAAACACATATTTAAATGTATAATCATTTTTAGAGTTCTCGTAATAATAATAGTATCCGACATATTTATTTAACCGTTTATATATATACTTATATATGTATACCACCGTTTAATTTGTTTTTAATCAATTATTAAAGTTAGGTACGCTATTAGCCGATTCCTAAACCACAAACAACCATGAATTTGTAATCGCGCCCGGTACCCTAAACCCTCGACATCCCGCGCCTGAACACACCCGAAACTAATAATCAGCAACCAAACGCCCCTTTAAATCTGTTCTTAACCCCGAACAGCCTTTAACTCCTTTCTGCTTAAACTAAACACCCCCTTAGCACCTGCTGCTAAACCCAAACACACCCTGACAGCTTTTCTGCTGAGCCAAACACCCCTGCTGTTGTGTTAAACAGCGAACCAAACGCCCCTGCTGCAGGTACGCAGCGAACCAAACGCCCCTGCTGCAGGTACACAGCGAACCAAACGCGCTTGCTGTTGGTACGCAGCGAACTAAACGCACCCTTATGGCTGTTTATACAGCGAACCGAACACACCCCTACTGCTGATATTTTACCCGCGCCAAAATGCACCTTTTGTATTGTTGTGGTAACCCGAACGCACCATGATACTGGTAACAAACCTATCATGCTACTGTTGGTAACAAGGGCACACAAATGCACACGTTGTGTTGCTGCTGCTGTTAACAAACGCACCTCCATGTAGGGCTGGTAACAAACGCACCCTTGGTGTTGTTTTACCCGAACCCAACGCACCCTGTTGGGGCTGCTACTGATGATGATGACGCTGCATATAGCCGAAACGAACACACCACCGTATGGTGATTCTGATGGTACAAAAGAACAACCACACCGGATCCCGTCGGCGGCTCAGCTGCGACCACGATGTGACCGTCGAATCTGGTGGTTCTAGTTGTGGATGTGAAAAGATATGATAGATCTGGTGATGGTGCTATAATGGTTATGACTACGAAAATGATGTGGTGGATCTGGTGGAAAGAAGCGGCGCGTGGTTGGTGGATAGATATCGGTTGAAATCGAGAGTGGGTGGTGATGGTTTTGTATGGTGGCTGGTGGTGTCGGCTATGATAGTTATATAGTGGTGGTCATAGCATGACGGATCTGGATAAACGAAGTAGGTGGCGACTGAGGTAAGTGAGTGGCGGCATGTATGGTGGTGCTGCATAGATCAATCTGATCTATCATTTAAGGGTTGCGGCAGCGGCAGGTTTGGGTGGCCGGAAAATATTTCCGATGATCAGAAAACAAAGTGAGGCGCCGGAAATTATAGATGGGAGGGAGAGAGAGTTTTTGGTGGCTGTGTTTTTGTTAGAAATGAGATAAGAAACCCTAATTTCCCTTTATATTTGCTAGTCAAAGTTTTATAAAAGTAAGTGATAGGTTATCGATAATGCAGGGACTGTTAATGTAATTTTTCTTATCACTTTTGTTAATACATGGTTCGGGCCTCGTTCGTCTTTTATAAAATTGGGTTCGTTTTCTGAAAATCATACCATTGATTTTAAAATGATTTTTCTAATAATTCAGAGTATTTGTTCGATAGACTTTTTGTATCGTTAAATATAGTTTTATTTATTATAGTTACTATATACCGGTTAACTCGAATAGTTGTGTTCAAAGAAAAATAAAATTCAACTTGAATGTTCTCGTTCTTAACGTACGTTATTAACATTAAAATAAAAGTATCAGGTATTCTAATAAGTCTTTATATTAGATATCTCAAAAAAAAAATTAATTTGTATCGTGTCAGTTCTCAGATTTTGCGCAGTCTTTTACAATATGTAAAATAAACTCCCGTTTTCGAATCAAATGACTTTGATATCTCTCGAAAACGAATTTCGATTAATAAATAGTATAATTTATTATTATTTAAAGTCTAGAAAATTCCCGGTTGTCACAGTACATCCGTGTTATTTGGAGTTCGTCCTCGAACTCAATCGTTGTTACCCTAATAAAAGTGTAGAGAAAATGATTTTGAAGTTATACCCTAGTGTTATATCGAATATACTTATATTTATTCACAGATAAGTCTGTCCGAGTTTTTTTTTTTTTTTATTTAATTGTGTTATCCACCAATAGTAGAAAAGGGATATATCTGAGCGGTTCTACATGTCAATCTGACAAATCGGCCCTCGTTCATAGGACGATAAAAAGAAATAGTTCGAAACGAAGTGTCTAAAAAAAATCGTCAGCTCTTAAAAGTCTAAGGGGTTTCACTACCACCAGCCTGTTAAGTTCACGTTGATCAATGTATTTTCAGAAAGTTCGCACAATGATTCGTGAATTAAATGAAGCTTAAAGAATCACTCGCCAAACGTCGTAATGATAACGATAACAAGGTAAAAGAACGATTAATTCGTACGGACGTATCATGAGTCAAAAGAAATACCCTCCCAAAACTGGAGTACTAAATTAATACCATAAATATACAGGGTCACGTCGGTTATCCTTAAGCCCACTTATTTATAATCTCATATTTGCATACAGAAGCGTCCTAATCTATGCAAATATGTCATTATAAACTTATGGTTCGGTGATTTATGATCTCTTTATTCAAATGCAAAGGCGTCCCAATCCATTTCAATAAAAACTTCATAAATCGTCCTACTTAAGTGTCACCGACAAAATACCCAATTCAAAATCGTTAAAATCTCTAAACGATATTATCCAAAATTACAAAAAGCAAAGAGTATGAGTTGAAAATAAGCCGTCTTCCATAAGTAGACGTTTCGAACGTACCGGATCGAAGAACATAAGTGTCGATAGGCGATAAAGCAGTCGTAGACGTATATTAAGTAAAGAACTCACGGTTATAAGTAGGATAAGTATATAGTAGTCGGTTCTAAATAAGCAAATTATCCAATCACACAATTCTTTCTCATCCTCGAGGAAGACTCATCAAATACTAAGCTGAGTAATAACTTATCATAACCCAACCTCGAAACACACTCACAAAGAATGGCCCCGAGTTTCGTTATGAATTATTACACATCTCAAACTTTCGATGACTCAGCTCGACTCCGAAAATACAACACATTCCCAATTAACACGTAAGACTGCGAGTCTTACCCACCCCGAGGTAATTCAACAAAAATCATAGGATGTGTAACGTCCTATACTTAAATTCCATCTCGCACTCAATCAAACATGAGGCCCACTGAGAACCAATTAAGTATTGTTACACATCTCAACCCTTTTGATGAATTAGCTCGAACGTCGGGGATTCCTCAGGGCTAATCATTAACCAAAATTCACAAAATGTTTCTAGGTGGAGTTATGAAATATCTACGGGACCATCGTGTAACTCACGATGTCCAAAGAATGTTCTAGTGTTCATACATGAGGATAATAATATACGTGTTAGCGCACTTATCAAGCAATCAAACTCATTTAAACAAGTAATAACATGGCAGGCAACAAAGCAGTATCAAACATGCATTGCAAATATTCATATAGCAGCGGAATAAGTATGATGTGATGAGTGTTACTACTAAATAAAACTGAGAGCCGGTTATAGTCTAGAGTTACTAATGCAACCTAGTTCTCTATAACCAAGGCTCTGATACCAATCTGTCACACCCCCAAATTCACTGCAGCGGAAGACTTGCTTTGGGGACTTGTGACTTCATGAGTATTCGAGAGCTTGATCCGAGAACAACCTCTACATGCCAAAAACCACAAAGAAGACTCCAAATAATCCACATAGTCAAGTACCTGAAATACATGCTTAAAAATGTCAACATAAAGTTGGTGAGTTCATAAGTTTGTTTTAAAACGTTTATGAAAAATTAGAGTTTTACCGACCACTACACCTTGCAGTAAAATATAAGAGTTTAAAAATCACAGTTTCTGTTAAATAGACTTTCTTTGATAATTTCAAAGTTTATTAGTAAAAACAAAGTTTATTGATAAAAACAAAGTTTACTGATAAAAACAAAGTTTACTGATAGTAGACATAGCTTACTGATAATAACAGAGTTTTCTGGAAATAAATAGAGTTTTCTGATAAAACATAGTTCATAGATAATAGTTAGCGTTTTCAGATAAAAACAAAGCTCACTGATAAATAATAAAGTTTTCCAATAGAATAGAATTTTTTAATGAACCACAAGATTTTCCAACCACTTAGTGACAATATAACAAATACAAAGTCACTAAATAAAATAAGGCATTTATTATTGTCTAAGCTCATGACACCGAAGCGTTAACAACACCGGTAGTATAATCACATAATGCAGCCCCTACGAATGCCTAACCCGCGACATCCGTCCACAGACTCAAATGAAACTGTGCCCGCTTGTCCTCTGTTGGATCAAGCCGGACAGGGGCGTCAACCCCGATAGATCTATCCATAACATTCGCGCTTTCGACTGGTCATCCGGTCTGAAATTAACGGTTCATGATAATGGGCCAAAGTAATTGGGTTAAAGCGGGACTTAGACCAATACATAAACGAGTATATGCACTTGTGTTCATTCTTGCAACCATTGTCTCTACCCGAGAACCAGTGAAAAAGCAGTTAAAGTTTTGGGCTACGAAACCCATAATAGAAATTTTGGTACCAACATTCATAAGTACAACGTATAACAATTAATGGAGTTGACCACTGATGAGACTGTATTTATACATAGTCTCATCGTCCAAATTGGGCTTAAAACGCTTAAAATATCATCAAAATGCCCATATATGTGCCTATGTTTGTTCATTGTGTATTTTAGGTATGGATATCGTGAATTCACCAAAAGATCAAAGGAATCAAGCAAAAACGAACACGGGAAACGAAGCCGCACAAAGAACCGGACCCGAATCATGATTTTCCTATCAAGTCCTTGAAGTTTGAAGATTTGGCAAGAATGGTCCCTCAACTTTGGAAGACTTGACATTTTATACCCTTGCAAATCCCATTATTGCATATTGGGTCCCTTAAATGTTGAGATATTGCATTATTGGTCCTTGAAGAATGCATATATTGCATTATTAGCCCTTAAAACAAGTTTTGAAAAACTTTGTGCCATTTTCAGCAAGATAAGCAAAGTTGATTTCAAAGGAAATGGAGTTTATAGCCATTTAATGGGAAGTATCAAAGTGAAAGGAGTCTAGGGGGCAAACATGGCAGACAACTAAACTCCCACAACCTATTGAAGCCTTACACGTCACCTGACCCTACCCATATCCACAAACCCGGATCCATTTAACCCATACCCACCCACCAGGTTTATTAAATAAACCTGGTCAAACAACTGGTCAAATCCCACTCTTCCCTCCAAACACACCATTTAAAAATAATTAACCCCCAAACCAGATCTAACCTTCCCCTAATCTTACTTAAACCCTAAAAAAACCCAGATCAAATCAGGAACAAATCAAAGGGGTTTTATGTGATTAATTCCAGATCATCAATTAACCGGTTTGTCATCAAAACCCACCAACTAAATCACCCAACCCGTGACCCCTGGACCCTACTCGTACTCCCCTGTCTACCCAAGAATAGCAACAAAGGCATCTTCACAGCCAATCTACGGTTCCTAGCATTTTTCTTGTTGCCAAAGTCTCATTCAAGGGCTATGATCACTCCAACAGCTGTACATCACCAAAATCAGTCACATGCCAATTTTTGACCAAGAATTCAAACGAATTGACCAAGGGCATTGTGGGAATTGCAGTGTTTAGGGTTTTGCTTTTCTAGAATAGTCTTTAGCTATCTATAAAAGGAGGTCCAACTTGTGGCACCCCTTTCTTGTTCCAGATTTTGTACATGTTTAATTTTATTAATGAAAATGAACTCTTTAAATATTGTGCAAAACTGAGTTCCATCATTCTGATTTTAGTAGTTTAATCTTTTACATTTGTTTGCAAAAGTAATTTAGGTTTGAGAAAAGGGAAAAATATATTTCAAAGTTTCTGAAAATCGTTTTTTTTTAGTTTAGTTGTTGTTGTTTACAAGGTTTTCAGAATCTTGATGGTTATGAGGGGATGAAGTGAAAGTGGATTCTCCTCATAATAATCAGGTTGGTGAAAAGGTTTGTAAAAGGTTTCAAGGGATTGGTTTCAACAAAGTGTTCAAAGGTTTTATTTATTTATCAAGCAAAAAGCATTAACTAGCTTAATCCATAAGCTAGCTTAGTAGCTTATTGTGTTTGTTCCCAGGTCACTCTTTCTTGTTTTCATCTTGGCAGGTTTCATCAGCAAGCAACCATAGTCCTTCTCATTTCATTTTTCCTCATTTTGAAGATATTTTGTTATACCCTTGGGTCCATTTTGGATTCCACCAACAAGGGTCTTCTACACTTCACATAAGCTCTCCATAAGCTCAAACAGATGGTTTAAGAAAGGCATCAGCCCCCACACTCAAGGCTTGAACCTCTTTTCCATTTTTTTTGAACTTCATGTGATTATTTATGTGATTTTTGTGTTTGTATGCTACATGTTATTTTCCTGTTTGATTATGCTTAATTTAGTTCTATATGCCTGTTTAGATTACTTTAAATCAGTTTGGTGAAGTTTTATAGGTATAAGCTTTGTTAAATTTCCATTTCTGTATTTAAAGGGGTGTTTGGGACTGCTTATTGAGTCAAGTATTTGACAAGTTCTTGACTTAATAACAGCTTTAATATACTCCAATAGGGTTTAGGTTATTGTTATTGTGCTTTGTCTCAAATTTGGTAGGTTTAAAATCAGTTTGCATGTTTTTATTTTGGTAAACATAGGTAAAAATCAGATAATGCATTATTCTGCCATGTTCTAGCTTGATTTTGCCCACTTTCTTTGAGTGATCTGTTTAGTATAGGTTAGACTAGGATTTCATTTGGTTTGTATGTAATTGGGTTAGCCATTGTGCAAGTTTGTGAGCTTTAAAACTCACCATTGTGCCATCTATATCAGCAACCAACTCCACAGCCCCCTAGGCCCATTTACAGTAACTTTTTAGTGCTTGTTTGTGTGATTTTTGTGTTGAGCTTGTTGTTTTTATTGCATATATTGACTCCCTACACTCCACTGAGTGTAGGGGTGCCTTGGTTTCCAAAATATTCCAAAAAACAAGGAAGATACAAGCATCTAAGTTCTTTACCCGTTTTTTTACATTAACAGTGGGAACCTAGTTCCCACTGACCTTGTTAAAGTTCCCACTGCTGGGCTAAAAGACAGAAAACAAAAAAGGTCACTATCAGTTCTTCTTTTTTTGTCTTTTGTGGAGTTTTTTAGGAATTAGGATTTGGTTCTTTTTGCAATATTTTTCTTTTTTAATTCTTAATTTTTTAGTATAATTTATTTTTATTCTACTGTTCATTTTATAATTTTTAGATTATTTAGCTATTTTAATTACTTTTTAATATTACTATTTTTGTCATTTAGTGTAAAAAGTTTATATTTTTCAGATTTAATATTTTTCTTAGGTTTAGAAAATTAATTTAAGATTTTTGGTTTTAAAAATAGTTACTGTTCACCTTTTTAATTATTTTTTATAATTAAATTAAGTTAATTAGGGTTTATTTAATAATCTGTTTTGTCTTTTAGTGCAAAATTTTATATTTTTCAAACTTTTTCAATTTTCTTCTGTTCATTAGAGTATTTTAGGATTTTCAAAATTGTCAAATTAATTTTGGCATTAAATAATTATTTTTTATAATTATTTTAGTTTTAATTAGTTTAAAAATAGTTTTAAGTGTTTTAAAAATAGAAAAATAGTTTTAAAAATTTTGAAAAAATAGTTTTTAGTCATTAAATAATATAAGTTAGTTATTAGTTCAATAAATTAATATTTTGGGCATTTTGTTAATTATATTTAATTTTTGGGCTTTTATTAGCATTAAAAATTGAATATTTAATTAATAAAAGGTTTTAAAATATATTTGTTGGATTTTTATTCTTATTTATATTATTTAAGACTTAGTTTAATCTTTTAATTAATTTTTAGGTTTAATTTTTAATTTCGTCACGTTTTACGTATTTACGTTCGCGTTTTACGTTAATTCGTCGTAGTTTAAACGTAGTCGTAGCTCGTCTTTTATTTTTCTCTTCTAAACCAAAAACGTCACTAATCCAAACATTGTTATTTTATTAATTGGCATACACAATATACACCTCCTTCGAGAACGAACTTGGAATTTATTCGATTTGTCGGTTTTTTCATTAAATCGTCAAGTTTAATACTTGCCGCGGTTATTTGTTTTTCCTAAAACAAGTGACTAAAAACACAACTATCATTTGGCGCCGCTGCCGGGGAGGTGTGTTGCCATTATTATTATCGTGTTTGTGTGAGTAGTGCGTTTTTGCTTTTCAATTTTTGGAAAGCGTGAATATCGTACATACTCATTTTTGTTATTTTTTTATCTATTATAGTATAATATCCAAATAAATCGTGTTTAATTTTCCTAAGTTAAACACAAATCAATCTTTTACTATATTGTAGATATATTGGTTTTCGTTTTTTCTTGTGAATATATTATTACTATATTGTATCTACGTAAGAACAAATAAATATACAAGTACTCCAAATACGTGAGAAATCACAACCTTGATTCGGGATTTCATCACTCGATCATTATATTCGAATCTAAAGCAAAAGTTTAAAGGCAAAATAGATAAATACTTTCGTGAGGCTTAATTTCAATTAACACAAACTATAAGGTGGGTATAAGGCGGTTGTATTTCACGACCTAAAGGAAAAAGGCTCTTAAGTGCTTCGCGCCGCCTCGTTTCCTCCGCTTGCTTGTGCGTGTTTTGAGAAAGAAGGCTAATCGAGGGTTTGCCGCCCAAGTATTATCTACGTATCATATATATTTGCTTGTGTTTTCAAGATTAAACCCTCTTGAACGTTTTGGTGTTCCACCAACGTTCTAAAGTCATCGAAAGCGTTCACTCCACGTGATCGTTTTCATTCTTTGAGGCTCCTTTAATCGAGAAGATCGATTCGAGGGGAGATTTGTAGATTTTTGTCTACGTAATACATTCAAAAATCCAAAAAAAATTAAAAAACCAATCAAAAACCAAAAAAATTGAAAAAATCAAAAAGCCGCAAAAAGAATCTTCTTTGCTACCACCCATTCTACGCTTAGTGCATGCGCACTCGATCGAAGGATTATTCCAATTCTAGTGAAGCTTCGAATCGACGCAATCGTAATCGAAGGAATCGACGACGTAGACGAGAATTAGAAACCGACGTTCCTAATATCGTTGTTGAAGAAACCGTAGAGGAGATGGCCGACAATCGTTCTATGATGGAATTGCTCCAAGCGCCCACCGAGGGTTATGGAGACGCGATCGTAATTCCCGCTATCGAGGCGGAGAATTTTGAGATCAAGAGCGGAATGCTTTCGTTGATCCAAGCTACGAAGTTTCGAGGTCGTGAAGCCGATAATCCTCACGACCATATTCGGAATTTTGATCGTCTTTTGGCCACGAGCAAGTTTAAGAACGTCGACACCGATGTCGTCAAGCTTATGCTTTTTCCCTACTCGCTCGATGGTGCCGCCAAGGATTGGTACGAGAAAGAGCCACCTAATTCCATTACTACGTGGAAGGATCTCGTTTCCAAGTTCGTTAATTATTTTTTCCCACCGTCTAAGACAACGTTTTTCAAGAATGAAATTACGAAATTTGAGCAAAAATCGAATGAATCTTTTAGAGACGCGTGGGATCGTTTTAAGGAATTGCTTAGGCAATGTCCTCACCATGGTTTTTCCGAGTTGCACCAAATCGATACGTTTTACAACGGTCTTAATTTTCACGAACAAGACTCGTTGAATTCCGCCGCCGGTGGCAACTTTTTGTGTAAGACTCCGAGAGAAGCTTTGATAATTATCGAGAACCGATCCAAGGTTTACCAACTCCGCAATGCACCGAGTGTTGCCAATGTCGCCAATGTTAGTAGTTCTAATCGCGACATTGAGAGAGTTGATGCAAAAGTCGATAAGTTGACGAATGTGTTTACGTCTTATCTCATTGAGATGCAAAAGAAAGACGCTTCCGCTACGGTGAAAGCGGTTGAGGTTTCGTGTACGTTTTGTGGTGGACCTCATAATTATTACGAGTGTGCGGCTACGGATGGCCAAACGTCAAATGTGAGTGCGTTAAACAACAATTTTTCTAATCAAAATAACGTCGGTGCATCACAACAAGGAAATTATAACCAAGGCAACAATTTTCAAAATCGAAACAATTTTCAAGGAAACAATCAACAAGGAAATTTTTCGAATCAAAATCAAGGAGGTTATAATCAAGGTCGTAATATAACTTGGCAAAATCGAGATAACAATCAAGGAAATAATTTTTCAAGTGGGAATCAAAACAATTTTCAAAGAAACAATCAAAACCAAGGGAACTTTAATTCAAATCAAAATAGTTCGTCAAACGATTTTCAAAATTACATGAAAACGAATGAGGCTAATATGAGACGATTAGAGGGAGAAATTGGTACTTTGAAAAACGACTTTACAAATACATTGAAATTGCAAAACACGAAGATTGAGCAAGGGCAAATTGATATAAAAAAGATGTTTTCGGCTATAATGAACAAAGCCTCGGGTTCGTCATCAAGTTCGTTACCTAGTGACACCGTTGCTAATCCGAAAGAACAATGTAAAGCCGCCTCGTCTCGTGAGAAAGGTCGTGTGATTACCCCTAACCTTGAAGGATTCCGTGTTGTTTATCCCTCTCAACCCTCGACTTCTAAGACGTCTTCTTGTTCTAAAGTCGATGGGGTGAACGTGGTGACCAAGGAAAAGAGTGCACACCCTCGTGTACCTCGAATTCCATCCACGGTTCAAAAAGAGAGCTTTGTCGACCTTACCAAAGTAACCCTTGAAGAAACTTGTGCCTCAATCCTTCTAAAAAAACCTAAAAGGCGTATGCCGAGAAAGGAAAAGGATCCGGGCCAATTTCTACTACCTTGTGATTTTTCCGAGATTGAGGGATGTTTAGCCCTTGCCGATTTAGGTGCTAGCATCAATCTTATGCCTCATTCTCTATGGAAATTGATGAGATTGCCTTCGCTTACCCCCACGAACATGACAATCGAGCTTGCAAATTGTACACCATTAATACCAATTGGAATAGCCGAGGATGTCTATGTTAGGATTGGAAAGTTTGTTTTTCCCGCGGATTTCGTTATATCCGATTACGAGTGTGACCCTAAATGTCCCATTATTTTAGGCCGACCATTCTTATCAACGGCTCGAACCGTAATCGACGTTCACGAGGGGAGACTTACTATGAGATATGGGGATGAGAAAATAGACTTTTTCGCTAGAAAATCCCAAGGATTTTATGAGAATGAAAAAACCGAGGTTTCAAAACCTAATGATTCAAATTCTAATGATTTCAAAATGTTTACTTTAGCGGAAAGAATGAAGCTTGATGCATGTTTTGAAAGAATTAAGAAAAACGGTTTTAAAGATGATGATTTCAATGATAAAGAATACGTGTACCTAATTCAAAAGGGTATGTGTAAATTTATGGATGAAAACTCACTTTGGGATGTTTTTAGCGAAACAAGTGAAACACCAATTCCGAAGGGTGACGTTAATGCCATCACGACAATGACCAAAATGGCTTCGTCTTCACCACCTTCGAAGGACCACGTCTTTGAGGCTTCAACTTCTAACTCCATCGAAGTGCCTCCTTTGCCTAGCCCAACACCCGTTGAGGCTAAAGGGTTTATCGACATCGATCCTCTCGTCTTAGAAAAGTCACCTAAGCGTAGCCCTAGTGCTTGTAAGTCCATGGTTGTGAGTGCTCACATCGACTCTTTCTTTGACGATGACGATGGCGATTTTGCCGAGCTTGATCACGTACTTCGAAATCCACATGCTATTTTTGATTCTCCTAAGAAGAAACATGTGAAGTACGATGATTATGAGTTTGATCCCGAGATTGAGGAAATTATTGAACGAGAGCTAGCTCTTATGCCTTCACTTCCACCTACGAGTGAGGTCGACCTTTCCAAAATCGAGGATGAACTCAATGAGTTGGAACGTCTTATTTTTGATGATGAACCAACTCATGTGACCACTAAAAATCCCATTCTCGAGGAGTTACCTAATCAACACTCCTCATTTGAGAATGACGTTTACCACATTCGTGAGGATCTAACTTATCAACGATCCCCACAAAAGAATGATGGTTTCGTGCTTGATCGTGATCTTTTCGAGAGAGTTTCTAAGATACTCAAGGAGGGGAATGACAAACCTTGGTTTGACAAGCCTATCTTTGATGAAGAAACCGAGATCGACGTTCATGAGGATGACGAGTATGTAGACCCCGAGGGGGCGGTGTTCCTTATTGACAAACGTTTTGAGAACTTATATAATCCGCCACCCCCTCCCGCCAATGACTTAAATGTGAGGATTTTTAGCGCGACTAATTTTCAATTTGACACGCCAAATATTTTCGACATTATCAAATCGGGTTTTCATAAAGAGTTTTTGAACGATGAAAAAGGAAAAGATTTTAAAAATGTTTTAAATGATTTTTCTACATGTTTAACTCCGTCATCACATCGTTTTATGAGTGCTACCACCTCGTCTACTCCTTTTGACGATGGTTGGTGTGGATCTAGTGTGGGGGAAGCCCCAAATGTTCCCTCCCATTTCTCCACCGAGGACGAGATTTACGATCCCGGAATTGATTGTAAAGGGAAATCTCGGTCTTCCACCGATGCAATAAATGGAAATCTTATCTATTTGCTTGGTGTGAGTCTACCTCGAGTAGCTCATGATTTTGACTTACCCATTGCCCCACCTTTCTACTTCTTATCTCTTTTCTTCTACCCCTTTGGGGTTTCGGTTCTAGTTGGAGTGGCGTTATTTCGTCTTTCATCCGAAAACGAGGACGCTATCTTTGACCCCGGTATACGTTTATCGGGTTTTTAAAAGTACTCCATGTACTTTTGGGCCTTGTTTATCATGTAAGCCCCACTAAAAATGACCAAACCATGATTATCCCTAAATGATCACATTTATGGGGATCTGAGTCGAGCTTTTGACTCGGTTATCAAAAACAAGGTGCCTCGTGGGGGATTCTCATGCTTATCCTTGTACATATTATCGCTTTATTAGTTTAACGTAACGAGGGGACTTGTGCTCTTCCAACCTTTGTTTCGTGGTTGTTTGTGATTGTGATCTATTAGGTTCATCGTCATCATTGAAGCCTCTCGTGTTCGTTTTACGTAGCACTCGAGCTTCGATCGTTGCCTTTGGAGATTCCGATATCCGATGATATCCTTTTATGTTCTAACGTTTATCTTAATAGCATAATTCATAAACGGCTATAGGTTATTCGTTTTACCCTTTCCATGCTCGAGATTAAGCATTCGACTTCGTCTCTAGTATGGGGGTGTTTACACCCCTAGACTCGAAACATTGAGGACAATGTTTAGTTTTAGTATGGGGGGGTGAGTAGATACTTCACCTTGCTCACGTCAACACGCTATCCAATATTCATCTTTTTGCTATCGTTTTGTTGCAAATAAGGCCAAAAATGGCCAAATTTTAAAATTTTTCTAGTTTTTCATAAGTGTTTAAGACACGAATGTAGGTTTTCCGATGGTGAGAACGAGAGTAATTTTTGACTCGACCGTGCGTGTTGAGCATTTAGCTTCGATTCCTTAACTTTTTAGGCTAAGTCTCTTAAATGAGGACGAGAAATGATAGAGTTATTTATAAGTCTCGTAATCGTCACGATCTTATGTGTAGTAATTATTAGCTTATTCTCCCCACGCTTTTGCATAAATAATTGTTAATAAATATTGATTTGGCGGTTTAGTCACTATTGTTGGGTTTCTAATTTGTTTTGGTAGCTTCCATGTAATTAAATTGGGAAAACATTAAGGTATCGCCAGCGTCACGGTTTTGAAGTATTGGCACCCGAATAATCGAAAGCTTCACCTAATAATAAGATTTCAAGTGCTCACCTAAATTAAGCAAAAATTTGAAGCTCACAAGGCCGAAAAATCTATGCCCAAATTGAAAGTGAATCAAGCCTTAATCTTCGAAGCTTTAAAGATCCAAAATTCGCCTTAGCGTGAGGATATACGTCTTTGGCTAATAAAACCACCGATGAGGCGGATAATAAAAGGCAAGGCAAGACCGAAGTCATAATAAAAGCTTCATGGCGAAGTTGAATAAAAGATGGAGGTAAACCAAAGATAATAAGGCCCTTCCGTTAGGGGGCGTATAAAAGTCTTGGTAATAAGTCTCATGTTCAAAACCGTTATAAAACCGTGTTTATCGATCCTTCTTGTTGACTTAATTTTTTTGACATCGTCGTCTATTGGGGTGAATTATTGATTTGATGATTTTGGTTACACCGTTAAGTTTCTATTTTTAGACTTAATCTCTATTCACGCATAAGTCGATGATGTATCCTCGTGATCATTAAGACATAATAAAATATAAGAGATACCAAGTAGGAATAAGGGAGTTTAGGTTCGTAATTAACACTCATAAGATGTGTTCGTGTTGCTAACTTATAATAACAATGATCTCGTCACACGCTTAGCATGGAATTGGGTGAAAATCGAGGACGACGAAATTATTTCTAACGAAGCATTCACGTGTTCTTGTTCTATGATCCTAAAAGTCACATTCTCGTGATGAAAACAATACATTATGTCTAAAATACGTGTAGTAGTTTATTTAAGTTTACGTTTTCAATAAATGTCATCATAAAATGAATTTTGGAAGTGCTACGATACTTAATTCTAGCATTGCGTGGGGACACGGCAATGGTTTAGTATGGGGGAGTGATGAGACTGTATTTATACATAGTCTCATCGTCCAAATTGGGCTTAAAACGCTTAAAATATCATCAAAATGCCCATATATGTGCCTATGTTTGTTCATTGTGTATTTTAGGTATGGATATCGTGAATTCACCAAAAGATCAAAGGAATCAAGCAAAAACGAACACGGGAAACGAAGCCGCACAAAGAACCGGACCCGAATCATGATTTTCCTATCAAGTCCTTGAAGTTTGAAGATTTGGCAAGAATGGTCCCTCAACTTTGGAAGACTTGACATTTTATACCCTTGCAAATCCCATTATTGCATATTGGGTCCCTTAAATGTTGAGATATTGCATTATTGGTCCTTGAAGAATGCATATATTGCATTATTAGCCCTTAAAACAAGTTTTGAAAAACTTTGTGCCATTTTCAGCAAGATAAGCAAAGTTGATTTCAAAGGAAATGGAGTTTATAGCCATTTAATGGGAAGTATCAAAGTGAAAGGAGTCTAGGGGGCAAACATGGCAGACAACTAAACTCCCACAACCTATTGAAGCCTTACACGTCACCTGACCCTACCCATATCCACAAACCCGGATCCATTTAACCCATACCCACCCACCAGGTTTATTAAATAAACCTGGTCAAACAACTGGTCAAATCCCACTCTTCCCTCCAAACACACCATTTAAAAATAATTAACCCCCAAACCAGATCTAACCTTCCCCTAATCTTACTTAAACCCTAAAAAAACCCAGATCAAATCAGGAACAAATCAAAGGGGTTTTATGTGATTAATTCCAGATCATCAATTAACCGGTTTGTCATCAAAACCCACCAACTAAATCACCCAACCCGTGACCCCTGGACCCTACTCGTACTCCCCTGTCTACCCAAGAATAGCAACAAAGGCATCTTCACAGCCAATCTACGGTTCCTAGCATTTTTCTTGTTGCCAAAGTCTCATTCAAGGGCTATGATCACTCCAACAGCTGTACATCACCAAAATCAGTCACATGCCAATTTTTGACCAAGAATTCAAACGAATTGACCAAGGGCATTGTGGGAATTGCAGTGTTTAGGGTTTTGCTTTTCTAGAATAGTCTTTAGCTATCTATAAAAGGAGGTCCAACTTGTGGCACCCCTTTCTTGTTCCAGATTTTGTACATGTTTAATTTTATTAATGAAAATGAACTCTTTAAATATTGTGCAAAACTGAGTTCCATCATTCTGATTTTAGTAGTTTAATCTTTTACATTTGTTTGCAAAAGTAATTTAGGTTTGAGAAAAGGGAAAAATATATTTCAAAGTTTCTGAAAATCGTTTTTTTTTAGTTTAGTTGTTGTTGTTTACAAGGTTTTCAGAATCTTGATGGTTATGAGGGGATGAAGTGAAAGTGGATTCTCCTCATAATAATCAGGTTGGTGAAAAGGTTTGTAAAAGGTTTCAAGGGATTGGTTTCAACAAAGTGTTCAAAGGTTTTATTTATTTATCAAGCAAAAAGCATTAACTAGCTTAATCCATAAGCTAGCTTAGTAGCTTATTGTGTTTGTTCCCAGGTCACTCTTTCTTGTTTTCATCTTGGCAGGTTTCATCAGCAAGCAACCATAGTCCTTCTCATTTCATTTTTCCTCATTTTGAAGATATTTTGTTATACCCTTGGGTCCATTTTGGATTCCACCAACAAGGGTCTTCTACACTTCACATAAGCTCTCCATAAGCTCAAACAGATGGTTTAAGAAAGGCATCAGCCCCCACACTCAAGGCTTGAACCTCTTTTCCATTTTTTTTGAACTTCATGTGATTATTTATGTGATTTTTGTGTTTGTATGCTACATGTTATTTTCCTGTTTGATTATGCTTAATTTAGTTCTATATGCCTGTTTAGATTACTTTAAATCAGTTTGGTGAAGTTTTATAGGTATAAGCTTTGTTAAATTTCCATTTCTGTATTTAAAGGGGTGTTTGGGACTGCTTATTGAGTCAAGTATTTGACAAGTTCTTGACTTAATAACAGCTTTAATATACTCCAATAGGGTTTAGGTTATTGTTATTGTGCTTTGTCTCAAATTTGGTAGGTTTAAAATCAGTTTGCATGTTTTTATTTTGGTAAACATAGGTAAAAATCAGATAATGCATTATTCTGCCATGTTCTAGCTTGATTTTGCCCACTTTCTTTGAGTGATCTGTTTAGTATAGGTTAGACTAGGATTTCATTTGGTTTGTATGTAATTGGGTTAGCCATTGTGCAAGTTTGTGAGCTTTAAAACTCACCATTGTGCCATCTATATCAGCAACCAACTCCACAGCCCCCTAGGCCCATTTACAGTAACTTTTTAGTGCTTGTTTGTGTGATTTTTGTGTTGAGCTTGTTGTTTTTATTGCATATATTGACTCCCTACACTCCACTGAGTGTAGGGGTGCCTTGGTTTCCAAAATATTCCAAAAAACAAGGAAGATACAAGCATCTAAGTTCTTTACCCGTTTTTTTACATTAACAGTGGGAACCTAGTTCCCACTGACCTTGTTAAAGTTCCCACTGCTGGGCTAAAAGACAGAAAACAAAAAAGGTCACTATCAGTTCTTCTTTTTTTTGTCTTTTGTGGAGTTTTTTAGGAATTAGGATTTGGTTCTTTTTGCAATATTTTTCTTTTTTAATTCTTAATTTTTTAGTATAATTTATTTTTATTCTACTGTTCATTTTATAATTTCTAGATTATTTAGCTATTTTAATTACTTTTTAATATTACTATTTTTGTCATTTAGTGTAAAAAGTTTATATTTTTCAGATTTAATATTTTTCTTAGGTTTAGAAAATTAATTTAAGATTTTTGGTTTTAAAAATAGTTACTGTTCACCTTTTTAATTATTTTTTATAATTAAATTAAGTTAATTAGGGTTTATTTAATAATCTGTTTTGTCTTTTAGTGCAAAATTTTATATTTTTCAAACTTTTTCAATTTTCTTCTGTTCATTAGAGTATTTTAGGATTTTCAAAATTGTCAAATTAATTTTGGCATTAAATAATTATTTTTTATAATTATTTTAGTTTTAATTAGTTTAAAAATAGTTTTAAGTGTTTTAAAAATAGAAAAATAGTTTTAAAAATTTTGAAAAAATAGTTTTTAGTCATTAAATAATATAAGTTAGTTATTAGTTCAATAAATTAATATTTTGGGCATTTTGTTAATTATATTTAATTTTTGGGCTTTTATTAGCATTAAAAATTGAATATTTAATTAATAAAAGGTTTTAAAATATATTTGTTGGATTTTTATTCTTATTTATATTATTTAAGACTTAGTTTAATCTTTTAATTAATTTTTAGGTTTAATTTTTAATTTCGTCACGTTTTACGTATTTACGTTCGCGTTTTACGTTAATTCGTCGTAGTTTAAACGTAGTCGTAGCTCGTCTTTTATTTTTCTCTTCTAAACCAAAAACGTCACTAATCCAAACATTGTTATTTTATTAATTGGCATACACAATATACACCTCCTTCGAGAACGAACTTGGAATTTATTCGATTTGTCGGTTTTTTCATTAAATCGTCAAGTTTAATACTTGCCGCGGTTATTTGTTTTTCCTAAAACAAGTGACTAAAAACACAACTATCAACCACTCAGCACGTAACAGTTAAACCAGTTTAAAGATAGTTTATGACCAACCAAATAATCTTAAAATTATCTTATGACAATCAAGAAGTTTATAAACAGTTATTGATAACCAACAAGTTTATAAGTAGTTTCTGACCAAGCATGTACCTCCCCCAAAGAGCAATTATAAAACATTTATAATTCGACATAAAACAAGAAAATGTGGGGTATGAACTCACCTCGACGATGTAGAGCAAACGCTAGTGATGCTAACAATACGCTCCGCACAAACGAAAATCGATGCGACCCGGTCATGGTGTTGTGGTTTACTAATCGGCTAAATCCAATAACTTAAAAATGTGCATTTGAGTTCTCGATAGATATGTACATCAAGGTGACCCGTTGATAAAATATTTAAGTTTCAAGTTATAGTAGTTTGATGGTTGGTTAAATAAAATGAATAACATGGGCTCACACCAAAAATTTAATGTATTACGTACACATTACGTATAACCCAACGATTATATAATTCTTATGTTGAATTATATAATAGTGATAACAATTTTTACAAAAATAAACCAAAGTATATATTTATTCTGTATACAGTATAAAGATCGTGACAAAAATAATTAGACAACATAGTCCGACATATTTTAAGAAAATCATCACGTAATTAATAATTGTCACTTTTGAGTAAAACTATACTTGTATCAGTTTACATAGTATTTATTTATTTTATCCGTTTACAATCATAATAGTGTTTATTTATTTTATCGGTTTACAATTATAATAATCTTTATTTATTTTATCGGTTTACAAATATAATAAATTTATCGGTTTACAAGAACAATAGTAGTTTGTAATGAACGAAACGTAAAGTATTAAACTTTGTAGAAAATTTCGGCATGACCCATTCGTTTATACACGTTTTCCATATTTACCAATTCTCAATATTATCTATTTTTCAAAACAATCTACGTTACCCTAGTCGCATTTTAACATATATCCAACTACTAAATAAATCACTATAATTAAGTAACGACCGAACACAACCTATGTGTTGTAAATCGAAAAGCCAAACGCCCGATGTGAGCTACTTAAACACATATTTAAATGTATAATCATTTTTAGAGTTCTCGTAATAATAATAGTATCCGACATATTTATTTAACCGTTTATATATATACTTATATATGTATACCACCGTTTAATTTGTTTTTAATCAATTATTAAAGTTAGGTACGCTATTAGCCGATTCCTAAACCACAAACAACCATGAATTTGTAATCGCGCCCGGTACCCTAAACCCTCGACATCCCGCGCCTGAACACACCCGAAACTAATAATCAGCAACCAAACGCCCCTTTAAATATGTTCTTAACCCCGAACAGCCTTTAACTCCTTTCTGCTTAAACTAAACACCCCCTTAGCACCTGCTGCTAAACCCAAACACACCCTGACAGCTTTTCTGCTGAGCCAAACACCCCTGCTGTTGTGTTAAACAGCGAACCAAACGCCCCTGCTGCAGGTACGCAGCGAACCAAACGCCCCTGTTGCAGGTACGCAGCGAACCAAACGCGCCTGCTGTTGGTACGCAGCGAACTAAACGCACCCTTATGGCTGTTTATACAGCGAACCGAACACACCCCTACTGCTGATATTTTACCCGCGCCAAAATGCACCTTTTGTATTGTTGTGGTAACCCGAACGCACCATGATACTGGTAACAAACCTATCATGCTACTGTTGGTAACAAGGGCACACAAATGCACACGTTGTGTTGCTGCCGCTGTTAACAAACGCACCTCCATGTAGGGCTGGTAACAAACGCACCCTTGGTGTTGTTTTACCCGAACCCAACGCACCCTGTTGGGGCTGCTACTGATGATGATGACGCTGCATATAGCCGAAAACGAACACACCACCGTATGGTGATTCTGATGGTACAAAAGAACAACCACACCGGATCCCGTCGGCGGCTCAGCTGCGACCATGATGTGACCGTCGAATCTGGTGGTTCTAGTTGTGGATGTGAAAAGATATGATAGATCTGGTGATGGTGCTATAATGGTTATGAATACGAAAATGAATTGGTGGATCTGGTGGAAAGAAGCGGCGCGTGGTTGGTGGCTAGATATTGGTTGAAATCGAGAGTGGGTGGTGATGGTTTTGTATGGTGGCTGGTGGTGTCGGCTATGATAGTTATATAGTGGTGGTCATAGCATGACGGATCTGGATAAACGAAGTAGGTGGCGACTGAGGTAAGTGAGTGGCGGCATGTATGGTGGTGCTGCATAGATCAATCTGATCTATCATTTAAGGGTTGCGGCAGCGGCAGGTTTGGGTGGCCGGAAAATATTTCCGATGATCAGAAAACAAAGTGAGGCGCCGGAAATTATAGATGGGAGGGAGAGAGAGTTTTTGGTGGCTGTGTTTTTGTTAGAAATGAGATAAGAAACCCTAATTTCCCTTTATATTTGCTAGTCAAAGTTTTATAAAAGTAAGTGAAAGGTTATCGATAATGCAGGGACTGTTAATGTAATTTTTCTTATCACTTTTGTTAATACATGGTTCGGGCCTCGTTCGTCTTTTATAAAATTGGGTTCGTTTTCTGAAAATCATACCATTGATTTTAAAATGATTTTTCTAATAATTCAGAGTATTTGTTCGATAGACTTTTTGTATCGTTAAATATAGTTTTATTTATTATAGTTACTATATACCGGTTAACTCGAATAGTTGTGTTCAAAGAAAAATAAAATTCAACTTGAATGTTCTCGCTCTTAACGTACGTTATTAACATTAAAATAAAAGTATCAGGTATTCTAATAAGTCTTTATATTAGATATCTCAAAAAAAAAATTAATTTGTATCGTGTCAGTTCTCAGATTTTGCGCAGTCTTTTACAATATGTAAAATAAACTCCCGTTTTCGAATCAAATGACTTTGATATCTCTCGAAAACGAATTTCGATTAATAAATAGTATAATTTATTATTATTTAAAGTCTAGAAAATTCCCGGTTGTCACACATCTAAACTCATTAAAACCATTTTATTTAACTTCATTTTTCTCTTTTGACTTTATTTTTGAACTGAAATATATACATACGATGCGATAACAAAAGGAAATATCATAAAAGAAGATAAATGAAAAATACTACTAGGCCAAAATAGATCAAAAATTTTGAAAAATGTCGAAAAATTAGATTTTTCGGTTAAAATGAGGACAAATTCATGGAAAACCCCACTTAACTTCGATAGAAGTTCCCCCCTACACTTGATATAAACATTGTCCTCAATGTTTAAGCATGTGGCCGTTAACTCCCCTACATTTAGGACATTGTGCACGCTGTTTAAATCTTTCTAAGGAAGAGACAACTAAAGTGATTTTAATGTCAACATATAAGATATGAAATATTGAATCACAAGAGTTTAGGATAGAACCGCGAAGACGGGTACACGGGATCACGGGTCGTCAAATATCATCAAAAATGCTCTTTGAAGCTTGTAATCCCTACACATCATAAGAAACAAGACAAAAAACACCTATGTAGCTCCCCTACACTTATTATGAAAACGGGTAAAGGATAGATCATCGGGTTGCCTCCCGAGAAGCGCTTGTTTTTGTTAACCGAGTCACGAGCCTGACTCGACCCAGAACTAATTCAAGGGAAACGTGGTGAGGGATGGAATCATCTCATGGGAGATGTCCTCACCAAAGTACAACTTAACACGCTGGCCATTCACTTTAAAATTTGGCCCATTTGGTTGAGAAAGCTCAATGGTACCATAAGGGAAGACTTTAGCGACGGTGAATGGACCAGACCAACGGCACTTAAGCTTGCCCGAAAAGATTTTCAATCAAGAGTTAAAGAGTAAAACTTGATCACCAATTTTGAGCTCTCGGTTTTTGATCTTAGAATCATGAATGAGCTTGGTTTTCTCCTTGTAGATCAATGAATTCTCATAAGCATCATTCCTTAGTTCATTAAGTTCATTGAGTTGGATCTTCCTAAGATCACCGGCTTTGTTGATATCAAAATTAGCCCATTTCAAGGGCCCAATAAGCCTTATGATCCAACTCAATGGGGAGGTGGCACGCCTTTCCGTACACAAGACGATATGGAGTGCAACCAATAGGTGTCTTATATGCGGTACGGAAAGCCCACAAAGCATCATCTAACTTATCGGCCTATGAGGCATGATGCTATCCCACAGTACGCTCTAAGATTCTCTTAAGTCCACGGTTTGAAATCTCGGCTTGACCATTTGTTTGTGGATGATACGCGGTGGAAAGACGGTGATTGAAACCCTACTTAGCCATGACTCGAGCAAATTGATCATTGAAAAAATGAGTCCCGCGATCACTAATGATCGCACAAGGAACACTGAATCGAGCAAATAATTGTTTCAAAAAGTTCACAACCACCCTCGCATCGTTAGTGGGTAAAGCCTTTGCTTCATCCCATTTAGATACGTAGTCAACGGCTACGAGGATGTACTTGTTCCCTTTAGATGACGAAAATGGCCCCATAAAGTCGATGCCCCAAACGTCAAAGATTTCACATTCTTGGATGAAATTTTGAGGCATCTTATCTTTATGTGTGATCTTGCCTTGTCTTTGGCAAGCATCACAATGCTTAACCATTTCATGAGCATCATGATAAATGGTGGGCCAATAAAATCCAAAGTCGAAAACTTTCTTCGCGGTATAGTTAGGACCAAAGTGACCACCGGTGGGTCCTTTGTGGCAAGCTTCTAGGATTAGTAAAGCTGCCGGTCCATCAACAGACCTACGAATGACAAGATCCGCACATTTCTTGAAAAGGTAAGGGTCGTCCCAATAATAGTGTTTAATGTCCTTGAAGAACTTTTTCTTTTGTTGGGACGTTAACCCTTCCATAAGAACACCACCCGCTAAATAGTTTGCAATGTCCGCAAACCATGGGGTATCGTCAAGATTGGAGTAAATAGACATTAAGGCCTCCAGGGGAAAAGATTCTTAATCTCTTGATTTGGAAGTTCCCCTTGATAAGGATCCTCGAGTCTACTAAGATGATCCGCGACGAGGTTTTTCGCTCCCTTTTTATCACGAATTTCGATTTTGAATTCTTGAAGGAGTAGAACCCAACAAATAAGTATTGGTTTAGAATCTTGTTTTGTTAACAAGTACTTCAACGCAGAATGATCAGTGTACACAATGGTGGTGGAAAGGACAAGATAGGGGCGGAATTTTTTAAAAGCATACACTACAGCTAAAAGCTCTTTTTCGGTGGTGGTATAATGCAATTGAGCCCCCGTCATTGTCTTGCTAGCGTAATGGATTGGTTGGAAATGTTTGTTGATTCTTTGTCCCAAAACCGCTCCAATAGCAAAGTCGCTAGCATCACACATCAATTCAAAAGGTAACTCCCAATTATGAGTAACTAAGACCAGTGCCTTAGTTAATTTATCCTTAAGAAGATTGAAAGATTCAATACACTCTTTAGAAAAGATAAAAGGAGTATCTTTTTCCAAGAGGTGGGTCATTGGGCGAGTGATCTTAGAAAAATCTTGAATGAGTCGACGATAGAAGCCCACATGACCAAGAAAACTTCTCACACCCTTCACGGTTGAAGGAGGAGGTAATTTAGCAATCATATCAACTTTAGCACGGTCGACTTCAAGACTGGCTTTGGAAATTTTATGTCCAAGAACATTGCCTTCTTTTACCATGAAATGACATTTTTCCCAATTAAGAACGAGACGAGTGTCTTCACACCGTTTGAGCATACTTTCTAAATTGGATAGGCAAGATGAGAAAGAATCACCATAGACCGAGAAATCGTCCATAAAGACTTCCATAGTTTCTTCAACCATGTCATGGAATATAGCCATCATACACCTTTGGAAAGTCCTGGGAGCATTGCATAAGCCGAAAGGCATTCTTTTGTAAGCAAATGTTCCATAAGGACAAGTGAATGTGGTTTTCTCTTGGTCTTTTGGATCGATGGGAATTTGAAAATACCCGGAGAAACCGTCTAAAAAGCAATAGTAGTCATTACCCGCTAAACGCTCGAGCATTTGATCCATGAAAGGAAGAGGAAAATGATCCTTGCGAGTGGCATCATTGAGCTTGCGATAGTCTATGCAAACTCGCCAACCCGTGACAAGTCGAGTAGGAATCAACTCGTTGTTTTCATTGGGAACAACGGTTATTCTGCCTTTCTTAGGCACACAATGGACGGGACTAACCCATGGCGAATCCGAAATAGGGTAAATCATTCCGGCATCTAGAAGTTTAATAACTACTTTCTTGATGACGTCATGAATTTTTGGATTAACCCTTCTTTGGCTTTGGATTGCGAGTTTAAAGTCATCTTCCATGAGAATTTTATGAGTACAAAAGTTATGATCAATTCCGCGGATATCGGAAATTTTCCAAGCAATTGCTTTCTTATGATTTTTTAGCACATCGGTAAGTCGAGATTTTTCATCCTCTTGTAAGTCCTTTGCAATGATGACGTGTAACTTCTTATTGTCTTATAGGAAAACGTATTCAAGATGAGACGGTAAATCCTTAAGCTCTAAATCCGGAGGATTGTCGATGGAAGGGTTAGTCAAATTCGGATCATCGTTTGCAATTTCCATTGGAGAAGGTGGATAAATATGGTCCTCATTGAGAAGTTTCTCAATGGTATGAATGTCTTCATCCCAATCGAAGGGAGAATCCTCATATTTTAAGTCCACATCCCCTAAGCTTGCTTCAAATTCTTTTAAAAGAAAGCCACTTTCTCCTAATAAAGTCAATAAGGGAGCAATAGAGGCAACGGTCTCAACAATGGGTAGAGAAGAAAAACCACTTTTACAAGCGTCTTTGAAATGTTCTTCACAACCCTCATCAAGTACGTCAATGAAATTAACGCTCTCGTGTTCATAAGGTTGCTTAGAAAGTTTACCCATGTTGAAGACGATTTTGTCGTCACCAACTCTCATGATTAATTCGCCCGCGGCTACATCAATGAGAGTGCGACCGGTCCTCAAGAATGGACGTCCAATGATTAATGGAACACGGGGATCCATCTCGTAGTCAACGACAACAAAATCTGCCGGAAAGGTGAATTTGTCGACACCGACGAAGACATCTTCGGCTATCCCCACCGGATAAGCAACCGTACGGTTAGCTAATTCCAATGTCATTCGCGTGGGGACTAGCTCAGGTAGAGATAATTGTTTCCAAATGCTTAATGACATTAAGTTGATACTAGCACCTAGATCGGCTAAGGCCATACAATTCTCTACCCCGGGAAAGTTGCAAGGAATGAGAAAGCGACCTGGATCACCAAGTTTGGTTGGTAATTTCCTTAAGAGAACCGTGGATCAATTCTCATTAAGTTGGGTTTGAGCAATATCAAGGAGTTTTTCCTTATCACTAAGAAGATCTTTAACATTTTAGCATATTTAGGCATGTGAGCGAGAGCCTCGGGAAAGGAGATGTTGAAATTCAATTGTTTAAATATTTTAAGAAAGTTAGAAACTTGAATATCATCCTTGTTCTTCAATTTCTCTTTCCTCAACCTTGAAGGGTAAGGTATATCGGGTTGAGAGGAAGGCTTTGGAATGGAATTCTCACTCACATCCTTGGGTGGTGGAGGGGTGGAAGTAGAAGGTGGAGGAATTGGTGAAGGGGGCTCGTTATCCTTTGTCACAGTCACCGGAGTAGGTTTAGGAATCTCGGGTTCCTTATAACCTTTTCCACTTCGGGTGGTGATTGCTTTCATCTCCCCTCTTGGATTAGCAACGGTGTTACTCGGAATAGAACCCGAACCAGAGGTTTGATTACTTGGGAAGAAACTAGCCATCATATCCCTTAAGTCATTCGTTTGACTGCTTAAACAGTTTCACATGTCATTCCTAAGCTCGGCTCGTAGATCATTCCCTTGTTTCGCCATGTCACCTTTCAAGTTAATAATTTGGCTCTGAAGATTCTTCACCAGCGCGTCATTTGTCCTCATGTAAGTTTCAACCTCGTGATTAAATGTCGTGGGTTGGTTGGGAGGAGGAGCTTGGTAAGCGGGTGGTTGATAAGTGGGTTGTTGGTAAACTTGATTATTTCCTTAAGGTGGATATGGATTTCTATGGGTTTGATATTGATTAGGAGCTCGAGGTTGGTTTTGATTGAAGTTGGTTTGGTTTTGAGGAGGAAAACCGGGTGGTGAAAGGAAATTGTTTGAACGATAACTTAGTAAATTGCAATCACCTTGAGGACGAGCTTGATAGCCTCTCGTGGAAAAGTTACCGTTAGCCGCATACACATTTTCCGGATTGTCATGAATAGAAGGACAATCGTTGTATGAATGAGGACCACCGCAAGTCTCACAAGAAATTGCTACAACTTTAGCTTGTTGATATTGGTTCGTAGCCATGATTTGGATATTTTTGTTCATTTCGGCTAGTTGGCGGGTGATTTCGGTCATCTCGGGGTTGGTTGAAGTAGAAGAAACATTGACTCTCGGGTTATTTCTTGAAGATGCGGATGAATCCCAATTTTTGTGATGAGTGGTCATGTTCTCTATAAGCTCTCTACACTCCTCAGGTCTTCTTTTCATAAATGTACCACCGGTGGCAGCATTAATCGTATCACGATCACGAAAAGTTAAACCATTGTAGAAAGTATCAATCAAAGTGACGGGGAGCATATTATGGTTAGGACAACGATCGATCAAGACATTATAACGTTCCCAATCATCAAAAAGAGACTCATCAGGTTCTTGAGTGTAACCACTGATTTGATTCCGAAGACTAGTTACCATGGATGGTGGAAAGTAGCGGGACAAAATTTTTTGAGTCATCTCGTCCCATGTATGAATTGAGTTTTTAGGAAGACAATCAAACCATTTTTCGGCATGGTGGGATAAAGTGTGTGGAAAAAGGTTAAGGCGAAGAAAATCCATGGAAACACCGGACAATTTCATGCTTTGAGTGACGGTTATGAATTTATCGAGGTGTTTGTTGGCATCATCATCCGGTAATCCGCGAAATGGACAAGCATTTTGAACTTGTTGGATCATGTGATGCTTCAACAAAAATTCGGGAGCCGTGATTTGCATCGGCGCAATCGGTCATCCACGTCCGTTCATAGTTGGTTGAGAAAGCTCCTCCATCGTACGAAGGTCGGGTGGAGGAGCATGGTTGTTATTATTCATGTTAGGGTGAGGTGCATTATTATTATCGTTGTGCACACCGGCCATATCTAGGTCTCTACGAGTCTCGTGCTTAGAATAAGACGAAGATCGAGTACGCTTACACTAAAAATGAACTACAATATTTTTGATTTTTTATCTTTATTTTGTGGATTTTTGAAATTTTTTTAATTTTTTTAATTTTATACTTTTTTATATTTTTTTATAAAAATAAAGAAAAAAGTATATAAAAAATAAAAAAATAAAAAAAATAAAATAAAAAAATATAATAAAAAAATAAAAATAAAGAAAAAAAAGAATTTTTTTATACTTATTTCTTTATTTTTATTAAAAAAAATAAAAAAGTATATAAAAAAAAAACTTCTCTCTAAAGATATGAAAACTAAGAAAAATAAAATTGACAATCTAACTAACTAACACCCTCCTAATGAAGCATTAGGAGGGTATTTATAGGAGAATGGAGTTGGTAGGATGCTTCATTCTTTCTTCCTTTTGTCTTCTCGTTTTTTTAAATGACTCGTCTTTCTCGAGTTTGTCTCGGGATTAGTCGAATGATAATATGAACTCGTCTTCTAATTTCTTCATTTAGTTGACTTGGTTCTTCGACTTTGTCAAACTTCCGTCTTTATACTTTTTCTTCGATAAATCTTCAGAATAGGCCTTTGACTTCCGTTCTTCTTGCACTTTTGATCTTTTGACTTCGTCTTTTGTCTTTTTCTTCGATAAAAGCCCATGACAGACCGTGTTTTCTTCCTTTTTCATATTTTTGTCCTAAAACACAATAAAAACACAAACCACGCATAATTCCGACTTTTACGACATAAAATACACGTTTTGGTCTTGTTTTTAATATAATTAAGTGGTAAAAGGATAAGCGTTTTCACACTTATTAAATCCCCTACACTTAATGCATATGTGTACTCAATCGTTCTCGGTATCTAATCGAATTCATCATGGTTTAAGGTGAAACTATCATATTTGGTCACTAAAAGGGGGAGCTTTTGATTATCTATTTTAAATTAAATGACAAGTTAACAAAACTAAGGGTAAATGAAATAACAAGGTAATAGAAGTAATTAAAAACTAAATTAAAAGTAATTTTGAAAATAAAATGAGGAAAGACAATTTAAAATTAAACTCGACAAAAAGTAAGTTTGAAAACTTTAAAACTAAGCTAAGACAACACAAACTTAAAATAATACCAAGTAAAAACAGCGGGAAAGATTTAGGTTTGAAAAATGACTAAGATAAATAAGACAAAACGGACATCAGATCGCAACACGATCGTAACTTAGATCGCAGTCACGATCGCAAGATTGGATCGTGACCTGGATCGCAACAATGGATCGCACCCACTGATCGAGACCATGATCGCAACAAGTGGATCGTAGTCCTTGATCGTGGTCTGTGATCGTGACCACCGATCATGACGAACGATCGTAACCAACAATACTAACCACGATCGCACTATGGGATCGCAGCCAGTGATCGTACCCCGGATCGCAACACGGATCGCAACCACATATCGCAACAATGTGATCGTGACCTGGATCGTTATGGACGAACGTAGTATGATCTTAGTCTATGATCGCCGTAATGGATCGCAAGTAGAAACCTTAAGGCTTATGCGATCACACTTACTCGATCGGAACCATTAAAACCCTTGTACATGTTACGATAGGATCCAAAAGGCAAATAAGCAAAACCAAATAAGCACTTACTCAATTAAGCATTTACCGAAACTTAACCAAATATAAACAAGCACAAATTTAAAAAACTTTTTAAACACTAAATAAGCAAAAATTTTAAAACAAACTTTAAAAAGATTAAACTTTGGAAAACACTTAAAAAGAAATAAGCTAAACAAGAAATAAGCTATAAGCCTCAATAATCTAAGATATTGAATCGTTTAAAAACATTTATGAGAACAAAAAGATAAACTTTTTAATCAAATAAGCATTAAGATTAAACAAGATGCATACTTAATCCGAATCAAGATCAAAATCAAAAGCAAGAAAGGTAGAATAAGATAGATGACAAAAAGCTTGAACTTGAACTTGTAGATTAAGGATTCCAAATACAAGATTAAATGAAAAGCTTAAAACTTTAAAGAAAAGATGAAGAAATCTAGAGAGAGAAAGTAGAATCACCTACTTCTCTCTAAAGATATGAAAACTAAGAAAAATAAATGACTCACTAAAAAACTAACTAACACCCTCCTAATGAAGCATTAGGAGGGTATTTATAGGAGAAGTGAGTTGGTAGGATGCTTCCTTCTTTCTTCCTTTTGTCTTCTCGTCTTTTTAAATGACTCGTCTTTCTCGACTTTGTCTCGGGATTAGTCAAATGATAATATGAACTCGTCTTCTAATTTCTTCATTTAGTTGACTTGGTTCTTCGACTTTGTCAAACTTCCGTCTTTAGACTTTTTCTTCGATAAATCTTCAGAATAGGCCTTTGACTTCCGTTCTTCTTGCACTTTTGATCTTTTGACTTCGTATTTTGTCTTTTTCTTCGATAAAAGCCCGTGACAGCCCGTGTTTTCTTCCTTTTTTATATTTTTGTCCTAAAACACAATAAAAACACAAACCACGCATAATTCCGACTTTTATGACATAAAATACACGTTTTGGTCTTGTTTCTATTATAACTAAGTGGTAAAAGGATAAGTGTTTTCACACTTATTAGGCAACATGCTAGAGTTAGAGTTCTCTTACCAAGAATTCCTCTTGCTCCATCTGAAGAAGACATGTTTCCTTTCAAGCTAAAGAGAACACAATTTCGTGTCCGTCTTTGCTTTGCCATGACTATCAATAAATCTTAGGGGCAAACTATTCCAAATGTAGGTTTCTATTTGCCTGACTCTGTTTTCTCACATGGCCAGCTTTATGTTGCCTTGTCTAGAGGGATCTTACGTGCAACTACCAAGGTACTCGTGAAACCAGTCAAAGAGTTTGGTGAAGAAGGAGTATACACCTCAAATGTCGTGTACCAAAAAGTTTTACGCAACAAGTAACATCAGTTCCTAGATTATATCTTATACTTGATGCAATTTTACACTTTCAGTTTTACTTTATGTTTTTATATGTTGTTTGATACATTGTATGTGAGATTTTATTTTAAATTGAATTACTGCATGTTACGATAGTTTCCAACTACAATTTTATCTCATATCCGATGTAATTTATTTTTTTTATCTCATACTTTATCTAAATTTGAATTACCGTATGTTACAACACTTTGAAATTATAATTTGATCTTACCATGACATAAAGTATCGTTAATTATCTGTCGTCAGACAATTCCGCCGCTATGCGCGGGTATTCGCCTAGTAAAGGAAAAACCACAAAACATTGAATGTTGAAAATGAGTTAATTATGGACTTGTTGAAAAACCACTTATTTTAGGAATTGTTGAGGATATAATAGGAAATGTTGAAAAATTAAACCATAAACAATTGCATAAGCTACCGGGTCACGGGTTCGACCACCGGATTAATTCGGTTGAGTAACTTGGTCACGGATTTGACCAACGGGTCAACCCGGTCGAGTCATCGGGTCATGTATTCGACCATCGAACCAACCCGATTGTGTCACCGGGTAACAGGTTCGACCATCGGGTCAATCTTTTCGAGTCACGGGTTCGACCATCGGGTTAACCTGATCGAGTCACCGGGTCACGGGTTCGACAATCGGATCAATCCTGTCGAGCCACCGAGTCACTGGTTTCGACCACTGGGTCAATATTGTCGAGTCACCGGCCACCGGGACACGGGTTCGATCACCGAGTCAACCCGATCGAGTCAACGGGCACAGGCTCGCCTACTGGTTCAACCCGGACGAGTCATCGGGTTACCGGTTCGACCAACGGGTCAATTAACATATCGTTAACTATCTATCGATAGAAAATTTTTGGGTCACGAGTTCGTCCACCGAATCAATTAGCATATCATTAATTATATGTCGTTAGCCAATTCCGCTGCTATGCGCGGGTAATCGTCTAGTTCATATAGAAAGGTACATTTTCTATATGTTTATATCTCTATATAAATACCATTAAAATTTAATCTAAATATAAAA
Organism: Glebionis coronaria; assembly: GCA_025667525.1. Lineage (NCBI taxonomy): Eukaryota > Viridiplantae > Streptophyta > Magnoliopsida > Asterales > Asteraceae > Glebionis > Glebionis coronaria. The sequence continues at coordinate 602,920,703 of CM046875.1, read as the reverse complement.
AGCATTTTTATGGTTATAGGTATGTTTAGGAATACTATTAGAAGGTGGAACCTATTGTTGAGGCGGATCACTTGTTAAGGTGGATTACTAGAGCTTGTTGCTGAAGAATGGGTTGAATCTTTTTTGAAAATACTAGTGAGAAAAGTATTTTATTTAACAGCTTACTTTTTTTACATGTTTTTTTCAAATATGTCAATCAAATATGATTTATTTCTAAAAATAGCCTGTTTATATATAAAAAGGGTTTTGCTAATAGCGGGTTTTTTAAGCATATCATAATTGAAAATTAACATTTATTAACAAAACACTTTCTATATTTAAATAATATAAGTAGAAATTCAACAAATAATTAAGATAAATCATTCCATATTTAACTACACTTTAAATAATTTTAATATTTAAACATGTATAAATATATAATAATGAGGTCATTGAATGATATTTTATATAAATAATATGCTTAAAAAATCAATAGGACTGCTGTTAGCAAAACTAAAAAAAAAACCTCATCCTCGATAAGCTCTCGTAAGCTTGTATCTAAACATACCTATATCTACTCAAATGCAAGGTTGAAGAAATCGCTAGGCGCTAGTGAGGAGGTCGACGGCCTTCGAGGAGAATTCATCAAGGTTGCGCCTAGGCGGATTGGAATTTATGCATATAAATATTATATATAATATGTATGACATAAAAAAATACTTATAATTTCAAATAATTCAAAGTTCTTGCAAAATAGATAAATAAACATAACAATTTAAGTGCTTAAAAAACTTTAAACGTGAACATATAATTCAATTGGTTCTAATTTCATAGGAAAAACACATTACTTTATGTGTATAATCATTCGTTTATTTTGATTCTACATATTGTTATATTAAAATAAATATGGGCACTATATATTAGGAAGAAAACCCTTAATTTTTTGTAAAAAATATTGACTTTTTGACTGCCTAGACCACCTAGCTCCTAGGCGGAGTATGGCCGCCTAACGCCTAGGTAGCCGCCTAGCCCGTCTTTTACAACATTGCTCAAATGTTAAGCTTTCAATGTGACTACTTGAAGGACGGAATTGATACAATGGTTTTGTGTGGGTTCAGATTTGTGTTCTCGGTATCTCCTCGAATTGATCACGGCTCTAAGTGGAATGATTTGTCCTTGGTTAATAAAAAGGTGTTGGTTTGTTTATCTATTTTAAACTAATAACAAATAAGTAAGTGTCGAAGAGTAAAATTAAAGCTTTAAAAGATTAAACTAAAAAGACGAGTCTAAAAATAAATGCTTGAAAACTTAAAGATAAGATTAGAAAAATACTTGAATAATTAATAAAACTAACACTTGGAAACTTTACAAAAACAAGAAATTAAACAAACAATTTATGCCAAATCGGAATATCACTAAAAGACCTAGATCGGAATATATTCCGATCTTATGATCGGAATGTATAGGAGTACCACTGATCGGAATGTAGGAAAATGAGTTGCAATCGGAATGCTTAAAAAAAATGAGCCAAATCGGAATAATACTAAACCACCATAATCGGAATACTGAAATGAGTACTAATCGGAATACAGTAAAACATGCCAATCGGAATGTATAACAAAGTCCAGATCGGAATGTTGAGGAAAATGCAAATCGGAATAAGCAAAAATTTAGTCTAATCGGAATACTTAAATAAAGTCCCAGATCGGAATATTGCCAAAATAAGCTACAATCGGAAAAACCTAAACCCTTTTCCGATCACACGATCGGAATAAGGGTATGGTATGCTGGTCAGAATGACCCAATCGGAAAAGGGTTTTACCCTTTCCGATATCCCTTTGATCCGAAATATAAGCAAGGTGAATAAGCTATTACAATAAGCTACTACCCAAACTAGCACGAATCCAATAAGAAACAGATTAAATAAGCACTAAAAACAACTTTTCTAACTTTAAATAAGCAAACTTATAAATCAAATAATAAAAAGATAAACTTTTTATGAAAACTTTAAAAGGTAAATAAGATAAACCAACAAATAAGCCAATAAGCACAAAGATCTTAAAGCTTATTCGTGTAGAAACTTAAGGAAACATTAAAAGATTAACTTTTTAAGCATGAAAACATAGATGAACAACACGGATCATAAGTAATTCGTACCAAAAGTAAATCAAAATCAAAGAAAGGTAGAATGAGATTAAAGATTAAAAGCTTGAATTTAAATTTGATTAATGAAAAACAATACAAAGGTTTGATCTTGAAAGAAAGACAGATGAAAACTAGTGAGAGAAAGTTTAGAACTTTCTCTCTCTAAAACTAGAGAGAATGAAAAACTAAAAACTAACTAAAAGACTAACTAACTCCAAATTTTGTGAAGTAAAGTCCTATTTATAGGCGTGTGATGGTGGGCTTGTGAATGGGCTTTGGTTTGGGCTTCTTTTCTTCTTTCTTCTTTAGTCTTCACATTTCTTTAAATAAACGTTTCCGACTTTGGATTTGAGAAGTGTCGGTGAATAATTCCAACTCGTCTTATAATCTTTTGTTTAATAGACTCGAGTTCTTCGACATATATGAATCTTCCATCTTTGGCTCTATTCTTCGATAAATCTTCAAATAGGCACAATGACTTCAAATCTTTTGCATCTCTTGGACAATAGACTTCGTCTTGAGTCTTTTTCCTCGATAAAACCCGTGCAATCCCATGTTTTCTTCAATATTCTCCCGGTTGACTCTGAAAACACAATAAACACAAAAACCACGCATAATTCCAAACAAATGATATTAAATACGTGTGTTGGTCTTGTTTTAGCCAGAAATAAGTGGTAAAAGGATGGGTGTTTTCACACCTATCAGGAATCATGGCTAAATATCATCAGATGCATATATATTTTTGAATTGTAATACTAAAAACATACTAAAATGAACCGGGTGCATTTAATGTACGTTTAAAAAAATCGATGTTTTTCATAAAAATTAACATTGTATTAGAAAAATCCATAGAATTTTCGGACACCCGCGAAAATCCTCCTAATTTCTTAGTGTCTACTTGTTCACGTATCAAAACATATTATATTATAAAAACTTTTTATTTAATAAACGTAACTAACTGTGCATAAATCTTTTCAAGTTTTATAAATCATTATATTATATTATAAAAAGATTTAAAATCATGTATAACACACAAGTTTAAATATATATTCATTATAGTTTACAAATTTTTTGACTTTTTTATAATTCTATAAACATTTTCATAAACCATTAATTGTCAACGAAATTTACTTTAGGTCTCAAATAACCTTAGTTAGAGACGCGGGTACAGTGGTTGGTGGAAGGGTTGGTCGTCACGGCGGGAGGCCACTAGACCAGCCATTATATCGAGTGTGGCTTTTTGGCCTCCAAGCCGTAGTAGCCAACCAATGTTATGGGCGATGGCGTAAGCCAACGGCGCCACAACTGCACTGTGACTCATATTTTTATTTATTTTGGAATTAAAATCGTTGGCAACGATTAGTTTTTGTAAGGGGCTTTTTTGACTGTTTGAAGCCTTAAAACAACCATTTTTTACCTATATATATATATATATATATATATATATATATATATATATATATATATATATATATATATATATATATATATATATATATATATATATATATATATATATATATATATATATATATATATATATATATATATATATATATATATATATATCCTTATTTTTTCACTATGTTGTACCCCTTTAAACTATAAAAAAGAGCGAATTGAACGAGAGATAGTGGCAAGACTAGAAGTGTGTGAGCTTCAAAAAAGGAATGAAGAATTGAAGATCTTTCGATTCGACACTATCGGAGTGAGTTCCAAAAACACGACGAATATCGAAAAGCTCAAAGATAAGGCACGTGCAAAATATCTAAACTTTTAGTTGTATTTTTTTCGTATGTTTTTTTTAAGTTGTACTTCTTTTAGTTGTATTTTTTTCGTATGTTTTTTAAGTTGAATATTTTTTTCCGTGTGATTTTTTTAAAGTTGTATTTTATTTTTTATTATTAATGAAAATTGATGCCTTAAGTTGAAAATAATGTTTTTTATTTATTTTTATAAAAAAATTGGTGGAGTCATCATAACACCAAAATTTGTTAAGTTAACTAAGGAGAGTGTTTTTGGTGTTATAATGGATTTTGAAGTTATGAGAAAAAGTGATGTTGTGACACCACTTTTAACCACGAATTAAGCCGTACCTAACCCTCTTAGAGTTGAGATGGTCCTAGGTAAAAGCGATATGATAAAGATTTGTTACTTTTTATTTGACATTATACACATTTTTTATAAGGCTTGAAACAACGGTATTGATCGAGTGTATGTTGACCGGTTTCAAACTCGATTGAACATGTTGCGGCGACCGATTTGAATCGGTTGTCATCTCAAACTCGATCGTATACACGAACGCTTCGTTTTTTTCTTTATCTTTCTTTTCTATTTCTTTTATTTTTTTTAATTAGATTTACTTAGTTTTAGTTATGTTTTAATTAGATAAAATTTGTAATAAATTTTCAAATTTAATATTTTGAGCTTTATTTAATTCCTCACAACATATATTAGTATGATCAATTTTAGAGTTAGTTTAGTTAATGCATTCTGGTTAATGCAACTAATGCCTAAAAATATTATTTGTAATAACTAATCTTTCTTAGTTGTGATCACGACAAAGTGTAAAAATATTTATCGTAAAAGATAACGGAAAGACGATTTATTCAACAAACACTATCATCAAGGTAATAATCATTTAAGTCTTACACAAACATATCTTATACATGTTTAGTGATCATAGAAATGATTAACCTCAAAACTCACATTTATACAAATGTGACAAAATATTTTAATAAACTTTGTTTTTAAGAAAATATTTTATTAAAATAGAAAATGAAAATTTAAATTTGGCATATTCTAAATGGCCTAAGAATATACCATTGAGGTAAAAACTTCACCATATGAGATTTCGCCACTAAAAGACAAAAAGGAGCGGACTCTAGTGGCCTCAGCTCAATATAGGTGCATGTGGCTCAATATCAATATTGAGCCGCCAACTCATAATGAGCCGCGCCCAAAGAGCCGTTATACTTTTTCCCTTATAAATAGTGGATCATATTTTCATTTTCAATAGAACCTTTTTGGACAGTTTTTTTGCTTCTTATCTTTTTTCTATATTTTCAATCATTAGTAAATGATCATTTAATTTGTTATGTATGTTTACCTATGATTACCCTCTTGATCCCCTTCTTTACATGTCCAAAAAGAGGATCACTCACACATTTTTGATGTGATAAACTATGAAGCCTTGATGAAGATCATCCTTTCTTAGATCTAGTCATGTTCATCACTTTGTTTATTTGAGTCTTGTGTAGATCCAAGTTATATGTGTATACTTGGATGTGTCTTGTGTCGTAATGAGTCTTGTGTATTAATTCTCACTAAACTACAAAGTGATGTGATTATGTGTATGTGTCTTGTGAGTTCTCACTTAACTTGACACTGAAGAGTTGTAAAGATTGGCTCTAGATTTGGATTAGGACTCGACAGCCTTGTGTCAGAAAAGAAGATGAGTGACGAAGATTGGTTCTAGCTTTGGATTAGAACTCGACATCTAGCCTTGTGTAGGAAAATATGAAGTAGACGACGTGTGTAGATTGGTCCTAGCTAAGATTAGGTCTCAACATTTAGCTTAGTGTCGGAAAAAATTATAAGCGACGTTATACGGTTTTCTCCGCCCAGAATGGAGCTTGTGGATATATTGGAAATCTCGAGTAAAGTGTACTCTAGGAGTGGAGTATGAACGAAGAGAGAGTTTCGTTACCGAACCACTATAAATCTTGGTGTTTAATCTTAGGTTGATTCTTTCCTTACTCTTTACCTTTACATTCATGCATTGCATTTCCATAATCACTAGATATAGTAAATGGTTTACAAATTGACTTAACAACTATGAAACTAGTTTTCAAGTAAAAGGTAATTTTGGGACCAACATAATTTTAATTAGGACCTTAATCGTAGAAACTATTCACCCCCCTTCTAGTTTTTACAATTGGTATTAGAGCGATGGTCACACAAGATCTTTGAAGTATATTGTGATTTAAAGCTTGGATCCATCTTTTATCTCTACTAATTAGAAAGGATGGTTGCTCTAAATTTTCTTTGTGGTCAAAACTATTTTTTCTCTAAAAATAATTCTTAAAATTATTGTTATATCAACTCATCTTGATTATGATCTTTTTAATAGCTTTTATACATTTTAGTTTTGCTCTTGAAATGTATCTACTAGTTTGAATCTTTCTTTGTGTAGGTACTCATGAAGGATAATCATTAATTTGGTTGTGGGTTGAGTTACTTACACTTGTTGAAGACTCATCTCCTTTTGATCTTCAACATCATGGGATGATGATATCAAGATTGGTGGATGTGATACTAGTCCTTGAAGACTTAGTATGCAGTTTGGTCAAGCTCAGGTGTTGCATTAGTCCATATAAGACTTGGGATGCAATTTGCGGCTAAGGTTCGTTTTCGTCCTTCCACACGCCCTTTGATCAGTCTTTTGATCATTACTTGACTATGTGATTGCTCTTGGCATCCTTTCCTTGACATTTATTTGTGGATTGTGATTCTATTCTTTCACCCTCTCAAACCTTCATTGTCTTGGATACTTGATTCGCATAGGAGTTGTAGAGTGAGTTAGTAGTAGCTTAAGTATCAAGCATGATTTATATGGTTTGCAACTTAATACGGTTAGTAGGACCTATATCATGTGTAGTATGTGCAATTAAGCTCATCTCTAAGTTGATTGATTAATCTTTTGAGATACCAAATTACATCATATGTTGTAGTTACGATACTAAACATTTGGAATTGAAATATTCCAAGGATATTATCATTGTAACCCTTAACAATGATATCTGTCCGATCAAGTGGGAAAGAAAGTGAATCTATATTCTTGCTCATGTTTTGTATAATTTTAAGACATTTATTAGTAAGTGTTACTCTATATAACAAAAATAGCTTGGTATGGTTCATTACCAAAGCCGTTTCGTCTTACGCTGGAAGTGCACGTCTTAAACCACTATATATGACACAACCTCTTCGTTTCTACTACTTGAAGATTGTCATTCATCTCTTGAGCATTCATACTTGGATTTGATTCACTTCTCTTGGTTTCTCTCTTCTATCATTTTGTTTACCAGTATTCGGTCTAATTCGGTCTTTTTCAGTTTCGATTTCGCTCGTAATCCTTCATTAAGGTATTATAACCTAGTCTTGAAGTGGTCCAATGATTTTCAAAAGAGTTAATATATGTTTTAAGTATTCTAGAAAAAATTGGTTTGAAAAATTTCTTTCATTTTCACGGACAAAACCTATGTTTTGCCCGCGGTTCTTTAAATAGGCGCGATGGTATTCGACGGTTCATTATTGATAATGGGTCGCACCCCACTAAGCTTAAAATAATCTGGTTTTTGTTATTTTACACTTTTCAAACATTCCTCCTTCCTTCTTTCTGTTGTGGCGACGAGGAAACAAGTAAAACCACCATTAACAACTCTCAAAACCTTCCAAATCACTCAAATTAATTGGTTCAAAGACAAGGGTCTCATCCATCCTTCATCTAACATCGATTAATTGTATTTATCTTCATTCAATTTCAACTAATTTGTTCTAAGGTTCTTAATTTCATAATTGGTGATTTTTGAAATTAAATTGAATTAGAACCAAATTAGGAATGTGGGTATCAATAGTTTTAGTGTTATGATTCCTTAGGTTCACATTCCTTGTGATTTCACTAAACCCACTTATAGAACAAATCCTAATTTTAAATAAAATAATTTAGTTTAATGATGGAATTGATATGAACCCTTGAACACATTGGTAATTGCATTGTTAATGCTTACATAAAAACGAATTTTGAAAACCAATGTTCAAATTCATAGTTGATTCGCATAAGTCATATGCATTTGTCAAAAATGAACTCAGTACTTTGTGAACATAAGAATGATAAGTAATCATCCTTTGGTTAGTCAATAAATTGATTAAACACATTCCTTTGATTTTGACTTTTACTAATCTATATATAACAAAGAGTGATTGTGGAATTATTTTTTGTGTAATATAGGTACTAAATCATGCCTTCAGAATATCAAAATAACCACTAAAAGACCCATATGCCTAACCTTGCCGAGTCTTGTGAGTCCGACACCTTTCAAACACCCTTCATTTACTTCAATCCTGTTACGTTCATGAGGGTCGAGTTGTCTATGGGGATATTGACGGATATGACTACACTCTACAGATGTTTAAGGGTAATGATTTTGATTGTCTTCTAAACATCAATGAGGTAATCTATCCTCAATTCCTCATAGAGTTCTTTAGCACATATTTTATTCATACTAATGATTATGGAATGTTTGTTAATTTCGCTATTCGTGATCAACCCATTAGCTACTCTCTCGAGGAGTTTGGTAAGGCACTTCGAGTACCTTATGAAGGTCAATGTCGATTCACGGATGCATGGAAGATTAATTCCTTGGAATCTTGTATCGATGTTTCACTATATAATACTCATATGGTCGAACTAGACTTCATCCTTGACTCTATCACTCAACCCTGTGGTGGAAACGTTGTACGTAGTATCCACTCTAAGAGACGTGTGTTTCCTTATGAGATACTTGTAAGCGACCTTAATCCATGTATGGTCTCTTGGGCCGACATAATTAGGGAGAACGGATTTTGTTATGGTGGAAACCGGGATCATGTTCCCGCGTGTATGGCACATATGATGTTTTATATATGTCATTCCATCAAGTATAATCTCGCGTACTTTACCGCTCGACAAATCCATTACGCCATCACCAAGCCAGAAACAAACCTTTCATATTTTCATGCTCCTCACTCACCTTTTTAAAAGGGTTGATCGTGACTACACCTAACTTTGTCTCTCTGAAATATTTGCACGCCAATCGTGTGATGTATCATATTCAAAAGGATCGTCCCCGAAAGGTTACGAGTGACCAAGATAGGCGTAGAGGTGATCAACAAGAACCATCCAATGAGGAAAATTCCTCATCATCAAGTGATGGTGATGATGTTGAAACTAGTACCAACATTGGTTCTCCGAGTGGCTCCACCCCGTCTTTGAACACTTGCATGGATGGGTTAGCCAAATTCATCGTCCTCCTTCTCCTTCATCGAGTCAACTTCCTACAAATTTCAATCTTGAGAATATGTACCGTTATAACCTTCATAACCGAGGAGAGTTGCACGATCATCATGTTGAAACGAGGGGAGCTTTCAAAGCCATGGGGAACATGCTAAAGAAGTTTGGCAGTAAGAAAAAGTGAAGCCATTTGGATGTCTTGGATGATCACATTTGTTCTTATGTTGAACATTCTATTGCATTAGACATTTTCTTTTTTATTAGACTTTGGTGTGTAACTTTAATACTTATTTGTTTGGATTGACTAGATTTTAATCCGAATTATGCTTCATGTGATTGAACTTTCAATTTACATGATTATGTGCAATTATGTGTTAGTGAGCTATTTAGATTTTGGTTGTTAATCTATTTTGACTTGATAAACTAGTGTTTAAAATCTAAGCTTGTGAAAAATGTTAGAATTCACATTTTTTGATAGTTCTACCCGCGGATCATTATCTATGGGCGGTTCATTATTGATAATGAGCCGCAACCATATTTATTGAGTCGCGGGTTGGACTTTCGACAGAATCTTTGCTTTACACTATTTTCTCTAATTCTTTGTAAACATGGATAAAACTTTTGCTAAACACTAGCTTTTTTCCAATCAATCCTAACAATTTTTATTATTCACCAAAAACATTTTTAACCTATTACCTCTTTGGATCATCCTCTTCTCTTCTTAAACCATTCATGGTTGTTCTTCTTCATCATCCTCTAAGACCTTTCTAAACCTAAACACACAACCATGGTGTCTACTAGATCCTCAAACTCTTCCAGAAATTCCTCCACCAAAAAGAGCCTTAAGATAAGGATTAAGATACCTAAGCAAGGTTCTTCATCTTTTCTTACACCTAAGAATGAGACTTCTCCAATTCTTATTTGTTCATCACCTTCACCACCTATTTCACCATGTAAGACAAGCTCAACTCATGGTACTAACCATTCTTATGGTTCTACCTCTTCTTCATTCTAATCTAGGATGAATGAGTTATCTTCACCCTTCTCTCCAAGTCATCTCTTGGATGTGAACCCTCACCCCTCCAAAGCATTCCCTTTGAGGATGACTTTTTTGAGCCTTCACATATTTCAACCATTTCACATTTGGAAATTATGTCTCTTCCTCCTCCCAACACTTCAATTTTGGGTGTTCCTGTCTCAAACTTCATGGGTGATCCATATTTCTTTGGTTTTCTTGAAGCACATGGTACTAATTGTCCATGTTGTCTTTATAAAAACTACATCATCCAAAATCTTAGGATGGAAATGTTTGGGCTTCATGCAAGGTTGCAAGAATTCTTGTTAACTTTTTGCCAATCCTCCTCCTCATAGGAGATGGATGATGATATCTTTAAAATATCTTTTCCAGACTCAAGCTCAAGAAGACTACTTAACCAAGATTAAAAAATAGCTAGCTTTTGTTTAGTTAGTTGTATTTTTTTCTTGTACTTTATCTTCCTTCATGAGTTTTCATGAAGATGATCTATGGATTTAGCTTTTGTGTGTTATAACTTATTTGTTTTCACACTAATCAACTTCAGTTTAAATTAAAATTGAACCTAAATCTATTGTCACCTTTAAAACTTGACTAAACTTGACTAAAACTTGATCAAAATGTTATCTAAATATTTTATCACCCTTGATCAAGATACTCTTGTGAGTATGTTGCTCTTTATGCAACCATAGCCAAACCTAGTGCTAATAGAGGTAAAAATCCAAGATTTACTAAAATTTGAAAAAGTCTTGCCTTTTGTCAAACCTTCAAAATTTTGGATTTTGATGTTCCCTGTGGGCGGATCAATAAAAAACCGCGGATCAATATCCATATTAAGCCGCAGGTTGACAACCACTTTTTGGCTCGTTTTTGGTATTTCTTCTTTGACCATTATTTTTTTTCAAGATTATTTGGTTGCCTATTTGAATTAAACATTCCTTGAAACCTTTTGGTTTTTCTTTCTTTTCCTTGTCTATTTTATTTAAATCCTCTTGTTTTAGGAGTTTTCTTCTCATCCCTCACAAAGTCTTCTTCTTCTAAACTTAACATTGACATCTCTTTGTCACAACCTTCTAAACCCAAAGCTTCTTCTTCTAAGCTTTTCAAGAAACCAAATTTTTTGGTGAAACCCGTTTGGATCAAGAAGAGCAAGGATCTTTATGAACCTTCTTCTCTCAAACCTTGCAAGACTTCTACTTTATCTCCGTTGAGTTTTGGAATGAGTCTTACTCAATCAATCCAATTACCAGAGAAATGGAAGCTCTTTCACCACAACCTAAACCTTTCAACACACCTCAACTTAATGATCTCTCTTATTTCCCTAACCTCACTAAGTATTGTGATGGAAACCTTTCTTATCCAGATTCTCCTTCCCCTCCACCACCTTCTTATTATGATGGATCTCCCCCATCAAATGGTTTCATTTTGCATCATGGAAGTTCGTGTGCTTGTTGTAGATTTTAACAAATTGAACTTTCTCATGTGTATGAGAAGTTAAATTTTCTTGAATTTCTTGTCACTCGACCTCCTCTTCGAGTATTTGTTCCGGTGAGCAAATCTTTGGAAGATGCACCTTCGTCTTATGTTACCGGTTAAAACACATGTTGTGTTCTAATCACTTGAGTCTAAATTAAAAACCTAAGCAATCTTGGAGGACTACTTCTACTAGAATAATTGTTATGCTTAAGTTGTTTTAATTTTATCATATCTTGCTTTTGTATTTATATTTTCAAATATGAATCTCTTGTTGTATGTGCTCTCATATTTATTTTAATATGATTGGTATGTGTTTTGCTAATTGTTCTATCACACATATTGTTGAGAGTTGCTATTGGTTAAACCTTGAATTTTCTTGGGTGATTCAAAAAATTCTATGATTTTAACCCTTTGACATCATATCCTTAAATTGTTGGATGTTTCTTTTCTAACTTTATTCTAACAATCATGAATTGAGCTTGTCAAATTACTCTCCTTAGACATACTTAGCAAATACTCATTATATAATTTGGGACTTCTTTTCTTTCTTCCTCTCAAGTTATCTAGTGGGTAGTGTCTATTGCAATTACATTGGTGTTTCTTTTCTATCTACTAACCTTTGTATGTAGCTCGTCACCATCGCTCGATCACTTGGTGCCCCAAGCTAGGACGAGTAAGCACCAAGGGGAGCTACTAGAAAAGTCAATTCTTTTCTTCTTTAAGGACTTTTGCTACCTTTTTGCTTCATCAAAATCGAGAGAAATGATAGTGATAAACTCGTTAATAATTCGAAAACTCTTGTTTTTACATAAATGAGTTTATGGTTTGTCGTAATAAAAAAGGGGGAGATTGTTAATGCAACTAATGCCTAAAAACATTATCTATAATGATTAATCTTTCTTAGTTTTGATCACGACAAAGTGTAAAAATATTAATCGTCAAAGATAATCGAAAGACGAATTATTCAACAAACACTATCATCAAGGTGATAATCATTTAAGTCTTACACAAATATATCTTATACATGTTTAGTGATCATATAAAGTGATTAACCTCAAAACTCACATTTATACAAACGTGACAAAATATTTTAATAAATTTTATTTTTAAGATAATGTTTTATTAAAATAGAAAATGACAATTTGAATTCGGCATATTCCAAATGGCGTAAAAATATATCATTGAGGTATAAACTTCACGAAATGGGATTTCTTCACTAAAGGACAAAAAGGAGCGGACTCTAGTGGCCACGGCTCAATATAGGTGCCTGCGGCTCAATATCAATATTGAGCTGCCAGTTCATTTAATAAGCCGCGCCTAGAGAGCCGTTATACTTTGTCCCCTATAAATAGTGGATCATATTTTCAATAGAACAGTTTTGGATATTTTTTTGCTTCTTATCTTCTTTCTATATTTTCAATCATTAGTAAACGATCACTTAATTTGTTAAATATGTTTACTTATGATTATCCTCTTTATCCCCTTCTTTACTTGTCCACAAAGAAGATTACTCACACATTTGTGATGTGATAAAAGATGAAGCCTTGACGAAGATCATCCTTTCTTAGATCTAGTCATGTTCATCACTTGCTTATTTGAGTCTTGTGTAGATCCAAGTTATATGTGTATACTTGGATGTGTCTTGTGTTGTAATGAGTCTTGTGTATTAGTTCTCACTAAACTACAAAGTGATGTGATTGTGTGTATGTGTCTCGTGAGTTCTCACTTAACTTGAAAGTGAAGAGTTGTGAAGATTGGTTCTAGCTTTGGATTAGGATTCGACATCTAGCCTTATGTCGGAAAAGAAGATGGGCGACGAAGATTGGTTCTAGCTTTGTATTAGAACTCAGCATCTAGCCTTGTGTCAGAAAATGTGAAGTAGGCAACGTGTGTAGATTGTTCCTAGTTAAGATTAGGTCTCAACATTTAGCTTAGTGTCGAAAAACATATAAAGCGATGTTGTAAGGTTTTCTCCGCTAAGAACGGAGCTTGTGGATATAGTGGAAATCTCGGCTAAGGTGTACTCGAGGAGTGGAGTAGGAACAAAAAGAGAGCTTCATTTCTGAACCACTATAAATCTTGGTGTCTTACCTTAGGTTTATTCTATTCTTACTCTTTACCTTTACATTCATTCATTGCATTTCCATAATCACTAGATATAGTAAATGGTTTGAAAATTGAGTTAACAACTATGAAACTAGTTTTCAAGTAAAAAGTAATTTTAGGAACAATATAATTTTAATTAGGATCTTAATCATAAAAACTATTCACCCCTTTCTAGTTTCTACACATTCCACCCTCTTTATTTCCAGTTAAGTCTTTTTCAATCATTTTTTAACAGTATTAAATATAATTATCAAGGTTGCAAACATCGTGAATCGCTAGCCGGCTGATCGACCACCTTGGAACTTGTAATCGTTCTAAGCGGGATTAATCGGTGATTAATCGGATTGGCATTTTTGGCAAATTTTTGGTATTTCCAGCAAGTTTTGGGGTAATTCTAACGAGTTTTAGGTACTTTCGGCAATATTATTCTTAAAATACAACTTATCATATATATAAATAGTTAATATAAGTGATAAACACAAGTTTACAGTGAGTTTTTGGTTTTTGGGCAACATTTGCAAGTTTTCAGCAAGTTTAACATCTCTTGCGCGTCGTTGACCACAGTTGACCGCCATTAATCGCTTTTTCATTAATCGGCAAGATTGAGGGCCTTGTAGCGATTAAGCGGTGATTAATCAGCCTCGTAGACTTTTTTTGCAACATTGATAATTATTATTGTAATGTTTTTATTTGATAATTCTAAATTATTAAAAATAAAATAGAATTTGAACTTGATCGCCTTGTTGTAGAAACAAATCGTCTGTAGGTCGTCGGAGAGAGAAAGCTAATGTGACAAAAAATGTAGGTCATTGATAGTTACTGTTATGGGTAGCCTAATAGATTTGTATGAAATGGTGTTAATCAGTTTTCTATTGATGTGATGACACTGATATTTGATTTGTATAAGGCTATCTACAATAGTGATTATCAGCGACTTATATTTTTTCTTTCACAACATCTTTTTCTCTCCAGCGACTTACATGTGATTTGTTTCCACAACAAGGCGACCAAGTTTAATTTTTTTCGTTTTTTAAATAAAATTCAATCATAAAATTAAAAATAACATTAAATAATAATTAAAAACATTAATAATTATTAAAAACATTACAAAAACAACAAAAACATTACATTAATAAAATAAAGTTCCTAATCGGTTCCTGGATCTGAAGCCGATATATCCACCAAAATTTCTAACCTCCATAACTACTAATCAACTTGTTCTTGCTTCATTTTCTCCTCCTACTATTTATCAGCTTTTGCTTCTTCTTCCAAGGGCTCTCGTAACGCCTCTTCATAGCTGACGTTCTTGTTCCCCAGTAAGATGAAATTCTTCAGTTATGCCATGTTCATCTTCTTGAGTTGATGAACCACCTACATAAATTTCTGAGCCGCATTTGGGATTTGTGTAAAATTCTGGAGGGATGGATTAAGTGGTTTTTTAGGTGTCGCTGGATTGCTTCGAGTAGCTTTGCGTTTGTTTCGTTTGGTATTCTCGAGATTGTTTTTTCAGACATTTTTAGACGAATGGATGGATATGTTTTGTGTGGTGTAATAAAAATATGGGAATGAACAATGACTATTTATAGGAAAAAATTGAAAAACTAGTCGTTGGAACAAATTTAAAATTACAATACGAAAATAGAGAAATACAATACATATTTTAAGAAATATAATACGAAATTTATAAAATACAACACAATCATTCTAATCGTATTTTTCATAAAGCTAAACGAATTTAGTTTCCATTTGTCGTCCGATTTTAGCTGCCTGTCGAAACATTGCCTTGTTCATCTCGTAATATTTGTTTGATTCTTCTTAAATAAGTGTAGATTAGAGCACGACTCTTTTTAGGAATATTATTGCATTTCTCGTATGTTTTCAGCAAATCATCTTTAGCTATGGAGGCTATTTCAAATGTCATGGCTAACTCCATCATCGCTTTCTGACGAACGACATTTTCGTGAACTAGTTCTTTAACTAAAGTTTTGATTTCTTTAATAGTATGCGAAAGTGAACAAGCCATAATTTTTTTAGTAAAATAGTTTTTTTAATATAAAATAGTTAAGTTTATTGGGTATTTATAAGAGTAAACTGTTAAAATTTTAAAAATAAATTTTTTATTAAAATTGAAAAACTATAAGAAAAAATAAAATGCCAAAAGGGTTGTCTGACATACTAATTCAATTTGATCAGCCGACTTGAATTGATTATCGCAACACGATCGATCGACTTCAAAATTGGTCGACCGATATCGTTGCATATGGCCCATGGCCGGATCTGGGGGTGGGCGAAGTGGGCGACCGTCCAGTGCATCCGCAAAATAGGGGACATCAATTTTTATATCTTTGCCTCGGGTTCATGTGATGACGATTGTGTTTTGATGGTAATATCGCTCGAAATAATCTCGTCAGTTTAGTGAAACACTATTTTAACGTTGGAATGAAATTAGAAACCACAATTTGCTGGTTAGAATGAGTAAAAACAACTTAGGAAGATGGGAGATGGAGAAAAATACTTGCATTTGCATTGAGAATACAAATATTTTTTCTTTTGGTACATAAATACAAATACTCTCACTTTTAACCTTTAACTATTTATCATATTGTTTGCATTTTCCCTTTTTGGCACATTTTATGCATCCATTTAAGTTTTGTTCAGTATGGTATATTTCAAAACGTTGTAAAAGAATTCGTGGGTTAGACTACGAAAAAAAGAAATTTCTAACATATGATTGGTTGGCATTTTCTTTTTTACTAGTTTCATTCAATGTAAAGCTACTTAATAATGTGGTTATGTTTTCTTTTATATATTTCAAAGTTTTTAATTAATTATGATATAATTCACGGACGCATTTAAGTGGTTTTCAAAGGTTCACAGAGACACGATGAATATTTGTCATCTAATATAATTCTTTCTTAAAAAATTTTATTTGTCCGAAATAGACATTGCCTTATTAAAATAGTATTTCGTCTATGCATAATTCACAAAGTAGAATAGATCAAATAGTTAAATTTTTATAGGTGATATACTAGTTTGTTGGCAAATTTAACTTAAAAATATGTCAAACATTGCAATGTTTATTAGTAGGGGCATCTTTGAATCATCTCACCTTGAATCATCTCGCCAAAGCATCATAAAAGTCAGAACCGGCCCTGATATGGCCTAATTAGAATCAAAGGCAGCAGCTCTCACCTTCAAAAACGTAAAAGTTGTCTAAATTCATATGTCCGGAAATAATATTGAAAGGATAAAGTATCAATATTATCTTAATATCTGTCACCAACTTCCCATGTAGAATATTTTTCCTTATATCCCTGAATCGATAAATCTAAACAACTACAACATGAAAGTATGAAACCATGCTGCATTAATTTGTATGCCACTCTGTCCTCCCTTATCTTTTCCAATTATTCATCATAAAATATATTTTCCTATATGATTCCAGTTGCAAAATCGCACATATAAAGAAGTACTCTTTACCGTCTTAAAATTATTTTCATCATATAAAAATTACACACTTTAAGAAAAATGCATTAATAATTGTTTTGAATTTTGTAAAAATGAATGAATAAAGTTTTGTAAATAATATTTTTGATTAAAAATAATATAATAAATTTAAAATTTCACTAATTATATATATAAATGGACAATAATTTTAGGACAATTAAAAAAGAAAAAATAAACAATAATTTTGGGGGAGAGAATATTTTAATAGATCTATTTTTAGAATGTAGTAACTGGTACAAAGTTCTTGATTATCGAATTATTGTCTTCTTATTATACAATTGCAATTGATCATATTATAGTTAGAGTTTATATGTCACTTGATAACTTTTTTTAGTGGATTTTGATATTTAAAAGTCTAAGTAAATATATTATTAACAGTGTTCATTCATTCGAACTTTGCCTTTGGTTTGGAACTAATTAGTTTTAGTAGTAACAAATATACAATGCAGGTACTATGTAGGGTGTAGGTTGTTCATAGGGTCGGGACTCGGGCCAATTCAAGTTGAAGGTAAAGTGGAAATGCACACGAACCCTAATTCGATACAGGTTCAGGTCTCGAATGAGTCCGTTTTTCGACACCCCTACACCCTAGTTGTATTAAGAAAGTAACATTGAGCTTATACTCAATAACCAATTAAGCTTTTAACATGTTTCAGCTACTTATACGAATCCTAGATAATACTATAACTCTTGATCACAAATCAAGAAATATTCATTGAATGAACGTTAGCTGATTTTGATATTTGGTCAGCCAATCATAACTTGGTCTTGCAAATCTAGGTCCAGATTTCTAAAAGTGCTAACTATGTATCGAGAACTAAAAGTGCTACGATTTTCCACAAAAAAATGTTACTTTTCCTTAAGTCGATAAAGTTAGTAGTTAACTTTGTCTACAAAGCCGTGGAAAAACTAAAATTATTAACAAGATCTATGTGATTTATGGTGTTGTAAGAAGAACCAAACACACTTGTAACAAACCAAAATATGCATAGAGATTAAACTAAATGGCAAAAAAAAAAAAAAAAAAAAAAAAAAAAAAAAAAAAAAAAAAGGAGTACATATTTGATTAGTTAACTATCTAAGTGTTCTTGATCTCTTGAAGGTAATATCTTGAGGACTCATTTGAGGAACTGCGAAGCAACTTCCCTCGTCTAATCGTCGTTTTCCGCTTGATTTTGTGATCTTATTATTAAGGTTACTTGGAGCGAAAACAAGTGATGACCCGTTGATCATTTGACTTCCAAACCTAGTATTTGAATAGTTTTGGTTTTGATAAGAATTATGAACCCGTGCTTGTGGTGGAACTAGAGACGGAGGAGGAGCTGCGGGTGGTGGCGCTTGTGGAACCCAAATTCCCATTGTCTCGGGCGAGAAGGAGCCATTCATGCTTCCTTTTAGAAGCTCATCATCCCAAAACGCAGATAGATCATCGTCGCAACCCTGTATGCACGGTTATCAGATTACTATAATTAACATATTAGTAACATTTCTAAGCCAAAGTTACCTAAGACGTAGGGTTCATTAACTAGTCACGTTTTATATGGGGCAATTTGTCCTGTGTTTATAGATCCACCCATTCGTATATACCTAGAATAGCAATAAGGCAGGATTTGGAGAGTGCGACGGGTGCGTTTGCATATGATGTTTTGATTTATACGTTTACTTTTGATATTTAGTAGAGCTTCCGTATAGACAAGGCCACGAAAACTCATGAGACGGCCCTAAATAACAATGTAAATACGTTAAAAAAACATATAATTAAAAAGTACAAACCTTGGTGAAAGTGGGAGGAGAATCAAGAAAATCTTCAACATGCCATCCTGGTATCGTCTCAATCAAATATTCAGAAATACTACTCGAATTATTCGACCCATGGCTCGACACGCTAGATTTGGGAACTGTACTAATAGTTGCTGCAACTTTTTGTGTTTTCTGATTTACCATAGGAGCAGAAACTGGTTCTTGGCCTCCAGATTTAGGTTTTTGGTCAGGAACAACACTTGTTTCGATGGCGGGCAATAAAGTAGCTTGAGATAACTTAACTCCAGTATGTAGAAATCGGTTGTGATTCTTTGTATGCTCGTTCACTTTATGAATCGCAACATCACAATCTTTGCATAGTATTGCTCTATCTTGTTGACAAAATAATAAACCTTTCTTTTCCTGTTAAAATAACATATTAGAAGAAGACAAACGAACACCAAGTTTTGCCGCTAGCCTTTTAAACAATGAATATAGTTATTACCTGGCATATATCACATATAGGAGAATCTTTAGGAGAAGGTTGGATGAGGGAGAATCGAGGGTGTTTTCCCGCAAGGATATTTGCATCGTGGACGCGGCGATCGCAGGCGCAGCACAGGGCAGCGTCGTCCGCGGAGCAATATACCGACGCTTCGTCTTTGTTACAAACGTCACAGATGATCTTCATTTGCTATTGATGGGTACAGGAAAATGTAAGGACTTATATAAGTGAGCATGGGAGGGCAATGTTACATAAATATCCGCTTCATAATGTTCAACTTGATTTAAAATATATGTTTTTGACTTATTTGAGATTTGTTGTTTTTTTTTTCTTTTCTATAAAGTTTTGGTACCTTCTCGTAACTCATACTCCATACATTTTGATGTTGTTTCATTTGTAACAAAATTCTGTTGCTTGTCAAACTTTAATATTTATTTTGATCAAAACCTACGTACCGTGAACCACATGAATCTTGATCTTGTGGTGTGAAACGCTATAAGAAACCAATTACAGTACAATATTTTGTGAAGTGCATATGGTCTAAATTTTTTTGGCTACAAGTCTTCTTTAGCTTCTTCATCTACGTTCGGATGTTTTGAGTATTAGACGATATTAGGTACTTGGCTCAAGTCCGGTTGTGGGTTTAATGTGTTTGAGTTTTATCATAAGTATTTAATAAGTATGACACGGTTAATAAAGTTTAGCCTACGGGGATTCAATCATCAACATGACATTGGAGATCTAGCTCTCATCCTCGAACCTTGTCGGCTACTTTGTGCCCCCCACCTCGATGCCACTCTGTTAAATCGTTGCCACTGCCGTTACTAAAAAAAAGGTGCAGCTCCCTGTTTGAGCCATAACTCCTAAACAGTAAGGAGTTAAGTGTCGAGGTCAGTCTCCATGGCTTCTTAGTTAAATTACGAAGAATCGGAACCCTAGACACATGGATTCAATCATCAACATTTACTTGTTTATCATAGCGAATTTCATACTTCCCTGTTTTACGATACATGGCAAGTTGTAAGTAGACAATATGGACTAAAATTGAAACAATGAATATTTTGTTTAAGATACATACGATCGATTCGGCTTTCATGAATAAAGATTTTTCTCTTGTCTCGATTTTATTTTAAGAGTTTTTTCATTCTTTTTATATTTTTTTTTAGAGAAGCAAAAATCATCCCTGTGGTATGTCGAAAAATCGAATTACATCATTCGTTAACTTTTTGGACAACAGCCATCCCTCCGTTAGTGCGCGGGGCACAATACATCCCTCATGGACCAACTGTATAAATGTTTTCTCGTTAAAAGTTAACAAAATCTAAAAGAGAGGGTATTCTTTTCTTTTTCCTTTCCCAGGGATGTATTGTGAACTTTATTATAAATAGTTTCAAAAGAAAATATATTTTTGAAAAAAAAAATTATTTTCAGAAAAAATAAGTTTTATTTTCTCGAAAAAAAAATTATTTTCGAAAAAAAAAAATATTTTTCGGGAAAAAAAGTTTATTTTCTAAAAAAAATTATTTTCGAAAAAAAAAATTATTTTGGGAAAAAAAAATTATTTTCGGAAAAAAAACTTTTATTTTCTAAAAAAAATTTATTATCGAAATAAAAATTTATTTTCGAAAAAAAAATTATTTTCGAAAAAAAAATTTATTTTCAGAAAAAATAAGTTTTATTTTCGAAAAAAAAAATATTTTCGGAAAAAAATGTTTTATTTTCTAAAAAATAAGTTTTATTTTGGAAAAAAAAAGTTTTATTTTCGAAAGAATATGTTTTATTTTCGGAAAAAAAGTTTTATCTTCGAAAAAATATGTATTATTTTCGGAAAAAAAGTTTTATTTTCGAAAAAATATGTTTTATTTTCGGGAAATAATTTTTTTTCGAAAATAAAACCTTTTTTTCGAAAATAAATTTTCTTTTGAAAATAATACTTTTTTTTGAAAATAAAACTTTTTTTCGAAAATAATTTTTTTTAGAAAATAAATTTTTTTTCGAAAATAATTTTTTTTTTCGAAAATAAATTCTTTTTTCGAAACTAAATTTTTTTTTCAAAAATAAATTTTTTTTTTCAAAAATAATTTTTTTTTTCGAAAATAAATTTTTTTTTCGAAAATAATTTTTTTTTTCAAAAATAAATTTTTTTTTCGATAATAATTTTTTTTTAGAAAATAAAACTTTTTTTTCCGAAATTTTTTTTTTTTTTTTCGAAAGTAAATTTTTTTTCGAGAAAATAAAACTTATTTTTTCTGAAAATATTTTTTTTTTCAAAAATAATTTTTTTTTTTAACTATTTATGATAAGGTTCACAATACATCCCTGAGAAAGGAAAAAGACAAGAATACCCTCTCTTTTAGATTTTGTTAATTTTTAACGAGAAAATATTTGCACCGTTAGTACATGAGGGATGTATTGTGCCCCGCGCACTAACGGAGAGATGGCTGTTGTCCAAAAAATTAACAAATGATGTAATTCGATTTTTTGACATACCACATGGATGATTTTTGAACTTCTCTTTTTTTTTTTTTTCATTTATTATGCCAACATCGCAGTTAAATCATCGTGCAAAATTCCAAAATATATAATTTGTGATTATTTCTAATCTTATATTTATACTTTTCAGCTCTAATCGCTTTGCTAGTAGATTTTTATTTGTATACTTCTCCGCCTTAAAAGAAGACGATGATTTGTCGAAAATAAAAACTTCATGCAACCTTACGACGGTCATCCTTTAGTTTCGGTATATGGTCATTCCAAGATGATTTTTGAATCTTAAGTTACCATACAACATTATAACTTGCCGTTAAAATATTATTACACAGATATGATAAGATTGCACTACTAAAATATAAAGAACGATTGTACGTAGTTTGCGGTATGGGAAACATGATAAGGTTTATGGTATAAATTCGTTTGCCATGGATTCGGTGCAACTCATCCTTGAAAATATTTATGAAGTATGGTCAATTGGTCATGTCATGTGGTTAGATTTATGAGTATTTATTAGTATATGTCTTAAAACGTACCCTAATAAGTTGCTTATGTATGTGTATTAAAGTATTAAACTGGTTTGTTATATTTTAATATTTAACTGAAAATCAGAATAGATGGTGATGATGTGTTAAGCAAGGTTGAAAAATTGCTCGACGCTAGTTAAGCGGTTGGATATCGTCAAATGATTAATTAGTTTGATGATAACTAATCGAATTGAATTTTTTATATATATAATTTATAGTTATAAATAACGTAAAACGTGGCGTGACGATATATCCAAGCTACACGCTTTAGCGGTTAAAACAAAGTTTTAGTGTATTTAAGGTGTGACTTATGGCGACACAACATATACAAATATTTGTTTGCTTTATTATATTTTAATATTATATTTATATTGAATTCACGATAAGTGTTGTATATAATAATTAAAATTAGAAAACTCTCCTTACATGTAATAATATTCATATTTTGAAATTGAATACAAAAATCATCGCACCTCATATCGTAGCGCGCCTTAACTAATTGCGTAGCGTGAAAACTGCGCTTTAGCTTTAGCACGCCTTAAGACGAGCTACAACATACTATTTAGAAACATGATAAAATCATAAAATTTTGAAGTAAATCACCTGATTTTTCCAATTTTTTCGATTTATCCGAAATACATTTGAAAATGTGTTGACCGATTTTTTTTTAAAATTTGACTGATGTATTCAATTTTGATCGATTTTAACAAAACTAATTAATAAAGATGATTAGTAAAAATGTCAACAATTAGTGATTCATTTCGGATTAATCGAAAGTCAAAGCCAATTTTGGTTCTAAATAGCAAAAGTTACAATCAAATCTTGATGATTTTTGGCACTCTTTTCTTGTGTCCTACGGAATTCGGCAAAAAGGAAAGTATGGAAAACTAAAAGAGGAATGCTAAATCATCTTACCAAATATGCATACATATATGTCTACTCATGCAATCAATCATATAACATATGTAGTGCACTAGTTATCTCTCTTAATTTCATTCATTGATCTTTCCACTTGTCTTAATTCTATGAGTAGGAGGATATGTAGAAACAAAAAGTAGGAAGAACAATCATTTCTCAAACTAAAAATCATTTTATAAATATAAAAAAAATATTTGCACGCTTCTCAAATTGATTAATGTATTTAAAATTAGCGTGTTGACATATATGCCTTAGACTACTTTTATCATGTTTATATTTATAAGGATATAAATGTTAACACACATAATTTTAGAGTGCGACAATTAATTTGAAAAGTGTACAAATCACCTCCCAAACTATAAGGTTGAGAGAATGGTGCTCAAATCTTACGGGTGGGGTTGAGGTGGCAAAAACCCACACATGGATGCTATAAATCTCACCCAAAACTCACACGTGGGTTATGTTTATTGGGTAAAAAAATCCCACAAACGGTAAGAAACTTACCACTCGAACCACACAAACACTCGGGCCCCATCATTTTAATCCATCCGAATTTATTTATTTTCTCCTTATTTTTTCTTATAAAATCCCTATTTTACTTTTTATATTTACACATCTTCTTCCTCAAACACATAATTCATCTTTTTTCACTTCTCCAATGACGCCGATAATATGGACACCCGAGGAAGAAATAGCGTTGTGTCGCGCTTGCAACTTTGTTACTGAAAACGTCGTGCCAAGTAATAGTACAACAAATTTTTGTAGTTTTTAGGCTAAGGTTTTTCAAATGATGGAGGGTCGTTTAGATGATCCAATGAAACGAACGCACGATAGCGTAAACAGGAAATGGAAGTCCCTAATGATGAACGTGCGTAAGTTTGTTCAATGTTACCAAAACGCAAATCGTACATGAGTAATTGGAGCAACTGACGAGGATGTAATGAATAAGGCCATTCGTGAATACAAAGCTCAATATGTGTGTCGTTTTAAGCATGTTCATTGTTGTGAGGTTTTGAAAAATTATCCGCGTTTTTTTTTTCCAGTTTAAATTATTCGTATGTCGTTTTTATTTATTTATGTGTTGTTTTTAATATTTTTTGTAATATTTTTATTTATAAATGTATTGTTTAAGTTTTTAATAAAAGTTTTTATTTCTAATTCATTCGTGTATCGTTTTTATTTACTCGCGTGTATTGTTTTTAATTAAATGTATGAATAAATTAAATAAAAGTGATAGTGGAAAAATAAGATGGATATGATTTTTTTTTGCTTTAGCAACATTAAAGTAAGTTTTTGATAAGTTACTGAGAGAAGTGAGAAAATTGAGGTTACGCTGAAAATGACGATGAGTTTTGGAGATGGCAACTCTTCCAGCCTAATAATGTGTGTTGTAGTAGAACAATCTTGACTAAGTCGTGATATTATCCAATGTCAAGTTGCATGGGATTGAAATCTTTAACGTGGGGGTGGGGTAGATTCCAAACTACCTTTAACTTTCTAGCTTTTAAGTTAACTTTTAATCATTTTAAATATATAGCTTAAGGGGCATAATAAAAAATGTCTATATTTTTTCGGGAAAGGTTTCTCCATGTGCTCTTTTACTAGTGGTCATATTGGAATTCCCACCAATAGTTATATGTTATTATTATGATTTAGGGTGTGTACGGTTTGGTTTAGGTTAGTTTTTGGTAAAAATCGAAATCGAATTGTGAAATTAGGTTTTTATAACATTAAAAACCAAAATTATTCAGTTTTGAGCGGTTCGGTTTCTTATGTTTTTAGTCGGTTTCGGTTCGAATTTTAATTTTTCGGTTTTAAAACCGTTTATATTAGTGCGTAGTTAATTTATACTAGATTTTTTTTCATTCTAAGCCTAATATTGCTTATTATAAAAATATTAGAATTAAAATATATCTATAAAATACACACACATAAAAATGAATATACAAATTATACGCCGTTGTTACATATGTAATGATATATTGTGAAGTAAACACACGTATATATAAATACACATATAAATATTAAGATAAATATATTATATTTCACCCACTAAAAGAATATTTTAGTATTAGAATTATTATTTATTTTTATATTGTATTGAATATATATTGTTATATAATTTAATGGTTCAGTTTGGTTTTTACAGTACGGTTTCTTGATGAAATCGAAACCGAATTGTATGTTTTTGGTTATTGAAAAAATAAAACTTGAACTATCGGTTTTCTGTTTCAGTCAATCTTTTCGGTTTGAACTTTTTTTTTTTTTTCTGAACCCTAGTTTACGTAATACTTTATAAAATTGAGTTGGGAAAGAAAACCGAAATACTTTTTTTTAAAAAGCACTCATCTTAGCTTAACAATTTATGTTCCGTTTCTTCTTTCAGGTTTCAGATAATGTAACCAAAATCAAAGGACACCATTGAGAGTTTTCTTAAAAGGATTACATATATAATGTTATGACTGAACATATAACTAAACACATTTTAAAGGGCATTAATGTTTAGTGGGGTAAGAGTTTGTTTGTTTAGTTTTTCATTAAATCCTGTAATATTAAAGTATTTGTTAAAATAAGTGTTGTCTGTTTGTAGACGAGTTTATAGCTGTTTGTTTTATGTGCTGAATACAGTGTCTGAATTAAATAAATTTACTATTATGTCTATTTAAATTAAATAAATAAAGAAGTTAGAAGATAAATATATAAAATAATAATAATAAATTATGATTTAACATGAAAACCCTTTTTTTCCTGGCTTTAAAAAAAAGACACTTATTAATTTTAAACACTAAATAAACAAACCGTTGATAACTTAATTATATTAGTCGATAAAATGGCCCAAGCCCGACTTGTGGTATTAGGGTATTAAGCCTCATGAATACTTGTGTTTCAAGAAGGTTGTCTTGCGTTGTGTTTCAAGACCGTTGTGTCTTGCGTATGTCGAATCTAGGGTATTAAGCCCCATGACAACTTGTGTTTCAAGACCATTGCCTTGCGGGTTTTTTTTCGTCGCATCTTGGGTACGTATCCCCAAGACGACGCGTGTTTCAAGAGTTTTCTTGCGCTGTTTTTTATTTTTCGTCGCATCCTGGGTACGTATCCCTAAATCGACGTGTGTTTCAAGACTGTTGTCTTGCGTTGTTTTTTCTATTTTTCGTCGCATCTTGGGTACGTATCCCCAGGACGACGCGTGTTTCAAGACCGTTGTCTTGTGTTCGTTACGTATATCATCGTTATCAAGATTGTTATCTTGCGTGTTTGCTTCACTTGCATAGTTGCTTCTCAAGATCCGCTGCTTCTCAAGATCCGCTTCTTCTAAAGATTCGCTTCTTCTCAAGATCCGATGTTTCTCAAGATCCGCTGCTTCTCAAGATCCGTTGCTTTTAAAAGTTCTGCTGCTTCTAAAGATCTGCTTCTAAAAGATACGCTTCTAAGATATGTTTTATTATGTTTTGTTATTCTTTTCTAGTTTACTTTTCCAGTCCGAGCTTTCGCGATTTTGCCGCTCGGACTGCGGGGGAGTATTAGTCGATAAAATGGCTCAAACCCGACTTGTGGGATTAGAGTTTCTAGAATGTTCTGTGTATAAGTATAAATGCACATAAATAATACAATACCGATTCATAGGGTTTAATCATTCTAACATATTAGTCGATAAAATGGCTCAAACCCGACTTGTGGGATTAGGGTTTCTAGAATGTTCTGTGTATAAGTATAAATACACATAAATAATACAATACCGATTCATAAGGTTTAATCATTTCAACAAATTATTACATGTATTTTAGAATTAAGAATTAATATATCCTTATCAAAAAACACTACCTAAGTTCATTTTATTACCAATGTCCATCTTTTAACATTACGAGATGAGTTTAGTTTTAGCTTTTTATGTCTTTGTTATTCACCTTATTAAACCAGGACCTAATACGATAATGTGATCCAAGCCCAAAGACCCATTATACCCATTATACGTCATCATTATGTAATTTAAAAGCTGCGGAGTATAAAGTTAACTTGAAATCAAGTGATTAGTTTATTTTCTGCTAAACTCAGCTATAGAAATTTTGTAAGAATTTATTTCTCTAGATTTTAGGCTTGATGGTTGTAGCTTCTCATCTTCATCACTTGACAGGTTCAAGTACCTTACATTAATTTTCTCGATGGTTGTTTTTTAGTTAAGTTTATATCTCATTTTTGCATCACTTTCTTGGATATAGACATTGTATTTTCAGGTTTAGGTCTGTTTAATAATGATAGGAATAGTGCCTAAGAGCTGATGTTTTCAATATCTGAACTACATCTCCATGTCTCATATCATTAATTCGTTGTCATCTTTAGAGCACCCGGAATGGTGGCGCCGTGGGGTGCCAAACCCACGGCGTTGGCCGCGTGATGAGTCCGACGAAGCCCAAAACCCACGGCGTGGGTGGTGGAAGTGAGTCAACCCACGGGGCGTGGTGGTGATTTTGTGAGTGTGAGTTGACTGTTTTTTCCAAATGACCCCTAAGTGATGATTCCCCTGTTTTTCCAAGTGACCCCCAAGTGATGACTTCCCTGTTTTTCCAAGTGAATATGAGTGTGAGTTTCGCTGACGTGGCACCAAAAAACCCATCACTTGGAGTGATGGTTCCTAGCCCTCTTAGTGACTTTCTCAGTTTATCCTCGACTTATCTCAAATATGTCTCGTATCATCAATATCGATTATGTCCGTTCAAGTCATTCATTCTCTCCTATATTATGGGTCTCACGGCCGGGCCACTAAGTCCGGATTCATGTATAAAAGTTTGTTCTCGTGTGATTATGTTTTTTCACTAGGGGTTTATATATTGTTCCTTCGGTAGTTTTCTTTTCGTATTTCCCGAACGGGATTTGGTGTATTTATTTTATGTCTAGAAACCATTGTAGTTTAAGCATTGATAACTTTATAATATGTCACGTAATATTGAAAACAAATACACGTATACGTAATTTGTGAAGCAATTAGTAACGTTAAACGTGTCAAAGAATGAGTAAAACGTGCAATTGTACAACTTTTAAGATACATAATTTAAATCTCTCGATGAAAAGATGTTGCATGCTTGTGTACGAATTTCATTAATCATACCAGTAGACAAATCACGTGGTGCAAGAGATCAAGTGAAAACAACCTGTGTCTGAGGTAATATATAGGCTTATCATCGAAAAAAATGAAAACTATTAATCAGAGAACATGTACATTTATTTCGATACTAAAAGAGGTGTTTCTCATGACCGTTAGATTTTGCATGTTCTTATTTCTCTTCACCGTTAATGATTATACTAAAGTGCAGTCGGAATTGTGGTGTTTTTTGCTGGCGCCAAGCAGTCGGAATTGTGGTGTTTTTTCTGGCGCCAAGCACCCATTACCCATTTGCAAAAGATTTCTTGAAATAAATTTTCTAAAATGATGTAATTGCCTCTACAAACGAGATTAATAGTATATATTCATTTTCTAAAACCATGTTCTTTTGAATATCATGTTCAGATCATGTTCTTTTGAATATCAAAAATATAAATATTAATCTTATTTAACACCAATAGAAACGTAATAGTAAGAAAAGTAGCAAGAAGAATAAAAACCCGACACTAGCCCATATGCTTCATTCAAACTTTAGTTTCAAACATTGAACGATCTAGTATATATCATTACATACAGAGAAACAAATTCATATACTTAAACACATAAAAGTTGAAATTCGTACTATATTATACATACATGGGACGAGATTCATACTCTATAATACAAAGGATGATATTCAACATCTATAAAAACAGTAAGGTTTGAGTAAACGGTCACACTCAACAAACATAGACAAGGAAACAAAGGAAAACTTGAATATTAATTTCCATGACACACCTAAACTAGTTGCGATTACACGTCTCAGGCTGTTCCGGGAAGATCAACTTGTGAGAGCACGTAAGTTTGCCTCTAGGTTTTCCTCTACGAGAAAAGAGCGGGTATTGAACTACACGTTCAGCAACAGTTTCAGAAGTACTGGAGACATTATCATAGAGATCACGAACTGGGATCGCTGCCTGACCAATGATTTTGTCTCCTAATACACGCCTGCTATAGACCGTGAACTGAATGATACTGCTTTGGATAGCCGACGCTTGGATCAAAGGAGTGAAGTTATGATTCCATCTATGATCACCATCACTATGGGAGACATGGGTCTGCTGCTGTACAATGCTGCCATCTTTGGTGATCACCGAAACCACGACAAAAACATCCATCTTCATGAATAAGTTAACGTTTTTCAAGTCACTTGCGGAGATCACAGTGATGTCCACAGGAGTAAGACCGAAACTCCTAATTATATCCATATCCAATTCACTTTTATCAGTATAATTTTCTTAGACAACTATGGTCTTGTGAAAGTAAAACAAAAGTTAAAGCATGAAGAGATGAAACGTTGTTCTTATAAAGTTAACATACAAGAAATTAAAGGGTAAAACAAACAACTTTTACGTGGAAAAGATGTAAAGATGTATGATTAAGAAACGACATTATTAAAGACTCACCCTATTAATTAAATGATATAAAATCTAATAGATGGATTTGGACGGAGTGTTTTAAGCAATTTTGTATTAAATAAAACCACCACTTACTGTATATAAATATCTTAAAGCATAGCGAATGATCACTGTGGTAAAATAACCACGCCGGTCGTTATGAATGAAGTGATCAGCGGACACAAGAACAAGATTCACCAAGTTATTGTTAAAAAAAATTGGTATATTTGACATAATTTTACATTACGTAAGAATAATTCATGGGTATCCGCCACACCCCCGAAACCCCCTCGCGTCCGCCCTTAGGAGGCAAGACTGGGTGGCCGCGTCGTCAGAGTAGTGCCCAAAGAAGTAGAGTGTGTGCGCGTGTGTATATATGAGTTGAGTGAGTGTGCATGCAATGTGGTCGATAGGTCATTATTGGAATAGAAGTCCGGGAAGGCCAGAAGCTAGGGCCAAGGTTATATATTCCTTGGCATTTTTTAGGAATGAATATTAATGTGACTTTAACGTAATATCCGATTACATCTAGCACCATCGAACTAAATCCGGTTTAAATGTTTGTTTTTATGTATAAAATTAGGACCACCTTGGTCATACCACTAAACAAAATTTTTAGCTTTACCCAATCCAAAGTGTTGAGTTTACTTATTGAAGGATTTTTGAAATCTTGATCATAATATAAAGACTGTGCAAAAACCAATCTTATATATAAGAAGAACAATAGGAATAATCAAACGTTCACGCCTCAATATATTAATACGATCATTCTAAATAGTGCTAGGTTTACAACCTTGAATCTATAACAAACAATGAGAGAAATGTTTAGAGAATATGTGTGTGTAGAAGTGTGTTTATCTCTACACCATAGAACCTCCTTTAATAGTGCAAAGGGTTCTAGGTGGTTACAATATAATTAATAGTTGCATAAGTATTTTACATCAACACAATTAATAGTTTCCTAAATAAACTTGTAACATTCTCAACATACTTATCATGTTTTAATGCTTTTCATAAGAATAGGAAGACTAAATCTTTGACCATATCTTTCACAATATTCTTTTATCATATCTTTTATAATCTTCCTTCAACATTATAAAACTACCAGAAGGAACTGTATGCTGCTAGGAGGAACGAAGTACTCCAGTAGGAACTCTTACATTACCAAGAGGAACGAAGTACTTTAGTAGGAACTGTTACATTACCAAGAATAACTTCTAAATATATTATTCCTAACAATCCTTCCCTAAACTTGAATTTAACCCTGTTGAGTTCAAGTTTCCAGATAGATCTGTCACCAATAAGCTTGAGGATTGAAATATGAACCACAGCAGCAACACCCTCACTTGATAACACCAGAAGAAACACAAAGGTAGTTGCTCTGTACTCTAAATGTCGAACTTCTGTAAAGCTTGAAAACGTCTGCACATGTTGAATTTTCTGAACAACATGAGAAGATTTGATAAGCCTTTACCAAGTAGTTTCTCACTCTTGGGCTAGCTAATCTTTCGGTGGAATCATTACGTCACACCGGGAGACTAGTACCGAGTCCAACTCTTGGAACGAGAATCATTGGTGAGTTGAAGTACCCTAATGATTTTGGACAAATCATCATAACCATCAACGGATTTGATATAGGTCTTTACCAAGATCCGTACATTCTTGGACTAGCCAACTCTCATCAATGAAGCATGGGTGAGTTGAAAATCCTATAGCTTTGAGCAAGCTATTACAGCTATCAACGAATTTAGAAAAGTCTTTACCATAAACCGTTTGCATGTGGACTAGCCACTCTTCAGTCTAGGACCAAGGTGAGTGAAAACCATCAAATTTTAGGTAAATTGGCAACCATCAACGGATTTGATAGTCGCACCAGAGCCGTACCCTTAAGGTGAATTGATGTGTCGAGGAAACGTCGATGTATTTTAATTAGATACGATATAGGATAAATCTAGGAAATTACCCTTAGAAAAAGGTAATAATCCATAAATAAGTCAAAAACGGATTTAATTAAACACGTTGATGATCCAAGTTCGTTGTACACAAATATCAAGTGAATTTGAGAGGTTTTGTTTCAATTGGACAATCGATTTGAATTGGTTCTCGGTTTTTAATCTAAAATTACTCCTACAATTTTTTAATTAATTAAATCTTAAAATGCATGAATCGTTCCTCATTTTTTTAAATCCAAAGACAATTATTTAAAATTCAAACTATATAAAATTTAGACTATTTAAGTTTAATTAAAAACTTATCCAATCAATAAAAATTACCTTTACACTATTTAAAACTTTATTTAAACTAATTTAAAAATTATTTAAATCTAAAATTAATTAAATCTATTTAAAAGTAGCTTTTACTTTATATAAACAAAATCTATTTTTAAAAACTATTTTATTAAAATCTAATCAAAATTAATATTATTTAAAATCTAATTTCTAAAAGAGAACTAATCTTAAATTCTAATTTTAAATTTCTAAAATTATAAAATTTATTTCTATTTAAAACTTTATAAAATTAAAATTTATAAAAACAATTAATAAGAATTTTACTTGATGAAAACTTGTTATCTAAACAATTAAAAACTGACAGCTTAAATAAATGACACTATATTAATAAGAAAGCTGTAATTAAACTCAAAAGAGAAGCTAGGTGAGATGGTAAACGTGTTTGGCCCATGACCTGGAGGTCATGGGTTTAAACCCTGCTAGAGACATTTTTTTTGTGATTTTTTTTTGAACAATGAAAACGTAAATAAAGTCACAGGAGTGAATTTTGTGTGGTGTAATTCTGAAGGCTGATAAGTATATCAGATTTGAACTATCAGATCAAAGGAATCTGATAGCATTTGTAATAAGCAACCAAACAAATTAAAGCTCAACAACACTAATACCATCAATTTAAGCAACAAATATCAGCATGACAAATAATATCAGCAAAGTAAAAACATTCAACAGAATAAACAATGCAGCCAAATAGCTAAAAATCTCAGCAAATCAATCACTTATATCAGCAAATATTAAACAAATAAAAATTCAACAATCAGTAAAACTACATCATACATCAAATTAAACTTATATAACAACAGGGCATAAACATACTGCAAAATATACACAAAATCAACAATTGAGACCAATAACAGCAGATCTAAACCAGTAATTCACTAAAACAAGCAATATCAGATTCAGCCAGCAGACTACACAATTTGACAGCTAAATAAATCCATTTCAGTTTCAAAACAATGCAGACTTATTATCAGACTTGTTATCAGACTAAATAAACTAGCAACTTAGTGAAGTAGAAACAATCACAGACTTATCCAATCCCCTTTTGAAACAGCTTTAAACTTACTATTCTTTTTATCAGATTAAAAACTTTCATATTTAAACAACTAATTTCACTCTTACACTAAATTAAAACAGTAAAACTCATCAACATAATACCAAACAGATCCAATTAAACTTATAACATATCCTCAAACCCTAATCCATTCATCACATAACACATAAACAGATTTATTGTAAACTACTAAAAAACATAACATTTAAACAATAAAATAAAAAGAACTAAAACCTTTTGTAGATATCCTTTGAGACGAAGGAAAGGCGCTGAGCCTCCTTATTGAACCGAATCAACACCATAATCGACCACCATCTTCGAACCACTGACCATCATTCGAACCATAAACTTTTATCCAACTTTCAGTAAGGTTGTTTTCTTCCAAATATTTATTTCCTTAATGTTTAACTTAAGCTATTATTTATGCTTAACCAAATATTATAATCATTATTAAAACAGTTTACATTAAAAGACAAATTGCAAGATTAATTTTTACAGTAATTAAATAGAGAAATCATACGAATCAATTCAAACTTTTATTAATAACCAAAGATTATTACAATACTTGAAAAATAAATATTACAAATTATCCTAAAACTAAATCTGCATAATAACTTTAGAAAATAAAAATTGGATCAAAATTACAGATAAAATGGGGGTTTTTATAGCCGAACCCCCAAGGCTCTTGGAGGTGGTTGTTGAAGCGAATCTTTCATCTCGTCCGTCCATCTTGCACTCTCTTTCTTCTTACTTGATCTTGCGGCTATGATTAGCTAACTAGCACACGGATTGCCAACGTGGCAAACAAGTGTGCTAGTTGTGTTTGTTTAGTGCCTAAGTGTCTTCTTTTGATTGGAGGGTGAAGGTGAATGAACTGTCTCGACCATTCAGAGTAGGAGAATAGGGCCACATCACTGCTTTTCTCCCCATCTTCAATCTCCGGTATTCTTGGGGATTTAATTAAGGTGCGTGTATGTCACGCGCCTTTAGATAGTAAAAGCCCTAATTTATTTTGTAAATTAGGGTTGGGTGAATAGTATTTACTGGTCTGGTTATTTGGTTTTTGGGAGGGTGAGAAAGAAGATGGTGAATAACTTTGGGAGTATCGAAATAAGTGTGTGTGAGTTTAAAACGTGTGTGGGTGAATATGGTTTGACTGAATGAGTGAAAGGTTTAAAAATATCATTCGTTCAAGTTAATTTACCCTAATGGGTTCCCAAAACATCCATAAACGTCAATATTTTTGGTGAAAATAGATTCACTTGGGCTTGTAGCCCAAGTTCTACTCAATCCGTCTCATAAATAGGTGTTTTGGGCTTATGGTATTGGGCTTATGGTTAAAAGAAGATAAATTGTTTCACATATGGTCTTTTAAGCCCAATAATCCAAATATGGGTCCCACAAGCCCAAATAAATCCATAAAGATTAAATCCACTAAAAACGGACTCGTTTTTGGCTTTGTTGATCTTTTCTTCAAACTCGTGCCGATTTTGGCGGTTTTCGCGAACCTCGGTACCTACACACATTAAACAACAAACAAACGTATACAAGGCAACATTTATACATTTAATTCATTTATTATATGTTTATTGATATAATTGAAATGAGTAATTTAGCTCATATCAAACTCCCCCTTGCTAAGCAATTGTCGTGTCCTCACACAATGATAAAATAAAACTCTAACTACACCATTATTCAACTTTTTGACACTTTATTTTGCAAAGACATAATGTAAAGCTTTCATTATTTGAAAAATAACTTTTAGGATCATAAAACTCAAATAGATTCATCGTCCTCGACTTTTCACTTTTCCATGCCAAAGTTAAAAACAAGATCATTGTCAATCATAAGTCCCAAAGTTAAGACAACTTATACAAGTAATTTGTGTTAAACTCAATCTCCTTTTATTCCTAATTGTATTTATAGATTTTAAATGTCATTCACCCAAAGGCTCATTTGAATTATTTTATATTTATTAATCCAAAAATGAAGACAAGAATGGTGTAAACTCAACACTCAAAACCTAACCTCGACTTCAAAAACCGTTGTCACTAAAGAAAGCCCACATCAAGGATACACGATTTGAGGGGTAAATCTCCGGATCTGAAATTTGGCTAATAAGACTACTTAAAAGCAACAATAAATCCTCCAAAGTCAGTTATGAATTTATTAACTGAGTTAGCAACAATTACATCATATCACCTTGTGACTCTTTAAGATGTAATCGTGCTCCTTATTTAAAATCCACACCCGAAGGCTCCTTAGACAAAAATAAGGGAATTGACATTCACCATCCCACCTTATGGCTCATGATGATGAAGCAATTTTTATTAAACACGTCCCCATGCCATACACCCTAAGGCTCTAATGACAAGGTTAGTGCTACATGACTCCCACCTGAATGCTCATAGAGAACATGTTTTTATTTATTCTTCTTATTATTATGATATTTATAGTAAGCCCAATTTCCGCAATCCCACGATCAAAAGTCCATGACGCTGAAACCCTTAATGTGTTCTCACTTTAATTACAAGGGAAGAAAAAGAAGGAGTTACGAGTTAAGATATTAAGCCTAAACCGCTAAAAACTTCATTTATTAAGCACTTATTTATTCAAGAGTGAAAAATAAATACGAGGAGATTAAATCAAACACAAAAATACTTATACAAGAAAGAATTAACTTTAGAAACTTATGATTAAACTATATCATCTCTTGTTCTCCATATTATAAAATTTCAAAAATGTGAAAATAATGGATACTTAGCCTAATAAATCAAAGTTTTGGGTTTTCAAGTCATCTATAGGATCTTGCATCTTCTTAGACTTTTTCAAGTTTTATAATTTGCTTTTTAAATTTCCCTTGATAAACGACTTTCTAGGATCAATTATAAGAACTTGCGAAAAGTTCTCGTTCTTAAACCCGTATGAGTTAAGACTTTCGCGTTTTAAAGTTCCCTATATAAAAGCCTAGCAAAACTTGATTTAAACATCTTAAGGAAAAAGCTAAGGTAAAAACCAAGTCGAGTAAAACACTATTTTTATTTTCACCAACGGAAAGCCTACATTTGTGTCAAAAGCACTTATTTTCTTTATTAAAACTTAAAATAACACTAATTTTTTATGAAAAACGAGAAAAACGATTACGTTTGGACACGACAAAAGCAATTGCAAGCGATTATATCGATTGAATCCCCCATGCTAAAACCAAACATTGTCCTCAATGTTTCTTAGCTCAAGAGTAACACCCTTGCTAAAACATGAAGAGTCTAATGCAAAAGTCCTAACATGGAAAGAGCACGCAAATCTATAATTTGTTTATTTATTATGCCTCAAGATAAAACATTAGTCGATAAAAATAAAAGGATAGAGAGTTTGCCCCTTTTGAAAATAAAAGAACGGAAGATCAAATGGACCGGAAAAACCGAACACGAGAGTCTTTAATGATTAGGGTCATACCTAAGATTCACAACAAAACAAAACACGAGCACGAGCTTGAAAGATCAAGCCTTATTAGTGTTAGAAAATAGATAGAAGATAGAATGTATGGGACTCCCCCACAAGGCACCTCGTTTTTGTTAACCGAGTCATGAGCTCGACTCGATCCCCACATTCATTGGTCCTTAGGGAAAGTGGTGTAAACCGACATAATGGAATTAAATCCATAATAAAGCACGATGCCGGGGTCAAAGATTACATCCTCGTTGTCGGATGACAAACGAAAGGATGAAACTCCAACATAAATCTCTAAAAAGAGATGGTGGTCACAAATCATGATATGAATATTGCATGCTCCCCGAGATAAACTCGCACCAAGATGATCGAAAAGTCTTTCAATTATTACATCGGTGAAAGGACGAGATTTCCCTAAATCAACGATTCCGGGATCGAATACCTCGTCCTCGGGAGAGAAAGGAATAGACAACACGGTGTCGTCCCCCCATGCTAATCCAAGATCATATAAAGCACATGGTAATGGTGGGATAAAAGTCTCAACAATAGCGGTATCAACTTGCATGACTTTGTTGACCTTATCACTCTTATGAACAAAGGGGTCATGGTACTCAAAATGAGTCGCATGAAAAACCCGCACATTAAGATCAAAGCGAGTGGGAAAGAGAATGGGAGTAAAGGTAATTTCTCCCTCCGGGTCAACATTATCATCATCATAGATCGGGTGATCAAAACAAGGATTTTCATCACCGTCATTAGACTCTTCCTCAAATTCCGAAGGAATGTCTATGGAAAGTAACTTATCAAACTCCTTAATGAAGAGCTCATCATCACAAAGGTTGTGAGATGTAGGAAGTATGATGCTCTCAAAATCCTCTTTAAACAATTGATTATTGTTCATTGAAACTTCAAAGAGTGGATTCGAGTAAGTCACATAAGTGTCATCAATCTTGTCATCACAAGAAATATCCGACAAAGTATCAAGTGTGTCACACTCGGATACAAGATCATCATTCTCATTAGAAGAAAGTTCATCAGAGACCTCCTCGAGAATGGTAGGTAAAACATGAGAATCACGCTCGATCTCGAGATAAAAAAACGTCTTCACTTCCCCGTGGAAGTGGATCAACAAGTTCATGGGGATGAACTTATCTAACGAATAGTCACTAACCTCACTCGGTGTGAAGTTAGGAATCAAAGGCTCTTCAAATGAAGATTGTGCCTTAGGATCATCAATTTGGCCCTTCGATGAAAATGAGTCCATTTTTAACGATTTTTCAATTAAAGCAATATCTCCCTCGGGATCGAAATTCTCATTATCAAACTCACTAGCATCGAATGGTGCACTAAGGTAATCATCAATTTCCTTTTCGATCTTAAAACTATCATCATCCTCGAGTGGAGTGAGTGAAGATTGGGTAATATTACAACACGTTTCAACAAAACAAGCTTTTCGCTTTGAAATTAACTTTTCTTCATCATAAAATGAGGTTTCCATAATTGGAAAAACACCCTTGTAAAAGAGTGATTGCTTGTTTGTGTTACTTTCAATTGTTTTAACAAGTTTTGCACTTTCCACTTTCTTAGGAAAGAATTTTGGAAGTTTTTCCGGTTTGAAAACAATATTTTTATCCCCATAAAACAATTTTATCTCCTCTTACCTCATATCAACTTGAACTTGAGCCGTGCACAAAAATTGGTCATCCTAAAATTATAGGCACACGAGGACTGGTCTCATAATCAACGATTGCAAAATCGGCTAGGTACAAAAACTTCCCCACTTTAACAATGACATTTTCCGCTATACCAATCGGATGGGTGGTAGTACCATTAGCAAGCTCAATGATCATTCGAGTGGGACTAAGTGGTGCATAGTCAAGAGTTTTCCTAATGGGTAAGGGCATTAAGTTAATGCTAGCTCCTAGATCGGCTAGAGCTTTGCATTCCCCAAGCTCATTGAAAACACAAGGTATCAAAAATTGACCCGGATCTCTATATTTCTCGGGAAAGAGATCAAAGAAAACCTAGGAACTAATCATATTTAAAGTAGCCTTGGCAACATCAAGAAAGGTCTCTTTAGGTGGAGGATTAAACTCGATCACATCTTCTAAATTATCATCATCATAAACGGTGATGGCCTTAAGCTCTCCCTTTGGGTTTGGAATGGTATTGCTAGGTAAGCAACCCGAAGAAGTGGAAGGTTTGGACATAAATCCCTCAAACATCGAAAGTAATCGGTTTTGACTTGTTCCAAACTTTGTTGCATACGATTTTGACTTTGCTCCAAACTTTTTTGACTTTGCTCTAATCTTTGTTCCATACGATTTTGGTTTTGCTCAAGTCTTTGTTCGTTAATCTCAATCTTGTTATTTTGCCTCTTAATCGTATTTTGAAATTCATTTTTCAAAGTTGCCATTTGTCCTTGAATATTGTTTTGAAGAGCTTTCAAATTTGCCTCATTCGTTTTGATATAGCTTGACAAATCATTTTGATTATTGTTTTGAAAACCATGATTATTTTGATTAGCATTAAATCCATTCCCTTGATTAAAATTCTCTTGGTTACCACGGTTAAAATTATTCCCATTGTTTCCATTGTTGTACCTATTTTGAACCGGTGGAGCAACATGATTTTGACGAGGAACTTGACCGGTAGGGCCATAAGTTCCGGTCGTGGCAAAAGCACTAGCTTTATCAAACCCCGTGGTTGAACAAGCATAATTCGGATGTGCTCCACCACATGATACACAAAAATTCTCAACCATATTAATCGTTCCATGAGGATTCTTTCTAATCACATTCAAAATCGTGTCAATCTTAGAGTCCAATCTAGCAATATCGGTATTAGATGAATTCACATTGGAAACAACCAGTGTGTTTCGTGAATATTGCACTCTAGACTTATTCTCAATTATACCCCACGCGTCTCTCGGAGTTTTTCTTAAAAGATTACCACCCGCGGCGGCATTTAAAGAATCTTGTTCAACCATATTAAGTCCATTATAAAAAGTATTGATTTGGTGTAATTCCGAGAAACCGTGGTGTGGACATTGTCTCAACAAATCTTTAAACCTTTTCCATGCAACTCCAAACGATTCATGCACTTTTTGTTCAAATCTAGTGACCTCATTCTTAAAGTGGGTTGTTTTGTATGGTGGAAAGAAATAATTCATGAACTTAGACACTAAATTATCCCATATTAAAATCGAACCCGGTGGTTCTTTCTCAAACCAAAGCTTAACGTTACCCTCGAGCGAGTACGAAAAAAGCATGAGCTTAATCGCGTCATTTGGCACATCTCTAAACTTGAGAGTCGAGGTAATACAATGAAAATTCCGAATGTGAGAGTGCGGGTTATTGGTCTCATTGCCACGAAATTGGTCGGCACGAATGAGTGATAAAAGACCCGACTTAATCTCAAAATGATCCGCCAAAATAGCCGACACAACGATTGCTTCCCCATACCCTTCGGTGGTGCACGGAGCAATTCCTCCATCGTTCGGTTATCGGCCATCTCTACAACAATAGGTGGAAGCTCGGGTTCCACTATTCGTTGTTGACGATATCTATTTCTACGAGGAATATTTTCAAGCCTATTGTGATCAATAAAAAGTCGAGTAGATCGTAATTGCATAAACCAAAGTGACGAGAATTTTTAGAGGGTTGAAGAAAAGAAATTAGATTAGAAGAAGATTATTTTTGGTATTTTATTTGGTATTGCTTAATAAAAAAGATTGATAAAAATAAGGAATAAGGATAATTACTATGGAAGTAATCTACCCACGGTCGACTTTGAAACGATAGGTGAAACCTAAACGTCTCGAGGTTCAATAAGTAAACTACAAAAATAAGATTTAATACTACTTGAGTCGGCAAACCAATAATCGGTCGTCCCTCTCAATATACGTACAAGCTAGCGGGAAAACGAGGTGGCACAAAGCACTTAAAAACTTTTTTCCTTAAACGGCCTTTTATAGCTCGTCGCCTTATACCCACCTTATAGTTTGTATAAATCGAGTTCAAACTTTTTATTAGTATTTATCTATTTTGCCTTTTTATTTTTGTTTTGGATTCGAATACAATAGTTAGGTGATGAAATCCCAACTAAGGTCTTATTTGGAAGTAGGTAATTTATTGTTCTACGTAATACAATATAGTAATCACAAAAAACACGAAAAACGATACCTACTATAATAATAAAAAAATAACAAAATTTTCCGAGGAAGGAAATGGTATTCAAATCAACGATCAACAAATCTCCACGAAACGAATCGTACACAAGATCCCCGGCAACAGCGCCAAAATTTTTGATGTGTCGAGGAAACGTTGATGTATTTTAATTAGATACGATATATGACAAATTTAGGAAATTACCCTTAGGAAAAGGTAATAATCCATAAATAAGTCGAAGACGGATTTAATTAAACACTTTGATGATCCAAGTTCGTTGTACACGAAGATCAAGTGAATTTTAGACGTTTTGTTTCAATTAGACAATCGATTTGAATTGGTTTTCGGTATTTAATCTAAAATTACTCCTACAATTTCTTAATTAATTAAATCCTAAAGTTCATGAATCTTTCCCCATTTTTTTAAATCTAAAGACAATTATTTAAAATTCAAACTATATAAAATTTAGACTATTTAAATTTAATTAAAAACTTATCTAATCAATAAAATTACCTTTACACTATTTAAAACTTTATTTAAACTAATTTAAAAATTATTTTAAATCTAAAATTAATTAAATCTGTTTAAAAGTAACTTTTACTTTATATAAACAAAATCTATTTTTAAAAACTATTTTATTAAAATCTAATCAAAATTAATATTATTTAAAATCTAATTTATAAAAGAGAACTAATCTTAAATTCTAATTTTAAATTTCTAAAATTATAAAATTTATTTCTATTTAAAACTTTATAAAATTAAAATTTATGAAAACAATTAATAAGAATTTTACTTAATGAAAACTTGTATTAAACTCAAAAGAGAAGCTAGGTGAGATGGTAAACGTATTTGGCCCATGACCAGGAGGTCATGGGTTCGAATCCCGCTAGAGACATTTTTTTGTGATTATTTTTTTTGAACAATGAAAACATAAATAAATTCACAGGAGTGAACTTTGTGTGGTGTAATTCTGAATGCTGATAAGTATATCAGATTTGAACTATCAGATCAGTGGAATTTGATAGCATTTGTAATAAGCAACCAAACAAATTAAAGCTCAACAACACTAATACCAGCAATTTAAGCAACTTATATCAGCATGACAAATAGTATCAGCAAAGTAAAAACATTCAACAGAATAAACAATGCAGCCAAATAGCTAACAAATCTCAGCAAATCAATCACTTATATCAGCAAATATTAAGCAAATAAAAATTTAACAATCAGTAAAACTGCATCATACAACAAATTAATCTTATATAACAGCAGGGCATAAACATACTGCAAAATATACACAAAATCAACAATTGAGACCAATAACAGCAGATCTAAACCAGTAATTCACTAAAACAAGCAATATCAGATTCAACCAACAGACTACACAATTTGACAGCTAAATAAATCCA
This sequence comes from Glebionis coronaria, assembly GCA_025667525.1. NCBI lineage: Eukaryota > Viridiplantae > Streptophyta > Magnoliopsida > Asterales > Asteraceae > Glebionis > Glebionis coronaria. The sequence continues at coordinate 602,878,328 of CM046875.1, read as the reverse complement.
TTTCAGTTTCAAAACAATGCAGACTTATTATCAGACTAAATAAACTAGCAACTTAGTGAAGCAGAAACAATCACAAACTTATCCAATCCCCTTTTAAAACAGTTTTAAACTTACTATTCTTTTTATCAGATTAAAAACTTTCAGATTTAAACAACTAATTTCACTCTTACACTAAATTAAAACAGTAAAACTCATCAACATAATACCAAACAGATTCAATTAAACTTATAACATATCCTCAAACCCTAATCCATTTATCACATAACACATAAACAGGTTTATTGTAAACTACTAAATAACATAAAATTAAACAATAAAATAAAAGGAACTAAAACCTTTTGTAGATATCCTTTGAGACGAAGAAAAGGCGCTGAGCCTCCTTATTGAACCGAATTAACACCATAATCGACCACCATCTTTGAACCATTGACCATCATTTGAACCATAAACTTTTATCCAACTTTCAGTGGAAAGTTTTCTTCCAAATATTTATTTTCTTAATATTTAACTTAAGCTATTATTTAAGCTTAACCAAATATTATAATCATTATTAAAACAGTTTAGATTAAAAGACAAATTTCAAGATTAATTTTTACAGTAATTAAATAGAGAAATCATACGAATCAATTCAAACTTTTATTAATAACCAAAGATTATTACAATACTTTAAAAATAAATATTACAAATTATCCTAAAACTAAATCTGCATAATAACTTTAGAAAATAAAAATTGGATCAAAATTACAGATAAAATGGGGGTTTTATAGCCAAACCCCCAAGGCTCTTGGAGGTGGTTGTTGAAGCGAATCTTTCATCTCGTTCGTCCATCTTGCACTCTTTTTCTTCTTACTTGATCTTGCGGCTATGAGTAGACAACTAGCACACGGATTGCCAACGTGGCAATCAAGTTTGCTAGTTGTGTTTGTTTAGTGCCTAAGTGTCTTCTTTTGATTGGAGGGTGAAGGTGAATGAGCTGTGTCGACCAATCAGAGTAGGAGAATAGGGCCACGTCACTGGTTTTCTCCCCATCTTCAATCTCCGGTACTCTTGGGGATTTAATTAAGGTGCGTGTATGTCACGCGCCTTTAGATAGTAAAAGCCCCAATTTATTTTGTAAACTAGGGTTGGGTGAATAGTATTTACTGGTCTGGTTATTTGGTTTTTGGGAGGGTGAGAGAGAAGATGGTGAATAACTTTGGGAGTATCGAAATAAGTGTGTGTGAGTTTAAAACGTGTGTGGGTGAATATGGTTTGACTGAATGAGTGAAAGGTTTATAAATATCATTCGTTCAAGTTAATTTACCCTAACGGGTTTTGGGAAAGCCTAAAAACATCCATAAACGTCATTATTTTTGGTGAAAATAGATTCACTTGGGCTTGTAGCCCAAGTTCTACTCAATCCGTCTCATAAATAGGTGTTTTGGGCTTATGGTATTGGGCTTATGGTTAAAAGAAGATAAATTGTGTCACAAATGATCTTTTAAGACCATTAATCTAAATGTGGGTCCCACAAGCCCAAATAACTCCATAAAGATTAAATCCACTAAAAACGGACTCGTTTTTGGCTTTGTTGATCTTTTCTTCAAACTCGTGCCGATTTTGCCGGTTTTCGCGAACTTCGGTACCTACACACATTAAACAACAAACAAATGTATACAAGGCAATATTTATACATTTAATGCATTTATTGTATGTTTATTGATATAACTGATATGAGTAATTTAGCTCATATCATGAATCAACTCTTTCGTGTCTGTTAAACATGGTGAGTTGAGCACGATTTTTTGTGTGGGGGCCAGCCAACACTTAAGTACTAAACGAAAATTGCTCAAAAAGTGAAATATATACAAAGGTATTTTTTTTTCTTTTTTTTAATACGAGTCAAAGACTATGAGTCAACAAGTAGGAACGTAGGATGAACCAGGAAGAACAATGGTCCACCAGAAGCACGATGAGTGCAACCAGGAGGAACCATGTTTGACTAGGAGCAACCAATATCCGCCAGTAGCAATGTCATCCTACATAATTGGTTAGACGAAAAACACAAAAATGCATAAAATAATACATACAACAAGCCTCTCCTTAGGCAAAAACCTCCCATCAAACAGAGCTAAGTATCCACCATCAAGGAAATCCTTTTTTTAAAGACTTTTCTTTTCCTACCAAAAGTTAGTTCACACACATATAGAAAATACAAATCATAGTAATTTACAATCACACTCGCTTAAAATTGCCATGAACACAAACCAAGCAAAGATTAGTGCTTATGGAAGTCCTAAGCTAAAATAGACTTGAATCTTCTAAAGACATCAACATAGTCACATCTTGTTAAGGTCTTTGATGCACTATTTGATTTGGAGATATGTTCTAAACCATCTTGTTTAGGTTTCCAAACCCACCTAGCTAACGTATTACCAATATTAACCTTTGTTTTGGACCGCGAAGACTCAACCCTTGTACCCTTAACATTATTAAAACATCTTGGTTATGGAACTATCTTATTTTTTGCATTGGGGTGAGAAACTCTACCAAAGTTCTTGTGATTCACCCGTCTTGAGTTATTCCACATTGGTTTAACCTGTTGTTGATCATTAATCTTTCTCTTGTGTTTACAAGTATAGTGCAAGTGATCAAAACTACCACACACATAGCAAGCCTTATTTTTGAACTCAAAGTTATCACCTAATTTATGAGTCATCATGCCATTCCGACCTCTTGGATTACCTCTAGGACTTTTATTCTTTTTTCCTAGGGTTATCAGCTTTCCTATCCATTTTATTCCTAGTATAGACAGATTGAGGAAAGAACTCAGGTGATGCAGCACTAAGTTATACCTACACGAGGGATATTGACTAGTCTTGGGTTCAACTATAACAAGTTTAGACATAGACTCAAGTGATTCAACACTAGAGTTGGACTCACAAGAGTCAAGGTCTCTGGTCATAGGTTCTAAAGACTTGTCACTAGAGTTACAAGAGACAAAGTCATTAGACACAGAAATAGGTTCAATATAGCCAGTAGAACTTTCGCCATAAGTCATTTGTGATTCATCAAAGTTAGAGTGGTTTGAAGTTGGCATGTCTAACACCCCCAAATCGTATGCGCAGCGGAACTACAACATTTGGGTGCTAGGCAGTTATCATTACACACAAGCTATTTCGAACGACTCAAAGAGACGTAGAAATTTAAACATAAATTAAACATTGTTAAAACATCAAAGTCTACTGCTTCTCAAACCCCATAGAAAATACAAAACAGAGTTACGTTTAGGTCCCCACTGAATCTCAACCCAAAAGTACATTACTTGTTTCACATGACATAATATAAAAGTTTTAAGTTATCAAAGGGAGAAAAGACAAAGTAGACCGCCAAGCCACAACAACTTCCATCCTCGCATGCTCCCTGCTATCATATCATCGATTACTTGAAACACATGCTTAGAGAGGTCAACAAATAATGTTGAGCGAAATTTATAGGTTTTACAAACTCATTTTTGAACATAAGTGTATAAAATCAATCACGATCATTTATAGAATTTTCGATCAAACAATCTATCATTCAAGGTTATTATCGTTAGCAATAGCTAATAATTGTGTTTAAGCTCATGACACTAATCCGTTAACTCAATCACCCGCGTACATTTACCAGCATGATTAAGATGAAACCAGTGCCCCTTCTAAAGGCATTAGTTGCAATTATACCTTATTTCTTATCACAAGTTATCCGTCCGCAGAGGGTACTCAACGTACTAGCTCTCGTCTCGGATAGGGTCGTCAAACCCATAGTACTATCAATTGTATAAGCGGCTATTTCCAATCCACACGAGGATTAAACAATAGTTAATAGTTCATGAATACAGGGTCTTTTGCAACTAGGTACTCAACACAATTCATGCAACTTTTGGGTCCAACAATCATTCATGACTTATGTTCATTTTTATTTAAAATAACATGCTTCCCACTCGCGGGTAAAACCATTTAAAAGTATTATAAAGCGAGGCTATAAACTCACCTTGCGTAGTAGTAGTGGTTCTAGCGAAGACGTAACGAAAATATCACCGACGATGTGGTTGCCCCGAAAAATCTAACACGTGACCTAAAAATCAAAATACAAAAACCGAATCAATACTCCGTGTACATTATTGTACTAAACACGCGTATATAAAAACACTTAATGCTTATAAAAAACTCACGCCAAAACTCATAGATGTGATTATTACTAGACTTGTACTATCTATCTATGTAATTAAAAATGTATCCCCATTTTACAATTTTGCCGGTACTTGCCAAAAGTACGGGCTGTTTTCTAACACTTAAGCATCACTAGAAATTATGAGAAAATTTGTAAAAATCCCTTACAACCTGTAGAAATCCCATTACAAATTCCCTAAAAAGTTTTTACTTTTAAGACCCATTACTCATTACATCACTAGACGTAAAATTTTCGGACAGATTTTGTACCTTTACGATGTAAGACTTCTTTGACTCATTTAAAAGATACCATTAGCTAATTTGACCCTCAAGTCTAAAAATAGACTCAAAAACACAGGTTTAGCACCAAAGAGAAACTTTCAATTCTTTATAAAACTCTATCTATGGTCCCCGGGATTTGACCTAAAACCAAACATAATTTCGGGTTATGTTGATTTTCATCTCTCGGTACACGAAATTTCAAAGTAGCATAACTTTTGACTCGTTTGGAGTCGTAAGCTCATTTTTATACCAAATCGAAGCTAAGACAATGCTCTACAACTACATCCTAGCCGCATGACCTGTTTTCAAAGTTAAACCCACGAAAACATGCTTAAACAATCTGCTTAATTTTTCCTTCCTCAAAATCAACTCAACACTTGTTTCCATCCCATTCTAACATCACCTAGACCTATACTAACCACTTATAAACATTCACAAACATCCTAATCATCCTATACTACTAGGAAAATCAAATCTTCATAAAAACTCAAATCCTAAATCACACATGCAATAAGTTTAACCTAGCTAAAAACATCAAAAACATAATCCTCAACACAAACCCACATCAATAAACATCAAACACCAAGAACAACCAAACACCCCCATTTGGCCGTGGGGTGTTGGTGTCCAAAACACCCAAACCAAATTGATTTTGGTTAGTTTTGTGGATGATTAATCATTACCCAAACATCAATTAAACATGGAAACGGTCTAATTACATCAAAACATGTTTTTGAAAAATCTTTGATTCTTGAAAAATTTAAGTTAGTGCATGTTGTTATGGATTGCACTAAAACACTTACAAGGGATATTTAGGATGTGGTCTAAACTTGGATTGTTCAAAATCAAAAAGAAAAAAAACTATGGTGGGGTTGGAGGCCGACGGCCAAAGAGAGAGAGGAGGAAGGAGAGAAAAATTTTGAAATGATTTTTGGTTGTGTGTTTTTACCTCCTCCTATTTTGTAAAATTTTGAGGGGTCTCTTTTGCCATCTTTGTTTTCTTTTGGCCTCATTTTTAAACGACAAATTTTAGTAGCGGGAAACGACTTACTAGTTGGTTTTGAAAATTTGCGGGAGTCGGGGGTCGCCCCGAACACTCAGAAATACTTTTAAAGCAATTCAAAACGCACCCGGAATATGATAAAACGCACCCGGCTCGACTTAACACGAACTAAAAATAAAATTCTCGAAAAATTCTAATATCGACAAAGCGAAAATAAAACATAAAAATTGGGCATCCGTCAGGATCGTAGTCGTCTTCAACTTTCTTAAATCGTCAATCGTTAAGATTACGACCTTAAACGTCAGTTTCAACTTAAACAGTCAAATATATAATAAACGAAATTGCTTAAAAATTTCAAAAATATTCGTAATTTTGGGTAAAGTAAGTGACCTCGGGTTCTGGGTATCACAACATGAATTCCCTAGTGATTGGTGGGGGAACAACATGCATGCCTACAACTATGGCATACCTATTAAAAAGAGGTCTACCTTCCACATCTTCAGGGGTAGTGTCAAACGCAGTAGACAAAGAGGAGTCAAAAACATCATTTGGCCCAATATAGTTTTTTAAATCCCAAACCATTTTTAGTCCTACCACACATGGAGCTATGTACTAATTTGACTAAGTTTTTAGATGAATTTTTCCATTTATCAAACCTAGCTAAAGTATTATCTAGTTTAGTCTATAGCTCCTGCTTCTCTTTATTTACCTCAATAGTAAGCTTCAAGAATATGTTAATAGATTAGTTGTATTTTATAAGTCAATACTTAATACCCTAATCTTATCTTCATACTCTAATTGAGTATTTTGAAACCACTTTTTCTGTTGTTCTAAAGTTTTAAGAGAACTTTTATATGCCTGAACTTCTAGATAATATTCATCATTTTCAGCATTCAGATCAACATATTGTTTTTGAAGTTCTAAATATTTATGTTCATATTTTTTAGAACAACTAATTACTAAGACATAGTTGTTATAAGCATGCATTTTATTCTTTAATTTAGCATTATATTCTCTAACTTCATATTCAGTCATATAAGTTACCTCATCGTCTGAAATTAAAGTTCTGCACACCATGTCTTCTTCAATAACACCTTAATTTGGAGTTTTTTGAAAAACCTTAAAATCAGAACCTTTAGCGACACTAATTCTGTCACGGAACTGTTACAGATCTGTCACATAACTGACAAACCGTCACTAACCTGTCGCTAAACTGTCACGAATTCTGAACATCAACTTCACTTCACAACAAGACGAAGGTAAAATCTTGTTCTTCTCAACAAAAGCTTCTCAACGAGGCTCTCATACCAATTGTTGAGTTTACTTCTTGAGGGATCCTTTAAACCTTGATCACAATACAAAGACTGTGCAGAAACCAATCTTTATATATAAGAAGAACAATAGAAATAACCAAACGTTCAAACCTCAATATATTAATACGATCACTCTAAATAGTGAGAGGGTTTACAACCTTGAAGCTATAACAAACAATGAGAGAAATGCTTAGAGAATATGTGTGTGTAGAAGTATGTTTATCTCTACACCCTAGGACCTCCTTTTATAGTGCAAGAGGTCCCAGGTGGTTACAATATATTTATAACTTGCTTAAGTATTTTACATCAATACCATTAATAGTTTCCTAAGGGGTCGTTTGGTTTGTTGCGATGAAACACAATCGGTATCAGATTCGGTATGAGGTGGAATAGGAATGGATATCATGATTCCCAAAGCTTTGTTTGGTTTAAGATTCGATTTCAATACTTTTCGTCTTCAAGAAATTAATATATTTTCTTTTTGTGCCATTTCAAAAAAAATGATTTTAATTTATAAGAAACAATAGTGTTAAATTAGTGAAAAGTTTCTTAAGATAAAAACAGAAAAACTTATGAAGCATTTTAAACCCAAAACTGCAAACATTCAAATTAAAAAACACTTCACAAAATACATTGTCTATCATCGTGTACTTCAAGTTATAATATATGAGTACCATTGAATGCCAAAATCATAAAATACTCCTATTTTTATAATTGTCCACTAAACCTCCGATTTGGATGAACAAAAACAAATGAGGAAGATGATAATTTGTGGTGGAGAAAAACAAATGTAAAGGGCCTACAAGAATGAGTAATTATAGGATTCTTTCTCCCCTAGAATGAGTTTATGGGTATGATTGCACAGTTTTATTTTTCATATGAGTAACCAAACATTTTTAATGGGTGTGATTGTGATTGTATGATTCTGATAGTGGTATACCAAACGCACCCTAAATAAACTTGTAACCTTCTCATCATATTTATCCTGTTTTAATGCTTTTCATAAGAATAAGAAGACTAAATCTTTGACCATATCTTCCACAATATTCCTTGATCATATCTTTTATAATCTTCCTTCAACATTATAAAACTACCAGAAGGAACTGTATGCTACCAGGAGGAACGAAGTACTCCAGTAGAAACTCTTACATTACCAGGAGGAACGAAGTACTCAAGTAGAAACTGTTACATTACCATGAGTAACTTCTAAATATATTATTCCTAACACAAAGTAATGGTTATTGGATAATCAAATATTTCTCGGCAAATCATAAAAAGAAAAGAAAAGACTTATTATGATATCGTCAACCTTACAATTGTGTACATTTTTAATTCGTAAAATTGTAAAGTAGCGATCCCATTCTCGTACTCTCGTATTAAGATGACGCGTGAAAATAACATATGATGTCATAATGATTTTAACAAGAATCACATGCGATTTCACAAACATCACATGTAGTTTCACAACATCATATGTAATTCTAAAGGAATGACGAGAATATTTTTATTATTTAGTAGACGGTCATTTTCTTATACTTTTGACGATTTTTCAATGTTGAAATTTTTCAAAAAACTTACACGTGATTTGTAAAATCACCTTTAATTTTTGTTTTAAAATTCATGCGTGATATCGTAAATCGCATTCACAAATTCACATGCGATATTAAAAGTAACAAATCACATGTTATTTTATAAATCTCATAAATCGCATGTGATTTTACAAATTCAAGTATGATTTTTAAAGTAATAAATCACACGTGATTTTTGAGAATCACATGTGATTTTTTCGTGCAAATTTATATACTATGATCCTGAATTAGATAACCTTATTATTCTCTTTTGTTCGATGTGCCTCATATGACTCTATTTGTGATTTGTTTATTTCCTTTGCTATATGATGATTACAGCAATACTATGATTACTAAAATACATAAGCACAAACTTTAATTAGTTAGACGTTTTTAAATAAAGAAATTCTCCCCCCCAAAAAATGCTTTCATCAGCCAGCCCAACCATGGTATCGTATGACATATATGTCCAATTTTTTCATGAAAAGAGGTATCCCAGAATGAGTATAGTTATAGTTAACAACAATCGAAAATTGAAACAACACACCATCAAAGTGTCATAAAACACATACAATAATCAAAACTATTTACAAAAATGCTTGATAATGCTTCTATTTTTTGGTGATTATCAGTTGACAACTGACATCTCGAGAAAATGCCATATTGTTCAGAAAATGGTATAAATGAATATTGAAATGGGACTGGGTTGAATTCCTCATCAGGATAAAGATGTGCCTGCTCGACTAGATATTCAACAGCTTCCTTTTCTATCGTACATAAACCCGAAGGACCGTTGCATTCTCTCCACCTTTCGAAAAGATGGTCAAGAAATTATCCAACCTAAGCAACCCCGAATTCTAAAAAATGGCAAACTAAATGATTACCTTCCAATTTCTTTTTAAAACATTAGACCGCTTGAATGTAAACACATAATTTGGCTTAGGCCTAGATAATAGAAAAAAGATGATGGATCCGTCATGGCTGCAAACCTAGAAGTTTACCCTGCCAAGAGGCGGATAATCTCACCTTCATTCGATCAAACCAAGATACATCACATCCTCCAAAACTGCACCATTACATCATTATACAAAGCATCAGACTAACATAGGGTTGACACGAAACCCCTAGAAAGAACGATTTTTATTACGTAATTTAGAGGGTATTTACGATTGGGTATAAGGCTCAGGTACAAAATCATGTAAGGGGTGTCCAAAACCCATGATGGCTGCTACCATATGGTCGCCTAGCCAAGCCACAGGCTGTGGCAAACCACACTTATGTAAGTGATCTACATAAACAGATCTAATCACAACCTTCTTTATATGCATCAAACTAAAAAAAGAGGTTACTCAATTATAGCAAACATCAGAACACACAAAGATTGATGCGGGCAACACCACTCGAAAAAAATGAAAATCATACGTCAGGTAAGAGTATTTTTCAAAATGTAACAAAGTCGCATGTTTGGTATGACTACACAATTCTAGTCAATGAGAATGTAGAAAACATTTATTTTATTATTTTGAGGCTCAGATAAGTAACCGATCGAGTATTTCGAATATGAGGATGCAACGCCATGACTGCAAACTTTGCAAGCTTGCCTCATAAAGATAAACATAGTCCAAACTTTAATTGAAACCGCTTAGGGAAGTTAAAGTATTATCATCACAGTTTGTGAGACCGTAAAGACATGTATAATGGAAGACACATGGTCAACAATACTCATATTTATTTAATCCAACAACTATTGTTACCCAGGCAAGATAAGGACGAGTTTATCACTATCAGCACACATTCGGACTATCGCAATGAATAGAGACAATTAAAGATCCCTGGCATCGAACATGAATAAGTTGAAAGTATATAGAAGCCTGAACACCTGTTTCTAATTCTATATAGAAACAAGAACAATCTCAAAAGAAATATCAAAAGGTCAGATCCTTCCATATTATATACCATAATTTAGAACTAAAAGAAGCAGCGTCATAGGTGCGACCACATGGTCATCCCACTAAGATTCGGGTTAAGATAAAAGCAAGACAAACCATCATCACGCACTCATTACTATCGTCGCCTACAATGGATAACAGAAACGAAGGCACTGACGTAGGGTGTAACCCGCCATGGCTGCAAGCACGATGACGTGCTGCCACGCCAAGACATGGGCTGATTTCACCCTAACACAACAGGGTGATTTCACCCCAACACAATAGGATTATTTCACCATAACACAATCCTGGAACCACGAAGGCAGTAGTTTTAGTATTTCGAACACAATCCTGAAACCACGAAGAATTTATAATCCCATAAACCCTAGATTTAAAAATTCACGTAATTAAACAATAAATTAATCACAGTTAAACCCAAAATCATGGAATTCCAACTTAATTAACCAAATACTCAAATGTTAATATGACCATAAAATTTATATAAATAAATAAATAAATAATAATGGAAATTAAAACTAAAATTAGGTAGACATCTTACATGTATTATAGCTCACATCTTTCTTTTTCCCCATCTTAACAAAGCTAGCAACTAATAAATTATGAGGTAGAGATCAAGAGAGATCAGATCTATTTTTTAGAGAGAGAAAATCAAATAATTGAAAGAGATAGGTTAGGTGTGTGTGGGGGGAGGGGGTGGGAGTTGTTATATATCCTAACACACAACACACAACACACAACAATTTCGAATACCATCGAGGTATTTCCCAACATTTGTGCACACATCAACGTCGGGGAAAAGTGCCATGGCATATTCATCCAACGGCGAGAAAGAACCTTTCTCAAGTAACCCTGATCAACGGTTACCAAAATAGCGAAAGAATATCAACGACGAAAAGCCTTATGCGAGACTCACACACAACACGATTTTGTTTTTGTTTTTTTTTTGCCAAAAAAATTGACTTTGTGAGGAGGGCATTTATACTATTTAATCACCAATTTGTTTCTGCTTTTTTTTCTCAACAAAAATGATGTGTGAGGAGGAAATATATATTTGTTTAATCCATGAATAGTAGAGCAATTTCTCCTTTCTTATTATAGTTATAATATATGGGCGAGGTTCTTTTTATAACCAAATAAATGTATAAAACTACGAGAATCACTTTTTTACTCTTAAAATGCACATGCATTTTTATCGTGTTAGTTCACAATGTGGACATGCATGGATTCTCATCGTGCTAGGTGATTAGATACATGTATTTTATGACCATGCACATGTATTTTGTTTCGTCTGTATCATAACTATCTTCTCGATGGATAGTATAAAAATACACGTGCACTCTTAGTATCGCTCATTATACTTAGATCTATAACCAGTAAAATAATTATTAAACGTATAACGAGGAAAATATATATGCATTATTAAGAATAAAAAGTAGTTCCCTTAGTTTTGTACATTTTATTGGTTTTGAAAAAAATCTTACACTATAATATCTATATATTACATTATAAAGCATTTGGGACTATTCTTTAATTGGAAGTTTGAAAAATTCTCACATTCCCACTTGCTTGTTATAGAAATTTTAATAGAGCATTATAAACACAGATCTGATCTCACTTACCTCTATACACGCCAATCCCCACAAAACATCGCCGAACCCGTAACTCCACAAAGTTTTTAGACGGTTTTTTGCGGCCACCGGTTACCTTGCCGCCATCGCAGTCTCACCGGAATCCCTACTGCCTTCGCCAAAGAGGTTGTTGTCACAGTTTGTGTTGCCTCATATTTGTTAAAAGATATAATCTGATACCCATTCCTAACTATGGGGACTTATTATGTGTTGTTTTAAACTTTTAGCTGGCTATAAGGACTTTGAGTGAAGGCTATATTGGATGAGAAGGACCTAAGGTGGTTGTGACAATCGTGGTTTTGAGGTTCGTCACTTGGTCTTACTTTTAGGTTATTTTATGTGTGACTACTTGATTTTTGTGCTTACGTGTTTATTTTGTGTGAACGAGGTTGGTGTGATTATCGTTTATGAGTATAGAGTACTCATAAGTAAATCGAGGAACGGTTAATTCATGTTCATGAGATCACAAGTGGTGACTATGAAATGAAAATGGTGATATTGTGGTGTTTACGTATACGTATAAGTATTATAGTAATAGTATTTTTTTTAGAATTTACGGTTTAGTATTTAGAGGTCTCGGGTGAGGTAATTATCCATATGAATATTTTTCGGGATGGTTTTAAGTCATTTAGGACTTAAATATAAAGTTTATTTCAAAATTTGAGATTTATTATAAAAGTGTATATTTTACGTCTTTTACGGTAAAACGTGTAAATTTGACTAGTTTTACGGTTTTGAGGTTTTGGAAGTTTTAGGAGCTGAAATAAATTAAGGTAAATTAAGGTAATATTAATTAGATATTAATTAACAATAAAAAGAAAAAAATAAAGGAAAAAACGAAATTAGGGGTGTTTGGGTCGGTTTAGAAGAGAAAAAAAGGAAGAAAAGGAAAAAAAAAGGAAAGTGGGCTTTGGGTTGGACTAGGATTCACCCATACCCTATATAATGTATATACTAAACCAAATTCATTATTTTTCTCCTGGAGATGAAGGAAATTCGTGAGTCTTATAAAAAAATTAGGGTTTTTCATAAAATTTGGAGGTTTTCATAAATCCAAGGTAAATCTTCAAATCCCTTTTTAATTAAATTGTTTTTACGTTTTCTTTAATAATCTTATGATGGATTTAGGTTAGGGTTTTATATAAAAACAGTAGATTAATGATGTATTAATCATAATATGATGATCACATAAATTAGGGCTTGTAATTAGAGGGGTTAGGGTTAATTAATGAGGTTGATTTTGTTAAACCCGTTTTTAAAAACTGGGCAGAATTTTGAGTCAATTGTTTTGATCATATCTAGAGTTCTAGGAACATTCAAGATGCGATCAAACTAGCCCTGGATAGGTAATTGAGTTGGCTTTCTAAATCAAGAAACGAGAACTAAATTGGAGGCCGGGAAGTGGGTCAAAAACAGGTTACAACAGTCGGAGGTCAAAACAGTTTTGAATTCAGCCTGTTTTCTTTTTAAGTTTTGGGTTGTTTGGGGCACTTAGGGTTTCATTGGGATCTTCTCACGAACGTGAGAGATGGTTTATATATTGTAGTTAATATCTGCACTTGGGCTAAGGTGGTGGTTTAGGTTAAGACCCCTTAATGGTAACAAACTTTTAGTACGTTTAAAATCAGGAAATCTGGAATGACGAAAGTAGATATATATATATATATCGGGGCCTTAACAGTATCTTTAAGGTTAGGGCAAGTGGGAGGTGTTAGCCAACATATGTAAGGGTGTGAATATTCCTTTTACAGAAACCATGGGTAGGTTTAAGTGGGCGTTTGACCTAAAGTTTTGAGACCTAAAAACTGGGACTGTTTTGGGTAAAATACGAACGGGTTAGTTATTAAACTTAACCAAGTTAAGGACTTGTTAAGGAAGGGTAATGGGGTAATTAGAGCTTATTAATGAGGTAAATATGTGAGAATGGGTTAGATGTCCATCATAGGTTAATGAGCCATCTTAGTGATTGGTTTGTTTATTGATTTCGTGTTTTTGGTTTGTTAGCTTGTTGCTAGTGCAAGGACGTGTGAAGGAGCTATTAGGTGAGTTTCGTAGTCCCATGTTTTTTAATGATTTTGACTTCCATATGGGATGGAAGAGACACTGTTTGGTTTTATAACTTATGCTGTGAATGTTTTATGATTGGTAATGGACTTGTGTGTACACTTATGTGATTAACTGCTATGTGATTCTTGAATGTGTTTATGATTTAGATCGGGGGACACGTACCGTCTCAGTTCTTGTGTTTTGACAAGGTAGTGGCCTTGTGGTTTGACAAGGTAGTGGCCTTGTGGTTTGACAAGGTAGTGGCCTTGTGGTTTGCCAAGGTAGTGGCCTTGGGATAGGTACATAGGGTGATCATCTAAGGTACCATGGTGTTGTTTGGCAAGGTAGGAGCCTTGGATTGGTTTGGTATGATTGGTCTTGATTGATAGTTGTTAGTACATAATTGTAACACATTGTCCATATGTTCTTTTGTTGATGATTGTTATTCGCAGCTTGTAACTGATTTAGCGTTGGAGTCTAAACCTATGACTCTCACCAACTTTATGTTGACGTGTTTTAGTGTCTCTTTCAGGTGAGAATGTGGTTAAGCTTGAGGATAGAAGTGGCTAGACTTGGATGCCTTAGGATTGCATATAGAAGGAGATCCCCGTTCCTTCTTAGTTTACCTTTATGTTTTTTTGATAAGTGATACATGTTGGCACCTATATGTTTGTTTGGTTTATGTTTATTGTTTGTCTTGGGTAAGTGGTAGGACTGTTACCTACTTACCTAGACTCCTGCATTGTTGAGATATTGTCATGACATTTGTGTTGCCATTTATGACATTATATTTGCATTTTAGTTTTCTCTATAGAGACACCGTTTGTTGTGATGATATCCATACGTCGCACCCCATATTCCGCCATGGTGGGGTGTTACAGAATGGTATCAGAGACAATGGTTATAGAGAATTAGGTTGCCTAGTCGCGTAGCCTAGTCTATAGCTTAAGGGTCCCTGCATATAGGCGTCATAGGAGTATGTGTGCATTTTATTATAATTGATGTGTTTGAATGTTATTTATTGTGATGTTTTGACTGGTATGAATTGAACCATAGTAAGTTCATACTTAGCCACATGTTATTTTCTTTTCGAGTTGTGAGTAGTGCGGGTTTAACCATAATCGCCCACGCTAGTCATTGTCGTATTTTACTTATAATGTACATTATAGTACATAATTTGGTACATAGTAGTTTCTATCTTTTGTTGGGTTATTTTATGTACCTGAGGGGTATTATTTTCTTTTGATTTTTAAGTCATGTTCCCTAAGAATCATGTGGTGGTTCGAGTTATTAGGAGTAGGTGAATATGAAGGACCTGATGCTATTTCCACTCTTATGGGCGACATGACTTATAACTGATTATGTTTTCGTTTTGGATTTAGTCTAGGATGTTTTAGCTAGACTATGGATTTCTGTATTCCAAGAGTTTTATTATGTTATTTTATAGATGGAGTTTTGGACCTTATTGGTTATGTGGTTATGAGCTTATGTGAGTAGATAGATTTATGTGTTATATGTTGTATTGATTCTTATAAGTGTCATCATAGGAGGGAGTGCATTGGAGAAAGGGTAATTGTATAAGTATGGTGGCCAACATAGTTATACAAGTACCACAACTTCAATGGGTTCTCAAGTATGATTGCATGAAAGAGGATTAGTACATGCTTGTATATGGTGAGATGTAGATATTGGGTATACGTATAATATATGGGTTTATGTAACGGCTGCCTACGATATGGCTTTTTTTATTAGTGTGTTATATGTTTTGGGTTATAGTTGTGTTGTGTGATTTTGGGGTCACACGATATGGTTTGGTTTTGGAGGTGGGTTTTATGCTTTGTTGTGGCACGGTGAGATGGTGATTACTCGTGTGGAAAAACGAGTGTATGACGTGATTGGTTGATCCGACATGTATGGTAACGAGTATGTTTTGGGTGATTTAATAGGTATATATATGCAGATGTATATATACTACTATGTGTTAAGTTATGGTATATGGTCGTTCACTAGTTATTATAACTTGAACGTACCTTGTGTTTGTTCGTGTTTTATGGTGCTGGAGTTGATGGAGTTTCAACAACGCTTCGAATTTTTTTTTGAACTGTGTCTTGTAGCGTATTCTTTGAGTTCATATTTCACGTGTACGTTTTAAAATGTTGTTCTGGGTTTTAAGTCCGTTGAAATAAATGGAGATTTCTTTTGGGATAATGAAATCTTTTGGGTTGAGTCTTACATTTCTTTTGGTTGGTATATGGAAAAAGGGGGGACTTGGAAATCTACTATAGAGTTAGATAGTTGGTTGTATTCGGTAAAATAAGGGTAAGGTGTTGGAGTCACGTCTGAAACAAGATGTAACATAAGTTTTTTTATCAACACTTATTTATTTCAAATTTTAAAAGACTTTCATTAAAATAAAGCGAAGTAAAATTTCTTTCTACTTACATAGTTTATATAATCGGATTTAACTGATTCATGCCATTTAAAGTTATTGATACAAGGTTAAAAGGAGTTTATGAATATTTCACATACAATTATATCTTTCATTGAAAAGGATTGCATTGATCACTAAGTCTATTCTTTAGTTTTTAAAACAACTAGCATAAAATTGTTTTGGTCATAACTTATTCGTTTTTAAAGCTTTTTGGGTGATTCAAAAGCCTAAAATTATGTACTCGGAACGTACTTTTCAAATATTCAGAATGTATAGTCATGGGAGGTCAGTGGACTGGTCGGAATTGTTGTACAAGTGTCGGGTTCAAGGTTGAGTTTGAATAGTAGTTTTATTTTTATGATTTGGGATGCACGGGATACCTAGTCTTTGAGTTGAGTTTTGAGATCGTCTAGAAGGTTGTTTGTAGATGGTTTGGGTCACATAGATGTGGGGAGGTAAGGAAAAAAAAATTTAATATATATATATATATATATATATATATATATATATATATATATATATATATATATATATATATATTCTTTTGGAAAGTCGATCTTTGCACGGTTTAAATAATATGTGGCGGGGCGTAATATGTTTTGGTTGCCATTGGGTGTTTCTTGGATTATTTTTCGTTGTCATGGGTCATTTGGAAATTGATACATGTTTTGGGTTTGAGTTTTCTTTGGAGTCTCGTGGTTTTTGATTTGTTTTAATTGGTGCACGTGAAATGTCGTTAGTTATCCGTGGGTTTAATTCGTCGATCGTATCTGGTGTATTCAGGATGTAGTTTTGGTTTTGTATGGTTTAGGAGCGTTGAGGTAGAACCATGAATAGAGCAAGTAGGAGAAGTGAGAGGAGTTGTAGTTAGTGTCATCCAAGGCAAATCGTCGATGGAGTGAATTAAGAACAAGAGCTGTTAGAAATTGCAAGGAATTTATTCGCATTGCCGCTAAGAGAGGGTGTGAGGAGGACATAGTTGAAATTGCTAAGGATGTTGTATGAACGCTTTGGGTTTACGGTTATGCATTTGGCTTCGCCAAAGCACTAGCGGTTTTGATGGAGTCAATGAACCGAGTGTGCATGAACGCCTATAAACGAGTTGTCATCGGGAGCATCGACGACATCTTGATCTACTCAAATCTTAGAAGGAGGATGAGGCGAATTATGTGTTGGTTTTGGAGTTGTTAGTAAGGGGAATGAAACGTGAGATTTTTAAGTGTGAGTTTTAGGATTTAGTTGGCCAGGACTAGTAGTCAGAGATGATGGCATATCGTAGAACCAGCAAGGGGCGAAGTGAAGAAGGACGAGGAAGCATTTTGGAGGCTGAAGAGGTGGATTGGATGATGAGCAGATCTTGGCATTATCGGAAGGACTAGATGAATTCACGAAGCATGACGATACGTGGAGCAGGGATTTGGACGCGTACGAGGACGACAAAGAAAGGCGATCACTTATACGTTGCAGGAACTGAAGATTTGGAAGAACTGGATAGACATAGTTAGTGGAGCTAGACTGTTATATCTGCCTAGAATGTTATAGGCATTTGGTGTACGAGACGTGGAGAATGATCTATACGGATCATGAACGTATCCAACACATATTCAATCATCTTGATTGAACATTTGGCAAAGGTGATGGGTGGAGTTAATTGATGAAAGAAAATTGCAAGGCCAAGTACCATCTGGGAAAGGCAAGCATGGTCGATGAGACATGGAATAAGAAGGATGAGGTGAAGCTGAGACGAACTTGAACTATATGGATGATGTATTAGAGTGGTTTGGATGAAGGATGTGGGTTGCACGAGTTGAGTTGTCTAAAGCAGTGAACGCGTCAACATTTATGTTGCGTGGCTTGGACAATCGTAAGGAGGAAAGGGACGTAGACTATACTTCCTACATGGATAGGAGTAGTTTAGAAAGGGCGATGTAAGGAAGAAGTTGGTGGAAGGGATACATAATGCGGTGGGGGATTAAGTACGATGAGAGTTGGGTGATAGTCGATAGACTGACTAATTCATCACCTATTTCAAGAGGAATGAGAAGTCACGTAGTTGGGAAGTTGGAAGAATTAATGGATATGTGAAAGACCGTCATAGGTCACTTTGTAAGGAAATTGGAATTTAAAGTAGTTTGGGATACGGACTGAAGGGAGTTGATGAACGTAATTGGACATGGGTGATTGATTTAAAGGTAGTTCGGAAACTCGTTAGCGATGGCTGAGTTTTCATATAATGATAGTTATCGTACTAGAAGTCGATAAATGCCATTTGAGGTACGATATGAAAGGATAGGATGAGTTGTCCTCATTGTGGACTAGAATTGGTAAAAGAGGCTACTAATGTGGTAATGGTGTTTGTGGACAGAATGAGAGCAACAAGGGATGCTATGTAGAAAAGGAGGAAACCACTAGATTTAGTGACAAAGTTATGTATGGAGTTTCACCCATAGTAACGGGTGGTATGATTTGGAAAGATGTAAGTGTTGATGTAGAGTTTTGTAGGTCCATTTATGATCTTTGGGAAGATCATACCATTAGCTTATGAGCATAGAATTACCTGGGGGAAATGAGTTGTATACATGATACATTTCATGTATTGGGGTTGGTAAATGTTGTTTGAGGATGCATATTTGCATGTCCGGTTATTCAGGTTTTCTGCTAATAAGAGTCTTTGTTTTATCGAAGAGTCATTTGCGAGATTTATTGACTGTGAGGTCAAGATTTTGGCAATGGGTTTAATTATTTTTGGTTTGTACATGTGGTATCTTGAAACTTGAACTGAAGTTCACGTGGAAATGAGAGGAGTTCATTTAGAACAAGTATCCTCGTGTGATTTGTTGTATGTGTGTTGATCATAAGGAGTAAATCTCGGGACGAGATTTCTATTAGGAGGGAGTGATGTGACAACCGTGGTTTTGAGGTTCGTCACTTGGTCTTACTTTTAGGTTATTTTATGTGTGACTACTTGATTTTTGTGCTTACGTGTTTATTTTGTGTGAACGAGGTTGGTGTGATTATCGTTTATGAGTATAGAGTACTCATAAGTAAATCGAGTAACGGTTAATTCATGTTCATGAGATCACAAGTGGTGACTATGAAATGAAAATGGTGATATTGTGGTGTTTACGTATACGTATAAGTATTATAGTAATAGTATTTTTTTTAGGATTTACGGTTTAGCATTTAGAGGTCTCGGGTGAGGTAATTATCCATATGAATATTTTTCGGGATGGTTTTAAGTCATTTAGGACTTAAATATAAAGTTTATTTCAAAATTTGAGATTTATTATAAAAGTGTATATTTTACGTCTTTTACGGTAAAACGCGTAAATTTGACTGGTTTTACGGTTTTGAGGTTTTGGAAGTTTTAGGAGCTGAAATAAATTAAGGTAAATTAAGGTAATATTAATTAGATATTAATTAACAATAAAAATAAAAAAAAATAAAGGAAAAAACGAAATTAGGGGTGTTTGGGTCGGTTTAGAAGAGAAAAAAAGGAAGAAAAGGAAAAAAAAAGGAAAGTGGGCTTTGGGTTGGACTAGGATTCACCCATACCCTATATAATGTATATACTAAACCAAATTCATTATTTTTCTCCTGGAGATGAAGGAAATTCGTGAGTCTTATAAAAAAATTAGGGTTTTTCATAAAATTTGGGGGTTTTCATAAATCCAAGGTAAATCTTTAAATCCCTTTTTAATTAAATTGTTTTTACGTTTTCTTTAATAATCTTATGATGGATTTAGGTTAGGGTTTTATATAAAAACAGTAGATTAATGATGTATTAATCATAATATGATGATCACATAAATTAGGGCTTGTAATTAGAGGGGTTAGGGTTAATTAATGAGGTTGATTTTGTTAAACCCGTTTTTAAAAACTGGGCAGAATTTTGAGTCAATTGTTTTGATCATATCTAGAGTTCTAGGAACATTCAAGATGCGATCAAACTAGCCCTGGATAGGTAATTGAGTTGGCTTTCTAAATCAAGAAACGAGAACTAAATTGGAGGTCGGGAAGTGGGTCAAAAATAGGTTACAACAGTCGGAGGTCAAAACAGTTTTGAATTCAGCCTGTTTTCTTTTTAAGTTTTGGGTTGTTTGGGGCACTTAGGGTTTCATTGGGATTTTCTCACGAACGTGAGAGATGGTTTATATATTGTAGTTAATATCTGCACTTGGGCTAAGGTGGTGGTTTAGGGTAAGACCCCTTAATGGTAACAAACTTTTAGTACGTTTAAAATCAGGAAATCTGGAATGACGAAAGTAGATATATATATATCGGGGCCTTAACAGTATCTTTAAGGTTAGGGCAAGTGGGAGGTGTTAGCCAACATATGTAAGGGTGTGAATATTCCTTTTACAGAAACCATGGGTAGGTTTAAGTGGGCGTTTGACCTAAAGTTTTGAGACCTAAAAACTGGGACTGTTTTGGGTAAAATATGAACGGGTTAGTTATTAAACTTAACCAAGTTAAGAACTTGTTAAGGAAGGGTAATGGGGTAATTAGAGCTTATTAATGAGGTAAATATGTGAGAATGGGTTAGATGTCCATCATAGGTTAATGAGCCATCTTAGTGATTGGTTTGTTTATTGATTTCGTGTTTTTGGTTTGTTAGCTTGTTGCTAGTGCAAGGACGTGTGAAGGAGCTATCAGGTGAGTTTCGTAGTCCCATGTTTTTTAATGATTTTGACTTCCATATGGGATGGAAGAGACACTGTTTGGTTTTATAACTTATGCTGTGAATGTTTTATGATTGGTAATGGACTTGTGTGTGCACTTATGTGATTAACTGCTATGTGATTCTTGAATGTGTTTATGATTTGGATCGGGGGACACGTACCGTCTCAGTTCTTATGTTTTGACAAGGTAGTGGCCTTGTGGTTTGACAAGGTAGTGGCCTTGTGGTTTGACAAGGTAGTGGCCTTGTGGTTTGCCAAGGTAGTGGCCTTGGGATAGGTACATAGGGTGATCATCTAAGGTACCATGGTGTTGTTTGGCAAGGTAGGAGCCTTGGATTGGTTTGGTATGATTGGTCTTGATTGATAGTTGTTAGTACATAATTGTAACACATTGTCCATATGTTCTTTTGTTGATGATTGTTATTCGCAGCTTGTAACTGATTTAGCGTTGGAGTCTAAACCTATGACTCTCACCAACTTTATGTTGACGTGTTTTAGTGTCTCTTTCAGGTGAGAATGTGGTTAAGCTTGAGGATAGAAGTGGCTAGAGTTGGATGCCTTAGGATTGCATATAGAAGGAGATCCCCGTTCCTTCTTAGTTTACCTTTATGTTTTTTTGATAAGTGATACATGTTGGCACCTATATGTTTGTTTGGTTTATGTTTATTGTTTGTCTTGGGTAAGTGGTAGGACTGTTACCTACTTACCTAGACTCCTGCATTGTTGAGATATTGTCATGACATTTGTGTCGCCATTTATGACATTATATTTGCATTTTAGTTTTCTCTATAGAGACACCGTTTGTTGTGATGATATCCATACGTCGCACCCCATATTCCGCCATGGTGGGGTGTTACAGTGGTACATTGCTAAAGTTGAAGTCTTATGGGCTCAAGCCCAGTTGAAGCCCAGTCAACATGGTCCAACGGCTATAAGCCTTGTATCTTTTGGTTATATGGGGGAGTGTCTTCATACTTTGTTTGTATCGCCTCTTTTCATCTGTGTGTTTTACAACACACAGTCTATTACTCTCTCTCTCTCTAAATACTTGATCTCAGAAACCTTGTAGTTTGTTTTGTTTTTGATTAATGGCTCTTTTAAAACTATTATCATGTAGATAATAGGGCTACACACGAGTAGCACTGGTAGCCTTTTCTTTTCATTTGTGTTTGGTATCTTTTGATCTATTTAATATAAGCGTTTAAGGTTTGAGGTCTCTCGATTCATGTTTTTCTACATGGTATCAGAGTCTGGTTCTTGAAAATCGATGAAAAATATTTTTAGGGTTTCAAGTTTTTTTGGGGGTTTTTTATTATACATACTTTTTTGAGTAGATCTGCTATTGAGATAGCAGGATCTGTTAATATTACTTATAGATTCAAAGTTTTGTGGCCTCAATTTGATTTTGAAAAATTAGGATTTCTGAGATCTGGTATTTCATACTCTCTGGTTACTTTATTATACGATTGGTGTTATCTTCTTTCGATTAAAGTGATTTCCCCTAATTTTTCTTTAAAAAAAATTAGGGTTTCATCTTTGATTGGAAGTTCGTTTGATTGGTGGTGTTCTTTGTTTAAAAGAACGTTGTTCATACCAGTGGCTCGAAGTTTTGGTCATTTACTCCTAATTTCCCTCGAAGGAAATTAGGGTTTGTGATTTGGAGGTTCTGTTGTGTTCTAGACTAAGTGAATCTAGACACAACAGTTCGATTGTGCTTTGTTTTGGGTTGGTAACACCTCTCACGCTCTCTCCTTTACTTATTTGTTACTATTGCTTTATCTGGTTATTTGTTTATATTGTCTCTTGTTTTTTACCCTTTAATTGGAACCTCACCCTTTGCCTTGCCCTTGACCTACCACCTTGAGTGGTTTGGAAGCCTGGGAACTTTGTTGGCTTTGGACTGAGTTATTTTTTTTGACCTTGTTGACTGGTCACCATGTCTGAACATGGTGATACTGATACTGAGAGTGTAACTGACCAAGTTACACTCATCACTAAGCTTGATTTGAGTGACCCTTTACACTTACACCCTAATGATTCGGCTGTCTTAACTGTTGTGAATGTGAAACTTAAAGGGACTAAAAATTATCAGATTTGGGCTAATGCCATGTTACTTGCTTTGGAAGGTAAAAACAAAACAGGGTTTATTGATGGGTCTTGTAAGAGATCTATTACTATTCCAAATCTTTTCAAAAAAGATTTGGAAATCTTTTTTTTGGGTGGATTCTTAATTCCATTTCAGAAGAACTTTTTTTGGGGCAAATCTTTTCAAAAAAGGCTAAACATGTTTGGAGAGAACTCAAAGAAACCTATCATAAGGTTGATGGGTCTGTGATTTTTAATTTGCATTATAAGATCAATACTTTGTAACAGAATGGGTCTAATTTGTCTGATTATTATCATAAACTTAATGCCTATTGGAAACAATATGATGCCATGGTTGAGTTACCTGCTTGTGTGTGTACTGCTTATAATGAGTTCAAAAAACATAATCAATTATTGAAGTTAATGCAATTCTTGATGGGATTAGATGATTCTTACATGACTATTAGAAGTTCTATCTTGTCTAGAGAGAATCTCCCTGATGTTAAGGGAGCTTATGCCATAATATCCAGTGAGGAATCTCACAGGTTGGCTTCTAGTGGTAGTTCTGGGTCTTCTCAGAGGACTCAAAACTTTGCTTTTTTCTCTAATGGGCCTGCTAGAAACAACACCCAAAGACCTCAGAACTCTCAAGGTTCTCAAGTGAGTAATTTCAGACCCAATTCTGGTAACAATGGGAATTTTAGACCTAACTCTACTACTACTACCTTTAGACCTAATGCCCCCAACAACAACAATGGGTATAGACCTAATGGGAATAGTAATGCTGATATTGTTTGTGAAAACTGTGGGTATAATGGGCATAGTATTGACAGATGTTTTAAGATCATTGGTTATCCTAGTGACTTTGGAAAAAGAAAAGGGGGGTAAAATTACAAAGGCAAAAATGTTTCTAACAATTATGTTGGAACACCCTATTCTTCTGGATTCACTGATGAAAAATTGTCCACTTTGATCTCTCTCATTAAGAAAAACAAAAGCACTGCTAATGATACTCAAAAGGTGGTTCATGCCAATATGGCAGGTATTTACTTTAACAATAGCAAAGTGTTTAATGATAATTTTGGGAGATTATTTTGTTCCAACACTAACATCAAAAACAAACTTGCTTATAAGGGAAAGGTTGTTGATTCTGAGGCTAATCAACATATGACCAATAATGAATCTGAATTGGACAATGTTTTTGACATCACACACTTAAATATTAAGGTAGCTCATCCCAATGGGATTGGAGCTATTATTTCTAAAATTGGTAACCTTAAACTTTCTAATGGGTTGGTTTTGTTTGATGTTCTTGTTATCCCTGATTATTGTGTTACTCTTATTTCTGTTCATAAGCTTGCTAAGGACAATAAGGCCTTGGTTGTTTTTGACGAGAATAAATGCTTTTTGTGAATCAGGATTTGAATCACCAAACTGTTTTAGGGACTGGTAGACAATGTGGTGGTCTTTAATATTTAGATATAGAAGGTACTAAGGTGATTCACAATTTCAGTGTGCCTACTTGCTCTCTTTCTAAACATGACTGACATGTTAGATTAGGTCACCCTGCTGACCCTGCTCTGAGTGTTCTTAAGAATTCTTTGAACATAACTGAATTTGGTCAACCTGATTTGTGTGAAATATGTCAAAGAGCTAAACAAACTAGAGAACCATTTCCTTTAAGTGATCATAAAACTAAAGTTCTTGGTGATCTTGTTCATTTAGATTTATGGGGTCCTTATAGGGTGACCAGTCATACTGGCTATAGGTTTTTTCTAACTGTTATGGATGACTATACAAGGGCTATTTGGGTGTATTTGATAAAAAGTAAAGATGAAGTTGGGAGTTATATTGAAATCTTTTTCAATTTGTTGAAAAATCAGTTTAAAAGAAATGTCAAGATGTTTAGAAGTGACAACGGGACAGAATTTGTTAATCACTCCTTTCAAAACTTTTGTCATGATCATGGGATTTTACACCAAACCTCTTGTCCTTATACTCCACAACAAAATGGGGTGGCTGAAAGGAAACATAGGCATCTGTTAGATGTCACTAGATGCCTTATGTTTCAGGGGGAATACCTTTAAGATTTTAGACTGAATGCATTCTAACTGCTACTTATCTTATCAACAGATTGCCCTCTTCTGTGCTAAATGGTAGATCTCCTTATGAGATGATTTATAAATCATCCCCAAACCTCTCTCATATTAGGACCTTTGGATGTCTTTGTTTTGATACTATTTTAAATAGTCATGATAAATTGTCCAGTAGGTCTGAAAAATGTGTTATGATGGGATTTTCTAATTCTCAAAAGGGTTACAAGCTTTATAGTCTTGACAGACATCAACTTTTTGTTTCTAGAGATGTGAAATTTTTTGAATCTATTTTTCCTTTTAAGGATGGTGCTTTGAATAAAAAGAATAATAATGATCAAGTTGATGCTTTGCAAAATGATAAAGTTTTGACCTTTTTTGACTTAGATAACCCTGAGCTACCCTGTGATGATGAGAGAGTAACAAATGCACATAATGGTGACAATGGCTCACCAAGTGCTAGCAGCCCACTTATGAGTCTAGGTGACAGTGGACACATTGCCTCAGACAATGATACCACAGATGCCAGCTCAAATGAGAATGAGGCTGCCATACTTGATGAAAATCACATATCTGAGGGTCATTTGGAATTCAACCCAAGTCTTCCTCTTCATGGTAAAAGCATGGGAGAAAACTTGGGTGATAATCCTAACATTAATGCTCAGGGTAATCAAGAGTTAAGAAGGTCTTCTAGACCTTCTGTTTTTCCAAAAAACTATAATGATTTTGTGGTCAAATCAAAGGTCAAGTATGGCATTGATAGGTTTGTGGGATACTCTAGGATCATGGGTGATGCTTTGTGCTTTGTAACTCAATTAAATAAAAATAGTGAACCTAGAAATTTTTTTGAAGCCTCCCAAAACCCTCAATGGGTTGATGCTATGAATTTAGAGTTTGTTGTCCTTCTTGAAAATAATACTTGGGATTTGGTTGAGTTGCCTCATGGTAGAAATGCTTTGAACTCTAAGTGGGTTTGGAAGCTTAAGTTTAAGTCCAATGGTGAAATAGAAAGATATAAGGCTAGACTTGTTGCCATGGGTTGTGATCAAAAGGAGGGAATTGATTATGAGGAAACTTTTTCTCCTGTTGTAAAAATGGTTACTGTTAGATGTTTAATTAACCTTGTTGTTAACCAATCTTGGCCTATTTACCAACTTGATGTCAACAATGCCTTCTTGTATGGTGAACTTGATGAAACTGTTTACATGAAACCTCCACAAGGTTTTTATACTGGTAACAAAAATCTTGTGTGTAGGTTGAAAAAATCCATTTATGGTCTTAAGCAGTCTCCAAGACAGTGGAATTCTAAGCTCACATCTGTGCTTGTTGAAAATGGGTTTGTCCAAAGCAAATCTGATTATTCTCTTTACACCAAGAAAATTGATAAACTGTTTGTTGCTGTCCTTGTATATGTTGATGATATCATTGTGACTGGTAATGATCAAAAAGAGATTGACAGTTTCAAAGATTTGTTAAAAGGACATTTTAAAATCAAAGACTTGGGAAAGCTTCAATATTTTTTGGGAATTGAAGTTATTTACACTGATTCAGGTGTTTGTTTAAATCAAAGAAAATATGTATTGGACTTTTTGTCTGAATATGGAATGCTGCCTTGCAAACCTGTTAAAACCCCTTTATGTTCCAAACTGTCAATCACTAATGAGGAGTCTGAGAATAATCCTCTTCTTGAGAACATTGTTGAATACCAGAAACTTATGGGTAAGTTGATCTACTTGACCAATACTAGACCTGATATATCTTATGCTGTTCATTGTTTAAGTCAGTTTATGCACACACCCTTAAGGTCTCACCAAAAGATTGCATTTAGAATCTTGAGTTACTTAAAGGGAAGTCCTGGGCTTGGGATTCAAGTGGTCAAAAGTTCAGGTATGATTCTCAAAGCTTTCTGTGATGCTGATTGGGCTAAATGCATTGTCATAAGAAGGTCTGTTACTGGCTACTGTATTTTCTTGAACAACAACCTGATATCTTGGAAAAGTAAGAAACAACTTACTCTCTCTAAATCCTCAGCTGAAGCTGAGTATAGAGCACTTGCTTCCACTACAAGTGAAGTCATATGGATTCTGAAAATCTTAAAAGATCTCAATTGTTATGATCTTTTACCTGTGAATCTATTTTGTGACAGCAACTCTGCTATTAAGATAGCAGCTAACCCTGTGTTTCATGAAAGAACTAAACACCTAGAAATTGACCTTCATTTTGTTAGAGAAAAGATTTTAAATGGTGTTGTTAAAACTGTGAAAGTAGACTCTGCAAATCAAATTGCAGATGTCATTACTAAGGGGTTAGACATTGATTTGCATCAAAAGTTTATTGACAAACTTGGAATGGTAAACCTGTATGGGTTATCAGGGGGTGTTAAAAGATATAATCTGATACCCATTCCTAACTATGGGAACTTATTATGTGTTGTTTTAAACTTTCAGTTGGCTATAAGGACTTTGAGTGAAGGCTATATTGAATGAGAAGGACCTAAGGTGGTACATCGCTAAAGTTGAAGTCTTATGGGCTCAAGCCCAGTTGAAGCCCAGTCAACATGGTCCAACGGCTATGAGCCTTGTATCTTTTGGTTATATGGGGGAGCGTCTTCATACTTTGTTTGTATCGCCTCTTTTCATCTGTGTGTTTTACAACACACAGTCTATTACTCTCGCTCTCTCTAAATACTTGATCTCAGAAACCTTGTAGCTTGTTTTGTTTTTTATTAATCTATCTTGTAAAACTATTATCATGTAGATAATTGGGCTACACGTAAGTAGCACTTTTAGCCTTTTCTTTTCATTTGTGTTTGGTATCTTTTGATCTATTTAATATAAGCGTTTAAGGTTTGAGGTCTCTCGATTCATGTTTTTCTACAATATTCTATTTATACGTTTGTGAATAAATAAAATCGTTGAGTTGATTTAATTTAGTACCGAGTAATTCAGTTGTATGATACTGTAAGTGGTAATTGGGAGAAGACGCAGTTTAGTATTTAAAATTTTCAAGATGGCCCAATTCGGCCTAGTTTGAAACAAAACGAGCCCAACTCAAATCCAATCTATTGATTTTTTTTTCTTTTTTAACTATAATTTACTTAACAAAAACACACAAAAAATCGATAAATAAGGGCTCGATAGCTAATCTCTATCATCGACAACTTATCAGGTCGAAAAATGAATGTCGGGTTTATTTTTGAAGTTAAAAAAGTAATACTTAAATATCTTTTTTAAAAAAGAAATGGTTTAGATTGTGTTTAAGGAAATATATAGCAATGAGAGTTTATTGAATTTAAATATTGGTTTCATTTGTTGTTTTGAACTATAGTTAGTTATGTAGTGAAATGAACTTAGTTTTAATGTCTTTAATTTTTTGAATGTTGATCGATTGAAGGATTGTTGGTAGTATTGTCTGGGTTAGATTGTTTCAAGTTTCAACAATTAAGCTATTGCATATACTTCATTATTTAGAATTTTAGATGATTAGATGTGTTATAGAACACGTTTCTTGATCTTATTTTTTTTAAAAAAAATAAACTTTAAACATAAGGGTGTGTTTAGTTGTGAAATTATTTTTCATATTTTTCTGTTTCCAAATTTCGAGAAAAAAGTGGAGTTTTATTTTTCTAGAAAAGAGTTAAAAATTTAGAAAAGGGTAATATGAGGTTTTCCAATTTTCTATATAAATTTGAAAAATGAAAATTTAGGAATTTTAGAAAATTTTCGGAAAATGATGATACTAAACAGCTTTTCTGTTTTTTAGTTTTCAAATAAAAATTTTTCTGGAAAAATAGGAAAATTTTCAACAACTAAACAGGGCATAAGTTTTTTTAATATAAGTAACAATAATTTTAATTGTGGTATATTCAAATCGAATTGGGAATTCAAAGTAGTTATCAGTTTTAATTTCAACTTAAAATTATAGTATTGTGATATTGTCAAAAAAATTTAAAAACTCGTTATGTTGACTTGAGTCGTAGTGAGGGTTGCTCGCCAAATATGATGGTAAGGTTTGAAAAAGGTAGATGGTGTGCATTTGTTAATTTTAATGTATAATTTTAAGTGAATATACAAATAGGAAATAGATAAAACGAGATTCTTGTTTAAGATTAACTTCTTTTTAATTGAATGGTGATTGGATGTTCAAATTGTATCACATCACCTTTTACCAAAAACATATTTTAGTGCGAACAAAGGTTGCAATGAAAATGATTGTGGTTTGTGGCGGTAACATTCATGGTAACCATCATCTATGTCATTCTTTCGTAAAGTTATTATTAGTAGAAAGTATAAATGACAACATTTGATTATCACAAGTTTAATCATTGGGTCACGCTGCTGCATTTCGCGGATACTATTTTAGTATTATAAAAACAGTTAGCACATTTGTTGTTAGATTCTTTTCCCTTTCGTAATACGGAGTAACTGAAAATATGCACTGGTGGGTTCGATCTAAAAGGCCAAGAGTATGTTTTCTGGCTCAGGATGTAGTATGAATCGACTACAACCTGGATACTAGATGCGGAAACCACGATCAAAGAAGCTATCGACAGAAAAGTAAAACACAAGGTATGTACCCTAATCGAACCCGATTAGTTTTATTGATAAAGAATGCGTTGTGAATCTCGTTCCCCCTCATCTCCTTTTATAGAGATGAGGGGGAACCGACTGTTACATACACTATGGGTCGGGTTGGGCTTTGACACAGCCAACCGACCTTTATTGCTATAGGCTATTTAGGACACTCGATAACTATCCCCTAGACGCGACTTAGGCTAATAAAGACTAATACATAACAATTTCCACCTTAGGCTTATATTAGCCTATCCCAATACTCAGCAGCTCCAAGCAGTGTTGTAACTTGCGTCCAGGTACCACCTTCGTCAAGGCATCCGCAGCATTGTGTTCAGTACACACCTTCAGAACTTTAGCCGTCTTTGCATCCAAGACTCTTCTAATAAAGTGATAACGCACATTGATGTGCTTAGTCCTATCATGAAAAACATGATTCCGCGATAAATGAATCGCACCCTGATTATCACAATTAACTGCAATAGTGTTAAGCTTCACGCCTAACTCTTCCAAGAATCCCCTTAGCCAAATAGCTCCTTTCACAACCTCCGTAAGTGTCATATACTCCGCTTTAGTTGTCCACAAAGCCTCCTTGTGCTGCAACTTAGCTTCCCAGCTCCTCGCACATCCATGTATCAGCAACCCGTACCTTGTGATTGATTTACTCATGACAGTGATCGATCTCCCCATGGTGTAGTCAAAATCCACAAAAACTTGTACGTATGTCTGTAATCCACGATCAAACCTATCCAACATACTCACATCTGCAGATGCTATGTCAGGTCTCGTGCAGACCACCTGATACTCCTGGCTTTTAACTGCATATATATATGACCACTTACTATTCTTTACCACATCACAGTCCCCTGATAGACTATCCTCCAACGACAGTATGGAGTGTCCCTTCAACAAAGTCTGTACCAACTTTCTGTTGTAAAACCTAGACTGTGACACCCTCAGAGTATTACCACTCCGATTCCTGATGATCTTAATACCAAGTATATTTCCCTTTGCTTTAACCAGCAAACCCTTGGTAACCGAGATCTCAGCCTTGCATCCTCAAGAAAATACCATACAATCTATATAGAGAAATAGATGTATGAACATACCTGGTGTATCCTCCCAGTAATAACCGTATCTGTCGTCACTGCTTTTCCTGCAACCGTTGCTGAGCACATGCACATCTAACCGAGTATCCATTTCTTCCTTCAATCCAGTCATCCACTTGGAAAGAACCTCAGAAGCAACTATATCATTGAAAGTCAATGACTCGTGTGCATAAATCTTCTCCACTGCAGCAACTGCAAAAGCAGACTCATTACTGTCTTCTCTATGCTTGAATAGTTCCCGTGCTAAGTGTTGCTCCCTATCACGTGCTAGATGATAGTATATCAAAACTTGAGTTTGTACTTTCTTTGGAACAACTACATGACCAACATTCCCCTGAGGTTCCACCTCAAGTGCTTGATCCTCCCGATATTCCACCTCAAACTCAACTCCTTGCAACACCTGCACTGAACTTGTACATACACCAGAACCAATGAAAGTTTTCTTGTATTGCCCACTTTCATTGAAACCCATATTCCTGTAAAGCACTCCCTTTGAAGTAACGTCATCTAACCTCCAAAGTTGATAAACATTCATACCCTTACGGTATCCCAGGAATATGAACTTGAACTTAACCGGTTCAAGCATCCCTTGCTCAATACTAGCAAGCCAACCAAAAACGCCAAACATATCTATAGTCTTCTTGAATCCAATCGCTGCTGATGGTGACCTATTATCTAGATATGTGGACATGGTTGTATCCTCTGTCCAAAAAACCTTGGACAGACCAGACCGAATCAGAAAACAACGTACCTTATCCAAGAGTGTCACGTTTGTCTCCTCAACCAACCCATTCTGCTGTTGTAACCCTGCAACATCCAAATGTTTGGCGACCCCACTCTTCATACATTGTTGTGTAGACTTCTGATTACAAGAATCAAGAACATTACCCGTCTTGACCTTCCACCCAGTCTGGATATTTCCTAACTGCTTCCTACCCTTCGTTGTCTTCCCGGTCATAGCCTGACCGTTCAGGGTATATACGCAATTATCCCTTCTGGTTCCTGATAGTACCACCAGTGAACTCTTTATAACCTTGATCTTGCCCAACTGCATCTTCACGGTAAAACCCTCTTTTTCAAGAGTGCCCAGCGATATCAAGTTTCGTCTTAATTCCGGAACATACCTGACGTTGTCCAACAAGAAACTTGATCCATCCCTCATTCGTACTCGAACCTTTCCTGTCCCTCGTACACGACATTCCCTACCATCACCTAGTAGTACATTACCACCGTCATACTCCTTAAAATCAAACAAGTAATCTCTCCCGTGTGTCATATGGTATGAGCCCCCTGAATCCATGATCCAGTCCAAAAGTTCATCAACACTCATAGCCATCATAACATCAACATTGTCATACCCATCAGCTCCAGAACCGGACACCTGATCTTCACTCCTGACAAAACCTTGAGATTTCTTGTGATTATACCTGGGACAATCCCTCTTCAAATGATCCTCAGACTGACATATATAACACTTGAATTTGTTGCTCCTTCCTTGTGACCTTAACCACGAACTATTTTCACCCTGCTCCATATCTCTCTGATTAGATCTCTCCCTCACATACAACCCTTCACCACCATCACCCTTTGCTTCCGTCATCTTCTGAAGTTCCCTAGAATTAAGTGTCGCGACCACGTCTTCTAGCTTCAAAATATCCTGACCATATAGCAAAGTCTCCACGAAATTATCGTAAGACGATGGTAAAGATGTGAGTAATAATAATGCCTGATCCTCATCCGATATAGCAGTATCTATAGCCGCTAAGTCACCCACGAGTTTATGAAACTCATCAATATGTTCAGACTGACTCCTACCTTGATGCATTTGAAAAGTATATAACTTTTTCTTCAAGTACAAACGATTAGCTAAAGACTTTGTCATGTACATGTATAAAGTCTCTAACTTTTTCCAAATCCCCGCTACAGTCGTCTCCTTGGTGATCTCCCGTAGGACCCGATCATCCAAACACAAGATCAATGCGCTGTAAGCCCTTTTCTGAATGACGTTATCGTAAGCCACTATTGTGGTGGCGGGTAATTCTTCCAATGCTGC
Source organism: Glebionis coronaria (assembly GCA_025667525.1). Classification (NCBI taxonomy): domain Eukaryota; kingdom Viridiplantae; phylum Streptophyta; class Magnoliopsida; order Asterales; family Asteraceae; genus Glebionis; species Glebionis coronaria. The sequence goes on along the minus strand of CM046875.1, from coordinate 602,845,325 downwards.
ATCTAATTCCAGATGTTCCAGCAAAGCCTTCATCCTTACCTGCCATAACCCAAAGTCATTCTTCCCATCGAATTTCTCGATGTCAAATTTGCTCAGCGTCATCTTATTTTAACCCTTTGCTAACCGCTTAACCTTTTGTGAATTTACCTACACAAAAATACGATCTAGCAAAGTATCCCGTGTATAAAACACCCCTTGATTTATCGATATAACCCTAAGATAAATCTCAGCAATCGATCAAACCAAGTAACCCTTCAAAAGAAAACCCCTTTCTTACTCAAATATCGACTGAACCTTGGAAATTAACCTATCCAATAAATCGATAATCCTTGAATCAAGAAAGTACCCGACGCCTTTTGAAGTAACCCTTGTCGTACTTTTAATTTTGCAGACCGATCTCTAATAACCTAAGAAATCTTGCAACCTCGACAAGTCTTGAACGCTTCTTTATCCCTTTGTTGATTTGCTAAACCTTGTGAAAAACCTCACAATCACAAACCGACAAAGCCCCTTTATTAGTTTGCTAAACCTTGTGAAAAACCCCACAATCACAAACTAACAAAGTCCCCTTCGATAATTCGCTAAACCTTGTGATATTTTAACCCTCACAATCACGAATTACGAAGTCCCCTTGTGTAAAAACCTTCAAAGTAGTAACCCATTTGTTTTTTATAAAAACAAAACAATTTTTTTCTAGTCTTATATTAGTTTTGGCCCAAAGTAAAAACTTATCAATTTTGGCCCACCAAACTAAAACCTGATTAAAAAAAACACGTAACCTTTGAAGTGTTTATGTGTGGTTGACTTTAATAGCAGCCAACTTCTTTCTTCTTGTTTACCAATGGCGGCAAACCACCACCACCACTGAAACTTCCTCGTCGATCTAAAAAATTGACAAACCTTCGATGTTGATAACCTTCAACAATCGAACCCACAAGAAGAACCCTTTTCTATCGATGACCTGCTGCTGCTGATGATGTCCATGAACTTGAACACCAAAACTCCTTCGATCGATCCTAGTAACCAGAGGAACCCGCGAACCCGAGCTCTGATACCACTTGTAGTATGAATCGACTACAACCTGGATACTAGATGCGGAAACCACGATCAAAGAAGCTATCGACAGAAAAGTAAAACACAAGGTATGTACCCTAATCGAACCCGATTAGTTTTATTGATAAAGAATGCGTTGTGAATCTCGTTCCCCTTCATCTCCTTTTATATAGATGAGGGGGAACCGACTGTTACATACACTATGGGTCGGGTTGGGCTTTGACACAGCCAACCGACCTTTATTGCTATAGGCTATTTAGGACACTCGATAACTATCACCTAGACGCGACTTAGGCTAATAAAGACTAATACATAACAAAGGAAGTCAGGAAGATCGTTTGTGCACACTATATACCACTACGTACATACGTGACCCATTAAAGAACATTTATTTCCAGCTCATTAATTTGCAGGCAATATTTTGTTGTAAATAACATCTTAAAACCATGCATACCACGATACAGGGACGGACTTATGTAGTAACTATGGGGTCCATTGCCCCCCATGGCTAGCCCGATACGATGAAATTTTAGTGTATGACCTTTTTCGAAAGCGCTCCCATTAAAAATTCAAATTGCCCCCCACCCATAGAATAAATCCCAACATTTAACGCCTTAAAACCTTATAAATCCGTCATTTGTAAGTAAAAACACTCAATTTATCTTTTCGATACTACCTTTTTTTCCATATTTTGTTAGTATTTAAAAAAATTTTTTTTTTTACCCCCCACTAACCTATTTCCTGGTTCCGTCACTGTCACGATATATTTCATAATATTTTTATCTTCTGGTTTCGAACCAGGAAATATCATTACAAACGTATGATTAATGATAATTTGTTACGTGTTAGTGTGTTGCCTTAAAATATAACTAAGATCTTCATAAGCTGTACACAACTGATAATTCTAGCGTTGAGATTGCAACATTCTAATCATTTCTATTCAGAATACTTGTACTGCTGATGTATTGCAACTTTTACTGCATTGAACATCGATACTGATACACATGCACGTCGTAAGTCAAAGGTCTTGTTACTTGCATAGATTGTGCATGTAAGGCCAAGTCAACAAACTCGATAAGCCAATTAGCCCGCCATCCCTAAACATATTTAAAAAAGGGAAAATTCTTGAAATGCCTCAAGGTTGCACCCACTATCCCAAAATGCACCATTCAAATAAGAATTTTCCAAAATGTCTTATGCAACTTATTCAACTTATGCGACTTTTCCAAAAATAGCAAAATTTTAAACTTTTTTTTTATATTTTTAGAAAAATTGCATAAGTCATATAAGTTGCATAGGGTATTTTGGGAAATTTTCATTTAGTTAGTGAATAATTTGGTACATACACTTATACACTTTCTAGAGAAAGGATGTCAGTCGATATATAATCAATACAATTTGCCTTATCGAGTGGCTGCATCTTGCAAATGAACCCAATGTCGTTAATTAATCAATTAGTTTGTGCGCCACACCCAATGATTAACCGAAAAACACGCATCACAAACAGTTAAGTACATAAGTCGTAACGAGTTCAAAGATAGCAAGAAAATACAGAAATAAGTGAAGCATAACTAATTAACGACTAACACATCCCCAAGCCCTCAACCCGTTATGGGAGAGGTATATATATAGACTAGCCAAGCAAGGAATAGGTGGTGAGGTCTGACGCAGTAGCAGCATGGATATTATCTGGATGGTTAGGCTGCAGCCGTAAAGTGAGTATGCGTGGGTTAGCCATATGTGGCGGGTATCCATAGATGGCCTCGTACTCTCCTGCATCATCTATCATCCCAAATTGTGGATCTTCTCCTCTTATATCCTACATTCATTTCAATAAACTTATCATATCGGTGCTAAACAACGTATTCTGGTAATAAACATATTATAACCTGGTACAAATAATACGATCGGCTCGCTATAACCGAAACCGTATCAGTATAACTTTATATGCTATATTGCTGTAAAGATGAAATATTATGAAGTTACGGGAACTTACAAATTCATGCATTAGCTTCTTGTATACGTCTTGCGCACTTCTCACCTGAAAAAAAATACAGATTAGCCAAAGTATAATCTAACAGAAGCTGCAAATAAAAGCATCGATATTATTGTGTACAAAGTTACCTTCTTCTTGGAAGTCTCGAGTTTATTACCGATAACTTTGAGCTGCAATTTTGTTACAAAAAGCTCGATATCAGATCGAACACTTATTGGTTTCAAGAGACATATATTTGATAGTAACATTTTAAGGTATATGTACCTAGGATGATATTAAAAACTACTAGGTAATACTATATATTGCCTGACATATACTATGAAACAAGACTAGAATAATAATAAAGGTGATGAATTAATGGTTAAAAGGGAGTATGAAATGACCTTGCGTTCACGAATGACGTGGACAGCCTCCTGAGACTCCTTTTCAAGATCAAGAAGCTCTTCAAACCCAAGATGTTCCAAACAATCACCCAACCTTTGCCTTTTTTTTCCAGTCCCATCACCGCCAATAAGGACATTTATTCAGATTCATTTATTGATAAATTTCTAAAATAAACATCATAAATGATCCAAGACAAATAAAGCATATATGTGAAAGTGTATGGATTTCTTTTTGACAATAGACTTCTAAACCTAAACATGATTACATGTACGGATATGGTTTGGTTTTGGCCACTAACCGAACCAAACCGAACGTTGTTCCCTCAAAAAATGAAGTTATTCGAGAACTAAACCATTTACATATATATACTTCGTAGTTTCTTGTGATTATTTGATTGGATTTATATTAGCAGTGTACCGCACAATGCACGTTTGAGAGTTAGTAATATACATGAGAAATAAAGCAAAATCTCAAGAGAAGATACTAAACATTGATAACTACTTGTAGTTAATTAGTAATACCTGATATGTGTTCTAAGTTTTTTGTTCACGTCTTTCAGCTGCCTCAGCTCCTCTTGCATTTTCTGCATTAAACCACATACTCTAGGGATTAGTATTAGCTTGCTACAAAATGACCCGATCTACATCTAGTGTTTAGAAACATTTTTGGCAAATTTAAGATGTGAACTTAACTTAGTTTTCACGATGTAAACTACCAAAACGAAAGCATTTACAATTTCTACAAATCCAAATAAGTTATGTGGTGTAATGGAATTAAGTTATGTGATGTAAGGGAATTAATTATACACATTTAAAATTTCTTAAGCACAATGTTTTCAATCTTATATTCTTGCTAATGTCCATTGTTTTCTCATGGTCACTCAAACTAGGAGATATAGTTTATATCCAAGTAAATTAAGGACATTTGATTGTACACTAAATCTAGTACAATCTTTATACTAGGAACACTTTTGTAAGAACAAAAAACACAACTATCCATAATGAAATGACATCTACTTTTGATTGTAGAGATCACAATAACTAACAAATCCAAATATAATTTGAAGAATATAAGGTAGCAATCAGCAAAAGCTAGCTCAAACCAAAGCATATTCTTTTAACCCTCGGTTAAAGGGTTGCCTCAAATATGCGTGTAAGAAACATCTGCTATTCTTTTAACCCTAGATAGCTAAATTTTTACACCTCTCAAATCATGTACAGATTCAGACCTTTGTCTCTTTTATTCTTTGTGTGATTGTAAAAGCAAATCGCTTGGGATTTTCTTAATAATTACAGGACTACTATTGGAACCCACCCTACACCCTGAAACCCCATTCAGTCACTTCCATGTAGCTCACTCCTCACCATGTACCCAATAAACACACACAAAACACTCATTTTAACTGGTGACACCCCTCACCATTTCCACCCTTTTCGGCTAAGTCACCGTTGACAGCACACATGTAACAACGCTGATCACGCGTGAAATATCTAACACCAATGCCGGTCTCACTATACTCTTATATTAATACTACACGAATACATGTAACAAAATCAAACCTCATAATGAGACTGCCATAGATCAATTCCAGATGCCTTCTGATACTGATCGAAGAACTGCTTTGTCCTGAATGTATAACACAATCTTAATCAGCAATAATCCAATAACCAATAATGAAAAAACTTTTAGTGCCTACCTAGTTTTTGTTTCACTTACATTTGCAAAAAAAGAATCTAAAACTAGAGTTATAGTAGTAATTTCTAACTATTCGGTAGTGTATTTTTGTGTAATCGATCTTTACCGTTCAAAATGATCCCAAAACAGTTTTTTAAGGAAAGAAATCTTAAACCTAAGATGGTAATTAATTTCTTCCTTTTTCTTAATACTAAATCTATCTTTATCATTCAAATAATTAACCTAAACTTAGATATGTTACTTTTAGCCTCTCCTTAATGTTTACAATTAGATCCATCTTAAATCTAAAAAAAACCCTAAAATTAGGGTTTTCAAGAAATAAACAAAAGAGAATAAAACATACGTAATGGAAGGACTTATGTACTCATGAAGCTTATCAGTACACGAAACCATAATAATCGAAACCTTAGCATCGCACAACACCGAAAGCTCGCTCGCCTTCTTAAACAACCCGTTCCTCCTCTTCGAATATGTGACCTGCCTATTCGTCGAGTTTTCGATCTTCTTGATCTGGATCTTTCCTCTAGCCATTTTTTTCACACAAAACTAATGATCAATTATTTGATATGTGTTTTTGTAAGCTAGATATGAAGAAGCACAAAAGATGAAATGAGATAGTATATGATTTTGTGGTGGGTAAGGAAGAGAGATAGTAGAAAGATTAAATGTGTGATAAAAACATAGACAAGAAGAAAGGTAAGAGGAATTGTTTCCAGAAATAGAAAGTATTACTGCAAAGGTGAAAGGGGTAAGACTGAGTGATGAAGCTAGTTATCAAGTAGGTTTCTTTTTTTCTCTTTGTTTTGGACATTGTTGTGATTCGTTGACCCAACACTATTATTTTACTTTAGGTAATTATTTTGAAAATAATACTTGTGAGTAACTGTGTAATTAATTTTTACAATTAATTATATAGTCCGGTTATTTAAGATACCTTGTATCCTTTGGATACAAGGGGACAAATCTGGGCCACTCATCCATTTAAATCCAACGATCCACGTTTAAACAAAAAAAAAAAGCGGAGGGGTAGTTACGTAATTTCACTACCCCGCCTAAACCCTAACCCCCTCTTTTCGCTACATTCAACCGTCATTTTTCATTTCCATCTAAAATCACACACACACACACAAAAAACACACCGTGAAAACACACACAAACAAAAATCACCATCTCCATCAACGATTTCACCTTCAAAACACACATCCGATCAAATAATCAACAAATACGATGAAAGGGAAGCCGAAAAATGAGCCATCTTCCAAAAAACCAGATCAAAGGACGATAAAAACAAGGCAAAAAGGTATAAAATCACAAATCCATCCTTTTTCTATGCTTTTTTTAGTTTTTTAAATGCTTTTTAAGCTTTTTCTAAGCTTTTTCTAAGCTTTTTCTCTGTTTTTTTATACTTTTAAGCTATATCAATGATTCTTCTATGCTGTTTAACTAAATGTATGATGAATATAGTAGATTTATGAAAATAAACATCATTTGATACTTTTAAGCGAGTTTTGTGTTTAAAAATAGATTGCATGTGCATATAAGCATCTCGGTTGGTTAAAAAAATGAACAGACTAGATTTAAAAAAGTTGAGAAAAAATAGTTTCCTAAACTGAAAGAACATATATGATAAAAAAAGTATAACATATATGATAAAACCTTATCATATATGATGAGTGAAAATACAATAAAAAACACTAGGATTAGAACATATATGATAGTTTTAAGCGAGTTTTCCATATGATAGTAGATTAAAAAAATAAACAGAATAGATTTTAAAAGGTTGAGCAAAAATGGTTTCCTAGACTGATAAAACATATATGATAAAACCTTATCATATATGATGAAACCTTATCATATATGATGAGTGAAAAAACAATTAAAAGCAGTAGGATTACAACATATATGATATTATATTGCTTGCATCATTTGATAGTTTTAAGCGAGTTTTGGGTTTAAATATTGCTTGTATGTGAATATAAACATCTCGGTTGAGCAAAAATGGTTTCCTAGACTGATAAAACATATATGATAAAACCTTATCATATATGATAAAACCTTATCATATGTGATGAGTGAAAATAAAATCAAAAGCAGAAGGATTAGAACATATATTTGATAGTTAAAAAATGAGACATCATATTTGATAGAACCTTATCATACATAATTCATCATATTTCATAAGTTATGCAACATATAAAGCTTCAAACAGATGTAATTTTGCCTAACTTTGCGCTTTTATTACAGATGAACAGCCTACAAAAAACAAGGATGACGAGACACAAGAACCACCTAAAAGAAGCTTAGGTAAAAAAAGCAAAAAAAAAATACAGAAAAGTAAAAATAAGTATCATATCTGATAAGATAAGTTTTTTTTATCAGCAGTTATTATAAAAACGATGAAAGAAAAAACTGCAGCGCTTGAAAGAGCAAGACAAAGCAAGGAGAAGGGCAAAGGTGCCACTGAAGCTGTCACTCAAACAAAGACCAAGGAAAAAGCTGTTGAAACAAAGGGCAAAGGAAAAATGAATGTGAAAACAAAGAAAGCTGAAAAGCCAATAGAGACTACAGAAGGTAAGAAAAATATACTACATATCATATTAATTCATTAGGAACAAACATACAATACTGAACATCTCTTTGCTTTGTAAAAAATGTAGAAGAAAGTGGTACGGAAGAAGATGATGTTTCAGAAGACGAGAGAATTAGCAGCGGGGAAGAATATGTAGATGAAGAAGCCGAGTCTGAACAAACCGAGACAGAAGAAGGTAACAAGGATGAGGAAAACGAAGAAGAGCCAGAGGGCAATGACGAGGGGGAAGACGAGGGAGATGACGCAGACGAGGAGGAAGACGATGGAGATGACGAAGACGAGGAGGAAGACGATGTCAATAATGAGGGTGAAAGTAGCGAGGATGATGATGAAGACCAGGATGAAGAGGAACCTGTGAAAGAAGAGAGGGTCAAAGATGTTTCGAAAAAAATAACAAAAATCAAGTTCATCAACCCTTCAAAAACAAAAAAAGGTAACAATTAATGATAATTTTATCAAATACGATATAGCATAAGAAAATATTTATGTATCATTTATGTTGATTGTATAATACTAACACGTTTCATTCTATTTTGCAACACAGCAAGCTTTCTTGAAGTGGTAAAGAAGGATAAAAAAGCCGGAAAAAGGAAATTGGAACAAAAGCAAGAAGCAAAACGTCCACATAAAGGGACAAAAAGACAAAAGCATACATACAGTGGGGGCAAAAAAACAACCGGGAAAAAAGAAACAACTTCACAGGAAGAATCAAGTGAAGGAGAAGAAGATGACCAGATGGATGAGAAAATCAAAACAGACGATGACGAGGAGAATGAGCAGATGGTTGGCACATCAAAGATGCTAGTTGTCAAACCTTCACCTTCTAAAGGCAACAAGTTAAAAAAATACGAAACTGAAGAAGAAGAAGACGACTACGCGATGGTTTTGGTAAAAAAGAAGAAGGGTAGAGGTCCAACAAAAAAGAAGCAGACAAAGGTATACCCTACTGCCTTGACCAGATGCTCACCTAAATCGTTGTTCGAAGCAACCTCGGGACTGCCAGATGAGAGAAAGAAAGTTTTAAAACAAATTGGTTTTGAGAGGTACATTGAGTTTCCAATAGACGAGCTGTCTTCACACCTTCTGTACCATGTTGTCGAGAAGTTCCATCCACAAAGCATGGAACTGAGACTCCCAAAAGGATCAATCAAAATAACAAGAGAAAGGGTGCAACAAATGCTTGGTGTCCCGATGGGGACAATATCTCTTAATGAACTGCCGGAAAGGGAAGACGATGATGCTTTCATCGAAGAATGGAAGGCTCAATACGACACATTAAAACCAAGCCCAACAACAATTGCAAAAGGATCCAGTCGACCAACACAGCAGACTTCACCTTCATAATGAACTTCCTTATGCTCTTTGGTGGCATGATGTGCAACTTAGACTCTGGTGGGAAAGTCCTTTTGAAGATTTTGAAGAAGGTCACAGAGAAACAAAACATTAATGAGATAGACTGGTCGTCCTATATACTAGAAAGCCTCAAGAAAAGTAAAAGCAAGTGGAACGACCAAGCTATAAAACGATGGTACAACAGACCTGCTACTTTCTTGTGTGTAAGTAAAACCAACTGTTTTTTTTAATTTAAAACTTACTTTATATGTTTTCGTTTTCTTTAACCAAAACAAACTTGTTCTTATCACAGCTGCTTTACTTGGACTCAACTTACTTCCCAGGAGTAGCCGTGATGCGGCGAAGACCAGCAATAAGAAGCTGGAATGGTCGGTTGATGAAGTTGAGAATACAAGAAGAAATGAAGATTCAATGTTTGGGGAACCTAGAACATCAAGATGAGTACAAGGAAGAAGACGTCCACATGGGGATTGATGTGTACAAAAACAACGACTTCTATCTAGAACCAATTAAAGACAGTAAACCACAAACACTAGAGGTAAAACAAAAAACTATGACATATATGATAGTATGAACTATCATATATGATAGTACATACTCTCATATATGATAGTACATACTATCATATATGATAGTATGAACTATCATATATGATAGTATGAACTATCATATATAAAGTATCATATACGAAAGATACTAATACACTTGCAACATACATTTTTCTATGCAGGAGTTTGTTGAAAAAAGTATTGATCGATTTGGAGAGATATATGAGGCAAGAAGAGTGCTTGCTGAAACACTTGGAGAATGACTTAAAAAGTTTGAAAATGATGAAACATTAATTGGTCTATGCAAGGAATACCAGGTGGTATTCAAAAGAAACAAGGACGATGACCTTGATGTGGATTTCATGGATTGGGAGCAAACCTCCATGGACGATGGGAAAACAGAAGATGCTCCTGCTTCAGTAAAACAGCCGGTTACTCTTGAAAGTATACAAACTGAGGATGAGGAATCTGCTCAAAAAGCTCAAAAGGAAAAAGATAAAGAAAAGGAAACTGAAAAAGAGGAACTGTTCACCGAAGCTGAGTTGGTTCACCATCCAAAATCAGCTAAAGAAGCAGCGATGTTGGCAGAGGTTCATAAGACTGTTTTCACAGACGAGCCATTGTCCGGGGAGTTTGAAAACGACCCAGAGTTTGATGAATACCTGGACAGGTATTGCATGGAGTTGGAACGCCAAGCTGCAATTGAAAGCCAAAAAAAGAAGCTTGTGGAAGAAGCGATGGCGACAAGGAAAACCAGAGGAACGAGGCAACCAAAGTCTCTCAAATCAACACCATCTTTCAGCCAAATCACAAAAACGCCTGAAACAACACCTAAGCAGATAGTGATGATGGTAGAAGAAGATGATGCTGCAAAAGAACAAAAGAGGCCATCCCGCTTGCTCCTTTCTAACTACATAAACAAGAAAGCACCAGCACAGGGAAAGCTCACTGTAGCAGAGTTGATGATAGGAGAGAGTTTGTTCTCAATGATTAATAACAACCTGTAAGTAAAAGCTAAAACACTAACAAACTAATTATCATTCAAGTAGGATCATATATATATATGATAAAAGTAAGTAATTGAACTATGTTTGCAGGGATTTCATATTTGAGTCGGCGGACAATAATTATGCTTGCATGAGGGACAACATGCAGACAATGGCTCCGGGCTTAAAGGTAGATGCACCTGTCATTGACACATACTCAAATGTACTGAACTTTGAAGAACACACTCGCACAGCAGGAAAAAAGAAGAAACAATACTTCATGTCAACTATGATTGTAAGTACATCTTACATCATATGTGTTTTTTATAACAAAATTATGTCCATAAACTAAAACAAAAAATATATTATTGATTATGCAATACAGACAGCGAACATGTTTGATTGGAAACTGGCAAACGGACAATATGACGTCCAGAAGCAGTTTCAAAAGTTTGAAGAGAACATGAGAACCTCCATGGGAGAAGATGAGGACTTGCTGAAGTTGAAGAATGTAAATCTGGTAAACACTTGACTAACATATATGATAAAAAAAGTAAAACATACAGGATTAGAACATATATGATATTACAGTTACAGTTTACAATAAATCTGGTAAACACTTGACTAACATATATGATAAAAAAAGTAAAACATATATGATAAAAACTTATCATATATGATAAAAACTTATCATATATGATGAGTGACATGCAATCAAAAGCAGTAGGATTAGAACATATTTGATATTACATTTTACAATAGATTAAAAAAAATATAACTTATAAAGACTCTGCAGGTGTTCTTCCCGGTCATATCTCACCAGCACTACTACTTGGTGGTCTTTAACCTCATCAACGGCGCCGTGTCAATCATCGACAACTCGAAAGTCGCCAGCACATATGAAAGCAAGTACCAGACGTACTGTGACCTACTGGTAAGTCACTAAATACATAAATAAACTAAAAAAAACATGAACATCTGTGCATTTCAAAAAGCATCTAAAAAAATCACACACCAAAGAATATGACAAACTTGGGGCTTTTTTTTGCAGATGAAAATGTTTATGATGTATATGGAGAGTGTCCAGCACAAAATGACGAAAAAACTCAGGAAGCATACAATCATTCGACCAAAGTGGGGAACAATGTACAACGACATCGATTGTGGGGTGTTTGTGATGATGCACATGGAGCATTATGAGGGCGAAAGTGCAAAAGGTTGGGTTTTGGACTTCCCGAGTGATTCAGATGAGCAAAGAAAGGAAATACTGAAGCTGAGGTTCAGGATAGCTGCAAAGATATTATCACACGAGAAGAACACCAAGAGGCAGCAGGTAACCGATGAAGCCTATGAATTTGCAAGAACATACCAGATGCAACCATACAAGACAAAGGTTATCAAAGAGGCAATCAAAGAAAGAAAGGAGGAACAAGACAGAGATGTGGCCAAGAGCGCCATCTGAAGAAGGAAAGACAAAAACACAATACAGTTTAAGACATTAAATTTTTAATTTGGTCTGTAATAACTTAGATTTTTGTTTAAGACTTCCGTTTTGCTTAGCCTATCCTCTGGGAAAGGGGTACGCGACATGCAGGAGAACCCATGGTGGGTTGCTCCAAACTTGGGGTCAACTAGTCGTAGATCATGGATCGGTTAATAGGCATCCATTAGTCCGACTACCCCCGAGTCATGTCGCCTACCTTAATAAGCTTTAACGCTTAACCCACTGGAACATTAGGCTAGGCAAAGAGATTAGTGAACTGATTTAGATTAGAAGAAGTTAGATGACTTATCCAATCGGAAAAGGAGTACGCGACATGCAAGAGAACCCATGATGGGTTACTCTAAGCTTGGGGTCAACTGGTCGTAGATCGTGGATCGTTTAATAGGAATCCATTAGTCCGACTACCCCTGAGTCATGTCGCCTACACCTCACGTACCATTGGAAAACATTTGGATAGAATCGTAGGGAAGACAAGTTGCTGGCGGTAAAGTAGGATGTACCGCATTTTGTGGATACAACTTGTTTTAACTTATAACCCGTTGAATTTTCTATTATGAAATGGAAAATGAATATCTTGTTTCATGTGTATTGTTCTTGTATTAAATTTCTAGAGAACAGAAGGTTATTGTAAAACATGTAAACCGTTAAAAACAAAACTATCATATATGAAACATTAGTTTCATATATGATAGTCCAAAAAAAACTTGTAAAAACACACTTGCTCTGGAAACGAAATTCTTGAAAGAAGTAACATTAGTATTTTATATGATACATACGTATCATATATGTTGTGTTGACAACTTAACATATATGATACATTACTATCATATCTGATAGTCTAAAAAAAACTTATAAACTGACAAAAGCAAACTAGAAAAAACTAAAGGATTGAACACAGCTTAACATATATGATACATACGTATCATATATGTTGTGTTGACAACTTAACATATATGATACATAAGTATCATATCTGATACTCCAAAAAAAACTTAAAAAACTGACAAAAGCAAACAAACTAAAGAAAAAACTAAGGGATTAAACACAACTTCTCATGACTCATTGACATATGATTATCCAAAAAAAGATAGTATCAAAAACAACTTCTCATGGATCAAAGTGATCAAGACAAAATAGCATCATACATCATAAAATGACATGTTCAGAAACTGCAAACAGTAAAATAAAATGGGAAAAAATTCCTAAAACAAAAACTTTTCTTCTATCCAAGCTCATCCACTCGTACTTGCATCTACAACAGTTGGATCCTCGACAACGACTTCCTCCAATCGCTTACCGGTGCAAGTCCTCTTGTTATGATCAGTACCCCCGCACACCGAACATGTAATCTTGTTCTTCTTGCCTTTCTCAATAGCTATCTCTCTACCACCTTTAATACGCAGCTTTTGACGCCCAGGACGTCCTCTAGGGGTTTCAACATCTGGATTATCAACCAAACGTACAGACGGATGAGAGACACCAACGAGCTGCTCCAAACAGTCTATCTTCTTCTTAGATGGAGGATTTGGGCAATCCGCTTCAACATCTTTCTTCAGCTGCTTTAACTTTTCAACAAAAGCACCCAACCTAGGCTCGTCTTTGCTCAACAAATGAACACAATGATCAACAATAGATGTCGCCTCGCTCGAATAATTCTCAAATACAACATTCTTCTCCCCATACCTGTTCCTCTTGTTCCTCAACGCAGCCGGGATAAGGTTCTTGGTCCAACGCTTAAGAATGTATTGCTGAGGAATCATCTCGATATTGGCATTCTTGAACACGCAGAAAATATGCCTGCACAATATCCCAACCCTCATAAACAACTGGCATGTACAAATAACTGAACCATCCTCTAAGTTGCGCAAGACCTGGGAAAAAAATCAAAAAAAAAGAAGTGAATATCATATATGATACATGTGCTTATCAAATATGATATGTTAAAAAAAATATTACATCAACAAAAAACTCACATACCTTGTACAACCCATCTTCTCTAGTAAACATGTCAACCTCATCATCTTCCTTCTCCTTCTCTTTATCATTGTCATTTTCCTTATCTTTCACATTATTAGAAGACTCGCCAACTTTACCCTTATCAGTAACCTTATCATTCACCTTTTTTTGTTCTTCTTACCAAGCTCTTCATAAACAAAATGCCTAACTCTGATAACAGAAACCTCAGAACCCTCGAGCACATTCTTAGTATCTATCTGACAATACCATAATCCAACAAAAATCTCTTTCTGAACCAACTCAAACAAGGTACGAGTGTAAACCATTGCAGCATGCTTCTCAATCTTGAGAAAAGTCCTTAACTTCGGAACAGTATCCATTGTATTATGATCCATTCTCTCTTGAACACTCCTTTGCTTTTCCATCGCCGTCTCAAAGCAATTCATAAAGTTCATAAGCGTCGAGCTAGAATTGGTAAAGTGGGAGAAGAAAGAATTCTCGCTCTCTGATCTAGACATAGTCCTCATCAGTCCACACAACGGCGAGTCAGAAAAATAAGCAGGGATCCAAGTTGAACGCATATCATACATCTTCGTCAGCCACTTGTGTCCCACCAAATCATACTCTATCATCAGATCACCCTATCTGGTGTCAAACTCCTCGGGACCAATGTACATGTTCCAAATAATCTTGTTCAACTTCTCTTTAAAAACCCGATCATTGTATATTTTCTCACATATCTGCAAAGACATACAAAAACCAAATGATATGAGTAAAAATTATGTTCTCACATCATATATGATACTACTTCAACATATATGATACTAATAAAATATCATATATGATGCTACTTCATCATATATGATACTAGTCTTAAAAAAAAGTACCTTCGCTGGAAGCTTCTGCGTGATATGCCACATGCACAACCTATGCTTTGTCCCAACAAACTCGGCTTCAATGGCATTCCTCATCGCCTTATCTTGATCGGTCACTACTATGCTAGGTGCTTTACCAAACGCTTTGATGAAGGCTTTAAGTAACCAAACATAGGATTTCGTGGTCTCGAACTTGAGCAAACCAGCAACAACCGTAACACACTTCCTATGGTTGTCAATCGCCGTAAAAGGAACAAATACCATTTTGTACTTGTTTGTCTTAAACGTAGCATCAAAAGAGACAACATCACAGAACTCCTTGTAGTTGTACTTGGACACTTCATCAGCCCAGAATAAGCCAATAAGCTCAGCCTTGTTAACCAAATAATCAAACGAAAAATCAGCAACGTACTCCTTCCTCTTCTCCATCTTGTTTATCAACATCTGCGCGTCATAGTCCCCGATGTAACAGTTGACGCTACGGAAGAAGTTCTTAAAGTCAACAGTAGTGCCGTGAACGAGCAGATAAGAACCCTTGATCCCGGTTAGAAGGTGATGAGCTCTTGTAGCACCGATATTCACACTCGCATCCTTGATAATAAACACCTGCTCCGCGTATGTTAAATGCCTCTGATTCTTTGATAGATGCTTGTACTCCTCGTGTTCAAGCTCGTGGTTGTGGATAGTATCAAATACACTCAACTTGAACTTTGTCGTACCAGGGATCAAGTCAAACACAGCACGAGCTTTACAACTGGTGATATGCACATTTGAATGCCTCAATTGGTTATAACCATTCTCCAAATCTAGGGTGTCTACATATATATCCTTCGGGGAACCCTTCCTGTTGCAAACCAAATACTTTTGCTTCACAATCCCGCTCCTCAATCTTTTCTGACACGATTTCCTAACAACAAAACCAGCTTTAACGGCATACTTCTTGTAAGCAGCAATGCAATGCTCAACTGAATCATACTCGTTCCCTTTAACAAGTAAAAACTCGACAGGAACTTTCGGAATGTAGTAAACAGTACCCCCAGGAGTATCAAAGTTGGAATGAGTGACATACGACTCAGGAGTCCGCACATCATTCAACTCTACAAAAAGAAACATATACTATCATATATGATTACAAAATACTAGAAAACTTCAACACATATTATGTAAACATCATATATGATAGACATGTATCATATATGATAGTATATGTTACATGGCTATCATATCTATGAAAAAATACAAACATCATATATGATACGTTCCTATCATATATGATACATTGGCAACATGCACTAAGCTCAACAAAAACTAGAAAACTTACTCTTAACAGCTTCCGCTTCTTCACCGTCTTGTTCATACGCAGAAATCTCATCCGCAAGACTATGAAGAACACTTTCGGATGGCAAATCCAAACCTTGATCGACACTAGACTGATCGTTAGTCAAATCAACCAACGTAGAAGGATCAACAACACCACTACGACCACTAGAATCACTCGAATCCATCATTAAAACCTAAGAAAAATCGAAAAAAACAACAACTCATAAAAAGCTTATCTAAAACCTAAAAGAATCAACGCTTATTAAATAAGCTTATAAACAATATCAATAAAAATAGACCAGACACATAAAATAAGCTTATAAATAAGCGTATTTAATCGTCTCGATCGATTAATAAGCTGATTAATAAGCTTATTAATCAATCCGCTCGATTAAATACGCTTATTTATAAGCTTATTAATCAATCCCAACGATTAATAAGCTTATTAATCAATCGGATATTTAATAAGCTTATAAATAAGCGTATTTAATAATCCGATCTATTAATAAGCTTATTAATAGATGCGAATTGCTTATTTATAAGCTTACTAATAAGCTTATTAATAAGCAATATTAACAAACAGTATATCTAGAGAGAGAAACATAGAGAGAGAAACTACCAGTTTAATCGGGGAAGAAGAAGGAAGAATGAAACGAGTTTGTTAAAGCGTATATATATATCCAGAAGTAAAAAGACGAAAATGACCCTGTAGTATAAATTGGGGGATTTAATCTCAGCCATCGGATGAGATGCAGATGGACGGTGGGGATGAGTCCCCTTGTATCTTAGAAAACTTTGGTATCCAAAAGAACTTAAATCTTAATTATATTGATTTTGTTATACAAAGTTTAATAAAGATAGAAGGGTTTTGATATTATGATGATATTTTTTGTGAAACCAGATACGTTTGTTACTATTGTTAAAGTGATAATTTAAAATGCAAAGTGTAAATTTTGTCTTTCAATTTAGCCAAAAATATGAAAAAGATCATGAGATGAAAAGTCGTACAAAAACGCCAATGAATTTTGCATTTTCATGTGAAAAAGCACTTGAGACATTGAATTTAACCTTTGCGCCGTTATCTCCCTCACGTGTCATGGACGAGACGACAATTTCGTCCTTTCAAATTGTCCCAATCACTACAGCACACCCTCACCTTTCCGTTGTGCAAAACTTGTCTCTGAAACCATTTTCCCTAGGTCACACACGTGTGCAAAGTATACTTTATACACAAAAAACCCTGGTTTCCAAAACCATTGTAACAGTAAGCTAAAGTTATTGCCAATTGTATTTTCTCATTCAAAATCAATAAATTCTTGAAAATGGTTGCGCCAGCCTTTGGTGTTAAGCGAGCACAAGATCCAAGATCTTCTTTGTGCTTATGGTAAATTTTTTCTTATTGTGGATTGGTTCTAGAGTTTTTGTACATGTTTACAACATGCATATAGTAAGTTGAATCTAGTTAACATTGTAATTAAACATGTTAGTGTTTAGTTGTGTGATGACTGATTTTAAGGCTAAACAAATTCTTATAGGTTTCTGTGTGAATAAGCAAAACATCAACAAACAATATTGGATGAGGGACATATTGATGTCCAACAATAGCTTGGTATGATTTTGTATATGCAAAACTATTTTTACTTGTTGTGTACGATGAGTTGTTAAGTGACTTAAGTTTCAAGGATGGTAGGATTTTCTACTAAAGAACTGCGTTACCACATCCAGAGAGCTTGAGGTATTCGTTGAAAATGGTGTTGCAACTGTTGATCACCATAAACATGATTATGTATTGAATCTATGCACAACCATGGTTAGTCAAGAGGAAGGTAACACGATGATGTTTGGATATAATGAAAGTCAAGCTTCAACTAGGTCATTGAGTTTTACAAGAATGATGCTAGACATACAAATGGGAAATCGAGGTGTTGTTAGTGGGAATGAAACTTTGACAGATGTTGGGTTCGATCTGATGAAGTTGTTGATGATCCCTACAATGCTGACTTGTTCCAACTGACCAATGCTGATGATCCCTACGATGATGATGATGACGTTATAGCCATGGTGGGTAAACTTCGTCAAGGGGATGATGAATAGGTGATGTTAAACTTCAATGTAGATGACAGTTTCAGTATCATGGTGAAGAGGTCGTTGAAGGAACAAGTTGATGAAGATGACGAGGATGTAGAGAGTTTGGATGGAATTGATTTTGAACAAGACAATACAACCCCCATTGAGCTACATGTGAACATGGAAAATTTTAATTTTGAAGTTGATGTAGACCTTCAACATATGATAAAATTGGTTGGGGATATTGTCGAACAGGTTTGGGAGTTTACTACGGAAGTTTTATAATTTTATGTATATGATATTTTTGATTCAAATGTTACTCCCGCTGTTAATAAAAGGAAGAAAAGGTTGAAACAAATCAGCAATGCATACCAAGGCAAGGAAAACATACCAGTAGTTTTGGTTAATGTAATATCCATGTTCATAAATAAAAAGGTGATTTTACTCTGAAAGTTTTGCATTTTCACTATACTTCATGACTGACTTATGGATCTCACTATCACAATTGCCACATCAACATATGCCTGTATGTTGTAAAGACCGTGTATATATCAAGTATGAGTTCTAAAAGTTATCGAGTGAATAAACAATGAATATGAACAACTCAAATATGACAAGGATACCCTAAATTCTCATAGAAACCCTAGAAATCCCTTATAAACAAATATTTCAAGCAATGTAAACTCAAAATAACAATGTACTACTATTAAACACTCTACACTAATTCTAATCCACAATATAAAGGAAAGTTAAATAATCACAAAACACTAATATTCACTAATCACAAGCTAATTACAAGAAAATGACCTAAAATCAAGATTAACATATAAAATCCAATCTATAATGAATTAGACTTTAATCTTTTGCAACCAAACATAAAGCTCAACTAAGTATCATAATATGATCATATATTTATCTTGAACCAAGTTACAATATATTAAAGCATAAAGTACAAGTTTTCAAAGCATAACACCTTAATCTTATTTAAGTAACCCTAGAATATGATCAACTTATATAAACCTTCAAACTAAGCATGTAGAACCCATAGAAGTCATAAACATATCATATAAGCCCTATAATAAGCATAAATAAGGATATAAACCATAATTACCCAAGTTAGAAAATCATTAGGATTAATGATCAAAAAACCCCTAATATTAAGAAATCTACATGGAATCACTACCTAGTTCTTTTTGGACAAGTCTACAAATACTCATAGGACTTCATTAAGATTATAAGATGATATTAAGACAATGTACAAGTAACCTAATGCACAAGGTACAAGATTTCAATGCATGACTTTTAAATTAGGTCAAAATAGGTATTTTCACTCTTTAGACATGTTTACCCTAACTAAAACCTTAAACCAAGTGTGAGAACTTATTGGAAACCTAAGACACTATTTCTAGGACCTAAATTAAGTTTACATCAGTAGCTAAGAGGAGGATAATCACATTTGCTAAGATTAAACCCTAGATCATTAGAAAACCCTAATCTACAAATGTATACTTCCCATTTTTACATCAAATCTTTGTTAAATTCAAACCAAAGCCCCAAATCTCTTAAATATAATTTCTAACCCTAATTAAACCCTAATAATTCACTAATCACTTTCCTAAGCCCTTAATCACTAAAAACACAAAGCATAAGTTACAAGCCCTAGTTTTAGGATCCAATTTTACATTTTCCCCCTAAAACTCATTTTCAAACCATTTCCCTCCATTACATGTTTGAAAACTAGATATGTATTCATCCTAAGATATTTTAGGAGTGTGACAAGTAGGTGGATCACCTCCTTGCTTGCTACACATCGCCATTCCTATCTATATGTTGCCGTGACTCATTTTAGACCACAAGGAAGGATTAGGACTAAGCTATGACCTATAAACTTTTGTAGACCTTAAATAGATTCCTTTAGTCAGTAATATATCTATATTACTCGTTTAGATGCCAAAATTGGAGGCTAAGGGTCATTTCAAGTATAAATAGGGGCGTATGTTTTCATTTGAAACTTGCACCCCGTTTCCTTTGTATCTCATACCCATTCTCCATTTCCACCTATATATACGTCTTAGGACATCCCATAAGACCAAAAACAAGGTCTATAAACTAGCCATTGAAGCTCTTGAAGCTTTGATAGCAAGTTGTGTTCATAAGAAGCCATAAGGAGCCATTTTGGAGCTACCTAGGTAAATCTATGTTAACCAAGGCTTTGATATTGTTATAATATTTAATTAGACTTTTTATAATGCGAAAATTATGTTAAGAAGATAATCCAAAAGAAACTAAGTCATTTCATCATTTTAAATGAAAGTTATAAGTTAAAGATGTCTTAAAACCCTAGTTTTGTAATTTACATAAAATAATAAGAAACAACCCATTTCAAAAGCTACAATTCTGAATAAATGTTTTTATTATGATTATAAACATGTTTAGAAACTTTGTTTTCAAATCCTAGATCATTTGGATCATTTTTGAGCTTGTTATGTGATATTTACAAGTATAGGGACTAAAACTGTCATTTTTAAAACTATAAATCATTTTGGGCCCAAAGTGTCATTTTATGAAATTAAAAGCTATAAGAATAAATGTTGGAAAGTTTGAGACCCTAAGGTTAACTAATGAAGGTTCAAATTGCAATATATGAAACTTTATACTTAAAGTGTAAAAAGTGTAATTACACCAAACTATAATAACAAGGACTATTTTTGCCAACATTAAAACTCAAAATGTAATAAAAAATGTTGTTTCATGTTAGTAGGAGATTTGTACAAAGATATTCCATCTCGATATTACGTTCTGACTAAGTGGTTGGGTTTACGATTTAAAGTGCCATCGCTCCTCAAACGTTTATAGAATGGATTTTGAGTATGATGGCCCGAACACTGATACTATTACTCCAAATTAATTCAATCAAAGAATATTAATCAAAGAGAATGAACTCAAGACTAACACTTGGTATATATTCATATTGTGTGTTAGTCCAGATCCCGTGAGAAGGTTGTGGTTGGATAATAAAAAGATTCTATAGGCTAAGGTGAGTTTATAGCCTCACATTTTAAAAGCTTACAAAAAATTTGAAAACCCGTGAGGGGGATATATGCAAAACTGAATACAAGTGTTTTTGTATGTTGCCTACATAATTATTGACACTATGTTTACTTGTTGCCATCCCAAGTCCCTTTTTAATCGTGAACCGCTTATCATTTAATGAGCGCTAATATCGTAAATAGTACTATTGGAGACTGACATCTCCTATATGAGAAAGTCGCACTTGCAAGCAGCTAATGGTCCATTCCTAGGCTAAACAGATATACTTTATTTTGCATAACTCAGGATAGTCTGGCAATCTTCCTACTTAAGGGCAATTTGTTGGATTTTTCTGATAATGTCTATTCGCGGGTCATGAGCTAGTGCAACAAGAATCGATGAATTCAATATTAGGCGTATAACACTGTAGCCCGAGAGTCATACTTATATTCAAATCATGTTTAAAACATATAAATTCACTCAACCTTTGTGTTGACTTTAAGCATATATCTCAGGTGATTGAACACTAGCATGCTATTGAGGGTGGAGTCTTGAATAAGTTATCATTCTATCAATAAAACTAGATCTTTGGGAAACCTGTGTTTGTACAGCATATGTACAATTGTTTGTTAAAACTCTAATTTAAATAAATGCATGATAACATTTGTTTTATAAAAATGTCTTTTTGGCATTTTCTATTGTTGTAACTATGATACTATGAAGTAATATCCCAGATCAATATTCCGCTACGTAAAGGTAAAATGGGGGTGTTACAGATTGGCATCAGAGCTTGCAGTTATAGAGAATAAGGTTTTCCTAAACTATAACCGAGATTTTAAAAATTCAAGACTATCAGCCATCAGCAGCGCCAGCGTAATATTTTTATCTCTTTATAAGCATGTCTTATGTTATTATGTTATAAAAACTGAAAGGATGTCTACTTCCACCTATATTCTCATCTCCGACGATGATGAAAGAGAAATTCCGATGTTTACTCCATCTTCAAAGATGTGCGCATTTCGAATTTGTCTTTTTATGATACTCCTGAAGTACAAGAATATTTATCACATCAAACTGAAGTGATGAATAGTACACCTTCACCTACGTCTCATTTCTGTTACCTGAGGATCTTTATTCGTCTCCCAATCGAAGTCGTGAAGAGCCTTATGAAACTCAAGTGGTCTCTAGAGCACGGATTGTGGAAAAGCATGACCGGCAATTAACTATTATTGCAAGCCATCTCTATGCAATTTCCTTAGAAGCTTTTAGAAGAGTCGAAAGTAATGTTAGAAATTTGATAAGAGGAAGAGCAGAAATTGAAGAGCATTTTACGCAGTTGGAATATAAAATGGACGTTACCCGACGTCATAATATTAACTGAGTAAAAGAATGCATCATTTTGAAGTAGCGTTGGCAAGACTTGATAAGGAGAACGCTGAACCGAGAGAAGGACTTACGAGAACTGGGCTTAATTTAGAAATACTCATTGAAGATCTCAAAACTACTCAACAATCTGACTCCGGATATATTTTGGACAGAATTGTGGAGATTAAAATGAGAAATTAAGCTTAGAAATCTAGACTCAGTTTGTAAATATGTACAGTTTTCTTTATGTAACAGAGATGCTTATCGTGTAAATATGAACGATAAGTTGTTAATAAATAAAGAAGTGTTCTTTTGTTCTTGGAACTCTTGTCATTTTGTCTTAGTTTTATCATAATTCGTATTTTGAATCTTCATATATGAATTTATTAAGGAATTGTCATTCATATTATGAATCCTCATATATGAAAGTCCCGAAAGAATGAGAACTTGACAATGATATATTAAAAACATTCCATACTCCACGTATGAAAATTTAATATCCAAGTGTTATTTTGTGGTAGGATGGCTCCTACAAGATCATCAACATCCGTGACAATAAATATGACACCTAAAGAAATAAGGGAATTGGTTGCTGAGAGTGTGACTACAGCTTTGTAAGCACAAGCCACCAATGTAGCCGGAGAAAGTAATGGAAATGCTGTTAGAAGAAAAGTTCCTGTTGAAAGAATATGCACTTACACGGATTTCATGAACTGTCAGCCTTTTAACTATAAAGGACCTAAAGGAGCTGTTGGACTTATCATCTAGTTTGAGAGAACTGAATCAGTATTTGTTCGCAGTGACTGTTCTGAAGATTGTAAAGTGAAGTTTGCTACGGGTACGTTAATAGGAGAAGCTTTGTCTTGGTGCATTGCTTATGTACAACCCATTGGGATAGAACAAGCTTATCGTATTCGGTGGAATGAACTCAAAATTATGCTAACTAAGAAGTTTTGTCCTCGCAATGAGATTAGGAAAATAGAGGAGGAATTCTATAATTTAGCAGTGAAGGAGAATAATCTTAAAGCTTATATCCGAAGATCTCAGGAATTAGCAACACTATGTCCTAACATGGTGCCTAATACTGAAAGGTTGATGGAAGCTTTTATTGGAGGATTGCCTAGAAGCATAGAAGGGAATGTTACCTCCTCTAACCCCCAAACTGTAGAGGAAGTTATCACCATTACTCAAAGGTTAATGGATCAAGTGATAAGGTATAATCCTGCACCAATGGCAATCAATAACAAGAGGAAATTTGATGATAGGAGGAATTTTCCTATTAATCGTAATTTCCAGAAGAATAGTTTTCGTAATTATAATCAGGGCAATAATCGTCAGTAACAGAACAAAAGAAATGATGTTTCTAAAGTTTATGCTGTGACTATGAACACTGGTTATAATGGAAGACAACCATTTTGTCAGAAATGTTCTCTACATCACACAGGGTTTTGCACTATCAAGTGTCAGAACTGTGAAAAAACAGGACATCAGACAAGATTCTACAGAGGTAAAGGACCAGCTACTGGGAGTAATCAAATTCCGGTAACTAAGGTTTGCCATAACTGTGGAGAAAAAGGGCATCTGGTAAATGAGTGCCGTAAATAGAGCAATAGCAGAGGAAAAGCTTATTTGCTGAACCATACTCATCAAGATCATAATACGGTTACGCGTATGTTTCATCAACATCTGGTTAAAGTAATATTTGACTCAGGAGCTGATAGAAGTTTCATATCTGTTAAAATTTCTGCTAAGTTAGGTATACCGACTTAGCGTTGACATATTCCTATTAACGGTGAAGTTTTGGTTGTCCATGGTGAACGAAGTAAGACTCGACTAAATCTCATATCATGTTTAAAGATAAATAAGTATGTATCCCGAGGTAGTCAAGTTTTCTTAGTTCAAGTGATAGAGAAACTGCAAGAAGCAAAGCGACCAGAAGATATTCTGATAGTTAGACACTTTCCCAAAGTATTTCACGAAGAATTACCAGGTATGCCACCTGAACGTCAAGTTGAATTCCAAATCGATTTGGTACCACGAGCAACACCAATTGCTAAAGCGCCTTATCGATTAGCACCTTCGAAAATGCAAGAATTGTTAAGTCAAATCCAATAACTAACTGATCGAGGATTTATTAGACCAAGTATATCGCCTTGGGGAGCTCCAGTCTTATTTTTGAAAAAGAAAGATGTATCTTTTAGAATGTGTATCGACTATCGTGAGTTAAACAAACTTACTATAAAGAATCGTTACCCATTACCCAGAATCGACGATCTATTTAATCAACTTCAAGGATCAAGCGTATATTCGAAAATTGATTTACGGTCAGGTTATCATCAATTAAGAGTTAAGGAAGACGATATTCCTAAAACTACTTTTAGGACATATACGGACATTATGAATTTCAAGTTATGCCTTTTGGTTTAACCAATGGACCAGTTGTTTTCAGGACCTCATGAACATAGTGTCTAATCCTTACTTGGACAAATTTGTAATCGTGTTTATCAATGATATTCTTATCTACTCTCGTAACAGAGAAGAACATGCCAAGCATCTTGGTATAATTCTCAAGTTACTTAAGAAGGAGGAGTTGTATGCGAAGTTCTCGAAATGCGAATTATGGATCAATGTTGTTCAATCCTAGGACATGTCATTGATAGCCAAGGTATTCGTGTGGATCATGCGAAGATTGAAGCGGTGAAAAATTGGCGTAAGCCTAGTACGCCTACGGAAATTAGACAATTTTAGGACTAGATGGGTATTATCGAAGATTTATCGAAGGTTTTTCAAAGATTGCTAAAGTTTTGACAGAATTAACTCAGAAAAATAAACCGTTTGTCTGGGGAGATAGTCAAGAGATATCTTTTCAATTATTGAAACAGAAGTTGTGTGAAGCACCTATCCTAGCATTACCATAAGGTAATGATGACTTTATCGTTTATTGTGATACATCTATCCAAGGAATGAGAGCAGTGCTTATGCAAAGGAATAAGGTTATTGATTATGCATCAAGGTAACTTAAACCGAATGAGAAGAATTATACTACTCATGATCTAGAATTAGGAGCAGTGATATTTGCTCTTAAGATCTGGAGACATTACCTCTATGGTACGAAGTTTGTAGTATTTACCAATCACAAGAGTCTTCAATATATTCTTCATCAGAAAGAATTGTATATGAGACAACGACGTTGGTTAGAATTACTTGCTGATTACGATTGTGAAATTCATTATCACCCAGGTAAAGCCAATGTAGTAGCTAGTAGCTGATGCTCTAAGCCGAAAAGAACGTGTTAAGCCGTTACGAGTTAAATCATTAATGATAACTCTTTTACCGAAGTTACCTACCCAAATTCTCGGAGCGCAAAAAGAAGCACTTAAAGAAGAGAATGTTGGAGCAGAGAGATTAAGAGGATTGGATAAAGAATTTGAAGTTCGTCAAGATGGAATTTGTTGTATTAAAAATCATAGTTCTTTACCTGCCCATGGTAATTTATGAGATTTGATTATGCATGAGTATCATAAATCTAAGTATTCTATATAACCTGGTTCCGACAAGATGTATCAAGATCTGAAGAAACTCTATTGGTGGCCTAACATGAAGGCAATCATAGCAGAATACGTTGGCAAGTGTTTAACGTGTGCACGAGTTAAAGCAGAGTATCAAAAACCATTCAGTCTATTGATACAACCAGAGATTCCAATATGGAAGTGGGAAAGAATTACGATGGATTTTGTGACTAAATTACCTAAGACATCAAATGGACATGACACCATCTGGGTTATTATGTATCTGTGACAATCCATCAATTTATGGTCGATATTTTATTCTCAATATTTGTTTGGAAACATTATTTTAATGTCACAATATGAACTCACTTATTTTTGGGAAGAAATTTGGATTTACGTCTTGAAGTAGCATTGACTACGTCTAAACCGGAGAATTCAACGTTACGTGCTTACGTTTACATACACCGTCTTTGGTGACAGCCTGACATTTCAAAAAATAAATTTATTCGTGAATATTATTTTGGAGTTTTAAATTTGTGTTGGTTCATAAACTCACAAATTTACAAGAAGAGATTAGTACTTACGATTTTATTTTAACGTCCTTTAAGACTAAACCGGAAACCCTAGGATTACGTATTTACGTTTTCGAACTCCGTTTTTGATGAAACAATTTTTATTGGATTCGTTTTGTGACGTTGATTCATAATTTACAAAAACATTTTTCGTAAAACGACCCGAGGGCACGCAAATCCAGGAAAATAGAACCGAGGAGTACCCGTAAATAAATGGGGATGAGACAAGTGGGACACTTGCCCCACCCCCATCAAAACCGGCCCAAGTAAGCAAACCAACACCTTTAGGTGTCAAATTTTATATAACAAGTTATACACTTGTCATGAAAGCTTACATACTAAGCTACTTTCCCCACTAACTTCACAAAACCACTAGCTACCATTTCATTCTACCATTCCACCATGCAATACCACACACAAACTCTCTCTCTCTAGCTCAAATGTGCCGTCCTATATTCATCATCCAACACCAATTTTGATAAAATTGAACCACAAAATCCTATGTTATTTCTACCTATGTTGAAGCCCTCTTGAAAATCTATTGAATGGTGGTGATTATAACATCCAAGGAGGAGTATTCATGGTGTCTTGGGGCTGATTTTCCACAAGGAGTATATGAAGAATGGTGGCCTTGAAGATGGTCATGGTTATTCACAAGCTTCTCCATCAAAAACCATGTCCAAATCATAACCTACATCAACATGGTGGTATAAAGATTGTCCTCCTCATCTTCTTGTTATTTTGACTATGTAAACATGTATTTTATTTCCTATTGTATATGTATATGATGATTATATGATGATAAAAATGTTATGTGGGGATTTGGTGTTGATAAACATGATTAAAAAGATGAAAAACTATAAAGAATAAGGCTAAAATCTTGCTTAAAAGTGATGGCTGTATAAAACAGTAAAGAAACAGGTCATGGACTGATAAAATAATGAAGTAGAATCCATTTACAGTAAGATATATGTCTTATACACATGTGAGAGTTGGCCATGCAATGGAATCAAAGTAATGAGTGAGATATGATCAAAACAAGTTTAAGGTATAAATCTGAGTTCACTGTTTTGGACGATTTTTAGAAAATATTTAAAAGATTATTCAACAGTATCTATAGAAGAGTTAAATGTAGCACATATCATGTAGTTTATGTGATAAAAATTTGAGCTTCTATCTTCATATAGAACTCAAGATATGACAGTTTTGGTGAAAGTGAAGATAAAAATCAGATTTTGGAAATTAAAGTATAATAATATTATATAAGCACTCAAAATTTTAATGTATAAAATATAAATTAAAACCCACTAACTTATGGATTCTATTTATATAAATATGTAAAAGGTTAAATAAGTGTACATTTTATAAAAATGGTAACTTGTTATGTTTTATGAGATATAAAACTATAAACATGATTTTTACGGCCTTTTCGGCTATTGCCGTAAAATTAACGTTTTTGTTAAATAAAACTTAGATGGTTGGACCCGTCTAATGAAAACTTTATAAAACTTATATACTGATATATAGACATGTATAACAAGTAAAAACCGATAAAAACCCGAACTATAGGACAAACGGACATTAACGAGCTAAGTAAACACATTGGGCTAATAATTGGACTAAATAAGTTAAACACTCATAAAAAGAACTTATTGGGCTTAACCCATTTGGGCCCAACTTGTAAAGTTTAAGTACTGATAATATAAGTACGAAATGGATTAAAATAAGTTAAATAACTTATAATAAGCTTATTGGACTTAAGATACGTAAATGGGTAAAACTAGTAAACTAATATAAAAGTTATCGACATATAACACTAAAATGAGTAAACGAGAATATGTAAACCTACTTGATCATCATATATATATATAATCATCATATGTATACATAATTGTTATTTTTATAAAGTCATTGGACATGAGTCTAAGACGAGTATTATTTGTCTAGGTTTCCGTGATTGAAGCACGTACCGTACGTCCGAATTGCCGATCACCCGCCTTCCCACATCAACGTGAGTTCATAGCCTCACACTCTTTTAAATGTTTTTATAAATGTTTTATAAACCCGCGAGGGAGATAACATGTTATTTTTTATTAAATAGTACACCATTTGTCCCGATTGTTTGTTTATTGATTTCGAACCCGAATGATTGATTGACCCGATTGTATGACCCGACAAATGATTAAAGGACCCAATAGATGAAATTAAATGGATTATTAAAGTTACGTTATGTCACTAAAAGTCCCATTAGCATGAATTGTGAACTACCGGGATTAGGTAGACGCTTATGCATTTAATAGTACTATTTGGGGACGATCACCCCAGTTCGCGCCTTGACGGTTGATCCCCGTCGTGCCACATTGATTGGTAAGCGAATTTATGTATGAGAAGATTTCCTTAGCGTGACCTTTGTGACGACACGCTACTTTAGATGGGCAAAACTTGGTATCGGGTTAGCTACCCGTTGTTGGTTTAGTAAGGTAACAATGTCATGCGGCTTATAATAATCCAAAACTAACGAAATACTATTAGACGCTTCGAATTACGATGTATTGCCTGACTAGCAATACAGGGTCATACTATTGATATTATGTTTGTGTTTTGGTTTTCATAACCATATTCATATAACGGTTTTTATTTTCATACAACGTTATAAGACGTATTGTATGATGTTTTTGCGACATTGGCTCGTATAATGATTTTTAAGGCAAATGCCTATATTATGATTTTCGATAAGGATTTGTATAAAATGACTTTGGCTATTTTATGGCCTATTAAAATGATTTGTACAAAATGATTTTCAGTAATAATTTTATACTGATATTATATTGATGGAATTTATTAAACTCTATGAATTCACTCGGCGTTATCGCTGACCTTTTCTTTTAACATGTTTTATCTCAGGTACTTGAAGGTAATTCTCGGGAAGACGACAAGAATTCATGGCCCACACCTAAACTATATTTTCCATTCAAATACTTTGTAAAACTTTGTATGAAATATAATGACTTGGGACCGATGTAACTTTGATATTTATGAATGGAAATGCTTTATTAATAAACGACGCAATTTTTAAGCGTTGTCTATGATGTGAGTAATGTGCTATCCCGTAACACCAACTAGTCTTCCGCTGTATTGAGTTGTATAAATTTGGGGGTGTTACAGTTTGGTACCAGAGCTCTCGTTATAGATAACGAAAGATTTTTAAAACTAAGGTTTTGAATAAAACTTTTTCAAAATCTTTTAACTATAAACATTTTTTTCTCAAAATGTCTAAAAAATATTTTGACTATAACGGTGCCGAAGAATTCCCGAGTTACCGACAAGGCCAAGACTGAGAAGTGTTATTTTAATATATATATATAACTTGGATTATATATATATATATATATATATATATATATATATGATGTAATTTTATTACATGATTGTTTGATGATTATTTTGATTTTTATACGAGGTATTTATACGACGTAGATTGTCACAAGAAACCCTAAATCCCCTAGTAAATTAATCGAAGCTATTCTCGTAGGAATTCTAGCTATCCTAGATCTAAACCAAGTTGTGGATATTTATGATCTCAACAAATGGTTGATATTCGTAGAAATGTAGATAGTAGTTGATTATGATATTGAAAAAGAATTGGCGAGATTAAAACTGATATCGATGTCATGACGATCTTTCCTTATAGAGTGGAGTTTGACAAAACGTTACCACCTGGAAGGATGTCATCTGATTCGTTGTCACCCAATTCTTAAATTTGAAATCGAAAGGGTGAATGTTGCACTTGAGGCTGTCATTGGAACCAGTACCCAAAAGCCTCATGCCACTAATACCTTTCCGAGAAGTCTAATTGACTGATCAAGTCATTTCATATTAATGACTCATTTGATAATTGTTGTTGTAAGAACTAATAGGATTGGGAATTAAGTGTTGATTCATATTGAGATTGTATTGCCTTTACAAGGCCGAAAAATAAGATTGAAAGTATTGGAAAATGAGGTAGGATATCGAATTGAGTATAAAATCGGTTGAAACTTGAATGAAGTAAAATTTAACTTGTATGGAATATGAGATTGTTAATAGAGGTCGTTAAGTTTTGTGATTGAATTATAAGGTTTTAATTGATTGTTGATTCGTGTTAAGTGTTGTTCCTAGACCATTATCCACTAATGAGGATGCCCAGAGTCCAAGAATAAATTGAAGAAAGCTTCTTCTAAATTGGGACCGATGGATCTTCCGGGACAGGTGGGACACCTAATGACTCTTGTAGATTAGTATTCATTGTGGTATCTTTTAAAAATAATCCCTAACTTAACTGAGATATCAGTTGGTAGGATGAGTTCTGAGAATTGTATGACATAGTGACACGTAATGTGTTACGGTACAATTTTGAATTGTTTGTGATCAATGAAAAGACTACCTCTGATTGCTAAATTCTACATGTATCGATGATATCTATCTTCTATTGCTTCATCCTAATGTTCGCATTAGTGAGGCAACCATTGAGCAAGTACTCATCTCTGTTTGAGTTACATTATGAATTATTCTTTTTGAGTGCCATCGAGATCATGAACCTCATGATTATTTGGCTAAAGCTCATTTCCTATCATATTGTAGTTAGTTCTTGGTGAACAACTCTTCATCACTCTTTTGCAG
Organism: Glebionis coronaria; assembly: GCA_025667525.1. Taxonomy (NCBI): domain Eukaryota; kingdom Viridiplantae; phylum Streptophyta; class Magnoliopsida; order Asterales; family Asteraceae; genus Glebionis; species Glebionis coronaria. The sequence continues at coordinate 602,813,863 of CM046875.1, read as the reverse complement.
ATCATACATTGTCTTTATAAAGTTAAAATGGTATCCTTTGAGAAAATTTAATTTTCGTCACAATAAGGATTATTCAAAATAAGATTTATAAGTGATTGTTATTAAAATGAGGTTGTTTATAAAATACCTTGGAAAACTTAATTGTTTTCATAACAAAGAAAATCTTTGTAAATTTATTTTTGATTCTTATTTAAGAATTAAGCATGAAAATGTTTTTATTATAAACATGATGATAAAATTTTGACGAACTGAGTATTGCATCGTTAATCTTGAAATTGTATATAGTTGCGCGCCTACATACAATTTGGAATGGATCATGCAAGGCTGATTAGTAGTCACCATAAAACTGATTAATAAACACAACATTTTCTTTGAAGATTGTGAAAGATAAAATTTTATGAGATCTGCGAGAAGTGAAAAATAGGGACATAGTGTTAGGGACACCTACACATGTACCTATAGCATCTATTCTTCTGAGTTGAATTTACTCATCTGTGGAAATTGTCTTATTTGACAATTGATAACTCTTTTTTGTCTAATTTTCCCATAGTGAGATTCTTAGGAAAAGTATATGATTACCGAGTGTTGATACCCGACTGGATGTATCGACATTCCTATCATTTCTTATGATTTGATTTCATTTGAATGACCTGGGTAACGATCCGAGGAGCTTTCGAATGCGTACTCAAATTATGAAAACTTGGGATATATTCATATTCGTTAAATGTTTTCGTCTGTATCTGATTTGAAATTCTATCGCGTAGATTATGCGTTGAACTTACTCTTTTAAGGTTAGTTATGTCTCCTGATATCCTTGAATTTGTGAAGGATTATGAGTTATTATTAGACTTTTGAGAAGTTCACATCTTATCGACGGCAATAAAACTGGAAAGTTGATAGTGCCAGTAGAATGGATTGATTGATTATGACATGACGACATTGTCTTAATTGATGGGAACTCGAGTAGAATTTCCCGAAAAGATAAGATGTTGATTATCCAAAGTGATCTAAATAATTCTTGATGGATGATTTTATCCTACATTTAGACTTAAATATATACCGTGAATGGTTGTGAATTATTTATAGATATTGTAATCTAGAAGAACCTAATATGAATTTATTAAAAGATGTTTCTGTTATTTGAAACTTTAGTAAGTATTTGTTGATGGTTTACCTAGGCTTTTGCCATTAAGGCAAGTTGAAATTGGTATTGATTATATTTCCGGTGCTGCACTTGTGGCTTGTGCACTGTACGTCAGTACCATCTGAATTAAAGGAATTACCGTACAACTGAGAGAGTTGTTGGAGAAAGATTCTATTTTACCAAGCCTGTCATCCTGAAGAGCTATGGTGTTATCATTCCTTATATTTATAGATTACTGTGAACTGAGTAAATTGACAATCGAAAACGATATCCATAACTCGAAATGGAAGATTTGTTCGATCATTTACAAGGTTTTAGCGTATGTTTTAAAGATTTGATCCACGGCATGGTTATCATCAGCTTCGCATCTGCGAAAAGGATTATCTATTTCAATCACTACATCCGGTACTTGTAATGAACATTATGAGTTTCACGTGATGTCGTTTGGATTGACTAATACACATGTAGTATTCATAAATTTGGTGAATCACGTGTGTAGGCTGTAAGTTGATAAATTCATGCTCATGATCATTAAGGACCATTTGTTTATTTATAAGTATAAAAAGGAGTTAACAATTATTTATAGATTGCCCTGAATTGGCTAAACAATGAAAACCTATACCTTAAATATTTAACATGTGATTAAGGACTTAATCCTTTATATGATTTAACCGTGTGATTAATAGATGATGGAAGCTATATTGACTTTTCAAAGATTAGAACCATTAACGCTTAGGGATTAAAAACTTAATCCTTTACATAAAATGACCGTTGGATTAATAATGGTAAGATGTATGCATATAGACTCTTCAAAAATTAAGAGCCCTTTTAAGACTTTGGATTTTACCAAAAAGAAATGGAAATATGTTTTGACAAATGTTTTAACAAAGGATTTTTAAAGGGATTATTCCCTTATACACAAACCATTTAACTAAACCTCTGTTTAGGGGTAAATGTTTGTGTATACCTCAAGATAACTTAAGAAGGATTGAGGAAACCATTTAAACCATGACTTAAAATTTGAAACGACAATTTTTGCTTTTAAACTAAGAAAACTTTTACCAAAGTGTAACCAGAGATTTTTTCAAACATTTACGAAAATCTTGTTAATTAAAATTCAAATTATTTTGAACATTTTTATATAATTGGACAAACTGGGAAAATTTAAAATCTTTACGTTCACGTTTCATAAAAATTGAATATTTATTATTTAATTAGTTGTAATAATTATCGACGCTTTAAACGTTGGATTGAGAAAAACTGATAAAAATGATAGATAAGACAAAACTGAAACTTAGAAAATATGAAGAAAGTAAACGTAATTACTGACGCATAATATAGAAAGAATATCTGAGTGAATTGTGGACATGATAATTATAACATCATGAGAAGTGAATATAGATACCGACGCGTTATGTAGAAAAGATAAAGAACCAGTTAGGACATGTTCCTTAATAATGAAGGTGCAAAATGAATTGCCAAACAATTTAAAAATAGCCGATGATTGTAAAAAGGATAATATAAATAGTGAAAGGTTTCACGGCTATGTGAGCCATTAAAATCGAAAAGCCGATAGCGTTAAATGTTTTAAAGGGCCGTTTATGGTTGCCTAAATATGGAAAATTTTGAGATATAGTTATGTTGGAATTTGTAAGTATAAGTATTCTATTTATGTCATTTTTGACTAAAAGTATCTTTGTCTGAAGAAGTTGTACTAATGGCAAATTATGAAGGCAGACATCGCCTCATACATTAGTTAACGTTTAGCTATTGCAAAGGTCATCATCTAAATTTGATTCGATTTGGGTCATCGTCGACAGACTGACCAAATCTGCTAATATCATTCCCGTTAATGATAAATGCAAAAGAGTTATGTAAACATAGTGTGCCTGTATCGAACATCTTTATCAAGATCCTCGCTTCGCATCGAATTTCTAGAGATTTGCTCAGAAATCATTGAGAACGAACCTTGATGAGAGTACTATGTACCACCCCAAATCGAAGGGACGAGGTAAAGTAACGATACAAAGTAATATAAGTGCTATTTTATGTTTGAATGATTGACCTTTGGTAATAGACCGTATAATCATTTTCCTTTGGAAATATTATCATTGATAACTATCGTACTAGGATCGAGATCGAATCTTGTTAAGATTTAGAAATTAGAGCATCTGTGAGCAAGAGTTGAGATGAAGACATCCGACATACACCCACTATGAGTTGGACATGTCTTTTAGGTTTAAGGTCTCCTATGATGGCGAACCTAACCTTACAAAATACCCAACCCGCGAGACCTGAAATGATTGTTGAAATTAGGATCTGATTATTGACTGCCGGTAGTGGGCAAGAAGTTATGTAAATGTGAAATGTAGATCTTGAAGTGCCAAATGGGTAGCGAAGTTATGCCACAATTTTTAAACTTGGAAAAAAATGAATTCATGATCTGACAAATCATGGGATATAAGTCCCCGTGGTATGGGACCATTTAGATGATGTAAAAGATTGGTTTGAAAGGCATATAAGCTGGATCTATCCTAGGGCTTCAAAGACTACGTGAATTATGTTTCGTAAATCGAACTTGATAAATTTCTATCAAGTTAAAATCTGAATTCTTCTTGATAAATTATAGATCGGTGAAAAGTTACATTCATCAAAAACCCGTAAACATCATGGATAGAGAAAGTAAGTCAACATTTAGCCTGATCTTATTCTTGTAGTTATGTTTAATGAAACTCGCGTATTGTAATGAATTGCACTTGTGAGAAAAGACCGAGTGTGGAGGAAATACCCACATGGCTTTGACTCTATAAGAAGCGAGTAGTAAGGTAAGATGATCTTTGGGGACAAAGATCCTGTTTAGGGGTAAATGCTGTGACAATCCGTCAATTTATGGTCGATATTTTATTCTCAATATTTGTTTGAAAACATTATTTTAATGTCACAATATGAACTCACCTATTTTTGGGAAGAAATTTGGATTTACGTCTTGAAGTAGCATTGACTACGTCTAAACCGGAGGATTCAACGTTACGTGCTTACGTTTACATACACCGTCTTTGGTGACAGCCTGACATTTCAGAAAATAAATTTATTCATGAATATTATTTTGGAGTTTTAAATTTGTGTTGGTTCATAAACTCACAAATTTACAAGAAGAGATTAGTACTTACGATTTTATTTTAACGTCCTTTAAGACTAAACCGGAAACCCTAGGATTACGTATTTACGTTTTCGAACTCCGTTTTTGATGAAACAATTTTTATTGGATTCGTTTTGTGACGTTGATTCATAATTTATAAAAACGTTTTTCGTAAAACGACCCGAGGGCACGCAAATCGAGGAAACTAGAACCGAGGAGTACCCGTAAATAAATGGGGATAAGACAAGTGGGACACTTGCCCCACCCCCATCAAAACCGGCCCAAGTAAGCAAACCAACACCTTTAGGTGTCAAATTTTATATAACAAGTTATACACTTGTCATGAAAGCTTACATACTAAGCTACTTTCCCCACTAACTTCACAAAACCACTAGCTACCATTTCATTCTACCATTCCACCATGCAATACCACACACAAACTCTCTCTCTCTAGCTCAAATGTGCCGTCCCATATTCATCATCCAACACCACTTTTGATAAAATTGAACCACAAAATGCTATGTTATTTCTACCTATGTTGAAGCCCTCTTGAAGCTCTCTTGAATGGTGGTGATTATAACATCCAAGGAGAAGTATTCATGGTGTCTTGGGGCTGATTTTCCACAAGGAGTATATGAAGAATGGTGGCCTTGAAGATGGTCATGGTTATTCACAAGCTTCTCCATCAAAAACCATGTCCAAATCATAACCTACATCAACATGGTGGTATAAAGATTGTCCTCCTCATCTTCTTGTTATTTTGACTATGTAAACATGTATTTTATTTCCTATTGTATATGTATATGATGATTATATGATGATAAAAATGTTATGTGGGGATTTGGTGTTGATAAACATGATTAAAAAGGTGAAAAACTATAAAGAATAAGGCTAAAATCTTGCTTAAAAGTGATGGCTGTATAAAACAGTAAAGAAACAGGTCATGGACTGATAAAATGATGAAGTAGAATCCATTTACAGTAATATATATGTCTTATACACATGTGAGAGTTGGCCATGCAATGGAATCAAAGTAATGAGTGAGATATGATCAAAACAAGTTTAAGGTATAAATCTGAGTTCACCGTTTTGGACGATTTTTAGAAAATATTTAGAAGATGATTCAACAGTAGCTATACGATAGTTAAATGTAGCACATATCATGTAGTTTATGTGATAAAAATTTGAGCTTCTATCTCCATATAGAACTCAAGATATGGCAGTTTTGGTGAAAGTGAAGATAAAAATCAGATTTTGGAAATTAAAGTATAATAATATTATATAAGCACTCAAAATTTTAATGTATAAAATATAAATTAAAACCCACTAACTTATAGATTCTATTTATATAAATATGTAAAAGGTTAAATAAGTGTAAATTTTAATGGTAACTTGTTATGTTTTATGAGATATAAAACTATAAACATGATTTTTACGACCTTTTCGGCTATTGCCGTAAAATTAACGTTTTTGTTAAATAAAACTTAGATGGTTGGACCCGTCTAATGAAAACTTTATAAAACTTATATACTGATATATAGACATGTATAACAAGTAAAAACCTATAAAAAACCGAACTATAGGACAAACGGACATTAACGAGCTAAGTAAACACATTGGGCTAATAATTGGACTAAATAAGTTAAACACTCATAAAAAGAACTTATTGGGATTAACCCATTTGGGCCCAACTTGTAAAGTTTAAGTACTGATAATATAAGTACAAAATGGATTAAAATAAGTTAAATAACTTATAATAAGCTTATTGGACTTAAGATACGTAAATGGGTAAAACTAGTAAACTAATATAAAAGTTATCGACATATAACACTAAAATGAGTAAACGAGAATATGTAAACCCACTTGATCATCATATATATATAAAATCATCATATGTATACATAATTGTTATTTTTATAAAGTCATTGGACATGAGTCTAAGACGAGTATTATTTGTCTAGGTTTCCGTGATTGAAGCACGTACCGTACGTCCGAATTGCCGATCACCCGCCTTCCCACATCAACGTGAGTTCATAGCCTCGCACTCTTTTAAATGTTTTTATAAATGTTTTATAAACCCGCGAGGGAGATAACATGTTAGTTTTTATTAAATAGGACACCATTTGTCCCGATTGTTTGTTTATTGATTTTGGACCCGAATGATTGATTGACACGATTGTATGACCCGACAAATGATTAAAGGACCCGATAGATGAAATTAAATGGATTATTAAAGTTAGGTTATGTCACTAAAAGTCCCATTAGCATGAATTGTGAACTACAGGGATTAGGTAGACGCTTATGCATTTAATAGTACTATTTGGGGACGATCACCCTAGTTCGCGCCTTGACGGTTGATCCCCGTCGTGCCACATTGATTGGTAAGCGAATTTATGTATGAGAAGATTTCCTTAGCGTGACCTTTGTGACGACACGCTACTTTAGATGGGCAAAACTTGGTATCGGGTTAGCTACCCGTTGTTTGTTTAGTAAGGTAACAATGTCATGCGGCTTATAATAATCCAAAACTAACGAAATACTATTAGACGCTTCGAATTACGATGTATTGCCTGACTAGCAATACAGGGTCATACTATTGATATTATGTTTGTGTTTTGGTTTTCATAACCATATTCATATAACGGTTTTTATTTTCATACAACGTTATAAGACGTATTGTATGATGTTTTTGCGACATTGGCTCGTATAATGATTTTTAAGGCAAATGCCTATATTATGATTTTTGATAAGGATTTGTATAAAATGACTTTGGCTATTTTATGGCCTATTAAAATGATTTGTACAAAATGATTTTCAGTAATAATTTTATACTGATATTATATTGATGGAATTTATTAAACTCTATGAATTCACTCGGCGTTATCGCTGACCTTTTCTTTTAACATGTTTTATCTCAGGTACTTGAAGGTAATTCTCGGGAAGACGACAAGAATTCATGGCCCGCACCTAAACTATATTTTCCATTCAAATACTTTGTAAAACTTTGTATGGAATATAATGACTTGGGACCGATGTAACTTTGATATTTATGAATGGAAATGCTTTATTAATAAACGACGCGATTTTTAAGCGTTGTCTATGATGTGAGTAATGTGCTATCCCGTAACACCAACTAGTCTTCCGCTGTATTGAGTTGTATAAATTTGGGGGTGTTACAGTATCGTCTTACAAAATCTGCACGATTTCTTCCTATTAAAGAGACTGATAGTATGGAAACTCTTACGATATTGTACATTAAGGAAATAATCTCACAGCATGGAGTGCCTATATCTATTATCTCAGATCGTGATAGTCATTTTACATATGTATGTTGGAGATCGATGCAAAGTGCCTTAGGTACTCAATTGGATATGAGTACGGCATATAGTCCACAAACAGATAGACAAAGTGAAATAACAATCCAAACTCTCGAGGATATGCTCAGAGCTTGTGTGATAGATTTTGGAAAATGATGGGAGAAACATCTACCTTTTGTATAATTCTCTTATAACAATAGTTATCATGCTAGTGTTAAAGCAGCGCCTTTCGAAATACTTTATGGAAGAAAGTGTCGATCGCCTGTTTGTTGGGCTGAAGTTGGAGATATTCAACTGATAGGACCAGAAATAATACATGAAACTACTAAAAAGATTGTTCAAATCCGACAACGATTACAATATGCACAAGATAGACAATGGAGTTACGCTAATACTAGACGTAAACCTTTGGAATTTGCGGTAGGAGACCGTGTTATGTTGAAAGTTTCACCTCGTCAAGGAGTTATTCGATTCGAAAAGAAGAAGAAACTGAATCCAAGGTATATAGGACCATTCAAAATAACCAAAAGAATTGGCCCCGTGGCATATAAACTAGAGCTTCCTAAAGAGATTAGTAATGTTCACAATACTTTTCATGTTTCAAATCATAAGAAGTTCTCATCTGATGAATCTCTCATCATACCGATGAAAGAACTTCAACTCGACGATAAGTTAAATTTTATAGAAGAGCCGGTGGAAATTATAGATAGAGAAGTGAAAAGCTTGAAGCAGAGCCGTATCCCAATAATTAAGGTACGATGGAACTCGAAAAGAGGACCTGAGTATACTTGGGAACGTGAAGATCAATTCCGAGCTAAATATCAACATCTATTTTCTTCTGTTAATCTTAGTTATAGTTAAATCTCGGGACGAGATTTCAAATAAGGGGAGAGATTAACAACCATTAGTTTTGGTTAATGTAATATCCATGTTCATAAATAAAAAGGTGATTTTACTCTAAAATTTTTGCATTTTCACTATACTTCATGACTGACTTATAGATCTCACTATCACAATTGCCATATCAACATATCCCTATATGTTGTAAACACCATGTATATATCAAGTCCGAGTTCTAAAAGTTATCATATGAATAAACAATGAATAAGAACAACTCAAATATAACAAGGATACCCTAAATTCCCATAGAAGCCCTAGAAATCCCTTATAAACTAATATTTCAAGCAATATAAACTCAAAATAACAATATAATATTATTAAACACTCTACACTAATTCTAATCCACCATATAAAGGAAAGTTAAATAATCATAAAACACTAATATTCACTAATCACAAGCTAATTACAAGAAAATGACCTAAAACCAAGATTAACATATAAAATCCAATCTATAATGAATTAGAACCTAATATTTTACAACCAAACATAAAACTCAACTAAGTATCATAATATGATCATACATTTATCTTGAACCAAGTTACAAATTATTAAAGCATAAAGTATAAGTTTTCAAAGCATGAAACCTTAATCTTATTTAAATAACCCTAGAATATGATCAACTTATATAAACCCTCAAACTAAGAATGTAGAACCCATATAAGTCATAAAAATATCATATAAGCCCTAGAATAAGCATACATAAGGATATAAACCCTAATTATCCAAGTTAGAAAATCATTAGGATTAATGATCTAAAAACCCAAATATTAAGAAATCCACATGGAATCACTACCTAGTTCTTTTTGGACAAGTCTATAAATACTCATAGGACTTCATTAAGATTATAAGATGATACTAAAAAAATGTAAAAGTAACCTAATGCACAAGGTACAAGATTTCAATGCATGACTTATAAATTAGGTCAAAATATATATTTTCACCCTTTCGACATGTTTACCCTAACTAAACCCTTAAACCAAGTGTGAGAACTCAGTGGACACCTAAGACACAATGTATATGACTTAAATTAATTTTAAATCAGTAGCTAAGAGGAGGATAATCACATTTGATAAGATTAAACCCTAGATCATTAGAAAACGCTAAATCTACAAATGTATACTTCCCATTTTCACATCAAACATTTGTTAAACTACAAACTAAAGCCCCAAATCTCTTAATAGAATTTATAAACCCTAATTAAATCCTAATAATTCACTAATCACTTTCCTAAGCCCTTAATCACGAAAAACACAAAGCATAAGTTACAAGCCCTAGTTTTAGGATCCGGTTTTACATTTTCCCCCCAAAACTCATTTTCAAAACATTTCCCTACATTCCAAGTTTGAAAACCATATATTTATTCATCCTAAGATATTTTAGGAGTGTTAAAAGGAGATGGATCACCTCCTTGCTTGCTACACATCATCATTCCTATCTATATGTACCCGCGACTCATTTTAGACCACAAGGAAGGATTAGGACTAAGCTATGACCTATAAACTTGTGTAGACCTTCAATAGCTTCCCTTAGTCACTACTCTATCTATCTTACACGTTTAGATGCCAAACTTGGAGGATAAGGGTCATTTCAAGTATAAATAGGGGCGTATGTCTTCATTTGTAACTTGCACCCCGTTTCCTTTGTATCTCATACCCATTATCCATTTCCACCTCTATATACGTCTTAGGACATCCCACAAGACTAAAAACTAGGTATAGAAGCTAGCCATTGAAGCTCTTGAAGCTTTGATAGCACGTTGTGTTCATAAGAAGCCATAAGGAGCCATTTTGGAGCTACCTAGGTAAATCTATGTTAACCAAGGCTTTGATCTTGTTATAATATTTAATTATACTTTTTATAATTCCAAAATTATGTTAATAATATAATCCAAAAGAAACTAAGTCATTTCATCATTTTAAATGAAAGTTATAAGTTAAAGATGTCTTAAAACCCTAGTTTTGTAATTTACATAAAATAATAAGCAAAAACCCATTTCAAAAGCTACAATTCTGAAGAAATGTTTTTAGTATGATTAAAAACATCTTTAGAAACTTTGTTTTCAAATCCTAGATCATTTGGATCATTTTTGAGCTTGTTATGTGATTTTGACAAGTATAGGAACTAAAACTGTCATTTTTGAAACTATAAATCATTTTGGGCCAAAAGTGTCATTTTATGAAAGTAAAAGCTATAAGAATATATGTTGGAAAGTTTGAGACCCTAAGGTTAAATAATGAAGGTTTAAATTGCAATTTATGAAACTTTATACTTAAAGGGTAAAAAGTGTAATTACACCAAACTATAATAACAAGGACTATTTTTGCCAACATTAAAAACTCAAAATGTAATAGAACATGTTGTGTCATGTTAGTAGGGAGCTTTGTACAAAGATTTTCCATCTCGATATTACGTTCTGACTGAGTGGTTGGGTTTACGATATAAACTGTCCTCGCTCCTCAAACGTTTATAGAATGGCTTTTGAGTATGATGGCCCGAACACTGATACTATTACTCCAAAATAATTCAATCAAAGAATATTAATCAAATAGAATGAACTCAAGACTAACACTTGGTATATATGCATATTGTGTGTCAGTCCATATCCCGTGAGAAGGTTGTGGTTGGATAATCAAAAAGACTCTATAGGCTAAGGTGAGTTAATAGCTTTTTAAAAGCTTACAAACAATTTGAAAACCTGTGAAGGGGATATATGCAAAACTGAAATACAAGTGTTTTTGTATGCTGCCTACATGATTATTGACACTATGTTTACTTGTTGCTATCCCAAGTCCCTTTTTAATCGTGAACCGCTAATCATTTAATGAGCGCTAATATCATGAATAGTACTATTGGAGACTGACATCTCCTATTTGGGCAAGTCATACTTGCTAGCAGCTAATGGTCCATTCCTAGGCTAAACAGATATACTTTATTTTGCATAACTCAAGATAGTTTGGCAATCTTCCTGCTTAAGGGCAATTTATTAGATTTTTCTGATAATGTCTAGTCGCGGGTCATGAGCTAGTACAATAAGAATCGATGAATTTAAAACTGGGTGTATAACACTGTAGCCCGAGAGTCTTACTTGTATTCAAATCATGTTTAAAACCTATAAATTCACCCAACCTTTTGTTGACTTTAAGTATATATCTCAGGTGTTTGACGACTGGCATGCTATGAAGGGTAGAGTCTTGAATAAGTTATCATTCTATCAATAAAACTAGATCTTTGGGAAACTTGTGTTTGTACAACGTATGTACAGTTGTTTGTTAAAACTCTGATTTAAATAAATAAATGATACATTTGTTTTATAAAAATGTCATTTTGCCATTTTCTATTATTGAAACTATGCTACTATGAAGTAATACCCCAGATCAATATTCCGCTGCGTAAAGGTAAAGTTGGGGTGTTACAAATTGGCATCAGAGCTTGCAGTTATAGAGAATAAGGTTTTCCTGAACTATAACTGAGATTTTAAAAATTTAAGACTATCAGCCATCAGCAGCGCTAGCGTAAGATTTTTATCTCTTTAGAAGCATGTCTTATGTTATTATGATATAAAAAATACAAGGATGTCTACTTCCACCTATATTCTCATCTCCGACGATGATGAAAGAGAAATTCTGATGTTTACTCCATCTTCCACAGATGTGCGTGTTTCAAATTTGTCTTTTTACGATACTCCTGAAGTACAAGAATATTTCTCACATCAAACTGAAGTGATGAATAGTACACCTTCACCTACGTCTCATTTTCTGTTACATGAGGATCTTTATTCGTCTCCCAATCGAAGTCGTGAAGAGCCTTATGAAACTCAAGAGGTCTCTAGAGCACGGATTATGGAAAAGAATGACCAGCAATTAACTGCAATTGCAAGTTATCTCGATGCAATTTCTTTAGAAGCTTTTAGAAGAGTCGAAAGTAATGTTAGAAATTTGATAAGAGGAAGAGCAGAATTTGAAGAGCATTTCACGCAGTTGGAATATAAAATGGACGTTACCCGACGTCATAATATTAAATTGAGTAAAAGAATGCATCATTTTGAAGTAGCGATAGAAAGACTTGATAAGGAGAACGCTGAACTGAGAGAAAGACTTACGAGAACTGGGCTTCATTTAGAAATACTCATTGAAGATCTTAAAACTACTCAACAATCTGACTCCGGATATATTTTGGACAGAATTGAGGAGATTAAAATGAGAAATTAAGCTTAGAAATCTAGACTCAGTTTGTAAATATGTACAGTTTTCTTTATGTAACAGAGATGCTTATCGTGTAAATATGAACGATAAGTTGTTAATAAATAAAGAAGTGTGCTTTTTTTTCTTGAAACTCTTGTCATTTTGTCTTAGTTTTATCATAATTCGTATTATGAATCCTCATATATGAATTTATTAAGAAATTGTCATTCATATTATGAATCCTCATATATGAAGTCCCGAAAGAATGAGAACTTGTGTGACAATTCGTCAATTTATGGTCGATATTTTATTCTCAAGAATTATCTAAAAACATTATTTTAATGTTATATTATGAACTCACTCATTTTTGGGAAGAAATTTGGGCTTACGTCTTGAAGTAACATCAACTACGTCTAAACCGGAGGACTCTACGTTACGTGCTTACGTTTACATACACCGTTTTTGGTGACAGTCCGACATTTCAGGAAATAAATTTATCCTTGAATATTATTTTGGAATTTTAAATTTATGTTGGTTCATAAACTCACAAATTTACGAGAAGAAATTAGAGCTTACGTGAATAATTTAACGTCCTTTACGACTAAACCAGAAACCCTAGGTTTACGTATTTACGTTTTTGAACTCCGTTTTTGATGAGACAATTTTTACTAGATTCGTTTTGTGCCGTTGATTCATAATTTATAAAACGTTTTTCGTAAAACGACCCGAGGGCACGCAAATCGAGGAAACTAGAATCGAGGAGTACCCGTAACTTAGTGGAGATGAGACAAGTGGGGCACTTGTCCCACCCCCACTACTAGAAGGCCAACACAAGCCACCAACACACCTTGGTGGCAAGTTTATACACAAATTTGTAGGACACTTGTCCATATGGTTTGCCAAAACCATCTAACTAACTTACAAAACCATTTCCTTCCTCCACACAACTACACATACATGCAAATCCAATATAAACTTTCTCCTCTCTCTTGTTCCTCCTTTTTGGCCATCCACTATAGCACCACAACACCACCACCATCAAAAATCAAGCCATAACCAAAGGCTATAATCAACATATGTTGAAGCCAAGTTGAAAAGATGAAGATTGGAGGTGGTATAACATGTGAAAAGGAGTTTCCATGGAGTTTAGGGGCTGAATTTCTTGAAGATATTCATCCATTTGAAGGACTCAAGAAGTTTATTTGCCAAGTTGAAGGTTTGGTAACAAGGAACCAAGCCTTGTTCATCAAAATCCCATCATTTCATCACTTTGGTGGTATAGAGATTAGTTCTTCCTATCATCTTGTTATTTTGAATATGTAATCTTGTGTTTTCTTCATTTATGTATATGTATATGATGATGAATTATGATCAAAATATTATGTGGGGATCATGTGTTGATAAACTTGGTTAAAAAGATTGAAAACTACATGTAAAAAGGTTAAAATCATGCTTAAATTAGTAGGCTGTATAAAACAGTAAAGAACCTTATGATAAATTGTTAAAATGGCTTGGATAAATTAATATACAGTAATATATGAGACTTGTACATATGTGAGAGTTGGCCACTCAATGAAATCCATAAAATGAGTGAGATATGATCAAAACAATATTGAAGTTCAAATCTGAGTAGTCTGTTTTGTATGGACTGTTAGAGACATTTAGAGATTGATTGAGAAATAGCTATACCGGAGTTAATTGTAGCACATAATATTTAGTTTTTCTACCAAAAAATGAGCTTCTATCTCCTTGTAGAACTCAAGATATGGTAAAAATGGTGAAAGTGAAAATAATAATCAGATTTGTAAAATAAATGTATATATTATAAAAGGAGCACTCAAATAAAACTAATATAAAATGTACACCTAAAAACCCAATAACTTATATATTACTTATAAATAAGTATATAATTTGATAAGTAAATGGGACATTTTATAAAAATGGCAATTTGATAAGTTTTATAAGTTATAAAACTATATACATAAGTTTTACGTCTTTTCGGCTAAAACCGAAAGATTAACGTTTTCATCAAATAAAACTTAGACGGTCGGACCCGTCTAATGTAAACTTTTTATAACTTATCTACTGATGTATAAGTACATTTTACAAGTAAAAACCGATAAAACCCGAGCTTTATAACTTATGGACATTAACGGTCCAAAGTAGCCTTATTGGACTATTAACCCAACTAATTTGGCTAAACACTAACGGACTTACTCATTGGGCTTAACCCACTTGCGCCCAACATATGAGTAAAGGCCTGATATTAATAGTATAAATGGACTAATATAAAGAGTTTAACTCTTAAAGGGCTTTTAATGGGCTTATTGGGCCTTAATATGGAATTGGATTGAAACTAGTGTAACTAGTCAAAAATTTAACTAACACATAACACTATAATGTTGAATGAAGATATAAAAACCCACTTGATCATTATCATACTTATAAAATCATCATATATATACATAGCCATTGTTTTTATAAAGTCATTGGACAAGAGTCTAAGACGAGTATTATTTGTCTAGGTTTCCGTGATTGAAGCACGTACCGTACATCCAAATCGTCGATAACTGCCTTTCCTAATAAACGTGAGTTCATAGCCTCGCACTCTTTTAAATGTTTTATGAAATGTTTTATAAACCCGCGAGGGAGATAACATGTTAGTTTTAATAAAAATAGGACACCAGTTGTCCCGATTGTTTGCTTATTGATTTGGACCCGAATGATTATATGACCCGACAAATGAAATGAAATGGATTATTATTAGTTAGGTAATGTCACTAAAAGTCCCATTAGCATGAATTGTGAACTACCGGGATTTGGTAGACGCTTATGCATATAATAGTACTATTTGGGGAAGATCAACCCAGTTCGCGCCTTGACGGTTGATCCCCGTCGTGCCACATTGATTGGTAAGCGAATTTATGTATGAGAAGATTTATATAAGCGTGATTATTGTGACGACACGCTGTTTTAGATGGGCAAATGAGTTTCGGGTTAGCTACTCGTTGTTTGTTATAGTAAGGTAGCAATGTCATGCGGCTTATAATAATCCAATAACGAAAATACTGATATACGCATTGAATTACGATATATTGCCTAACTAGCAATACGGGGTCTTATTATTGATATTATGTTCGTGTTTTGGTTTTATATAACCATATTCATATAACGGTTTTTATTTAACTCTATACTACGTTATAAGACGTATTGTATGATGTTTTTATGACATTGGTTCGTATAATGTTTTGAAGGAAAAAACCTATAGTATGATTTACAACAAACATTTGTATAAAATGTTTTTGGCTTATTTTATGGCCTACAACAAAGAATTGTACAAAATGATTTTCGGTAATAATTTTATACCGATGATATATTAATGGATTTCATTAACCTCTATGAATTCACTTGGCGTTTTCGCTGACCTTTTCTTTTAACATGTTTTATCTCAGGTACTTGAAGGTAATTCTTGGGAAGACGACAAGAATTTATGGCTCACACTTAAATAAAAATTTCCATTTAAATGTTTTGTAAAATTGTATGAAATACTATGACTTAGGACCTATGTAACTTGATATTTATGAATGGAAAATGCTTTATTATTAAACGACGCGATTTTTAAGCGTTGTCTATGATTTGAGTAACGTGCTATCCCGTAACACCAACGACTCTTCGCTGAACTATAGTATGAATATTTGGCGGTGTTACAGTTTGGTACCAGAGCTCTCGTTATAGAGAACGAAATATTTTTAAAACCAAGGTTTTGAATATAACATTTCAAAATCTTTTAACTATAATCATTTTTCTCAAAATGTCTAAAAATCTTTTGACTATAACGGTGCCGAAGAATTCCCAAGTTACCGACAAGGCCAGACTGAGAAGTGTTATTTTAATATATATATATATAACTTGGATTATATATATATATATATATATATATATATATATATATATATATATATATATATATATATATATATATATATATATATATATATATATATATATATATATATATATATATATATATATATATATATATATATATATATATATATGATGTAATTTGATTACATGATTGTTTGATGATTATTTTAATATTTATACAAGGTATTTATACGACGTAAATTGTCACAAGAAACCCTAACTCCCCTAGCAAATCAATCGAAGCTATTCCCATAGGAATTCTAGCTATTCCTGATCCAAACCAAGTTGTGAATATTTATGATCCCAACAAATGGTTGATATTCGTAGAAATGTTGGTATTAGTTGATTATGATATTAAAAGAAAAATTGGCAAGATTAAATCTGATGTCGATGTCATGACGATCTTTCCTTATAGAGTGGAGTTTGACAAAACCTTACCACCTAGAATGGTTTCATCTGATTCAGTGTCACCCAATTCTTAAATTTGAAATCGAAAGGGTGAATGTTGCACTCGAGGCTGTCATTGGAGCCATTACCCAAAAGCCTCATGCCACTAGTACCTTTCCGAGAAGTCTAATTGAATGTGTGAGTCATTTCATACTAGTGACTCATTTGATAACTATTGTTGTAAGAGCTATGGGATTGGGAATTGAGTGTTGTTCATATCGAACTTTTATTGCCCTATTAAAGTCTAAAAATAAGGTTGAAAGAATTGGAGAATGAGGTAGGATGCCGCATTGAGTATAAGTTGATAGAAACTTGAATAAAGTAAAATTTAACTCGTATGGAATATAATATTGTTAAGAGGAAGTTGTTGAGTCCTGTAATTGAATTATAGGGTTTTAAATGATTGTTGGTTTGTGTTAAGGGTTGTTCCTAGGCCATTGTCCAATGACGAGGATGCCCAGTGTCCAAGAAATAAATTGAAGAAATCTTCTTTTGAATTGGACCGATGGATCCTCCGGGACAGATGGAACACCTAATGACTATTGTAGATTAGTATTCATTGTGGTATCTTTTAAAAATCCCTAACTTAACTGAGATATTAGTTGGTAGGATGAGTTCTTGGAATTGTATGACATAGTGACACATAATGCGTTACGGTACAATTTTGACTTGTTTGTGATTAATGAAAAGACTGCATTTGATTGCTAAATATTACATCTATCGATGTTATCTATCTTTTATTGCTTCATCCTAATGTTCACATTAGTGATGCAACCATTGAACAAGTACTCATCTCGATTTGAGTTACGTTGTGGATTACCGCCATCGAGGTCATGAACCTCATGATTAATTGGCTAAGCTCATTTCCTATCATATTGTAGTTAGTTCTTGGTGAACAACTTTTCGTCACTCTTTTGCAGATCACTCATTGTTTTTATAAGTTAAAACAATATACCTTGAGAAAAATTGAATTTTCATCACCATATGGATTATTCAAAATGAGATTTATAAGTAGTCGTTATCAAAATAAAGTTGTTTGTGAAACACCTTGGAAAACTTAATTGTTTCCATAACAAAGAACATCTTCTTAAATTTATTTTTGATTCTTATTCAAGAATTAAGCATGAAAATATTTTTATTTTAGACATGATGACAAAGTTTTGACGAACTGAGTATTGCATCGTTAATCCTAAAATTGTATATAGTTGCGCGCCTACATACAATTTGGAACGGACCATGCAAGGCTGATTAGTAGTCACCATAAAAATGATTAATAAACACTACATTTTCTTTGAAGTTATGAAAGATTAAATTTTATGAGATCTGCAAGAAGTGTATAAATAGGGACATATTGTTAAAGAAACCTACATATGTGCCCGTACTATTTATTCTTCTTAATCGAATTTAATCATCTGTGGAAATTGTCTGAATTGACAATCGACATCCCCTTCTTGTTCATTTCTGTAAATGATAAGATTCTTGAAAAAGTATTTGATTACCGAATGTTGATACCCGACTGGATGTATCGACGTTCCTATCATTTCTTTTGATTAGATTTCATTTGAATGACCTGGGTAACGATCCGAGGAGCTTTCGAATGCGTACTCAAATCAGGAAAACATAGGATATATTCATATTCGTTAATGTTTTCGTCTTTATCTGATTTGAAATTATCTCGCGTAGATTATGCGTCGACCTTAATCTTTTGATGTTAGTTATGTCTCCAGATATCCTTGAAATTGTGAAGGGTTATGAGTTATTATTAGTCTTTTGAGAAGTTCACATCTTATCAACGGCAATGAAACAGGAAAGTTGGTAGTGCCAGTAGAATGGATTGATTAATTATGACATGACGACATTGTCTTAATTGATGGGAACTCGAGTGGATTCCCCTAAGAAGACAAGATGTTGATTATCAAAGGCGATCTAAATAAATCCCGATGGATGACCATATCCTGCATTTAGACTTGAAATTATACCGTGAATGGTTGTGAACTAGTCATAGATCTTGTAATCTAGAAAGAACTTAAAGTAAATTTATTAAAAGATGTTTCTATTATCTGAAACTTTAAGAGGTATTTGTTGGTGAATTACCTAGACTTTCGCCATTAAGGCAAGTTGAATTTGGTAATGATTATATTCCCGATGCTGCACCCGTGGCGTGTGCACTGTACTTCAGCACCATCTGAATCAAAAGTGTTACCGTACAACTGAGAGAGTTGTCGGAGAAAGCTTTTATTCTACCAAGCTCGTCATTATGAAGAGCTATGGTGTTATCATTCCTTATATTTATTGATTACCGTGAACTAAGTAAATTGACGATCCAAATCGATATCCATTATCCAAGATGATAGATTTGTTTGATCATTTACAAGGTTCTAGCGTATGTTCTAAAGATTTGATCCATGGCATGGTTATCATTAAATTCGCATCCGCGAAACAGATTATCTATTCCAATCACTACATCCAGAACTTGTAATGATTATTATGAGTTTCATGTTATGTCGTTTGGATTGACCAATTCACATGTAGCATTCATAAATTTGGTGAATCACGTGTGTAGGCTGTAATTTGATAAATTCATGTTTGTGATCATTAAGGACATATGTTTGTTTATAAGAATAAGAAGGTGTTAATAATCATTTGTAGAATGCCGTGAGTCGGCCGAGTAGTGAAAACCTGTACCTTGAGTATTTAACATGTGATTAAGGGCTTAATCCTTTACATTAAATGACCGTGTAATTAATGGTAATGAAATCTATATTGACTCTTCAAAAATTAGAGCCATTTGAGAATTTGGGTTATACCAAAAAGAAAGTGCAAAAATCTTTTGACAGATATTTTATCAAAGGATTTTTAAGAAATCATTCCCTTATACCCAATTCATTTAACTAAACTCCTTTAGGGGTAAATGTTTGTGTATACCTCAAGACAACCTAAGAGGGATTGAGGAAACCGTTTAAACCATGACTTGGAATTTGAAACGACAATTTTTGCGTGTCAACTAAGAAAATTTTGACCAAAGTATAAACAAAGATTTTTCAAACATTTACAAATCTTGTTAACTATTCTCGATAAATCAACAAAAATCGTGTTAATTAAATTCAAAATTTATTTTGAACATTTTTCTATAATTGGACGAACTGAGAAACTTGAAAAAATTTTACGATTACGTTTTATAAAAATTAAATATTTATTATTTAATTACTTGAGATAATTATCGACGCTTTAGACGTCGGATTGAGTAAAACTAATAAAAATAATAGTTGAGATGAAACTAAAACTTAGAAAATGTGAAGAAAGAATTTCTGAGTGATTTTGGTTATGATAATTATTTCATCAGGGAAGGTGAATGTAGATACTGACACATTATATAGAAAAGATAAAGAATCAATTAGGATGTGTTCCTTAGTAATAAATGTGCAAAATAAATTGCCCCAGCAATTTAGAAATAGCCGATGCTTGTAAAAAGGATAATATAGATAATAAAAGGGGTTCGCGGCTAATGTGAACCATTAGAATTGAGAAGCCAATGGCGTTAAATGTTTTAAAGGCTACTTGTGGTTGCCTAAATATGGAGGAATTCGAGATTTACTCATGTTGTAATCTCATAAGATTATGTATTATATTCATGCCATTTCTGATTTAATGTATCTTTATCTGAAGAAGTTGTACTGATGGCAAATTATGAAGGCAGACATCACCTCATACATTAGTAAACGTCTAACTTTTGCAAAGGGTCATCATCTGAATTTGATTTGATTTGGGTCATCGTCGACAGACTGACCAAATCTGCTAATATCATTCCTGTTAATGATAGATTCCCGATGAAGAAATTGTCTCTTTGTATTTAAAGGAGTTGTGTAAACATAGTGTGCATGTATCGATCATCTCTATCAAGATCCTCACTTCACAACAAATTTCTAGATATCTGCTCAGAAGTCATTGGGAACGAATCTTGATGAGAGTACTGTTTACCATCCCAATCGAAGGGACGAGGTAAAGTAGCGATACAAACACTAGAAGTCTTGTTTTATGTTTGAATGATTGACCTTTGGTAATGAACCGTATAATCGCTTTCCCTTGGAGAGATTATCATTGATAATTATCGTATTAGGATCGAGATCGAATCTTGTAAGGATCTAAATATGAGAGCATCTGTAAGCAGGAGTTGGGATGAAGACATCTGACATACACCCATTGTGAGTTAGACATGTCTTTTAGGTTTAAGGTTGCCTATGATGGCAAACCTAACTTTACAAAATACCTGACCCGTGAAACCTGAAATGATTATTGAAATTAGGATCTGATTAATGACTACAAGTAGTGGGCAGGAGGTTATGGGAAAATGAAATGTAGATCTTGAAGTACAGGATGGGTAGCGAAGTTATGCCAAAAATTTTCACCTTGGAAAAATAAATAGATGATGTGAAAGATCATGGGAAATAAGTCCCCGTTATATGGGACCATTGAGATAATGTAAAAGTTGGTTTGAAAGGCATATAAGCTGGATCTACCCTAGGACTTCAAGGGATGCGTGAATTATGTTTCGTATATCAAACTTGAAGAGATATATATCAAGTGAAAATCTGATTGTTTCATGATGAAGTTTAGATCGACGAAAAGTTGCATTCATCAAAAACCCGTGAACATCATGTGTAACACCCCCAAATTTATACAACTCAATACAGCGGAAGACTCGTTGGTGTTACGGGATAACACATTACTCACATCATAGACAACGCATAAAAATCGCGTCGTTTAATAATAAAGCATTTCCATTCATAAATATCAAAGTTACATAGGTCCCAAGTCATATTATTTCATACAAAGTTTTACAAAGAATTTGAATGGAAATTATTGTTTAAGTGCGGGCCATGAATTCTTGTCGTCTTCTCGAGAATTACCTTCAAGTACCTGAGATAAAACATGTTAAAAGAAAAGGTCAGCGATAACGCCGAGTGAATTCATAGAGTTTAATAAACCATCAATATATCATCGGTATAAAATTATTATCGAAAATAATTTTGTACAAATCATTATAATAGGCCATAAAATAGCCAAAGTCATTTTATGCAAATCCTTATCAAAATCATAATGTAGGCATTTGCCTTAAAAATCATTATACGAGCCAATGTCGTAAAAACATCATACAATACGTCTTATGACGTTGTATGAAAATAAAAACCGTTATATGAATATGGTTATGAAAACCAAAACACGAACATAATATCAATAGTATGACCCTGTATTGCTAGTCAGGCAATACATCGTAATTCGGTGCATATAGCAGTATTTTGTTAATTAGATTATTATAAGCCGCATGACATTGTTACCTTACTAAACCAAACAACGGGTAGCTAGCCCGAAACTCAATTTGCCCATCTAAATTAGCGTGTCGTCACAAAGGTCACGCTATGGAAATCTTCTCATACATAAATTCGCTTACCAATCAATGTGGCACGACGGGGATCAACCGTCAAGGCGCGAACTGGGGTGATCGTCCCCAAATAGTACTATTATATGCATAAGCGTCTACCAAATCCCGGTAGTTCACAATTCATGCTAATGAGACTTTTAGTGACATAACCTAACTTTAATAATCCATTTTATTTCATCTATCGGGTCATTTAATCATTCATAGGGTCATACAATCATTCGGGTCCAAATCAATAAACAAACAATCGGGACAAATGGTGTACTATTTTATAAAAACTAACATGTTATCTCCCTCGCGGGTTTATAAAACATTTATAAAAAACATTTAAAAGAGTGCGAGGCTATGAACTCACGTGGATGTGGGAAAGCGGTTTATCGGCAATTCGGATGTACGGTACGTGCTTCAATCACGGAAACCTAGAAAAATAATACTCGTCTTAGACTCTTGTCCAATGACTTTATCAAAATAACAAATATGTATACATATGATGATTTTATATATATGATGATCAAGTGGGTTTACATATTCTCATTTACTCATTTTAGTGTTATGTGTTGATAACTTCTTACTAGTTTACTAGTTTTACCTATTTACGTGTTTTAGGTCCAATATGCCGATTATAAGTTCATTAACTTGTATTAATCCATTTTATACTTTTATTATCAGTATTTATACTTTACATGTTGGTCCCAAATGGGTTAAGCCCAATAAATAAGTTTATAAGTGTTTAAAGCCCATTTTGTTGTATTATTAGTCCAATAACGTTAACTTAGTCCCTTAATGTCCGTATGTTATATAGTTCGGGTTTTATCGGTTTTTACTTGTTATATATGTTTATATATCAGTATATGAGTTTATAAAAGTTTACATTAGACGCGTACAACCGTCTAAGTTTTATTTAACAAAAACGTTAATTTTACGGTAATAGCCGAAAAAGTCGTAAAAATCATGTTTATAGTTTTATAACTTATAAAACTTATCAAACTACCATTTTTATAAAATGTCCATTTATTTATCCTTATACATATTTATATAAATGTATTATATAAGTTAGTGGGTTTTAATTCACATTTTATACTATTTTTATTTGAGTGCTTATATAATACTATTATACTTTAATTTCTAAAATCTGATTTTTACTTTCATGTTCACCAAAACTGCCATATCTAGAGTTCTATATGGAGATAGAAGCTCAAATTTGTATGACATAAACTACATGATATGTTCTCCATTTAACTCTCTATAGCTACTGTTGAATCAGCCTCTAAGTATTTTCTAAAAATCGTCCAAAACAGTGAACTCAGATTTGTACTCTAAACTTGTTTTGATCATATCTCACTCATCCTAATGATTCCATTGCATGGACAACTCTCACATGTGTATGATATCTTATACTTACTGTAAATGGATTCTAATTCATCATTTTATCAGTCTAACATGTGGTTAGTTACTGTTTTTATACAGCCTACCATTTAAACAAGATTTACCCATTTTACATGTAGTTTGTCCATCTTTTTACCCATGTTTATCCAATCTATCAACACCAAATCCCCACATAACATTTTTAATCATCATTCATCATCATATACATATACATAAGTAAAAGAAATACAAGATTACATAATCAAAATAACAAGAGGATGGGGAGAACATTCTTTATACCACCATGATGATGTAGGTTGTGATCAAAACATGGATTTTGATGGAGAAACTTGTGATAAACCAAGACCATCTTCAAGACCACCATTCTTCAAGAACTACTTGTGGAAAATCAGCCCTAAGACACCAACAAAACTTCTCCTTGGATGTTAAAACTTGCACCAATCTTCATCTCTTTGAATGGAGGTTAACATATGTTAATTATAACAAATGTTTATGGTTAAATTTGATTAAAGTGAGGTGTTTATGGGGAGTATGGAACGGCATCTAGAGGAGGAAGAGAGAAGTGAGAGTTGTTTTTGCATGAATGAGGAATGGTTTTGTTTGTGCTAGTGGTTTTGATGGAAAGTTGCCTTAAAAATAAGGCTAAGCTTACAAGTGTAAGCTAGTAGTTTACAAGGGTGCCACATCTTTGATGTGGTGTCCCTTTTGGCCGTCCCATGCTAGTGGGGTGGGGCAAGATTTATCTTGTCTCATCCCACTAATTTAAGGGTATTCCTCGATTCTAGTTTCCTCGATTTGCGTGCCCTCGGGTCGTTTTACGAAAAACGTTTTTATAAATTATGAATCAACGACACAAAACGAATCTAATAAAAATTGTCTCATCAAAAACGGAGTTCAAAACGTAAATACGTAATCCTAAGGTTTCCGGTTTAGTCGTAAAGGACGTTAAAATAAAATCGTAAGTCCTAATCTCTTCTCGTAAATTTGTGAGTTTATGAACCAACACAAATTTAAAATCTCAAAATAATATTCACGGACAAATTTATTTTCTGAAATGTCGGACTGTCACCAAAAACGGTGTATGTAAACGTAAGCACGTAACGTAGAATCCTCCTGTTTAGACGTAGTCGACGCTACTTCAAGACGTAAATCTAAATTACTTCCGAAAAATAAGTGAGTTCATAATATAACATTAAAATAATGTTTTTAAATAATATTTAAGAATAAAATACCAACCATAAATTGACGGATTGTCACAGCATTTACCCCTAAACAGGATCTTTGTCCTCAAAGATCATCTTACTACTCGCTTTTTATAGAGTTAAAGCCATGTGGGTATTTCCTCCACATTCAGTCTTTTCTCACAAGTGTAATTCATTACAATACGCGAGTTTCATCAAACATAACTACGGGAATAAGATCAGGCTTATTGTCGACTTACTTTCTCTATCCATGATGTTCACGGGTTTCTGATGAATGCAACTTTTCGCCGATCTAAACTTCATTAGGGAATAGTCAGATTTTCACTTGATAGGCATTTTATCAAGTTCGATATACGATACATAATTCACGCAGCTCTTGAAGTCCTAGGGTAGATCCAGCTTGTATGCCTTTCAAACCAACTTTTATATCATCTCAGTGGTCCCATACAACGGGGACTTATATCCCATGATCTTTCAGATCATCAATTCATTTTTCCATGGTTAAAATTTTTGGCTTAACTTCGCTACCCATCTGACACTTCAAGATCTACATTTCATATTCACATAACCTCGTGCCCACTACCGGCAGTCAATAATCAGATCCTAATTTCAACAATCATTTCAGGTCTCGCGGGTCGGGTATTTTTGTAAGGTTAGGTTCGCCATCATAGGAAACCTTAAACCTAAGAGACATGTCCAACTCACAGTGGGTGTATGTCGGGTGTCCTCACCTCAACTCCTGCTTACAGATGCTCTAATATATATCCTCACAAGATTCGATCTCAATCCTAACACGATAATTATCAATGATAATCTCTCTAAGGAAAACGATTTTACAGTTTATTACCAAAGGTCAATCATTCAAACATAAAACAACACTTATAGTATTTTGTATCGTTACTTTACCTCATCCCTTCGATTGGGGTGGTACATAGTACTCTCATCAAGGTTCGTTCTCAATGACTTCTGAGCAAATCTCTAGAAATTCGATGCGAAGCGAGGATCTTGATAGATATGATCGATACAGGCACACCATGCTTAAATAACTCCTTTAAATACAAAAAGAGTCAATTTCTTCATCGAGAATCTATCATTAACAGGAATGATATTATCAGATTTTGTCAGTCTGTCGACGATGACCCAAATCGAATCAAATTCAGATGATGACCTTTGCAATAGCTAGACGTTTACTAATGTATGAGGCGATCTCTGCCTTCATAATTTGCCATTAGTTCAACTTCTTCTGATAATGATACATTAAATCAGAAATGACAAGAATAGTATACTTATACTTACAAGATTCCAACATAACTATATCTCACAATCCTTCATATTTAGACAATCACAAGTAGCCTTTAAAACATTTAGCGCCATCGGCTTCTCAATTCTAATGGTTCACATTAGCCGCGAACCCCCTTTTTATTATTTATATTATCCTTTTTACAAACATCGTTTATATTTAAATTGTTCGGCAATTTATTTTGCACCTTCACTATTAAGGAACATATCCTAATTGATTCTTTATCCTTTCTATATTATGTGTCGATATCTACATTCACCTTTCCTGATGATATAATTATCATGACCAAAATTTACTCATAATTTCTTTCTTCATATTTTCTAAGTTTTAGTTTCATCCCAACTATTATTTTTATATGTTTTACTCAATCCGACGTCTAAAGCTTCGATAATTATTACAACTAATTAAATATTAAATATTAAATTTTTATGAAACGTAAACGTAAAGATTTTAAATTTCTTAGTCCGTCAAATTATATGAAAATGTTCAAAATAAAATTTAAATTTAATTAACACGCTTTTTGTTGATTTATCAAAAATAATTAATAGGATTCGTAAATGTTCGAAAAATCTTTGTTTATATTTTGTTCAAAATTTTCTTAGTTGAAAAGCGTAAATTATCGTTTCAAATTTCAAGTCATGGTTTAAATGGTTTCCTCAATCCCTCTTAGGTTGTCTTGAGGTATACACGAACATTTACCCCTAAACAGGAGTTTAGTTAAATGTTCTGGGTATAAGGGAATAATCCCTTTAAAATCCTTTGTTAAAACATTTGTCAAAACATATTTCCATTTTCTTTTTGGTAAAACCCAAAGTCTTAAAAGGGCTCTTAATTTTTGAAGAGTCAATATATATATATATATATATATCTTTCCATAATTAATCAAATGGTCATTTTATATAAAGGATTAAGTCTTAAATCACATATTAATTATTCAAGGTACAAGTTTTCATTGTTCGGCCAATTCAGGGCAATCTATAACTAATTATTAACTCATTATTATTCTTATATACAAACAAATGGTCCTTAATGATCACGAGCATGAATTTATCAAATTACAGCCTACACACGTGATTCACCAAATTTATGAATGCTACGTGTGTATTAGTCAATCCAAACGACATCATGTGAAACTCATAATGTTCATTACAAGTTCCGGATGTAATGATTGGAACAGATAATCTTTTTTTTTGCGGACGCGAAGTTGATGATAACCATGCCGTGTATCAAATCTTTAAAACATACGCTAGAACCTCGTAAATGATCGAACAAATCTTCCATTTCGAGTCATGGATATCATTTTCGATTGTCAATTTACTCAGTTCACAGTAATCTATAAATATAAGGAATGATAACACCATAGCTCTTTATGATGACGAGCTCGGTAGAATAAAATCTTTCTCCGACAACTCTCTCAGTTGTACGGTAATTCCTTTAATTCAGATGGTGCTGACATACAGTGCACAAGCCACATGTGCAGCACCGGGAATATAATCAATACCAATTTCAACTTGCCTTAATGGCGAAAGTCTAGGTAATTCATCAACAAATACCTCCTACAGTTTCAGATAACGGAAACATCTTTTAATAAATTCATATTAGGTTCTTTCTAGATTATGATATTTATGACTAATTCACAACCATTCATGATATAATTTCAAGTCTAAATGCAGGATATGGTCATCCATCAAGAATTATTTAGATCACCTTTGATAATCAACATCTTATCATTTAGGGGAATTCTACTCGAGTTCCCATCAATTAAGACAATGTCGTCATGTCATAATCAATCAATCCATTCTACTGGCATTATCAACTTTCCAGTTTCATTACTGTTGATAAGATGTGAACTTCTCAAAAGACTAATAATAACTCATAATCCTTCACAAATTCGAGGATATATGGAGACACAACTACTATTAGAAGAGTAAGGTCAACGCATAATCTATGCGAGAGAATTTCAAATCAGATACAGACGAAAACATTTAACGAATATGAATATATCCCATGTTTTCATAATTTGAGTACGCATTCGAAAGCTCCTCGGATCATTACCCAGGTCATTAAAATGAAATCAAATCATAAGAAATGACAAGAACGTCAATACATCCAGTCGGGTATCAACACTCGGTAATCAGATACTTTTCCTAAGAATCTCACTACGGGAGAATTGGACAAGAAAGAATTGTCAATTGTCAAATAAGACAATTTCCACAGATGAGTAAACTCGACTCAGAAGAATAGATGCTATAGGCACATATGTAGGTGTCCCTAACACTATGTCCTTATTTTTCACTTCTTACAGATCTCATAAATTTTAATCTTTCACAATCTTCAAAGAAAATTTAGTGTTTATTAATCAGTTTTATGGTGACTACTAATCAGCCTTGCATGGTCTATTCTAAATTGTATGTAGGCGCGCAACTATATACAATTTCAAGATTAACGATGCAATACTCAGTTCGTCAAAATTTTATCATCATGTTTATAATAAAAATAATTTCATGCTTAATTCTTAAATAAGAATCAAGAATAAATTTACAAAGATTTTCTTTGTTATGAAAACAATTAAGTTTTTCCAAGGTGTTTTATAAACAACTTCATTTCGATAACGATTACTTATCAGCCTCACTTTAAATAAGCCATATGGTGATGAAAACCCAATTTTTCTCAAGGGATACTGTTTTATCTTATAAAAACAATGAGTAATCTGCAAAAGAGTGATGAAAAGTTGTTCACCAAGAACTAACTACTATATGCTAGGAAATGAGCTTTAGCCAAATAATCATGAGGTTCATGACCTCGATGGCACTCAGGAATACAAAGAGAATAATCCACGACGTAACTCAATTCGAGATGAGTACTTGTTCAATGGTTGCATCACTAATGCGAACATTAGGAAGAAGCAAGAAAAGATAGATAATATCGATACATGTAGAATTTAGCAATCAAAGGTAGTCTTTTCGTTAATCACAAACAAGTCAAAATTGTACCGTAACACATTACGTGTCACTATGTCATATAATTACAAAAACTCATCCTACCAACTGATGTCTCAGTTAAGTTAGGGATTTTTTTTAAAGACACCACAATGAATACTAATCTACAAGAGTCATTAGGTGTTCCACCTGTCCCAGAAGATCCATCGGTCTCAATTCAGAAGAAGATTTCTTCAATTTATTTCTTGGACACTGGGCATCCTCGTTAGTGGACAATGGCCTAGGAACAACCCTTAACACAAACCTACAATCAATTAAAATCTTATAATTCAATCACATGACTTAATAATTTCCTCTTATCAATCTCATATTCCATACAAGTTATATTTTACTTTATTCAAGTTTCAATCAACTTATACTCAATGCGATATCCTACATCATTCTCCAATACTTTCAACCTTATTTATAAACCTTAATAGGGTAATAAAAGCTCGATATGATCAACACTTAATTTCCGATTCTATAACATCTTGATCAATAGTTATCAAATGAGTCACTAGTATGAAATGACTCATACATTCAATTAGACTTCTCGGAAAGGTACTAGTGGCATGAGGCTTTTGGGTAATGGTTCCAATGACAGCCTCAATTGCAACATTCACCCTTTCGATTTCAAATTTAAGAATTGGGTGACAACGAATCAGATGACACCTTTCCAGGTGGTAACGTTTTGTCAACCTCCACTTTATAAGGAAAGATCGTCATGGCATCGATATCAGATTTAATCTCGCCAATTCTTCTTCAACTTCACAATCAACTAATATCTACATTTCTACGAATATCAACCATTTGTTGGGATCATAAATATCCACAACTTGGTTTAGATCTAGGATAGCTAGAATTCTTACGAGAATGGCTTCGATTAATTTACTAGGGGATTTAGGGTTCCTTGTGACAATCTACGTCGTATAAATACCTCGTATAAATATTAAAATAATCATCAAACAATCATGTAATAAAATTACATCATATATATATAATCCAAGTTATATATATATATTAAAATAACACTTCTCAGTCTTGCCTTGTCGGTAACTCGGGAATTCTTCGGCACCGTTATAGTCAAAAGATTTTTAGAAATTTTTAGAAAAATGTTTATAGTTAAAAGATTTTGAAATATTTTATTCAAAACCTTGGTTTTATAAATCTTTCGTTCTCTATAACGAGAGCTCTGGTACCAAACTGTAACACCCCCAAATTTTTACAACTCAATACAGCGGAAGACTCGTTGGTGTTACGGGATAGCACATTACTCACATCATAGACAACGCTTAAAAATCGTGTCGTTTAATAATAAAGCATTTCCATTCATAAATATCAAAGTTACATAGGTCCCAAGTCATATTATTTCATACAAAGTTTTACAAAGAATTTGAATGGAAATTATTGTTTAAGTGCGGGCCATGAATTCTTGTCGTCTTCCCGAGAATTACCTTCAAGTACCTGAGATAAAACATGTTAAAAGAAAAGGTCAGCGATAACGCCGAGTGAATTCATAGAGTTTAATAAACCATCAATATATCATCGGTATAAAATTATTACCGAAAATCATTTTGTACAAATCATTATAATAGGCCATAAAATAGCCAAAGTCATTTTATGCAAATCCTTATCAAAATCATAATGTAGGCATTTGCCTTAAAATCATTATACGAGCCAATATCGTAAAAACATCATACAATACGTCTTATGACGTTGTATGAAAATAAAAACCGTTATATGAATATGGTTATGAAAGCCAAAACACGAACATAATATCAATAGTATGACCATGTATTGCTAGTCAGGCATACATCGTATTTCGGTGCATATAGCAGTATTTTGTTAATTGGATTATTATAAGCCGCATGACATTGTTACCTTACTAAACCAAACAACGGGTAGCTAGCCCGAAACTCAATTTGCCCATCTAAATTAGCATGTCGTCACAAAGGTCACGCTATGGAAATCTTCTCATACATAAATTCGCTTACCAATCAATGTGGCACGACGGGGATCAACCGTCAAGGCGCGAACTGGGGTGATCGTCCCCAAATAGTACTATTATATGCATAAGCGTCTACCAAATCCCGGTAGTTCACAATTCATGCTAATGGGACTTTTAGTGACATAACCTAACTTTAATAATCTATTTTATTTCATCTATCGGGTCATTTAATCATTCATAGGGTCATACAATCATTCGGGTCCAAATCAATAAACAAACAATCGGGACAAATGGTGTCCTATTTTATAAAAAACTAACATGTTATCTCCCTCGCGGGTTTATAAAACATTTATAAAAAAACATTTAAAAGAGTGCGAGGCTATGAACTCAAGTGGATGTGGGAAAGCGGGTTATCGGCAATTCGGATGTACGGTACGTGCTTCAATCACGGAAACCTAGACAAATAATACTCGTCTTAGACTCTTGTCCAATGACTTTATCAAAATAACAAATATGTATACATATGATGAGTTTATATATATGATGATCAAGTGGGTTTACATATTCTCATTTACTCATTTTAGTGTTATGTGTTGATAACTTCTTATTAGTTTACTAGTTTTATCTATTTACGTGTTTTAGGTCCAATATGCCGATTATAAGTTCATTAACTTGTATTAATCCATTTTATACTTGTATTATCAGTATTTATACTTTACATGTTGGGCCAAATGGGTTAAGCCCAATATATAAGTTTATAAGTGTTTTAGCCCATTTTGTTGTATTATTAGTCCAATAACGTTAACTTAGTCCGTTAATGTCCGTATGTTATATAGTTCGGGTTTTATCGGTTTTTACTTGTTATATATGTTTATATATCAGTATATGAGTTTATAAAAGTTTACATTAGACGGGTCCAACCGTCTAAGTTTTATTTAACAAAAACGTTAATTTTACGGTAATAGCCGAAAAAGTCGTAAAAATCATGTTTATAGTTTTATAACTTATAAAACTTATCAAACTACCATTTTTATAAAATGTCCATTTATTTATCCTTATAAATATTTATATAAATGTATTATATAAGTTAGTGGGTTTTAATTCACATTTTATACTATTTTTATTTGAGTGCTTATATAATACTATTATACTTTAATTTCCAAAATCTGATTTTTACTTTCATGTTCACCAAAATTGCCATATCTAGATTTCTATATGGATATAGAAGCTCAAAAGTTTATGACATAAACTACATGATATATGCTCCATTTAACGCTTCTATAGATACTGTTGAATCAGCTTCTAAGTATTTTCTAAAAATCGTCCAAAACAGTGAACTCAGATTTGTACTCTACACTTGTTTTGATCATATCTCACTCATCCTAATGATTCCATTGCATGGCCAACTCTCAAATGTGTATGATATCTTATACTTACTGTAAATGGATTCTACTTCATCATTTTATCAGTCTAACATGTGGTTAGTTACTATTTTTATACAACCTACCATTTAAACAAGATTTACCCATTTTACATGTAGTTTGTCCATCTTTTTACCCATGTTTATCCAATCTATCAACACCAAATCCCCACATAACATTTTTAATCATCATTCATCATCATATACATATACATAAGTAAAAGAAATACAAGATTATATAATCAAAATAACAAGAGGATGGGGAGAACATTCTTTATACCACCATGATGATGTAGGTTGTGATCAAAACATGGATTTTGATGGAGAAACTTGTGATAAACCAAGACCATCTTCAAGACCACCATTCTTCAAGAACTCCTTGTGGAAAATCATCCCTCAGACACCAACAAAACTTCTCCTTGGATGTTAAAACTTGCACCAATCTTCATCTCTTTGAATGGAGGTTAACATATGTTAATTATAACAAATGTTTATGGTTAAATTTGATCAAAGTGAGGTGTTTATGGGGAGTATGGGACGGCATCTAGAGGAGGAAGAGAGAAGTGAGAGTTGTTTTTGCATGAATGAGGAATGGTTTTGTTTGTGCTAGTGGTTTTGATGGAAAGTTGCCTTAAAAATAAGGCTAAGCTTACAAGTGTAAGCTAGTAGTTTACAAGGGTGCCACATCTTTGATGTGGTGTCCCTTTCGGCCGTCCCATGCTAGTGGGTTGGGGCAAGATTTATCTTGTCTCATACCACTAATTTACGGGTATTCCTCGATTCTAGTTTCCTCGATTTGCGTGCCCTCGGGTCGTTTTACAAAAAACGTTCTTATAAATTATGAATCAACGACACAAAACGAATCTAATAAAAATTGTCTCATCAAAAACGGAGTTCAAAAACGTAAATACGTAATCCTAAGGTTTCCGGTTTAGTCGTAAAGGACGTTAAAATAAAATCGTAAGTCCTAATCTCTTCTCGTAAATTTGTGAGTTTATGAACCAACACAAATTTAAAATCTCAAAATAATATTCACGGACAAATTTATTTTCTGAAATGTCAGACTGTCACCAAAAATGGTGTATGTAAACGTAAGCACGTAACGTAGAATCCTCCGGTTTAGACGTAGTCGACGCTACTTCAAGACGTAAATCCAGATTACTTCCAAAAAATAAGTGAGTTCATAATATAACATTAAAATAATGTTTTTAAATAATATTTGAGAATAAAATACCAACCATAAATTGACGGATTGTCACATCATGGATAGAGAAAGTAAGTCAACATTAAGCCTGATCGTATTCCCGTAGTCATGTTTGATGAAACTCGCGTATTGTAATGAATTACATGTTGGGTCAAAAAGTTGATGTGGCAGAAACTCAAAAACGAAGAAAACATGAAGGCATTTGTCTAAGCGTTGACAAGTGTATTCCAGGCGTTGTCAAGAACAAATCAGGCGTTGACAGAAGCAAGCATTGTCAAGAACAATCCAAGCATTGCCACATGTAATCCAAGCATTGACAGAAACATTGAAAAGAAGCCTTTCGAAGCTTCTATTTAGATAAGTATGCATAATATATTCTGTATTAGTTTATTTAAATAGAAGATTTACATGTTTATTCATTCTTATCTCTTGTAAACCCTATTCCTTACACTATAAAAGGAACCAAGGGTATTAGGTTTATTCATATAATTCATACAAGATGTAAACCTAAAGCATGTGTCGACTAGGTGTGGGATTCAATGTATACACACCTAGTGATTGTTTATTATCAATATAATGAGCAATCCATTTGTTAAAATTCATGTTCTTTGTGTCCAAACATCTTGTTAATGTGTCGTGTTCTAATTTCGCTTTGATTATCTAATCATATGAACATGATGCATTCCTAGTAGCTAAAAGATCGAGGAAACCAAGGTTTACACAATTGGTATCAGAGCCTCGTGGCTCGTGATGCTACGACCAACAAGGTGTTCGTGTATGGTGAAAAGAAGAAAAATCCGTCTAGGGTTTTTCTGGACGTTTTTGTGTGCGCAACAGTATTCAGAAGGTCATAACTTTTGATTGAACCGTTGGATCGTCGCGAAATTTCTTGTGTGTGTTCTATACACATATATCTAAACATCCACCGAAGGGATTGTTCAGATTAGCCCTCAATCAAAAGTTATTAGCGTCAAAGATGGCTGTAATGGTGGTTTTCAGGTTTTCTGTTTTCACATAAAATAATGATTTAGGGTATCAACAAACCCTAGATCATTCTTATACAGAAAAGGAGACATCTTAATGTTCATAAGGACTACTCGTATTAGCCTTGGTGAGTGATTTCTTGGAATCACGATGAACCCTAGTACGAGGTTCATTGATCTTGGTTGCTGCGGTTATTAAAAAGAATTTGTTATTAGGGTTTGTCTTAAAACCCTAGGAACAATAATGGATGTCAGTAACAAGAACAGAAGGATGGTTGATCATGGTTATGCTTGAATCTGTATTCACGTTTGATCATACAATATCTATTGCGTGAATTTATCTGGGCAGTAGATTGATAAGTAACGTGTGCATGGGACAACTAGAATCTAACTTGTGTGTTCACACGATACAACCAATCATGAGAAGGATGTGATTGTATTCACATGTTGATGGGTCCCAGACCATGATTTACTTAGACGTGGGGATTTGGTCTTCACAAATATTCAGCAGTTTTTAAAACAAAACATGGGATATATGCAAATTATTCATGGGCCAAGCAAGCAGCTAAAAGACGTAGGGACTTATATTCAGTTTCCTTTTCCAAACATGGGAATGACGTGTGAATTTTGGAGATCACAGTGATGATTATTGTGGTCCACATCTAATTAAGGTATGAAAAGAAGACGTGAAGTTACTTTGCAATTAAAAAGGAAGTAAGCCCTTGACGTTGATGTTTGTTAGTTTGACGCTGATAAAGTATTGGTTTGACGCTGACAAGAATAAGTTGACGCTGACAGAAAAGCGTTGACATGAGTTGTCCGAGGAAAGGTATGTTCAAACGTTGTTAGGTGTTGTCCGATATCAGACAATGCATGTGTTTAAGAAGTTGGACAGTAAGGGTTCTCGGATAACAAAAGAATAGCTGCTGTTTGAGAAAATTGGTACGTTTTTGAGCAACACAAAAAGGAGATATTTACACACGAAGGTACATGAGATCTCCGTTTTTATTCAGAATATCATTATGATATTTATGGCTCGGATATATTTTTATAAAGTCGTATATGATTAAGGGGAAGAATTCTTATGGTAAGTTTGATGTTGAAGTTAGTTTTCACAAATTTGTTTTTCTTATTTAGGTGAGCAATACACCTTGTCTCTGTACTAAATATATTGTTATAGCGTACGACTGGCTCATAGTCGTTAGGTTACTAGTTCCCATGTAACAAAAACTGTGGTGAGCAATACACCTTGTCATTGGACTAAATATATTGTTATAGCATACGATTGGCTCATAGTCGTGAAGGTTACAAGTATCCATGTAATAAAAACTGATGAGTGAGCAATACACCTTTATCATTGGATCAAAATATATTGTTATAGCTAACAACTGGCTTATAGTTGTGCGGTTTTTGTTGGTTTCAGTTCCCGTTCTTACCAATAAACTGAGCCTCCTTTTGCAATGAAAGAGTTGCATTTTTCTCTAGTCGTTTCGCGACTAGGGGAAGAGTTTATCAACTATTGAGCAACTGGGTGAAAGAAATACAAAGTTTGGGTTATTCTGGTTCTACATCAAAATTATTGTACTTATTTTTCTTCAGGATCATTACATAGAGCCTACATTTGGAGAATCTTCAAGATTGCATACATTGTTTACTTCCCCGTTGATGTGACAAAAAGGGGAAGACATACGTGCTACAATTGAGGGGAAGCAATTTGAAGATCATGTGTAACTTACAAGAGATACACAAAGAGTTTTGCCGACATCAACTAGGGGAAGATTGTTGGGTCAAAAAGTTGATGTGGCAGAAACTCAAAAACGAAGAAAACATGAAGGCATTTGTCTAAGCGTTGACAAGTGTATTCCAGGCGTTGTCAAGAACAAATCAGGCGTTGACAGAAGCAAGCATTGTCAAGAACAATCCAAGCATTGTCACATGCAATCCAAGCATTGACAGAAACATTGACAAGAAGCCTTTGGAAGCTTCTATTTAGATAAGTATACAGAATATATTATGTATTAGTTTATTTAATAAGAAGATTTACATGTTTATTCATTCTTATCTCTTGTAAACCCTATTCCTTACACTATAAAAGGAACCAAGGGTATTAGGTTTATTCATATCATTCATACAAGATGTAAACCTAAAGCGTGTGTCGACTAGGTGTGGGATTCAATGTATACACACCTAGTGATTGTTTATTATCAATATAATGAGCAATCCGTTTGTTTAAATTCATGTTCTTTGTGTCCAAACACCTTGTTAATGTGTCGTGTTCTAATTCCGCTTTGATTATCTAATCATATGAACATGATGCATTCCTAGTAGCTAAAAGATCGAGGAAACCAAGGTTTCCACATTACACTTGATAGAAAGGACCGAATGTAATTTTTGAAAGAAAATTACAATAAACCTAAAATCTAATTTTGCATAATAAAATTAAAATAAAAAAATGGCACACCTATTACAGAATATTGATGGGGGTTTTATAAGGAAACCCTAACTTCTTCATGAAGATTGGTGAGAAAGTAGAGCAATCCTGGCCGCTCTTTCTTCTCTCTCTTTTTCTTTTCTTGATCAACGGTGGATAAAAAGCCCTCCATCACGCGGATTGCCACGTTGTACAAATGTGTGCTTCTTGTGTTTCTTCCTTGATGACATGGCTTAAGATGATTGGAGGATTTGTTGGGATGAGGTGGTTTCACCAATCACTAGCAAGGAAATAGCCACGTCAATTGAGGACCACCAGTATCTTGTTCCCGAAATATTTGGGGGATTTAATTTCCTTCGTGTGAATCACACGAATATATAAAAAGCCCCAATTTCTTGTGTAAGTTTTTGATTAGGGTTTTGGGATAAAAGATTGTTTCTGGTTATTTTGTGGTGGGAGAAGAAAGAGGTAAAAGTGGGTGAGGATAAAACTACTTTGGTTGTATCGAAGATTTGTGTGAGTGGATAAATGGGGGTAATAAATAAAAAAAACGTGTGTGGGAGATAATAAATGGGTAAACGGTTGGTGTGGGAGTAGATAAGGTAAATGTTGAATATGTGATTTGACCAAAACAAGTAAAATTCTTCACTTTACCCGTTGATAAATCTTAGACAAATTGGGCCTTTTCCTTGTTTTGCTTATTCGTCCATTTTGTGTTCACTTTAGGCTTTTGATAGGCTTGGGGTAAAAACAAGAATTACATCCGTCCATTTACATAGGGTCCTTTTTGGGCTTTTGAGCCCAATGGTAAATAATACATCCTCTCAAAATGGGCTTTTGGGCCCATTAATTATAAGTGGGACCCACAAGCCCAATAAACTTCATTTAAGATTAAATCCGCTAAAAACGAGCTCGATTTCGGCTTCCTTGATCTTTCTTTTAAAATCGTATCGATTTTTCCTGTTTTCGTGATCTTTGGCACACTTTTGGTTCTTTGACTTTGTCTTCGTCACTTTCTTGGACTTTTCTTCAACAAATGACCATGAAATCCCGTGTTTTCTTTCTTTTTGATCTTTTGTACCTATTTCACACAAAAACACAAAAACACAAAACCACGCATAATTCCGACTTTTATGATATTAAACACATGATTAGGTCTTGTTTTTCCTTGATTTTAGTGGCAAAAGGATAAGTGTTACACACATGTTATAGTTCTTTTTGGACAAGTATACAAATACTCATAGGACTTCATTAAGATTATAAAATTATATTAAGACAATGTACAAGTAATCTAATGCACAAGGTACAAGATTTCAATGCATGACTTGTAAATTAGGTCAGAATAGGTATTTTTACTCTTTAGACATGTTTACCCTAACTAAACCCTTAAACCAAGTGTGAGAACTCATTGGAAACCTAATAAACAATTTATAGGACCTAAATTAAGTTTAAATCAGTAGCTAAGAGGAGGATAATCACATTTGCTAAGATTAAACCCTATATCATTAGAAAACCTAATCTACAAATGTATACTTCCCTATTTCATATCAAACCTTTGCTAAACTTCAAACCAAAGCCCTAAATCTCTTAAATATAATGTATAAACCCTAATTAAACCCTAATAATTCACTAATCACTTTGCTAAGCCCTTAATCACCAGAAAACACAAATCATAAGTTACAAGCCCTAGTTTTAGGATCCGGTTTTACATTTTCCCCTAAAACTCATTTTCAAACCATTTCCCTCCATTCCAAGTTTGAAAAACAGATATTTATTCATCCTAAGAAGTTTTAGGTGTGTGACAAGTAGGTGTATCACCTCCTTGCTTGCTACACATCACCATTCCTATCTATATGTTGCCGTGACTCATTTTAGACCACAAGGAAGGATTAGGACTAATCTATGACCTATAAACTTGTGTAGACCTTCACTAGCTTCTCTTAGTAATTACTCTATCTATCTTACACGTTTAGATGCCAAACTTGGAGGCTAAGAGTCATTTCAAGTATAAATAGGGGCGTATGTCTTCATTTGAAACTTGCACCCCGTTTCCTTTGTATCTCATACCCATTCTCCATTTCCACCTCTATATACGTCTTCGGACATCCCACAAGACCAAAATCCAGGTCTAGAAGCTAGCCATTGAAGCTTTTGAAGCTTTGATAGCAAGTTGTGTTCATAAGAAGCCATAAGGAGCCATTTTGGAGCTACCTAGGTAAATCTATGTTAACAAAGGCTTTGATCTTGTTATAATATTTAATTAGACTTATTATAATGCCAAAATTATGTTAAGAAGATAATCCAAAATAAATTAAGTCATTTCATCATTTTACATGAAAGTTATAAGTTAAAGATGTCTTAAAACCCTAGTTTTGTAATTTACATAAAATAATAAGCAAAAACCCATTTCAAAATCTTTAATTATGAATAAATGTTGTTATTATGATTATAAACATGTCTAGAAACTTTGTTTTCAAATCCTAGATCATTTGGATCATTTTTGAGCTTGTTATGCGATTTTTAAAAGTAAAGGGACTAAAACTATCATTTTTGAAACTACAATATCATTTTGGGCCAAAAGTGTCATTTTATGAAAATAAAAGCTATAAGAATAAAATTTGGAAAGTTTGAGACCTTAAGGTTAAATAATGAAGGTTTAAATTGCAATTTATGAAACTTTATACTTAAAGGTTAAAAAGTGTAATTACACCAAACTATAACAACGAGGACTATTTTTTCCAATATTAAAACTCAAAATGTAATAAAACATGTTGTTTCATGTTAGTAGGGATCTTTGTACAAAGAGTTTCCATCTCGATATTACATTCTGACTGAGTGGTTGGGTTTACGATTTAAAGTGCCCTCGCTCCTCAAACGTTTATAGAATGGCTTCTGAGTATGATGGCCCGAACACTGATACTATTACTCCAAATTAATTCAATCAAAGAATATTAATCAAAGAGAATGAACTCAATACTAACACTTGGTATATATGCATATTGTGTGTCCGTCCAGATCCCGTGAGAAGGTTATGGTTGGATAATCAAAAAGACTCTATAGGCTAAGGTGAGTTTATAGCCTCACATTTTAAAAGATAACAAACAATTTGAAAACCCGTGAGCGGGATATATGCAAAACTGAAATACAAGTGTTTTTGTATGCTGCCTACATGATTATTGACATTATGTTTACTTGTTGCCATCCCAAGTCCCTTTTTAATCGTGAACCGCTAATCATTTAATAAGCGCTAATATCGTGAATAGTACTATTGGAAACTGACATCTCCTATCTAGGCAAGTTGCACTTGCTAGCAGCTAATGGTCCTTTCCTAGGATAAATAGATATACTTTATTTTGCATAACTCAGGATAGTCTGGCAATCTTCATGCTTAA
This sequence comes from Glebionis coronaria, assembly GCA_025667525.1. Taxonomy (NCBI): domain Eukaryota; kingdom Viridiplantae; phylum Streptophyta; class Magnoliopsida; order Asterales; family Asteraceae; genus Glebionis; species Glebionis coronaria. The sequence continues at coordinate 602,773,127 of CM046875.1, read as the reverse complement.
GGGCAATTTGTTGGATTTTTCTGATAATGTCTAATCACGAGTCATGAGCTAGTGCAATAAGAATCGATGAATTTAAAACTAGGTGTATAACACTGTAGCCCGAGAGTCATACTTGTATTCTAATCATGTTTAAAACCTATAGATTCACTCAACCTTTATATTGTCTTTAAGCATATATCTCAGGTGATTGAAGACTGGCATGCTCTGGAGGATGGAGTCTTGAATAAGTTATCATTCTATCAATAAAACTAGTTCTTTGGGAAACATGTGTTTGTACAACGTATGTATAGTTGTTTGTTAAAACTCTGATTTAAATAAATGAATGATAGCATTTGTTTTATAAAAATGTCTTTTTGGCATTTTCTATTATTGTAACTATGATACTATGAAGTAATACTCCAGATCAATATTATGCTGCATAAAGGTAAAATGGGGGTGTTACATGTTGGCTTCACATAAGGCAAGGAATATGCAACAAGAGACCCGATACGTGATGACTTAAAACAGTATGCCATTGAAAGCAGCAGAAACATTGTAGTAACGAAGTGTGATATAGCAAGTATTATAGTACATTGGTTTGACAATGTTTTAGGTCTTTCTAGTTTGATTGTTGTAGGTGACGAAGCTGAACCTTCAAACTTTTCGTGTAGTTCAAAGTTTGAAGGGAAAAATCCAGAAACATATATTTACAAAAAAGCCAGTGATAAACCTATATGCATGTGATCCCTACATGCATCCAAAACCCAAAATGATGTGTGGTGGACTATCAAAACATGTACAAACGATCATAAATGCATCCAAACAAGAGATATTTTGATTGCTAGTTTAAGATTCCTATTTAAAGAGGTAAGCAAAATCCTTTTATCAAAACCGTAAGATCCTAATCAACGCTTTACAAGAGAAATTAGTGCAAAAATTCCAAATCAACGTTAATAGTAACAAGGTATTGATAACATCAAATAGTTCAATGTTTTTCTGCAATATCCCTTCCAGTCTACTTAATTTATTGTTGATTAACACCCAATATTGCATAGTTTCATACATTTTTTTTGCAGGTTAAATTGAGTTAGTAGAAGAAAACAAGGGCAAACTAGTGAAATTAGACAAGAAAAGGCGCCAAGCACAAATTTCAAGACACCTACGACGTAGATGTTATCTACCATATGTCTTAGGTAACATGTTGACATAGTTACCATATTTGATAGCCCTACGGCGTAGACGGATTTGGTGTCTATGATGTAGGAGTTATTTTGTTAACAAGATTTGCTAGGCGACAAGAACCCCAACCAAGTTTATTCCCTCTAAGCCATAGTTACCATATTTGAAAGAGGACCTATGGCATGGGCTAATGTTCCCTCTAAGCCATAGATTCCAGCATGATCTCGAAGAGTTGCCAATTTGAATAACTACGACATAGGTGCTTATCCTCCCCCCCCACGGCGTAGGAAATGCATCATAAAAGGAAAGAGATATCATGTTTCGTATGTCGTAGGGCACAATATTCCTTACGGCATAGGGAGTCTGACTAGTATAAATAGAGGGCCTTATTCTTGTATTCGACACACAATTCAAAAATCCACAACATAGCAGGTTTATGGTCGATTTTTGGGTCTTGTAAGGGTCTCGTTTAGACCAGATGGAAGATTTTGTATTCAAGCACCAAATGTCTAAACCATTCATCGTTAAAATCTTTGTAAAGTTTTCATAATCAATAATACATCTATGATTATGTTTACTTTGTTTGTTTGTGCTATTAGAGGCTAAGCACCTTGGTGCTGGCCTAGTTATGATATTATTATTATCATTGTAGTGCTTGTTTAATATATGTTGATCGTTTAGGATATCCTTATGCATGTTATGCAACCCTTATGTATTGATAGTATTAGCTTACTATAAATTCCATAGGCCTATATTAGATGTATAGGAACTGACTGTTGGTAACTTTGCAAAGGGATTTAAAACGGATAGATTGGCAACTATCTCGAGTGTATTGGGGCTTAACGGTCACCGCCTTCTCTAAGCTTTAATACTTAAGGTATGCAAGTAGCCTGGTGGCAAGGTCAGAATGTCATGGTCATATGGATAACTATGGTTAAATCACTGTTGACTTTATATACGTTGCTAGTCGTAAAAGCGGTAGTTGGGATTTAGATGGCATAGAGTAAGGACTATTGAACAAATAAGCTTACTGATTCCATACTCACTAAAAAATTAACATAAACCTTAGGATATTAGTAATTTATGTAGTATGATCTAACTTTAAGATTTGAACCAGGTTATACATGCGGATATCATATCTCTTAGATCATTGATACCTAGGTCACTATCACAACACAATATTTTTTAGTACGACAATTTTTACAACTCACACCAACTATCTCACAATTTCTATTTCAAATGTCTTCACTGAGACTTGAACCCACAACATTGAGGTTAGAGGGCCACTCACATACCGCTAGACCAAGAGGCCTCTGGTTATTACAATGCAATATTAATATAGTAGCTAGGACGGTACATTTTTTCTTATTGATTCTTATCCATTAGTTACTTTTCCTGCATTTACTTTTCTCTATTTCTTTCGTTCTTATTATCTTTATTATTCTTCGTGACAATTAAAACAATAGACAAATTAACATTTAGCTCCTTGGACGACCTCATATTTAACATTTAAAATACTTTACGTGACCGGATTCTATGCCCGTTAGTGCATCGTAGGTGAATCGATTTTTTTTAATTTAAAACTTGATGTTAAAATTATTTAAAATAAAATACGCATCAAGCTTTTTGCACCAGTGCCAGGAGCTAATATTTTGTTTTATTTTGTACTACTACCAAATCTTGCATAATATAAAGATGTCGAAAGTTGACATTAGTAAGCTCACCAAGGAGAAATATCTTGCCACAATTCGTGAAGACCATGCAATGGGCGTGGTTAGGCCATCAATTGGTGAGAAAGCGAAGTTTGAGGTCCGTAGAGATTTCTAAGGGTATTAAGGAATGAGCAATTTGTTGGATTGGCTAATGACGATGCTCACCAACATGTGGAAATGTTTTTAGAAATCTTTAGCCTTTACCATAATCTTGATATGTCGGACGAATCAATTTGAGTTAGGTTATTTCCTATTACTATTGTGGGAGCCATGAAGATATTGTTGGACTGCCTACCATCAGGATCGATCCTCACTCAGGATGCTTTGAAGAAGGCATATATATATAGAGATACTGCCACCTTCCAATATGGCAAAACTGCTTTGAGAAATTCATAATTTCAAGCAGGAAGGTGACGAGTCATTGTACCAGGCATGGGATAGGTATAATGAATTATTATCTAATTGTCCAAATCATGATTTAAAAATGCAGCAAAAGGTGCACTTGTTCTACAAGGGGTTGGATATCAGCACTCTTTAGATTCTGGATTCCTAAGGTCCTATTCTTAGCATCACTTCAAAGGATGCTTTAATCACGGTACAAGATAAGGGAAGACCACTCACTTAGGTGGCATGATGGATCAAGAAGAAAGAGTTTAAGCAACAGTAGTGAAGGTTTAGCTTCCATAACCAACAATCTAACTTGGGGAGTGACATGAAGAAGCTTGGGGAAAATGTGAATGTTATCCAAGTCGGTTGCAATATCTACGGAGGAACACATCTGGAGAGAATTGTACTAAATATGAGGCCATCAAGAAAGTGTAAGAAATAAAATATAGAGAATATGGGCGCCCATTCACAAAGGGAACAAGAAGTATCGTGTGGGTCTACAGGGGTACTTCACAAATCAATCGACCGCCTCTAGCAAAAAGAAAACCAAGTCTATAAGGATGTTTGAGCATACACTTAGAAGAATATGCCAAAAGAAATGTGAGATTGGTGGAGCTAATAAAGAGCTTGAAGGAACAACATGACACTAACAAAAGGAATCAGACTACATCTCTTTAGAGCCTAGAAACCCAGCTGTACCAACTTGAGAATGAACTAGATGCCCAGGAGGAAAGGGAGAAAACTCAATGTTTGGTCATCAACGACAAAGATGAAGGGGAAAAACAAGAAGAAGAGAAGAAGTTTCCTAGTTTAATATTCCTTGGTCAATAGGTGATCTTACTACTTAAGATTTAGCTAATCTAGGTGCTAGTCTTAATGTTATGCCTAAGAACATGTTTAATAAATTATATTTAGGAGAACTTAAGAGCACCATTATAATAGTAGAAATAGCAGATATGTCTTATATAACACCGTTAGGAATGGATGAGAATGTACTAGTTAAGATCAATAAATACTTGTTTTTGGTTGATTTTATAGTTATGGATATGTATGGACATCCAAATGAAACAATGATTCTAGATAGATCATTCTTAGCTACTGATCATGTTTGGATATCAGTTCATCAAGGGAAGATATCATTAGGAGCGGAAAATGATATGATTGTTTTAGACATGAAAGGTAACGTTAGAGAAAGAACTAATCCATCTCAAGAAGTTTTCATGGTTAATGGGGTAGAGAAAAATAAAGAATTTGATATACTGGAAATCGATGAAGATATTTTTACTTATAAAATTCCTAGAAGTAATAAAATGAGAACTTACGAGGAGTTAATAGGAGGTTCTAAAAACTGTAAGCATGAAATTATTGATCTCGAGGAGGATGAGACTAGAAATCACACTTGTAAACCTCCATGAGATTTTATGGAAAAATAGCAAACAAATGGTCGATGTGTGATCCTAACTTAAAAGAGTGTAATGGAGAAGAAATGGTATGTAGATTTGTAATAGATAAAAAAAACTTGTAGATTAGGAGTGTTCTTTAAATAATGAAAAGGGAAAATGCATGTGAATCACATATGGTTTTTGATGCATTCTTGAGAGTTTGATATGGTACTAAATGGATTAATAATAAGACAAATATTAAAATTAGGTACAATGGGTTAATTCAGGGAACCATATAAAAATGATTAACGATAATTTTGAGGTAAATATGGAAGAGGAGAAACCTTTAGAAAGCAAGAATGAAATAAGAGAGGTTAATCGGTCAAAGGATTTGATTTAAGAGGTAGTTTGAAAGAAGTATAGAAGAGTTGAAAGAAAATTATGTTAATATGATAGGAAGAAAAGGACAAGCGTTAAAATCTATCTGGGATTAATGTGAAGAGTTTTATAGCAAACCTAAAGAGTCATGGTTAAAGAAAGCATTCACCCATGATAAAGGCAGGAAAAATTATGAACCTAAATTAGGGGTATAAACCTTTGAAGTAAAAAGGTTTTGGACAGGGAATGGAATTAGTTTTACTTGTGCTACAAAAAAAGACGATGAAGTAATTCCAATCAATATGTTTAATGCAACTAGGTTCAAGATAATATAATGAAATAGTTAGATGAGACGAGGTGTGTGGAAGATCCAATCTAAAATGGGCATGAGTCTAACTTAAAGACTCATTAATTAACAAAAGTGCTTGTCGAGAGACAGCCCGTCTATTTCTAATGTGTTATTTGTTTGATTATGTAGGTTTATGTTTTCTAGGATGACAATAGGGATTCGGGCAAGGAGAAGGATGGTGATCATCGCCTTGGACCATAGTTTGTGGAAAGGAATTGTTGTTGCTCTCTATCTATGCCGCATATGAGATTTTATACGCCATAGACATCATGAAATTCCAAAATAAATGATTCTTTTTACATGTCTATGATGTAGATAATTCCGTGTCTACACCGTAGACACCTGTTTACAAAAAATAAATTTTCATACGCTTTCGACAGATTTTCACTAAACCATATAATAGATGTTTAAATGAACTTTATGGGTGTGTTCTCTGTAAACCCTCACGAGACAAAACTCATCCACTAAGTGGTTTAATATCTTGTTTCATATGCTAAATGCAACCGTGATTCCTACAAAAGTGAGTTAGATTTTTTGTGCATTTTGTTTGTTTCATTGTTATACATGTTCATACATGGACCAATACTCAAGAAAGTTTTTGCATTAATTCTACTTATTTTTCTTTATTTTTATTGACTATAGATGTACAATAGGGACATTGTGCAAAAATAAGTGGGGGGATGGGAGTAGAATTACCACTTGAGTAACTTGTTTTCGATTTTTCTAAGTTTTTATAAAATTTATGTCATTTTTCGCATATTTTTAAAAAATTTCGAGTTTCATACACATGATTCTCTTGGAGGTTAATCTTCGGTTTGTGCTCCACCAGAGTGATGCTACTGTACTAGTACTTGTACAAAATATGGTAGCGTCGAGGCACTTGATGTCCTAATTTTTAAAAATGTTTTGACATGTTTTTCACCCTAAAATAGAAGAAATTTATGTCATCACACATTTATTAACCTTTATTCCATTGGTAAGGTATTATATTCCATTTCATAAACTTTACATAAAGCCACCAAATATTGAGTGTGACAATCCGTCAATTTATGGTTGATATTTTATTCTCAAATATTATTTAAAAAAATTATTTTAATGTTATATTATGAACTCACTTATTTTTGGGAAGAAATTTGGATTTACGTCTTGAAGTAGCATCGACTACGTCTAAACCGGAGGATTCTACGTTACGTGCTTACGTTTACATACACCGTTTTTGGTGACAGTCCGACATTTCAGAAAATAAATTTATCCGTGAATATTATTTTGGGATTTTAATTTTGAGTTGGTTCATAAACTCACAAATTTACAAGAAGAAATTAGGACTTACGTGAATAATTTAACGTCCTTTACGACTAAACTGGAAACCTTAGGATTACGTATTTACGTTTTCGAACTCCGTTTTTGATGAGACAATTTTTATTAGATTCGTTTTGTGCCGTTGATTCATAATTTATAAAAACGTTTTTCGTAAAACGACGCGAGGGCACGCAAATCGAGGAAACTAAAATCGAGGAGTACCCGTAAATAATTGGGGATGAGACAAAACAAGTTTTGCCCCACCCCCAATATGGGATGGTTTTACTTAGCTTACAACACATCACATTTGTCAAAGCTTACTAAGTAAGCTAGGACACTTGTCCTAGCTACTTGTAACTTGACAAAACCATTCAACACATAAACCACTTACTCCCATTTCTAACATGCAAATAACTCAACTTTCTCCTCCCTTATATCTTTGTGCCGTCCACTTCACCATCCAACACCATCACTTGATCAATTTTAACCACAAACATTTGTTATAATTAACATATGTTAATCTCCATTCAAAGAGATGAAGATTGGTGCAAGTTTTAACATCCAAGGAGGAGTTTGTATGGATTCTTGGGGTTGATTTTTCACAAGGAGTTCTTGAATAATGGTGGTCTTGAAGATGGTCTTGGTTTATCACAAGTTTCTCCATCAAAATCCATGTCTTAAACACAACCTACATCATCATGGTAGTATAAAGATTGTTCTCCTCATCCTATTGTTATATTGATTATGTAATCATGTATTTTCTTTTCTATTGTATATTTATATGATGAATATATGATGATAAAAATATTATGTGGGGATTTGGTGTTGATAATCATGGGTAAAAAGATGAAAAACTATATGTAAAAATGGTTAATCTTGCTTAATTTAGTAGGCTGTATAAAACAGTAAAGAATCATATGATGAACTGATAAAATGGCAAAGATTAATGGATATACAGTAAGTAATATGTCTTATACACATGTGAGAGTTGGCCATGCAATGGAATCATTAGGATGAGTGAGATATGATAAAAACAAGTTTAGAGTACAAATCTGAGTACACTGTTTTGGACGATTTTTAGAAAATACTTAGAAGCTGATTCAACAGTAGCCATAGAAGAGTTAAATGGAGCACATATCATGTAGTTTATGCCAAAACAATTTGAGCTTCTATCTCCACATAGAACTCTAGATATGGCTGTTTTAGTGAACATGAAAGTAAAAATCAGATTTTGGGAAATTAAAGTATAATAGTATTATATAAGCACTCAAATAAAAATAGTATAAAATGTGAATTAAAACCCACTAACTTATATAATACATTTATATAAATATGTATAAGGATAAATAAATGGACATTTTATAAAAATGGTAGTTTGATAACTTCTATAAGTTATAAAACTATAAACATGTTTTTTACGACTTTTCGGCTATTACCGTAAAATTAACGTTTTTGTTAAATAAAACTTAGACGGTTGGACCCATCTAATGTAAACTTTTATAAACTTATATACTGATATATAAACATATATAACAAGTAAAAACCGATAAAACCCGAACTATATAATATACAGACATTAACGGGCTAAGTTAACGTTATTGGACTAATAATACAACAAAATGGGCTAAAACACTTATAAACTTATTTATTGGGCTTAACCCATTTGGGCCCAACATGTAAAGTATAAAGTACTGATAATACAAGTATAAAATGGATTACAAGTTAAAGAACTTATAATAAGTTTATTGGACTTAAAATATGTAAATAGGTAAAACTAGTAAACTAGTATAAAAGTTGTCGACACATAACACTAAAACGAGTAAATGAGAATATGTAAACCCACTTGATCATCATATATATAAAATCATCATATGTATACATAATTGTTATTTTTATAAACTCATTGGACATGAGTCTAAGACGAGTATTATTTGTCTAGGTTTCCGTGATTGAAGAACGTACCGTACGTCCGAATTGCCGATAACCCGCCTTCCCACATCAACGTGAGTTCATAGCCTCGCACTCTTTTAAATGTCTTTATGAAATATTTTATAAACCCGCGAGGGAGATAACATGTTAGTTTTACTAAAATAGGACAACATTTGTCCCGATTGTTTGTTTATTGATTTGGACCCGAATGATTGTATGACCCGATGAATGATTAAATGACCCGATAGATGAAATGAAATGGATTATTAAAGTTAGGTTATGTCACTAAAAGTCCCATTAGAATGAATTGTGAACTACCGGGATTTGGTAGACGCTTATGCATATAATAGTACTATTTGGGGACGATCACTCCAGTTCGCGCCTTGACGGTTGATCCACGTCGTGCCACATTGATTGGTAAGCGAATTTATGTATGAGAAGATTTACAAAAGCGTGATTATTGTGACGACACGCTAATTTAGATGGGCAATTGATTGTCGGGTTAGCTACCCGTTGTTTGTTGTAGTAAGGTAACAATGTCATGCGGCTTATAATAATCCAAATTAACGAAATACTGCTTTAAGCATTAAATTACGATATATTGCCTGACTAGCAATACGGGGTCTTACTATTGATATTATGTTTGTGTTTTGGTTTTATATAGCCATATTCATATAACGGTTTTTATTTAACTCTACACGACGTTGTAAAACGTATTGTATGATATTTTTACGACATTGATTCGTATAATGATTTTGAAGGAAAACGCCTATATTATGATTTTTGATAAGGATTTGTATAAAATGACTTTGGCTATTTTATGGCCTGTTATAAAGATTTGTACAAAATGATTTTCGGTAATAATTATGTACCGATGATATATTGATGGTTTTATTAAACTCTATGAATTCACTCGCCGTTATCGCTGACCTTTTCTTTTAACATGTTTTATCTCGGGTACTTGAAGGTAATTCTCGAGAAGACGACAAGAATTCATGGCCCGCACTTAAACAATAATTTCCATTCAAATGCTTTGTAAAACTTTGTATGAAATAATATGACTTGGGACCTATGTAAATTTGATATTTATGAATGGAAATGCTTTATTATTATACGACGCGATTTTTATGCGTTGTCTATGATGTGAGTAACGTGCTATCCCGTAACACCAACGAGTCTTCCGCTGTATTGAATCATATAAATTTGGGGGTGTTACAGTTTGGTACCAGAGCTTTCGTTATAGAGAACGAAAGATTTTTAAAACCAAGGTTTTGAATAAAACATATCAAAATCTTTTAACTATAAACATTTTTCTAAAAATGTCTAAATATCTTTTGACTATAACAGTGCCGAAGAATTCTCGAGTTACCGACAAGGCCAGACTGAGAAGTGTTATTTTAATATATATATAACTTGGATTATATATATATGTATATGATGTAATTTTATTACATGATTGTTTGATGATTATTTTGATATTTATACGAGGTATTTATACGACGTAGATTGTCACAAGGAACCCTAAACCCCCTAGTAAATTAATCGAAGCTATTCTCGTAGGAATTCTAGCTATCCTAAATCTAAACCAAGTTGTGTATATTTATGGTCCCAACAAATGGTTGATATTCGTAGAAATGTTGATATTAGTTGATTGTGATATTAAAGAAGAATTGGCGAGATTAAATCTGATATCGATGTCATGACGATCTTTCCTTATAGAGTGGAGTTTGACAAAACGTTACCACCTTGGAAGATGTCATCTGATTCGTTGTCACCCAATTCTTAAATTGAAATCGAAAGGGTAAATGTTGCACTTGAGGCTGTCAATGGAACCATTACCCAAAAGCCTTATGCCACTAGTACCTTTCCGAGAAGTCTAATTGAATGATCGAGTCATCTCATACTAGTGACTCATTTGATAACTATTGTTGTAAGAGCTAATAGGATTGGAAATTAAGTGTTGTTCATATTTAGATTTTATTGCCTTTACAAGGCCGAAGAATAAGGTTGAAAGTATTGGAAAATAAGGTAGGATATCGCATTGAGTATAAGTTGATTGAAACTTGAATAAAGTAAAATTTAACTTGTATGGAATATGAGATTGTTAAGAGGAAGTCGTTAAGTTTTGTGATTGAATTATAAGGTTTTAAATGATTGTTGATTTGTGTTAAGGGTTGTTCCTAGGCCATTGTCCAATGATGAGGATGCCTAGTGTCCAAGAAATGAATTGAAGAAATCTTCTTCTGAATTGAGACCGATGGATCTTCGGGGACATGTGGAACACCTAATGACTCTTGTAGATTAGTAATCATTGTGGCATCTTTTAAAAATCCCTAACTTAATTGAGATATCAGTTGGTAGGATAAGTTCTGAGAATTGTATGACATAGTGACACGTAATCTGTTACGGTACAATTTTGACTTGTTTGTGATTAATGAAAAGACTACCTTTGATTGCTAAATCCTACATGTATCGATTTTATCTACCTTTTATTGCTTCATCCTAATGTTCGCATTAGTGATGCAACCATTGAACAAGTACTCATCTTGAATTGAGTTACGTTGTGGATTATCCTCTTTGTATTCCTGAGTGCCATCGAGGTCATGAACCTCATGATTATTTGGCTAAAGCTCATTTCCTAGCATATTGTAGTTAGTTCTTGGTGAACAAGTTTTCAACACTCCTTTGCAGATCACTCATTGTTTTTATAAGATAAAACATTATCCATTGAGAAAAATTGAATTTTCATTACTATAAGGATTATTCAAAGTGAGATTTATAAGTGATTGTTATCGAAACGAAGTTGTTTATAAAACACCTTAGAAAACTTAATTGTTTTCATAACAAAGAAAATCTTTGTAAATTTATTTTTGATTCTTATTTAAGAATTAAGCATGAAAATGTTTTTTATAAACATGATGATAAAATTTTGACGAACTGAGTATTGCATCGTTAATCTTGAAATTGTATATAGTTGCGCGCCTACATACAATTTGGAATGGACCATGCAAGGCTGATTAGTAGTCACCATAAAACTAATGAATAAACACTAAATTTTCTTTGAAGATTGTGAAAGATTAAAATTTATGAGATCTGCAAGAAGTGAAAAATAGGGACATAGTGTTAGGGACACCTACATATGTGCCTGTAGCATCTATTCTTCTGAGTCGAATTTACTCATCTGTGGAAATTGTCTTATTTGACAATTGACAATTCTTTCTTGTCCAATTCTCCCGTAGTGAGATTCTTAGGAAAAGTATCTGATTACCGAGTGTTGATACCCGACTGGATGTATTGACGTTTTATCATTTCTTATGATTTGATTTCATTTGAATGACCTGGGTAACGATCCGAGGAGTTTTCGAATGCGTACTCAAATTATGAAAACATGGGATATATTCATATTCGTTAAATGTTTTCGTCTGTATCTGATTTGAAATTCTCTCGCGTAAATTATGCGTTGACCTTACTCTTTTAAGGTTAGTTATGTCTCCAGATATCCTTGAATTTGTGAAGGATTATGAATTATTATTAGTCTTTTAAGAAGTTCACATCTTATCGACGGCAATAAAACTGAAAAGTTGATAGTGCCAGTAGAATGGATTGATTGATTATGACATGACGACATTGTCTTAATTGATGGGAACTCGAGTAAAATTCCCCTAAATGATAAGATGTTGATTATCAAAAGTGATCTAAATAAATTCTTGATGGGTGACCATATCCTGTATTTAGACTTGAAATTATACCGTGAATGGTAGTGAATTAGTCATAGATATTATAATCTAGAAAGAACCTAATATGAATTTATTAAAAAGATGTTTCTGTTATCTTAAACTTTAGCAAGTATTTGTTGATGAATTACCTAGACTTTCGCCATTAAGGCAAGTTGAAATTGGTATTGATTATATTTCCGGCGCTGCACCTGTGGCTTGTGCACTGTACGTCAGCACCATCTGAATTAAAGGAATTACCGTACAACTGAGAGAGTTGTCGGAGAAAGATCTTATTCTACCAAGCTCGTCATCATGAAGAGCTATGGTGTTATCATTCCTTATATTTATAGATTACTGTGAACTGAGTAAATTGACAATCGAAAACGATATCCATAACTCGAAATGGAAGATTTGTTCGATCATTTACAAGGTTCTAGCGTATGTTTTAAAGATTTGATCCATGGAATGGTTATCATCAACTTCGCATCTGCGAAGAAGATTATCTATTCCAATCACTACATCCGGTACTTGTAATGACCATTATGAGTTTCATGTTATGTCGTTTGGATTGACTAATACACATGTAGCATCCATAAAATTTGGTGAATCACGTGTGTAGGCTGTAATTTGATAAATTCATGCTCGTGATCATTAAGGACTATTTGTTTGTTTATAAGAATAAGAAGGAGTTAATAATCATGTATAGACTGCCCTGAGTTGGCCGAGTAGTGAAAACCTGTACATTAAATGTTTAATATGTGATTAAAGACTAAATCCTTTATATTAATTGACCGTGTGAGTAATAGATAATGGAATATATTGACTCTTTAAAAATTAAGAGCCCTTTTAAGACTTTGGGTTTTACCAAAAAGAGAGTGCAAATGTGTTTTGACAAATGTTTTATCGAAAAGAACTTTTGAGGGATTATTCCCTTATACACAAATCATTTAACTAAACTCCTGTTTAGGGGTAAATGTTCGTGTATACCTCAAGACAACCTGAGAGGGATTGAGGAAACCGTTAAACCATGACTTAAAATTTGAAATGACAATTTATGCTTTTCAACTAAGAAAATTTTTACCAAAGAATAAACGAAGGTTTTTCGAACATTTACGGATTTTATTAATTATTTTAATTAATTTCGATAAATCAACAAAAGTCTTGTTAATTAAATTCAAATTTATTTTGAACATTTTTATAATTGGTCAAACTAAGAAAAATTAAAATTTTTAAGTTATGTTTCATAAAAATTAAATATTTATTATTTAATTAGTTGTAATAATTATCGACGCTTTAAACGTCGGATTAAGCAAAACTGATATAAATGATAGCTGAAACGAAACTGAAACTTAGAAAATATGAAGGAAGGTGAACGTAATTATTGACACATTATGTAGAAAATATAAAGAACCAATTAGGATGTGTTCCTTAGTAATGACGGTGTGAAATAAATTGCCGAACAATTTAAAATATAGCCGATGCTTATAAAAAGGATAATATAGATAATAAAAGGGGTTCCCGGCTAATGTGAACCATTAGTAATAAGAACCGATGGCGTTAAATGTTTAAAAGGCCACTTGTGGTTGCCTAGATATGGAGATTTAGAGATTTAGTTATGTTGGAATCTCGTAAGTATAAGTATTCTATTCCTGTCATTTCTGACTAAATGTATCTTTATATGAAGAAGTTGTACTGATGGCAAATTATGAAGGCAGACATCGCCTCATACATTAGTAAACGTTTAGCTATTACAAAGGTCATCATCTGAATTTGATTTGATTTGGGTCAACATCGACAGACTAACCAAATCTACTAATATCATTCCTGTTAATGATAGATTCTTGATGAAGAAATTGACTCTTTTGTATTTAAAGGAGTTGTGTAAACATGGTGTGCCTGTATCGATCATCTCTATCAAGATCCTCGTTTCGCAATGAATTTCTAGAGATTTGCTCAGAAGTCATTGAGAACGAATCATGATGAGAAGTACCGTTTACCACCCCCAATCGAAGGGATGAGGTACAATAATGATACAAAACACTATAAGTGTTGTTTTATGCTTGAATGATTGACCTTTGGTAATAAACCGTATAATCGCTTTCCGTTGGAAAGATTATCATTGATAATTATCGTATTAGGATCAAGATCGAATCTTGTGAGGATATATATTAGAGCATCTGTAAGCAGGAGTTGGGATGAAGCACCCGACATACACCCATTGTGAGTTTGACATGTCTTTTAGGTTTAAGGTTTCCTATGATGGCGAACCTAACCTTACAAAATACTCGACCCGCGAGACCTGAATTGATTGTTGAAATTAGGATCTGATTGTTGACTGCCGGTAGTAGGCAGGAGGTTATGTGAATATGAAATGTAGATCTTGAAGTGCCAGATGAGTAGCGAAGTTATGCCAAAAATTTTAACCATGGAAAAAAAATGAATTGATGATCTGGAAGATTGTGGGATATAAGTCCCCGTTGTATGGGACCATTGAGATGATGTATAAGATTGGTTTGAAAGGCATATAAGCTGGATCTACCCTAGGACTTCAAGATCTGCGTGAATTATGTTTCGTATATCGAACTTGATAACATGTCTATCAAATGAAAATCTGATTGTTTCTTAGTAATGTTTAGATCGGCGAAAAGTTGCATTCATCAGAAACCCGTGAACATCATGGATAGAGAAAGTAAGTCAACATTTAGCCTGATCTTATTCCCGTAGTTACTTTTGATGAAACTCGCGTATTGTAATGGATTACACTTGTGAGAAAAGACCGAATGTGGAGGAAATACCCACATGGATTTAACTCTATAAGAAGCGAGTAGTAAGATGATCTTTGAGGACAAAGATCCTGTTTAGGGGTAAATGCTGTGACAATCCGTCAATTTATGGTTGATATTTTATTCTCAGATATTATTTAAAAATATTATTTTAATGTTATATTATGAACTCACTTATTTTTGGGAAGAAATTTGGATTTACGTCTTGAAGTAGCATCGACTACGTCTAAACCAAAGGATTCTACGTTACGTGCTTACGTTTACATACACCGTTTTTGGTGACAGTCCGACATTTCAGAAAATAAATTTATCCGTGAATATTATTTTGGGATTTTAATTTTGAGTTGGTTCATAAACTCACAAATTTACAAGAAGAAATTAGGACTTACGTGAATAATTTAACGTCCTTTACGACTAAACCGGAAACCTTAGGATTACGTATTTACGTTTTCGAACTCCGTTTTTGATGAGACAATTTTTATTAGATTCGTTTTGTGCCGTTGATTCATTATTTATAAAAACGTTTTTCGTAAAACGACCCGAGGGCACGCAAATCGAGGAAACTAGAATCGAGGAGTACCCGTAAATAATTGGGGATGAGACAAAACAAGTTTTGCCCCACCCCCAATATGGGACGGTTTTACTTAGCTTACAACACACCACATTTGTCAAAGCTTACCAAGTAAGCTAGGACACTTGTCCTAGCTACTTGTAACTTGACAAAACCATTCAACACATAAACCACTTACTCCCATTTCTAACATGCAAACAACTCAACTTTCTCCTCCCTTCTCTGTTTGTTCCGTCCACTTCACCATCCAACACCATCACTTGATCAATTTTAACCACAAACATTTGTTATAATTAACATATGTTAATCTCCATTCAAAGAGATGAAGATTGGTGCAAGTTTTAACATCCAAGGAGGAGTTTCTATGGAGTCTTGGGGCTGATTTTCCACAAGGAGTTCTTGAAGAATGGTGGTCTTGAAGATGGTCTTGGTTTATCAAAAGTTTCTCCATCAAAATCCATGTCTTGATCACAACCTACATCATCATGGTGGTATAAAGATTGTTCTCCTCATACTCTTGTTATTTTGATTATGTAATCATGTATTTTCTTTCCTATTGTATATGTATATGATGAATATATGATGATAAAAATATTGTGTGGGGATTTGGTGTTGATAATCATGGGTAAAAAGATGAAGAACTATATGTAAAAATGGTTAATCTTGCTTAATTTAGTAGGCTGTATAAAACAGTAAAGAATCATATGATGAACTGATAAAATGGCATAGATTAATGGATATACAGTAAGTAATATGTCTTATATACATGTGAGAGTTGGTCATGCAATGGAATCATTAGGATGAGTGAGATATGATAAAAACAAGTTTAGAGTACAAATCTGAGTACACTGTTTTGGACGATTTTTAGAAAATACTTAGATGCTGATTCAACAGTAGCCATAGTAGAGTTAAATGGAGCACATATCATTTAGTTTATTCCAAAAAAATTTTAGCTTCTATCTCCTCATAAAACTATAGATATGGCTGTTTTGGTGAACATGAAAGTAAAAATCAGATTTTGGGAAATTAAAGTATAATAGTATTATATAAGCACTCAAATAAAAATAGTATAAAATGTGAATTAAAACCCACTAAGTTATATAATACATTTATATAAATATGTATAAGGATAAATAAATGGACATTTTATAAAAATGGTAGTTTGATAACTTTTATAATTTATAAAACTATAAACATGATTTTTACGACTTTTCGGCTATTACCGTAAAATTAACGTTTTTGTTAAATAAAACTTAGACGGTTGGACCCGTCTAATGTAAACTTTTATAAACTTATATACTGATATATAAACATCTATAACAAGTAAAAACCGATAAAACCCGAACTATATAACATACGGACATTAACGGGCTAAGTTAACGTTATTGGACTAATAATACAACAAAATAGGCTAAAACACTTATAAACTTATTTATTGGGCTTAACCCATTTGGGCCCAACATGTAAAGTATAAAGTACTGATAATACAAGTATAAAATGGAGTAATACAAGTTAAAAAACTAGTAAACTAGTATAAAAGTTATCGACACATAACACTAAAACGAGTAAATGAGAATATGTAAACCCACTTGATCATCATATATATAAAATCATCATATGTATACATAATTTTTATTTTTATAAATTCATTGGACATGAGTCTAAGACGAGTATTATTTGTTTAGGTTTCCGTGATTGAAGCACGTACCGTACGTCCGAATTGCCGATAACCCGCCTTCCCACATCAACGTGAGTTCATAGCCTCGCACTCTTTTAAATGTTTTTTATGAAATATTTTATAAGCGCGAGGGAGATAACATGTTAGTTTTACTAAAATAGGACACCATTTGTCCCGATTGTTTGTTTATTGATTTGGACCCGAATGATTGTATGACCCGATGAATGATTAAATGACCCGATAGATGAAATGAAATGGATTATTAAAGTTAGGTTATGTCACTAAAAGTCCCATTAGCATGAATTGTGAACTACCGGGATTTGGTAGACGCTTATGCATATAATAGTACTATTTGGGGACGATCACCCCAGTTCGCGCCTTGGCGGTTGATCCCCGTCGTGCCACATTGATTGGTAAGCGAATTTATGTATGAGAAGATTTACGCAAGCGTGATTATTGTGACGACACGCTATATTAGATGGGCAAATGATTGTCGGGTTAGCTACCCGTTGTTTGTTGTAGTAAGGTAACAATGTCATGCGGCTTATAATAATCCAAATTAACAAAATACTGCTTTAAGCATTAAATTACGATATATTGCCTGACTAGCAATACGAGGTCTTACTATTGATATTATGTTTGTGTTTTGGTTTTATATAGCCATATTCATATAACGGTTTTCATTTAACTCTACACGACGTTGTAAAACGTATTGTATGATATTTTTACGAGATTGATTCGTATAATGATTTTGAAGGCAAACGCCTATATTATGATTTTCGATAAGGATTTGTATAAAATGACTTTGGCTATTTTATGGCCTATTATAAAGATTTGTACAAAATGATTTTCGGTAATAATTATGTACCGATGATATATTGATGGTTTTATTAAACTCTATGAATTCACTCGGCGTTATCGCTGACCTTTTCTTTTAACATATTTTATCTCAGGTACTTGAAGGTAATTCTCGGGAAGATGACAAGAATTCATGGCCCGCATTTAAACAATAATTTCCATTCAAATGCTTTGTAAAACTTCGTATGAAATAATATGACTTGGGACCTATGTAAATTTGATATTTATGAATGGAAATGCTTTATTATTAAACAACGCGATTTTATGCGTTGTCTATGATGTGAGTAACGTGCTATCCCGTAACACCAACGAGTCTTCCGCTGTATTGAATCATATAAATTTGGGGGTGTTACATTGAGTGTGCTAGTACTATTGTAGATGTTATAACTTGGCTTGTATCACCATTTAGAGACCAAATTTGGTGATAGGGATGGTAACCACCTAAGGCTTACAAACAAATCGCTTTTTATGTGTTTATGTCTATCAACTTGCTACACTGACATGTCGACCCCCGTTCTCAAAACCGATCGCACTCATTTTAAGTGTATGCCACTAGTAAAACTCATGGTAGGCTTTAATTGAGGATTAAATAAATTTTCGTTACAACTTTACACCATGCGTACCCTTGTAGTCTATTCTATAAGGATGATTTGTTGGCTTCCTGACAGCCATTTGTTTTTGAAGATTTGTTCGTGGAATTACGCTTATTGGAAATATCATTATTATATTTGAAGACCCCCTAGTTTTATCACTATTTATCCCAAGTGGGGGGATATATGTTTATGTAAAAAATGAGAAAAAGGAAAGAAAGAAAAAATATGTGTTTAGAAAAAAAGATTTGGTACACATTATAAACCAATTAAGAGTTGAAGAATGGGTATTCTATAAACCCATAAAAGTTAAGATCAAGATTCTCGTACTTTGAAGATATAAACTTATGGAAGAATGATGGTACTGGTGATGACATGTTCTCGACTACTTGTTTCGTGTCTTTTACATTTTAAACCAGTTTTAGGTGTATCTTTAGGATTTGTCATACCCTTATTCAAACCAAAGGTGGATCACACCTCGAGCTTTTATGAGTTCACGAGGTGCAGTCATATATGTCTCTTTCATCTTTTTGACTGAGCGTGTGTGATCTTTGACGCTCTTCTTAGAAATAGAGATTGGCAATGACTACTTTAGGCTATGTGAGTAAAACCTGTTGCCATCTTTGATCCCTATGTGCATGTAGATTTGTGTACATTCCAAACTTATGATTGATACCTTGCTATAATTATGCAATTGAGTAAACACACTAACTATTACAGATAGACTAGTATGAGAGTGAGTGAGTAGGATTCCCTAGTTGGTGACGTGTTAGGTTTGGGTATCTATTATAGGTTATGTTTGCAGATTCATATTTTTTGATTTTATCAATAGATATCTTTTTAGTAACTTATTTTAACAAAACTACTTTAGGACAAGTAGAACTCAAGTGGGGGGTATATGATAACATCAAATAGTTCAATGTTTTTACCCCAATAGTCCTTCAATTCTGCTCAATTTAGTGTTTATTAACACCCAATATTACATAGTTTCGTACATTTTGTGTTTTACATGTTAGATTGAGTAAGTAATGGAAAACGAGGGCAAACTATTGGAATTAGACAAGAAAAGGAGCTAAGCACGAATTTCAGGACACCTATGGCGTAGATATTATCTACCCTTCATCGTGGGTAACATGTTGACTTAGTTATCATAATAAAGGCCCTACGGTGTAGACGGATTTGGTGTCTACAACGTAGGAATTATTTTGTTAACAAGATTTTCTAGGCGGAAAGATCAATCGATTTGAAGAAAGAAGACCTACGGTGTAGGCTACTGTTCCCTCTACGCCATAGATTTCATCGTGTTCCCACAGACTTCCCATTTCGAAGACCTACGGCGTAGGAAATGTATCATAAAAGGAAAGAGATATTGTGTTCTCTATGACATAGGGCACGATATTGCCTACAAAATAGGGAGTCCGACTAGTATAAATAGAGGGCCTCATTCTTGAATTCGACATAAAATTCAAAATCCCACAACACAACAGGTTTAAGGTCGGTTTTAGGGTCTTGTAAGCATCTAGTTTCGACCAGGTTCCACCAGTAGAGGGAAGATTTTGTATTCAAGGACCAAGTGTCTAAAACATTCATTGTTCAACTCTTTGTAAGGTTTTAACGATCAATAATACATCTATGATTATGTTTACTTTTTGTGTTTTTGTTATGAGAGGTTAAGCGCCCTGGTGCTGGCCTAGTTATGAAATTATTATTTTTGTTGTATTGCTTGTTTAGTTTATGTTGATTGCATAGGATATCCTTATGCCTGTTATGCAACCTGATGAAACCGTAATTATACATAGTCTCATCGTCTTAAACGAGCTTAAAACGCTTATAATATCATCAAATATGCTATATATATACTTGTTTCGTTGTTTGTGTATATGTAGGCACGAATATCATGAAAAAGACAAAAGATCACAAGAAACAATGCAAAAACGAACACGGGAAACAAAGCCGCACAAAGAACCGGACTCGAAAGATGAATTTCCAAAAAAACCCTTGAAGAATTGAAGATTGTCAAGTTTGGTCCTCCAAGAATCATTTTGAAGACATGTCACAAATGACCCTCTAAGAATCATTTTGTACAAGATTAATCGTTAAAGATTGAAGAGTTGTCAAAATCAGCCCTTGATGATAAAGAAAGTTACACCTTAGATCCTTCTATCAAACACAAGGACTAACGGTGCAAATGCCAAAGGACTACCAATGAAATAGCCCAGGGACCATGAATGCAATGCAATAAGCTAAACTGAAGTTAAGGGGGGCGGACTAAAACTGCCGTAGTCCAAACTCACTTAACCCTTTAACCCGTTTAACTAACCAAGCCCATACCAAACCTACTAAACAAAATCACACAACCCAGCCCAATCCCGAGGTGACTTCACAACCCACTACCCCGTTTTATTAATACTAATTTTTAAATTAGTATTTTTAATTCCCCTTTTACACGGTAAACACATCCCCTAACCCCTAAAATAAATCAAATGACCCCTTTCTAAAACATAAACCCCAATTAGCAATTTTGCTAATTACTTTGAATCAAGGCATGTAACCGTCTAGATTCGTGATTCACTTTTTACTTTATGATTTCCCGCTCTCAAAACCAACCCTACATCACCATGTTGCCCCACCCACGTGTCCCCTGCAACAAAACTCCAAATGGTACAGTATCATCAACGAACCAGAAGAATTTCTAGTTGGCTACGAGTTTTTCAAGGGTTGATATCATCTCATAATAGCTGGCTACATCACAACATAATAAAATTCATCACATGGCTTGGCGAATTTTACCAAAGACCAGATTCAAACTTGGCATATTCTTGAAAGATATTGAGGACTTTTTAGGGATTTTAGATATTAGGGTTAAGTTTCCTTTCAGTTCTAGAAGAAATTGTAAGCTCATTATATAAGAGCCCTTAGTTCTCATTTTTCTTCTTGTTATCATTTTCTTTAGAAACCTTGTAATCCATTTCTCTTTTAATTTTAATGAGAAGTTGGTACTGAGTAAAAAAAAAATCTGAGTTCCAGTTTTATGTTTGTTTGTTCATTGTTTTTGGAAATCACCCTAGACCTTGTAATCCCTTTCATTCACCAGTTTTGAATTGAAGTTGGTATAGATGGACTGCTCTTTCCAAACCAACCAAGTTTTTCTTTAAGTTTTGATAATCAAACTCGTTTCATCAAAGTGTGTTTATGTCAACTTTTTGTTTTATTTTGTCTAAAAATGACAAGTTTTCAAAAGTTTACTTCATCATAAGGTTGTCATAAGCCTAGCAGCTGTGCCTTTGGGGACTGATCATAGAGGCTTGATTATTCTATGATAATCAAGGCCTAGTGGCGCCGCTGCCGGGAAGGTGTTTTTAGTGCCTTATATATATCGTGTTTGTGTAAGTAGTACGTTTTTGCTTTTCATTTTTGGAAAGCGTGAATATCGTACATACTCGTTTTTATTTTTTACTATATTGTAGAATATCCAAATAAATTGTGTTAAATTGTTCCTCATTAATACACAAATTTTTTTCACTTTATCGTTTTTGTTTTCTTTTTGTGAATACTATACTATATTAAGTAGAACAATTAATAAACAATAGTTATCCAAATACGCGAGATATCGCACCTTAATTGTGGGTGTTCTGATCACTTTTAAGCGTATCGAATTCAAACAAAAATCAAAGGCAAAATAGATAAATACTCTTAGTTAATTTAATCTCGATTGATACAAACTATAAGGTGGGTATAAGGCGGTTGTATTTCATGACCTAAGGAGAAAAGGCTCTTAAGTGCTTCGCGCCGCCTCGTTTTCCCCGCTCTCTTGTGCGTATCGATTTAGTGACGATTGATTAAGGGTTTTCCATTCAGGTAGTAATACATCTATTTTAATGATCTTTAATTACTGAACCTCGAAATGTTTTGGCGTTCCGCCAACATTTCAAAGTTGACGAGGGTTTTTACTTTACGTAAATTCCTACATTTTTCTTTGGATTCATTAATGGAGACTTTGATTTGTGGACAACTTTTGTGTATTAATTTCTACGTAACATACCAAAAATCCAAAAAAATTAAAAAACCATCAAAAGCAAAAAAACCGAAATAACGAAAAACCCCTAAAAGAATCTTCTTTGCTACCCCATTCTTTACGTTAGTGCATGCACACTCGATTGAAGGACTATGCGAATTCTAGAAACGCATCAAATCGACTCAATCAAAATTGAAGGAATCAACAATGAAGACGTGATTTAGAAAAGAACGTTCCTAATTTTGTTGTCGAAACCGTAGACGAGATGGTCGAGAATCGTACGATGATGGAGTTGCTCCAAGCACCCACCGAGGCTATCGAAGCGGAGAATTTTGGAATCAATAGCGGAATGTTATCTTTGGTTCAAGAGACAAAGTTTAGGGGTCGTGAAGCGGATTCATGATCACATTCTAAATTTTGATCGCCTTTTGGCCACGAGCAAATTTAAAAACGTCGACGCCGATGTCGTTAAGCTTATGCTTTTTCTGTACTCGCACGATGGTGCCACCAAGGATTGGTACGAGAAATAGCCACATAATTCCATAATTACATGGAAGGATCTCGTTTCCAAATTCGTTAATCATTTTTTTCCACCGTCTAAGACTACGTTTTTCAAAAACGAGATCACGAGGTGTTGATCCCTTTGAATGGATCTATATTCTAGTAAACATTTGTACAATAGCTTGTAATCAAACTAGAGCACTTGAGAACTCTTACTCAACCAAATAAGTTATGCGAAATCTAACTTATAAAGCAAAGAAGAACATAATTACTTTTAACTATTCGATCTTCTATTAATCGAATTTCAATGAGGTACAATAAACTCATCATTCCTATGTTCCTTTTATAGTGTAAGGAACCTTAGAAACCTTAGAATATTCTATAATCATAAGTATATCACATATGATATATTATCAGTATTCTATACTGTTAAGTATATCACACAAGATATGCTCTAACTATAACTATGACATATCTTTTCTAAAGATATGCTCGTCCTAATCAATATAACAGTACTTACATTATAACTAACAATACTTGCTATGTACCGCGTTAACACTAACGGTACTTGCCAACACTAACAGTACTTGTACTTGCACTAACGGTACTTGGTACTTTACAAATAATTCCCAACAATCATCCCCTAAACAAGAATGATAACTTGTTTTCTTCTTGTTTCTCTGTGTGCTGAATGTATTAAAATACATGTCTTCAGTCTTCTCTTCAAACTTGGATTGAACTTGGTAATCTTGTACTTGTATCCAACTGAATGTAGCCAAACACTTTATGCAGATCTTCTTCTGATATGATAATCTTCAAATCTTCATGAATATCATCTTTGTCTTCAAAATGTGATCTTCTTGTGTCTTGTGAACATTCTTTTGCAGCGCCAATATTGTCTTCATATATGATCACTTCCCCTTGAGTGTTAAGAACTCATCTTCTTTGTAAGTTTCTTGAGTTAAAACCTATACCACATATGTCTTCTTCCCCTTTTTGGAATCTTCAAATATGAGTCTTCTTATGAATCAATATTTTTGCATGTATCTTCTTACCTGAAATAAAACAATTAACAACAAACCAATCTGTATTGGCATCATGATTTTTAGCAAATCATTAGCTATTAACGGATTTTATTTATTCTTTACCAGTTAGTCGTACACTCTGGAATAGCCAATACTTTATTAATAAAGAATAAGGTGCACTGATAACCCTACAATTTTTGGTAAACTGTCAACCATCAACGTATTTGATAATGTCTTTACCTAGTACCGTTTTCCCTAGGACTAGCCAACTCTTTGTCTCGAAACATGGTGAGTTAGAACCATATAGTTTTTAGCAAACTACCAGCTTTCAACGGATTTGAGAAGTATTTACCATAAACCGTTTGCTTATGGACTAGCCAGTTCTTATGTTTGTTAGACATGGTGAACTGACAACCATTTGTGAAGTGTGACCAAGAGTCAAACACTTAAGGCTCTTTCTTAGCTTCTTCTTCTTTTTCTAAATCCTAGAGTTGCTGTTTAACGATTATGGTCAACTCAAAAGCACCATTAGACTCCTTTGAAATCTCTAGTTGTTGTTCCAACATCCTTTCTAACAACCTTCTTCCAAAGAATATCTTTTCTCTTGAAGCATGTAATAAGTTATATCATCTATATTCAATGTGTGTATACCACATGATCTTTAATATCTCTAGTAAGTAGGAACCTGATTCTCTAAATCCTTCAACATTTGTTGATCACAATTGTGTGGCTCATACATAAACTTCAATTCATTTCTCAATAATGACGTTTCTTCTTGTCCTTCACTTCCTCCTTGAACAAATCTGTTAAGGTCTTGAATATCTTGTCTGTCAAGGATATGTAGAATATCTTCTAGTAACCTGAACATCCTAAATATTCCATCTGTTCTAGTTATTCCATGAACTTCTAATACTTGTCTCATAACACCTGTCCATCTTATGATTGATGACTTCTTTCCAAAGATTTCTGTTTTAATACATTGATCTTCAAATTTGACTATCTTCAAGTGCTTTCTACATGTGACAACCCAAACCCGAGGTCATTTATTTAATGTTATATAATATTATTTTTACGAATGATTTTGAAATTTTTGATGAGTTGAATTGAATGACGATTGATGGTTTTATTTAAAACTGACGTTGGAGGTTTTATTTTTATCTTTTTACTAATAGCGAGGATTATTAGTGACCACGATATCGACGGATGCCCGAGATTTTATGTTTTATTATTTGTTGTCTCGATGTTTATATTTTTGACGTTTTTATTTTAAGTTCGTATTAAGTCGAACCGAGATCATATTATTATCATATTTTGAGTGCGTTTTAACTTTTGAAAAGTATTTTTACGAAACCCGAGCCTCGTAAATATTTTCAAAATTGACAATTTATAATTTCCACCCTTACAACTATTTAATTGCATTTTGGACCAAAACTATCACAAATTGGCAAAAACTAACCCTCCACCACCACTATATAAGATTTTTCCACAAACCATTTTTAATATAAAATTCATTTTATATAAAAACACAATCTCTCTCTCTTTGTTCTTCTTTTTGCCGTCCATAACACCAAACAAAAACCCATTTGATCATTGATTTCTACTTTGAATCAATGAAAACTAATTCATATCCCACTCTTATAATTTGATGAGGATCATTTTGATGTAATTTTTGTACACATGCAACAACTTTTCAAATTTTGATAAAGAACAAGGTTGTTTGATCTATTTTTATGCTTGTATATGGTGTTAATATTATTATATTTGAAATTTTGAGTGCTTGCATGTATGGATTTATGAATGGGTAAAATTTTGTATGATCATCCAAGGGTGATACGGGTTAGATGAGTTGTTTAAAATGATATTAGGGTGATATTAGGCATATGGGATTGATTAAAATTGGTTGAAAAATTTATTTAGTATGGTTTTTAAAAAGGTAATTTAGGGCAGTAGGTTCAAGGCCAATTTTGGCAACCTTACTGTTTGAAAATGAACAAACTACATAGATGAGGTTGTAGAGAATTCTTTTAGCTTCGATTTGATATAAGATAGAGCTTCTAGCTCCAAACGAGCGCGAAGTTATGATGTTTTGATTATTCGTGTACCGGGAGACGAGTATCGACACAATCCGAAGTTGTTGTTTATATTTGGATCGAATCTCGGGGACTATAGAGTGAGTTGTAAAAATGGTCAAGGACTGATGTTTGGTTCTAAACTTAGGGTTGTGAGTCTATTTTCAAACCCAAGTGTCGGATTTGTAAACGGGATTATTTAGAATGGTCAAAATGGTTGTATGAGTCGGTGACGTAAAACAGTCCGATTATTGTAGTTCAAAGATGTGTTAGGCAGGGAACTTTAAAAGTAAAATCTTTAAATGGGCTTTTAACAGGTCTTTCAATATATAGTAAGTGAGGTCTCTGATTATTATCATAAATATTTGATGTGTTTAAGTGGGGTAAACGAGCTCGTACATTTGGTATGTACCGGCATATTTTTATTGAAAGGATTAACTACTAAAGTAAGCATATGGAATGAAGTAATAGGTCACTTGTATTGTTTTCATTTTCGGTCGAGTGTGATTTTATGATTTTGAGTTTGATGTTAGTAAGTATGAATTTTATTCGAGTTTATTATTGATGAACGCGCCTTATTTGATAGGTTGCGGTTTTTGTGTTTATCGGGCATCAACTATCGTCGAAGATCGTCTTGCTACTGCTATTACTCCAGGTGACTCTATAGCCTCGATTTTGTAATTGTTTTGAATGATTTTAAAGCCCGCGAGGGGGATACATGCTATTTGAAAGTAAAATGAACACAAGTCATGATTGATTGTTTGGACCCGAATATTGTCTTTGTTGCCTTTGTTGTTTTGAATTGTATAAGTACCTAAGCTGCAAAAGTCCCTAAATTCATGAGCCGTTAACTATCTTCTGACTTGATGTTGTGCGTTGGGAATAGCAGCTTATTCTAATAATAGTACTATTGGGCTGACGACCCTATTTGAGACCAGGGCTTTACGCTGAGTAACCAGCTGGGAAGGATAATTTTATGTGAATAAGAATGTGGTATACTTGCAACTGATACCCTAGTAGGGGCACTGGAATTCATCTAGTCATTCCGGCTTTAGGCGTGGGTGACTAAGTTAAGGGTTCGGTGTCATGAGCTTAATACAATTCAATAGCTATTGCTATATACCAGAATGCCTGACTAATAGATTGTATGCGCACAATTCTATTAAATGATCTTGATTGATTGTTCTCTTGTGTTCAAATGTTGATTTGGAAAACCTATAGACTCGCTCAACCATTGTGTTGATGATTTTAAGCATGTATTTCAGGTATTGAAGATAAGGAATTGCGGAGCTTGCTGGAGAAGTATTGCGGATTGCTTTTGTGGTGATTGGTCTAAAAGATAATTTCTTTCCCTTTTTGTCATAAAAATAATTGTACGGTCATGTACTTTGGTAAATTGTTGGTGGATTTGATTAAATCTTTGGGGGACCTAAATGTGACTCCGATATTTCTAAAATTGTTTTACTTGGGATCGAAAGTTTTAGACATTGATTAGAATTATACCCTTTTATATTTCAAATGTATCCTTTTGAGTTTGTTTAAAATGTCTTGTATAACGATGGTTGTATCTAGCACCCAAATGTGTATTTCCACTGCGCATTGTAATTTAGGGGTGTTAAAGATTGGTAATCAGAGCTTTTTAGTTATATCGAATTAGGTCGATTTTTGAAAAATGTCCTAAACTATAACTTTGGTGTCAAGAATATTTTACAAAAGCACGTAACTTCTATGCAAGGCTCCGGTAAGATTATTTGTTTTGTATTGTTTTATTGATTGATGTTTTTGAAAGTACGTTGAGTACTTGTTATCGTAATTTTCTTTATGTAATGCATATGTATATAATTTTAAATAATGACCTTATATACTAACGAGGGTCTGGGACAGTAGACCAGATGATGAACGATTTTACAACTCATTGCTTGCGAATTGTATCGAGTATGAGAAAGTTTGATTAGTTGATGTATGATAGATATGTGGTTGAAATTAGCGTGAATAGGAGGTTGATGGGAAAGAAAAGTGGTTTTAAAAAGTTGTATTTGGTATGTGGAGATTTGAGTTTGTTAGGACTTGGAAGATGGATGAGATTATTAGTCTTGGGTCGATGGTGATGAATTGGTATGTTTGAATTGAATGGTTTAAAGAGAAGTAGGTAAGTTTTGAAAGGGTGAGTGAGTAGAGCCTCAGGTGAGATTGGTTCTGAGTAGAGCTTGGAAGCTCAGGAATGTTGAAAGTCGTATTGAGATTTTCCTGGTGATTGATCTTCCGTGTATGAGTGAGTATTTGGATTTTAAGAATGAGTTGCCATCAGGTTATAGATTTGACCTTGAGGTGTGAAAAAGGAAATAGACGAGTGTGAGGTAGCTGACAACAATGTTAAGGAGGACGAGGAGCTGCTGTCTAAGGAACTAATCGCGTGATGGATTTCTTTGTATCTTATTTTCTTTTGTGATCGGACTTATTTAAACCCTGTGTCGTAGCATTATGACGGAACTTATTATCCTTTAAGTTTGTTCGGTATATGATTGTAGTGACAGACACTGCCACTATCTTGTTGAATCCTCAACGCAATCTAAATTACCCTCATGATCTATGATGTGCCTTTATTAACTCTTTTGAGTTTTGGTTGATGAACCATTGTAGTTTATGTTGTTCGTGCATGTAGTATCCGTGAGATGTCCTGATAAAGAATTCCTTCTTTTATCTTGATATGTATACCTAACATGTTTCTTTCTTCTGTGATGATGGAAGAAGGAGTTGGGGAATCATATTTCTGTCATTTGTAGATCGCTACGTGATTAAGTTTCTTGAAATATGTTGCCAAAACTAACGACTGCTACTGTGAACACTATGATCGAACAAGTTATTGCTAGAGCATTTGGAGCTGATCGTGCTGCCAGGAATTAAAGATGCTGGGGTTAATTGTGCTGGAGATAATGATGATGCTGCTGAGAATAATGATGATGCTGCTGAGAATAATGATGATGCTGCTGAAAATAATGGCGATGCTGCTAACAATGATGAGGATGCTGCTGATCCAGATAATAATGTTGCTGCTGTTCTGCAAGTTCAAGAGAATGTACTTATGTTAGTTTTCAGAAGTGTGGTTCTGCGCTGTTTGGTGGTATTAGTAGTAAATTAGAATTGCATAGTTGGATTGATAAGATAGATAGTACTTTGAGACTATCGGGTGTTCAGAAATTAATAAGGTGAAATTTGCTGCTGCTATATTTCAGGATGGTGCACTAAGATGGTGGAATACCAAGTGACTACTTTAGGATTGGTTGTGACTAATAGTAAGGCATGGACCGTGATGAAAGGACTATTGACTGCTAGGAATTGTCCCGAGAAGGAACTAGGACAGTTGGAATCTGAACTGAGATAATTAGTGCTATGGGACGATGATATTACTGCTTAATGGGAAATTTTCTGAGCTATATTTGCTATGTCCTGATACTTTTGTGAATGACTGTAAGGCAACGAAGCAGTACATTAGAGGATTGTCTAGTAATATCAAGGGTGAGGTTATTTCTTTAAGACCTAAATCTTTCAATGAAGCTGTTTAGAGGACGTTTGATTTAAATAGACGTGAAAGTGCAAGATAGGAAAGATAGTATTGTTGAAAACAATAAGAGAAAGTGGGAATCTGCTAAGTTCAACCAGAATCAAGGTCAAAATTGTAAGGATTACAGTAATAAAAATAGCCAAAGACAGAACCGAAATCAGTATTTAAACTCTGGAAGGAATGAGGAAATTTGTGCTGTCACTGTGTCTGAAAGTAACAAGATAAATCTCAAGTGTGTTTGCTGTACTCTATACCATGTAAGTAATTTTACACAATTGCGACTAGAGTTAGGAAAACCTGGTCATAAAGCTGCTAAGTGCAGAACAAGAGGATTAGTCGTTGTAATTAGTACCCCTAGAGTAGTGATATGTTTTAGCCGTGGTGAGAAAGAATACTGTAACACCCCCTAATTTATACAACTCAATACAGCGGAAGACTAGTTGGTGTTACGGGATAGCACATTACTCACATCATAGTCAACGCATAAAAATCGCGTCGTTTATTAATAAAGCATTTCCATTCATAAATATCAAAGTTACATAGGTCCCAAGTCATTATATTTCATACAAAGTTTTACAAAGTATTTGAATAGAAAATATTGTTTAAGTGCGGGCCATGAATTCTTGTCGTCTTCTCGAGAATTACCTTCAAGTACCTGAGATAAAACATGTTAAAAGAAAAGGTCAGCGATAACGCCGAGTGAATTCATAGAGTTTAATAAATTCCATCAATATAATATCAGTATAAAAGTATTACTGAAAATCATTTTGTACAAATCGTTTTGATAGGCCATAAAATAGCCAAAGTCATTTTATACAAATCTTCATCAAAGTCATAATATAGGCGTTTGCCTTAAAATTCATTATACGAGCCAATGTCGTAAAAATCATCATACAATACGTCTTATGACGTTGTATGAAAACAAAAACCGTTATATGAATATGGTTATGAAAACCAAAACACGAACATAATATCAATAGTATGACCCTGTATTGCTAGTCAGGCAATACATCGTAATTCGGTGCGTCTATTAGTATTTCGGTAATTGGATTATTATAAGCCGCATGACATTGTTACCTTACTAAACCAACAACGGGTAGCTAACCCGATACTCAATTTGCCCATCTAAAGTAGCGTGTCGTCACAAAGGTCACGATATGGAAATCTTCTCATACATAAATTCGCTTACCAATCAATGTGCCACGACGGGGATCAACCGTCAAGGCGCGAACTGGGGTGATCGTCCCCAAATAGTACTATTATATGCATAAGCGTCTACCAACTCCCGGTAGTTCGCAATTCATGCTAATGGGACTTTTAGTGACATAACCTAACTTTAATGATCCATTTTATTTCATCTATCGGGTCCATTAATCATTTATCGGGTCATACAATCGGGTCATTCAATCATTCGGGTCCAAAATCAATAAACAAGAAATCGGGACAAATGGTGTCCTATTTTATAAAGACTAACATGTTATCTCCCTCGCGGGTTTATAGAACATTTATAAAAACTTTTAAAAGAGTGCGAGGCTATGAACTCACGTTGATATGGGAAGGCGGGTTATCGACAATTCGGACGTACGGTACGTGCTTCAATCACGGAAACCTAGACAAATAATACTCGTCTTAGACTCATGTCCAATGACTTTATAAAAATAACAATTATGTATACATATGATGATTTTATATATATGATGATCAAGTGGGTTTACATATTCTCATTTACTCATTTTTGTGTTATGTGTCGATAACTTTTATACTAGTTTTCTAGTTTTACCTATTTAGGTGTTTTAGGTCCAATAAGCCTATTATAACTTTATTAACTTGTATTAATCCATTTCATACTTATATTATCAGTATTTAAACTTTTAAGTTGGGCCCAAATGGGTTAAGTCCAATAAGTTCTTTTTATAAGGGTTTAACTTATTTAGTCCAATTATTAGTCCAATATGTTTACTTAGCTCGTTAATGTCCGTATGTCCTATAGTTCGGGTTTTATCGGTTTTTACTTGTTAATCATGTTTATATATCAGTATATAAGTTTTATAAAGTTTACGTTAGACGGGTCCAACCGTCTAAGTTTTATTTAACAAAAACGTTAATTTTACGGTAATAGCCGAAAAAGTCGTAAATATCATGTTTATAGTTTTTATAACTTATAAAACTTAACAAGTTACCATTTTTATAAAATGTCCACTTATTTAACCTTTAACATAGTTATATAAATAAAATTCATGAGTTAGTGGGTTTTAACTTTACATTTTATACAATATAAATTTTGAGTGCTTATATAATAGTATTATACTTTATTTTTCAAAAATCTGATTTTTATCTTCACTTTCACCAAAACTGCCATATCTTGAGTTCTATATGGAGATAGAAGCTCAAATTTTTTTCACATAAACTACATGGTATTTTCTACATTTAACTCTACTATAGCTACTGTTGAATCATCTTCTAAGTATTTTCTAAAAATCGTCCAAAACAGTAAACTCAGATTTATACCCTAAACTTGTTTTGATCATATCTCACTCATTACAATGATTCCATTGCATGGCCAATTCTCACATGTGTACAAGACCCATAGCTTACTGTAAATCCATTAATCTATGTCATTTTTATCAGTTCACCACTTGATTCTTTACTGTTTTATACAGCCAACAAATTTAACCAAGATTTTAACCTTGTTCTTTATAGTTTTCACCTTTTTAATCATGTTTATCAACAACAAATCCCCACATAACATTTTTAATCATCATTCATCATCATATACATATACATATGTAAAATAAATACAAGATTACATAATCAAAAATAACAAGAGGATGAGGAGGACAATCTTTATACCACCATGATGATGTAGGTTGTGATCAAAACATGGATTTTGATGGAGAAACTTGTGATGCACCAAGACCATCTTCAAGACCACCATTCTTCATAGACACCTTGTGGAAAATCAGCCTCAAGACACCAAGGAAACTCCTCCATGGATGTTATAATTACCACCATTCAAGAGAGCTTCAAAAGGGCTTCAACATGTATGTAAATAACAAGAGATTTCATGGTTAATTTTGATCAAGTGATGATGGTTTGTGGTGAAAAATGGGACGGCACATATGAGGTGAAGAGAGAAAATGTGTGTGGTATTGCATGTGTGGAATGATAGGATTTGTGTTAGCTAATGGTTTTGATGTGTAGTGGAAGCTTAAAGTATAAGCTAAGACAAGTGTAGGATTTATTTATGAGGTTTTGACACCTCATGGTGTAACTAGCTTATATGGCCGGTTTTGATGAGGGTGGGACAAGTGTCCCACTTGTCTCATCCCCATTTATTTACGGGTACTCCTCGATTCCAGTTTCCTCGATTTGCGTGCCCTCGGGTCGTTTTACGAAAAATGTTTTTATAAATTATGAATCAACGTCACAAAACGAATCCAATAAAAATTGTCTCATCAAAAACGGAGTTCGAAAACGTAAATACGTAATCCTAGGGTTTCCGGTTTAGTCGTAAAGGACGTTAGAATAAAATCGTAAGTCCTAATCTCTTCTCGTAAATTTGTGAGTTTATGAACCAACACAAATTTAAAACTCCAAAATAATATTCATGGACAAATTTATTTTCTGAAATGTCGGACTGCCACCAAAGACGGTGTATGTAAACGTAAGCACGTAACGTTGAATCCTCCGGTTTAGACGTAGTCGATGCTACTCCAAGACGTAAATCCAATTTTCTTCCCAAAAATAAGTGAGTTCATATTGTAACATTAAAATAATGTTTTCAAATAGATATTGAGAATAAAAATATCAACCATAAATTGACAGATTGTCACAGCATTTACCCCTAAACAGGATCTTTGTCCTCAAATATCATCTTACCTTACTACTCGCTTCTTATAGAGTTAAAGCCATGTGGGTATTTCCTCCACATTCGGTCTTTTCTCACAAGTGCAATCCATTATAATACGCGAGTTTCATCAAACATAACTACGGGAATAAGATCAGGCTAAATGTTGACTTACTTTCTCTATCCGTGATGTTCACGGGTTTCTGATGAATGCAACTTTTCGCCGATCTAAGCTCTACTAAGAATAATCAGAATTTCACTTGATAGATATTCCATCAAGTTCGATATACGAAACATAATTCACGCAATCTTTGAACTCCTAGGGTAGATCCAGCTTATATGCCTTTCAAACCAATCATTTATATCATCTCAATGGTCCCATACAACGGGGACTTATATCCCATGATTTGTCAGATCATGAATTCATTTTTTTCCAAGGTTAAAATTGTGGCATAACTTCGCTACCCCTTTGGCACTTCAAGATCTACATTTCACATAACCTCCTGCCCACTATCGGCAGTTAATAATCAAATCCTAATTTCAACAATCATTTCAGATCTCGCGGGTCGGGTATTTTGCAAGGATAGGTTCGCCATCATAGGAAAACTTAAAACTAAGAGACATGTCCAACTCACTATGGGTGTATGTCGGATGTCTCCATCTCAACTCTTGCTTACAAATGCTCTAAGATTTAGATCCTAACAAGATTAGATCTCGATCCTAATACGATAGTTATCAAGGATAATCTCTCCAAAGGAAAATGATTATACGGTCTATTACCCAAGGTCAATCATTCAAACATAAAACAACACTTATATTACTTTGTATCGTTACTTTACCTCGTCCCTTCGATTTGGGGTGGTACATAGTACTCTCACCAAGGTTCGTTCTCAATGATTTCTGAGCAAATCTCAGAAATTCGATGCGAAGCGAGGATCTTGATAAAGATGTTCGATACAGGCACACTATGGTTACATAAATCTTTTGCATTTATCATTAACGGGAATGATATTAGTAGGTTTGGTCAGTCTGTCGACGATGACCCAAATCGAATCTAATTCAGATGATGACCTTTGCAATAGCTAGACGTTTACTAATGTATGAGGCGATGTCTGCCTTCATAATTTGCCATCAGTACAACTTCTTCAGACAAAGATACTTTTAGTCAAAAATGACATACATATAATACTTATACTTACACGATTCCAATATAACTACATCTCATAATTCTTCATATTTAGACAATCACCATTGGTCTTTTATATATCTAACGCCATTGGCTTCTCAATTCTAATGGTTCACATTAGCCGCGAAACCTTTCACTATTTATATTATCCTTCTTACAAACATCGTTTATTTTTTTATTGCTCGACAATTTATTTTGCACCTTCATTATTAGGGAACATGTCCTGATTGGTTCTTTATCTTTTATACATAACGTGTCGGTATCTATATTCACCTCTCATGATGATATAATTATCATGTCCACAATTCACTCAGATATTCTTTCTATATTATGCGTCAGTAATTACGTTCACCTTTCTTCATATTTTCTAAGTTTCAGTTTCGTCTAATCTATCATTTTTTATCCGTTTTACTCAATCCGTCGTCTAAAGCGTCGATAATTATTACAATTAATTAAATAATAATTATTATAACTAATTAAATATTAAGTATTCAATTTTTATGAAATGTAAACGTAAAGACTTTAAATTTCTTAGTTCGACCAATTATATAAAATGTTCAAAATAAATTTGAGTTTAATTAACAAGATTTTCGTTGATTTATCAAAAATAATTAATAAGATTCGTAAATGTTCGAAAAACCTTTGTTTATACTTTGGTCAAAGTTTTCTTAGTTGAAAAGCAAAAAATTTCGTTTTAAGTTTTCAGGTCATGTTTTAAATGGTTTCCTCAATCCCTCTTAAGTTGTCTTGAGGTATACACAAACATTTACCCCTAAACAGAAGTTTAGTTAAATGTTTAGTCTATAAGGGAATAATCCCTTTAAAATCCTTTGTTAAAACATTTGTCAAAATATATTTGCACTTTCTTTCTAGTATAACTCAAGGTCTTAAATGACTTCTAAATTATTGAAGAGTCAATTTATATTCCATTATCTATTAATCACACTGTTAAATCATGTAAAGGATTAAGTCTTAAGTCATATGTTAAATATTCAAAGTACAGGTTTTCATTGTTCGACCAATTCAGGGCAATCTATAAATAATTATTAACTCATTCTTATTCTTATAAACAAACATATAGTCCTTAATGATCACGAGCATGAAGTTATCAATTTAAAGCCTACACACGTGATTCACCAAATTTATGAATACTACATGTGCATTGTCAATCCAAACGACATCACGTGAAACTCATAACGTTCATTACAAGTACCGGATGTAGTGATTGGAATAGATAATCCTTTTCGCAGATGCGAAGTTGATGATAACCATGTTGAGGATCAAAAACCTTGTAAATGATCGAACAAATCTTCAATTTCGAGTTATGGATATCGTTTTCGATTGTCAATTTACTCAGTTCACAGTAATCTATAAATATTAGGAATGATAACACCATAGCTCTTCAGGATGACAGGCTTGGTATAATAAAATCTTTCTCCGATAACTCTCTCAGTTGTACGGTAATTCCTTTAATTCAGATGATGCTGACGTAC
Source organism: Glebionis coronaria (assembly GCA_025667525.1). Taxonomy (NCBI): domain Eukaryota; kingdom Viridiplantae; phylum Streptophyta; class Magnoliopsida; order Asterales; family Asteraceae; genus Glebionis; species Glebionis coronaria. The sequence goes on along the minus strand of CM046875.1, from coordinate 602,736,639 downwards.
ACTGCACAAGCCACAGGTGCATCACCAAAAATATAATCAATACCAATTTCAACTTGCCTTAATGGCAAAAGTATAGGGAATTCATCAATAAACACTTACTAAGGTTTCAGATAACAGAAATATCTTTTAATAAATTCATATTAGGTTCTTTCTAGATTATAATATCTATGACCAATTCACAACCATTCATGGTATAATATTAAGTCTAAATACAGGATATCGTCATCCACCAAGAATTATTTATATCACTTTTGATAATCAACATCTTATCTTTTAGGGGATTCTACTCGAGTTCCCATCAATTAAGACAATGTCGTCGTGTCATAATCAATCAATCCATTCTACCAGCATTATCAACCTTTCAGTTTCATTGCCGTCGATAAGATGTGAACTTCTCAAAAGACTAATAATAATTCATAATCCTTCACAAATTCAGGGATATTAGGATACACAACTACTATTAAAAGAGTAAGGTCAACGCATAATCTATGCGAGAGAATTTGAAATCAGATACAGACGAAAACATTTAACGAATATGAACATATCCCATGTTTTCATAATTTGAGTACACATTTGAAAGCTCCTCGGATCGTTACCCAGGTCATTAAAATGAAATCAAATCATAAGAAATGATAAGAACGTCAATACATCCAGTCGGGTATCAACACTCGGTAATCGTATACTTTTCCTAAGAATCTCACTACGGGAGAATTGGACAAGAAAGAATTGTCAATTAAGACAAATTCCACAGATGAGTAAATTCAACTCAAGAGAATAGATGCTACAGGCACATATGTAGGTGTCCCTAACATTATGTCCCTATTTTTCACTTCTTGCAGATCTCATAAAATTTAATCTCTCACAATCTTCATAGAAAATGTAGTGTTTATTCATTAGTTTTATGGTGACTACTAATCAGTCTTGCATGGTCCATTCCAAATTGTATGTAGGCGCGCAATTTCAAGATTAACGATGCAATACTCAGTTCGTCAAAATTTTATCATCATGTTTATAATAAAAATATTTTCATGCTTAATTCTTAAATAAGAATCAAGAATAAATTTACAAAGATTTTCTTTGTTATGGAAATAATTAAGTTTTTCCAAGGTACTTTATAAACAACCTCGCTTCGATATCAATCACTTATAAATCTTACTTTGAATAATCCTTATTGTGATGAAAATTTAAATTTTCTCAAAGGATACCGTTTTATCTTTATAAAAACAATGTGTGATCTGCAAAAGAGTGATGAAGAGTTGTTCACCAAGAACTAACTACAATATGATAGGAAATGAGCTTTAGCCAAATAATCATGAGGTTCCCGATCTCGATGGCACTCAAAAAGAATAATCTACAACGTAACTCAAATCGAGATGAGTACTTGTTCAATGGTTGCATCACTAATGCGAACATTAGGATGAAGTAATAAAGGATAGATAACATCGATACATGTAGAATTTAGCAATCAAAGGTAGTCTTTTCATTAATCACAAACAAGTCAAATTGTACCGTAACACATTACATGTCACTATGTCATACAATTCTCAGAACTCATCCTACCAACTGATGTCTCAGTTAAGTTAGGGATTTTTAAAAGATACCACAATGAATACTAATCTACAAGAGTCATTAGGTGTTCCACATGTCCCAAAAGATCCATCGGTCTCAATTCAGAAGAAGATTTCTTCAATTTATTTGTTGGACACTGGGCATCCTCGTTAGTGGACAATGGCCTAGGAACAACCCTTAACACGAACCTACAATCATTTAAAACCTTATAATTCAATCACAAAACTTAACGATTTCCTCTTAACAATTTATTATTCCATATGGGTTAAATTTTACTTTATTCAAATTTCAATCACTTTTATGCTCAATTCGATATCCTACTTCATTCTCCAATACTTTCAATCTTTATTCTTAGGCCTTAAAAGGGCAATATAAGCTCATTATGAATAACACTTAATTCCAATCCTATATCTCTTACAACAACAATTATCAAATGAGTCACTAGTACGAAATGACTTGATCATTCAACTAGACTTCTCGGAAAGGTATTAGTGGCATGAGGCTTTTGGGTAATGGTTCCAATGACAGCCTCAAGTGCAACATTCACCCTTTCGATTTCAATTTAAGAATTGGATGACAACGAATCAGATGACATCTTTCCAGGTGATAACGTTTTGTCAAACTCCACTCTATAAGGAAAGATCGTCATGACATCGATATCAGATTTAATCTTGCCAATTCTTCTTCAATATCACCATCAACTAATATCTACATTTCTACGAATATCAACCATTTGTTGGGATCATAAAATCCACAACTTGGTTTAGATCTAGGATAGCTAGAATTCCTACGAGAATAGCTTAGATTAATTTACTAGGGGATTTAGGGTACATTGTGACAATCTACGTCGTATAAATACCTCGTATAAATATAAAAATAATCATCAAACAATCATGTAATAAAATTACATCATATATATATATATATATATATATATATATATATATATATATATATATATATATATATATATATATATATATATATATATATATATATATATATATATATATATATATATATAATCCAAGTTATATATATATTAAAATAACACTTCTCAGTCTGGTCTTGTCGGTAACTCGGGAATTCTTCCGCACCGTTATAGTCAAAAGATTTTTAGACATTTTTAGAAAAATGTTTATAGTTAAAAGATTTTGAAATGTTTTGTTCAAAACCTTGGTTTTAAAAAAATCTTTCGTTCTCTATAACGAGAGCTCTGGTACCAAACTGTAACACCCCCAAATTTATACAAATCAATACAGCGGAAGACTAGTTGGTGTTACGGGATAGCACATTACTCACATCATAGACAACGCTTAAAAATCGCGTCGTTTATTAATAAAGCATTTCCATTCATAAATATCGAAGTTACATAGGTCCCAAGTCATTATTTTTCATACAAAGTTTTACAAAGTATTTGAATGGAAAATATTATTTAAGTGCGGGCCATGAATTCTTGTTGTCTTCCCGAGAATTACCTTCAAGTACCTGAGATAAAACATGTTAAAAGAAAAGGTCAGCGATAACGCCGAGTGAATTCATAGAGTTTAATAAATTCCATCAATATAATATCAGTATAAAAGTATTACTGAAAATCATTTTGTACAAATCGTTTTGATAGGCCATAAAATAGCCAAAGTCATTTTATACAAATCTTCATCAAAATCATAATATAGGCGTTTGCCTTAAAAATCATTATACGAGCCAATGTCGTAAAAATCATCATACAATACGTCTTATGACGTTGTATGAAAACAAAAACCGTTATATGAATATGGTTATGAAAACCAAAACACGAACATAATATCAATAGTATGACCCTGTATTGCTAGTCAGGCAATACATCGTAATTCGGTGCGTCTATTAGTATTTCGGTAATTGGATTATTATAAGCCGCATGACATTGTTACCTTACTAAACCAACAACGGGTAGCTAACCCGATACTCAATTTGCCCATCTAAAGTAGCGTGTCGTCACAAAGGTCACGCTATGGAAATCTTCTCATACATAAATCCGCTTACCAATCAATGTGGCACGACGGAGATCAACCGTCAAGGCGCGAACTGGGGTGATCGTCCCCAAATAGTACTATTATATGCATAAGCGTCTACCAACTCCCGGTAGTTCACAATTCATGCTAATGGGACTTTTAGTGACATAACCTAACTTTAATAATCCATTTTATTTCATCTATCGGGTCCATTAATCATTTATCGGGTCATACAATCGGGTCATTCAATCATTCGGGTCCAAAATCAATAAACAAGCAATCGGGACAAATGGTGTCCTATTTTATAAAGACTAACATGTTATCTCCCTCGCGGGTTTATAGAACATTTATAAAAACTTTTAAAAGAGTGCGAGGCTATGAACTCACGTTGATATGGGAAGGCGGGTTATCGGTAATTCGGACGTACGGTACGTGCTTCAATCACGGAAACCTAGACAAATAATACTCGTCTTAGACTCATGTCCAATGACTTTATAAAAATAACAATTATGTATACATATGATGATTTTATATATATGATGATCAAGTGGGTTTACATATTCTCATTTACTTATTTTTGTGTTATGTGTCGATAACTTTTATACTAGTTTTCCAGTTTTACCTATTTAGGTGTTTTAGGTCCAATAAGCCTATTATAAGTTTATTAACTTGTATTAATCCATTTCACACTTATATTATCAGTATTTAAACTTTTAAGTTGGGCCCAAATGGGTTAAGTCCAATAAGTTCTTTTTATAAGGGTTTAACTTATTTAGTCCAATTATTAGTCCAATATGTTTACTTAGCTCGTTAATGTCCGTATGTCCTATAGTTCGGGTTTTATCAGTTTTTACTTGTAATAAATGTTTATATATCAGTATATAAGTTTTATAAATTTTACATTAGACGGGTCCAACCGTCTAAGTTTTATTTAACAAAAACGTTAATTTTACGGTAATATCCGAAAAAGTCGTAAATATCATGTTTATAGTTTTTATAACTTATAAAACTTAACAAGTTACCATTTTTATAAAATGTCCACTTATTTAACCTTTAACATATTTATATAAATAAAATTCATGAGTTAGTGGGTTTTAACTTTACATTTTATACAATATAAATTTTGAGTGCTTATATAATAGTATTATACTTTATTTTTCAAAAATCTGATTTTTATCTTCACTTTCACCAAAACTGCCATATCTTGAGTTCTATATGGAGATAGAAGCTCAAATTTTTATCACATAAACTACATGATATTTTCTACATTTAACTCTTCTATAGCTACTGTTGAATCATCTTCTAAGTATTTTCTAAAAATCGTCCAAAACAGTAAACTCAGATTTATACCCTAAACTTGTTTTGATCATATCTCACTCATTACAATGATTCCATTGCATGGCCAACTCTCACATGTGTACAAGACCCATAGCTTACTGTAAGTCCATTAATCTATGTCATTTTTATCAGTTCACCACTTGATTCTTTACTGTTTTATACAGCCAACAAATTTAACCAAGATTTTAACCTTGTTCTTTATAGTTTTCACCTTTTTAATCATGTTTATCAACAACAAATCCCCACATAACATTTTTAATCATCATTCATCATCATATACATATACATAAGTAAAATAAATACAAGATTACATAATCAAAAATAACAAGAGGATGAGGAGGACAATCTTTATACCACCATGATGATGTAGGTTGTGATCAAAACATGGATTTTGATGGAGAAACTTGTGATGCACCAAGACCATCTTCAAGACCACCATTCTTCATAGACACCTTGTGGAAAATCAGCCTCAAGACACCAAGGAAACTCCTCCATGGATGTTATAATTACCACCATTCAAGAGAGCTTCAAAAGGGCTTCAACATGTATGTAAATAACAAGAGATTTCATGGTTAATTTTGATCAAGTGATGGTGGTTTGTGGTGAAAAATGGGACGGCACATATGAGGTGAAGAGAGAAAATGTGTGTGGTATTGCATGTGTGGAATGATAGGATTTGTGTTAGCTAATGGTTTTGATGTGTAGTGGAAGCTTAAAGTATAAGCTAAGACAAGTGTAGGATTTATTTATGAGGTTTTGACACCTCATGGTGTAACTAGCTCATATGGCCGGTTTTGATGGGGTGGGACAAGTGTCCCACTTGTCTCATCCCCATTTATTTATGGGTACTCCTCGATTCCGGTTTCCTCGATTTGCGTGCCCTCGGGTCGTTTTACGAAAAATGTTTTTATAAATTATGAATCAACGTCACAAAACGAATCCAATAAAAATTGTCTCATCAAAAACGGAGTTCAAAAACGTAAATACGTAATCCTAGGGTTTCTGGTTTAGTCGTAAAGGACGTTAGAATAAAATCGTAAGTCCTAATCTCTTCTCGTAAATTTGTGAGTTTATGAACCAACACAAATTAAAAACTCCAAAATAATATTCATGGACAAATTTATTTTCTGAAATGTCGGACTGCCACCAAAGACGGTGTATGTAAACGTAAGCACGTAACGTTGAATCCTCCGGTTTAGACGTAGTCAATGCTACTCCAAGACGTAAATCCAAATTTCTTCCCAAAAATAAGTTAGTTCATATTGTAACATTAAAATAATGTTTTCAAATAGATATTGAGAATAAAAATATCAACCATAAATTGACAGATTGTCACAAATACAAACAAAGGAATTGTCCAAAGAAAGGAAATTGACAAGATAGGAATGCTGCCGCTCTAGTTTACGTTTGAATGATGCTGACAAACATTAAGGTTTGGATGTTGTAAATGGTATATTCTTACTTGAGATTCTTTATATCAGTATGTTGTTTGATTTCAGATCGGGTAGAAACTGTAGAACTGTAAAGATTCAGTTGTTTTATCAATGGAGAGTCAATAAGATTGACAATTAACCATGATGTGGAGTTAACCGATAGAAAGGTTGCTAGTGTTAGTTTTACATTCAGAGTGTGTTCCTTGAATTTAGGAAAGTAGGTGTTTAGTGTCGACTTGATGCTCAAAGAGTTGGAATCTTTGGATGTTGATTATTGGTATGAATTGGTTAGTGGTGCGAAGTGCTGATGGTTGAGATTGGAATAATCTTCACTATAAATTGGTAGCTGTTGGTTTAGATTTTGCTGCAAAAGGTGAGTGTTGACTATGAGAGGTGATGAGTGAAATTTTCCGTTTGAGAAGTATCTTGTTCGAAAACAAGGAAGTATGTGGAAGAGGAATGTGATGTGTTCCTGACTCAAGTAATTAGTGATAGAGTGGTTGAGGAGAAGTTGAGAGATCTGATAATGACACGAGAGTATTCTGAAGTTTTCCTGAAGTTTTTGCAGAGTTACTGCCGCCTTATGAAATGGAGTTCGTGTCGATTGAGTATTGTGAGCGATAGGTGTAGTGCTTCTGCGTTTCGTTGTGTAGTGCTTCTGTGATTTTTCTTGAGTAGTAATTGTATGCCTTATCATTGGCACTGTCAGAGTGGAATGAGTTATTCGGTCAACTGCGAGAAGTGATGGATAAAGGATGTATTAGATTAAGTTTTGTTACAGTGATGATCGTTTGTGTTTTTTGTCAAAGAAGGATGGATTGTTTCGGATGTGTAATGATTATCGAGAGCTTAACAATTGACTACCAAGAATCGGTATCCATTACCGAGGATTGATGATTCGTTTGATCCATACAACTTGTCTGGATCCAGTGTGTACTCAAAGATCGCTTTAAGTCCTGGTTATCATTAACTGAGAGTTAGGAAGGAAGATGTTCCTATAGTTGTTTTTCGTACTTGATGTAGGTACTTTAAGTAGCACGTGATGTTTTCGGAATGGACGAACGCGTCTGCCGTATTAATGGACTGGGTGAATCTTGTGTGTAAGATGTGTTAGAATGAGTTAGTCATTATATCTATTGAAGATATTTTATATTATTCCAAGAGGAAAGGAGGAACATAAGTAGCCTATGAGGATAAATTTTTGGGATGGATGGAAAAAGAGAAACTGTATGTAAAGTTTCCTATGTGTGAATGTTGGTTGAAATATTTGCGTTTTCTAAGGAAATTGATTGAAAACAAAGGTATTCGTGAAGATGTTGCCAAGATTGAAACGATTAAGGATTGGTCGGTGCCAACGACGCCGACGGAAATCTGTCAATTCCTTAGTTTAAGTTGGGAATAATCGGAGGTTTATCGAAAGGTTTTCACTTATTGTTAAACCATTGATTAAGCTGACTAAGAAGAATTGGATGTGTGAGTCCCACTTATACATCTAAATTGTAAGTTTCGAGATCTGATCCTTATCAGATGAGGAAGCTGTATACTGAACACTGAAGGGTAAGTTGTGTTCTGCACCGATGTTGTCATTGTTAAAAGGATCTGAAGTATTTATAGTTTGTAGTTTGTTGTGATGCGTCTCATAAGGGTTATGTAGTTGTGGTGTTTGTTTTGAGATGGTAGAAATATTACTTGTATGGAATCAAGTGTGTAGTGATAAATGATCATAGAAGTTGCTCCATAATTAATTTCTTGGGATGACAAAGGAAATGAGTAGAGGATTACCTGTTGTATATTTCGAGTATTTAAGTATGTTGATGATTATGACTGTGAGTGATTATGACTACGAGATTCACTACCATCCAGAAAAGGCGAATGTGGTAGCTAATGCACTTATCAGGGATAAAAAGGGGAAATTTTTTAAGATATGAGTTTTTGTGATAACAAAAAGTGTGGACTTGATAGAAAGGATATTGAAATTTTAAGTTAGTGGTCTGAATTGAGAAGGATGTCAAGGTAATTGGTTTCAACATTTTGTCAAACTTATGGAAAGGATTTTGTTGTGAAGTCAAGTGAAACATGGTATGTTGAGCACTCCTAACATATCTGAGTTGAGAGAGTGAGACTTAGTGATGAAGGAATCTCACAAGTCAAGTAATCGATACGATTTGGTTTGGATAAAGATGAAAGTTGAGTTGAGTACTGTGTGTTATACCGAGACTGATGGACAGAGTGAAAGGATGATTCGAACATCGAACGGTATACTTATCGTGTGTGATTGACTTAGAAACCGTTGAAATTTTTATATGACGCTGATTATCATGCTAGTAGTGAGGCTGTACTACTGATGGTACATAAAGAACTTCAATTTGTGAGAGTGAAAGATTGTGAGTTATGGACGTAAGATTAGGTTTTCGGTGTATTGCAGAAATGTAGGTGGAATTGAGTGATTGAACTAGAAAGTGATATGGTAATATTGATAAGATTGTATGGGTTAAGAACCGTTTATTAGTAACAAGGAGTTGTCAGAAGAGTTATGTTGGCAGTCGAAGGAAATCGATGGAGTTTGAAATTGGGAAACGTGGTTATGCATAAGGTGTCGTTATGAAGAGTAAAATTTCTTTTGAGAACAACAAGGAAAGAATTCAACTTGAAGATAAGTTGCTTTTCATAGAAAGAACTTTGAAGAGTTCTTATGAGATCGAAACATAGTAAGAATTATATTTTGAAGATACAAGAATTCTGGGAATGGATTTAAATTGTGAAGGAAGCATGAGGATTTCTTTAAGGAAAAGAATTCTCTTTTGTTCTGGAGGTATGGAATGTGAATATAAGAGGGGCCGAGTGCCGGGACGTCGCTCTCTTTTAGGAGGGTAGGATGTGACAACCCAAACCCGAGGTCATTTATTTAATATTATATAATATTATTTTTAAGAATGATTTTGAAATATTTGATGAGTTAAATGGAATGACGATTGATGGTTTTTATTTAAAACCGACGTTGGAGGTTTTATTTATATCTTTTTACTAATAGCGAGGATTATTAGTGACCACAATCTCGACGGATGCCCGAGATTTTATGTTTTATTATTTGTTGTCTCGATGTTTATATTTTTGACGTTTTTATTTTAAGTTCGTATTAAGTCGAATCGGGATCATATTATTATCATATTTTGAGTGCGATTTAACTTTTGAAAAGTATTTTTACGAAACCCGAGCCTCGTAAATATTTTCAAAATTGACAATTTACAATTTCCACCCTTACAACTATTTAATTGCATTTTGGACCAAAACTATCACAAATTGGCAAAAACTAACCCTCCACCAGCACTATATAAGATTTTTCCACTAACCATTTTTAATATAAAATTCATTTTATATAAAAACACAATCTCTCGCTCTTTGTTCTTCTTTTTGCCGTCCATAACACCAAACAAAAACCCATTTGATCATTGATTTCTACTTTGAATCAATGAAAACTAATTCATATCCCACTCTTATAATTTGATGAGGATCATTTTGATGTAATTTTTGTACACATGTAACAACTTTTCAAATTTTGATGAAGAACAAGGTTGTTTGATCTATTTCTATGCTTGTATATGGTGTTAATATTATTATATTTAAAATTTTGAGTGCTTGCATGTATGGATTTATGAATGGGTAAAATTTTGTATGATCATCCAAGGGTGGAATTGAGTGATTGAACTAGAAAGTGATATGGTAATATTGATAAGATTGTATGGGTTAAGAACCGTTTATTAGTAACAAGGAGTTGTCAGAAGAGTTATGTTGGCAGTCGAAGGAAATCGATGGAGTTTGAAATTGGGAAACGTGGTTATGCATAAGGTGTCGTTATGAAGAGTAAAATTTCTTTTGAGAACAACAAGGAAAGAATTCAACTTGAAGATAAGTTGCTTTTCATAGAAAGAACTTTGAAGAGTTCTTATGAGATCGAAACATAGTAAGAATTATATTTTGAAGATACAAGAATTCTGGGAATGGATTTAAATTGTGAAGGAAGCATGAGGATTTCTTTAAGGAAAAGAATTCTCTTTTGTTCTGGAGGTATGGAATGTGAATATAAGAGGGGCCGAGTGCCGGGACGTCGCTCTCTTTTAGGAGGGTAGGATGTGACAACCCAAACCCGAGGTCATTTATTTAATATTATATAATATTATTTTTAAGAATGATTTTGAAATATTTGATGAGTTAAATGGAATGACGATTGATGGTTTTTATTTAAAACCGACGTTGGAGGTTTTATTTATATCTTTTTACTAATAGCGAGGATTATTAGTGACCACAATCTCGACGGATGCCCGAGATTTTATGTTTTATTATTTGTTGTCTCGATGTTTATATTTTTGACGTTTTTATTTTAAGTTCGTATTAAGTCGAATCGGGATCATATTATTATCATATTTTGAGTGCGATTTAACTTTTGAAAAGTATTTTTACGAAACCCGAGCCTCGTAAATATTTTCAAAATTGACAATTTACAATTTCCACCCTTACAACTATTTAATTGCATTTTGGACCAAAACTATCACAAATTGGCAAAAACTAACCCTCCACCAGCACTATATAAGATTTTTCCACTAACCATTTTTAATATAAAATTCATTTTATATAAAAACACAATCTCTCGCTCTTTGTTCTTCTTTTTGCCGTCCATAACACCAAACAAAAACCCATTTGATCATTGATTTCTACTTTGAATCAATGAAAACTAATTCATATCCCACTCTTATAATTTGATGAGGATCATTTTGATGTAATTTTTGTACACATGCAACAACTTTTCAAATTTTGATGAAGAACAAGGTTGTTTGATCTATTTCTATGCTTGTATATGGTGTTAATATTATTATATTTAAAATTTTGAGTGCTTGCATGTATGGATTTATGAATGGGTAAAATTTTGTATGATCATCCAAGGGTGATATGGGTTAGATGAATTGTTTAAAATGATATTATGGTGATATTAGGCATATGGGATTGATTAAAATTGGTTGAAAAATTTATTTAGTATGGTTTTTAAAAAGGTAATTTAGGGCAGTAGGTTCAAGGCCAATTTTGGCAACCTTACTGTTTGAAAATGAACAAACTAATTAGATGAGGTTGTAGATAATTTTTTAGCTTCGATTTGATATAAGATAGAGCTTCTACCTCCAAACGAGCGCGAAGTTATGATGTTTTGATTATTCGTGTACCGGGAGACGAGTATCGACACAATCCGAAGTTGTTGTTGATATTTGGATCGAATCTCGGGGACTATAGAATGAGTTGTAAAAATGGTCAAGGACTGATGTTTGGTTCTGAACTTAGGGTTGTGAGTCTATTTTCAAACCCAAGTGTCGGATTTGTAAACGGGATTGTTTAGAATGGTCAAAATGGTTGTATGAGTCGGTGACGTAAAACAGTCCGGTTTTTGTAGTTTAAAGATGTCGGGCAGGGAACTTTTATAGTAAAATCTTTAAATGGGCTTTTAACAGGTCTTTCTATATATAGTAAGTGAGGTCTCTGATTAGTATCATAAATATTTGATGTGTTTAAGTGGGGTAAACGAGCTCGTACATTTGGTATATACCGGCAGATTTTTATTGAAAGGATTAACTACTAAAGTATGCATATAGAATGAAGTAATAGGTCACTTGTATTGTTTTCATTTTGGGTCGAGTGTGATTTTATGATTTTGAGTTTGATGTTAGTAAGTATGGATTTTATTCGAGTTTATTATTGATGAACGCGCCTTATTTGATAGGTTGCGGTTTTTGTGTTTATCGGGCATCAACTATCGTCGAAGATCGTCTTGCTACTACTATTACTCCAGGTGAGTCTATAGCCTCGCTTTTGTAATTGTTTTGAATGATTTTAAAACCCGCGAGGGGGATACATGCTATTTGAAAGTAAAATGAACACAAGTTATGATTGATTGTTTGGACCCGAATATTGTCTTTGTTGCCTTTGTTGTTTTGAATTGTATAAGTACCTAAGCTGCAAAAGTCCCTAAATTCATGAGCCGTTAACTATCTTCTGACTTGATGTTGTGAGTTGGGAATAGCCGCTTATTCTAATAATAGTACTATTGGGTTGACGACCCTATCTGAGACCAGGGCTTTACGCTGAGTAACCCGATGGGAAGGATAATTTTACGTGAATAAGAATGTGGTATACTTGCAACTGATACCCTAGTAGGGGCACTGGAATTCATCTAGTCATGTCGGCTTTAGGCGTGGGTAAATAAGTTAAGGGGTCGGTGTCATGAGCTTAATACAATTCAATAGCTATTGCTATATACCATAATGCCTGACCAATAGATTGTATGCGCACAATTCTATTAAATGATCTTGATTGATTTTTCTATTGTGTTCAAATGTTGATTTGGAAAACCTATAGACTCGCTCAACCATTGTGTTGATGATTTTAAGCATGTATTTCAGGTATTGAAGATAATGAATTGCGGAGCTTGTTGGAGAAGTATTGTGGATTGCTTTTGTGGTGATTGGTCTAAAACATAATTTCTTTCCCTTTTTGTCATAAAAATAATTGTACGGTCATGTACTTTGGTAAATTGTTGGTGGATTTGATTAAATCTTTGGGTGACCTAAATGTGACTCTGATATTTCTAAAATTGTTTTACTTGGGATCGAAAGTTTTAGACATTGATTAGAATTATACCCTCTTATATTTCAAATGTATCCTTTTGAGTTTGTTTAAAATGTCTTGTATAACGATGGTTGTATTTAGCACCCAAATGTGTATTTCCGCTGCGCATTGTAATTTGGCGGTGTTAAACTACAACTTTCATCATCATCACTATCTTGATCTGTAGATTTTGCCTTTTTCTTAGCTTCTTGCTTATTTCTGGTTGATCTCTTCCTTTTAATACCTTTGGAGGTTCCTTTAATCTCAATGGATTCCTCCTCCAAATTAGTATGTACCTCTTCTTCAAGTACTGTTGACTGTGTATGTACTGCTTGTACATTTTCAGTCTCTTCAACACTTTGAGTTGCATTTCCCTCATCCATCCCTTGATCAATATTTGCTTCTTTTGAAAATTCCTTCACCCTTTTCTTCTTTCTAGCATATGTAGTCTTGATAGGTGGAGATGCTTCTTTCTGTCCAGCAGTACTTGCATCAAGTTTGGGGGTACTTCCAAATTGTCTTTGTTGTTATAGATGTTTCTTGACATCTTCAATGTCGTTTTTGTATTTTTCAGATCCCATCTCAACAAAATTTAGTTTGCTCCTCTTGTGTTGCTCATACAAAGTCTTTATTTCATCAAAAGACTTTCTGACTAGTTGAGCATGGGTGAATTGCTTAACTTTTTTGAGATAAGACATCATCGGATTCCTTATTTGCATAGTAGTTGGAGGCTTAACTCTTTCTCTTCTTCTTTTTTCTGTAAAGAATCTTTGCTGCTCCCTTACCAAATCATTAATAAACTTATCTTTTTCTTCCTCATCATAAGCATCTCTTTCTTTAGTTATTAGGGATTCTGCAAGAAGTTCACTTTCCTTTAGTTTAGCCTGAATCCTATCATACTCTGCTATGTTCCATTCTTGCTGCACTCTTTGAGCTTCAAGCAATTCTTGCTTGGCTGCAAGTTCTTCTTGTATCTCCTCTTCACGCATTTGTGCTTGCAATCTAAGAGCTACCTCTTCATCATGCTCTAATTGATGAAACTTGTTCATGACTTTGCTTATATCATCATCTGAATCACTTTCATCTTTAGACTCAGATGGTAATTTCTTTTTGCCCTTATCCTTTGGATTTATCTTAGGTAATTTCTTCAATAATCTTGAAGATCTTCTTTCTTTATCTTCATTGGATTGTCGTTGAATGATAATACCTTTTGTAGTGGACTGTAAAGTTTGGACTTTCTTACCTTTATCGTTATCTTTAATGGCAAGATTTTCTTATTGTGTCTTCATCTCTTCTTCTACTAGCCTTGCTTTCTCAACTGAGATCTTCTCTTTGAGATCAAGCAGTACTTGTGCTAATGTCTCATCTTCTCCAAATGATGGAGTTTGGTTTTCTTTAGAAGATGGTAGTGAAGCTTTTTCACTAGAGGTACTTGCAGTTGGTTGAGCAGTACTTAGTTCTTTAGCAGTATTTACTTCACCAGTTATAGACACACTTCTTTCTTCTATCACCTAAGTATCTCCAAATACTTTTTCTCCTTTGGAAGCTGTCTTCTCAATATCTAACTCCTCAGTTTTGTCTGATTCAACATTTATCCTTGATCTTGACAGTACTTGGAAAGACTGTTTCTCATGTAACCAAAATTGTCTTTTTGGTGGAGTTATAGACACAGGAAACTTAACAATTATTTCCTCTAGCTTCTCATAAAAACTACTCCAATTTGCTTATAGTTTTCGTGATTAATATTGTGGCTGAGTTACCACCATGTATTCATCAGGAGATGGTTGTGGTTCCTAATGAGAAGATGGTTGTGGTTCTTTATGTTGAACCTCCATATCTGTATGCTCCAAACTTGCATTATCCACATAATTCTCTATGCCATTATCAACCTCAAGATTCTCAATGCCATCATCAACTTCAAAATTGATGTCATTGCCAGAGATCCTTGTATGAATATCTGAAGAAGGTCCTTGTTCTTCATTATTCCTCCCCTGTTTGGTTGCATTTAGGTGCTTCTTCTTGAAGTTTCTGATCTTTTGCTTATTAAGAGTAGACTTCTGAATTACCCTGTGATGCCTCATCCAAGGAGTGACTTTATTATTTAGTTTTATCAAATTGACTTCCAATTCAGCAATTCTTTTCTCTTGAGCAAGCTTCTCTTTTTGCAAAACCTGTACCTGTTTGGACAAGCTTGTGCACGAAGCAGTTATATTTGCAACATCCACCACCTCTGTTGTTGTTGTCTGTGGAGAACCACTAGCAGCAATTGAAGCAGCAGGTGTGTGGATCATCTTATCATAATTTGGGTGATTACCATCATGATGAGAAGAAGATTGTGAATCTTCAAATAGTTGGGAGCTCTGGTGAGAAGGATTTTGCTGAGAAGCACTAGCTGAGCTAGGTTCATCACCTTCTTGATTAGCTAGTTGGGCTAACATACTAGCAGATAATGGTGTTACTGTCCCTAGAAAAGAGCTACCATTATTTATCAAGAAAGAAAAGGTTCTCTTAGTTAAAGAGGGGACATCCCAAGTATTTGTTAATTCTAGTAGGTTTGGGATTTGGTCATTAACTAAAGCTTGAATGAACCTTTGATACATTAAAACCTTTTTAGACCCTTGCAAATTCCTGGTCATGCCTTCAAAAATTAATCTTGAAAAGTTAAAAACTCTATTATTTGCTAGACAAATACCAGCTGATGCTAAAGCAGCAGGAATTTGATCAAAATATGTACTTTTTGAGCTTAAACAGTGAATTATAGCATGAAAAAGTAATTTCTATTGTTGTGAAAATAAACCTTTAAAGAAAGTAAGACTTTCCCTACCACCTTCATAACCCATGGCTGCAAGGCCATCATGTATCTTAGTGTTAGTCAACATACTAGTTCCATTTGCATCATCAAGTCTTAAACTAGCCCTAAGCAGTACTTCGGTCACATAAATATTTCTATTATTAACCCTAGCTCTTATGCAAGGTTGGTTATGATGAGTACCTAAGACAACAGTATTCCAGAATTGTGTAAGAATAGGAATAGAGACAACAAGACTTACAGTAAGTGCAAAACGTACATGACTTCGAGATACAAAGTCAAGTATCTTATGAAAACCAAGAGAATCATCATTCTGAGTAAGATTAGCAACCTGGTTGTGCTTAAAGATCACTTGTAGAGCAACCATTAGTATTTTTGATGATCGAAAATTAGAGAGAAGGTTATAGAATCGAGGTATAAAAATAAAAGATTAGGTGAATCGATTGTATAATTGGGATTAGTATTTATATGAATAACAAACCCAAGCGCGAAGAAACCGCCAGATTTACAAAAGAGACCCTCAACGGTACAACATTTATGTAGCGGTACATGGAACATACACGGTACTTTAGATTTGCCTAGCGGTACTTAGTTCCAAAACGGTACCTCAAAAATTACACCGGTTCATGCATTCCACGATCAATGTAACCTCTTTTATCTTAATCTACTAACCTACAATCACATCAAAAACACAAACCAACACTATACAATAATAATTAGCATAAAAATTGTACAGTTGTTACCTCCCCTTAACATATGCAGCAGTTATTGGTTGAGCATACCAATATGTGTTAATAAGAACTCAAATATCTTTTTATCAAGTGCCTTGGTTAACAAAACAGCTACATTTTTATCGGTATGGATCTTCAAAACCTGAATAAGCTTTTTGTCATAAGCATCTCTTATAAAGTGATGTCTTATTTAAATATTCTTGGTTTTGGAGTGAAAGACTGGGTTCTTGACAATGCAAATAGTACTTTCATTATCAATGTAGATCTTGGTGTTCATGAAGTTGAAACCGTAGTCTAACAACTGATTTTGGATCCAAAGTACTTGTCCACATCAATGAGCAGCAACTACATATTCAGCTTCAGTTGTAGAATTAGCAACAATAGTTTGCTTCTTACATTGCCGTGGTATGAGTCTTCTGCCTAGGAATTGACAACCTCCTGTTGTGGATTTCCTATCATGATTAGATCCAGCATAATCACTATCTGAGTAAGCTTCCAAATCAAATGTAGAATCTCTAGGAAACCATAATCCTAAGTTAGGCTGACTTTTAAGATACATATAAATCCTTTTCACTACATGTAGATGTGACACCTATGGATTGACTTGAAATCTTGAAGAGGCACACACATAAAACCTAATATCTGGTCTTGAAGCAGTAAGATACATCAATGAACCAATCATTGATCTATATAAGTGCATATCAACATTTTCACCATGTTCATCTTTTGACAAAGACTTCTTAGCTTCAAAAGGTGTACTTGTACTCCTTGTATCCATACTTGAAAACTTCTTTAAGACTTCAGCAACATATTTATCTTGGATGATAAATATTCCATCCTTCCTTTGTTTGACTTGTAGTCCTAAAAAGAAGGTAAGTTCTCCCATAGAACTAATCTGAAATCTTCCTTTTATTAAATCTTCAAACTCCTCACATCATGATTTCTTTGTTGAACCAAAAATTATGTCATCAACGTAGACATGAACTAAGATAATATCCTTAGCATTCTTTTGATGAAAAGAGTTTTGTCAATGGTCCCTCTCCTATACCCATGTTCCAAGAGAAAATTGGATAAAGTTTCATACCAAGCCCTTGGAGCTTGATGTAGACCATAAAGAGCTTTAATAACTTTTTAGACTCTGTTGGGGAACTTAGGATCTACAAAACCTGGAGGTTGTGAAACATATACCTCCTCAAAAATAGTACCATAAGGAAAGGTACTTTTTACATCCATTTGATATATTATAAAACCAATATATGATGCAAAGGCCAAAAAAAAACCTAATGGCTTCTATCCTTGCCACTAGTGCAAAAACCTCATCATAGTCTATCCCTTCTTCCTGTCTATAGCCTTGAGCAACAAGCCTAGCCTTGTTCCTTACAACAACACCTCTATCATCCTTTTTATTCCTGAAAACCCACCTAGTACCAATAACTCTTTTTCTATAAGGAAGATCCACAAGAATCCAAACCTTTTGTTGTTCAAATTGCATTAATTCTTCTTACATGGCATCTACCCAACTTTCTTGATCAAGAGCTTGAGAAATATTCTTAGGCTCTACTTGTGATAAGAAACAACCAAACAAACAATGCTGAGTATCCTTATGATTAGTTCTCTACTGTTGTTTGACATAGCTCACAAGTGCATTAGTTTCAGTACTAGCTTGAAGCTGTCTTCTGGTTTGCACAACAAACTTTGGGTCTCCAATGATTTGAGCTGTAGGATGGTTGTTATTGACTTTATGAGTGGGAATAAAACTGACTGGTATTTCAGTTTCCAAATTATTGAAATCAGTTACTGCACCTTGCTCATCATTGGAAGCTTTAGATAAGATTCCTTCATTTGGACTAGTATAGGCACCTTCACTATCCATTGCTTGTAGAACATCTTCTAATGAATCAATAGACTTTACAGAACTTGGCTTAGCAGTACTTGCAGATGAAGTACCGCTAAGTTGAATGTGTACAGCTGAGTGTTGTGATTTCAAAAATTCTTCTCCTGAATGCTTATCTTTAGCTGTAGCATTTTTCTCTTGATCTTTAAGCCTCTAAAGCTCTTGTGAGGCTTGATCATCATTGGATGGCACTAGTTGCTTCTGTTGGGGGCTGGCAACCATAGGATAAACTGTAGGCATACTAGGTCATAAATATGAACATAATCATCTTGAGAGTCTGATGAAGAAGGTTCTTCCTGAGTACCTAAAGTTGTTGTACCAGTCTCTTTACCTGCATTGTTAGTTTGACAATCTTTTTGCATAGAATATTAATCCATGAAGTTAGTTAGATAATCTAAATCAAACATCCAAGCATAACCTATTCCTGGGACATTGGGCTTATTCTCTAAGAAATTGACATGGGCATTTTCTTCAACTTTTCTAGATGCCAAATTACAAACCCTATATGCTTTACTTTGCAAATAATATCCTACTAGATATCCTGAATCAGATTTTCCATCAAACTTCCCCAACTGATCAAGAGTATTCAAGATAGACACAAGACACCCAAAAGGTTTCAAATGACTTAAGGTTGGCTTAACACCAGTCAAAAGTTCATAAGGTGTTTTGTTTTGTGGCTTGGTCACTAAGACTCTATTTAGCACATAACATGCAATATTGATTGCTTCTGCCCAAAAGGTGTTTGGCAAAATGGGAATTAGCTAGCATAGTCCTAGCAGCCTCAATTAGTGTCCTATTTTTTCTTTCATCTACTTGATGAGACTGCTTTTATACATGGTCTCATCGTCCAAATCGGGCTTAAAATGCATAAAATATCATTAAAACTGCCAAATATATGCTCGTGTTTGTTACTTGTGTATTTTTAGGTACAGATATTGAGGAAATGGCAAAAGATCACAGGAATCATTCAAAAACGAACACGGGAAAAGAAGTCGCACAATGAACCGGGCCCAAGTTTGGATTTTACAAAAATTCCCTTGAAGAATTGAAGAATGGCAACTTTAGTCCCTCAACTTTTGAAGATTTACACTTTATACCCCTCAAATATTCAAAATTATGAATAGGGTCCCTAAAGTTTGAAGATATTACAAGAAAAGCCCTTGGGAAATGAAGAAATTACATTTGAAATCCTTATTTATGGTTTGAAAAGTAATTGTGCCATTTTCAGCAAGTACTCCAAAGTTGTTAAGTGTTAAAAAGGCGTTGACAAGGTTTATTTACAAAGTGAACAAAAATGAAGACTTGAGGGGGCATTCTGACCAGACACACAAACATACCCATCCATTCACACTTTGACACCTCAGCATAACCCACCCAAATACCCATTTACCCATACCCTACCCGACCAAACCCACCCACCAGGTTTAAATTAATAAACCTTGGTCAAACGAACCAGTCAAACCATCATAACTTTCCCACTCAAACAGATTTTTAAATAAATCTTTTCCCAATTTGGATTAAACACTTCCCCTAATCCCCCAAAAACCCTAATTACCCCCAGTATCAATTGGCTTAAAATCAAAGGGGTTTTGATTCAAATTGTGCAGATCCCTAATTAAACACTTTGTCACCTAAACCCACCTCCTAAACCACCACAAGACACACCCATGTGTCTTGTGGACCCCTCCCCTGCCCCGTCCCTTTCCCTCAAACCCAATACCCGACCACACCAACGCCCAGGATTCTTCTACTTGGCCTCCAAGGAGTTTTCAACGCCTATGATGCATTCAAACATCACCAACAACAACTGGCATTCACATGGGATTTTATTGACCAAATTCAAATTTCAAAAGCAAGGGCAACTTTGGCATTTCAGCAGGATTAGGGTTTTAGTTCTAGTTTATTCCAATAGCTAGTATAAATATGAGTGGCCTGTCACTCATACGTTTTTGTTCCAGTTTTTCTAGCAAATGCTTGTAATTCCTTTTTTATTAAATTAAAGTTGGTATTTTGAGTTCAAATATAATTCCTTTTATTTTTATTAAAAAGTTGGTGTGATTTAGCTAGAAACTCTGAGTTCCATCTTAATTGTGCAAAACAATGTGTTTTGAAATTTCAGAAAAGGTTTTCTGAAATTTGTGGATTCTTGGTAAAATTTGATTCTAAGTTTGGATTTGCAGGTTTGTAAGTTTGTTTGGGTTAAGTGTTTTGAAAGAAAAAACACTTGAGAAATTTTGTGGGAAGGATTTTAAAAAAGGTTTTCAAAAGGTTTGATAAAAATCAGAATATTGCATTTGTGCTTGTTCTTCATTTCTCTTAGCAGGGTTGTTTGGATATTGTTGTTATCCAAGTGCTCAACACAGGCCCGAGCCTGTTTGGAAGTGGTTAAGCAACCACTGAGGGACTTGGATGTAAGTCCCTCACGGTAGAATCTTTTTTTTTTCCATTTTAGTTTTCAGAAAATTTGGTGATGAGTGTGATTTGCATAAAAAGATGTTAAGTGTTTTTAAACTGGTTTGATTTCACTTATTAGAAGGTAATATGCATGTTTAGAGTGATTAGGGTCAATTTGGTTAGATATTGTTTGAATTTGGTTTGATAAAATTGTGTTTCCAGTTTTAAAGGTGTGTTTGGATTTGCATGCTAGCTAAGAGTTTGAAAGATTTTGAGTTTAAAAACCTGTTAGAAATAATCAATAGGGTATCATAGGTTGTAAGTCACATTAGTTTTCAGTTTGGTGTAGATTTAAACAGGATTGCATGATAAAAATTGGTTAAGTGTCCAAAATCTGTCAAGTTCTTTGTCTGCCTAATTTGTGGTGGATTTTGCTCACAAGTATTGCTAATCTGCTAGATCATAGGTTTAGGTAGGGATTGATATTTCTAATTAGTCACTTGATTGATCATTGTGCAATATTTAAGTAGTTGAATTTCATTTTTGTGCCTAGAAAATCAGATAAATCCTCACAGACCCACATATGCAATACAGCAACTTGAATTTGCCTAATTTCATTTTTTGTGTGAATTTCTATTAAGTAATTGGTGTGTTTTTGTGTTTGCATAGACTCCCTATACTCAACTGAGTATAGGGGTGCCCCTTGTATCCAATCAAACATCCACAAATCCAAGGTTCAAGTCCTCTTGACCTGTTATTTCACAAGTGAAGAAAGCAATTGTTCTTGGTGTTTTCAAAAAAGCATACCTGAGCACGTTTTGGCATTTAGAGTGATTTAATCTTGATAAAATTGGATTGGGAGTTTGTGTTTGAGTTTAAAAGGGTATACAGGTTTGTGATTTAAAAGCTTAAAAAGAAAAAAAAATAAAAAATCAAAAAGGACGTGGCCAGGACTCGAACCTGCGCCACTCCTCTCACCACACACACTCAATACCGTTGCGCCCTAGGGACTTTGACTGCTAAGCTCTCATTTCAAACTATACTTAAGGCGTTTTGAGTTGGACTTTTTGAAATAAAGCCGTAGCTTATTTTGCCCAATTCAGGCTTATTGGTTAAGCTAATTTGGCCAGACTTATTTTTCCTAGGATTAGACCATCACTAGGGATTTTTCTAGCTAGACTTTGCATTTTTCCATTTCTTGATTTATTTTTTATCTTTTTTTTATTACCCGGTTTTCATTAATTAGTTAAAAAATAGTTAAAATAGGTTTAAATTTTTATAAAAAATGTTTTTAGGTTTTATTAAAGTATTTTGAGGTTTACATTCCAAAAAGTTTTCAAAAAGTCTTATTTTTAATTTTAATTGATTTTAGGGTTTTTATACAACTTTAAAATTTAATATAAAATTAATAAAAAGGTTTTAGGAACTTTTATTTACATTTTTCTAGATTTTTGGAAATTTTTTAGAATTATTTTATAAACTTTTTATTTTTTTGAATATTTTATTATTATTTTATTATTAAAAATTGAAAGTTTAATTTTTTAAGTTTTCTCATTTTTCCTAGATTGTAGACACCAAATTAGGAATTTTGTAACTTTCCAAATCTTTTTAGGGCTTTCCAATTATTTTCTAGAATTAATTTAAGTTTTAATAGATTTTAATAGTTTTTAAGTGTTTAAAAATAGTTTAATTTGGTTTTAAAATTTTTAAAAATAGTTTTTAGCTTAATTAGGATATTTTTGAGGTTTACAAACTATAAGATCTTGTTTAGGGCTTTTTAATAATTAATTGTGATTTTTAGGGCTTTAATTAGCATTAAAAAGTCATTATCTAAATAATTAAAAGGTTTTAACAAGTTTGGATTTTTTGTAAACTCTTAGAATTTTATTGTGTATTTTAGTAATTTTTAGGAATTTTTAGGTTAAAATTTTAATTTTTGTAGTTTTTTACGGTTTTACGTGAACGCGTTTTCGTCTTAGCTCGATCCGTCTTCGTAACCGTCATTCTCTTTCTTATCTCATTTCTTTCTTTTCTCATAACAAGAAAATCATCAATCAAAATCAATTCAATACATAACACACTAGCCTCCTTGAGAACGAACTCACCTCACTTAGGGTCATTCACACACGGTTTTCCTAAATCGTCGTGCTCACTTACCCTATTTTACCTCTTTTTCCTAAAAGGTGTGTAAAAAAACTACATCACTAAATGGCGCCGCTGCCGGGGAGGCGTGTTGTGTTTTGATTGAACAATTGTTGTTTTTTTATACTATCCATAATTAGTATTTGTATTAGTAGCACTCTACTAATACGTATTATCGTTTTTCGGTTTTTGTGTGAATACTATTACTATATTGTATACGTAGAACAATAAATTCACAAGTACTCCAAATACGTGAGCAATCACAACCTTGACTTGGGAGGTCATTACCCAATCATTGTATTCGAATCTCAAACCAAAGAAAAAAGGCAAAAATAGATAAATACTTTCGTGAAGCTCGATTTTGAAAATACAAACTATAAGGTGGGTATAAGGCGGTTGTATTTCACGACCTAAAGGAAAAAGGCTCTTAAGTGCTTCGCGCCGCCTCGTTTCCTCCGCTTGCTTGTGCGTATTTGATTTTGAGAGTGAATCGAGTGTTTTGCCGCCCAAAGTATTATTACATATCATATATATTTTCTTGGTTTCTATTGATTAAACCCTCTTGAACGATTTGGTGTTCCACCATCGTTCTAAAGTCATCGAAGGCGTTCACTTCACGTGATCGTTTTCATTCCTTGAGGCTTCTTTAATCGAGAGATTTGATTAAGGAGGAGATTTGTAGATTTTTGTCTACTTAATACATTTCACCAATTTCCAAAAAAAAGTTAATACCATCAAAAACCACAAAAAAATTGAAAAAACACAAAATACCAAAAAGAATCTTCTTTGCTCGTCTCCTCGTTGTACGTGACGTTTATGCTCACTCGTAATCAAGCAAAACGTGCACGTAAACGAAAGAACAAAACTCCCACTCCAACTCATTCTAGTGAGGAGTCTCCTATTGACGAACCCATTGTACGAGAAGCACCTACCATGGCGAATCGAACTATGATGGAGTTACTTTAAGCACCCACCGAGGGTTATGGAGAAGCTATTGTGATTCCCGCAATCCTTGCGGAGAATTTTGAGGTGAAAACGGGTTTGTTGTCGATGATCCAAAACAACAAATTCCGTGGTGATGAGAAGGACAATCCCCACAACCATATCCGCCAATTTAATCGTCTTACCGCCACGTGCAAATTTAAGGATGTCTCGAATGACTCGATTAAGATGATGCTTTTTCCGTATTCCTTAGCGGGCCCCGCTAAAATTTGGTTAGAGAAAGAGCCACCCAATTCTATATTGACGTGGAAGGATCTCGTTTCAAAGTTCGTGAACCAATTTTTTCCGCCCTCTAAGACTACGCATTTGAAAAATGAGATTTCTAAATTTTCACAAGAATCAAATGAAAGTTTTTCTATGGCTTGGAATAGGTTTAAGGAGATGTTACATGAATGTCCTCATCACGGTTTTTCTGATTTACACCAAATTGACACGTTTTACAATGGACTTAATGATCATGAAAGAGATTATTTGAATGCCGCCGCGGGTGGTAATTTTTTGTGTAAAACGGTTGAAGAAGCTTTGGTCATAATTGAGAATAGGTCTAAGGTTTATAGCCCTCGTAACACACCGAGTGTTGCCAAATTGGGCTCGTCATCGTCTCGTAGCATTAATGCTTTACATGATGAAGCAAATGAAGAAAATCGATTTTTTGATAGATTTGCTAGCCTTATGACCCATTGGAAAGCTCAAGAAGCTTCAAATTCCGCTTCGGTTAAAGCGGTTTCTATGAGTTGTTTGTCGTGTGGTGGAGCTCATGATCTTTCCGAGTGCATTACCGCGGATGGTAACACTTCGAGTGCTTATGTAGCCACGGGAACTTATAACCAAATCGGTCAAGGTTCCCGCCAAAATCAAGCTCCACCAAATCAAAATGCTAATAATTATCGCAACAACAACCAAGGTGGAAATTACCAAGGAAATCAAAGGAATTATAACAAGGGTAATTATCAAAGTGGTAATGGGAAAATTTCAAACCAAAACCAAAACCGTGATTTTCAAACTTCTACTCAAGGTTTTCAAAACGATTACACCAAAAATCTTCAAGGAGAATTTTTGAATTATGCTAAGGCTAATGATGCTAAGTTTGACAATATGCAACGTGAAATGGTTAGCTTAAGGTCCGAGTTGAAAAACGAGCTTAAAAACGAACTTGCTAATGAACTTAAAACTCATGCTAATAAAATGGAAGGAAATGTCCAACGACTCCAACAAAATCAACAAAAAATGGAGCAAGGTCAACATTAGATTAAGCAAGAATTGTTAAAAGCGGATGCTAGGCAATCTAAGTTTGAAGACCGTATGGATAAAATGTTTGAAGCTATCATGTGTAAGCCCTCTTCTTCGGGTGGTCTTCCTAGTGATACCATCGTGAACCCGAAAGGAGAGTTGAAGGTTATTACTACTCGTAGTGGTAAAACTTTCAAAGAACCCATTTCTCGTCCAAGTACTTCTATGGAGAAGGAAAAAGAGAAAGAACCCGAGGTGGTGGTTGAAAAGGAGCAAATCCCAAGCCCACGAAGTACCGCTCAAACCACACCTACGGTTGGACCAATACCAATCATGGAACCCGAGATTCCAAGGCCGTTGCCTATGCCTACTATGCCCCAACCCACACCACCTTTACCCTACCCTTCAAGACGAGACAAGGAAAAGGCACAAGAACGAAATAATTATCAATTTGAACTCTTTATGAAAATGTTTCGTGACTTGCATTTTAATATAAGTTTTGCCGACGCCTTAGTCATGATGCCTCGATTTGCCGCAAACTTTAAAAGTATGTTGAATAACAAAGAGAAATTGCAAAAATCGTCTAGTTGTTCTTCGGTTTTTCTAAGCCGCATACCTCAAAAAGTCGGTGATCCTGGAAAGTTTTTAATCCCATGTGCTATACAAGACATGGAAGAATGCTACGCTTTAGCCGATCTTGGTGCTAGTATTAATTTGATGCCTCTCGAGATTTTTAAATCGCTCAATCTTCCCAATCTCACTCCTTCAAGAATGTCAATCGAAATGGCCGATCATTCTACGATTCTAGCTTGTGGAGTTGCCGAGGACGTCTTTGTGAAAGTTGGAAAGTTCTACTATCCCGTAGACTTTATTGTTGTTGACATTCCTATCGATCCTAAAGTTCCATTAATTTTAGGTCGATCTTTTTTGGACACCTCGAGAGCACTTATCGATGTGCATGCAAGGAAAATCACTCTTCGTTTCAATGAGGAAGAACTCGTCATTAATGCAACCCAAAACTCCACACTTTTTCATTTGTATTCTATCACATCTTTGTATAATGTCAATTCCACCAAAAACATTTGTCAAAAGATTTCCAATAGAGTTTTAGGAGTTGTTGAGAAAAATAAAGTTCCGTCCCCTCCGCCGGTGGAGGTTAAGAGTGTTAAGCCTACGATTCCAATCTCGAGTGATTCTTCGGATGATGAATACGTTGATCCCGATGGGGGAGTTTTCTTTGTTGACAAAAGATTTGAGAACTTGCCACCACCTATACCAAAAAGATTTCAAAATGTGAGAATTTTTAGTGTGACTAACATTGCTTTAGAAACGCCAAATATTTTCGACATAATTAAATCGGGTTTTCACAAGGAGAGTGTAAAAGATGAAAAAGGAAAAGACTTTAAAGTGAATTTAAAATATTTTTCTACAACTCTAACTCCGTCATCACCGCGTGTATTGAGTACTACAAGCTCGTCTTCTCCTTTTGACGATGCTTTGTGTGGACTTAGTGTGGGGGAAGCCCCTTATGTTCCCTTCCCTTTTTCCACCGAGGACGAGATATTTGATCCTGGAATTGCTTATAAAGGGAAATCTCGGTCTTCCACTGATGCAATAAATGGAAAATCTTTTCATTTGATTGGTGCGAGTCTACCTCGAGTAGCTCATGTTTTTAGAGACTTATCCATTGTCCCACCCTTCTATTTCTTCTCACCTATTTTCTTGAAACTCTTTGAGTTTTTGTTGACTTACGACGAAGTGGCGTTGGTTTGTTTTTCCAATGAAAACGAGAACGCCATCTTCGATCTCGGTATTTTGCACCATCAAAGGACTTAGTCCTTTATACCGGTTGTTTTTGGGCCTTGTTTATCATGTAAGCACCACTAAATTGACCACACCATGATTATCCCTAAATGATCACATTTATGGGGATTCGAGTCGAGCTTTTGACTCGGTTATCAAAAACAAGGTGCCTCGTGGGGGAGACCCATGCTTATCCATGTACATATTATTGCTTTCTAATTAGTTTAATGTGAGGGGATTTGTGGCCTTCCAACCTTTTTTCCGTGGTTGTTTGTGCATTGTGGTTTTTAGATCATGATCTTCACGATTGGAGCCTCTCGTGTTCGTTTTATGGGAGCACTCGATCGTTTGCTTTGAAGGCATTTCTCAATATCCAAATGATATATCCTTTTATGTTCTAACCTTAGGTTTTTAGCACACTTCATAAACGGCTATTAATTTATTGGTTACACCCTTTCCATGCTAGATTAGGCATTCGACATCGTCTCTAGTATGGGGGTGTTTGCACCTCTAGACTCGAAACATTGAGGACAATGTTTAACTTTAGTATGGGGGTGAATAGATACGTGCCTTGCCAAACCTTCACGCTTTCCAAAGTTTATCTTTTTGTTTATCATTTTTGTTGCAAAATAAGGCTTAAAATGGCCAAATTTTAATTTTTTCTAGTTTTTCATAAGTGTTTAAGACACGAATGTAGATTTTCTGATGGCGAGAATAAGAGTAATTTTTGACTCGACCGTGCGTGTTGAGCACTTAGCTTTGATTCCTTAACTACAAATTAGGCTAAGTCTCTTAAATGAGGACGAGAAATGATAGAGTTAATTATAAGTTACTATGCTAAACGTAGAGTACTCGTATTCTTTCAAAAACTCATGTGTTCTCGTTGTTTGCTTATTCTCCCTTCGCATGTAAATATTTTTTGCTTAATAAATATTGACTTAGCAGTTTAGTTAGGATTGTTGGGTTTCTAGTCTTTTCTAGTAGCTTCCGTGTAATTAAATTGGGAAGTCATTAAGGTATGGCCAGCGTCACGATTTTGAAGTACTGGCACCCGAATAATCGAAAGCTTCACCTAATAATAAGATTTTAAGTGCTCACCTAAATCTAGCAAACAATTTGAAGCCCCACAAGGCCTAAAATCTATGCAAAATTGAAAGTGAATCAAGCCTTAATCTTCGAAGCTTTAAAGATCCAAAATTCGCTTTAGCGTGAGGATATACGTCTTTGGCTAATAAAACCACCGATGAGGCGGATAATAAAAGGCAAGGCAAGACCGAAGTCATAATAAAAGCTTCATGGCGAAGTTGAATAAAAGATGGAGGTAAACCAAAGATAATAAGGCCCTTCCGTTAGGGGGCGTATAAAAGTCTTGGTAATAAGTCTCATGTTCAAAACCGTTATAAAACCGTGTTTATTGATTCTTCTTGTCAACTTAATTTTTTAACATCGTTGTCTATTAGGAGGGGTTATTGATTTGATGGTCTTAGTTACACCGTTAGGACTCTATTTTTAGACCTAAATCTCTATTATCGCATAAGTCAACAATGTATCCTCGTGAAACATTCAAGACATAATAAAATATAAGAGATACAACTTACGAATAATGGGAGGATAAGTACGTGATTAGGGCATATGAGTAGTGTTAGCATTACTAACTTATAATGACAATGATCTCGTTGCACGCTTGGCATGGAATTAAGGTGAAAATCGAGGACGATGAAATTATTTCTAACGAAGCATTCACGTGTTCTTATTCTATGAACCTAAACGTCCCATTTTGCGATGAAAATCATACATTATGTCTAAAACACAAGTAGTAGTAATAGTAGTAGTATAGCTAATTTATCATTTCAATAAAGTGAATAAAATGAATTTTGGAGATGCTATGATACTTTATTCTAGCATTGCGTGAGGGCACGGCAATGGTTTAGTATGGGGGAGTGATGAGACTGCTTTTATACATGGTCTCATCGTCCAAATCGGGCTTAAAATGCATAAAATATCATTAAAACTGCCAAATATATGCTCGTGTTTGTTACTTGTGTATTTTTCGGTACGGATATTGAGGAAATGGCAAAAGATCACAGGAATCATTCAAAAACGAACACGAGAAAAGAAGTCGCACAATGAACCGGGCCCAAGTTTGGATTTTACAAAAATGCCCTTGAAGAATTGAAGAATGGAAACTTTAGTCCCTCAACTTTTGAAGATTTACACTTTATACCCCTCAAATATTCAAAATTATGAATAGGGTCCCTAAAGTTTGAAGATATTACAAGAAAAGCCCTTGGGAAATGAAGAAATAACATTTGAAATCCTTATTTATGGTTTGAAAAGTAATTGTGCCATTTTCAGCAAGTACTCCAAAGTTGTTAAGTGTTAAAAAGGCGTTGACAAGGTTTATTTACAAAGTGAACAAAAATGAAGACTTGAGGGGGCATTCTGACCAGACACACAAACATACCCATCCATTCACACTTTGACACATCAGCATAACCCACCCAAATACCCATTTACCCATACCCTACCCGACCAAACCCACCCACCAGGTTTAAATTAATAAACCTTGGTCAAACGAACCAGTCAAACCATCATAACTTTCCCACTCAAACAGATTTTTAAATAAATCTTTTCCCAGTTTGGATTAAACACTTCCCCTAATCCCCCAAAAACCCTAATTACCCCTAGTATCAATTGGCTTAAAATCAAAGGGGTTTTGATTAAAATTGTGCATATCCCTAATTAAACACTTTGTCACCTAAACCCACCTCCTAAACCACCACAAGACACACCCATGTGTCTTGTGGACCCCTCCCCTGCCCCGTCCCTTTCCCTCAAACCCAATACCCGACCACACCAACGCCCAGGATTCTTCTACTTGGCCTCCAAGGAGTTTTCAACGCCTTTGATGCATTCAAACATCACCAACAACAACTGGCATTCACATGGGATTTTATTGACCAAATTCAAATTTCAAAAGCAAGGGCAACTTTGGCATTTCAGCAGGATTAGGGTTTTAGTTCTAGTTTATTCCAATAGCTAGTATAAATATGAGTGGCCTGTCACTCATACGTTTTTGTTCCAGTTTTTCTAGCAAATGCTTGTAATTCCTTTTTTATTAAGTTAAAGTTGGTATTTTGAGTTCAAATATAATTCCTTTTATTTTTATTAAAAAGTTGGTGTGATTTAGCTAGAAACTCTGAGTTCCATCTTAATTGTGCAAAACACTTGTGTTTTGAAATTTCAGAAAAGGTTTTCTGAAATTTGTGGATTCTTGGTAAAATTTGATTCTAAGTTTGGATTTGCAGGTTTGTAAGTTTGTTTGGGTTAAGTGTTTTGAAAGAAAAAACACTTGAGAAATTTTGTGGGAAGGATTTTAAAAAAGGTTTTCAAAAGGTTTGATAAAAATCAGAATATTGCATTTGTGCTTGTTCTTCATTTCTCTTAGCAGGGTTGTTTGGAGATTGTTGTTATCCAAGTGCTCAGCACAGGCCCGAGCCTGTTTGGAAGTGGTTAAGCAACCACTGAGGGACTTGGATGTAAGTCCCTCAAGGTAGAATCTTTTTTTTTCCATTTTAGTTTTTAGAAAATTTGGTGATGAGTGTGATTTGCATGAAAAGATGTTAAGTGTTTTTAAACTGGTTTGATTTCACTTATTAGAAGGTAATATGCATGTTTAGAGTGATTAGGGTCAATTTGGTTAGATATTGTTTGAATTTGGTTTGATAAAGTTGTGTTTCCAGTTTTTAAAGGTGTGTTTGGATTTGCATGTTAGCTAAGAGTTTTGAAAGATTTTGAGTTTAAAAACCTGTTAGAAATACTCAATAGGGTATCATAGGTTGTAAGTCACATTAGTTTTCAGTTTGGTGTAGATTTAAACAGGATTGCATGATAAAAATTGGTTAAGTGTCCAAAATCTGTCAAGTTCTTTGTCTGCCTAATTTGTGGTGGATTTTGCTCACAAGTATTGCTAATCTGCTAGATCATAGGTTTAGGTAGGGATTGATACTGCTAATTAGTCACTTGATTGATCATTGTGCAAGATTTAAGCAGTTGAATTTCATTCTTGTGCCTAGAAAATCAGATAAATCCTCACAGACCCACATATGCAATACAACAACTTGAATTTGCCTAATTTCATTTTTTGTGTGAATTTTTGTTAAGTAATTGGTGTGTTTTTGTGTTTGCATAGACTCCCTATACTCAACTGAGTATAGGGGTGCCCCTTGTATCCAATCAAACATCCACAAATCCAAGGTTCAAGTCCTCTTGACCTGTTATTTCACAAGTGAAGATAGCAATTGTTCTTGGTGTTTTCAAAAAAGCATACCTGAGCACGTTTTGGCATTTAGAGTGATTTAATCTTGATAAAATTGGATTGGGAGTTTGTGTTTGAGTTTAAAAGGGTATACAGGTTTGTGATTTAAAAGCTTAAAAAGAAAAAAAAAATCAAAAAGGACGTGGCCAGGACTCGAACCTGCGCCACTCCTCTCACCACACACACTCAATACCGTTGCGCCCTAGGGACTTTGACTGCTAAGCTCTCATTTCAAACTATACTTAAGGCGTTTTGAGTTGGACTTTTTGAAATAAAGCCGTAGCTTATTTTGCCCAATTCAGGCTTATTGGTTAAGCTAATTTGGCCAGACTTATTTTTCCTAGGATTAGACCATCACTAGGGATTTTTCTAGCTAGACTTTGCATTTTTCCATTTCTTTATTTATTTTTTATCTTTTTTTTATTACCCGGTTTTCATTAATTAGTTAAAAAATAGTTAAAATAGGTTTAAATTTTTATAAAAAATGTTTTTAGGTTTTATTATAGTATTTTGAGGTTTACATTCCAAAAAGTTTTCAAAAAGTCTTATTTTTAATTTTAATTGATTTTAGGGTTTTTATACAACTTTAAAATTTAATATAAAATTAATAAAAAGCTTTTAGGAACTTTTATTTACATTTTTCTCTTAGTTACATTATTCTAGATTTTTGGTAATTTTTTAGAATTATTTTATAAACTTTTTATTTTTTTGAATATTTTATTATTATTTTATTATTAAAAATTGAAAGTTTAATTTTTTAAGTTTTCTCATTTTTCCTAGATTGTAGACACCAGATTAGGAATTTTTTAACTTTCCAAATCTTTTTAGGGCTTTTCAATTATTTTCTAGAATTAATTTAAGTTTTAATAGATTTTAATAGTTTTTAAGTGTTTAAAAATAGTTTAATTTGGTTTTAAAATTTTTAAAAATAGTTTTTAGCTTAATTAGGATATTTTTGAGGTTTACAAACTATAAGATATTGTTTACGGCTTTTTAATAATTAATTGTGATTTTTAGGGCTTTAATTAGCATTAAAAAGTCATTATCTAATTAATTAAAAGGTTTTAACAAGTTTGGATTTTTTGTAAACTCTTAGAATTTTATTGTGGATTTTTAGTAATTTTTAGGAATTTTTAGGTTAAAATTTTAATTTTTGTAGTTTTTTACGGTTTTACGTGAACGCGTTTTCGTCTTAGCTCGATCCGTCTTCGTAACCGTCATTTTCTTTCTTATCTCATTTCTTTCTTTTCTCATAACAATAAAATCATCAATCAAAATCAATTCAATACATAACACACTAGCCTCCTTGAGAACGAACTCACCTCACTTAGGGTCATTCACACACGGTTTTCCTAAATCGTCGTGCTCACTTACCCTATTTTACCTCTTTTTCCTAAAAGGTGTGTAAAAAAACTACATCACTACTCCATTTTGTTTTAGAGTCCTAGGATTGCTAAATTGTCTCTTGATACCTTTAGACCTACAGAATTCATCAAATTCAACATTCTTAAATTCTGTCCCATTATCTGTCCTAATGATCAAGACTTGTTTAGTGAACTATTTTTCAACTAAAGTGATAAAGTCATTAAGTAATTCATTGGTTTCATTCTTGTGTGCTAATAAGAAAACCCAACTAAATCTACTAAAATCATCAGTTATAACTAGGAAAAAGGTCTTGTGACTAATACTCCTAGCAGAAACTAGACCAAACAAATCCATATGTAAGAGTTGCAAAGGTTTAGTCACAGAATTTACAGTCTTGGTCTTATAAGAGGCTCTATGTTGTTTACCTTTTTGGCAAGCAGTACATGTGAGATCATTTTGAAAAGATTTGTTAGGTAACCCTCTAACCAAATTTCCATTAACCAATTTATTTAGGTTCTTAAAATTCACATGACCTAACCTCCTATGCCATAAATTAGACTCATCATTAGAAGCTTTGGCTAACAAACATGTAATGCCACCTGTTGGAGTAATAGTGTTAGCCCTATATTTTATATAGTCGAACAAGAATGTAATAGGTCATCTTAGTCGTTAAAAGGTCTTGTATTGTAATAGGTTAGTCGGGAAAACCGGGCTTGGACTTTAAGCTAATATTGTATAAGTTAGGGGCGTAAGCCCAAAACAAAGCCAAGCCCGGCCCAAGATAAAGCCCACAAAGGCCTTAGAGCCGTGGGGTATATAACCCTCTTTCACATGTGAAAGAGGGTGTTGGTTACCATTTTATTTCTCTCTCTAAAAGTGTTTAACCTTCCAAATTCTCTCTTGTTTCTCTCTCTACTTTCTTCTCTTTCTCTCTCTAAATATCTCTTCTAAATCTTGTGTTATGGATTGAATAGGAACGACATTTGGTATCAAGAGCCTATAGTGGATAGGTGATTGAAGATTCGTGTGTGGTGTTCTTGAATTTTCGTGGCCTTTTTGATCCATATCTCACGTCCCATAACTTCTTTTTTTTGTGTTTTTATAGTCTTTTCTTGATACAAATCATCTACATACTAGTATTAGTGATTTGGGTATCTTGGTTTTGGCTAAAACACAAATCTTTTGGATCAAAAGTTGCGAAATTTCTTCTTGTTCTTCATTCCGAAATTCTAGCAGAAACTTCCATCGGAAAGTACAAATTGTACTTGGGCTTCCATCGCAATAACCATCACCATCGGAAAGGGTTTTGGTTCTACATTGCGATACGTGGATTTCATTACTTATTCCGATCTGGACATTCCGATCGTACTTTGCGATCTGGGATTCCGACAGGTATAAGGAAGTTTTTTTAAGTCGTTTGTCTCAGCCACATTCCGATCTGACATTGCGACAGCATATTGCGATCTGAACATTTCCACAGCCACATTCCGACAGACATTCCGATCTGGACATTGCGACAGTACATTGCGATAGGATATTCCGATCTGAACATTGCGATAGAACATTCCGATCTGAACATTCCGATGGACATTCCGATGGATATTTTGTTTGAGTAATTTTTAGACTTAGCCACTATCTAGACTAGTTTCGGAACATAGTTTACCCGAAGATTAAAAAAAAAAAAAAAAAAAAAAAGTTTTTTGGCGGGAAAACTCAAGAAAAATTTATTTTTTCCTAGACCATTTTTAGGCCATTTAAGCTTCAATTTCAAATTTTGGCGAAGCGAAAAAATTTTCAACCAAAAATTCGAATTTTCGGACCAAAATTCAAATTTTTAGGCCAATTTTAGGTTTTATTTTTGTCAAAATTTTCACTTTTCAAATTTTTTCCCTACTAGTTTTTGGCTATTTCTAACCCGATTTCAAAATTTAGTGATTCAAAATTTTTTCGGCTTACCGTTTTGTCGGACTGAGGAATTTATTGTCGGACTGAAAAATTTTGGAATTTTCGTAATTTCAACCACAATCAAATCACAACACATCCACTAAGATCCGTAATCCATACACATCATATCCTCTTCGAGACATCCATTCATGGACATCTTCGTGGATTCAACAACAACAACGTCCATGGCTGAGATGAATAAAGAGAAGATGCAGAATCCAAAGGTTCAGACAAACATTGAGACTCCAATCAGTAAACCTACTAACAAGGATTCTACAACCAAAACCGTTCATGCAATCAAATACAAGTTGTCGAAAGCAAAAGAAAGATGCATGGAACACTTTAAGTTGCTTCAGTCACACCTTCAGATTCTTTCAAGAGAAGACCTAACAGGCACTCGTATTGAAATTGGATTCAAACGGGTATTCGTTCTACTATTTGGTCAAGATGTTGAGACATTCATCAAAACGATGCTATTTAATATGGACCATCTTCAACTTGAACTTAACAAAGATGATCTTCACGAGACTCTATCATTGGACATCCTTTTATCTCTCAACCTTCAGTTCCAGCAATTCATTGACTCAAGTGGCTTATCCAAAAACGATCGAGAGTTCACAAGCACATACTTTACCAAATATACTCTCGTAGATCTTCAAGCATTCAAAGAGACACTTCTTCAACACATAAGTAATATAAAGAAGTCAGTTGCTGAAAGAACACGTCATCAAAGGCAATTGGAAAGAAGGGTGAATCAAAGACTGATGCAGATGAAAGAGAGCACTGTCGATAAAGATCAAGCATTGGATGCTTCTTCGGTTGATAAAGAAAGCAGCAGGTCAGAATCAGAAACTCATCATACCAGCACAAGCTCAGTGAAATATTCAGAAGTCGTTGTTACAACTATCAACCCCACATGTGACAATGAGCCAATGGCTGAGATACCATTAAATACTGATTCTAAGACTCACGAGCTCGAAACTCTCTTAGCTCAAACGACAAAACATTTTGAGGATTCCAAACTCGAATTTTCAAAGAAAAATGACAAATTTGAAGCTTATTTTGAAAAACTTGAAAAGGCAAATGTTGTTCTTGAACAAAAATTGGATCGTAAGATTCAAGATTTCAACGCGGAAAAAGAACATTTTGTGAAACAAATAAATTTGTTAGAATCAAAGTTGGCTTCTCAAAATCCAAGTCCACCGCCTGCTTCATTAAGTGAAATATCTGTGCAACCTATCGACACTGTAGAAAGTAATGACGCAAATGCCGATAACGACATATTTGATAATATGAACATTAAGTTAGAACAACGTGTCGCTCAATTACTTCTACAAAATGAGCAATTAAAGGCTCAGATTCAGGAAAAGGTTTTTGCACTGACAGCGGTGAAAAACGAATTAAGGAAGATAAAAGGAAAAAGTGTGGATAATAAGTTACCAAATCAGTCAGTCTTGGGGAAACCTCCTTCTCAATCATTCAAAAATCGCTCAGTTGCTAGACAACCGAATGCGTTCAAATCTGAACGACTCAAAATGTCGAATCCGAGGTTTGCATCCCAAGTTGACATGCGTAGCAAGTTGCCTAAACCAGTCACTCCACAATCTAGACCGACCTTAAGACAAACTGCTTCTGCAAAACCCGAACACATGAATGCTTCAAGCAACTTTAGATCTAGCTCTAAGAACATGCCTAGGCGTAGTTCAAATGACACGGGTCATAAAAGCTATCTAGAGGATGCTAAAAACAAGACACAAGCAAGAGATAGGACCAAACCACAACCTAGGAGCGTTGTTCACACATCTAGGAATTCTAGACCCTTCTATGATGTGCACAATTCTGCCAACCCTAGGAACTCTAGAGCCTTCTCAGATGTTAAGCACTTTGTTTGCATAAAATGTAACAAATGCGTGTTTAATGCCATTCATGATGATTGTATCACTAAAGTCCTAAATAAGGTGAACCAAAAAGCTAGAGCACCTCAAAGATGGAACCCTAAAGGAAATAGGTTTTCTCCAACTAAGTCTTCCGCTGTGCATGAGAAACCTATGACTCCTAGATCCTGTCTTAGGTGGATACCAACGGGTAGAACCTTTAAAATAATTGGTCTTAGGTGGGTTCCTACAGGAAAGATATTTCCCTCTAGCACAAAAAAGGTTCAAGGTGAACCCCAACACGGTTCTCACAAAGATATCACTAACCCACAAGCAAGCATACAAACTACTAATAAAAGTGCAGGTATTATAATAAAGGTTCAACAAGAACACAAAGGTTTTCCATATTCATACCGTTCAACAAAAGACATTCTCAGAGTTTGGTTGCTGAAGAAGCAGATATCAGAGAAATACGTGTCTCAAGGGTTTCACAAGTAAGATTCAAGAAAACTTATAGTCACATATCAGGCTGTAACTCGAACGTCAAAGAAAGGGAACTTTATCTCTTCAACGATAAGTTACCCTCAAAACGAGAAATTAATATTTCTCGGACACAAGCTACTCTTAAAACTATTCAAAAGTTTTTTGCTCGTGTACATGGCTTATAGTCAAATTACAGACTGTAAACCGGGCTCACAAGACAGGAAAGTTCATCCCGATGATGACTTATCCTCAGAACGAGAAATTAAGTTTTCTCGGACATGAGCTATCTGTAAAAACATTCAACGTTTTTAAGCTCATGTACACAAACTTACAGTCACATGTCAGACTGTAACTCGTACTTCAAAAATAGGAAAGTTCATCCCGAGTATGACTAATCCTCAAACGAGAAATACGATTTTTCTCGGACACGAGCTTACATTAAAACTATTCGAAAGTTTTAAGCTCGTGTAAATGACTTCTAGGCGCATCACAGCTTAGAACTCGGACCCCAACTAAGGAAAGTTTATCTCGGACGATAACTTATCCTTCTCAACGAGAAATTCATATTTCTCGGTCATGAGCTTCTCATAAAAAC
This sequence comes from Glebionis coronaria, assembly GCA_025667525.1. Taxonomy (NCBI): domain Eukaryota; kingdom Viridiplantae; phylum Streptophyta; class Magnoliopsida; order Asterales; family Asteraceae; genus Glebionis; species Glebionis coronaria. The sequence goes on along the minus strand of CM046875.1, from coordinate 602,699,076 downwards.
ATTCAAAGTTTTTAAGTTCATGAAAAACGATTTCTAAGTAAATGTCAGCTTAGAACTCGAACTTCAACTTAAGGAAAGTTTATCACGGATGATAACTTATACTTCACAACGGGAAATTTATTTTTCTCGGTCATGAGCTAGTCACAAAACAATCAAAGTTTTGAGCTCATGAAAAACGGACCCGTTGTGTGTTCAACACTCCCTTCCTCATAAGTAGTTTTTATATCTCAAAATTGTCATATGTTATTTTGATCAATTTTTGAGGGGGAGCGTTTTAAAATCAAGCCTTTAATGTTGTTGGGTACATCTCCAAAATTGTCATATTTTATGTATCCAACACATTCCGAAAATGATATGAAATTGTCAAATGTAATATATTATATCGGAAAAGGCATCTCAACTCCGTACCTCAACATATTTTGTGGTGTCGTTTTTCTAAAATTTTGTCAAATTTTGTCTCAAGACACACATATATTGTTGAGGGGGAGCGACCCGACTGAAAATGTTCCATGCTTCATTCGTGCACACATGTTTCTCTCCCACTCGGTTTTCAGAAATTGTCATATTTTAATCAATTAGTATCTCTAATATGATATTTTTATATTAGAGATAGGGGGAGAAAATGTGATTAAAATGTAATATATCGCAACCTGTGATCTTAAAGACTTAAGTGCAACTCTTTCCTTCACATGCCAAACTATTTCGTATATCGATGCATGTGTGTAGGGGGAGATTTTCGGAAATGTAAAACTTTCAAGTGTTAAAAGTTTTGATTTTTATCAAACACTTTGAATGGTTTTCAATGGTTTAATGGTTACGATCTATACCCAAAACAACCTACTATCCACGACGGAACGATGGAGTCAAAAGGTGGTTTAGGATAGGAAACTAAGTCCTATGATCCAACCAGAACCGGAGGGATCTACCCAAGGACATTCCATAGCTAGAAATAGTTGTCCTTAGGAAAGATGGAGTGGAATGAAGCTGAATGCGGACCAATTACTTAAGTTAGCACTAGAACAATCACAACAAGGTGCTAATGATGACGTATTGGTAAGCATTGAAGGCGTTGAATATTCTATGCAACTTAGGTAGAAACCGGGTTAACACATCTTTTGAAGACAAGTGTCATGGACCCAGTGATGCGATGCAAAACCCTTCCCCAGCCATTCGATTTTCTCTCAAAAGAAACTTGTCTCATTGTCACGGAGATCAACACGTATCTATTGACTTTCTCACTCCGAGTCAGTTAATATTGAAAAGGTGGCAGTCTGCTCCAGCCTCCGATTACCAAAATGCACTTATTGAGTCTAGAGCCAAACGAGATCAATTTATCATCTCATTAGGACACAATCGAGTCCTACGCATTATCCTTGTGATATTGCCAGAACATCTGAGTGATACGATTCACAATGAAGATGGAAATCCTGCTTGAGCCAACATCAAACAAGCTCATGGTAGGTAACTTGTGCGATTCTACACGAATCAAACTTGTGAGAACTGGAAAGCAACTAAGTTTCGATTCTTAATTGATTCAAACTTGATTCCAGGTTTCTTCGCAAAATCCATGTGATCTTGCCAGAACATTCAGAGTGACACTCATTAGTGTTCACAGTGACGAATGGAAATCCTTCCAGTGTCAACATCAAACAGCACTGCGGTAGGTAACTCGCAAGATTCTCTATGAATCAAGCTTGTGACAAACTGGAAAGCAACAATGGTGCGATTCTTTTAGAATCAAACTTGTTCCAGGAAATCTGAATTGACGACTCTAATCAGACGGATAATTTATCCTTATGATTCACTCTTTACGTTCGCAGTCTGCTTTGAGACGGTCGAGTAAAGAGAACTGGCTACTACCGCCGGGAAACCCTGTCAAGGAGGTTCTTAATCGAATCTACCTGATCACAGGTACGGTATTTTAATAACGTTTAACGGTCTTCACCGACCGGAGGTAAAACGCTACCGAGTTAGGATGAAATGTTCAAAGCCATTTTATCCGTGTCTATATGTGTTGCTGCATATCAAGAAGGTGGCGTAGCTGTGTAACCGATGTCGATTCAGAAGTCACAAGAGCACAAGATGGCGATAATCAAGATACCTAAGAATGTAAGATGGTAATAGGTCATCTTAGTCACAAGGAGTACAAATGAAGATCTCAAGCACTCAAAGTCAAATGACAAAGGCTCAAGATAAAGATCACGAAAGCATGAAGGAACAAAGTTGTTACAAACAAGATCAAGACCAAGATACAAGACCAAAGCAGGAAGATCTCCTCTACAAGAATGTATTCACTCAATCATCTTATGCTTTTTAAGCTTTTTAAGATGACCGATACATTGGGGGAGATTGTTAGCCCTATATTTTATATAGTCGAACAAGAATGTAATAGGTCATCTTAGTCGTTAAAAGGTCTTGTATTGTAATAGGTTAGTCGGGAAAACCGGGCTTGGACTTTAAGCTAATATTGTATAAGTTAGGGGCGTAAGCCCAAAACAAAGCCAAGCCCGGCCCAAGATAAAGCCCACAAAGGCCTTAGAGCCGTGGGGTATATAACCCTCTTTCACATGTGAAAGAGGGTGTTGGTTACCATTTTATTTCTCTCTCTAAAAGTGTTTAACCTTCCAAATTCTCTCTTGTTTCTCTCTCTACTTTCTTCTCTTTCTCTCTCTAAATATCTCTTCTAAATCTTGTGTTATGGATTGAATAGGAACAACAAATAGTATGAACATTGAAGGTGTATATATTTTCTTGCCTAGGTACCTTAAGCAGTACATAAGATTCCTTTTGGCATCTCAAAGTCTTTGGAGAGCACCAAGCAGACTGTATCTGTAAAGAGCACCTTGTTCTATTTATCACACATCTGTGATACAAAGAAGAGATTGAACTCATTCAATTCTTTTACAAAGAACACATCTTCAAGTTCCAACTTTCTTATGTTGATTTTCCTTTTCCAGTAATCCTGCCTTTACTTCCACCAAAGGCTATTGGTCCACCTCTGAATTCTTCAAATTCAGCAAGGAAATCTATGTTCCATGTCATGTGACTTGAGCATCTACTATCTATAAAACCTTTGTCTTTCAATTCATCAATTAGATGCCCCTGCACATACACAAAACTCATTAGTTTTTAAAAGGGACCTAAGCCACATTTGCCTTGGTTCTTGTGGGACCTACATACTTAAGAGTTTGATAAGTAGGTTTTCTAGCAAGACTACACACACTCTTATATTTCATGGTTCCAGTTATATAGTCAAAAACATAAGGTGACTTTATGTGCTTAGGCTTCTTTGACTTAAGTACTCTTTTAGCAGTACTAGGTTAAACACATGATATTTGTCCTTTAGGAACCCACATTTTCACTAGTTTGTTTTGAGGCTTACTTCTAGGTGTTTTTACAAGCTCAAATAAATCCCTAGAAGATTTATGGGACAATGGTTTGTTTGACTTTTGACCAGTAGTATTTGCTTTTGGTCTAGAAATACTTGCAGTTCTAGGCTTGTCGGTACTTGGCTTGCTAAACTTCAAAGGTACTAGACCTTATTTCATAAGTATTGATCTTGGAACAAAGTCCTTGGTTGTGAGAGGGTGACTATCCTTATTGATCTTATTAGGTTTAATTACCCTTTTTGTATGATCAAACTTGGGTTTGTCATCTTTAGTCCCCATTTGCCTTTTTACCTGTGCATTTTTCTCATTACCTTTCTTTGTGACCTTTTGTGTAGCCTTTAGCTTTTCAATTTTATCTTCATGTAAAGTGAAATCTTTGATAAAATGATTTAGACAACCACAAACATAACATCCCTTTCTTCTCAAAGAAAACCCAAAAGGTTGTTCTTACTTAGTGTTTTTAAAACCTAGCCCACCCCTCTTGGTATTACTATGATGTTTTGTATTATTATCCAATGTCTTACTAGGAGTTTTCACCTGCTTAGGAGCAGAACTAGTTGTAGACACATGTCCTTCAGGCATAAAGGTGCTCATCAAAGGTGGATAAATAATGTTTTTGGTCACAACAGGCTTATCTTGGGTCAAGGTAATAGAGTTTGACTCTGAATCATTTGACTTATTATCGACAACCGCTTTTGACTCATCTAACTCTATGCCTATATCATTATTGTGGGGCATGAAAATTCCTGATAAAGTTGGAGGAACTGACTCATTAGAACTATCAAAAATCCCCTTTGATAAGTCCTTGTCAGTTAGGGTTATCCCAGGTTGGTCCTCCATATATCCAGGCCTGTTTTATCATGATACCCCATTTGTGAATTAATCAGCTTATCCATTCCTTTTGAGGATTTTTGCCATTGATTAATCACTTCCCGTTCATTAAAAAGACTAGCTTTTAAAACTTCATTTTCTGCTGTTATTTTCATAAGTTGTTTTTCAAAAGCTTTAAATGCCACATCCTTTTCTCTCATTTAAAGAGTTTAAATCTAATTTTCTCTTCATAGTTTTGTTGACCCTTTTTATACAAAACTATATTTGGTTCTAGGTTAGCAACACCTTGTTTAAAAGTATTTGCTTCTATAGTACATGTGTTTACTTTTTGATATTGTTCATCAAGTTCTACTTTTAGACTATTAAACTTAAGAACACAATCTTTAGAATAAGGATGTACCTCAGTATCTTCATGAGAGAGAGCCATCAAACCAAGCCCTTTTTCTTCTTCCTCTTCAGTCTAGTTAACCACTCCATCTACTGTAACCAATGCATTAGTTCCTTTGAGACTTCCGCTATCTCCTTTTTGAAAGCTTTCAGAGACTCTTGAACTGGTTATATAGATGTTCTTGGACTTCTGACTGCTCCCTTCAGCCTTATCCCTATTGCACTCCCTTGCAAAGTGTCCATTCCTGCCACAGTTGTAGCATTCAACTTTGGATTTGTCATATCCTAATGGTTTATTAGGATCAACATTTGTCTTCCTTCCAGTCCTTTTGTAGAGTCTATTGGATCTTACAGAGACCATAACAGCTTGCCATTTGAGATCCATCTTTTCAATGTCAGCATCATCCATTTGGAATAAGTCATTGAGGGTCAACCTTGGTATTTTGTCTTATCCAACAAAGAATGAGAATGCATCATTGTCACTAAACAGTGATGAGGATCTTCCTTGTGAATTCTGAGACGTTAATGGACTACCTTCAGTACCTTGAGAATAAGTACCGCTTGTTAGTCCTCCAACGGTATTTTGGAAGTGAGTACCGCTACTTGATCCACTAGCGGTGTTTTGGAAGTAAGTACCACTACTTGATCCACCAATGGTATTTTGAGAGTAAAGACCGTTGCTTCCTTCTGTCACAAAAGCAAGTTAGACTTTGGTGCTGTTGTTGCTTTGGTTACATCAACGCCTTTAACATCCATCTCATAAACTCTAAGATTGTTGTAGAGATGATCAAAAGGAGTTGAATCCATATCATCCCTTGTGATGAAGTGCATGGCCATTGATTTCCACTCTTGTGGAACACTTCTTAAGAATTTTAGAATGGCTTCTTCATGAGATATTACTAGTCCATGAACTGCTAGATGAATGAGCAATTTACCGAACCTTCCATAACCACTATGGATTCCTTCTATACTGGAAATTGAGAAGTTATCAAATTCTTGTTTTAAAACAATCTTTTTCATCTTCTTAGACTTGTCATTGCCTCCAAATCTAAGTTTTATAGCAGCCCACATAGCCTTTGCATCCTTAAAGTGATGAAAGCTTGGTAGAATGTCTTCTGAAAGTTCAATATCTAAAGCAGTTATGGCCTTTCTTTCTCTTATCTCTGCTTGTACCTCTTCAACAGTGACAACATGTAAAACATAACATGTACCATCAGGTAACCAATACAACTTCTTAGGAGTATTCCCATTCTTAATGTCCTCCCATAGAGTGTCATCTGTGTGATTCAAGTAATGTTCCATCTACATTGCCCATGTCTCATAGTTATCACTTTTGAGAACAGGAAGTTTCACAATAGAAAGAGTGTGGGAAGAAGGTGTAGTTGTATGAGTAACTACAGCATCTGTAGCTTGTACACCTTGTGCAGGTGGATTTGTAGGTACAGGATGCACGATTTGAGGTTGTCCCTGTGGTATGGGATCAGGAACTGGAATTTCTCCCAAGTGAGGATTATCACCGGCCTGAGACATTGATTTTGTGTGAGTGGGGTTTTAGGGTTGTGTTCTTCTTATTCAGAGTTTCTCAACAAGCTCTGATACCACTTGTTGATCCCTTTGAATGGATCTATATTATATTAAGAATTTGTACAATAGCTTGTAATCAAACTAGAGCACTTGAGAACTCTTACTCAACCAAATAAGTTATGTGGTATCTAACTTATAAAGCAAAGAAGAACAAAATTACTTTTAACTATTCGATCTTTTACTAATCGACTTTCAATGAGGTACAATAAACTCATCATACCTATATTCCTTTTATAGTGTAAGGAACCCTAGGAACCTTAGAATATTCTATAATGATAAGTATATCACATATGATATATTATCAATATTCTATACTGTTAAGTATATCACATATGATATATTTAACTATAACTATGACATATCTTTTCTAAAGATTACTCGTCCTAATCAATATAGTAGTACTTACATTATAACTAACAGTACTTGCTATGTACCACGTTAACACTAACGGTACTTGCCAACACTAATAGCACTTGTACTTTCACTAACGGTACTTGGTACTTTACAAATAATTCCCAACACGAGGTTCGAACAAAAACCGAATGAATCGTTTAGAGACGTGCGGGATCGTTTTTTGGAATTGTTTAGGCAATGTCCTCAGCATGGATTTTCTGAGATACACGAAATCGACACGTTTTACAACGGTATTAATTTTCAAGAACAAGATTCGTTAAATTCCGCTGCCTGTGGCATTTTTTTGTGTAAAACTCCGAAAGACACTTTAATGATTATTGAGAATAGATCCAAGGTTTTCCAACTCCGTAGCACACCGAGTGTTGCCAATGTCGAATGTTAGTAATTCTAATCGTGATATTGAGAGGGTTGACGCAAAAGTCAATAAGTTGACGAATGTGTTTACGTCGTTTCTCATTGAGATGCAAAAGAAAGACGTTCCTGCTACGGTGAAAGTGGTTGAGGTTTTGTGTACGTTGTGTGCTGGACCTCATAATTATTACGAGTGTGCAGCTACGGATGGCCAAACGTCGAGTGTAAACGCGTTAAATGGAAACAACAATTTTCAAAATCAAACCAACGCGGGTACATCACAAGAAATTATAATCAAGACAATAATTTTGAAAATCGAAACAATTTTCAAGGGAATAATAGTCAACAATGATAATTTTCGAATCAAGGTTATAAGCAAGGTCGTAATTTGAGTTGGCAAAATCGAGATAATAACAACAATCAAAACTCGATTTTTCAAAATAACAACAATCAAGGAAACCATTTTTCAAGTGGCAATCAAGGGAATTTTCAAAGAAATAATCAAAACCAAGGGAACTTTATTTCTAATCAAAATAGGTCGTCAAACGAGTTTCAAGAATATATGAAAACGAATGAGGCTAATATGAGACGATTAGAGGGACAAATTGGTACTTTGAAAAACAAATTTTCCAATACGTTGAAAAATCAAAATACTAAAATTGAACAAGGACAAATCGACATTAAAAAGATTTCCGGCCATAATGAACAAGACTTCGGGTGCGTCATCGAGTACGTTACCTAGTGACACAGTTACTAATCCGAAGGAACATGTCAAAGCCGCCTCGTCTCGTGGAAAAGGTCGTGTGATTACCCCTAACCTTGATAATTTTAGAGTTGTTCCTTCTTCTCAACCCTCAACTTCTAAAACGCCTTCATGTTCTAAAGTCGATGGGATGAACGTGGTGACCAAGGAAAAGAGTGCACACCCTCGTGTACCTCAAATTCCATCCACGGTTCAAAAAGAGAGCTTTATTGACCTTACCAAAGTGACCCTTGAGGAAACTTGTGCTTTGATCCTTCTAAAAAAACCCAAAAGGCATATGCCGAGAAAGGAAGAGGATCCGGGCCAATTTCTTTTACCTTGTGATTTTTCCTAGATTGAGGGATGTTTAGCCCTTGCCAACTTAGGGGCTAGCATCAATCTCATGCCTCATTCTCTTTTGAAATTAGCGAAATTGCCCAGACTTACCCCCACGAACATGACTATCGAGCTAGCAAATTGTACACCATTAAAACCAATTGTAATAGCCGAGGATGTTTATGTTAAAATTGGAAAGTTTGTTTTTCCCGTGGACTTCGTCATTTTTGATTACGAGTGTGACCCTAAATGTCCCATTATTTTAGGTCGACCATTTTTATCGAAGACTCGAGCCATAATCGATGTTCACGGTGGGAAATTAACTATGAAATATGGGGAGGATAAAATGGACTTCTTCGCTAGTAGATCCCAAATTTCAAATGATCAACCTAAAACCGATATTTCAAAATTTGATAATATCAAAGCTCACACTTTAGTGGAAAAAATGAGGCTAGATGCATGTTTTGAAAGAATGAAAATGAAAGTTTTTCGAGATGAGGATTTTAACGATAAAAAATACGTTTACTTAATTCAAAAGGGTATTCGTAAATTTATGGATGAAAAATCATTTTAGGATATATTTGGCGAAACAAATGAACAAACAATTCTGAAGGGAGACGTTAGTGCCATCACGACAATGACCAAAATGGACTCGTTTTCACCACCTTCGAAGGACCAGTATTTGAGGCTTCAACTTCTAAATCCTTTGAAGTGCCTCCATTTCCTATCCCAATATCCATTGAGGCTAAAGGTTTTATCGATATCGATCCTCTCATCATTGAAATGTCACCGAAGCAAAGTCATTTGACTTGTAAGACCATGGTTGTGAATTCTCACATCGACACTTTCTTTGATGATGATGATGATGGCGATTTTGCCAAAATTGATCAAATACTTAAAAATCCACAAGCAATTTTTGATTCTCTTAAAAAGAATTCTTCATGTGGTGAGTATGATGATTTTGAATTCGAGCCCGAGATTGAGGAAATTATTGAACGAGAGCTTGCTATTTTACCTCCACTTCCACCTACAAGTGAGGTAGATTTTTCCAATATCGAGGCCGAACTTGATGAGCTGGAACTTCTCATTCATAATGACGAACCAACTCACGTGACCAAAAATCCCATTCTCGAGGATTTACCTAATCAACACTCCTCAAATGAGAATGACGTTTACCACATTCATGAGGATCTAACTTATCAACGATCCCCACCAAAGAATGATGGTTTTGTGCTTGATCGTGATCTCTTCGAGAGAGTTTCTAAAAGCATTAATGAGGGGAACGGCAAACCTTGGTTTGACGATCCTATCTACGATGAACAAATCGATGAGATTAACGTTCACGAGGATGACGAATATGTTGACCCCGAGGGGCGGTGTTCTTTGTTGATCAACGTTTTGAGAACTTATACAATCCACCTCCCCCCACCCGCAACTTAAATGTGAGAATTTTTAGTGTCACTAATATTAATTTTGAAACGCCTAATATTTTTGACATAATTCAATCGGGTTTTCATAAAGAGTTTTTAAACGATGAAAAAGGAAAAGATTTTAAATTTAATTTGAATGATTTTTCTACAAGTCTAACTTCGTCATCACCACGTGTTTTGAGTACTACAAGCTCGTCTACTCCTTTTGACGATGATTTGTTTGGTTTTAGTGTGGGGAAGCCCTTTATGTTTCTTCACACTTTACCACCGAGGACGAGATATTCGATCCCAGAATCACATTTAAAGGGAAATCTCAGTTTTCCACCGATGTAATAAATAGAAAATCTTTTTGTTTGCTTGGTATGAGTCTACCTCTAGTAGCTCATGTTTGTGCCCCACCCAGTGACCCACCCTTCTACTTATCATCTCTTTTCTTTTACCCCTTTGTGGTTCCACTATCGTTTGAAGTAGCGTTGTTTCGTCTTTCATCTGAAACGAGGACGCTATCTTTGACCCCGGTATTTTAATATCGGGTTTTTAAGTACTCTATGTACTTTTGGGCATTGTTTATCATGTAAGCCCACCAAAAATGACCATACCATGATAATCCCTAAATGATCACATTTATGGGGATTCTAGTCGAGGTTTTGACTCGGTTATAAAAAACAAGGTGCCTCGTGGGGGATTCTCATGCTTATCCTTGTAAATATTATCGTTTTCTAATAGTGTAATGCCGAGACTTGTGCTCTTCCAGCCTTTGTTCTATGGTTGTTTGTGATTGTGATTTATTAGGTTCATCGTCATCAGTTAAGCCTCTCGTGTTCGTTTTACGTATCACTCGAGCTTCGATCGTTGCCTTTGAAGATTCTGATATCCGATGATATCCTTTTATGTTCAAACGATTATATTATTAGCATAATTCATAAACAGTGTCGACGTATAGTCGGTAAAGGGCCCGACCTAACAGGCCCGCGACCCAAGAGGCCCGCGACCCAAGAGGCCCGCGACCCAACAGCCCGCAGCCCATAGACCTTACTTATCTTTGAAGAAATCCTAGTCCTATTAATACAAGGGTAGGGGGCTCATTCTACATCAGGTTATCTCTCTTAACCACACCTCTTTACTATATATCATCTCGATACTAACTTGACCGTCGGAGGTGGACCCCAGGGCTCCGGCCTCGGGTCCACGTCTTGTTGATCCCAAACTTAGATCGATTTAGATTTATGTATACGAGATTAGATCAAGTTATACACTTAGAGAAACCTTTGTATATGTATATGATAATCTAAGTGTTATGCAGAATTAACACTTAAACAAGAACACACAAGATGTAAACAAACTTTCACTTGATTAATGATAACAATCTTGCTTACAATGAAAGTGTTTAACGTATGAAAAACTTATATTGAAGAATAACCTAAAGGTCTTCTTTTATAGACATAAGAAGCCTTGTACAAGAGTCTATGTATCAACTATTCTAGGTAAAGATAATTATAGAAAATACAATGTTGAACTTATCCTTACTAGAAACAAACTAGAAACAATATAAGCGTAGACTAAATCTTTCCATCAGTGCTTGTCTTCAATGTATCAACGCTTGACTTCTTCTTGTCAACGCTTGATCTCTCAGCGTTTGTTTTCTTCCTATCAACGCTTGTTTTACTCTTGTCAGCGCTCAAGTAGACTGGCTATAATTTATTCCCAACAATCCTCCCCTAAACTTGATATCTACTCTAGTAATCAAGTTTCTGAATAAACATTAAGAACTAGGAGGAATCTTACAAACTTGCTCATATTGGTAATAAATATCTCTGATCAAATCTTTGGCCACATCACTTGAATAATCAATTTCAAGCTGTGTAATCTTCATCTTCTCCAAGACTTCCTTGGACATGGAATACTGAGCATCTACAAGAAGATACTCAGCAAACTTTGTAGAATTCAAGTAATATACACCAGCAGCTGAATACAAACGCCATTGAAGACCACTGAGATCATCTTCAAGATCCTTCCAAATAGCAGGATCTTCATCTCTTGGTCCACACATTCTCTTGAATGTTGACCACAGTTTTATTGCATTGACTGAAGTGGGATCTTCAGTCTCATACTTGGCCTCTAACAACCTCTATAGGTCTATCAAGTCTTCTCTATCAAAACTTGCAAACAAAGATATAAGAGTGGTAAAAGTGTGAACCTCTTTTCCATACCTGCCAATCTTCCAAAACCCACATTCATCTTCTTCATAGCTTATAATAGGGTTTCTGGAATCAAGAGGTAACACTTGCACCATATCTGAAGCTTCCAATGGTGAGAGTTTGAGGCTCCTTCTTATAACAACTTCACTTGGATTCAACCTATCCATGTCTTTGGGAAACTCAAGAGGGACTCCCTTCTTCACAGGTCTGGGAACAAACATTGCCTTCTTAAGCTCCATTTCTTCTGCAAGTTCTTCTTTCCTTTCATCAGAAAGAAGTCTTAGAGTGTTTTCTTCCTGCACTCTTACCCAAATGGGATAAGCTTTGAACTCCAACTCTTAAAATGTCAAAGCAATCAATTTCTTATAAGTCCATCCTGTTCCATGACATCTGAGAAGCATGTAGTACAACTTCCTTCTATCCCTTCTCAATAATGAGAGAATATTGCTAGCTCTGTGTCTCAGAATTACCTTGCAGTCCTTTTGTACTCTTAGAAGAATCTCCAAACCCCATATCTGGTCTGAAATAGTCAAATGTGGATTCTCCATGCACCTATCTTCCCAATCATGGTACATCTGAACAACTTCTGGCATGTCAAAATCTACTTGCAATTTCAACTCATTCAACTTCTCTCTAGCCAACTCATCACCATAATCAAGCCTTTCTAGTTGTTCTATAATCATTACACTTGAGTCTGAACTGGCTTCATCACTTCCTTCTTGTTCTTCTGAAGTGACAACAAAAGGTGATTCACCCACCTTCTTTCTCTCTTGTTCCACAATTTGTGCAGCCAACCTTCTATCAAACTCAATCTGTGCTGCATTCTTTGGAACATCTACTTCTACCATAATACCTTTACCCTTATCTAATGGATCAATGGAGGGTAAGTTAGATGGTAATACCTGTGAAGAAACTTCTTTGATGATGGATGATGACTGGAATACATCAACCTCATCTGCAGGTCTGTCAACGCTCAATTTTTCTTTGTCAGCGCCCAAGATACTCATGTCAGCGTTCAAATCTTGCTTGTAAACGCCCAAATTACTTGTCTCAGCGCCTCTTGTAATTTCCTCCAACATAGCTGTAAAAGACACATTTAAGTTTGTAGGAGTAACTAGAGACGTATCAAAACCTGGTTGTTTCTTCAAACTTGTTAGGGCCTCAGCAACACCCAAGGATTCACCATCATGTGAGCCCTTATCACTCACATTTATCTGTTCATCCTCCCCTTTGGAAGATTCCTCCATCCCTCTCCTTGTGCTAGCATTTTCCAAAACAACAATCCTCTCCCTCAATTGCTTGAGTTCAAGGCCTTGTGTACTAACAATATGTACCAAGTCTGCATTTTGCTTTTGCAAGCTTATGCAGACAGCCGTCAATTCCATAATAGTTATTGGTTCCAATCTGCCCTCTTCTAAAATGGGTATTTGACCTCCCAAGTTAGATTCATTGGGCATGGATGAGTTCTTAATGATGGTAGGACTGTCTTGGCCAGCTTCTAAGCCAGAACCAATAGTCCCAGCCTCATCCAAAGCACCAACCACACTTGTGGTGGTGGTTCTCTCTACTACATGGCTAGGACCACTAGAGAAGAACACTCCAGAAGTCCTTTGGCGCTTTTGCAACCTATATTCTATTGGGGGAGAAGATGATGTGGATTGGGTGGATGTAGGTTGGTTAAGGGGTGTTTGGGTGTGTGAAGGATTGGTGTCAACATTTGGATTAGGCATGTCAACGCCAACATTTAATGTGCCAGCGTCTAAATTGGTCACAACAACGCTTGGAAAAATACTTGTGAGCGTCCAAAAATAAAAATTTATAAAAATGAAAAATGACCTTAACAAAGTAATTTATCGTAGAGAAGATAACCTATAAGTTGATAATTATTATAGGGTGGCAAGCACTGTCCAGTTATGCACACTTGCTTATGCAAGATAGACATAACAGTCCTCTAGTGTCCCTTGCTAACCAAAACTCTTAACAACTAAGTTACCTTATAAAATCCCTTGTTACTCCCAGGTAAAACCCATGATAAAATCATTCCCAAGTCTCCCAACAGACCACAACCAATTCCAGGCCAAAAATGTCTTGGCAGCATGCATAGTATATCAACTTTGCATGCTACAGTGCCTCATGATTTAGTAAAACTAACTCATACTCACCTGTGGACACAATCTAGAATTGTGATAAGAGTATCATAAGGATACCCAAAAGTCCTAAAGGTTCCTAAAACCTCCCCTTAAACTGTGATACAAATGTTGCCAAAAATATGCATGAACAAAAATTTTTTATGTCAAGATAGGAATAGAAAAATTCCAACCATCATCCATAAATAAAAACATGCTCAAATGATCCTCCAATGATCCATAAGCAACTCTGTATCCAATGGTATAATGCTAACACCACCTGCACATTTAGATTGAAAACCACAAAACTAACATTGTTGCTGACAACGCCCCGATAACACTTGTCAGCGTTAAGAAAAGCTTTGTCAGCGTTAGACAAATATATTGCTGACAACGTCACAATAACACTTATCAGCGTTAAAGCAACCTTTTTCAGTGTTAGAAAAATATAGTGGAAAATCTAATATCCTCAAAAAGACCAATAACAATGCATTATCCTGTACACACTTTTACAAAAAGACCCCAAAACACATATTATGTGAGATTGATCATTCCAATACTTGTTACAAAGTATTGAAATCTTCGAGCATCAAAAGGTTTAGTTAGTAAATCTGACACATTTTCTTCTGTGTCAACCCTATCTGGTTGTATTAAACCCTTTTCAAAACAATCCCGTATAAAATGGTGTCTAATTTCTATGTGTTTAGTTTTAGAATGATGTACAGGATTCTTAATAATGCATAAAGTGCTGTTATTGTCAACAAATATCTTGGTATGCATGAAGTTATACCCATAATCCAACAGCTGGTTCTGAATCTATAAAACTTGTCCACAACAAGCAGCTGCAGCAACGTACTCTGCTTCAGTTGTAGAATTAGCCACCACTGTTTGTTTCTTGCATTGCCAAGATATCAACCTGCTCCCAAGAAACTAACATCCACCAGTTGTGGATTTTCTATCAAACTTATCACCTCCATAGTCACTGTCTGAATATGCAATAAGCTCCAAAGGTGAATCTTTTGGGTACCACAAGCCAAGACTGGGATAACATCTTAGATACCTAAAGAATCTCTTGACAGCATAAAGGTGACATTCTTTGGGAGTCACTTGATGGCGTGCACATGCACACACAGCAAACATGATGTCAGGTCTGGAGGCTGTGAGATACATTAATGAACCAATCATTGATCTATAGTGCCTGACATCCACATCCTTTCCATCTCCAATCTTTCCCCAAGGGTGTTCTCTATCCATAGGAGTAGTAGCCCTCTTTTCACGTAGAGAAAAGCCAAACTTCTTCAAGATCTCTGCCACATATTTATCCTGGGAGATGAAGATACCATCTTCTTTCTGCTGAACTTGTAACCCTAGAAAGAAGTTCATCTCCCCCATTGCACTCATCTTGAATTTGTCTGTCATAAGCTTGGAGAAATCCTCACTCATCTTTGGATTTGTAGATCCAAAAATGATATCATCAACATAAACCTGAACAAGCAAGACATCCTTACCAGCCTTCTTGGTAAATAATGTCTGGTCTATGGTGCCCCTTTTGAATCCATTTTCTACCAAATAAGTGGACAATGTACCATACCATGCTCTTGGGGCTTGATGAAGTCCATACATGGCCTTCTTGACTCTATACACTTTGTCTGGATTCTCTGGATCCTCAAAACCAGGAGGCTACATCACATACACCTCCTAAAAAATTGTTCCATAGAGGAAGGCACTCTTCACATCCATTTGATAGATAGTGAAGCCTATGCAAGATGCATAGGCTAGAAATATCCTTATAGCTTCAATCCTTGCAACTGGTGCAAAGACCTCCTCATAGTCTATCCCCTCCTCTTGTGTATATCCCTGAGCCACTAAACGTGCCTTGTTTCTGACCACAATGCCTCTTTCATCTCTCTTGTGTCTTAGAACCCATCTTGTCCCTATAGGTCTGACATATCTGGGACAATCAACCAGCTCCTAAACATCCTGAATTACAAATTGGTGAACCTCATCTTGCATTGCTTCCACCCAACTTGGTTCTTTGAGAGCATCAAATATCTTCTTGGGTTCCTGTTGTGACAGAAAATAGGCAAACAAACATGCTTGCACAAGAGGGGTATGAACCTTCTTGTGAATATTGGCAATAAATCCACCAAGACTTTGATGAGATCTTCTAGTCTGAACAGGAGTCATAATATCACCAATGATTTGAGAAGTGGGGTGATTCTTCATAGTAGAAGTGAGAACTCCTCCTTCAAAAAGTCTGGTGTCTTCAATCTCATTATCCAAATTGCCAATATCTTCTTCTTCAGACTTTCTTTCATCAATATTAGGAAGAACCTCTTCATATAAATTGGAAGGTTCACCTTGTTCAAAATTAGAAGAGAAAAGATGCCCAAAATTGTTGTCAACGCCTGAACCTTGGTCGTCAGCGTTTGGGCTGTCAACGCCTGAAATGTTGTTGTCAACGTTTGAGCCATCAACGTCTGAATTTGTCCTATCAGCGCTAGATTTGCCTTTGTCAGCGCCTGAAGGACCATGCATGTTGTTAACTGGTGGTACTTGGGGACCACCATTATCCTTTCTAGTAGCAGCAGCAGCAGCAGCAAAAGCATATGTCCAAATGGGGATAGTAACATACTCTTGTATGGGAGATGACTTGTTTGCTTGTGATCCATCCTCTTCATTAACCTGTGTACCTGAAACATCAACAACTTGTTCTTCCACAACATTTGAAGTTACCTTCACAATGTCTGGATTAGTGACAGGCATATAATTTAAAGTCCTAGATAGAGGTTCCAAGTCAAACAACCAATTTGGACCACTTTCAGGATCACTAGGTTTACTCTCTAAAAACCTAACATGTACTCTCTCAAGAATATGTTTTTCCTTCTTTAGGTAAACCCTATATCCCTTGCTCTGCACTAAATACCCCATGAAATAGCCTTCATCACCTTTTGCACTAAATTTACCTAAGGCATCACTAGTATCAAGAACAACTACATGACAGCCAAAAGGTTTAAGAAAACCAATATTAGGTTTCCTTCCCCAAAGTAATTCATAAGGTGTTTTGTTTTGTATCTTGTTGACCAATGCTCTGTTTTGAACATAGCATGCTGTATTAACAGCCTCAGCCCAAAAAGCTATGGGGAAACGAGCATCAGCCAACATAGTTCTGGCTGCTTCAATTAGGGTTCTATTCTTCCTCTCAACAACCCCATTTTCCTATGGGGTCCTGGCAACACTAAACTGCCTAGTAATCCCTTTCTTGGTACAAAAATCATCCAATAGTTTATTCCTAAACTCACCACCATTATCACTCCTAAGCATTTTAACTTCATTACCAGTCTTCTTCTCAATCTGAGTGATAAAGTCAATTAAAGTGTCAGAAGTGTCACTCTTCATAGCTAAAAAGAAAGTCCAAGTAAACCTAGAAAAGTCATCTATGATGACAAAGCAGTATGATTTACCATTCAAACTTTCTATATTAGTTGGAACAAAGAGGTCCATATGCAGCAAGTGAAGTGGTTTGAAACTAGAGTGCACCTGTTTAGACTTGAATGAGACCTTGTGCTGCTTGCCTTTAAGACATGCAACACAAGAATGGTCATTGTGGAAAGCCTTTTCAGGCAAGCCATCAACCAAGCCAAGTCTCACAAGCCTGTTTATATTCTTAAAGTTTATGTGCCCTAGTCTCCTGTGCCATAGATTACTCTCATCTACTGAAGCTTTAGCATAAAAACATGACATATTGTTATTCATCCTAATCCCATTCAGATTCACATTATAGATGTCTTTATGTCTAGGTGTTCTATAGTCAATATATTTCTCATCTGAGATTTTATAATCCTTGCTTAACACCAAGCATTCAGTATTAGTAAACAGAACTTTATTTTTGTTATCACAAACTTGTGATACACTAAAAAGATTGTAATCAAGTTCCTTTACCAGAAACACGTTTTCAAAACGCAAGTTCTTGGTGAGAAGAGTTCCTTTGGCTGTGATAGTTCCATATCCTCCTCCTAAGTAAACCTTATCACCATCCTTAATGGGAGTGAATTTAGTTAAATAATCTTCCTTCCCTGTCATGTGCCTGGAGCATCCACTGTCCCAATATCCATAATCATTGACCTGTTTTTGAATGCCCTGCACATAAAGAAAACAAGTTAGTTTTCTTTAGGAACCCAAGCCTTAGCAGACTTGGATTCATCTGGTTGTTCAATAAGAACAGACTTAGTTCTCATAACAACCCCATATTCATCCCTCTTTGGATGAAATACCCAGTTAACCCCAATAGGTTTTGTAATGACCTTTGAAATGTAATTAAATCTGTTGCAGGTCATAGAAATCCCATTATCATTAGGGTTTTGATCTTTCTTAGGTCTCCATGTCAAGCTTGAAGAAGCTTTAGACCCTTACCCTGTGGTTGCAAATATTTAGGTCTGGTCACGTTTCTGTCAGCGTTGGATTTGGTCTTGTCAACGCTGAAATTACCCTTGTCAGCGTTGAACCTAGGGTTTGCTACAGAAACCCATTGCCCATTAGACCAAGTATTTGTCTTTTGAAATGGTCTTTATCCATGAGTGTTAGACCCTCTAGTGAAGAAAGGGGCTGGTCTAACAACTTGTGGACTTTGCTGCACACAAGGTTTGGGTCTGACAACGTTTTACTTTTTAACAGCGTTGACTTTGGAAGCGTTGACACACTTATATGCTAAATGTGAAAAGCTACCACAAGTGTAACAGGCTTTTCTAGACACAACCCTAGGTCTAGAAGAGAAGAAGCCTGTTCCATCATTACTAACTTGGCTTTTAGGTGACCTAGTATTCCTATACATTTCTGCATACTTGACACTAGGTTTTCTAACAGTGTTTGAGCCAAGGTCAACAGCTTTACCAGTGATTGGGTTTGTTACCTTATTAGGGGTTGACTCATTTGGACTTTCACATAACAAGCCACCCTTAACAAATAAGGTGGGGTTGGCTTTCTTCCATTCATTCAAGTCAGTCAACTTCTGTTGATATTCTTCAACTGGGGCAATGACTCTTGGTGGAGGAATAAATTCCTCCTCTTAGAGTTCTGGTAGACCAGTCCAAGATAGGTCCTTTCTTTACACACCATAGAAATCCCCAGCTGGTGGTGGAACCACAGTATAGTCTTTCATCCCAATCCCAGACATGTCCTTAGGATCCTTTTGTTTATTAACACATTCTCCTAGGGTTTGTGTGGCCTTTTCAAATAACTGAATTTTAAGGCCAACATTATCCTTATTCTTAATAGCTTCATCTAACTTAGCCTGTAACTCACTATTAACCCTTTCCATGATGTTCCTAACATCATTACTAGCATCTAACTCATGTTTTAAGATATTTATTTTATCTTTTAAGTCAAATTCCATTTTCTTGTATTCAGAAACTGTTTTCTCAGTTTGAGTGAGAGCTAATTAATAGTTAGACAGTTTGCATCTCTCAGTACTCACATCATCTAACAACCTTACCACCTCTTTGTTAAGTTTCTCAGTATTTAACCTACAACCCTTACTACAAAAAGCATCATCGTATACCTCATTATCTGATGAAGAGGAGGAGTGTGCCATGAGAGCATATTGAACATGCTCTTCTTCTTCTATCTCAGCAACCAAAGCTTTATCCTCTTCCCCATCCTTAGCCAAGTAGATCCAATCCCATCCCATACCATCAATTTCTTGCACTGCAACCATGGCCTTAGGATCCTGAGCCTTAACAATTTGACTTGAGGGTTTGCCAGCATCAGATCTTCTTGGAGATCTGCATTCCCTCATGAAGTGCCCCATACGATGGCAATTGTAGCACTCAACTTTGGATTTATCAAATCCAGTAGTGTCCTTTGCATTAAAGGTCATCTTTTTCTTAAACCTTCTATTCCACCTGTTTGCTCTTATACTAGCAAGAGCCATGTTCCACTTAATTTCCATCTCTTCCAAGTGCTCATCACTTATTTGCTCAAGGTCCTCATATGTAATCACTGAACCATTGGGCAAAGAAGCAATGTAAGCATATACAGTATCTTTTTTTTTTTTTTGCTTACCGTGATCTCCGACTCATTGGCCGACTAATCCATGGGGTTTGAGCCCACCGCCACACAGACTCAAACCAGGTAAAGCCCTCCCTTTTCAGGAGGTTGACGTGGCCACTTCAAGGTTGTTTGCACCCAGATCCAAACCAGCAGGTTTAACTCTTGGAGAATCACTTTTGTATGTGTCAACGTCTGAATATGAGGCGTTGACAGGACATGATCCAGCGTTGACACATGATGATCCAGTAACTGGGTGCATGTAAGAGTCCTTCTGATCAAATTGACCTTCACTATGTGAGAAGAAGGCCATGTTACTGTTGGTAGACTTACTTCCATGCTCCAAAAGAGTTTCATTCTCCAGCAGCCTCAGTTTGTTGTAGATATCATCAAAAGTAGAACTTTTGTGAGTGTTATTGGCAAGTATAGATCTCGCCTCAATCTTCCATGCATCACCAAGGCTTTTAAGAAAGGTGGCATTAATGTCAACATCACCAAGTTGTGTACCCATGAAGGAGAACTTGCTTGTAATGTCAAGCAGTCTGCTTCTCACACTGCTAAGCTTCTCATTAGGTTGAGCCTTGAAAACAGCATAATCATGCATGAGTTGCTTCATCTTTTCTTCCCTAGTATCTTCATTTCCACCATATGCAACTTCAAGAGCTGCCCAAAGGTCTTTTGCAGAATCATAACCTCTGTATTTATGCTGGTTCTCTTGTCCCAAAGAGAGTTTCAAAATGTTTAGGGTTTTCATATCAACCCTTCTCTTTGCTATGTCTTCAGCAAACACAGCTCTACCATCACCAGGTTTTTCTTTCTTATCTGCTTCTGGACATCCAGCAACAGCAGTTCTTGTAGCAATGGCAGCAGCAACCTTTTCAGCTTTATTGTATGTGTTTCAATATTCAATTATCTCCTAGAGAGTATAGTCATAGATCCCCAGATATTGCTCAAAGTTTAATTTCCACAATTCAAAGTTGGTTGCATCAAGCATGGGAATCTTGATGTTTGGTAAAGGTGAGGAGGAGGAGGTTACTTCTTGATTTGACATGATGTTGTTAGGGTTTTGAGAAAAATTAGGGTTTTGGTGATTTTAGGGTTCTTGTGTTCTTTAAGATCAAAAGTTCCTCAACAAGCTCTGATACCACTTGTTGATCCCAAACTTAGATCGATTTAGCTTTATGTATACGAGATTAGATCAAGTTATACACTTAAAGAAACCTTTGTATATGTATATGTATATGATAATCTAAGTGTTATGCGGAATTAACACTTAAACAAGAACACACAAGATGTAAACAAACTTTCACTTGATTAATGATAGCAATCTTGCTTACAATGAAAGTGTTTAACGTATGAAAAACTTATATTGAACAATAACCTAAAGGTCTTCTTTTATAGACATAAGAAGCCTTGTACAAGAGTCTATGTATCAACTATTCTAGGTAAAGATGATTATAGAAAATACATTGTTGAACTTATCCTTACTAGAAACAAACTAGAAACAATATACGCGTAGACTAAATCTTTCCATCAGTGCTTGTCTTCAATGTATCAACGCTTGACTTCTTCTTGTCAATGCTTGATCTCTCAGCGTTTGTTTTCTTCCTATCAACGCTTGTTTTACTCTTGTCAGCGCTCAAGTAGACTGGCTATAATTTATTCCCAACACGTCTAGCCTGTTTTTCTATTGTTTGCAGCATCACCCAGGACCGGTGAAGACGATTAACGGCCCAAGACAATCGTCTAACTCAGAGCCAAACTATGCTCCAAACATACGGCTTTTAGATTATTCGTTTTACCCTTTCCATGCTCGAGATTAAGAATTCTACTTTTCGTCTCTAGTATGGGGGTATTTCACCCTTAGGCTCGAAACATTGAGGACAATGTTTAGTTTTACTATGGGGGGTGAATAGATACTTCACCTTGCTCACGTCATCACGAAATCCAATATTCATCTTTTTGTTATCGTTTTGTTGCAAAATAAGGCTAGAAATGGCCGAATTTTAAAAAATTTCTCGTTTTCATAAGTGTTTTAGACACGAATGTAGGTTTTCCGATGGTGAGAATAAGAGTAATTTTTGACTCGACCGTGCGTGTTGAGCACTTAGCTTCGATTCCTTAACTATATTAGGCTAAGTCTCATTAAATTGAGGACGAGAAATGATAGCGATAATTATAAGTCTATGCTAAACGTAGAATACTCATATTCTTTCAAAAACTCATGTGATTTAATTATTTGCTTATTCTCCCCACGCTTTGGTATAAATAAATGCAATAAATAAGGTCGTACGATTTATAAAATATGTTAGTTTCTAGCCCAAGATCGTTTAAAAGTTACTTGTAATTAAATAAAGTACATAGCCAAGGCATAACTTACTGAAACGGGATGCGAAGATTGGCGAATCTAAAAAGGCCCTAACAAGGCATGAGGATTACCTTTTGTTGCTAAACATCCAAAGATGATGTGAATAATCATAAATCCAAATCTAAATGAAGGATCAAGACACACGACGGAAAGCAATACTCCCAAAAAGGTTGTGGAAAAGACTATCCAAAAAGGCTCTAACAAGGCATGAGAATAAATAAATCCAAGTCCTATAAGGAGGCGGATCGTTGTTAATCAAAAATCCTATATAAATAAGAGGTTAAATGAAGAAGTCGTGGTCAAAAGTTGAAACATCTCGTATCAAGTTGAAGATGTATACCAAAAATGAAGAGAAGACCATAATTTCAAGATCGTCTCTCAAGATTTGAAGTTCGAAACTGTGAGACCCCCAAAATCAGACAAGGAAACAACTAGGCAACAAGGGGGTTCCACGCCATGGTATAAGAAACAATGAAATATTGTTTACACAATGATGACGTAATAAAACATATACATTACATCATAAAAAGTTCAGAGTTTATAAACAAAAGGTCCCGGAGTTTTATATGCGGAAAAATCTGCAATTTAATTTTCGTTTTGTAACATATAGTTACCAAGAATATATGATAAACTTTCTGACAGTTTTTTTTACAAAAATCAAAGTTTAATATTCACATAAATCTCCAAGCTGCGATAATATCATGCGGGCTCCCATCCAAGCAAAGCTAAGTAATAATACCTGAGATTAAACATGTAAAGTCGTCAACATAAAGTTGAGTGATATTCATAGGTTTAGCAGTAAAGGTGTGGAACACAAGCATTCATTTGTAAACAAGAAATAGAGGAAATGGTTATGTACATTAACCATATTCCGAAACATTATTATTGCTATTTAGTTCATGAACCGAAGCTTAACTCATGTAAGTTCCTCTAGTGAGTATTCAGCCTAAATACTCAAGTATAAACAAATGTAAGTTCATCAAGGTAATCGGGACGGGGATTGTCAATCCCGATGGATCCATCCACAACATTCGCGCTTAGCAACAAAAGTAAATTAACGGTTCATGATCAAGATAGGCAACTTAAGGCTATAGACTAAAAGCAATAATATCAATAAAAACTGTTAGAAAGTATACAAGTTCTGGATAGCATACAAAACTTTTTAAATGGATGTGTTCCACCATGTAAAATCTCACCCTGTGTTTAGAAACAATGTGTAAGTAAAAGTGGCTATGAACTCACCTTAGTACAAGTGTGACAGATATGAGAACCGGGCTGTAGATGGCTTACGGTAGTACTCCAAGGGCATTCGTGACCTACAAAAGTGATCACGACCCTTAAGTATGCGTTTTATATGCTTATAAAATAATTATACGAAAATAATTCGATAAAAATGTATTACGGGTAAAAAAAAAGCTTGCACCAACACCTAAGTCAACGTGAACTAAAGATAAACAAAGCTTAGAACCTGTATAAAGTATGTATTATAAATGTTATAAGTGTTAGACCAAGTATCCAATACGGTTTGCACACAAAACGCCTCAAGTTTACATAACAAAAGACGTAAAAGTAAAAAAGTTTCGGTAAGGCTGTCTTGGGAAGAGTGTCTCTCCCAAACCATAAATCTAATGGCTACGGGATATAAACACTTGGAACAATATTGGAATATAGTTTCCAAAATGTCCAACCATTCGATATAATAGTTTACAGAACTTTCTAAAAGTCCAAAACACTAACAGCCCTACCATAAGCAGTTATTGGTCAAACTGCACTAGTCAAACTTGTAAACGAAAAACCCGTTAACCTATAAGGTTTAAGGTACTGAGATTTCCACCATTGGAAAGCCTCATGAATATACTAACGACTGAGACCGACCACGAGTCAAGAGCTATTACCATTTATCGGGAAAGTTGCGATCTTTGAAAGGTTACAAAATCAGAATTTGGTTTTCAAACTCGGGTTTACCGTTTTAGTTATAAAAATCATTTGGTGATAGCTATTAACATGAGGTTAGTGGGAGGACTTCACATATGATCCCTACTACGGTATCAAACCTTAAAATGCACAGATGGGGGTCCATAACCTGTAGCCACAACCTATGCAAACCTGCTGTCCCGGAATAGGCCTTCGACCTTAAATAGGTCATAACTTCCTCATCCGGAGGAGTTGAGTGCCTATACAACTCACCACTAACATGTAAAAGGCCTAAAGAATCCATTTAAACTATAAAAGTTCAGGTAATCTTGAAAATATGGGAGTTTTGGACTGATATACCTGCTGTCCAAAATTTACTTTTAAAATCTTAATTTGATCATAACTTCCTCATCCGGAGGAGTTGTGTGCCTATCCAACTCACCACTAACATGTAAAAGGCCTAAAGAATCTATTTAAACTATAAAAATTGCAGGTCATAGTGAAAAATACACGAGTTTTGGACATATCAACATTCTGTCCGAATTTGGGCACTATGAAAACTTATCAAAACAACTTCAATCATACCCATAACAATTAGAATCCTCATCACACTAATCAAAATCAATCAAGGAACTAACAATATACTATATCAAGGATATATCAAACCACTCCATTCATGGTATGATTAAAACTTAGCATTCAACAAGGATCACAACTAGGGTTCCAAACACAAAATTAACAATGCCTAAACCCTAATAACACAATACAAAACTATTGGAATGATCAAAAACCCAAAACCTCCAATTCTCATAATTCTTGATTTCACCAACTCCATTGCATGAAGGATTTTTAAGTGGGGGTTTAATAAGGGTTTACCACTAATGATTTTGGTAGTGTTTAATTGTAAGATTGATGAAGAAAAATTGAAGGATTGGTGCTGTTTTGGTGTTACTAGTTGAAAAGGAAGAAAACAGAGAGATGGAGACAATTCTGGAAGTAAAAAAAATACTGGTAATGTTATCTTGGTGTTTGGATTGGACGGCCAAAAAGAAAAAGGGGAAAAGAGTGGGCTTTTTGGCCCACTTGCCTATTCTTGTTAATAACTTAAGCCCAAGAACAAAATGTATCTAATCTTAGCCCGACTCGATTTCTTAAAATGCTAATCGTTTCGACTCGGTGCAAGTTATAATGCGAAAACAAAATATTTTACAGAACATAGTATTTTGACTTCATAAAGTCGAAATTTTTAGCCATCGGTTCTCGTTTCGTCGATCCGAGTAAAATTTTTTAAAAACGCGCGCGGGTGCTTTTAAATCAAAAATTTTGATTTAAATAAATACGGAAAAATAAAATAAAAATTTTAGAATTCCGAATAAAGTATTATCAATGATCATGAAAATAATTAATATATAATTTATTTAAAATTATCGAAATCACAGGATTTACGTATGAAAATTACAAGAAAGTATAACATGTTGGAAAATTCAAGAATCATGAATAAAAGAATAAAATAATACCGGTAAAGTACGAGTTCTCACAGTCGACCTCCTATAGGAACTCTGGTCCCTCAGAGTTCAACTGGAGACAGAAGAAGATGCGAACAAATGGAGATACGTAGTTTAGAAATAATTCTTCGCTTTCCCAAGTAATTTCTGCACCACGACGAACTTAGCAATTGGAATCCAACTACGCTTCAGTTTCTTAACTTCTTTCCGAATTTATGACTTACTCGGATTAAAATAATAATCTTTCATTATGAAGATATATAAATAGATGGAGTGAACACGAGATTTGCTTAAACGGAGAAGGTTCGCTAGAACGAGTTAAGATCGATAATCGACAAGGAATCGTAAATCGTGTCAACTGTAAAACATGACAATTTTAAAACGTAACAATATGATTACAAGAGAAATAGAAGGGAAAAAATGAATTACGTATGAACATTTAAAATGCAAGTTGTCACAATTATCTGTCTAGCATTTGGTATTACTTTTAAACTCAACTTAAGTATTTTCTTGATTAAAAGAAAATTTTGCAAGGTTTAGTGACTTGAAATCAAACTATATATATTTAGTGAGTAAGCATTTGCTAAGTCCTTTTTCTTGATCAGGATTTCAAAGCCAAAAAGTAGAACAGTTCAAAATAGTTATCTTGATCAACTTAAGAACTTTTTGGACGACTGTATGAACTTATTGTTAAAGACTAAAGTTTATTGTTACCGTTTAGAGAAATCAAATTTCCAAATTATTTAGAATTATTGTTAAAAATAGTAAATTAAATTGATAATTTCATTAGGTTGAAAGTAAAGTACGATATAATCAAATACTTTAAAAGATACATCTTGACACCCTTTTTAAACACTAGTTACAAATTTACCAAAGAGGATGTATAGATCCGATATTAAACTTGAAACGGGTATTTTGTAAAAATAAACATTTGATAAAATGTGTAGAACGTTCTTAACAATTTGTAACAATTTTTTAGAAATCTAAGTAGGTGATTATGGTATCAAATGATAAACATAGGACATGTTCTGGTTTTCAAATGGTGACAAGATAGCATACGAGTATGAAACGAATAATAATCAACAATTGGTATACGAGTAATAGCACGAGGGGATAAACGTAATTCGTAAAAAATTTATTAACAAACATGATTGAATAGATGCATCGATGTTAAGGACAATAAGAAACAAAGGTTTTAGCAAGATTAATTCATGAGTGTGGTTGGTGTCACCAACAACAACTTATTAAATTCTCGGTGGTCGATACACGATGGAAAGGGAAAAGCCACACAACAAATTTTTGAATCAAGGAAAATTCTTAAGAAGTTACTTGAGAGTAATTCCAGTAATATGAGTAACATTAGCAATGAGAGGCGAAATCAATACGTGGTTCACACGAATGAATTTGCAAACAATAGGGTCTGATACACATCATGACGGATACACGAAATTATCATTCACGTCCAGTCATAAATCATTATCCGCGTCCAAAGATGTTTATTATAGAGAAATTCGGTTGATGTAGAAGCATAACAACGTTGAAATTTTCAGGTCTGGTATCAATGGTAAGAAATTAGACAAGTGGTAACAAGAATCATATCACGAAGGAAAATGAGGTAACAAGTAATACAAAGATCGTTGTGTAAGGAAATATGTGCTTGAGGCATGTACTTTGTTCAAGAAAAATAAGGGATCATATGGGTATGTCGCGAATTGCTACTCGCATAAGATGTAATAGTTTTCTTAACTGTATTTTATCTAACTTTTCAGAAACACAAGTAAAAAGTTACTTATTTGACAAGATATTTTAGGTGACTACTATTTGGCCTCGCATGGCTCCTTCTAAATTACGCATAGATGATCAAGCTATGCATAATTTAGGACTAGCAATGTGATGCTCAGTTTCATCAAACCAGTATTACATGACATATGATTTAAAATATGTATGTAATGCCATTTGTAAAAACAGGAATCTAGATAATTTATGAAACTCTTCGCTAGTAACTAATTTGCTAGATGTTTAAATCAACCATTTTATTGTTACATGAATTCTTTACAAGACCAATTGTTAAAAAATTTGGAAAATTACATCGTAAAACAATAACCAATGTAGAACATTTTGTAAAACGTTTCGCAAACGAATACAGTTTAATTTCATTTGGTGACACGATGATAGCTTACAAAATAACGAGTGAGTTGCATGAGGGTAATAAAGAGTAGTTCAAGAGAATCGATGAAATGGTTAAAGTTGATAAAGTTTCAAGAGATTTAGCCGGAATCGTCATGAGGCACGTGTCAAAAATGATGATGCAAGATGTGAAAATGAGAACTTCAAATCTTGACCCAAATCAGTGGTGTGATAAAAGAAAATATAGATAAAATGAAATGACAAATGAGTCATGTATAAAATAAAGGATAAAGTAATACATACGCGTGCAGATAGAGATTTGGCTGAAGAAAGACAATAGTAATACATTAGGAATTATCTACGACCTAATACGTAAAAAGTCAACAAAAGTCAAAGTATGACCCGAGTATGACTCAATAATGAAAAGTTGTAAAAATACATTTAATTTACTGGAATACAACAAAATATGATCATACAAACTTGTTTCATCAAGTTATATAGCTTAGAACTCATTTTTATAAGTTTTGACTAAACGTATAGAAAATAGTCAACTTTTGGCTTTTCCGAATTGAGGCAAATTACTAATCATTAGACCTCAATTTCCCTTCAATTATGATGTTATACATCCTAAGTATCAGTATCGATCATCCCAAATCTATTCCATAAGGTTTAGGCTTGCTTAAGGGGCGTTTGGTAATGAACTAGTCATTTACTCGCTTAACGAAAAAGTGCATAAAACTCCTTTTCGCGAGTCTTAAATAACCTATCTAGACTCTTGGAAATAAATTAAAAAAATTCAGAGAAGTCATATACATCATGAAGTTAATATCTTGTGAATTTCAAGAAAATTTTTGAAGTCTAGATACATTTTTAAAAATAAAAACCAAAACGCATTCTGCGCAAAAAAAGTCAAACATCACAGTCTGTATTTTGCATTTTAGAGGGTCAAATGCCCACGTTAAAGCTTCCGTTCCCGCGAAGGTGACTAAAAACATCATTCCGGACAACTTTGTAGTTTTATCCGAAGGCTGAAAACACCTTTTCGACACACTTAAACCTAGGACAGCAACTATATAAGCAAAACTTTATAAATTTTCTAATTAGTCAACTATACCCACTTATGTGTCAAAAACTTAGATGTAACTAACGGAAACTAAACCTTTGCATAAAAGGTCATCATTATAAGTTTCTCAAATGCTTCAAGTGAGAAATCATGGCTAAATGCTCGATACCCATATCAAACGCGCTAAACCAAACGCTAGTTTAGGTCGGTTGCTCCTTATTAGACTAGTTTCTAAGAATGCCTATCATTTCTTCGTTATGAAGAGATAGACGATGAACCTTATACCGTCGGAAAGATATTTTCATACCTGACATTCTTAGCTATATGAATTTATCTCAGTTTTCCAAATGGGAAAAAAATCCATCTTAGAGAAAGGTTAAAATTTTAGAAAATCGGTTATAAAATTAGCGATCACCGTTTTAGTCATAAAATTCAATTGGTGATGGCTATTAACGCAAGCTCAGCGGACAAGCTTAGCTTATAAAGTCTATTAACTACCCAAGGCAAAACATAAAGGTTAATAGGTCCTAACCTGTAGCAAAACACCAAGCATACCTGCTGATCCAGAATGAGTTTTCAACCGTATTTCGGCCATAACTTCTTCATTCGGATGAGTTATAACCCGAACATTATATCAAAACGATCACAAGGACAAACCTCATTACTACAAACTTTAAAATCTCAGGTTATGACATTTTAAATTGTCTAAAACTTAGTCCCAAAATCTGGACAGCAAGTGTGTTCATATGCAGAAATTTACCACATGAAAATTAAATAATAAATCGGTCATAACTTTCTCAATTTAAAGAGTTAGAAAGCGAATTTTATACCGAAACAAACCTTGTGACATTACCTTTCAACCAAGACCTTAAAAAAATCAGTTTGAGAAAAGTTTAAATTTGCCGAAATAAACCCCAAACCTGCTGACCTAAAATGGTCACATCGAAACACCTATAAACATCAATTTCAACACCATAACTTAGCTTTCTATGTATTCTAATACTATCCTAATGTCATACCATTAATCACATATCGTCCAAAGAACATCAAAAACAGAAAACCCACCAATAAAAATAAGTTTAAAATGAAATTGGATCAAGATAAGAAATCTTACAATAGAGGTGGAAATTTACAAAGAAGATTATCAATAAAGGAATGGAACATTATCTAGTTGCACTCCCGGAGCGAGGAAGTTTAATGAAAGGGAATGATACAAGTTTATAGAAGTAGAATTGTATTCCAAACAATCGCCACGTATTAGAGGATATGAATTACAAGATGACGATGATGTTTCCAAGGTACAAACAAACGTTGAAATTCGAAGTCGAAATGTAGAATGTTCAATGAAATAATATTTAGTCGATGCATGAGTGTCGTGTAAAACGGTGACATAAAGGTCAATCAAAGTTACGAAGACTAGCGATAATGATCAACACGGATTCAAGGAATGCTTCGAGATGTGTGACTCACAAGGTGTTCTTTAGTCTTTTTTAGACACATTGAGCTACACAATGGTCTACAGACTAATTTTCAAGGCATCCAATCACAAATGGTCTGAAAATAATTTATATATCTAAATAGATATCGTAAAGAGGTCTAACAACAGAAGTAATGCACAGGGTAGAAAATGAAAATCGGAAGTTTCATTGAAAGCAACACTTCTTAATCCCAAACAATGGTATCACGAGAGTATGCACAACATATAAAAGTGAGTCGAGAAAAACAAGCGATCCAAAACGAACGAGTATGCGAGATTAGTCGTATCACGCATAAATGAAATAGCAATAGTACTTAGAAAAGTGAGTATGAAAAGTTGGCAGCATACACGCTAAGTATGAATATCATAACAATGTAATATTATTGTAAAAAGATCAATTCACAAGAACAAGAATTCAAGAAATACAGTAAGCGCATATGTAATCAAGTAATATCCAATGTTAATTCATTAAGCACGAAGGCTTTGAAAAGACATAGTAATTATCGTCATTAGAGTAATGTAATATTTCAACATGTAATCAAGAGATGAAATATTACAACGATAATTAAAAGTAAATAATAAGGATTAGAGAGTTACCAGCGCAGATATCGAACAACATTGGTAGATTCTGTGGTTGACACTTTAAAACATGAAATATTTGAACTTTCAGTTATAGACTAAGTTTTGAAAACGACTCAGTTCCCTATAACCATCGCTCTGATACCAATCTATGAGACCCCCAAAATTAGGCAAGGAAACAACTAGGCAGCAAGGGGGTTCCACGCCATGGTACAAGAAACAATGAAATACTGTTTACACAAGGATGACGTAATAAAACATATACATTACATCATAAAAAGATCATAGTTTATAAACAAAATGTCCCGGAGTTTTATATGCGGAAAAATCTGCTATTTAATTATCGTTTTGTAACATATAGTTACCAAGAATATATGATAAACTTTCTGACAGTTTTTTTTTACAAAAATCAAAGTTTAATACTCACAGAAATCTCCAAACTGCGATAATATCCTGCGGGCTACCATCCAAGCAAAGTAAAGTAATAATACCTGAGATTAAACATGTAAATCATCAACATAAAGTTGAGTGATATTCATAGGTTTATCAGTAAAGGTGTGGAACACAAGCATTCATTTGTAAACAAGAAATAGAGGAAATGGTTATGTACATTAACCATATTCCAAAACATTATTATTGCTATTTAGTTCATAAACCGAAGCTTAACTCATGTAAGTTCCTCTAGTGAGTATTCAGCCTAAATACTCAAGTATAAACAAATGTAAGTGCATCAAGGTAATCGGGACGGGGATTGTCAATCCTGATGGATCCATCCACAACATTCGCGCTTAGCAACACAAGTAATTAACGGTTCATGATCAAGATAGGCAACATAAGGCTATTGACTAAAAGCAATAATATCAATGAAAATTGTTGGAAAGTATACAAGTTCTGAATAGCATACAATTTTTTTTTAAATGGATGTGTTCCACCATGTAAAATCTCACCCCGCGTTTAGAAACAATGTGCAAGTAAAAGGGGCTATGAACTCACCTTAGTACAACTGTGACGGATATGAGAAGCGGGCTGTAGATGGCTTACGGTAGTACTCCAAGGGCATTCGTGACCTAAAAAAGTGATCACGACCCTTAAGTACGCGTTTTATATGCTTATAAAACAATTATACGAAAATAATTCGATAAAAATGTATTACGGGTAAAAAAAACTTGCACCAACACCTAAGTCAAAGTGAACTAAGGATAAACAAAGCATACAACCTGTATAAAGTATGTATTATACATGTTCTAAGTGTTAGACCAAGTATCCAATACGGTTTGCACACAAAACGCCTCAAGTTTACATAACAAAAGACGTAAAAGTAAAAAAGTTTTGGTAAGGCTGTCTTGGGAAGAGTGTCTCTCCCAAACCATAAATCCAATCGCTATGGGATATAAACCCTTGCAATAAGATTGGAATCTAGTTTACAAAAAGTCCAACTATTTGATCTAAGAGTTTACGGAACTTTCTAAAAGTCCAAAACACTAACAGCCCTACCATAAGCACTTATTGGTCAAACTGTACTAGGCAAACTTGTAAACGAAAAACTCGTTAACCTATAAGGTTTAAGGTACTGAGATTTCCAGCATTGGAGAGCCTCATGAATATACTAACGACTGAGACCGACCACGAGTCAAGAGCTATTACCATTTATCGGAAAAGTTACGATCTTTGAAAGGTTACAAAATCAGAATTTGGTTTTCAAACTCGGGTTTACCGTTTTAGTCATAAAAATCATTTAGTGATAGTTATTAACATGAGGTCAGTGGGAGGACTTCACATATGATTCATACTACTGTGTCAAACCTTAAAATGCACAAATGAGGGTCAATAACCTGTAGCCACAAGCTATGCAAACCTGCTGTCCCGGAATAGGCCTTCGACCTTAAATAGGTCATAACTTCCTCATCCGGAGGAGTTGAGTGCCTATCCAACTCACCAATAACATGTAAAAAGCCTAAAGAATCTATTTAAACAATAAAATTTCAGGTAACCATGAAAAATATGGGATTTTTGGACTGATATACCTGCTGTCCGAAATTTGCTTTTAAAATCTTAATTTGATCATAACTTCCTCATCCGGAGGAGTTGTGTGCATATCCAACTCACCACTAACATGTAAAAGGCCTAAAGAATCTATTTAAACTATAAAAAGTGCAGGTCATAGTGAAAAATACACGAGTTTTGTACAGATCAACATTCTGTCCGAATTTAGGCACTATGAAAACTTATCAAAACAACTTCAATCATACCCATAACAATTAGAATCCTCATCACACTAATCAAAATCAATCAAGGAACTAATAATATATTATATCAAGGCTATATCAAACCACTCCATTCATGGTATGATTAAAACTTAGCATTCAACAAGGATCACAACTAGGGTTCCAAACACAAAATTAACAATACCTAAACCCTAATAACACAATACAAACCTTTTGGAATGATCAAAAACCCAAAACCTCCAATTCTCATAATTTTTGATTTCACCAACTCCATTGCATGAAGTATTTTTAAGTGGGGGTATAATAAGGGTTTACCACTAATGATTTTGGTAGTGTTTAATTGTAAGATTGATGAAGAAAAATTGAAGGATTGGGGCTGTTTTGGTGTTACTAGTCGAACAGGAAGAAAACAGAGAGATGGAGACAATTCTGGAAGTAAAAAAAAATACTGGTAATGTTATATTGGTGTTTGGATTGGACGGCCAAAAAGAAAAAGGGGAAAAGAGTGGGCTTTTTGGCCCACTTGCCTATTCTTGTTAATAACTTAAGCCCAAGAATAAAATGTATCTAATCCTAGCCCGACTCCATTTCTTAAAATGCTAATCGTTTCGACTCGGTGCAAGTTATAATACGAAAACAAAATATTTTATAGAACATAGTATTTTGACTTCATAAAGTCCAAATGTTTAGCCATCGGTTCTCGTTCCGTCGATCCGAGTAAACTTTTTAAAAAACGCGCGCGGGTGCTTTTAAATCAAAAAT
This sequence comes from Glebionis coronaria, assembly GCA_025667525.1. Lineage (NCBI taxonomy): Eukaryota > Viridiplantae > Streptophyta > Magnoliopsida > Asterales > Asteraceae > Glebionis > Glebionis coronaria. The sequence continues at coordinate 602,665,223 of CM046875.1, read as the reverse complement.
TTTGATTTAAATAAATACGGAAAAATAGAATAAAAAATTTAGAATTCCGAGTAAATTATTATCAATGATCAGGAAAATAATTAAAATATAATTTATTTAAAATATCGAAATCTCAGGATTTACGTATGAAAATTACAAGAAAGTATAACATGTTGGAAAATTCAAGAATCATGAATAAAAGAATAAAATAATACCGGTAAAGTACGAGTTCTCACAGAAACACATGCCAAATATCGGTCCGAGAAAGGTCTCAAATCATGAAACGAGTTATGCCAAGATATGAATTTCAAATGATTAGAAGAAATGTTTTAAAAGATCGTGTCCTTTAGCTACTTATTAATTAAACCGTCCTACTTTATTTTTGGCTTAAATAAATATAAAAATAAGTAAAAAATGTATCCTCGTGATCATTAAGGAAAAATAAAGTATAAGAGATACCAATTAGGAATAAGGGAGTTTAAGAACATGATTAACGCATATGAGTAGTGTTAGCATTAGTAACTTGTAATAAAAATGATCTTGTTTCACGCTTAGCATGGAATTGAATGAAAACCGAGGATGAAGAACTTATCACTATGATGCATTCACGTGTTCTTATTCTTTGACCCTAAAAGTCACGTTCTCGTGATGAAAACAATACATTATGTGTAAAACACATATCGTAGTTAATTTAAATTTACGTTTTCAATAAATGTCATATAAAAATAAAATTTGGAAGTGCTATGATACTTAATTCTAGCATTGCATGAGGGCACGACAATGGTTTAGTATGGGGGAGTGATGAGACTTCATTTATACATAGTCTCATCGTCCAAATCGGGCTTAAAATGCTTAAAAATATCATAAAATACCTAAAAATATGCTTGTGTTTGTTCATTGTGTATTTTAGGTACGGATATCGTGAATTCAACAAAAGATCACAAGATTCAAGCAAAAACGAACACGGGAAATAAAGCCGCATAAAGAACCGGACCCGAGTCATGATTTTCCAAAGAAGTCCTTCAAGTTTGAAGATTTGTACAGAATGGTCCCTCATCATTTAAAGACTTGTCACTTTTGACCCTTGTAAAAATCATTTATTACTAGTTTGGTCCTAAAGTTTCAAGAATATACATAACAAGCCCTTGAAGATCTAAAAAATGGCCGAAATAGTCCTTATTCCATGATTCATAAAAGACAAGGTCCATTTCGTAATTCAGCTAAAGATATTAACAAAGGAAGTGGGACAAATACTGTGGAAACTTTATGTGTACACTTTTGCAAACATGGAGGGTGAAACCTGGTTAAACTAAACCCATACCCGACCCAAATCCACCCGATAGCCCACTACAACCCACCCTAAACCTACTATACAAACCCTTTACCTGAAATTATCCAAGCCCAATCCATTTGCTGAAAACTCATATTAATATTAGTATTAATTTTAAACAGATTATATTAATATTAATCAAGACCGGGAAACAAGTTCTTTACCAATCCTACCCCTTTCCACCATATCAAGAACCCTAATCCTACTTTTTGATTAACAAATTATACCCACTCAATACTATCCAGATTAGTAATTGGGTATGTCGACATCCTTTCCCCACTTCCCAAAACTCATCACTCTCACCCACATGTGACCACCAGACCTCCCCTGACCAAAACAAACTTTTGACAGTAAATCAATGTCTATGAAGGATTTCTTGTTGGGTAAGGAGTTTTCAATGGCTATGATGATCCTACAACAGCTGGGCTACTACAAGCATCACATGTCTCCACTTTGACCAGATTCTTCACAAGAAATTCAAAGGGAAAATTCGGTAATAGTATGTATTAGGGTTTAGTCACTTTGTATTTTTTTATTTAGCTTCTAGTAACTTCCCTTTCTTTGTATAAATAGGAGTTGGCATGTACTGCTACTCTTGTTCCAGAATTTGTAAACTCTTTTTATTGAATAGTTAAAGTGATATTTAGACCTTGCAAATTCTGTGCTCCAGTCCATTTTCTTGTTCTTAAATTTGTGTACTTTATTTTCTACAATGGTTAACTTAGTTCTATCAAAAAAATATTTTGTGTTAAAAATTTTGGCCGAGATTTATTTTTGAGATCCTTAAATATATTAGATTTTAAATAGCCGGAGTTTGACAAGTTAAGCTGTTTTAAATAAATATATTTAAGTTATTTTCTTGTTTGTACTTGAAAGTTGCAAGTGATTTCAGAGTTGAGTTCTTTTCCTAGGATTTTCTTTAAATCTTGATTAATTATTTTTTTAATCACTGTAGCAAAAGCTAGTGATAAGCCCTTCTGACAAAAGAGCTTATCACCTAGCTTTTCTACTTTGTTGTTTTGGTTATGTGTTTTTTTCTGGAGGTATTCAAGATACACCCCAAGTGACTATTACAGTCACTTGGGTAGGCTGCTATAGCCTTTCCCCTATTTTCTTTCCTTAATCTGCTTCCAAAAGCTCTCTTCTCTATTCAATATAATCTAGGGATAAGGAAACTGGTGTATACTTGGGCTAAACAAGCCCAAGTGTGATAACCTTTCTATACTCCCTAATTTCTTTGGATTTTGTGGAATAGCCTTTTGCATGCTTTTTGAAGGTTGATTTAGGATTAGTTTTGTTCATTTGGATAGATATAATATGTTTGAGTTAAGTCATGATAGCTTTTAGTTTGTTGCCTTGTTAAACATTTGAAAATTTCATTTTTAGAAATATAAGGGGTGTCTAGGTATGTTGTTTACAGCAGGATGGGTGACAACTACCAGTAAATTATAGACCTAAACATTCTTATTTGGGTGTTATAGGTTAGTTTTATAGTTAGTTTCATTTATGGTAGTTCATAACAAGATTTGCATATTTTTGTGTAAAACTGTCAAGAGAAAACAGTAGGGTCTTAGGATTGATGATTTCTTGTGTTTAGAGTTAGATTTTAGTCCGCTATTGGTATTTGTGTTAGTGTAGAGTTAAGTTCCATTTATTCTAGATTAGGTGGCAGTTTAGGTTAAAAATTCATTGCTTGGTCATTCATATCAGTAGGGTGGACTTTGCTGTGAACATATCACATCAGCAGACTCCTTGAACTCATTTGTAGGATTTGTGCATTAAAACTTAGACTCATGTTAGATTTTAGGGTAGACAATGATTTAGATAGCTGGTATTAGGTGGCTGTAAGAATTTGGTGGTTCAAAATAGCTAAATATCCCAATGTCACAACAACAATAGTCCGCAGCCCCCCTTTTCTTTGCAACAGTAAGTAAGAGTGGGTAATTGTGCTTTTTTAATTTGAATTTGTGTTTTTGTGGCTTGGTATTTGATGCACACCTAGTATAGAACTAGGTTCATAAGTTTATCAATTGGTTTTAGGATCTTGTAGGCATTTGGTGGATTAAAACGAACCTAGAAACTCACTGTTACCCCCACAACCCTCAGTTTTGTTCATAAGCTTGATTTTTGTGTGTATTGGTGTGATTATTGTGCTTTGTTTGTGTTGTTTAGTGTGTTTGCTTGACTCCTCACAACCAAACTAGTTGTGAGGGTGCCTATTGTACCCCAAAACATCACCAAACGGCTCAAAACAACTCAAAAAATCCATACAATAACATTTCTCTTGGTTGTCCGTGAACGATGCATTTTTTTGATTTTTTTAGTTCTTTCCAATATGGTCTGACACTAAAAAAGGATATCGGACGACAAAGAACCTTTGTCTGGTGATTTATTGGACAACAAGAAGTACCCCAAAAAAGTGGAGTACTTTGGGGTATTTTTTTTAGCTTATCTAAGTGATCTTTTGGTCATTTTTACTTATCTTAGATTGTTTTCAGCTTATATTTAAGTTTGAAAAGAAAAAAATAATTATTTATTTATTTATTTTTTTTTTAATCATTTTTATATTCTATTTTCACTTTTAGGTAATAAAAAATAGAAAAAAATAGTTTTAAAATTCTAGAAAAATACTTTTTAGCTTTAAACTAATATAAGTAAGATATTTGTTTAATAAAATCATATTTTGGACTTTTTGTTGATTTTGTTTAATTTAGGGCTTTAATTAGTATTTAAAATTAAATATTAAATCGATAATAAGTTTTAAAATATATTTATTGAATTTTTTATTCTTATTTATATTATTTTAGACTTAATTTTAATTTTTAATTAATTTTAGTTTTAATTTTTAATTTCATCACGTTTTACGTATTTTCCGTTTTACGTTTTAATTTTCGTTTTTAATTTTCCAAATCCTTCTCAACTAAAAACGTTGCTAATCCAAACTTGATTTTTATTATTGGCACATAACACACACACCTCCGCCAAGAACGAACTTGCAATATCGGTTTTACGGTTTTCCTAAATCGTAAAACTTAATACTTGCCATTTTTACTTGCTTTTCCTAAAGTAAGTACAAAAATACTACACCAATTTTGGCGCCGCTGCCGGGGATTTACATCAAATAGCTTTATACTCAGAGTTTTGAAAATGCGTTTAGTTGGTCAATTGGTCGGGTCAGATCTGAAGTCAAAACTGAATAGAAAAGTCAAAGCTGAACATAATAGTCAAAGCTGAACATAATAGTCAAAACTGACCAGAAAAGTCAAAGTTGTCGAAATTTGTTGAATTGTGCATTTTTAGGGTAATTGAGGTGCGGATTCTTGAGCATTGTTTTAATACATGTGCATATAAATGAGTTTAAAAACTCCATCATGTGTTTTACATTATTTTGAACATGAAGTTTTTTTACTCGCCACTATTATAGGTCGCGGGTCATTTTAGGTGTCTGTGGTTCGTTGTTGCTAATTCTTAAGCCTTCTCAACCGATCGATACTACTTCTACTACTCTTACTTAAGGTGAGTCTATAGCCTTGCTTGCGCAAACTTTATTTATTTTCTTAAACTCGTGAGGGGAAATACATGCTTCTTTTTAAAACTCGAACACAAGTTATCTTTATGGTATGTTGAACCCGATTATGATTAGACCCGTGGTTGCCTTGAACTGCATTAGGTAGTGTATCGGCATTATCTAAAGCCTCAATTATGGTTCTTTAACTAGCTTATGATGGGCTAGCTGCTGGTACAATTAATAAATCTATGGAGAAAGCCACCTGCTTTGGTGTATGGGGTTGTATTCATAAAAGCTTTTCCCTAAACCCACTGTACGGATATATTGTATTGAGAAGTCTGGTATACGACAATGTACCTATAATTTGGGGGTCACTGACAATTAATAAATCTCTTGTCTTTATTAAGGCCATTAGTGTGAGTGTTTAAGGGTTCAGTTCCATGAACTTAATGCAATATTATGCTATATACAATTATAGTTGTTGATGCAATTCTTACAAATAGCTTGGTGTAAAACAAGTCTATTCTTGGATGATAACTTATACTTGTGTTCAAATTATTAATCTAAACCTATAGATCTCACTCAGCATTTTTGTTGACCTTTTTAGCATGTATTTTCAGGTAATCAAGGAAGCTAGATCTTGGGAGTCATAGAATCAAGTGTACATCGCGTTTTTGTCAAACTATTTGATTAACTACCATTCCAACTTAAAACATTTATATGTTATGTTTAAACTTATGTTTTGGTAACGTATATTGGGACTATGCTACTCTGTAGACTTTGTAATGATCAAACTAAAAATGTCTCTTCTTGAGTCGTTCTCTATATTCTTGCGTGTATTGTACCTTTATTTAGCACCCAAATGTATGTTCTGTTGCGTTTAAATTTGGGGGTGTTAAATTCTAATTATTACTTTTGTACTAATTATACTCCATATATGATTTGTGGTTTTTTATGTTCATTGCTTTAACTATAGGGTTTTTTCATAATCATTTATTAGGGTTTTCTACTTGTGTCTCGTTCCAAACCTTCTTGTTTGTTTCGGTTACCTAATGCTCTTATTAAATCTTCATATTCATTGATATACATAAACTGTATGACACAAGACGTGCTTGTGGTGTTGTAGTCAGGGCGTAAGATGCAACGTGGATTTCTTGATACAGGTGGGAGAGGTAGTAATCATAGCAAAAAAGATGATGATGTCATGGGGGTAGCGAGTCGGGTCAAGATGGAACTAAGGAGAAGGATATTACTCTCCCTACTATAGTTACTAGAAATCCTGCATGTAATGATAACACTTCCACTTCTCATGGTAGTAATACAGGTATAACTATTATGCTTAAAGATGTTTATGCTTAGCATTTGAATGAATCAGACTAAGATGTTGATAAGAGGCATTATTGAAAAAACAAGCATCACCTAAGAGTAAGGAAAGATACCATTGCAACACGAGTATCTATAGTGGTTTGACTACAAGGACAACTTTCTTTCCCTACTCCACTCCTCGAGTATCCAACTCGAGATTTTATAAACACTAAGTCCAAAACCTTCTTATTTGGTGTGTAAACCTTTACACGTCGCTTACACAAGGTAGAACCAACCTCACGTCACATACACTTTTCTAGGTACAAAGCTAATTAGAAGGTTCCAAAATTAAGGCAGAGCCAACCCTAACACTATCTACAATTTACAATGTTGTGAGGTTTATAATACAATGAATATACATGATATACAAAAATCAATAGAATGGTCTTGGTACTATGTTGAAGACTAGCAACAAGTAAACTGTGAAGGTCTTGTATGTAAGATGTAGTGATCGAGCCTTGTTCAGAGAAATTTTAGAGAATCACTAAAAAGAATCTAAAATAATAAAATGATCTAATCAAATGTTAAGATGATATTATAATAATGTATGTGTACTAATATAAGAATTAACTTGTGAGAATTTTCTAGGTATTTATAGCCAAAAAGTCATTGTTCACCTTGATTCGACGGACCTCTTAGAAGGGATCCGACCACGCTTTTCCAAGGGATCTGGCATGTTTGACAACATATCCGGATTTTGAATATCAAACATCCTAAAATATTGTGTGATCATCAAAGATATTCATATATATGGTAAGATAATGAATGAGGTAAATAAATGTGATATAGTTTATCTTAGTTAACTTTATATAATTTACTTATAAGTGAAAGTAACAAAGTAACTTATATGATTAACTTTCTAAAAATGACTTTGGACTATTTTAAAGAATATTGTGTAGTTACTTTGTGTAAGTAACTTCAAAAGTTGGTTTAGCCACAACTATGCTTATGATGCACATGTACAAGACTTTATGTATTTTACAAAATAAAATGTATGAGAAGTATGATAAATATGGTGAGTTAAATACAAGGGGAATAAAATTTATTTATTTGAGTTCTTACTTATTATGAGTTTATGTTTGTTATCAACAAAACATAGATAGACCATAAAATTGAAATAACCATTTTTTTTACAATTGATTTATATTAATAATATTATTGTCAAACTTTTAACACATATATTTTGGTGGTTTTTTCATTCAACATGTTTTTCAACTATGATCAAATCGGTTTCAATTTTAAATTGTATTTAACCAATAAGATCGCACAATTTTATGTACGTGTCAGAATCAAACGACGTGATTTAAATTGTGTATAAATTATAGTCGAAAAACATTGCTTATTGAAAGGTTAATTTAATGGTATCTACCATCACAAAATTCGAGAACCTTAATACTTTCTTATTAAAACCATAAAAACAAATCGAGAAACTTCTTAACAAAAATAATAAATAATAAAATTAAAATACAATCCAACGTCATCATCCATCTAACAAAGTTCTCATTCAATACCACAACTTCATGCATTAAATATTATACATTTTCCACTATATATTTTTTCTTCCTTCAATAGAAATAAACACACAAACAAACTACATACATTTTACACCAAGAACACACATAAACATGTGTGTGATGGCTTTAGCTAACCCACCTATATTTTGGAGATTGGATTATGGAAATACATATGTATTTGGGAGGATACTTCTAGCAATATTTTTGCTAATTATAATCTTGTCAATTGCGGTGTGTATAAAATTGAGGCGCCAGTCAGGTACAAGTGGTGGGGTTCAACGTGTTGAAATTGGTGTATATTCTACAAAGGCGGCTCATGCTCTTCAAAACGACGATGATGAAACAAATTTTAGCCCAAAAACAGTCGTCATCATGGCTGGAGATGAAACTCCGACATACCTAGCAACACCGATCGATACTGTTGATACCAACCATGGATCTAAATGAGAAAAATATATGTTTGTGTGTTTAGCGATGGACTGATATTGCAATTAATAAAAAATTTACTTTTAAGTCTCCAGATTTCTGCTTAGTATATATGTACAATACAAACTTGCACATGTGCACTTTAACAATTATTTAAAAGGGCGTATCTTTACTTCTGTGGTTTCGTAGCCATACCAATGTATTCATATTAAATTTGTCTCAGAATTATATAGAATCGCCTTGCATGTAAGTGTAGAGTGGGATTGTAGAATCAATGGTAGGGTATTGCTTGCCCATCCGATCTTGTGATATTACTACTCCTTGAGTTCTATAATAAATTTCTATTGTTAGTTATACAAAGTTTTGGAAAATCTCACTGACTCCAATGTTTTGGAAAATCTCACTAACTCCCCTCTTAACAAATCAAATATTATCTTTTTTCACCAAAACCGCTTCAAATTGAGCAAAATGCAAAATGAATTCTTATTTTAAGATATCTTAAATTATAATGTGAACACTTACCATGAAGACATACGAATTACTAATTTTAGCTCTCTTTTAAAGAGCTATCTATTTATAGATTATAATTTATAATATATATCTATAAATAGTCAATGTTTATAAATATACTCGTCACAAAAGTTAGATGCGGGTTTCATAGATAGTATATGTAGTTACCTATTGATTTCATAATCAAGGCTAAATTGAGTTTGTCACACCCCAAATTATCAGAGTACGCGGGTCTACTGGGGAGTGACTGTCATGACTATCATACGAAATAATAATAAAGAACGACCTTTCAAAGCCGGTTTAATTCATTAAAAATAAATTAAATGGTTCAGAATCATTTTAATACAACATGACAAAATAAATCATAAATTTATATGACACAACATGATAGTTGAAATCATAAACGATAGTCATAACTTTTATTATCTCCATGGAAATCCAGGTCACTCCCCCGTCTTGATACCTAAGAAAAACATTGCTAAATTGTCAACACAAAAATTGGTAAGTACATAGGTTTAAGATTACTTAGTGTGATGAACCATAAGATTTTAATCTGGCAACCGACATATAATCTTATAACAAATAAAAGATTATAACCAAATAGCATACGTTTACACCTACGTCTAAGCTCATGAAACCGAAGCTTTAAATAAACCAACAATATATAATCTGAGCCCTTTGCACACAACTAAAATTATATAAAACCCGCATGATTTTACCATGAACAGTACACTTAGTAAACGTACGTACATATAAAAACTTTCCTTTTATAGCATGAACACGTGTCACGATTATTAATTACAGAAGTTATGTATGTATTATTATTACGACAAGTATTAAGTACGTGATAGTACACGATAATTATTAACAATAATAATTATAATCACGAACATGAAATCATGAACGTAAAAATCACGAACATGTAATTACGTACTTAATTAATATAATACGATTAATATCATTACGTACAAGTATTTATAGATAACACGAACATTTAATTATAATATAACACGAGAACACGAACATACGAACACGTAAATTATAACACGGGAAAAACTTCGGGTTTTTCCCATGTGGGCCCTACATGCCGCGGCACCAAGTGGACAAAGGGCCAAGCCTAACTTGATTTTTAGTAAATAACAAAAAGGGGAAACACAATTTCACTTTACAGAGTTTTCACAAAAAAATCAAAAACCCTAGCTCCCTTCTTCTCTCTTTGGCCGCCGACAAGAACAAACACCAAGGAGGTGTTTGATTGAGTTTTGGTTAACTAAATTCAAGCATCGTGTTCGTGTTATTGTTCTCCATCTGTGCCATGCATTCGGTAATCCGTAAACCCTTTTCTTTTATTGTTTAATTAATTTTGAACATGTAACCATGGGTTTATAAAAACAAGAATTAAAATCATGTTAAACAATTCATGGGGGTAAACTAAAAGGTGTTTGTGGGTTGGTTCGCTCGGCCGACACCCAATCGAGAGCCCCAAGGCTCTCGGCGTGTCTTGGTTCGCACCACCAACCGAGACCTCGTGTCTCGGTGGTGTTGATCACGGTCGGCAGCAGGGACAAGGGACCCCGACTCACGTCAGGGTGGCCTTGTGGTTCGGTTGGGGTCTCGGAAGCAAGCAGCCACCACCACCGGCACACAGCCGGTGGCGGTTTTTGTTCAAGCAGGGGGAACCATGGCGCAGCAGGGGGAACCACCACCACACAGCCGGTGGGAACTCTGTTGTGGTCAGCGGCTAGCCGAGAGAGGGAACCACCGACTTAAGCTAGTGGCGAGTTTACACAGGCAGTGGCAACCGACCGAGCCGGTTTGCCACAGTTAAAGGGGTTTTTGTTTGGTCCGGTTCAAGGGTTTATTCGATCCGGTTCACGACATGTCTAAATTAAATTCACGGGTCCGGTTCATGACTAAAATTATACAAGTATTTTATTTTTACAGGTAATATTATTTAACAAGATATTAAATTAATTAATAACATGACTTATAATTAATTTAATTAATCATGGACTTAGATTAATTATTATTTACAAAATAATACATGTTTTAACCTTAGTATTTATTTATTTAATTTAGACTATAGTATTAATTGATTATTAAGACATGGAATATAATTAATTAATAATCATGACTTAGGTTATAATTAATATAATATTAATACATGTTTAACCTAAGTATTTTATACACCTTAATTTAATTAAATCATGCTTATATTTAATTAAATCATATAACATGTAGTTTATTTAATTAACATGATATTATTAATAAACTATACAAATAATCACATGACTTATGATATTTAACCAGTAAACTTAAGCTTATATTATTAGCTTATTAATTCAGCTTAATTCTAAATATGGAAAATTTCTAATTCAGGAAAATTTCTATTTTTGGAAACTTTCTATTTTTGGAAACATTCTATTTTAGGAAACCTGCTATTTTTAGGAAGTTACTTATTATTACACAACAAGTATAATAATACCAGAAATACAAGTAAAACTTAATCAGGATACGTAGAATACATGATAAACACAGCATAACCTTAAGATCAGTAAAACAAGACATGGACATATAAAACAAGCTAAGACACGATATAATCAGTTAAGTACTCAGTAAACAGAATACTTATACATGTATCCTATTTATGTAGCATTAGTGAGATCGAAGTAGGACTTTCATTATTTCATCTTCTTCGTTCACTGGACATAAGGTACGGATTTCCCGTCCCTTCAGTATGGACATTCTTTCCTTATTAGGATTCCCCGTTTGCAGCCAACTGTTTTCCCAATATTTTTTTATATGTTTGATTACTTATGTTAGTTTAAGAGCCTAATCCATATACATACATGACCAGTGTCACCTAGTTATGAAGGTACCATAACCATAACACTGGAGGCACTAGTGTTGTAACTTCTCCAAAGCGAAGTGATTGCTCGTGGCGTCCCTTTATAGTTTTTGCCATTATATTATATTATCATGTGGGGCGTATGGGTGCATCCTAGTTACATGTTTACCAGTATTATCAGAGTGAATGTGATGTGTTCCTTGCATCCTTCACTAGGAGTTGATCCCCCCTACCCAGACTATTTAATTAGAGGCAACCCCTCTAATTGCATGACGAGGTATCCCCTCCAAGTATTCATGCACGGTGGAACCTCATGACCTATATGGGCTATTTCCCTAATTAATACAGATTTTCATAGAAACATAAGTCTTTTCAAACTATAAAACTAGTTTTCTGAACATGATTCCAGATTGCTTAGAACTTATATTATTTTGCTGCTATTAGTCTTTACGCTTATGTTATTCCATGCTATGCTTCTATATTCATGCACAGAGCGTTATTCCCAGTCGTTTTCCTTTCATGTTCCCAAACGACAGGTACTCAAGGGCACTCGTAAACTTTAATCGTACGTCCATATGGATTGGAAGCTATCTAGCCTTCTCTATGCATTTCATCATACATTTTTCTACTTGTTTCTTTGGACATTGTTTAGTCCTTTTCCTTTACAGTACTTATGCTTGTGTGTGATGAGCTTATACTTGGGGTACCGATGTTTGTTTCCGGTATTTCCTTTCATGGCGACTTAATGTTTTTTAAGACATTTACCTTGTATGCTTTGATGACACGCCATAATCACACGTGACATTCCATTTACCAAAATGGGGTGTTATAATTATGGTATTAAAGCCCAAGGTTTTGACCTGTAGGCTCTCAAAACATGACCTGTGATTAGTGGGTAGTCACTATGGTCTTGCTAGAACTGTCAGTCGGTTTTCACGCATTCACTATTTTCATGCATTTATGTCATATGTCATTGTTGCAGGTTTATGACTAAGTAATTGTTGGTACAGGACTGGCCCTATTTAGTTGCATGTGATTTTATCGGAACTTTTAACTTTGGGAACGACCCATAGGCGTATCCTCGCCATGTCTTTTGTTTTGGGTGAACTGACCATAGGCGTTTACCCTCGCGCATATAAAAGTTTTCATAAACTGCATCATGCATTCATGCAAAAAATATTTTCTCATGATTTATTGGCATAATTTTTTTTATGAATATATATGTTATGTTTTAATCAGTTTAATCACGCATTTTCATTTTATACTGTTAGATGGTTCTTACATGTGAGCAGGAAAAACTCAATTCAGCAGTCCAAGCTGTGATGTAGGCTTTGCTTCCTCAGCTGAGGAATGATATCAGGGTCGAGGTGCAAGCTGCCAACAATCAGCACCAGCACCAACATCCTAATCCTCCTCCTCCTCCTCCAACAACACTAGTCACATGGCTGGAGAGATTCAACAAGCAACGTCCTCGATCCTTCGAGAGAACTGACAGCCCCAGTGAGGCTGAAAGCTGGTTAGCTCATATCGAGAAGATATTTGATGTGACCCCATCTTCAAGTCGAGGTTGACCTGTTACAAGTTCGAAGGTGACGTACTAGGATAGTGGAAGGTAGTGAAGCAGTCTGAGGGAGGTAACAATTGGGTGGCTGGCTTGACTTGGGCTCAGTTCAGGGAGTTAGTGATGGGACAGTTCTTCCCCAAGGCTGAGCAAGACAAGCTAAAGAGGGAGTACCACGGGATCAGGCAGAGAGCTGGGGAGAACATCAACGAGTTCATGCAGCGCTTTCTTCGTTTGGCTGGTTTTTTTGGCGCAGCAGCAGGTACTGCCGAAGAGCAAGCATACCACTTTCGTTGGGCTCTTCGTACATAGGTCGCCAACAACTTGGTGTCTGCTACCTTCAACACGGTGGCACAAGTAGCCGATGCAGCATGTAAGTTGGAGATGCTGCAGGAGAGAGAGGAATTCGGGGAAGCAGAGAGACCTGAGAAGAGGTATTTGTTCGTCACTCAGCGGTGATCATTTCAAATTCATTCAGTACTATCCAGTATTTATCTTTCTCTTTAAACTACATCTTTCAGGCAGAAGACTGGGGACCGGTCTCAACCGGCTACTCAGCAACAGCCTACTCAGCCCAAGGGTAACGGTCAGACTCAAGACCGTTCTGCTATGGATAGGTGTGGCGGTAATGATAATTACCGTAACAACGCTGGAAACTCCAACAGTAGTAGGTCCCTAAACTTACTCATTCCTTATGTTACACGTTTATGATTCATAATTCTGAAACTTTAGCATCTTCTACCAGGAATCATGGTAACAGAAGGGAGCAAGATCGAAGAGGTTCACAGCCTAACCGCACAGCTATCACTAGTATTACGTCTTACGATTTTCCGCATTATCCTTTTGTACCTATAAACCATGTCTCATGTGTACTTTTCCGAACAGGCTCCCAGCCAGCAAGGGCACCTACTGGAGGGTATACTCACCCTCTCTACACTACCTGCAACAGTAGCCACCCAGGGCCAAGTCGACGCGACAGCGATGCTTGCTTCAAGTATGGCCTCACTGGTCATCGCATAAAGGACTGCCGCAAGGGCGAGATGGAGGGCACATCTGGACATGCCGATTCCAAGCCACCTCCTACTAGTGGGCGGGTGTACACGACGTCTCGCGAACAGGCCAACAAGTCAACATGTACCATCACTTGAATCTTGCATATGTATGGTCAAGCTGCATGTGTTTTATTTGACGCGGGTGCTACTAACTCGGTCATTTCTACTGCTTATGCCAAGAATGTTAGGATATCCCATATGCCATTAGAGAATGTATTAAACATTTCCACACCTTTAAGAGACTCTTTACGCATAACCCATGGGTACAAGAGCCTTCCCCTAGAGTTTGACGACAAGATTCGTCCTGTTGACGCACTTCCATTGGATATGTGCGATTTTGACATGATATTACGCATGGACTGGTTATCCAAACATCATGCCACCATTGAATGCCATACATATCGGGTCATCTTCGGTGATGTAAATTCACCTGAGTACATTCACAACGGTTTCGTACCCGGAAGGTCTATACAAATAATTTCAACCTTACAAGCACGTGCACTACTGTCACATATTTGTGAGGGCGATCTTGCTACTGTTCATGATTTGGAGGTTGAATCCCCATCCATCCAGAATCAGCCAATCGTGTCGGAATTCACAGACGTGTTTCCCGAAGAAATCTCGGGCATACAACCTGCTCGTGAAGTGGAGTTTAATATTGAGCTCATCCCAGGAGCTGAGCCAATTTCTAAGGCTCCTTATCGCATGGCTCCCATAGAGCTGAAGGAGTTATAGGAACAACTACAGGAATTATTGGAACACGGTTTCATTCGAACTAGTGCTTCTCCATGAGGCGCACATGTTTTGTTCGTAAAGAAGAAGGACGGCAGCATGCGTATGTGCATAGATTATCGTGAGCTCAACAAGATCACCATCAGGAATAGATATCCGTTGCCACACATTGACGACTTGTTTGACCAACTCCAAGGGGCTAAACAATTCTCCAAGATTGATCTAAGGTCGGGCTATCGTTAGTTACGGGTTAAAGAACAGGACATCGCCAAGAGTGATTTCCGTACACGTTATGGGCACTACGAATTTGTAGTCATGCCATTTGGCCTTACCAATGCTCCAGCTGTTTTCATGGATCTGATGAACCGTATCTTCCATGAGTTCCTGGACAAGTTCGTCATTGTCTTCATTGATGACATTCTGATTTTCTCTAAGTCAAAGGAGGGACACGAAGACCATATTCGTACTGTACAATAGATTCTTTGCCAGATGCAGCTGTATACCAAATTCTCCAAGTGTGAGTTCTGGTTAGACAAGGTGGCATTCCTAGGCCACATTTTATCAGTAGAAGGAATCACCATGGATCCAGCAAAGGTTGAGGCTATTACCAAGTGGCCAAGACCGACATCAGTGACTGAAGTTCGCAGTTTCCTAGGCTTAGCTAGTTACTACCGTAGGTTTGTAGAAAACTTTTCCCGTTTAGCGCTGCCATTGACCAAACTGATGCGGAAAGGGGAGAAATTCGTCTGGACTAAAGAAAAAGAGAAGAGTTTTGAAGACCTAACGCAGAAGTTAGTATTTGCACCGATTCTTACTCTCCCATCTGGTATAGGTGGATTTAAAATCTACAGTGATGCTTCAGGGAATGGACTTGGCTGTGTTCTCATGCAACATGGGAAAGTGATTGCGTACGCTTCACGGGAGCTTAAACCTTATGAGGAGAACTACCCTACGCATGACTTGGAGCTTGCATTAGTCGTGTTTGCATTGAAGATATGGAGGCACTACTTGTATGGAGAATCATTAGTCGAGCTTACATTAGTCGTGTTTGATTTTGACATGATATTACGCATGGACTGGTTATCCAAACATCACGCCACCATTGACTGCCATACATATCGGGTCATCTTCGGTGATGTAAATTCACCTGGGTACATTCACAACGGTTTCGTACCCGGAAGGTCTATACAAATAATTTCAACCTTACAAGCACGTGCACTAATGTCACATGTTTGTGAGGGCTATCTTGCTACTGTTCATGATTTGGAGGTTGAATCCCCATCCATCCAGAATCAGCCGATCGTGTCGGAATTCCCAGACGTGTTTCCCGAAGAACTCTCGGGCATACCACCTGCTCGTGAAGTGGAGTTTAATATGGAGCTCATCCCAGGAGCTGAGCCAACTTCTAAGGATCCTTATCGCATGGCTCCCATAGAGCTTAAGGAGTTAAAGGAACAACTACAGGAATTATTGGAACACGGTTTCATTCGAACTAGTGCTTCTCCATGAGGCGCACATGTTCTGTTCCTAAAGAAGAAGGATGGCAGCATGCGTCTGTGCATAGATTATCGTGAGCTCAACAAGATCACCATCAGGAATAGATATCCGTTGCCACGCATTGACGACTTGTTTGACCAACTCCAAGGGGACAAACATTTCTCCAAGATTGATCTAAGGTCGTGCTATCATCAGTTACGGGTTAAAGAACAGGACATCGCCAAGACAGCTTTCCGTACACGTTATGGGCACTACGAATTTGTAGTCATGCCATTTGGCCTTACTGATGCTCCAGCTGTTTTCATGGATCTGATGAACCGTATCTTCCATGAGTTCCTGGACAAGTTCGTCATTGTCTTCATTGACGACATTCTGATTTTCTCTAAGTCAAAGGAGGAACACGAAGACCATCTTCGTACTGTACTACAGATACTTTGCCAGATGCAGCTGTATACCAAATTCTCCAAGTGTGAGTTCTGGTTAGACAAGGTGGCATTCCTAGGCCACATTTTATCAGTAGAAGGAATCACCATGGATGCAGCAAAGGTTGAGGCTATTACCAAGTGGCCAAGACCGACATCAGTGACTGAAGTTCGCAGTTTCCTAGGCTTAGCTGGTTACTACCGTAGGTTTGTAGAGAACTTTTCCCGTTTAGCGCTGCCATTGACCAAACTGATGCGGAAAGGGGAGAAATTCGTCTGGACTGAAGAAAAAGAGAAGAGCTTTGAATACCTAAAGCAGAAGTTAGTATCTGCACCAATTCTTACTCTCCCATCTGGTACAGGTGGATTTCAAATCTACAGTGATGCTTTAGGGAATGGACTTGGCTGTGTTCTCATGCAACATGGGAAAGTGATTGCGTACGCTTCACGGCAGCTTAAACCTTATGAGGAGAACTACCCTACGCATGACTTGGAGCTTGCATTAGTCGTGTTTTCATTGAAGATATAGAGGCACTACTTGTATGGAGAATCATTAGTCGAGCTTGCATTAGTCGTGTTTGATTTTGACATGATATTACGCATGGACTGGTTATCCAAACATCACGCCACCAATGACTGCCATACATATCGGGTCATCTTCGGTGATGTAAATTCACCTGGGTACATTCACAACGGTTTTGTATCCGGAAGGTCTATACAAATAATTTCAACCTTACAAGCACGTGCATTACTGTCACATGGTTGTGAGGGCTATCTTGCTACTGTT
Source organism: Glebionis coronaria (assembly GCA_025667525.1). Classification (NCBI taxonomy): domain Eukaryota; kingdom Viridiplantae; phylum Streptophyta; class Magnoliopsida; order Asterales; family Asteraceae; genus Glebionis; species Glebionis coronaria. The sequence continues at coordinate 602,647,692 of CM046875.1, read as the reverse complement.
CATGAATTGGAGGTTGAATCCCCATCCATCCAGAATCAGCCAATCGTGTCGGAATTCCTAGACGTGTTTCCCGAAGAACTCTCGGGCATACCACCTGCTCGTGAAGTAGAGTTTAACATTGAGCTCATCCCAGGAGCTGAGCCAATTTCTAAGGCTCCTTATCGCATGGCTCCCATAGAGCTGAAGGAGTTAAAGGAACAACTACAGGAATTATTGGAACACGGTTTCATTCGACCTAGTGCTTCTCCATGAGGCGCACATGTTCTGTTCGTAAAGAAGAAGGACAGCAGCATGCGTCTATGCATAGATTATCGTGAGCTCAACAAGATCACCATCAGGAATAGATATCCGTTGCTACGCATTGACGACTTGTTTGACCAAATCCAAGGGGCCAAACATTTCTCCAAGATTGATCTAAGGTCAGGCTATCATCAGTTACGGGTTAAAGAACAGGACATCGCCAAGACTGCTTTCCGTACACATTATGGGCACTACGAATTTGTAGTCATGCCATTTGGCCTTACCAATGCTCTAGTTGTTTTAATGGATCTGATGAACCGTATCTTCCATGAGTTCCTGGACAAGTTCGTCATTGTCTTCATTGACGACATTCTGATTTTCTCCAAGTCAAAGGAGGAACACGAAGACCATCTTCGTACTATACTACAGATACTTTACCAGATGCAGCTGTATACCAAATTATCCAAGTGTGAGTTCTGGTTAGACAAGGTGGCATTCCTAGGCCACATTTTATCAGTAGAAGGAATCACCATGGATCCAGCAAAGGTTGAGGCTATTACCAAGTGGCCAAGACCGACATCAGTGACTGAAGTTCGCAGTTTCCTAGGCTTAGCTGGTTACTACCATAGGTTTGTAGAGAACTTTTCCGGTTTAGCGCTGCCATTGACCAAACTGATGCGGAAAGGGGAGAAATTCGTCTGGACTAAAGAAAAAGAGAAGAGCTTTGGAGACCTAAAGCAGAAGTTAGTATCTGCACCGATTCTTACTCTCCCATCTGGTACAGGTGGATTTCAAATCTACAGTGATGCTTCAGGGAATGGACTTGGCTGTGTTCTCATGCAACATGGGAAAGTGATTGCGTACGCTTCACGACAGCTTAAGCCTTATGAGGAGAACTACCCTACGCATGACTTGGAGCTTGCATTAGTCGTGTTTGCATAGAAGATATGGAGGCACTACTTGTATGGAGAATCATGTTATATCTTCACAGATCACAAGAGCATGAAATACATCTTTACTCAACGTAAGCTGAACATGAGACAGAGAAGATGGTTAGAACTGTTGAAGGATTGTGTCATTAATCTGCAGTATCATCCTGGCAAGGAGAATGTAGTGGCAGATGCACTTAGTAGGAAGTCTGGTATGATCAACGACATTAAGATTGAGGAAGAGATAATAAGAGACTTGGAGCGACTAGACATTGAGATCATGGTACATGGACAAAACGGTTACTGAGCTAATCTTAGAGTGGAGCCTGAGTTACTCTCTAGGATCAAGGAAGCTCAGAAGGATGATGGTGAAATTTGGGCGATCATTCAGAACATGGATCAGCATACGGAGTTTCGGTTAGATGACGATGGTATCTTATGGCAAGGCACCAGACTTTGTGTTCCTGATGATCTTACACTCAGGGAAGCGTTATTAGCTGAAGCTCATAGCTCCCCATTCTCCATTCATCCTGGTTCGACTAAGATGTACCACCACATCAAGCAGTATTTTTGGTGGAGTGGTATGAAACAGGATGTTGCTACTTATGTCTCCAAATGTCTTACCTGCCAGTAGGTTACGATCGAGCATCAGCGGTCTAGTGGTCTACTACAACCGTTAGACATTCCGGAGTGGAAGTAGGACAAGATCACCATGGATTTTGTTACCGGTCTTCCATAGACAAAGAGGAGGCTTGATGCGATTTGGGTTGTCGTTGATCAACTTACTAAGTCAGTTCATTTCTTACCGATCCGCAAGGATGATCCGGTCAGCAAACTCACCGATACTTACAAGAAGAAGATCATGAGACTTCATGGTGCTCCATCTAGTATCGTCTCGGATAGAGATCCTCGGTTCTCTTCGTGATTTTAGAAGAGTTTACAGAAAGCTTAGGGTACAAAATTTAAGCTTAGCACGGCTTTTCATCCTCAAACAGACGGACAATCGGAGCGGACGATTCAGACATTGGAAGACATGCTCCGAGCATGTGCATTGGAGTGGATAGGAGACTGGGATGATTATATCTGTTTGGTAGAGTTTACGTACAACAACAGTTGGCACGCCAGCATTAGGTGTGCACCATTCGAGATGTTGTATGGCAGGAAGTGTCGCGGCCCAATCTGTTGGGATCAGGTTGGTGAGCGAACACTTGAAGGACCGGAGATGATAGAGTTGACCAACGAGAAGGTGGCTGTAGCTAAGCAAAAATTGCTGGAAGCTCGTACACGTCAGAAGAGTTATGCCGACAAGCACCGTAGGGACTTACATTTCAACGTAGGAGATCAGGTTTTCCTTAAGGTATCACCGGCATGTGGTGTTAGACGTTTTGGAATCAAAGGGAAACTCAGTCCTCGATTCATCGGACCGTTTGATATCATCGAGCGAGTCGGTGAAGTATTTTATCGCTTAGCGTTACCTTCGCAGCTTTCTCACGTTCATGACCTTTTCCATGTGTCCTTACTTAGAGGGTACAATTATCATCCCCTTCACATGGTTCAGTATCCACTGGAACAGATTCATGAAGATCTTACTGATGTAAGTAAATCTTACAGGTTTTAGGAAAAACGCTTATGTGGCAAGTATTAAATATTACGGTTTAGGAAAACCGTAAAACTGATAAATACGAGTTCGTTCTCGGCGGAGGTGTATGTGTATTAGGCCAATATAATAAAAACAATGTTTGGATTAGTGTCATTTTTGGGTTTAGAGAAAGAAAATTAAAAGACGAGCTACGCTACGATTAAACTACGACGAGTGATATAAAATGATAACTAAATACGTAAAACGCGACAAAATTAAAAATTAAAAAATTAATTAAAAATTAAAACTAAGTCTAAAATAATATAAATAAGAATAAAAATTCAATAAATAAATTTCAAAACCTTTTATTAATTAAATATTCAATTTTAAATGCTAATTAAAGCCCTAAAATTAAATATAATTAACAAAATGCACAAAATATTATTTTATCAAACAAATATCTTACTTATATTATTTAAACACTAAAAATTATTTTTTTTCTAAATTTTTAAAACTATTTTTCTAATTTTTAAAGGCTAAAAACAATTTTTAAACTAAAATAATGATAAAAATTGATAAAATAATGATAAAATAATGATAAAAATTGATAAAATAATGATAAAAATAAATTTTATTTTTCTAAAATTTCTATTTTAACTAAATTAAAAAGGGAAAAATGAAAAAGTTAATAAAAACTAAAAAATGGCTAAAAACGAAAGTACCCCAAAGTACTCTAATTTTAGTTTTTGGGGTACTTTAGTTCTGTCCGATATATCCTCCAGAGGAAGGTATCGTCCAAGATCAGTATTGTCCGATATGTTGATCCCAAACTCAGATCTTAAACCTTAGCTTGTTTAAGGGTTGTGATAGAAAGAATGAAATCAAACTAACACTAGAGAAACTTTGCAACACACAAAGTAACTAAACAAGATGCGGAAAATAGTGTTTAGCACAAGAACATGTATTAAGATCAAACGTTAAACTTTAATATATCAAATATATATGAATACCCAATAGTGGTATTCGGGTTATACAACCTTAAAGTGTGAAATGAAATGAAGAGGAAAAGATATGCTTACATCAAACCCTAGCGAGTCCTTTTATAGAACAAGGACTCACGTACAAGATTACTACTAACAAACTAGTAAACTATCATGGAGTAGTAACAAAAACGCGTTATAATCTCTTCCAAGTTTATCTTGTAGTAGGGTCTTTTACTTTCAGCAGGGGGACCAATCCCCCTGCCTTTGTTATTCAGCAGGGGGAACTTACTCTAGCAGGGGGAACTTTGACCAACCAGCAGGGGAAACTGAAACTCATGTATTTATTCCCGACAATCCTGCCCTAAACTTGTACTTTAGCCTAAAGACAAGTTTCTAAATAAATGTTGGTTGATGAGGATGCTTACAAACTTCATGGCCAATGTTGACGATGAATGAATCTTACCAAATCATAAGCAACAGGTTCTTTAGTATCCACAATTAAATCAGCCTGTGCCATCTTCTTCAGGGTCTCTTGGGTGAAAGGATAATAACGATTATTAAGCAAGTAAACACTTACACCTTCCATGGCCACCTCATAAACACCAGAATTGGTAAACAGCTTCTAATACAGCATCTTTCCCCATTCACTGCATCAAAGAAAGGATCATTCAACTCATGCTCATACATCCTGTGCATGTTGTCCCAAATTACCCAGTCTTTCTCGACACCATCCAAAGTAGGAGGATTTGCAGCAAATGCCCCTTTCAAAATGTTCCATAGATCATCTAAGTCTTCTCTGTCCAATATTAGAAATAACAGTTCTAGCCTTAAAAGGTTTATGCTGTATTGTCAGCCCTAGTAAGCTTCCACCAAAACATTCCTTTGTGCTCATGAACTGCATACTCTACTATGGTGTATTTCTTCCCAAATTCACTTGGTGTAATTTCATCATTCTCTTCCAAAATCAAATGCTGATCTATTTCTTCATTGGAAGGATGCTGACTTTCCTTAGTGATTGTACCAATCTTTTCCATCATCTTTAATCTTTTGGCTGCTCTTTGTGAATTAAGAACAGATCTTTCACCTACTGGAAAAGTTGCACCTACTTGGGATGATGAACCTGCTTGTCTTGTTTCCACTACCACTCCTTCAGCCTTTCTTTTTCTAGCCTTCCTAGCTTTCTTTACCATCTCTTCTTGCCTCTTGAGATACTCAGCCTCTTCAGGAGTACCTATGCCTATGAATTCCTCAACATTTATCTCCCTTAGGAATGGAATGGCTGCCCTTTCTATTTCCTCAAAAGTCATATCTTTGAAGTGAGCATCAGTCCACCTCTTGAATCTCTTGAGCATAACCTTGTAATGTGCCAGCCTTCCTTTTTTAGACTTCAAGTACTTTTCCTTCTGAATCTGATTCTTTCTTCTTTCAAAATAATCCTTTTGAAAATTGAATACCAGAAGAAGCAGTTCATACCTTTCTTCCAAAGGAGCATTCACCAACTCCTTGTCCCATTGTTCCAGAAATTCTTTAACATGAGGTACCCTGTCATCCAACTCTCTATGCATGATTTCAACCTGTTTAAGCATTTCTCTAGGCCTCATTGGTACCTGGTCCTATTCCAGTTCTGCTCCCTTTTTCATCTGTTTCGTTCTCTGTTCTTGCATGTGTAGCTCTTCTTCATGTACTCTTAGAGCTACCTGTTCATCATGTACTCTTAAGGGTTGTGATAGAAAGAATGAAATCAATCTAACACTAGAGAAACTTTGCAACACACAAAGTTACTAAACAAGATGCGGAAAATAGTGTTTAGCACAAGAACAAGTATTAAGATCAAACGTTAAACTTTAATATATCAAATATATATGAATACCCAATAGTGGTATTAGGGTTATACAACCTTAAAGTGTGAAATGAAATGAACAGGAAAAGATATGCTTACATCAAACCCTAGCGAGTCCTTTTATAGCACAAGGACTCACGTACAAGATTACTACTAACAAACTAGTAAGCTATCATGGAGTAGTAACAAAAACGTGTTATAATCTCTTCCAAGTTTATCTTGTAGTAGGGTCTTTTACTTTCAGCAGGATGACCAATCCCCCTGCGTTTGTTATTCAGCAGGGGGAACTTACTCTAGCAGGGGGAACTTTGACCAACCAGCAGGGGAAACTGAAACTCATGTATTTATTCCCAACAATCCTCCCCTAAACTTGTACTTTAGCCTTAAGACAAGTTTCTAAATAAATGTTGGTTGATGAGGATGCTTACAAACTTCATGGCCAATGTTGACGATGAATGAATCTTACCAAATCATAAGCAACAGGTTCTTTAGTATCCACAATTAAATCAGCCTGTGCCATCTTCTTCAAGGTCTCTTGGGTGAAAGGATAATAACGATTATTAAGCAAGTAAACACTTACACCTTCCATGGCCACCTCCTAAACACCAGAATTGGTAAACAGCTTCTAATACAGCATCTTTGCCCACATTCACTGCATCAAAGAAAGGATCATTCAACTCATGCTCATACATCCTGTGCATGTTGTCCCAAATTACCCAGTCTTTCTCGACACCATCCAAAGTAGGAGGATTTGCATCAAATGCCTCTTTCAAAATGTTCCATAGATCATCTAAGTCTTCTCTGTCCAATATTTGAAATAACAAATCTAGCCTTAAAAGGTTTGTGCTGTATTGTCAGCCCTAGTAAGCTTCCACCAAAACATTCCTTTGTGCTCATGAACTGCATACTCTACTATGGTGTATTTCTTCCCAAATTCACTTGGTGCAATTTCATCATTCTCTTCCAAAATCAAATCCTGATCTATTTCTTCATTGGAAGGATGCTGACTTTCCTTAGTGATTGTACCAATCTTTTCCATCCTCTTTAATCTTTTGGTTGCTCTTTGTGAATTAAGAACATATCTTTCACCTACTGGAAAAGTTGCACCTACTTGGGATGATGAACCTGCTTGTGTTGTTTCCACTGCCACTCCTTCAACCTTTCTTTTTCTAGCCTTCCTAGCTTTCTTTACCATCTCTTCTTGCCTCTTGAGATACTCAGCCTCTTCAGGAGTACCTATGCCTATGAATTCCTCAACATTTGTCTCCCTTAGGACTGGAATAGCTGCCCTTTCTATTTCCTCAAAAGTCATATCTTTGAAGTGAGCATCAGTTCACCTCTTGAATCTCTTGAGCATAACCTTGTAATGTGCCAGCCTTCCTTTTTCAGACTTCAAGTACTTTTCCTTCTGAATCTGATTCTTTCTTCTTTCAAAATAATCCTTTTGAAAATTGAATACCAGAAGAAGCAGTTCATACCTTTCTTCCAAAGGAGCATTCACCAACTCCTTGTCCCATTGTTCCAGAAATTCTTTTACATGAGGTACCCTATCATCCAACTCTCTATGCATGATTTCAACCTGTTTAAGCATTTCTCTAGGCCTCATTGGTACCTGGTCCCATTCCAGTTCTGCTCCCTTTTTCATCTGTTTCGTTCTCTGTTCTTGCATGTGTAGCTCTTCTTCATGTACTCTTAGAGCTACCTGTTCATCATGTTCTGATTGAGCCCTTAGTTGTTCAGGTGTTTTGTGCTTGTATTTCTTCTTAGGCTGCTCAATCATCTTCCCCTTTCCTTTGTCTTTTGGATCCACTACTGATTTTGCTTTGGGTGCAGCTTCTCCAATCTTTATCCCCTTCTATGCTGGTTGCCTTCTCTTCTTCCTAGCAAATTTTTGATTAATGTGTTTAGTAGGGGAAGGACTTACAGCAGGAGGATCAATGATGGCAGGGGAAACTTTTGTAGAAGAAGGGGCTTCTTCTTGATTGCCAGTATTCAACAAAGTTTGGGCTATATATTTTTTGGCACTCCCCTTATCACTCCCTTTTTCATCACTTGCCACCTTCTCTTGTCCTAGATCCTGACCACTAGGAAATGCATACCACTGAGTAGACTCATCTGTTTGAGGAATTTCCTCCCTTTTGGAAGCATCCTCATCTGTAGAAACAATTAGCTTTGGTCTTATCCTCCCCTCAAGTGTAGCAAGTCTGTTCTCCAACTTATTAACAACCAAACCTTGCTTTTTGACAGTTTGTACCATTTGTGCATTTTGCTATTTCAAGCTAATGTACATATTCGTCAATTCCATGATGGATAGTGGTTTCAGTTTGCCCTTGATACAAGGCTTTTGACACCCCATATAAAAATTAAAGTTCATGTTCTCGATATCTTAACAAATTGATCTAGGTTCTATGTGTGACTCTATTGTTTTTGGTGGAACAAATATTTTGGTTGTTTTTAAATAAAATGTGCAAAACAATTAAAATAAATGACTTAATAGTAATTCTAGGTCTAACTAAAATAAAAGGAAAGTAATTTAAATCTAAGTTTAATTTAAAGTAAATGGTGCAAGTATTTAAAAGCGTGACGAGAAATTAAAGGGCACTAAAAGTAAATAACGCAAACTTAAATCTAACTAAGGCAAACTTAAAACGCAACTAAAACTTAAAACTGAGGCAAGGCTAAAATAAATCTAAGGAAATTAAACTTAAAGTGCGAGTAAGGAAAAAGGCGGGAAAAATAAAGCTAGAAATTAAAAAGCAGAAAATTAAAAACTGAAATTAAAGAACCTGAAAATCAGCTTATCCGGAATAATACCCTTATTCGGAATAAATGGCTTACTCGGAATGTCACCTATCCGGAATAAACACCTCTATTCGGAATATTGGTCTTGATCCGGAATATCTTCTCTATCCGGAATATCTTGCTATTCGGAATGTTTGCCCTATTCGGAATATTTGGCCTACCCGGAATAATCTTGCTATTCAGAATGTTTTCCCTATTCGGAATAATTTCCCTATTCGGAATAATTTCCCTATTCGGAATAATTTCCCTATTCGGAATAATTTCTCTATTCTGAATATTCGGCCTATCCGGAATAATTTCCCTATTCAGAATATTTGGCCTACCCGGAATAATCTTGCTATTCGGAATGTTTTCCCTATTCGGAATAATTTCCATATTCGGAATAATTTACCTATTCGGAATAATTTCCCTATTCGGAATAATTTCTCTATTCTGAATATTTGGCCTATCCGGAATAATTTCCCTATTCAGAATATTTGGCCTATCTCGAATAATTTTCCTATTCAGAATATTTGGCCTATCCCGAATAATTTTCCTATTCAGAATATCTTCTGGGAAGATACAGTAAAAGCAAACAAACACCCCGAAGAACAGGGAACAAGAAATATACACGATCTAGATAAAAATTAAGCAAAATCAACCACAAGATTAAATCAAACTAACAAATAAACATCTATTAATGATAATCAAACAATCCAAAACAACAAAACTAACTATAAAGATCAAGATAATCAAAACCCACTTAATAAATTTGACAAAAACTCAAGAACATGAACATGAATAATAAACATATAAACCAAAGATTAAAGAAAGGTAGAATGAGAGATCAAACAATAAAGATAAATAATAACAAGAATTAAAAGAACACTTACTTGAAATTAAATGGTAATTACGGTGCAAGACAAGTATTTAAATTTGACAATTAATTAAATGACAAGGTAATTAAAAGTGGAAGAACTAATTGTCACTATTAGCCAACAAAAATGAAAATATTAATCCTAATGACTATTTATAGGGGAGGATCAAGGGGTGCTTAGGAAGCTTCCTCCCCTCCTTCATTTCTTCTTAATTGCATGATTAAGTCCCTCAAGCCTTTAATCTTCATTTAATTGCACCATTAGTCCTTAAGCCTTCTAATCTTCTTAATCTTGGACTTTAAATGGCTTTGTCTCGGGATTTCTTCAAACTCGTCTTGTAATTCTTCAATAAATTAGACTTGAGTTTTTCGGCTTTTGATAAACTTCCGTCTTTTGACTTTTTCTTCGATAAATCTTCAGAATTGGTCTTGGACTTCCGTTCTTTTTGCACTCTTGACTTCTTGACTTCGTCTTTCGTCTTTTTCTTCGATAAAAGCCCGTGAATGCCCATGTTTTCTCCACTTTTCACCTTTTCGTCCTAAATCACAACAAAAACACAAACCACGCATAATTCCGAAATAAAAGACATAAAATACACGTTTTGGCTCGGTTATTATTGTAATTAAGTGGTAAAAAGGATGGGTGTTTACACACCTATCAAATCCCCTACACTTGACCATTGCAATATCCTCATGCAATGCATTAGTTACAAAGCACGTTTACATTTTTCATCATAATCAATCCATGTTGGCCTTTATTAAAAAGATAGAAAATTATAAACATTCAAAGTAAAGAAATCAAAAACATGCCTTGGGTTTTGAAAATGTCATGAATGATCATCATCCTCAAGTTTTCACTTTCTCCAAACCAAGCTTAAAAACGAGATCATTGTTATTATAAGTTAGCAAACTAACACGAACTCATGTGGGCCAATTACTCACTTAGACTCCCTTATTCCTAGGTGTATCTCTTATATTTTATTGTCGTCTTAAATGATCCAAAGGATGCATTGTTTGACTTATTTCGATAGTTATTTAGGCCGAAAATAAAGTGAACGATTTAATCAATAGTTAGCTAAAGGACAAAATCTTTTAAAACTGCTTTTCGGGACCTCATAAAGTTCATATCTTGGCATAACTCGCTTCGCGATTTGAGACCTTTCTCGGACCGATATTTGGCAGCGACTTCATACTTTAAACCTTGAGAGACGTTCATGAAATTATGGTCTTCTCTACTATTAGAAATTTCTTCACTTGAAGTTTTGAGAGATTCATACTTGGACCACGATTTCTTCATTTTTTCTCCAATCATTATTTTGGACTTTGATATACAACGATCCGCCTCCTTTTTGACTTGGATCTATTTATCCTCATACCTTGCTAGGGTCTTTTCGGATACACTTCTCCATGAATTTCGAGGAGTTTTTGCTTTTCGTCGGGTGTCTCGATCCTTCATATTGATTTTCGATAAATGATTCTTCACATCACTTTGGATCTTTAGCAACAAAATATAGCCCTCATGTCTTGTTAGGACCTTTTTGGACTCGCCAATCTTCGCATCCCGCTTCAATAAGTTATGCCTTGGCTATGAACTCTAATCCATACCGAGCAACTTTTAAACGATCTTGGGCTAGAAGCTAAGTAACTTTTCAAATCGTACAACCTTATTTATTGTAGATAAATTTATTAACAAGCGATGGGAGAATAGGCTTATAATTAACTCACATAAATTCACGAAAGAATACCGAACTTATAATTGACACTATCATCTCTCGTCCTCCACAGTTTAAAATCTCAAGTAATGAGACTCGTGGATGCTTAGCCTATTAAATCAAAGTTTTGGGTTTTCGAGTCGCCTATAGGATCTTGCAAACTCTTAGACTTTTTCAAGTTTAGAAATCGCATTTTAAAGTTCCCTTGATAAACGACTCTCTAGGATCAATTATAGGAACTTGCGAAAAGTTCTTGTTCTTAACCCGTGAGAGTTAAGACTTTCGCGTTTTATAGCTCCCTATATAAAAGCCTAGCAAAACTTGACTTAAACACGTTAAGGATACTAGCTAGAGTAAACTTAGATAAGTAAACTCGGGTTGAGTCAAAAGATTCACAACGTTTGAAAATTAAAACCACTTTATTAAAAATTTATTCTAGCAAAGAAAGAAAATAACTATACAAAGGGAAAAAACTAATGGGCCAAAATAGATCAAAAATTTTGAAAAATGTCGAAAAATTGATTTTCCGGTTAAAATGAGGACAAATACAAGGAAAAGACCACTTAACTTCGATAGAAGTCCCCCTACACTTAACATAAACATTGTCCTCAATGTTTAAGCATGTGGGAGTAAACTCCCCTACACTTAGGACATTGTGCACTTTTTTTAAATCTCGCTAAGGAAGAGACAACTAAAGAGATTCCTATTTTAATATTGAGAAAATATAAAATAGTGAATCAAAAAGAGTTTAGGATAGAACCGGGAAGAAGGAAACACGGAATCACGGGGCGTCAAGAATCATCAAGAGTGGATCATTGAGCGCTCGAATCCCTGATTAAGAGAGGAGAGGAGAGGAAATAGCAAACCAACGGGTCTCCCCTACACTTAGGATAAAGAAAGCTGAAAGATAGAAACATGGGTTGCCTCCCAAGAAGTGCTTGATTTTTGATTACCGAGTCGTGAGCCTGACTCGACCTTGATCATCATAGGAAGAAGCATGAAACATATCCACCAGGATCAAAGACATAGTTTTCGTCCATCAAATAGCAGAGGCTTAAGGCGAACAAGGCAAGCCAAAGAAGAATAGGCAAGGTTCCCTTAAGCAGCGATGGAGCACGGTGGGAGCAAGGGTGAAGTGGTGAAACTAGATTTCCATAATTTCCAAAGATTTTTCCTTTTATTTCATCAGGTGGATACTGAGATGGCTGCAGAATATCGATACCGGGGTCGAACACCTTTTCGTTTAAGGGAAACTAGCACTCAGGCTCAGCAGAATGTGAAGAAGATCCGCGAAGAAGCACAACCTCGTCCTCAGAAGGGGGACAAAGAGGTGTTAACTCATACGTGTTGCGGATATTGGTGTCGACCGGTTTCTTCTCCTTTGAAAGAATGTTCTTCAAATCCAAAGTAGGATCAAGACGATAATCTTCAAAGTCCAAAGGAGGAGCATCACTCTCATGAGGGAAGTAAGTGTTGAGAAACGTAGAGAAGTCTTCCTCAAAAGAGTAATCATCCAAAGTAGGATTAAGCATGGATGACGGAGGATCTTCATCATGTGAAGAATCACTCGAAAGAGTATCGGCCTTATCAAAATCATCATATGTGGGCAGATCGGGATACTCAGAAGTAAGGTCATCATAATTATCCGAATCTGAGCTAGAATCATCATCATCATAAGCATCAAAGATCGGTGGAGAATCATAAATGGAAGAAGGTTCCAAATTGGAGAAAGAATCATCCACATCATCTTGAAAAAGTAGATTATCAATGCAGGAATCGAATAGAGGATTGTTATAGACAACAAAGTCATCAAGCACATTAATCATATTCACTAATTCTCGTCCAAAGGATTTGCTTGTAAGCTTCCCCATTTTAAAAACTTGTGAATCATTCCCGACTCTTAAGATTAACTCACCTTCGGCAACATCAACTAGAGCTCGTCCGGTTCTCAAGAATGGCCGACCAAGTATTAAAGGAATACGAGGGTCCATTTCATAATCAACAACGACAAAATTGACCGGGAAAGTAAATGTGCCAACTTTAATGAACACATCTTCGGCTATACCAACGGGGTAAGCGAGAGTGCGATTTGCAAGTTCAAGAGTCATCTTCGTTGGAGTAAGGTCGGGTAATGATAGTGTTCTCCAAACACTCAAAGGCATAAGATTAATACTGGCCCCAAGATCAGCAAGGGTAGTAAATTCTTCAGTTTTGTTGAAAATGCAAGGCAACACAAAACGACCGGGATCTCCAAGCTTTTCTGGAAGTTCTTTAAGAATAACTGCATATCAGTTTTCATTTAAGCGTGTGTTGGCGAGCTCAACCAACTTCTCCTTCTTGTTAAGCAATTCCTTGAATGCTTTCACAAATTTCGGCATGTGGACAAGTGCTTCAACAAGGCTAATGTTGATGTTCATTTGAGAGAGCATCTTCACATAGCTCGTCACTTGAGAGTCATCCTTGGTTAGCATTTTGGTCTTGCCTAAACATGAAGGATAAGGGATATTGGGTTTGGGTGGTGAAGGTGTAGGTAAAGGTTGAGATGTTGAAGGGTCCTTCCTAGGTACATCGCCATGACGAGGCGGAGACGGTAATGGTGCACTAATACTAGGTGTAGGAGGAGTAGGGATAAATGGTGGTGGAGGAGGTGTAGATGATGGGGGCGGGATAGGTGGATCGACAATGGTAATTCCACTACGGGTGGTAATAGCACTCACATTTGCTCTCGGATTGGTGACGGTGTTTGAAGGTAGAGAACTCGAAGAAGAAGGTTGAGCGGCGGGCAAGAAACTAGCAAGCATATTCTTCAAATCATTTGTTTGATTGCTGAAGGAGGATTGGATATTATCGCGAAGCTCGGATCTTATCTCATTTCCTTGCTTGGTAATATCTCCTTTAAGATTGATAATTTGACTCTGCAGATTCTTGATTTGCTCACCTTGGGTTCTCATTATGGCTTCAACATCCGGGTTAATGGGTGGGGTTTGTTGAGCGGGTGGGTGATAAGGATTAGAAGCTCTTGGTGGGATTTGGTTGCTTCTATTGTAGCTGTTGGCGGGGTTTTGGTTTTGAGGAGAAAAACCGGGTGAAAGGTAGTTGTTTGATCGGTAGCTCAGCAAATTTCTATCCCCTTGTGGTCGAGCTTGGTAATTTTCCGGTGAATAATTACCATAAGCTCCATACACATTTTCCGGATTTCCTTGAGTAGAAGGAAAATCGGTGTATGGGTGAGGACCGCCGCATGTCTCACAAGAAGGTGCAACCGCTTTAACTTGTTGTTGTTGGTTTGAAGCGAGAAGCAAGATACTTTTGCTCATTTCAGTCATCATGCGGGTGAGTTCGGTCATATCAGGGTTTGCTGAAGTAGAAGAAACATTGACTCTCGGGTTGTTCCTTGAAGAAGCGGAGGAATCCCAGTTTTTGTGGTGAGTAGTCATGTTCTCAATTAGCTCTCTACACTCCTCGGGTCTCCTTTTCATGAATGTGCCACCGGCGGCTGCATTAATCGTATTACGATCTCGAAAAGTCAAACCGTTTTAGAAAGTATCAATCAATGTGACAGGGAGCATGTTGTGGTTTGGACAACGATCAATCAAGACATTATATCTTTCCCAAGCATCAAAAAGAGATTCATCGGATGAAACCACTGATTTGATTGCGAAGGCTCGTGACCATAGATGGTGGAAAGTAGCGCGACAAAAAGCGTTGAGTCATGTCATCCCAAGTGTGAATAGAATTCTTTGGAAGACGATCAAACCATTTCTCGGCGTGATGTGATAAAGTATGTGGAAAGAGTTGTAGGCGAAGAACATCCATTGTGGCACCAAGCAACTTCATGCTTTGGGTGATTGTAATGAACTTGTTGAGGTGTTTGTTGGCATCATCATCAGGCATTCCGGCGAATGGATTAGTTTGCACTTGCTGAATCATGTGGTGCTTCAACGAAAACTCCGGAGCCGTGATTTGCATCGGCGCAATCGGTCCTCCTCGTCCAAACATGGTAGGTTGACAAAGTTCCTCAATTGTCCGAAGATCGGGCTATGGAAGAACATTGTTGTTATTGTTGAGGTGCGGTGGATTATTATTGTTGTTAACACCTGACATACTTAAATCTTCTCGAGTCTCGGGCTCTTGATAAGCAGAAGATCTAGTACGCATACACCTGAAAATGCAAAAGAAAAAGAAACCAAACACAAAGACAATATATATACACAATAAAGGTAAAATTATTTTGGAATTTTGAAATTTTTAATTTTTATGGATTTTTAGCAATTTTAATTTTTATGGTTTTTTGGATTTTTTTGCAAGAAAAATAACGCTCACGAGTGAACGGATCCCAAAAAGCAACGCGTCTCTCACAGAAAACCGTTAATCTTTACGAAAAGAGCCGGCAGCGGTGCCATTTGATACAAGGCTTTTGACACCCCATATAAAAATTAAAGTTCGTGTTCTCGATATCATAACGAATTGATCTAGGTTCTATGTGTGACTCTATTGTTTTTGGTGGAACAAATATTTTGGTTGTTTTTAAATAAAATGTGCAAAACAATTAAAATAAATGACTTAAAAGTAATTCTAGGTCTAACTAAAATAAAAGGAAAGTAATTTAAATCTAAGTTTAATTTAAAATAAATGGTGCAAGTATTTAAAAGCGTGACGAGAAATTAAAGGGCACTAAAAGTAAATAACGCAAACTTAAATCTAACTAAGGCATACTTAAAACGCAACTAAAACTTAAAACTGAGGCAAGGCTAAAATAAATCTAAGGCAATTAAACTTAAAGTGCGAGTAAGGAAAAAGGCGGGAAAAATAAAGCTCGAAATTAAAAAGCAGAAAATTAAAAACTGAAATTAAAGAACCTGAAAATTAGCTTATCCGGAATAATACCCTTATTCGGAATAAATGGCTTACTCTGAATATGTCACCTATCCGGAATAAACACCTCTATTCAGAATATTGGTCTTGATCCAGAATATCTTCTCTATCCGGAATATCTTGCTATTCGGAATGTTTGCCCTATTCGGAATATTTGGCCTACCCGGAATAATCTTTCTATTCGGAATGTTTTCCCTATTCGGAATACTTTCCCTATTCGGAATAATTTCCCTATTTGGAATAATTTCCCTATTCGGAATAATTTCCCTATTCTGAATATTTGGCCTATCCGGAATAATTTCCCTATTCAGAATATTTGGCCTACCCGGAATAATCTTGCTATTCGGAATGTTTTCCCTATTCGGAATAATTTCCCTATTCGGAATAATTTCCCTATTCGGAATAATTTCCCTATTCTGAATATTTGGCCTATCCGGAATAATTTCCCTATTAAGAATATTTGGCCTATCCCGAATAATTTTCCTATTCGGAATATTTGGCCTATCCCGAATAATTTTCCTATTCAGAATATTTGGCCTACCCGAATAATTTTCCTATTCGGAATATCTTCTGGGAAGATACAATAACAGCAAACAAACACCCCGAAGAACAGGGAACAAGAAATATACACGATCTAGATAAAAATTAAGCAAAATCAACCACAAGATTAAATCAAACTAACAAATAAACATCTATTAATGATAATCAAACAATCCAAAACAACAAAACTAACTATAAAGATCAAGATAATCAAAACCCACTTAATAAATTTGACAAAAACTCAAGAACATGAACATGAATAATAAACATATAACCCAAAGATTAAAGAAAGGTAGAATGAGAGATCAAACAAAAAAGATAAATAATAACAAGAATTAAAAGAACACTTACTTGAAATTAAATGGTAATTAAGGTGCAAGACAAGTATTTAAATTTGACAAGTAATTAAATGACAAGGTAATTAAAAGTGGAAGAACTAATTGTCACTATTAGCCAACAAAAATGAAAAGATTAATCCTAATGACTATTTATAGGGGAGGATTAAGGGGTGCTTAGGAAGCTTCCTCCCCTCCTTCATTTCTTCTTAATTGCATGATTAAGTCCCTCAAGCCTTTAATCTTCATTTAATTGCACCATTAGTCCTTAAGCCTTCTAATCTTCTTAATCTTGGACTTTAAATGGCTTTGTCTCGGGATTTCTTCAAACTCGTCTTGTAATTCTTCAATAAATTAGACTTGAGTTTTTCGGCTTTTGATAAACTTCCGTCTTTTGACTTTTTCTTCGATAAATCTTCAGAATTGGTCTGGGACTTCCGTTCTTTTTGCACTCTTGACTTCTTGACTTCGTCTTTCGTCTTTTTCTTCGATAAAAGCCCGTGAATGCCCGTGTTTTCACCACTTTTCACCTTTTCGTCCTAAATCACAATAAAAACACAAACCACGCATAATTCCGAAATAAAAGACATAAAATACACGTTTTGGCTCGGTTATTATTGTAATTAAGTGGTAAAAAGGATGGGTGTTTACACACCTATCAGCCCTCAACCCTAGAAGGAGATTGATCTTCTCTTTGGGTATCACTGAGTGAGGGAGAGAACTTACTTATGGTGTCACTATCCTGCTCATCCCTTGGGGATGAGACAATAGTGGCAGCCAAACCCCCAGTACGCTCCAACCTTTTGGAGACGCTCCTCTCTGCTACTTGTAAAGGTTCACCAGGCAAGGGAGACCTAACAAACCTGGTTTCGGTTCTCCTTTCTTGTTGTGGGTTGGCGGGGGAAGTTGCTTGGTAGGGGCATCACTAGCAGGGGCATTAACAAGAGTGGTTTGGGCTGCTCTTGGTTTGGAAGCAGCTTCTCTTCTGATCTGATTCATCATGGTTTGTGTAAGGGGAACTGCCCTACCAGAAAATTGGATGGTAGGTGCTGCAAGAGTGGTGAACAATTTGGTTGTATGGGGGTTAGCTTCAAAATAGTCCTTATGACGAATTTTACCATGTTACCTCATATCCAACAAAAATTCTATAAACCTTGGTTACATACAAAATTTTGAATGGCTTGTAACATTTTTGACCATACCTTCAAAAATCATTTGAGAAAAACAATATTTTCGCCCTGTTGCCAAGCAAATCAGGGCAGAAGCAACTTGACTCCCAAATTTATTAAAAGCAGTAGTTTTAGATGATAAGCATTGCAAAATAGTGTGAATTGAAAACTTCCAATGGGGTACAAACTGACCTTTAGCAAAATTACATTTTTGATCATCAGAAATGTTGTACCCCAAGTTTGTGAGACCCTCAAACATTTCAGCCTCTTGTAAGGCAACCACCCCACCCTCATCATCCAAGACTAATTTATCTCGAATGGAGGCAAATGTAACCACCTTGGGATGGCCATCAACCAGGCTCTTAATTTTTACCTCTCCATCCATTGTTTCAGTCTTGGCATTAGACAAAAATTGTTGGATGTGTGAGGTGTATATTCGAGGACTGATTACAAGAGCTAACCTAAAATAGAAAGACTTAAGGTAAGCAACAACATCAGTGAATTCAACAGTCTTCTTAGATAAAAGAGCAACTTGATTATGGTTAGGAGCAATTTTGAGAGTCGTGGAAGACATGTTAAGAATAAAAAGGTTTATGTTAGTGAAAAAGTAGTGGGATTAAATCGATAGAGAGAGTTAGGCCTGTTGGTTAAGGGAATTGATTTTATATAGGTGAATTGAAGGACTGTGATTGGACCAAATTATCAATTTGCAAAAAGATCAGAAATAAATCTTGTTAATAAAGTAATTTATTTGAAATAATAATAAAAAGGTTACCAATCAGCGAAGAAAGCGGCTAAAATATCTTTTAAAAAGAATAAAATATTCCCTAACCAAAAAGTTAGCAAGCAGGCCCAACGGCTATAAGTAGGGCAATGGTATTGTTGATCAATGGTCAAACAAGGGAATGTTTTACAAAGCAGGGGAAAGTTGTATTAGCAGGGGTATCAAAATTAAAGCAGGGGAAACTTTCCTAAGGGTATTAGACTTAACCTGAATAGATCAATGCTAAACAGCTCTGCTCTAATGCACACACTTGCATAAACAAGTTAGATACATAGAAACTCAAGAGTCCTCCATTCAGCAAAGTTCTATGCAGAAAAAGTTAACATATAAGCAACCCTGCACCTGGTCAACCCAATTAAATAAGCATACCCCATACTTCATCCCTACCATTTCCTTTCTCTGGTTAATTGGTCTTGGCAATATGCAACCAAAATCTTAGATTAGGCAGCAAGCTACTCAATAAAGAATTTTGAGTACACATTACAGTGCCTCAAGGTTTCAGAACTCCAACAAGCTTTGCAGCAAGTCTTCATTGTCCCAAACCTCTACTCACCAGTGGATATGATCTAGAATCATGTATGAGTGTCCTAAGGATACCCTAAGTCCTAAAGGTGTGACCTAACCTCCCCTTAAACATAGAGCATATACCTGATTCTCCTATAATATAGTATGCTCCATTAGGATCTATGTATTGTTAGTCTAAAACCACATATAACCACTTAAAAAGAACAAACCCAACTAAGAGATAAACTCTTAATAAGAGAAATTGCCTTAGCAGGAGGATTAACCCCAGTAGGGGAAACTTTGTTCAAAAGCAGTGGAATGAAGAATAATGGAAAAAGTGACTAACACATGTACAACAATAGCAATAATACAATCCTGAATACACAAGACAATGTAGACATCAAAATTTTAGGGAGTGGTCATTCCAATACCTGCAACCAAGTACTGAAACCTCCCTATGTCAAAAGCTTTTGTCAAAAGATCAGCAACATTAAGTTTTATGTCAATTGCCTCTAGGAAAATTAATCCTTTTTCAAAACAATCTCTAATGAAATGATGTCTGATTTCTATATGTTTAGTCTTGGTATGAAAAACAAGATTTTTAATAATGCAAATAGTGCTGTTATTGTCAATGAATATCTTGGTTTTAAGAAAATTGTACCCATAATCCAGCAGCTGGTTCTGAATCCAAATAACTTTTCCATAACATGCAGCAGCTGCTACATATTCAGCTTCAGTTGTGGAAGTGTCCAGAATTGTCTGCCTTTTACACTGCCAATATATAAGCCTGCTCCCCAAGAACTGACATCCACCTATTGTAGACATCCTATCATTGTTGTCACCAGCATAGTCACTATCTTAATAGGACACTAGCTCAAATGGTGATTCCTTGGGATACCAAAGTCCTAAAGTTAGATGACACTTCAGATACCTAAAGATTCTCTTCACATCAAACAGATGACACTCTGTGGGTGTCACTTGGTATCTTGCACATAAGCAGACAACAAACATGATGTCAGGTCTTGAAGCTGTAAGGTATATGAGAGATCCAATCATGGACCTATAGTTCCTGACATCAATAGGCTTCCCTAGGCCATCTTTTCCCCAAGGATGCTCCTTATCCATGGGAGTAGAGACTTTCTTTCCTTCACACATTCCAAACTTCTTCACAATTTCAGTAACATACTTGTCTTGTGAGATAAAGATCCCATCTTTCCTCTGTTGAACTTGTAACCCCAGAAAGAAGTTGAGTTCACCCATTGCACTCATTTGGAATTTATCTTGCATCAACTTGGCAAACTCTTTGCTAAGCAGAGAGTTTGTGGATCCAAATATGATATCATCCACATATACTTGCACCAAAAGAAAGTCACCCTTCTGTTTCTTAATAAACAGGGTCTAGTAAATTTTCCCCTTGTTGAAGCCATTATCCAACAGGTATTTAGAGAGAGTTCCATACCAGGCCCTAGGAGCTTGATGAAGTCCATACATAACCTTCTTCACCTTGTAGACCTTGTCTGGGTGTTCTGGATCTTCAAACCCTGGAAGTTGCATCACATAAACTTCTTCATCAATGGTACCATATAGGAAGGAACTCTTAACATCCATTTAATATACTGTAAAGTCCATGAATGAAGCATAGGCCAAAAATAATCCGATGGCTTCAATTCTGGCAACTAGAGCAAAAACCTCATCATAATCAATACCTTCTTCCTGAGTATATCCCTGTGCTACCAGTCTGGCTTTGTTTTTGAACATAATACCCCTCTCATCCTTTTTGTTCCTAAGCACCCACTTTGTCCCAATGGGTCTTGCCCATTTTGGACAATCTACCAGAATCCATACTTCTTGTATATTGAATTCCAAGAGTTCTTCATGCATAGCTTCAACCCAGCTTGGATCATTGAGAGCTTGAAAAATCTTCTATGGATCTTCTTGTGACAAAAAGGCAGTAAACAGACAACATTGCATATTATCATGATTGAATTTCATAGTGATGTTGGCAATGAAGCTGTGTTCCTTTGCTGAATACTTGTTTGTCTGGGAGTATGAAGATCACCTATGATTTGAGATTGGGGATGATCTTTATCGATTTTGTAGGTAGGCTGCATGCTCATGATTACCTCTGTTTTATCATTTCCCAAATCAGGATTTATTGTGCTATCTTGATTGGGAAATAAATCCTCAAAAGAGCTTCCAAATGATATTGCATAGCTAAGGGATGGATGCTGGTGAGATGAATGCAGCTCTGAATAACTTGGACATCCATGCCTAATTATTCTGCTTCCACTGCTTGATAAAGTGATTGGTGAGGATGTAGAAATGAGTGGGGATTATCTTTCTTCACCATTAACATCATTTATAGCTGGTTCTTAAGCAGCAGGGGAAACATTTGGTCTAGTAGGGGAATCCAAGATTCTACTACTTTTAGCCATTCCACTTCTTTCATGATTTGACTTAGCAAGGGAAGAGATTGGCTGATCCTTACTTTGAGATGTGTCATCTTCTTCATCCATATTAATAGCAGCATCATCAATGGGAAACAATGAGGGTACAGTCATGTACCTCATTGGTGGCTTCTCCAAAGCAGTTGATTCTTGTGTACCTGAAATGTTAGTATTCTCCAAAGCAATAGGCACATAATTCATGGATTTAGAAAGTACTTCAATGTCAACGAACCAATCAGGACCTGTTTGTACATCTTTAGGCTTGTCTTCAAGAAAATCTACATGGAGATTTTCTGTCACTTTGCTTGTCTTCTTGTTGAAGACCCTATATCCCTTGTTGTTCAATGAATAACCTATAAAATACACATCATCCCCTTTTTCATTGAATTTACATAAATTGTCAATAGTTTTCAGAATGATCACATGACATCCAAATGGTCTGAAAAAGTCAATCAAAGGGGGTCTGCCATTGAACAGCTGATAAGGGGTCTTGTTGTGTGCCTTTACCACCAAGGCCCTATTTTGAACATAACAAGCAGTAGCTACAGCTTCAGCCCAAAAGGTAACTGGAAGCTTGGAATCAGACAGCATGGTCCTTGCAGCTTCAATAAGTGTCCTGTTTCTTCTTTCTGCAACTCTATTTTGTTGAGGTGTTCTTGCTATATTGTATTCCCTCCTTATTCCTTTGTTTGTGAAGAAAGTGTCCAGCTCCTTGTTTCTGAACTCACCACCATTTTCTGATCTAATGGTCACCACTTTCATGCTTTTGGAAAGTTCAATCTGATTAATAAAATCTTTGAGTACACCTGTTGTGTCACTTTTTTCAAACAGAAAGAATGTCCATGTGAACCTTGAAAAATCATCAGTAATCACTAGGCAGTACCATTTCTTCTTTATGCTTGCCACAAAAGTGGAACCAAACCAGTCCATGTGCAGCAATTCCAATGGCTTGGTGGTGGACAAACTTGTTTTTGACTTGTAAGAGGCTCTGTGTTGCTTCCTTTTTTGGCAGGCAACACAAGTATGATCATTGACAAAGGTCTTGGAAGGAAGACCATGAACAAGATTGAACTTTACCAGTTTGTTCATGTTCTTGAAGTTAAGATGACCAAGTATTCTATGCCATTTCTTGCATTCATCAACTGATGCTTTAGCAATGAAACATTTCTCATTGTCTTGAAGAGTGATGTCCTTTAAATCATTGGTGTACATGTTCTTCTGTCTTGGGGTTCTGAGCACAATAGGAGTGTCTGGTGGTAAAACAAACTCCTTTCCCAAAACCAGGCACTCAGTATCAGTGAAGAGGACAAAATTCTTGTTGTCAGTCGTCTAGGACACACTAAAGAGATTGTACTTTAGCTCTTTTACCAAGTAGACATTATTTAATGTCATTCCATTTGTAACAATAGTCCATTTTCCTATAATTGTCCCATGTCCATCTCCAAATGAGACACCATCATTGTCATGCATGGGAACACAACTAGACAGATAATATTTATGCCCAGTCATACTCCTTGAACATCCACTATCCCAATAGGCTTTATCATTCCTGGTTTGCTTTGTCACCTGCAAAAAGAAAAACAATTTAGTTTCTCTTGGGGACCCAAGCCATTACTAACTTGGATCTACCTCGTGTATCAATGTAAGATAATTTGTCAAAGACTAAAGATACACAGTTAGATTAAGTACCCCTTTTGGGTACCCAAATCCAACGAGCTGAGGCTTTCACAACTTTTCCCCATCTTCCCATGTTTTTAGAGAGCAAAACTTTACCAGCATGGGATACCCTAGACATAGCAGGGGAATCCCTATGCTTACCAGAGGGAACCTAGCTTTTGTATTGGCCTCTATAGGTGCGTTGGTAGGGTCTATAGGCAGCTTTACATGCAGTATGAGGTTCTGGTTTGGTCACATATGAACTAGATTTGGGATATGCATCAGTCACCTTTCTTAGTGCAGTTACTACATACTTATCAGACACCTTTTTTCTCAAAGCAGGGGGAACATATTTAGCAGGGGAAAACGATTTTGCCCCTGCATTCAATAGAATGGCTTTTGGTTGCATTTCCTTTAAAGGATTTGCAGCCACCATCTCTATGGATGCTTGACAGTCTTGATAGATGTGATCAAAACTGCCACAAGTGAAACAAGGTTTGGTGTTCTTCACAAAGTCCTCTCCTAATTGATGAGACGTTTGGTTGTTCAAGTTACTTTGATTACCTCTAATAGGCCTATACATGCCAGCATATTTAACAATAGTTTTAAGAGGTTTTGGTCCTGATTCAGATCTGCTAGAGGTTCTAGATGACTTACTTTTAGAACTAGAGTCACTTCCAAATAGTCCTTCTCTTGAAAATAGAACATGGTTATCTATTTTCTACTGTTTTAAAGCAATTTTTTCCTTTTCAAAATCCCTAACAGCACTTGTTTTCACTAGAGTTTCCTCTGTTTCTAGATTCTTTGGTATGTAGGCATTTAGGTCAAACTCAATGTCCTCCTGCTTTTTAAAATAAGGGAGACCAGTCCAAGAAAGATCTTTCCTAGGAATGGGTCCATATATATTAGCAGGTGGTGGAATTGTAGCATGTTCATTTTTGACCCCAAAACCTTTTTTGTCCTTTGGAGATTGTCCAATTTCAACTGCCTTAGTGAGATCTGTAGAAGCTTTTCCAAATTTTTCAACAGTTTACTCATCTATCTTCTTGTTAGATCTAAAGACTTCTAATTCAGCAGTTAATTCCTTAATAGAATCATCTTTTTCTCTAGCATCTCTTTCTAATATGCCAATGTGATCTCTATAATCATTTTCTCTTTGTTTATATTCTCTTATGGTGGACTCTAATTGTTCCAGAGCACGTTTTTAGTTGTCTAAATCAATATCACAATTAGTGTAATCAACATTAATCTATCTTATTTGATCATTCAATGACTCTGTATTTTTTCTACAAGCTTTGGTACAATATGAATCATCATATACCTCATTGTCTGAACTAGATGTCGACATGGCCATAAGAGCAAACTCTTCCTCTTTTACTTCAGCAACTAGAGCTTGATTCCTTTCAACACTTTCTATCATAGCACTCCAGTCCCATCCACCTGCTCCATCTATTCCTTGCATGGCTACTATAGCCTTAGCCCCAGAATCCTCATCCCTGCTTTCCTTCCTATAGCTTCTTCCATTCTTTGGTCCTCTGCACTCCCTAGCAAAGTGGCCTTTCTTGCCACAGTTGTAGCATTCCAACTTTGATTTGTCAAATCCAGCTACATCAGAAGGATTGATGGAAATCTTTTTCCCATATTTCTTGTAAAATTTGTTGGCTCTCATGCTGAGTAGAGCCATGTTCCACTTGATGTCCATTTCCTCCAGTCCTTGCTTACTGATTTGATTCAGATTTTCATGTAGCACTGTAGATCCTTGAGATCCTTGAGATGCAATGAAAGCACAAGCAGTTTCAAGGCTAAATTTTGTAGGACTTTCTTCATCATTTGATGGTCTAGATCTTGCAGCAGGGGAATGTGTAGCAGGGGAAACTTCAAACCCACTTCCTTTAGAGATTCCAATGCTGTGAGATATAAAAGCCATATTAGCAGGGGAATCAGCAGTTCCACTTGAATTAGTGGGAATGGTTCCTGATGACTTCATCTCATTGACCACTGGCTCAAAAACATTCAGGTTATTGTAGATATCATCAATGTTCTTATCATCAATGTCATCTCTATTTTTCCAAATGGCTTTGTACACAAACCATTCTTTCTGAAGGCTGTTGAGGAATCTTGCATTCACCTGTTCTCTTGACACCTCTATGTCAAAGAATTCCAGTTGAGCAACCATATCTTGAAGCCTATTGTAGATAAAACTAATTGCTTCATCACCATTTGCTTTGAAAGAAGCAAATTGGTTAAGTATCTGATTCTTTTTCTTCTTCTTTGTGGCCTCATTCCCTCTAAATGTGTTATCTATTGGTTACCAAAGTTCCTTAACAGTCTTGTACTTCCTGAACCTTAGCTGATGTCTATCAGGTAGAGCCAATAGCAAAGAACTGTGAGCTCTGACATCATGTCTTCTTGCCTGAATCTATTTGTCTGCAACAGCAGCAGACTTAGTTTTGTCACCTTTGGAGCTTTCACCGATTTCTACCTTATCTTTGTTCTTATCTTCAACTACAACTGTTTTAGGGAACTGATCACCCAGTTCTATGACCTCCCATAGAACATAGTGTTCCATTTTGAGGTATGGTTGAATCCTAAATTCCCATATTTCAAAGTTTTCAGGATCTAGAATGGGAAGTTTGAGAGCATTGTTGTTTGAGGACGAATGGGAATCTGAAGACATGGTTGGTACTGGTGGTAATGAGTGTTTTGTTCTTGGTTTAATCAAAGTTTCTCAACAAGCTCTGATACCACTAGTTGATCCCAAACTCAGATCTTAAACCTTAGCTTGTTTAAGGGTCGTGATAGAAAGAATGAATTCAAACTAACACTAGAGAAACTTTGCAACACACAAAGTAACTAAACAAGATGCGGAAAATAGTGTTTAGCACAAGAACAAGTATTAAGATCAAACGTTAAACTTTAATATATCAAAGATATATGAATACCCAATAATGGTATTAGGGTTATACAACCTTAAAGTGTGAAATGAAATGAACAGGAAAAGATATGTTTACGGCAAACCCTAGTGAGTCCTTTTATAGCACAAGGACTCACGTACAAGATTACTACTAACAAACTAGGAACATATCATGGAGTAGTAACAGAAACGCGTTATAATCTCTTGCAAGTTTATCTTGTAGCAGGGTCTTTGACTTTTAGCAGGGGGACCAATCCCCCTACCTTTGTTATTCAGAAGGGGGAACTTAATCTAGCAGGGCGAACTTTGACCAACCAGCAGGGGAAACTAAAACTCATGTATTTATTCCCAACACGATATCGTACAACACTAAAAAAAAACTGTGTCGTTCTCGTACAACAAAGGAAAGTCACTGTATGATTTTGGCTCGATTTGGAGCCTGATTTTGCTTGTTTTGAGCTTGTTTCTCGATGTTTTTGGGCACAAACGGTACCCCCACAACCAGTGAGTTGTGGGGAGTCAATCACAAACTTAAGAAAAAATCATGCCATAAATAAAAAAAATCAGCAAAAAAGATAGAAAAAGGGGGCTGTGGGTGCGCTATGTTATGACAGTGGATATAAGTGGACTTTAAAAGCAACTTAGAGCATTATAAACCTAACAAATCACTAATCCTATCTATTCTATACTTACCAATATCCTAATCCTAGCTCTCTACCGAAAATCCAACACAATGCACAACCAAAATCAACAAAATCAGCAACTAGAAATCAGAAACTAGGTCTGTGGGGTTAAGGGCAGGCAGTGAGCTTAGAATGACCTCAGATGCAACCTAAAACCAACTTTCTTGTAATACCAGCTTATGGACACTTCAATTACACTATAATCAATCAATCAACCAAATCTCTAACCTGAGGAACCAAAAATAATGCCTAATGTGGTTGTTGTTATGAACAGACAGCGAGATAGGGTGGTTTGCTGAGATTCTTGACCAATTGATAAAATTTGAGCATTCAAAAACACCAAATAAACACACCAAATCCCAAATCAAAGATGCACAATCCTAGACTAATCCCCTAACTAGTTGTTTGCAAAACCTCACTTCAAGAAACACAAAATCAATACCCTAACATACTGTTAAGGTTTTCTACCAGTTTTTGTAAAAATATGAGATCATGTTACTTGATTCTAGACTAGACTGCTCCAATAAAATTCAAAAACTTACTTCTAAAACAAAAATGGAAATGCTTACTCTATTCTTAACCCTAGAACTAACAACTTGGTGCAAGATTGTAGTAAAACCAAACACACCTATATTACTGATAAACAAAAACTTTCAAAGAGATATGCGACAAATCAACTTAAAACCTAATGTAACCTAACTAAACATGTTTAATACCCTAGATAAACATTTTTCAAACAACAAAATGCGTCAAAATACACATAAATCACAAAAGCTCAATAAGTTTAAGAGAGTTGATTAAGCAATGAAAAGGGAGTTCAAGGCTTCTAACCTGATTCCACCAGCTTGTTCAGGCTTAGCAACACTTATGGGCTTATAGGATGAGTTCTTGCTGATGTAGAGAAAAGAGATAATGTCTTCACAAAGGCGAATGAAGAAATTAATGAAATGAGAAGACTATGAAAATGATCTTTGCTATTTATCCCTGCTAAGATAAAATAAGTAAAGACAAGCTCACATAAGTGACCAATAAGCTGATTGTCAGTCAGCTTATTGATGGAACATATGTGAACAGTGAGTATCAACAAACACAGTGGAGCAAGATTTCACCAAGAAAAGTCTTTGAGAAAATACAAAACTGAAATTGAAAACCTTTTGAAATAAAATAACACTTAGCATATAAGCTTAACAAGGGCTTAACTTGTCAGATTAGGCCCCCATTAACAGCTTATATACCAAATGGATCTCAAAATCTTTATGTCAAGAAAATTCTTTGAACACAAACCTTTGATAAATTCTATAACTAATATGCAGAATTTAAAGTTTATAAATTAAAACAAATATATAAAAGGAACACAATAATTGCAAGATTTATAAAACTTAAACTTTAACTATTCATAAATTTTGAAAAATTACAAGTTGCTGGAACCAAGGCTTTCCACATGTTGGAATATCAATTTATACTAAAAGAAAGAACCATTTAGAATGAAGCAAACCCTAAACATACAATTACTAAACTGCCTTGGGATTTTTGAATTTTGAAAAGAAAGTCTTGGTCACATAAATAACACCATGTGATCTTCCAGCTGTTGAATGAATCTGAGACGTTGGTTTAGTTGTGGGCACCAAGCAATAAAATCCAGTCGTTCATTGGTCTTCATATTCTGCAAACGAAAGTGACGGGTGATTCATGTGAGATGGTTTGGTCCCCCAACTGATGTGGCCTCGAATCTATACATGTGGGATGGTTAGGTATAGGGCATAGGTCAAAACCCCTATGGTTAATTAGGTTTTAATTGAGGGAGAGGGTTAATCAAATTTTGGGTGTTCTAGGGTTCTAAGAGGGTGGATTAGGGTGGATAATCACAACAGTTATAGTTTCCCCCTTAATTATAATAGTTTTTTATCCCGGCTATTTTAACTGGTTGTTGACCTGGTGATGTGGCAGGGGTGACAAGGCAGCAATGGATGAGGTGGTGGGCTATTCTCTGCCCACTATGGTCCCTATACTTCCCATCTTTGTTCATTCTATGTTTTAACAGCTTTTGTGACAATCCGTCAATTTATGGTTGATATTTTATTCTCAATATTATTTAAAAACAATGTACAATATGAACTCACATATTTTTGGGAAGAAATTTGGATTTACGTCTTGGAGTAGCATCGACTACGTTTAAACCGGAGGATTCAACGTTACGTGCTTACGTTTACATACATCGTCTTTGGTGACAGTCCGACATTTTAGAAAATAAATTTGTCCATGAATATTATTTTGGAGTTTTAAATTTGTGTTGGTTCATAAACTCACAAATTTACGAGAAGAGATTAGGACTTACGATTTTATTTTAACGTCCTTTACGACTAAACCGGAAACCCTAGGATTACGTATTTACGTTTTCGAACTCCGTTTTTGATGAAACAATTTTTATTAGATTCGTTTTGTGACGTCGATTCATAATTTATAAAAACGTTTTTCGTAAAACGACCCGAGGGCACGCAAATCGAGGAAACTAGAATCGAGAAGTACCCGTAACTAAATGGGATGAGACAAGTGGGACACTTGTCCCACCCCACTCCAAAACCGGCTACACAACAACACTTACCACTTTGGTGGCAAGTTTTCATCTATGTAGCTTACACATGTAAGTAAGCTTACATGGTAAGCTAACCATTCCACTAACTTCAAAAACTAGCAAATGGTTTTCACTTTCATTTTCCTTACATGCAAATCAAACACAAAACTCTCTCTCTAACTCCATTCTTGCCGTCCCATTTCTCCAAAGAACACCACCATTCCTACAAAATTTAACCACAAGCATATGTTATAATTAACATATGTTAATCCCCATTCAAAAAGATGAAGATTGGTGCAACTTATAACATCCATGGAGGAGTTTTCATGGAGTAGGAGGGCTGATTTTCTACAAGGAGATTAGGAAGATTGGTGGTCTTGAAGATGGTCATGGTTGTCTACAAGTTTCTTCATCAAAAACCATGTCAAAATCATAACCTACATCAAGATGGTGGTATAAAGATTGTCCTCCTCACCTTCTTATTATTTTGATTATGTAAACATGTATTTTATTTCCTATTGTATATATTTATGATGATTATATGATGATAAAAATGTTATGTGGGGATTTGTTGTTGATAATCATGGATAAAAAGGTGAAAAACTATAAGAAACAAGTCTAAAATCTTGTCTAAATATGTTGGCTGTATAAAACAGTAAAGAACCAAGTGGTAAACTGATAATATGATGAAGTAGAACCCATTTACAGTAAGCTATGGGTCTTGTACACATGTGAGAGTTGGCCATGCAATGGAATCAAAATAATGAGTGAGATATGATCAAAACAAGTTTAGGATATAAATCTGAAGTTACTGTTTTGGACGATTTTTAGAAAATACTTAAAGGATGATTCAACAGTAGCTATAGAAGAGTTAAATGTAGCACATATCATGTAGTTTATGTGATAAAAATTTGAGCTTCTATCTCCATGTAGAACTCAAGATATGACATTTTTGGTGAAGATGAAGTTAAAAATCAGATTTTTGGAAATTAAAGAATAATACTATTATATAAGCACTCACATTTTAATATATAAAATGTAAAATAAAAACCCACTAACTTATAAAACTTATTTATATAAATATATAAAAGGTGTAATAAGTGTATAAATGATGAAAATGGAAACTTGTTAAGTTTTATAAGTTATAAAACTATAAACATGATTTTTACTACTTTTTCGGCTATTGCCGTAAAATTAACGTTTTTATTAAATAAAACTTAGATGGTTGGACCCGTCTAATGAAAACTTTATAAAACTTATATACTGATATATAGACATGTATAACAAGTAAAAACCGATAAAACCCGAACTATAGGGCATACGGACATTAACAAGTTAAATAAACATATTGGACTAATAAATGGACTAAATAGGATAAAAACTTGTAAAAAGAATCTATTGGGCTTAACCCATTTAGGCCCAACTTGAAAGTATACATACTGATAATATAGGTACAAAATGGATTAAAATAAGTTAAATAACTTATAATAAGCTTATTGGGCTTAAGACACGTAAACGGGTAAAACTAGTAAACTAGTTATCGACATATAACCCTAAAAGGAGTAAACGAGAATATGTAAACCCACTTGATCATCATATATATATAATCATCATATGTATACATAGATGTTATTTTTATAAAGTCATTGGACAAACGTCTAAGACCGAGTATTATTTGTCTAGGTTTCCGTGATTGAAGCACGTACCGTACGTCCGAATTGCCGATAACCCGCCTTCCCACATCAACGTGAGTTCATAGCCTTGCACTCTTTTAAATGTTTTATAAATGCTTTATAAACCCGCGAGGGAGATAACATGTTAGTTTTTTATAAAAGTTTGGACACCATTTGTCCCGATTGTTTGTTTATTGATTTTGGACCCGAATGATTGAATGACCCGATTGTATGACCCGATAAATGATTAAAGGACCCGATAGATGAAATTAAATGGATTATTAAAGTTAGGTTATGTCACTAAAAGTCCCATTAGCATGAATTGTGAACTACCGGGAGTTGGTAGACGCTTATGCATTTAATAGTACTATTTGGGGACGATCACCCCAGTTCGCGCCTTGACGGTTGATCCCCGTCGTGCCACATTGATTGGTAAGCGAATTTATGTATGAGAAGATTTCCAATAGCGTGACCTTTGTGACGACACGCTACTTTAGATGGGCAAAATTGGTATCGGGTTAGCTACCCGTTTTGGTTTTAGTAAGGTAACAATGTCATGCGGCTTATAATAATCCAATCACCAAAGTATTACTGGACGCTCCGAATTACGACGTATTGCCTGACTAGCAATACAGGGTCATACTATTGATATTATGTTTGTATTTTGGTTTTCATAACCATATTCATATAACGGTTTTTATTTGATTTTATACAACGTCATAAGACGTATTGTATGATGTTTTTACGACATTGGCTCGTATATTGATTTTAAGGCAAATGCCTATATTATGATTTTCGATAAGGATTTGTATAAAATGATTTTGGCTATTTTACGGCCTATTACAATGATTTGTACGAATTGATTTTTGGTACTAATTTTATACCAAAGTTATATTGATGAAATTTACTAAACTCTATGAATTCACTCGGCGTTATCGCTGACCTTTTATTTTAACATGTTTTATCTCAGGTACTTGAAGGTAATTCTCGGGAAGACAACAAGAATTCATGGCCCGCACCTAAACAATATTTTTCCATTCAAACACTTTGTAAAACTTTTGTATGAAATGTAATGACTTGGGACCGATGTAACTTTGTTGTTTATGAATGGAAATGCTTTATAAATAAACGGCGCGATTTTTATGCGTTGTCTATGATGTGAGTAATGTGCTATCCCGTAACACCAACTAGTCTTCCGCTGTATTGAGTTGTATAAATTTGGGGGTGTTACAGTTTGGTACCAGAGCTCTCGTTATAGAGAACGAAAGATTTTTAAAACCAAGGTTTTGAATAAAACATTTCAAAATCTTTTTACTAAAAACATTTTTCTAAAAATGTCTAAAAATCTTTTGACTATAACGGTGCCGAAGAATTCCCGAGTTACCGACAAGACCAAGACTGAGAAGTGTTATTTTAATATATATATAACTTGGATTATATATATATATATGATGTAATTTTATTACATGATTGTTTGATGATTATTTTGATATTTATACGAGGTATTTATACGACGTCGATTGTCACAAGTAACCCTAAATCCCCTAGTAAATTAATCGAAGCTATTCTCGTAGGAATTCTAGCCATCCTAGATCTAAACCAAGTTGTGGATATTTATGATCCCAACAAATGGTTGATATTCGTAAGAATGTAGATATTAGTTGATTATGATATTAAAGAAGAATTGGTAAGATTAAATCTGATATCGATGTCATGACGATCTTTCCTTATAGAGTGGAGTCTGACAAAACGTTACCACCTAGAAAGATGTCATCTGATTCGTTGTCACCCAATTCTTAAATTTGAAATCGAAAGGGTGAATGTTGCACTTGAGGCTGTTATTGGAACCATTACCCAAAAGCCTCATGCCACTAATACCTTTCCGAGAAGTCTAAGTTGAATGATCAAGTCATTTCATATTAATGACTCATTTGATAATTGTTGTTGTAAGAGCTAATAGGATTGGAAATTAAGTATTGATTCATATTGAGATTGTATTGCTTTTACAAGGCCGAAGAATAAGATTGAAAGTATTGGAGATTGAGGTAGGATATCGAATTGAGTATAAAATTTGTTAAAATTTGAATAAAGTAAAAACTTAACCTATATGGAATATGAGATTGTTAAGAGGAAGTTGTTAAGTTCTGTGATTGAACTATAAGGTTTTAAATGTTTGTTAGTTTGTGTTAAGTGTTGTTCCTAGGCCATTGTCCACTAATGAGGATGCCCAGTGTCCAAGAAATAAATTGAAGAAATCTTCTTCTAAATTGGGACCAATGGATCTTCCAGGACATATGGAACACCTAATGACTCTTGTAGATTAGTATTCATTGAGGTATCTTTTAAAAATCCCTAACTTAACTGAGACATCAGTTGGTAGGATGAGTTCTGAGAATTGTATGACATAGTGACACGTAAAGTGTTACGGTACAATTTGACTTGTTTGTGATTAATGAAAAGACTACCCTTGATTGCTAAATTCTACATGTATCGATGATATCTATCTTTTCTTGCTTCATCCTAGTGCTTGCATTAGTGATGCAACCATTGAACAAGTACTCATATTGATTTGAGTTACGTTGTGGATTATTCTTGTTGAGTGCCATCAAGGTCATGAACCTCATGATTAATTGGCTAAGCTCATTTCCTATCATAATGTAGTTAATTCTTGGTGAACAAACTTTTCATCACTCTTTTGCAGATCACACATTATTTTTATAAAGTTGAAACGGTATCCTTCGAGAAAATTTAATTTTCATCACAATAAGGATTATTCAAAGTGAGATTTAAAAGTGATTGATATCAAAATGAAGTTGTTTATGAGACGCTTTGGAAATTTAATTATTTCCATAACAAAGAAAATCTTTGTAAATTTATTTTTGATTCTTATTTAAGAATTAAGCATAAAAATGTTTTTATTATAAACATGATGATAAAATTTTGACGAACTGAGTATTGCATCGTTAATCTTGAAATTGTATATAGTTGCGCGCCTACATACAATTTGGAATGGACTATGCAAGACTGATTAGTAGTCACCATAAAACTAATGAATAAACAATACATTTTCTGTGAGGATTGTGAAAGATTAAATTTTAATGAGATCTGCAAGAAGTGAAAAATAAGGACGTAATGTTAGGGACACCTACATATGTGCCTGTAACATCTATTCTTTTGAGTCGAATTTACTCATCTGTGGAAATTGTCTTATTTGACAATTGATAATTCCTTTCTTGTCCAATTCTCCCGTAGTGAGATTCTTAGGAAAAGTATCTGATTACTGAGTGTTGATACCCGACTGGATGTATCGACGTTCTTATCATTTCTTATGATTTGATTTCATTTGAATGACCTGGGTAACGATCCGAGGAGCTTTCGAATGCGTACTCAAATTATGAAAACATGGGATATATTCCTATTCGTTAAATGTTTTCGTCTGTATCTGATTTGAAATTCTCTCGCATAGATTATGTGTTGACCTTACTCTTTTAATAGTAGTTGTGTATCCTAATATCCCTGAATTTGTGAAGGATTATGAGTTATTATTAGTCTTTTGAGAAGTTCACATCTTATCGACGGCAATGCAACTGGAAAGTTGATAGTGCCCGTAGAATGGATTGATTGATTATGACATGACGACATTGTCTTAATTGACGGGAACTCGAGTAGAATTCCCCTAAAAAGATAAGATGTTGATTATCAAAAGTGACATAAATAATTCTTAGTAGATGACGATATCCTATATTGGGAATTGAAATTATATTGTGAAAGGTTGTAAAATTAGTCATAGATATTATAATATAGAAGGAACCTAATATGGATGTATTAAAAGATGTTTATCTTATTTGAAACTTTAGAAAGTATTTGTTGGTGAATTACCTAGACTTTCGCCATTAAGGCAAGTAGAATTTGGTATTGATTATATTCCCGGTGCTGCACCTGTGGCTTGTGCACTGTACGTCAGCACCATCTGAATTTAAGGAATTACCGTACAACTGAGAAAGTTGTCGGGGAAAGATTTTATTATACCAAGCCTGTCATCCTGAAGAGCTATGGTGTTATCTTTCCTTATATTTATAGATTACTGTGACTGAGTAAATTGACAATCGAAAACGATATCCATAACTCGAAATGGAAGATTTGTTCGATCATTTACAAGGTTCTAGCAATTTGATCCATAGCATGGTTATCATCAACTTCGCATCTGCGAAAGAGATTATCTATTCCAAGCACTACATCCAGAACTTGTAATGAACATTATGAGTTTCACGTGATGTCGTTTGGATTAACTAATACACATGTAGTATTCATGAATTTGATGAATCACGTGTGTAGGCCGTAAATTGATAAATCCATGCTTATGATCATTAAGGACTATTTGTTTGTATATAAGAATAAGAACGAGATAATAATTAATTATAGATTGCCTTGAACTGGCTGAACAATAAAAACCTGTACCTTGAATATCTAATACGTGATTAAAGACTTGAACCTTTACATGATTAGGCTATGTGATTAAAAGGATAATGGGATATAAATTGACTCTTCAAAAATTAAGAGCCCTTTTAAGACTTTGGATTTTATCAAAAAGAAATGGAAATATGTTTTGACGAATATTTTAACAAAGGATTTATAAGGGACTATTCCCTTATACACAAACCATTTAACTAAACTTCTGTTTAGGGGTAAATGTTTGTGTATACCTCCAGATAACTTAAAAAGGATTGAGGAAACCATTTGAACCATGATTTGAAATTTGAAACGATAATTTACGCTTTTCAAACTAAGGAAATTTTGACTAAAGTATAAACCAAAGATTTTTCGAACAATTACGAATCTTATTAATTATTTTCGATAAATCAGCAAAAATCTTGTTAATTAAATTCAAATTTATTTTGAACATTTTATATAATTGGTTGAACTAAGAAATTTAAAAACTTTTACGTTTACGCTTCATAAAAATTAACTAATAAATTATTTAATTTACATATAATAATTATCGACGCTTTAGACGCCGGATTGAGAAAGACTGATAAAAATGATAGATGAGACAAAACTGAAACTTAGAAAATATGAAGAAAGTTGAACGTAAATACTGACGCATAATATAGAAAGAATATCTGAGTGAATTGTGGACATGATAATTATAACATCATGAGAAGTGAATATAGATACTGACATATTATATAAAAAGGATAAAGAATCAATTAAGATGTGTTCCTTAATAATGAAGGTGCAAAATAATTTGCCGAACGATATAAAAACAAACAATGTTTGTAAAAAGGATAATATAGATTATTAAAGAGGTTCGCGGCTAATGTGAACCATTAAAAATTTAGAAGCTGATAACGTTAAATATTTTAAAGACCACTTGTGGTTGTCTAAATATAGAGACTATGAGATATAGTATGTTGGAATTTGTAAGTATAAGTATTCTATTTATGTCATTTTTGACTAAAAGTATCTTTGTCTGAAGAAGTTGTACTAATGGAAATTATGAAGGCAGGCATCGCCTCATACATTAGTTAACGTCTAGCTATTGCAAAGGTCATCATCCGAATTTGATTCGATTTGGGTCATCGTCGACAGACTGACCAAATCTGCTAATATCATTCCCGTTAATGATAAATGCAAAAGAATTATGTAAACATAGTGTTCCTGTATCGATCATCTATATCAAGATCCTCGCTTCGCATCGAATTTCTAGAGATTTGCTCAGAAGTCATTGAGAACGAACCTTGATGAGAGTACTATGTACCATCCCAAATCGAAGGGACGAGGTAAAGTAACGATACAGAGTAATATAAGTATTGTTTTATGTATGAATGAATGACCTTTGGTAATAGACCGTATAATCGTTTTCCTTTGGAAGGATTATCATTGATGATCATCGTATTAGGATTGAGATCGAATCTTGTTAGGATCTAAATCTTAGAGAATCTGTAAGCAGGAATTGAGATGAAGACATCCGACATACACCCATTGTGAGTTGGACATGTCTTTTAGGTTTAAGGTTTCCTATGATGGCGAACCTATCCTTGCAAAATACCCGACCCGCGAGATCTGAAATGATTGTTGAAATTAGGATTTGATTATTAACTGCCGATAGTGGGCAGGAGGTTATATGAATGTGAAATGTAGATCTTGAAGTGCCAAATGGGTAGCGAAGTTATGCCACAATTTTTAAACTTGGGAAAATGAATTCATGATCTGACAAATCATGGGATATAAGTCCCCGTTGTTTGGGACCATTAAGATGATGTGAAAGATTGGTTTGAAAGGCATATAAGCTGGATCTACCCTAGGACTTCGAAGACTGCGTGAATTATGTTTCGTAAATCGAACTTGATGGAATATCTATCAAGTGAAAATCTGATAATTCTTAGTAAAGCTTAGATCGGCGAAAAGTTGCATTCATCAAAAACCCGTGAACATCATGGATAGAGAAAGTAAGTCAACATTAAGCCTGATCTTATTCCCGTAAGTTATGTTTGATGAAACTCGCGTATTGTAATTGCACTTGTGAGAAAAGACCGAATGTGGAGGAAATACCCACATGGCTTTAACTCTATAAGAAGCGAGTAGTAAGGTAAGATGATCTTTGAGGACAAAGATCCTGTTTAGGGGTAAATGCTGTGACAATCCGTCAATTTATGGTTGATATTTTATTCTCAATATTATTTAAAAACAATGTACAATATGAACTCACATATTTTTGGGAAGAAATTTGGATTTACGTCTTGGAGTAGCATCGACTACGTTTAAACCGGAGGATTCAACGTTACGTGCTTACGTTTACATACACCGTCTTTGGTGACAGTCCGACATTTTAGAAAATAAATTTGTCCATGAATATTATTTTGGAGTTTTAAATTTGTGTTGGTTCATAAACTCACAAATTTACGAGAAGAGATTAGGACTTACGATTTTATTTTAACGTCCTTTACGACTAAACCGGAAACCCTAGGATTACGTATTTACGTTTTCGAACTCCGTTTTTGATGAAACAATTTTTATTAGATTCGTTTTGTGACGTCGATTCATAATTTATAAAAACGTTTTTCGTAAAACGACCCGAGGGCACGCAAATCGAGGAAACTAGAATCGAGAAGTACCCGTAACTAAATGGGATGAGACAAGTGGGACACTTGTCCCACCCCACTCCAAAACCGGCTACACAACAACACTTACCACTTTGGTGGCAAGTTTTCATCTATGTAGCTTACACATGTAAGTAAGCTTACATGGTAAGCTAACCATTCCACTAACTTCAAAAACTAGCAAATGGTTTTCACTTTCATTTTCCTTACATGCAAATCAAACACAAAACTCTCTCTCTAACTCCATTCTTGCCGTCCCATTTCTCCAAAGAACACCACCATTCCTACAAAATTTAACCACAAGCATATGTTATAATTAACATATGTTAATCCCCATTCAAAAAGATGAAGATTGGTGCAACTTATAACATCCATGGAGGAGTTTTCATGGAGTAGGAGGGCTGATTTTCTACAAGGAGATTAGGAAGATTGGTGGTCTTGAAGATGGTCATGGTTGTCTACAAGTTTCTTCATCAAAAACCATGTCAAAATCATAACCTACATCAAGATGGTGGTATAAAGATTGTCCTCCTCACCTTCTTATTATTTTGATTATGTAAACATGTATTTTATTTCCTATTGTATATATTTATGATGATTATATGATGATAAAAATGTTATGTGGGGATTTGTTGTTGATAATCATGGATAAAAAGGTGAAAAACTATAAGAAACAAGTCTAAAATCTTGTCTAAATATGTTGGCTGTATAAAACAGTAAAGAACCAAGTGGTAAACTGATAATATGATGAAGTAGAACCCATTTACAGTAAGCTATGGGTCTTGTACACATGTGAGAGTTGGCCATGCAATGGAATCAAAATAATGAGTGAGATATGATCAAAACAAGTTTAGGATATAAATCTGAAGTTACTGTTTTGGACGATTTTTAGAAAATACTTAAAGGATGATTCAACAGTAGCTATAGAAGAGTTAAATGTAGCACATATCATGTAGTTTATGTGATAAAAATTTGAGCTTCTATCTCCATGTAGAACTCAAGATATGACATTTTTGGTGAAGATGAAGTTAAAAATCAGATTTTTGGAAATTAAAGAATAATACTATTATATAAGCACTCACATTTTAATATATAAAATGTAAAATAAAAACCCACTAACTTATAAAACTTATTTATATAAATATATAAAAGGTGTAATAAGTGTATAAATGATGAAAATGGAAACTTGTTAAGTTTTATAAGTTATAAAACTATAAACATGATTTTTACTACTTTTTCGGCTATTGCCGTAAAATTAACGTTTTTATTAAATAAAACTTAGATGGTTGGACCCGTCTAATGAAAACTTTATAAAACTTATATACTGATATATAGACATGTATAACAAGTAAAAACCGATAAAACCCGAACTATAGGGCATACGGACATTAACAAGTTAAATAAACATATTGGACTAATAAATGGACTAAATAGGATAAAAACTTGTAAAAAGAATCTATTGGGCTTAACCCATTTAGGCCCAACTTGAAAGTATACATACTGATAATATAGGTACAAAATGGATTAAAATAAGTTAAATAACTTATAATAAGCTTATTGGGCTTAAGACACGTAAACGGGTAAAACTAGTAAACTAGTTATCGACATATAACCCTAAAAGGAGTAAACGAGAATATGTAAACCCACTTGATCATCATATATATATAATCATCATATGTATACATAGATGTTATTTTTATAAAGTCATTGGACAAACGTCTAAGACCGAGTATTATTTGTCTAGGTTTCCGTGATTGAAGCACGTACCG
The DNA here is from genome assembly GCA_025667525.1 of Glebionis coronaria. Classification (NCBI taxonomy): domain Eukaryota; kingdom Viridiplantae; phylum Streptophyta; class Magnoliopsida; order Asterales; family Asteraceae; genus Glebionis; species Glebionis coronaria. The sequence goes on along the minus strand of CM046875.1, from coordinate 602,607,730 downwards.
TACGTCCGAATTGCCGATAACCCGCCTTCCCACATCAACGTGAGTTCATAGCCTCGCACTCTTTTAAATGTTTTATAAATGCTTTATAAACCCGCGAGGGAGATAACATGTTAGTTTTTTATAAAAGTTTGGACACCATTTGTCCTGATTGTTTGTTTATTGATTTTGGACCCGAATGATTGAATGACCCGATTGTATGACCCGATAAATGATTAAAGGACCCGATAGATGAAATTAAATGGATTATTAAAGTTAGGTTATGTCACTAAAAGTCCCATTAGCATGAATTGTGAACTACCGGGAGTTGGTAGACGCTTATGCATTTAATAGTACTATTTGGGGACGATCACCCCAGTTCGTGCCTTGACGGTTGATCCCCGTCGTGCCACATTGATTGGTAAGCGAATTTATGTATGAGAAGATTTCCAATAGCGTGACCTTTGTGACGACACGCTACTTTAGATGGGCAAAATTGGTATCGGGTTAGCTACCCGTTTTGGTTTTAGTAAGGTAACAATGTCATGCGGCTTATAATAATCCAATCACCAAAGTATTACTGGACGCTCCGAATTACGACGTATTGCCTGACTAGCAATACAGGGTCATACTATTGATATTATGTTTGTATTTTGGTTTTCATAACCATATTCATATAACGGTTTTTATTTGATTTTATACAACGTCATAAGACGTATTGTATGATGTTTTTACGACATTGGCTCGTATATTGATTTTAAGGCAAATGCCTATATTATGATTTTCGATAAGGATTTGTATAAAATGATTTTGGCTATTTTACGGCCTATTACAATGATTTGTACGAATTGATTTTTGGTACTAATTTTATACCAAAGTTATATTGATGAAATTTACTAAACTCTATGAATTCACTCGGCGTTATCGCTGACCTTTTATTTTAACATGTTTTATCTCAGGTACTTGAAGGTAATTCTCGGGAAGACAACAAGAATTCATGGCCCGCACCTAAACAATATTTTTCCATTCAAACACTTTGTAAAACTTTTGTATGAAATGTAATGACTTGGGACCGATGTAACTTTGTTGTTTATGAATGGAAATGCTTTATAAATAAACGGCGCGATTTTTATGCGTTGTCTATGATGTGAGTAATGTGCTATCCCGTAACACCAACTAGTCTTCCGCTGTATTGAGTTGTATAAATTTGGGGGTGTTACAGCTTTTACCCTTTTTCCTTTGTAATAAGTTTGGCTGACTTGTCAAACTTGGCACAACAAGCTTTCAAACTTTATAACAAGGACCATTTAAGCAATTTGAGTTATCTTCAAGGGCCATTCATGCAATATCTTGACATTTTAGGGACCCACATGCAATGTTTGAGTTTCAAAAGGGTATAAAATGACAAGTCTTCAATTCTTGAGGGACCATTCTTGAGAATCTTCAAAACTTCAAGGACTTTAATGAAAAATCATGGTTCGGGTCCGGTTCTTTGTACGGATTCGTTTCCCATGTTCGTTTTTGCTTGATTCTTGTTATCTTTTGTTGATTTCACGAGATCCGTACCTAAAATACACATCATCATTAGGGGAGTATATTGCTTTTCGTCGTGTGTCTCGATCCTTCATATTGATTTTAGAATAATGATACTTCACATCATCTTGGATCTTTAGCAACAAAATAGAGTTCCTCATGCCTTGTTAGGGCCTTTTTGGAATTTTGCCAATCTTTGCATCCCGCTTCAATAAGTTATGCTTTGGCTATGAACTCTATTCGAACACGAGCAACTTTTAAACGATCTTGAGCTAGGAGCTAAGTAATCTTTTAAATCGTATGACCTTACTTATTGCATTTATTTAAACAAAAGCGTGGGAAGAATAAGCTAATAAGTACTACACAAGAGATAGTGAAAGATTACGTAACTTATAATTAACTCTATCATTTCTCGTCCTCATTTAAGAGACTTAGCCTTATTAAAGTTAAGGAATCGAAGCTAGTGTAAAAACACGGTCGAGTGAAAAATTACTCTTATTCTCACCATCGGAAAACCTACATTCGTGTCTTAAACACTTATGAAAAACTAGAAAAAAAATTTAAAATTTGGCCATTTTTAGCCTTATTTTGCATAAAACGATAACAAAAAGATGAAAATTGTATTGCGTGATGACGTAAGCAAGGTGAAGTATGTTGGGAATAAATTAAGGCCAGATCACTTGAACGCTGACAAGAACAAAACAAGCGTTGACAAGAACAAAACAAGCGCTGACAGCTCAAGCGTTGACAGGTTAAAGTCAAGCGTTGACACATTGAATACAAGCACTGATGGAAGATATATTCTACGCGTGTATTATATTCTAGAATACTTCTAGTAAGGATAAGAACAATAATGTATTTTCTATATTTATCTTTACCTAGAATAGTTGATACGTAGATTATTGTACAAGGCTTCTTATGTCTATAAAAGAAGGCCTTTAGGTTAATGTTTAATAATAAGTTTCATATAAATTTTCGTTCGTAAACATCTTTCATTGTAAGCAAGTTCGACATTGATAATCAAAGTGAAAGTTTGTTTACATCTTGTGTGTTCTTGTTTAAGTGTTAAATTCCGCATAACACTTAGATTCATAAAGCATATACAAAGGTTTCTCTACGCGTATTACTTGATCTAATCTCGTATACACAAAGCTAATCGATCTAAGTTTGGGATCAACAAGTGGTATCAGAGCTTGTTGAGGAACTTTTGATCTTAAAGAACACCAGAACCCTAAAAACACCAAAACCCTAATTTTCTCAGAAACCCTAACAACATCATGTCTGAAGCAATAACCTCCTCCTCCTCAGCCTTACCAAACATCAAGATTCCCATGCTTGATGCAACCAACTTTGACTTATGGAAGTTCAACTTTGAACAATATCTGGGGATCTATGACTACACACTCTAGGAGATTATTGAATATGGAAACACATTCAATAAGGCTCAAAAGATTCTTGATGCCATTAGTCAAAGATCAGCTGTTGCTGGATGTTCTAAAGCAGATAAGAAAGAAAAACCTGGAGATGGTAGAGCTGTGGCTGCTGATGACATTGCAAAGAAAAGGGTTGACATGAAAGCCCTAAATATTCTGAAAGTCTCCTTGGGACAAGAAAACCAGCATAAGTATAGAGGCTATGAATCTGCTAAGGAGCTTTGGGAAGCTCTTGTAGTTGCATATGGTGGCAATGCAGACACTAAGGAGGAAAAGAAAAAGCAACTTCTGCATGATTATGCTGTCTTCAAAGCTCAACCCAATGAGAAACTGAGTAGTGTGAGAAGCAGATTGCTTGACATTACTAGCAAGTTGTCCTTCATGGGGACACAAGTTGGTGATGTTGACATCAATGCTACCTTTCTTAAAAGTCTTGGTGAAGCATGGAAGATTGAGGCAAGATCTATTCTTGCCAACAATACTTACAAGAGCTCCTCGTTTGATGACGTCTACAATAAACTAAGACTGTTGGAAGATGAAACTCTTTTAGAGCATGGAAGCAAATCTACCACCAGCAACATGGCCTTCTTCTCTCATAGTGAAGGTCAATTAAATCAGAAGGACTCTTATATGCATCCAGTTACTGGATCATCATATGTCAGCGCTGGAACAAGTCCTGTCAACGTCTCCTTTTCAGACGCTGACACATTCAAGAATGACTCTCCAAGAGTTAAACCTGCTGGTTTGGATTTGGATACTGTTTGTGCCTACATTGCTTCTTTGCCCAATGGTTCAGTGATTACATATGAGGACCTTGAGCAGATAAGTGATGAGCACTTGGAAGAGATGGACATCAAGTGGAACATGGCTCTTGCTAGCATAAGAGCAAATAGGTGGAACAGAAGGTTTAAGAAGAAAATGACCTTCAATGCTAAAGACACAGTTGGATTTGACAAATCCAAAGTTGAATGCTACAACTGCCATCGTATGGGGAACTTCATGAGGGAATGCAGATCTCCTAGAAGATCTGATGTTGGTAAACCCTCAAGTCAGGTTGTTAAAGCTCAGGATTCCAAAGCCATGGTTGCAGGTCAAGGAATTGATGGTACAGGATGGGATTGGAGCTATCTGGCTAAGAATGCTGAAGAGGATAAAGCTTTGGTTGCTGATATTGAAGAAGAAGAGCATGTTGAATATGTTCTCATGGCACACTCCTCCTCTTCATCTGATAATGAGGTATATGATGATGCTTTTTGTAGCAAAGGTTGTAGGTTAAACACTGAAAGACTTAACAAAGAGGTGTTAAAACTAAAAGATGATATGAGTACTGAAAGGTGTAAATTGTCTAATTACCAACTAGCTCTTACTGAAACTGAGAAAACCGTTTCTGAATACAAGAAAATGGAATTTCATTTAAAAGATAAGATCAATATCTTAAAACATGAGTTAGAGGGTAGTATGGATATCAGAAACATCATGGAAAGGGTTAATGCTGAATTACAGGCTAAGTTAGATGAGGCCATTAAGAATAAAGATAATGTTGGCCTCAAAATTCAAAGATTTGATAGAGCCACCCAAACCCTAGGAGACTGTGTAGCTAAACAAAGGGATCCTAAGGACATGACTGGGATTGGGATGAATGATTACTCTTTGGTTCCACCACCAGCTGGTGACTTCTATGGTGTCCAACAAAGGGACTTATCTTGGACTAGTTTACTAGAGCTCCAAGAGGAGGAATTCATTCCTCCACCAAGAGTTGTCACTCCAGTAGAAGAGTATCAACAAAAATTGACTGACCTAAATGAGTGGAATAAAGCTAACCCTACTTTATTTGTTAAGGGAGGTTTGCTATTTGAAAGTCCAAATGAATCTACACCCATTAAGGTTACTAACCCAATCACTGGTAAAGTTGTTGACCTAGGCTCAAACACTGTTAGAAGACCTAGCATTAAATATGCAGAGATGTATAGGAATACTAGGTCACCTAAGAGTCAAGTTAGCAATCATGGAACAGGCTTCTACTCTTCTAGACCTAAGGTTGTGTCTAGAAAAGCTTGTTACACTTGTGGTAGCTTTTCACACTTGGCATACAAGTGTGTCAACGCTCCCAAAGCCAGCGCTGACAGGAATAATTTCAGCGCTGACAGGAACAAAGTCAACGTTGTTGGGAAGTCAAACGTTGTCAGACCCAAACCTTGTGTGCAGCAAAGTCCACAAGTGATTAGACCTGCCCCATTCTTTTCTAGAAGGTCTAACACTCATGGACAAAGACCTTTTCAAAAGACAAACACCTGGTCAAATAGGCAATGGGTTTCTGTAGCAAACCCTAGGTTCAACGCTGACAAGGGTAATTGCAGCGTTGACAGGACAAATTCTAACGCTGACAGAAACGTGACTAGACCTAAATATTTGCAGCCACAAGGTAAGGGGTCTAAAGCTTCTTCAAGCTTAACATGGAGACCCAAGAAAGATCAAAACCCTAATGATAATGGGATTTCAATGACTTGCAATAGATTTAATCACATTTCAAAGGTCATTACAAAACCTATTGGGGTTAACTGGGTATTTCATCCTAAAAAGGATGAGCATGGGGTTGTTGTGAGAACTAAGTCTGTTCTTATTGAACAACCAGATGAATCCAAGTCTTTTGAGAGTTGGGTTCCCAAAGAAAACTAATTTGTTTTCTTTATGTGCAGGGAATTCAAAGACAGATCAATGATTATGGATATTGGGATAATGGATGCTCAAGGCACATGACAGGGAAGGAAGACTATCTGACGAATTTCACCCCTATTAAAGATGGTGATAAGGTTTACTTTGGAGGTGGATATGGAACTATCACAGGCAAAGGAACCCTTCTCACCAATAATCTGCGTTTTGAGAACGTCTTCCTGGTAAAAGAACTTGATTACAACTTGTTTAGTGTATCACAGGTTTGTGATAACAAAAATAAAGTTCTTTTTACTGATACTGAGTGTTTGGTGTTAAGCAAGGATTTTAAGATCCCTGATGAGAAATATATTGAGTATAGAACACCTAGGCATAAGGACATATATAATGTGAATTTAAATGGGATTAAAATGAATACCAATATGTCTTGTTTTTATGCTAAGGCCTCAGTAGATGAGAGTAATTTGTGGCACAGGAGACTAGGGCACATAAACTTTAAAAATATAAATAGACTTGTAAGGCTTGGTTTAGTTGATGGTTTGCCTGAGAAGGCCTTCCACAATGACCACTCTTGTGTTGCATGTCTTAAAGGCAAGCAACATAAGGTCTCATTCAAGTCCAAACAGGTGCATACTAGTTCCAGACCTCTTCATATGCTTCACATGGACCTCTTTGGTCCAACAAATATAGAAAGTTTGAATGGTAAGTCATATTGCTTTGTTATCACAGATGACTTTTCTAGGTTTACTTGGACATTCTTTCTAGCTATGAAGAGTGACACAACTGATGTTCTTATTGATTTTATCACTCAGATTGAGAAAAGGTCTGGCAATGAGGTTAAAATGCTTAGGAGTGATAATGGTGGAGAATTTAGGAACAAGAAGCTAGATGATTTCTGTGCCAGGAAAGGAATTACTAGGCAATTTAGTATTGCTAGAACCCCACAACAAAATGGGGTTACTGAGAGGAAAAATAGAACCCTAATTGAAGCAGCCAGAACAATGTTGGTTGATGCTCACTTTCCAATAGCCTTTTGGGCTGAGGCTGTTAATACAGCTTGCTATGTGCAAAATAGAGCATTGGTTAACAAAATTCAGAACAAAACACCTTATGAGTTACTTTGGGGAAGAAAACCTAATATTGGTTTTCTCAGACCTTTTGGCTGTCATGTAGTAGTATTGGATACTAGTGATGCCTTAGGGAAATTTATTGCAAAAGGTGATGAGGGTTACTTCATGGGGTATTCAGTGCAGAGCAAGGGTTATAGGGTTTATCTTAAAGAGGACAAACGTATAGTTGAAAGAGTTCATGTTAGGTTTTAGAGAATAAACCTAGTGATCCTGAGAGTGGTCCTAATTGGTTGTTTGATTTGGAACCCTTATCTAGAACTTTAAATTATATGCCTGTCACTAATCCAGACATTGTGAAGTTAACTTCAAATGTTGTGGAGGAACACGTTGTTAATGTTTCAGGTACACATGTTCATAAGAAGGTTGGATCACAAGCAGAAAAGGCATCTCCTACCTTAGAATATGTCACAATTCCCATTTGGACAGATGCTTTTGCTGCTGCTGATGCTGCTGAACAAGATAATGGTGGTTTCCAAGTACCACCAGATACAAACATGCATGGTTCTTCAGGTGCTGACAAAGGCAAATCTAGCACTGACAAGGCCAATTCAGACGTTGATGGCTCAAACATTGACAACAACAGTTCAAGCGTTGTTAGCCCAAGCGCTGACAAACAAGGTTCAGACGTTGACAACACCTTTGCACATCTTTTCTCTTCCACTTTTGAACAAGGAGAACCTTCCAATTCTTATGACGAAGGTCATCCTTATGTTGATATAAGAGAGTCCGATGAAGAAGATATTGGCAACATGGAGCATGAAGTTGAGGACACCAGACTTTTTGAAGGAGGAGTTCTCACTTCTACAATGAAGAATCACCCCCCTTCCTAGATCATTGGTGATATTATGACTCCAGTTTAGACTAGAAGGTCTCATCAAGGTCTTGGTGGGTTTATTGCCAATATACACAAGAAGGTTGATACCCCTCTTGTGCAAGCATGTTTGTTTGCATGTTTTCTGTCACAAGAAGAACCCAAGAAAATATTTGATGCTCTCAAAGAACCAAGTTGTGTGGAAGCAATGCAGGATGAGCTTCACCAATTTGCAATTCAGGATGTTTGGGAGCTGGTTGATTGTCCTAGATATGTCAGACCTATAGGGACAAGATGGGTTCTCAGGAACAAAAGAGATGAAAGAGGTATTGTGGTCAGAAACAAGGCAAGGTTAGTGGCTCAAAGTTATACACAAGAGGAGGGGATAGACTATGAGGAGGTCTTTGCACCAGTTGCAAGGATTGAAGCTATTAGGATTTTTCTAGCCTATGCCTCCTGCATGGGCTTCACAGTCTATCAAATGGATGTCAAGAGTGCCTTTCTATATGGCACCATTGTTGAGGAAGTATATGTAATGCAAACTCCTGGTTTTGAGGATCCAGAGCATCCAGATAAAGTGTATAGAGTCAAAAACGCTATGTATGGCCTTCATCAGGCCCCTAGAGCATGGTATGGTACTTTGTCTACCTATTTGGTGGACAATGGATTCAAGAGGGGCACCATAGATAAGACACTATTTACAAAGAAGAAAGGCAAGGATGTGTTGCTTGTGCAGGTCTATGTTGATGATATCATTTTTGGGTCTACTGATCCAAAGATGAGTGAGGATTTCTCCAAGCTTATGACAGACAAATTCAAGATGAGTGTTATGGGGGAGATGAACTTCTTTCTTGGTCTACAAGTTCAGCAGAAAGAAGATGGTATCTTCATCTCCCAGGACAAATATGTTGCTGAGATCTTGAAGAAGTTTGGCTTTTCTCCACATGAAAAGAGGGCTACTACTCCTATGGATAGAGAACACCCTTGGGGAAAGATTGGAGATGGGAAAGATGTTGATGTCAGGCATTATAGATCCATGATTGGATCCTTGATGTATCTTACTGCTTCCAGACCTGACATTATGTTTGATGTGTGTGCTTGTGCACGCCATCAAGTGACTCCTAAAGAATGTCACCTTTATGCTGTGAAGAGGATCTTTAGGTACCTAAGATGCTATCCTAGTCTTGGTTTGTGGTACCCAAAGGATTCACCATTGGAGCTGATTGCATATTCAGATAGTGATTATGGAGGTGATAAGTTTGATAGAAAATCCACAACTGGTGGATGTCAGTTTCTTGGGAGCAGGTTGATATCTTGGCAATGCAAGAAACAAACAGTGGTGGCTAATTCTACAACTGAAGGAGAGTATGTGGCTGCAGCTGCATGTTGTGGCCAAGTGTTGTGGATTCAGAACCAGCTGTTGGACTATGGGTACAATTTCATGCATACTAAGATATTTGTTGACAATAATAGTACTTTATGCATCATTAAGAATCCTGTACATCATTCTAAAACTAAACACATAGAAATTAGACACCATTTTATAAGAGATTGCTTTGAGAAAGGTTTAATACAACCAGATAGGGTTGACACTGAGGAAAATGTGTCAGATTTGTTAACTAAACCTTTTGATGCTGGGAGATTTCAATACTTGGTAACAAGTATTGGAATGGTTAATCTCACATAATATGTGTTTTGGATTCTTTTTGTAAAAGTATGTACAGGATGATGCATTATTATTGTTGGTTTTATTGATGATTTAGATTTTCCACTATATTTTTCTAACACTGACAAAGGTTACTTGAACACTGATAAGTGTTTTTGTAACGTTGTCAGCAATATAATTGTCTAACGCTGACAAAGCTTCCCTCAACGTTGTCATGTGTTATCGGGGCGTTGTTAGCAACAATGTTAGTTTTGTGGTTTTCAATCTAAATGTGCAGATGGTGTTAGCGGTATACCATTGGATACAGAGTTGCTTATGGATCAATGGAGCAGCATGATAGGTGTGTAAACACCCATCCTTTTACCACTTAATTCTGGCTAAAACAAGACCAAAACACGTATTTAATATCATTTGTTTGGAATTATGCGTGGTTTTTGTGTTTATTGTGTTTTTAGAGCTAACCGAAGAAAAGGACCAAAGATGGAAGATTTACATAAGTCGAAGAAACTCAAGTCTATTAAACGAAGAAATTAAAAGACGAGTTGAATTTAATCGACGACAAATCCCGAATCAGAATCGAAAACGTCAACTTTTCTGAAAAGACGAGAAGACAAGAAGAACGGGAGAAAGCCCACTCACCAACCAAGAGACAAGCCTATAAATACTCTACCCCTCACACATTTAGCCAGTTAGTTTTTAGTTTTTCTCTCCTCCTTCTTTTTCTCCTTCTTGTTCGTAGGTATCACCAACACCACTAGGGTGTTTGGTGATTTTGATCTTTGATTTTCAATCTTGTAATTTTAATCCTTGTTTTGTTATTGTTAAAACATCAATCATCAATACAAGTTCTTGTTTAATCTTTCCATTTCATCTTGTTCATCATCATCTTTTTATTCAAGTTTTCAAGTTCTTATTTTAGTGAGTTTTGATCTTTAAAAGTTGTTAGGTTTTGTGTTTTTGTTGATGGGATTTGTAGTTATTGGTTAGTAAATCATTTATGTTAAGTTGTATTTAAGTTTTTGGTGAAAAACTTGGTGATTTTTGGATCAAAACATTTTTCCTTGTTCTTCGGCCTAGTTACTGTATCTGAGTTTCCCAGACTTCCGGATGAACACAAATCTTCCGGATGAACACAAAAGTTCCGAGTGAAGTACTTTAGTTAAAAGTTCCGCATGAATCAAAACTTCCGAACGAACAGAAAGTTCCGGATGAATCCAATCTTCCGAATGAACTGAAGTTCCGGATGAACAGTAAGTTCCGAATGAATGCATGTTTTTAAGTTCCGAATCAATTTCTTTTCAAAAGTTCCGAACGAACAGAAAGTTCCGGATGAATCCAATCTTCCGAATGAACTGAAGTTCCGGATGAGTTTTAAGTTCCGAATGAGTTTCTCTTCCAAAAACTTCCGAATGAGCACAAGTTCCGAATGAGCACAAGTTCCGAATGAACAAATTTTCCGAATAAAGTTCCGCATGAAAGTTCCGACCCAACTTCCGAACTAACTTCCGAATCAAAAGTTCCGAGTGAAGGATTTCTAAAAGTTCCGAATGAAGACTTCCGAGTGAAAAGTTCCGGATGAGCAAAGTTCCAAATCAAGGTTAAAACTTCTGAATCAGTCATCTTTTGAGCATTATTAATTGTTACTATTTCTGTTTCTTCATTGTTATTTCAGTTTTAATTTTAATTTTAATTTTAATTTTAATTCAAGTCTTTATTAATTGTACATAAATTAGTTGTCTTTGATATAAGTTTTCATTTTAGTACACTTAAACTTTTTAGTAGACTAGATAACTAAACCCTTTTTTTTAGTAACCAAGAACAATCATTCCACTTAAGGCCGAGATCAATTCGAGAGGATTCCGAGAGATAAAATTGAACCCATAGAAAATTAAATGTATCAAAGGCGCCGCTGCCGGCTCTTCTCGTTAAGATCAAAAGTTTTTTGTGAGAACTTGGGTTTTGGGATCCGTTCCCCGTGAACGTTAATTTTTCATAAAATTTTTCAAAAACACTAAAAAATATAAAATTTTCAAAAATCCTAAAATTAAAAAAAACATAAAAACCAAAAATATTTTTGCTTTGTTTTTCTTTGTTCGTTCTTTTGCAGGTGTATGCGTACTCGATCCATGTCTTATCAAGAGCCCGAGCCTCTCGATAACTTAGACATGGCCGGTGTACACAACAACAATAACATACCACCTCCAAACAACAATAATAACAACAACAACCCACCTTTCAACAAAATGAACAATAACAACAATCATGAGCCTCTTCCGGATAATCGCCCCATGATTGAACTACTGCAAGCTCACGTAAACGGCAACACGGATCCAATTGTCATACCTCCAATTGCCGCCAACAACTTTGAGCTAAAATCAGGCTTTATCCAGATGGTCTCCGCTCAACCATTCTTGGGACGTACCATTGATGACCCACATGACCATATCAAGAGATTCTTGCAACTCACTAACACGGTCAAATTCAATGGTGTTCCACAAGAGGTTATCAGGTTACAACTTTTTCCCTTTTCTTTAGAGGGACAAGCCCGGCATTGGCTTGCTAAGGAACCGCCACAGAGTATTCTCTCGTGGACGGATTTGGAAACCAAGTTCATCAATTACTTTTTCCCACCCTCTCGTACTACCGCTTTGCGGAATGAAATCATAAATTTTGAACAAAAGTACGATGAGTCGTTCAGTGAATCTTGGGATCGTTTTAAAGATCTTTTAAGAAAATGCCCACAACATGGTTTTACCAAAGTACATCAAATTAATACTTTTTACAATGGTTTAAGCATGAGTGATCAAGACTCACTGAACAGTGCCTCGGGGGGTAATCTTTTGGCTAAGACTTCCAATGCTGCTTGGGATATCATTGAGAATAAATCTCGTGTGCAAACCAAGAGTGTTAGGACCAATGTCGCTAGTGCTAGCACTAGTGACAACGACAAGCGATTGGACAAAATCACTGTGCTTCTTGAATCGCTTGTTACCCACACCGTCAGCAAAAACAGCAGCAACAACGCAAAAAACGCTCAAGTTAACGCTGTCAGCCAACCTTGTGAGATATGCGGTGGTCCCCACTCTTACACTACTTGCACTGCCACCCAAGACTACCCTGCTGAGAATGTGAATGTGGCATATGGCACCTATCCTCAACCTGCTTATCAAGCTAGACCTCAAGGTGACCGTAATTTGCTTAGCTACCGCTCCAACAACTATCTTTCTCCACCTGGTTTCCCCTCAAACAACCCAAACCAACAACAAAACATCAACCGCTCTCCTCAACAACAACAACAACCTCGTACACCATACATCCCTCCTCACAAGCAGCAACAACCATCTCAACGTAACAACCAAGTTTACCAGCAACCTGCTTATCAACCACCCGCATACAATGCTCCTTCCAACCAAACCACTGCATTACACCAAGAGGTTGCAACCTACATGAGGACCAATGATGTGATCGTGGAAAATCTCCAACAGGAAGTGCGCAACTTGAAAGCAGACTTGGTCAAACAAGGAAACGATTTGAGAGTCGACATGAGAAACACGTTGGATAGCCAAACTAATGACTTGAGGAACATGATGGCTAGTTTCTTCCAAGGTAATCAACCCTCTTCTTCGGGTACTCTTCCGAGTAACACCGTTGCAAATCCAAGAGGGGAGATGAAAGCAATCACCACTCGAAGTGGCAAAGGTACCAAGGAACCCGAGCTTCCTATACCTCCACCGGTGGTTGTGACTAAGGAGAACGAGTCACCTGCTCCTATTCCTCATCCTTCTCCTTCCCTAATTTCTCCACCTCTTCCTTCTACCCCTCCTCCACCCATGGATGTGAGTGATCCTATTCTTCCAAAGCCTTCCTCTTCTTCCAATATACCTTATCCATCTAGGTTGAGGAAAGAGAAGCTCAAAAGCAAGGAAGATATTCAGATTTCTAACTTTCTTAAGATGTTTAAACAACTGAATTTCAATATCTCCTTCGCTGAGGCTCTCGCTCACATGCCCAAATACGCGAAAATGTTTAAAGATCTTCTGAGCGACAAGGAAAAGCTCCTCGATATTGCCAACACCCAACTTAATGAGAATTGCTCTGCAGTGCTCTTAAGGAAATTGCCAACCAAGCTTGGTGATCCGGGTCGTTTCTTGATCCCCTGCAATTTCCCGGGAGTAGAGAATTGCATGGCCCTAGCCGATCTAGGTGCCAGTATCAATTTAATGCCTTTAAGTGTGTGGAAGCAATTATCTCTCCCTGAGCTAGTCCCCACCAAAATGACTTTGGAATTGGCTAACCGTACGGTTGCTTATCCATTGGAGATAGCCGAAGACGTCATTGTAGGAGTCGACAAATTCACCTTCCCTGCTGATTTTGTTGTTGTCGACTACAAGATGGACCCCCGTGTGCCACTAATTGTTGGTCGTCCATTCTTGAGGACCGGTCGCACTCTCATTGATGTTGAAGCTGGTGAGCTTATCATGAGAGTGGGTGACGATAAAGTAGTCTTCAACATGGGAAAGTTGTCTAAACAGCCTTATTCATATGAGAGTGTTAATTGTATTGACGTTCTTGATGAGGCTTGTGAAGAACACTTTAATGATGCTTGCAAAAGTATTCCTACCTCTCTTCCTAATGTTGAGACCGTGTCCTCCATTGATTCATCATTGTCTCTATTTGGAGATAGTGATTTATTTTGGAACAATCTTGAAGATACCATGGAAGATGCGCACTTAGCTACTAATGATTCTCCCACCGATGGGGATGAAGACATGAATTTCTTTGACAATCTTCTCAACGAAGACAATCCTTTGCCTCCATCTCCCACGGTCATTGCTATCGATACTTCGACTTCGAATACGCCTCCCGTCGAAAATCCTCCGGATATGGAACTTAAGGAGTTGTCGCCCCATCTTGAGTATGTATTCCTTGAAAAAGAGAAGAAGTCGCCAGTCATCATTGCTAAGGACCTAAAGGAAGAAGAAAAAGCCCGACTTATCACCGTGTTGAAAGATCATAAGAAGGCTATTGCTTGGAAGATTTCTGATATTCGTGGAATTGATCCTCACTTCTACACACACAAAATTCTCATGGAGGACGAATTTAAGCCCACAATTCAAAGCCAACGAAGGGTGAATCCAAAAATACATGAAGTCATCAAAACAGAGGTTATCAAACTTCTTGATGCGGGTATGATTTACCCTATTTCGGATTCACCATGGGTTAGTCCAATCCATTGTGTGCCCAAGAAGGGCGGAATAACCGTTGTTCCCAATGAACACAACGAGTTGATTTCCACTCGTCTCGTTACTGGGTGGAGAGTTTGTATAGACTACCGCAAACTCAATGATGCCACGAGAAATGATCATTTCCTTCTACCTTTTATGGACCAAATGCTTGAACGTTTAGCGGGTAATGAATATTACTGCTTTCTTGATGGTTTCTCGGGTTATTTCCAAATACCCATCGATCCCCAAGATCAAGAGAAGACTACATTCACTTGTCCCTATGGCACATTTGCTTACAACAGAATGCCTTTTGGCTTATGCAATGCCCCCGGGACTTTCCAAAGGTGCATGTTAGCTATCTTCCATGACATGGTTGAACAAACCATGGAAGTCTTCATGGATGATTTCTCGGTCTTTGGGGATTCCTTCTCTTCTTGCCTTGCCAATTTGGAACGTATGCTTAAGCGGTGCGAAGACACTCGCCTTGTTCTGAATTGGGAAAAATGCCATTTTATGGTAAAAGAAGGCATCGTGCTGGGACACAAAATTTCCAAAGCCGGTCTTGAAGTAGACCGTGCTAAAGTCGATGTTATCGCCAAGTTGCCTCCACCTTCAACCGTGAAGGGTGTGTGAAGTTTCCTAGGTCATGCGGGCTTCTACCGTCGATTCATCAAAGATTTTTCTCAAATCGCTCGCACGATGACCCACCTCTTGGAAAAAGATACTCCTTTTATCTTTTCCAAAGAGTGTCTTGAAGCCTTCAACTCGCTTAAGGATAAGCTTACTAAGGCACCCGTCTTAGTTACCCCTAATTGGGAGCTGCCTTTTGAGTTGATGTGCGATGCTAGTGATTTTGCTATTGGAGCGGTTCTGGGACAAAGAGTGAACAAACACTTCCAACCAATCCATTACGCTAGCAAGACAATGACGGGGGCACAATTGCATTATACGACAACAGAAAAAGAGCTTTTAGCTGTTTTCTATGCTTTTGAAAAATTCCACCCCTATCTTGTCCTTTCCACCACAATTGTGTATACCGATCATTCCGCGCTGAAGTACTTGTTGACAAAACAAGATTCCAAAGCAAGACTTCTTCGCTGGGTTTTGCTGCTCCAGGAATTTAAAATCGACATTCGCGATAAAAAAGGAGCAGAAAACCTAGCCGCGGATCATCTCAGCAGACTTGAGGATCCTTACCAAGGGGATCATCCGAACAAAGAAATCAATGATTCTTTTCCCTTGGAGACCTTAGTGTCTATAAATTCGAAATCTGATGAAACCCCGTGGTTTGCGGACTTTGCAAACTACTTGGCGGGTGGAATTCTCAAGGAAGGGTTGACGTCTCAACAAAAGAAAAAGTTCTTCACCGACATTAAGACTTACTTTTGGGACGACCCTTACCTATTCAAACAATGTGCCGACCTGATTATCCGCCGATGTGTTGACGGACCGGCAGCTTCAGAAATCCTTGATGCTTGCCACAAAGGACCCACCGGTGGTCACTTTGGTCCCAACTACACCGCTAAAAAAGTGTTTGATTCGGGATTTTATTGGCCCACCATCTATCGTGACGCTCACGATATGGTTAAACGATGTGATGTTTGCCAAAAACAAGGCAAGATCACACATAAAGATGAGATGCCTCAAAATTTCATACAAGAATGTGAAATCTTTGATGTTTGGGGTATCGACTTTATGGGGCCATTCCCCTCTTCTAAAGGAAACAAATACATCCTTGTAGCCGTTGACTACGTTTCAAAGTGGGTTGAAGCCAAAGCTTTACCTACTAATGACGCAAGGGTGGTTTGTAACTTTTTGAAAGTTCTGTTCGCTAGATTCGGTGTGCCTCGTGCCATTATTAGTGATCGTGGGACTCATTTTTGCAATGACCAATTCGCAAGAGTCATGGCTAAGTATGGTGTAAATCATCGTCTTTCCACAGCCTACCACCCACAAACTAATGGCCAGGCTGAAATATCCAACCGAGGACTTAAGCGAACTCTGGAAAGAACCGTGGGAGAGCATCGTGCCTTATGGGCTGATAAACTTGATGATGCTTTGTGGACTTTCCGTACTGCTTACAAGACCCCAATCGGTTGTACGCCTTATCGTCTTGTGTACAGGAAAGCGTGCCACCTCCCCATTGAGTTGGAGCACAAGGCTTATTGGGCCTTGAAGTGGGCTAATTTTGATATCAACAAAGCCGGTGACCTACGCAAGATCCAACTCAATGAGCTGAATGAACTCCGTAATGAGGCTTATGAAAATTCTTTGATCTATAAGGAAAGAACTAAGCTCATTCACGACTCCAAGATCAAAAACCGAGAGTTTCATGTTGGAGACAAAGTCTTACTTTTTAACTCTCGGTTGAAAATCTTCTCGGGAAAGCTCAAATCTCGTTGGTCCGGCCCATTCACCATTGCCCAAATTTTTCCATGTGGTACTCTCGAGCTCGCTCAACCTAATGGACCTAATTTTAAGGTGAATGGCCAACGAATGAAGTTATACTTTGGTGAGGACACCTCTCAGGAGGTGATTCCATCCCTCACCACGTTCCCCATGAACTAATTTTGGGTCGAGTCAGGCTCGTGACTCGGTTATCAAAAACAAGCGCTCCTCGGGAGGCAGCCCGAGTATCTATCTTTTTATGTTTTAACCTCCTAAGTGTAGGGGGACTTCTATACGTGTTTGTCTTTGTGTGGTGATGTGATTACAGGGATTAGTGCACTCTTGGAACCTACGAAGAACCGTGCTCCCGTGTTATCCGAAATCCGGTTCTATCTCTCAACTATCGTGATTCAATTTTCTTCATACTCACATTTGAAATTGATCACTTTAGTCGTCTTTTCCTTAACCTGAGTTAACCAACGTGCACAATGTCATAAGTGTAGGGGGAGACTTTTCCCACATGCTTAAACATTGAGTACAATGTTTATCTTAAGTGTAGGGGGACTTCTATCGAAGTTTTAAGTGGACTTTTCCATGAAAATGCCTTCATTTAACCGGAAAATCCTATTTTTCAACATTTTTCAAATTTTTTATTAACTTTGGCCATTTAGTCGTAATTTTTAAATTTTTATCGTTGCTTTCATATGTATATATCCCGCAAAAAAAAGTCAAAAATATTAATAAAGTGGTGTAGCTAGTTTAGAAGTCTTTGACATATTAGTCTCGTTGCGTTTATTTTGACTCAACCGGAATAGACTTATCCAAGTTTATTCTAGCTAGTATCCTTAACCATGTAGACCTTAATTGGTTTATTAGGCTAAGTATCCACGAGTCTCATTACTTGAGATTTTAAATTGTGGAGGACGAGAAATGATAGAGTCAATTATAAGTCGGTATTCTTGCACAAGCTCACTTGGTGTAATTATTTGCCTATTCTCCCATCACTTGCTAATAAATTATCTGCAATAAGTGAGGTCGTACGATTTGGAAAGTTACTTAGCTTCTAGCCCAAGATCGTTTAAAAGTTGCTCGGTAATGATAAGAGTTCATAGCCAAGGCATAACTTATGAAGCGGGGCGCGAAGATTGGCGAGTCCGAAAAGGCCCTAACAAGGCATGAGGATTCCATTTTATTGCTAAAGATCCAAGGTGATGTGAAAAGCATTATTCCCAAAGTCAATATGAAGGATCAAGATTCACGACGAAAAGCAATCAACTCCCATAAAGATCATGGAGAAGTCTATCCGAAAAGACCCTAACAAGGTATGAGGATAAATAGATCCAAGTCCGAAAAGGAGGCGGATCGTTGTATCTCAAAATCCCAAATAGAGACTGAAGAAATAATCATGAAGTCGTGGTCAACAAAGTTGGAGTACCTCTCAAAAGTCTCCAAGTGAAGAAACTCTATGAACGATGAGAAGACCATTATCTCAAGCACGTCTCTCAAGATATGAAGTATGAAGTACATGCCAAATATCGGCCCGAGAAAGGTCTCAAATCGTGAACCAAGTTATGCCAAGATATGAACTTTTTGATATCCCGAGAAGCAGTTTTAAGAGATTTTGTCCTTTAGCTAACTATTGATCAAATCGTCCTACTTTGCTTTCAGCCTAAATAAATTATCGAAATAAGTCCAAAAATGCATCTTAATGATCATTCTAAGACAAAAATAAAATAAAAGAGATACACCTAGGAATAAGGGAGTTTAAGCATTTAATTAAGCCATGTGTGTAAGTGTTTGAATTGCTAACTTATAATAACAATGATCTCGTTTTTAAGCTTAGTTTGGGGAACGTGAAACTTGAGGGTGATAAATCTTCGTAGCACCAAAGCCCTAATGTAAGTCATTGGTTTCTTTACAAGTTATTTCCATCCTTTTGTTTACTTCAAAGTTTTAATTTCTATTAGTATTTTAATTTTTGTTTAGTAGTATTTTAATAAGGCCAAGGTTGATTGATTATGAGAAAAGTGTAAATTTGCTTTATCACTAAGCATTGCATGAGGGCATGGCAATGGTTAAGTGTAGGGGAATTGATAGGTGTGTAAACACCCATCCTTTTACCACTTAATTCTGGCTAAAACGAGACCAAAACACGTATTTAATATCATTTGTTTGGAATTATGCGTGGTTTTTGTGTTTATTGTGTTTTCAGAGCTAACCGGATGAATATTGAAGAAAACATGGGATTGCACGGGTTTTACTGAAGAAAAGGGCTCAAGATAAAGTCTATTGTCCAAGAGGTGCAAAAGATTTGAAGTCACTGGGCCTATTCGAAGATTTATCGAAGAAAAGGACCAAAGATGGAAGATTTACATAAGTCGAAGAAACTCAAGTCTATTAAACGAAGAAATTAAAAGACGAGTTGAATTTAATCGACGACAAATCCCGAATCAGAATCGAAAACGTCAACTTTTCTGAAAAGACGAGAAGACAAGAAGAACGGGAGAAAGCCCACTCACCAACCAAGAGACAAGCCTATAAATACTCCACCCCTCACACATTTAGCCAGTTAGTTTTTAGTTTTTCTCTCCTCCTTCTTTTTCTCCTTCTTGTTCGTAGGTATCACCAACACCACTAGGGTGTTTGGTGATTTTGATCTTTGATTTTCAATCTTGTAATTTTAATCCTTGTTTTGTTATTGTTAAAACATCAATCATCAATACAAGTTCTTGTTTAATCTTTCCATTTCATCTTGTTCATCATCATCTTTTTATTCAAGTTTTCAAGTTCTTATTTTATTGAGTTTTGATCTTTAAAAGTTGTTGGGTTTTGTGTTTTTGTTGATGGGATTTGTAGTTATTGGTTAGTAAATCATTTGTGTTAAGTTGTATTTAAGTTTTTGGTGAAAAACTTGGTGATTTTTGGATCAAAACATTTTTCCTTGTTCTTCGGCCTAGTTACTGTATCTGAGTTTCTCAGACTTCCGGATGAACACAAATCTTCCGGATGAACACAAAAGTTCGAGTGAACTACTTTAGTTAAAAGTTCCGCATGAATCAAAACTTCCGAACGAACAGAAAGTTCCGGATGAATCCAATCTTCCGAATGAACTGAAGTTCTGGATAAACAGTAAGTTCCGAATGAATGCATGTTTTTAAGTTCCGAATCAATTTCTTTTCAAAAGTTCCGAACGAATAGAAAGTTCCGGATGAATCCAATCTTCCGAATGAACTGAAGTTCCGGATGAGTTTTAAGTTCCGAATGAGTTTCTCTTCCAAAAACTTCCGAATGAGCACAAGTTCCGAATGAACAAATTTTCCGAATAAAGTTCCGCATGAAAGTTCCGACCCAACTTCCGAACTAACTTCCGAATCAAAAGTTCCGGAGTGAAGGATTTCTAAAAGTTCCGAATGAAGACTTCCGAGTGAAAAGTTCCGGATGAGCAAAGTTCCGAATCAAGGTTAAAACTTCCGAATCAGTCATCTTTTGAGCATTATTAATTGTTATTGTTTCTGTTTCTTCATTGTTATTTCAGTTTTAATTTTAATTTTAATTTTAATTTTAATTCAAGTCTTTATTAATTGTCATTAAATTAGTTGTCTTTGATATAAGTTTTCATTTTAGTACACTTAAACTTTTTAGTAGACTAGATAACTAAACCCTTTTTTTAGTAACCAATAACAATCATTCCACTTAAGGTCGAGATCAATTCGAGAGGATTCTGAGAGATAAAATTGAACCCATAGAAAATCAAATGTATCACAGCATTTGGACAAGTTTTTATTTATGGATGATGGTTGGAATGTTTCATTCCTATCTTGACATAAATTTTTATGTTCATGCATGATTTTAGCAAACTTTTTGTATCATAGTTTAAGGGGAGGTTTTAGGAACCTTTAGGATGTTTGGGTATTCATATGATACTCTTATCACAATTCTAGATTGTGTCCACAGGTGAGTATGAGTTAGTTTTACTAAATCATGAGGCACTGTAGCATGCAAAGTTGATATACTATGCATGCTGCCAAGACATTTTTGTCCTAGAATTGGTTGTGGTCTGTTGGGAGACTTGGGAATGATTTTGATATGGGATTTACCTGGGAGTAACAAGGATTTTATAAGGTAACTTTGTTGTTAAGAGTTTTGGTTAGCAATGGACACTAGAGGACTGTTATGTCTATCTTGCTTATGCAAGTGTGCATAACTGGATAGTGCTTGCCGCCCTATGATAATTATCAGCTTTTGGTTATCTTCTCTAGGATAAATTACTTGTTAAGGTCATTTTTCACTTTTTAAAATATTTTTATTTTTTGGACGCTGACAAGAATTTTCCAAGCGTTGTTGTGACCAAATTGGACGCTGACATGGCTATAGGCAAACGTTGACAAGATTATAGCCGTTGGGCGTTGATAGGTTATTTTTGACCGTTTACACTCAATGGGACCTACCCAGTTGTTACTTTTTTGACATATTTTCAAGCCGTAATTTTAGGAGTTGTTACTTTCATTTAATGCATGAGATAACTTATCACTTTTTCAATATTTTCATGATTGATTTTTGAAAATCTTTGCCTATTTTTGGGCCAATCACATGCATTCTTTTTCTCCTATAAATTTGGCTCCTATTTTAAACAGGGTATCTATAATTCTTGTCTAACAGTTTTTCTCTTATCAACTTCATCTTCTTCACTTAAAATTAACAGCTTTCATCAATGGCACCAAAGTTTAAACCAACAGAATTAGAATTGGGGTTCAGATCTCAACACAACATGATTGCTTATCTTGCTGCTGATGATACTCTGTTTCCTCAATACACACAAATGGTGGCGTATTTGAATGCATCCCCATTAAGGTATGCTCTTTCTCATGTACCACTCATTCCAGTCACACACATTAAGCAGTTTTGGAACACTGTCAGTTCCCCAACAATTAATGGAGTGACCACATTGACTTCTATTGTTCATGGGAGATCTTGGGTGGTTACTGAGGCCTTGGTACGCCAAGCCTTGCATCTTGATGATGCTGATGGTATAGCCACCCTTCCCATAAATGAAATAGAACAAGGGCTTAGGGCTTTGGGATATCCTTTTCTTGATGAAGGTACTCTCAATAAGTATCATAAGCAGGAATTTCCCCCAGCCTGGAAGTACCTCATACATGTCCTCCTTCAATGTTTGAGTCCCAAATGTACTACACACAATGAGATCAATAGATCCATTGCCAGTGCTATTGTGTGCATTGCAACAGGGCAAAAATTTAACTATTCTAAAATGATTTTTGAGGGGATGTGTAAAAACAAGGGGACAAAAATGACTTTAGCTTATTCCCGTTTTCTGCAAATGGTTTTTGATGATCAAGGTTACTGCTCAAGGGATCACAATGTTTTTTATAAAATCCCTGAGCAAAAGAAAGCTATTTTTATGAAGATGAACTCACCACCCCATAGAGACCTACCTTTAACCCAAGTCATGCTTGCTGTTATTGCAGCAGCACAACCCCAACCAGACCCTCAACCTCAAATTGACCCTCAACCACAACTTGAACCAATTCTTGAACCTTTACCTTCACCTGAACAAATGCAAATTGACTCAGAATCCTTCAACGCTGACACACTTAATGTTGGCGTTGATGTGCCTATTTCCAACGCTGACACACAACCTTCACAATCCCAAACACCCCTTAACCAACCCACATCTACCCATTCTTCCACACCATCTTCCACACCCCCTGAATATAGGTTGATGAAACGCCAAAGGACTACTGGAGTGTTCTCATCTGGTGGTCCTAGCCATGTAGCAGAGAGAACCACCACCACAAGTGTGGCTGGTGACATGGATGAGGCTGGGACTATTGGTTCTGGCTTAGATGCTGGCCAAGACAGTCCCAGCATAATTAAGTCCTCATCCATGCCCAATGAATCTGACTTGGGAGGTCAAATCCCCATTTTAGAAGAGGGCAGACTGGAACCAATGACTCTTATGGAATTGACGGCAGACTGTATTAGCTTGCAAAAGCAAAATGCAGACTTAGTACAAATTGTCAGCTCACAAGGCCTTGAACTCAAGCAATTGAGGGAGAGGATTGTTGTTTTGGAAAGTGATCGTGCCAGGAGGGGTATGGAGGAATCTTCCAAAGTGGAGGAAGATCAAATAAATCTGAGTGATAAGGGCAGCCAGGATGGTCAATCAATGGATGTTGCTGAGGCCCTTACAACTTTGAATAAACAAACAGGTTTTGATACGTCCTTAGTCTCTCCCACCAACTTAAATTTATCATTTACAGCTATGTTGAGAGAGGTTACACAAGGCGCTGAGGGAAGATATTTGAGCGTTGACAAGGAAAATTTGGACGTTGATAGAAGTATTTTGGGCGCTGATAGAACAAATTTGGGCGTTGACAGACCTATACATGAAGGTGATGTATCCCAGTCATCATCTATCATCAATGAGATTTCTACTCAGGTATTACCATCTACCTTACCAACCATTGCACCATCAGATAAGGGTAAAGGTAAAATGTTAGAAGAGATTGTTCCAAAGGATGCAGCCCAAGTTGAATTTGATAGAAGATTAGCTGCACAAATCATGGAACAAGATGAAAAGGAAAAGTCACCATTTGTTGTGACTTCAGAAGAAGAAAGTGATGGAGCTAGCTCAGACTCAAGTGTGATGATAATAGAACCAGAAAGGCTTGAGTATGGTGATGAGTTTGCTAGGAAAAAGTTGAGAGAATTGAAATTGCAGGTTGACTTTGACATGCCAGAGGTGGTTCAAATGTACAATGCTTGGGAAGAAAGATGCATGGATAATCCAGACTTGACCATTTCAGATCAAATATGGGGTTTGGAGCTTCTTCTTAGAGTTCAGAAGGATTGTAAGGTAATTTTGAAACACAATGCAAGCAATATTCTCTCAGAGTTAAAAAGGGATAGAAGGGAGCTCTACTTTATGTTGCTCAGATGTCATGGAGTTGGATGGACATATCAGAAGTTGAAGGCTTTGACATTTGATGAGTTGGAAAACAGGGCTTATCCCATTTGGGTGAGAGTGCAAGAAGCAAACACTCTCAGACTTCTTTCAGATGAAAGAAAGGAGGAACTTGTAGAAGAAATGGAAATCAAGAAAGCTATGATGGTTCCCAGGCCAGTGAAGAAGGGAATTAAATTTGAGTTTCCAAAAGATATGGATCCACTATATCCAAGTGAAGCAGTTATAAGAAAGAGCCTCAAGCTCTCCCCATTAGAAGCTTCAGATATGGTGCAAGTGTTACCATTAGATTCCAGGAACCCAATTGTGAGCTATGAAGAAGATGAATGTGGGTTCTGGAAGATTGGCAGATTTGGCAAGGAGGTACACACTTTTACCACTCTCATATCTTTGTTTGCAAGTTGTGATAGGGAAGACCTGGTGGACCTTTGGAGGTTGCTGGAGACCAAGTATGAGGCTGAAGCACCAACTTCAGCTAATGGAATAAAACTTTGGACCACATTCAAAAGAATGTGTGGACCAAAAGATGAGGATCCTGCAATATGGAAGGATCTTGAAGATGACCTCAGTGGTCTTCAATGGAGGTTATATTCAGCTGCTGGTGTATACCATTTGAGTTCTACAAAGTTTGCTGAGTATCTACTTGTGGATGCTCAGTATTTCATATCCAAGGCTATTTTGGAGAAGATGAAGGACACTCAGCTGGAAATAGATTATTCAAGTGACGTGGCAAAAGATTTGATCAGATTTATTCACTATCAATATGAGAAGGTTTGTAAGATTCCTCCTAGTCCTTAATGCTTATTCAGAAACTTGATCATAAGAGTGGATATCAAGTTTAGGGGAGGACTGTTGGGAATAAATTAAGGCCAGATCACTTGAATGCTGACAAGAACAAAACAAGCGTTGACAAGAACAAAACAAGCGCTGACAGCTCAAGCGTTGATAGGTTAAAGTCAAGCGTTGACACATTGAAGACAAGCACTGATGGAAGATATATTCTACGCGTGTATTATATTCTAGAATACTTCTAGTAAGGATAAGAACAATAATGTATTATCTATATTTATCTTTACCTAGAATAGTTGATACGTAGATTATTGTACAAGGCTTCTTATGTCTATAAAAGAAGGCCTTTAGGTTAATGTTTAATAATAAGTTTCATATAAATTTTCGTTCGTAAACATCTTTCATTGTAAGCAAGTTCGACATTGATAATCAAAGTGAAAGTTTGTTTACATCTTGTGTGTTCTTGTTTAAGTGTTAAATTCCGCATAACACTTAGATTCATAAAGCATATACAAAGGTTTCTCTACGTGTATTACTTGATCTAATCTCGTATACACAAAGCTAATCGATCTAAGTTTGGGATCAACAAAGTATATCTACTCCCCCCCATACTAAAACTAAACATTGTCCTCACTGTTTCAAATCTAGGGGTGAAACACCCCCATACTAGAGACGAAAGTCGAATGCTTAATCTCGAGCATGGAAAGGGTAAATTGAATAACCTAAAAGTCGTTTATGAATTATGCTAATAAGATAAATGTTAGAGCATAAAAGGATATCATCGGATATCAGAATCTTCAAAGGCAACGGTCGAAGCTCGAGTGATCCATAAAACGAACACGAGAGGCTTCAATGATGACGATTGTAACACCCCCAATTTTCGTGTCATAGCAGCGGAAGGGTCATTGGGTGTTACTGTTATGGTTCAATCTCAGTATCATAGAAAACGCCTCAAAAAGAGTCGGTTTAATAAAACATATATCCATTCATTATTTAAAGGTAAAACTGTTCACACACGGTCCCAAATTGTTTTCAAGTTTACACAACATAACAAACTACAAAAGTTTCTTTGAATGGAAATAGTTTAGGAAAAGCGGGCCAAAACATTTCACAAGCAAGCTACACGAAACCGCCTTCCTTTGAGTGCCTTCTTCATGCTGAGTGAATCTATAGAGTTTAAATTTAATAAACGAACACAAGTATTCTGAATAAACCTTCAATGGTTGACAATCATGTGGATCAGGCATAATCATCGTTGTTATTACATAAGTCTCATGACATTGAACGTTAACATATATTATTTCAACCAAACACACCTAGCCAAGTGCATATATTTCTCTTATACAATTGCATCCGATGTTTCATTACTAGTGCATCACAACACCACGCGATAGCTAGTCGCGATCGGACTGGGCGTCACCCCGATAGATCTATCCATAGTATTAGCGTTCATTCGATTAACAATTCATGATTCAGTGGGTCTTTTAAGGCTAGAAGCAAATTTATGTAAATAACGTTCATCTAGCATACAATTGGGTCCTTTGTGTTCTATTTTAAAACAAGCATGTTATCCCCCTCGCGGGTTTTAAAATCTTTACAAGATAGTATAGAAGCGAGGCTATAGACTCACCTTGGTACAATAGTAGTAATATGACGATCACTGACGATAAGTGATGCCCGTTAAACACGAAAACCGCAACCTACCAAATAAGGCGCGTTCGTTAATAAATGACTTAAGTATAAATAATACTTAAATAATACAAAACTCAAAATACAAAACCATGAAAATCCCAAAAATAATTATAGTACAAGTGTAATTCTATACCCTTTTTAATGTTAACTTTATTAGACTTCATCATTGATAAAAATCTGCCAGTACTTACCGAAAGTACAAGCTCATTTGCCTTACTTAAACTATTCTGTTTTCGACGAAACTTGGTCACAAACTCACATATAATATGAATAAGACTCAGTTTAAATTTCATTAAAAAAATATTACTTTTAAGACCTTATGCCCGACACACCTTCGTGTTATAAAAACCGGACAGATTTGCGCCTTCAACTCGTAAAACTATTTTGACATATCTAAACAACTCCATTTATAAAACCGACACTCGGGTTTGAAAATAGACTCATGACCTGAGGTTTAGCAACTTACATCAGTCCTTGAACATTTTTAACACTCATTTTATAGTCCCCGAGATTCGATCCAAATATCGACAACAATTTTCGGATTGTGCCGATACCCGTCTCCCGGTACACGAATACTAAAACTGGCATAACTTCTCGCTCGTTTGGAGCTAGAAGCTCTATCTTATATCAAATTGAAGCTAACGAAATTATCTATGACCCTATCTAATTAGTTTAACAAGTTTATTACAGTAAGTAATTCAAAAATAGCCTTTTACCTATGTTGATCCCAAACTTAGATCGATTAGCTTTGTGTATACGAGATTAGATCAAGTATAACACGTAGAGAAACCTTTGTTATATGCTTTGTGAATCTAAGTATTATGCGGAATTTAATACATAAACAAGAACACAAGATGTAAACAAAACTTTCACTTTGATTATGAATGTCGAACTTGCTTACAATGAAAGATGTTTACGAATGAAAACTTAATGAAAACTTGATACTAAACATTAACCTAAAGGCCTTCTTTTATAGACTAAGAAGCCTTGTACAATAAGCTACGTATCAACTATTCTAGGTAAAGATAAACATAGAAAATACATTGTAGTTTCTATCCTTACTAGAAGTATTCTAGAACATAATAAACGTGTAGCTTATATCTTCCATCAGTGCTTGTCTTCAATGTGTCAACGCTTGACTTTAACTTATCAACGCTTGAGCTGTCAGCGCTCACTTTGTTCTTGTCAACGCTTGAGTTGTTCTTGTCAGCGCTCAAGTGATCTAGCCTTAATTTATTCCCAACAATCCTCCCCTAAACTTGATATCCACTCTTATGATCAAGTTTCTGAATAAACATTAAAAACTTGGAGGAGTCTGACAAACCTTATCATATTGGTAATAAATAAATCTGATCAAATTCTTGGCCACGTCACTTGTATAATCTATCTCCAACTGGGTGTCCTTCATCTTTTCTAAAACAGCCTTGGATATGAAATATTGAGCATCTACAAGTAAATACTCAGCAAACTTTGTAGAACTCAAATGGTATACACCAGCAGCTGAATATAACCTCCATTGAAGACCACTGAGGTCATCTTCAAGATCCTTCCATATTTTAGGATCTTCCTCATTTGTCCCACACATTCTTTTGAATGTGGTCCAAAGTTTTATTCCATTAGCTGAAGTTGGTGCTTCAGCCTCATACTTGGTCTCCAGCAACCTCCAAAGGTCCATCAAATCTTCTCTATCACAACTTGCAAATAAAGATATGAGAGTGGTAAAAGTGTGTACCTCCTTGCCATATCTTCCAATCTTCCAGAATCCACATTCATCCTCATCATAACTCACAATTGGATTCCTGGAATCTAGTGGTAACACATACACCATATCTGAAGCTTCTAATGGGGAGAGCTTGAGGCTCTTTCTAATAACTGTTTCACTTGGATATAGTTGATTCATA
This sequence comes from Glebionis coronaria, assembly GCA_025667525.1. Taxonomy (NCBI): domain Eukaryota; kingdom Viridiplantae; phylum Streptophyta; class Magnoliopsida; order Asterales; family Asteraceae; genus Glebionis; species Glebionis coronaria. The sequence goes on along the minus strand of CM046875.1, from coordinate 602,579,531 downwards.
TCTTTTAGAAACTCAAGTGTAAATCCCTTCTTCACTGGTCTGGGAATTATCATAGCTTTCTTGATTTCCATCTCTTCTGCAAGTTACTCCTTTCTTTCATCTGAAAGAAGTCTGAAAGTGTTTTCTTCCTGCACTTTCACCCAAATAGGATAAGCCCTATGTTCCAACTCATCAAATGTCAAAGCCTTCAGCTTCTGATGTGTCCATCCAACTCCATGACATCTGAGCAACATAAAGTAGAGCTTCCTTCTATCCCTTTTCAACTCAGAGAGAATGTTGCTTGCCTTGTGCTTCAAAATCACCTTACAATCCTTCTGAACTCTAAGAAGAATCTCCAAATCCCATATTTGATCTGAAATGGTCAAATCTGGATTATCCATACAGCTTTCTTCCCAAGAATTTTACATCTGAACCACCTCTGGCATGTCAAAATCAATCTGCAACTTTAAATCTCTCAACTTTTCCCTAGCAAGCTCATCACCATACTCAAGCCTTTCTGGTTCAATAATCATCACACTTGAGTCTGAGCTAGCTCCATCACTTTCTTCTTCAGAAGTCACAACAAATGGTGACTTTTCATTTTCACCTTGTTCCATCATTTGCTCAGCCAATCTTCTATCAAATTCAACTTGGGCTGCATTCTTTGGAACAATTTCTTCTACCAATATACCCTTACCCTTATCTGATGGTGCAATGGTTGGTAAGGTAGATGGTAATACCTGAGTAGGAACATCCTTGATGATAGATGATGACTGGAATACATCACCTCCATATGCAGATCTGTCAACGCCCAAATTTCCTCTATCAGCGCCCAAAATACTTCTATCAGCGTCCAAACTTGTCTTGTCAACGCTCAAATATTTTCCCTCAGCGCCTTGTGTAACCTCTCTCAACATAGCTGTAAATGATAAATTTAGATTGGTTGGAGAGATTAAGGATGTATCAAAACCTGTTTGTTCCTTCAAAGTAGTAAGAGCTTCAGCAACATCCAATGATTGACCATCTTGACTGCTCTTATCACTCAGATTTATTTGATCTTCCTCCCCTTTGGAAGACTCCTCCATACCCCTCCTAGCATGATCACTCTCCACAACAACAATCCTCTCCCTCAATTTCTTGAGTTCAAGGCCTTGTGAGTTGACAATTTGTACTAAGTCTGCATTTTGCTTTTGCAAGCTAATGCAGACAGCCGTCAATTCCAAAAGAGTCATTGATTCCAGTCTGCCCTCTTCTGAAATGGGGATTTGACCTCCCAAGTCAGGTTCATTGGGCATTGATGAGGACTTAATTATGGTGGGACTGTCTTGGCCAGCTTCTAAGCCAGAACCAATAGTCCCAGCCTCATCCAGGTCACCAGCCACACTTGTGGTGGTGGTTCTCTCTGCTTCATGGCTAGGACCACCAGAGGAGAACTCTCCAGCAGTCCTTTGGCGTTTGATCAACCTATATTCAGGTGGTGTGGAAGAATGGGTAGATGTGGGTTGGTTAAGGGGTGTTTGGGATTGTGATGGTTGGGTATCAGCTTTGGAAATAGGCACATCAACGCCCACATTAGATGTGTCAGTGTCAAAGGGTTCTTGGTCTATTTGCATTTGTTCAGGTGAGGGTAAAGGTTCAGGAATAGGTTCAAGTTGTGGGTGAGGGTCAATTTGAGGTTGGGGGTCTGGTTGGGGTTGTGTTGCTGCAATAACAGCAAGCATAGCTGGGGTTAAAGGTAGGTCTCTATGAGGTGGTGAATTCATCTTGGTAAAAATAGCTTTCTTTTGTTCAGGGATATTATAAAAATCATTGTGATCCCTTGAACAATAACCTTGAGCATCAAAAACCATTTGCAGAAAACGGGGATAAGCTAAAGTCATTTTTGTCCCCTTGTTTTTACACATCCCTTCAAAAATCATTTTAGAATAGTTATATTTTTGCCCTGTTGCAATACACACAATAGCAGTTGCAATGGATCTATTGATCTCATTGTGTGCAGTACATTTGGGACTCAAACATTGAAGGAGAATGTGAATGAGGTACTTCCAGGCTGGGGGAAATTCCTGCTTATGGTACTTATTAAGAGTTCCTTCATCGGGAATAGGGTATCCCAAAGCCCTAAGCCCTTGTTCTATTTCAGTTATGGGAAGAATGGTTATACCATCAACATCATCAAGATGCAAGGCCTGGCGTACCAAGGCCTCAGTAACCACCCAAGATCTCCCATGAACAATAGAAGTTAATGTGGTCACTCCATTAACTGTTGAGGAACTAACAGTGTTCCAAAACTGTTTAATGTGTGTGACTGGAATGAGTGGTGCATGAGAAAGAGCATACCTTAATGGGGATGCGTTCAAATACGCCACCATATGTGTGTATTGAGGGAACAAAGTATTATCAGCAACAAGATAAGCAATCATGTTGTGTTGAGACTTGAACCCCAAATCTAATTCTGCTGAGTTAAATCTTGGTGCCATTGATGAAAGCTGTTAATTTGAAGTGTAGAAGATGAAGGTTGATAAGAGAAAAGTGTTAGACAAGAATTATAGATACCCTGTTTTAAAAATAGGAGATAAATAATGCATGTGATTGGCCCAAAAATAGGCAAAGATTTTCAAAAACTAATCATGAAAATATTGAAAAAGTTATAAGTTATCACATGCATTTAATGAAAGTAACAACTCCTAAAATTACGGCTTGAAAATATGTCAAAAAGTAACAACTGGGTAGGTCCCATTGAGTGTCAACGGTCAAATATAACCCATCAACGCCCAACGGCTATAATCTTGTCAACGTTCGCCTAAAGCCATGTCAGCGTCCAATTTGGTCACAACAACGCTTGGAAAAATCTTGTCAGCGTCCAAAAATAAAACTGTTTTAAAAAGTGAAAAATGACCTTAACAAGTAATTTATCCTAGAGAAAGTAACCAAAAGCTGATAATTATTATAGGGCGGCAAGCACTGTCCAGTTATGCACACTTGCATAAGCAAGATAGACATAACAGTCCTATAGTGTCCCCTGCTAACCAAAATTCTTAACAACCAAGTTACCTTATAAAATCCTTGTTACTCCCAGGTAAATCCCATATCAAAATGATTCCCAAGTCTCCCAACAGACCACAACCAATTCTAGGCCAAAAATGTCTTGGCAGCATGCAAAGTTGATATACTATGCATGCTACAGTGCCTCATGGTTTAGTAAAACTAACCCATACTCACCTGTTGACACAATCTAGAATTGTGATAAGAGTATCATATGGATACCCAAAAATCCTAAAGGTTCCTAAAACCTCCCCTTAAACAAAGATACAAAGAGTTTGCTAAAAACATGCATGAACATAAATATTTATGTCAAGATAGGAATGAAACATTCCAACCATCATCCATAAATAAAAACTTGTCCAAATGCTTCTCCTTTGATCCATAAGCAACTCTGTATCCAATGGTATACTGCTAACACCATCTGCACATTTAGATTGAAAACCACAAAACTAACATTGTTGCTAACAACGCCCCGATAACACATAACAGCGTTGAAGGAAGCTTTGTCAGCGTTAGACAATTATATTGCTGACAACGTTGCAAAAACACTTATCAGTGTTCAAACAACCTTTGTCAGTGTTAGAAAAATATAGTGGAAAATCTAAATCAACACTAAGACCAATAATAATAATGCATCATCCTGTACATACTTTTACAAAAAGAATCCAAAACACATACTTAAGTGAGATTAACCATTCCAATACTTGTTACCAAGTACTGAAATCTTCCAGTATCAAAAGGTTTAGTTAATAAATCTGACACATTTTCCTCAGTGTCAACCCTATCTGGTTGTATTAAACCTTTCTCAAAGCAATCTCTTATAAAATGGTGTCTAATTTCTATGTGTTTAGTTTTAGAATGATGCACAGGATTCTTAATGATGCATAAAGTACTATTATTGTCAACAAATATCTTAGTATGCATGAAATTATACCCATAATCCAACAGCTGGTTCTGAATCCACAACACTTGACCACAACATGCTGCTGCAGCCACATACTCTGCTTCAGTTGTAGAATTAGCCACCACTGTTTGTTTCTTTCATTGCCAAGATATTAATCTGCTCCCAAGAAATTGACATCCACCAGTTGTGGATTTCCTATCAAACTTGTCACCTCCATAATCACTATCTGAATATGCAATCAGCTCCAATGGTGAATCCTTTGGGTACCACAAACCAAGATTAGGGAAACATCTTAGGTACCTAAAGATCCTCTTCACAGCATAAAGGTGACATTCTTTGGGAGTCACTTGATGACGTGCACAAGCACATACAGCAAACATGATATCAGGTCTGGAAGCAGTAAGATACATCAAGGATCCAATCATGGATCTATAATGCCTGACATCAACATCTTTCCCATCTCCAATCTTTCCCCAAGGGTGTTCTCTATCCATAGGAGTAGTAGCCCTCTTTTCATGTGGATAAAAGCCAAATTTCTTCAAGATTTCAGCAACATATTTGTCCTGGGAGATGAAGATACCATCTTCTTTCTGCTGAACTTGTAAACCAAGAAAGAAGTTCATCTCCCCCATAGCACTCATCTTGAATTTGTCTGTCATAAGCTTGGAGAAATCCTCACTCATCTTTGGATCAGTAGACCCAAAAATGATATCATCAACATAGACCTGCACAAGCAACACATCTTTGCCTTTCGTCTTTGTAAATAGTGTCTGATCTATGGTGCCCCTCTTGAATCCATTGTCCACTAAATATGTAGATAAAGTACCATACCATGCTCTAGGGGCTTGATGAAGGCCATACATAGCCTTTTTGACTCTATACACTTTATCTGGATGCTCAGGATCCTCAAAACCAGGAGGTTGCATGACATAAACTTCCTCAACTATGGTGCCATACAAGAATGCACTCTTTACATCCATTTGATAGACTGTGAAGCCCATGCAAGATGCATAGGCTAGAAAAATCCTAATAGCTTCAATCCTTGCAACTGGTGCAAAGACTTCTTCATAGTCTATCCCCTCCTCTTGTATATAACCTTGAGCCACTAACCTTGCCTTGTTTCTGACCACAATACCTCTTTCATCTCTTTTGTTCCTGAGAACCCATCTTGTCCCTATTGGTCTGACATATCTAGGACAATCAACCAGCTCCCAAACATCCTGAATAGCAAATTGGTGAAGCTCATCCTGCATTGCTTCCACCCAACTTGGTTCTTTGAGAGCATCAAATATCTTCTTGGGTTCTTTTTGTGACAGAAAACATGCAAACAAACATGCTTGTACAAGAGGGGTATCAACCTTCTTGTGTATATTGGCAATAAATCCACCAAGACTTTGATGGGATCTTCTTGTCTGAACTGGAGTCATAACATCACCAATGATCTGAGATGGGGGGGTGATTCTTCATTGTGGAAGTGAGAACTCCTCCTTCAAAAAGTCTGGTGTCCTCAACTTCACGCTCCATGTTGCCAATATCTTCTTCATCAGACTCTCTTTGAGCAACAGGAATCTCTTCATGGACATTGGAAGGTCCACCTTGTTCAAAACTGGAAGAGAAAAGATGCCCATAAGTGTTGTCAACGTTTGAATCTTGGTTGTCAGCGTCAGGGCTGACAGCGCCTGAAATGTTGTTGTCAACGTCTGAATTGGTCTTGTCAGCGCTAGATTTGCCTTTGTCAGCGCCTGAAGAACCATGCATGTTTGTATCTGGTGGTATTTGGAAACCACCATTAGCTTGTCCAGCAGCAAAAGCATCAGTCCAAATGGGAATTGTGACATATTCAAATGTAGGAGATGCCTTTTCTGCTTGTGATCCAACCCTCTCATCAACCTGTGTACCTGAAACATGAACAACTTGTTCCTCCACAACATTTGAAGTTACCTTCACAATGTCTGGATTAGTGACAGGCATATAATTTAAAGTTCTAGATAAGGGTTCCAAATCAAACAACCAATTAGGACCACTTTCAGGATCACTAGGTTTATTCTCTAAGAACCTAACATGTACTCTCTCAACAATACGTTTGTCCTCCTTAAGATAAACCCTATAACCCTTGCTCTGCACTGAATACCCCATGAAGTAACCTTCATCACCTTTTGCACTAAATTTCCCTAAGGCATCACTAGTATCTAGGACAACTACATGACAACCAAAAGGTTTGAGAAAACCAATATTAGGTTTTCTTCCCCAAAGTAACTCATAAGGTGTTTTGTTCTGAATTTTGTTAACCAATGCTCTATTTTGCACATAGCATGCTGTATTAACAGCCTCAGCCCAAAAGGCTATGGGAAAGTGAGCATCAGCCAACATTGTTCTAGCTGCTTCAATTAGGGTTCTATTTTTCCTTTCAGCAACCCCATTTTGTTGTGGGGTTCTAGCAATACTAAACTGCCTAGTAATTCCCTTCCTGGCACAAAAATCATCTAGCTTCTTGTTCCTAAATTCTCCACCATTATCAATCCTAAGCATCTTAACCTCATAGCCAGACCTTTTCTCAATTTGAGTGATAAATTCAATAAGAACATCAGCTGTGTCACTCTTCATAGCTAGAAAGAATGTCCAAGTAAACCTAGAAAAGTCATCAGTGACAACAAAACAATATGACTTGCCATTCAAACTTTCTATATTAGTTGGACCAAAAAGGTCCATGTGAAGCATATGAAGAGGTCTGGAACTAGTATGCACCTGCTTGGACTTGAATGAGACCTTGTGTTGCTTGCCTTTAAGAAATGCAACACAAGAGTGGTCATTGTGGAAGGCCTTCTCAGGCAAACCATCAACTAAACCAAGCCTCACAAGTCTATTTATATTTTTAAAGTTTATGTGCCCTAGTCTCCTGTTCCACAAATTACTTTCATCTACTGAGGCCTTAGCATAAAAAAAGACATATTTGCATTCACTTTAATCCCATTTAAATTCACATTATATATGTCCTTATGCCTAGGTGTTCTATACTCAATATACTTCTCATCAGGGATCTTAAAATCCTTGCTTAACACCAAACACTTAGTATCAGTGAAAAGAACCTTATTTTTGTTATCACACACTTGTGATACACTAAACAGACTATAATCCAGTTCTTTTACCAGGAAGACGTTTTCAAAACATAGATTATTGGTGAGAAGGGTTCCTTTGCCAGTAATGGTGCCATATCCACCTCCAAAGTATACCTTATCACCATCTTGAATAGGAGTGAAGTTCGTCAGATAGTCCTCCTTTCCTGTCATGTGCCTTCAGCATCCACTATCCCAATATCCATAATCATTGATCTGCTTTTGAATGCCCTGCACATAAAGAAAACAAATTAGTTTTCTTTGGGAACCCAAGTCTCAGAAGACTTGGATTCATCTGGTTGTTCAATAAGAACAGACTTAGTTCTCACAACAACCCCATTCTCATCCCTTTTAGGATGAAATACCCAGTTAACCCCAATTGGTTTTGTAATGACTTTTGAAATATAATTAAACCTGTTGCAAGTCATTGAAATTCCATTATTATTAGGGTTTTGATCTTTCTTGGGTCTCCATGTTAAGCTTGAAGAAGCTTTAGACCCCTTACCTTGTGGCTGCAAATACTTAGGTCTGGTCACGTTTCTGTCAGCGTTGGATTTTGTCCTGTCAACGCTGAAATTACCCTTGTCATCGTTGAACCTAGGGTTTGCTACAGGAACCCATTTCCTATTTGACCAGGTGTTTGTCTTTTGAAAAGGTCTTTGTCCATGAGTGTTAGACCTTCTAGAGAAGAATGGGGCAGGTCTAATCACTTGTGGACTTTGCTGCACACAAGGTTTGGGTCTGACAACGTTTGACTTCCTAACAACGTTGACTTTCTTCCTATCAGCGCTGAAATTGTTCCTATCAGCGTTGGCTTTGGGAGCGTTGACACACTTGTATGCCAAATGTGAAAAGCTACCACAAGTATAACAGGCTTTCTTAGACACACTCTTAGGTCTAGAAGCAAAGAAACCTGTTCCATGATTGTTAACTTGGCTCTTGGGTGACCTATTATTTCTATACATCTCTGCATATTTAATGGTAGGTCTTCTAACAGTGTTTGAGCCTAGGTCAACAGCTTTACCAGTAACTGGGTGAGTAACCTTAATGGGTGGTGATTCATTGGGACTTTCACATAGCAAACCTCCCTTAACAAATAAAGTAGGGTTAGCTTTCTTCCACTCATTTAGGTCAGTCAATTTTTGTTGATACTCTTCTACTGGAGTGACAACTCTTGGTGGAGGAATGAATTCCTCTTCTTGGCACTCTGGAATACCAGTCCAAGCTAAATCCTTTCTAAGGACACCATAGAAGTCACCAGCTGGTGGTGGAACCAGAGAGTAATCATTCATTCCAATCCCAGTCATGTCCTTAGGATCCCTTTGTTTAGCAACACAGTCTCCTAGGGCTTGGGTGGCTCTATCAAATCTTTGAATCTTGAGGTCAACATTATCTTTATTCTTAATGGCCTCATCTAACTTAGCCTGTAGGTCTTTATTGACCTTTGACATGATATTTCTAATATCCATACTACCCTCTAGCTCATGTTTTAAGATATTTATCTTATCTTTTAAATCAAATTCCATTTTCTTGTATTCAGAAACGGTTTTCTCAGTTTCAGTAAGAGCTAGTTGGTAATTAGATAATTTACACCTTTCAGTGCTCATATCCTCTTTTAGTTTTAACACCTCTTTGTTAAGTCTGTCAGTGTTTAACCTACAACCTTTGCTACAAAAAGCATCATCATATACCTCATTATCAGATGAAGAGGAGGAGTGTGCCATGAGAGCATATTCAACATGCTATTCTTCTTCAATATCAGCAATCAAAGCTTTGTCCTCTTCAGCATCCTTAGCCAGATAGCTCCAATCCCATCCAGTACCATCAATTCCTTGAACTGCAACCATGGCTTTGGAGTCTTGAGCTTTAACAACCTGAATTGAGGGTTTACCAGCATCAGATCTTCTAGGAGATCTGCATTCCCTCATGAAGTGCCCCATGCGATGACAGTTGTAGCACTCAACTTTGGATTTATCAAATCCAGCAGTGTCTTTAGCATTGAAGGTTATCTTCTTCTTGAACCTTCTATTCCACCTATTTGCTCTTATACTAGCAAGAGCCATGTTCCACTTGATGTCTATCTCTTCCAAGTGTTCATCACTTATCTGCTCAAGGTCCTCATATGTAATCACTGAACCATTAGGCAAAGAAGCAATGTAAGCACAAACAGTATCCAAATCCAAACCAGCAGGTTTAACTCTTGGGGAGTCATTCATGAATGTGTCAGCGTCTGAAAAGGAGACGTTGACAGGACTTGTTCCAGCGCTGAAAAATGACGATCCAGTAACTAGATGCCTAAAAGAGTCCTTCTGATTGAATTGACCTTCACTATGAGAGAAGAAGGCCATGTTGCTGGTGCTAGCTTTGCTTCCATGTGCTGAAAGAGTTTCATCTTCCAACAGTCTTAGTTTGTTGTAGATGTCATCAAACGAAGAGCTCTTGTAAGTATTATTGGCAAGAATAGATCTTGCCTCAATCTTCCATGTCTCACCAAGACTTTTCAGAAAAGTAGCATTGGTGTCAATATCACCAACTTGTGTCCCCATGAAGGACAACTTGCTTGTGATGTCAAGCAATCTGCTTCACACACTGCTCAGTTTCTCATTGGGCTGAGCTTTGAAGACAGCATAATCATGCAGAAGTTGCTTTTTCTTTTCTTCCTTAGTTTCTGCATTACCACCATATGCAACTTCAATTGCTTCCCAAAGATCCTTAGCAGATTCATAGCTTCTATATTTGTGCTGATTTTCTTGTCCCAAAGAGACTTTCAGAATATTTAGGGCTTTCATGTCAGCCCTTTTCTTCGCAATATCTTCAGCACTTACAGCTCTACCATCTCCAGGTTTTTCTTTCTTATCTTCATCAGGACATCCTTCAACAGCTGATCTTGCCGTAATGGCATCCTGAATCTTTTGAGCCTTATTGAATGAGTTTCCATATTCAATAATGTCCCAGAGTGTGTAGTCAAAGATCCCCAGATATTGTTCAAAGTTGAACCTCCATAAGTCAAAGTTGGTTGCATCAAGCATGGGAATCTTGATGTTTGGTAAGGATGAGGAGGAGGAGGTTATCGCTTCAGACATGATGTTTTTAGGGTTTTGAGAAAATTAGGGTTTTGGTGTTCGTATATCGTTCTGGTGTTCTTCAAAGATCAAAAGTTCCTCAACAAGCTCTGATACCACTTGTTGATCCCAAACTTAGATCGATTATCTTTGTGTATACGAGATTAGATCAAGTATAACACGTAGAGAAACCTTTGTTATATGCTTTGTGAATCTAAGTATTATGCGGAATTTAATACTTAAACAAGAACACAAGATGTAAACAAAACTTTCACTTTGATTATGAATGTCGAACTTGCTTACAATGAAATATGTTTACGAATGAAAACTTAATGAAAACTTGATACTAAACATTAACCTAAAGGCCTTCTTTTATAGACTAAGAAGCCTTGTACAATAAGCTACGTATCAACTATTCTAGGTAAAGATAAACATAGAAAATACATTGTAGTTTCTATCCTTACTAGAAGTATTCTAGAACATAATAAACGTGTAGCTTATATCTTCCATCAGTGCTTGTCTTCAATGTGTCAACGCCTGACTTTAACTTGTCAACGCTTGAGCTGTCAGCGCTCACTTTGTTCTTGTCAACGCTTGAGTTGTTCTTGTCAGCGCTCAAGTGATCTGGCCTTAATTTATTCCCAACAACCTACTGGTCTAAACTGGTCATCTAAAAATCATACCAAATCACCATTTTGACCCATTTCAACAATTTACATACTCATAATATCATCCTAATATTATCATAACACATCTAACTAACTCCTAACACCCTCAAATTCAATCTAACAAAAATCAAATATATAAAAACCATGCATGCAACAACAACCCACTTCAAATATAATAATAATAACAACAATCATAACCATAAAAATGGATCAAACACATGTTCTTCACCAAAAATTTGAAAGAAAATTAAAGTGTATGCATGTGGGAAATTTTTATACCAAAATGATCCTTGTTGAATTTCTAGGATGGGTCTTTTGTTAGTTTAGGTTGAATCAAGATGGATCAAAAATTTTGAGATGGTTTTGTTGTGATGGGTGGACGGCAAAAGAGCAAGAGAGAGAGGTGTGAGATTTTTTTTTATTAAAATGATATTAGTGGAATGTGTGTTAAAAATTTGGTTTCTATATGTAGGTAGTGGAGGGTAGTTTTTGCCAAAGTTGCATAGTTTTGGTCCAAAATGCAATTAAATAAGTTAAAGGATAGAAAATGAATATTTGTCAAAGTTGAAAATATTTACGGGGCTCGGGTTTCGTAAAAATACTTTTCAAAAGTTAAAACGCTTCTTAAAAATAATAATAAAGCTTCGACACGACTTAAAACGTAATTAAATCGAAAACGTCGAAAATATAAAATATCGAGACAATCGACAATAAAACATAAATTTTTGGGCATCCGTCGGTATCACGATCACTAGTAGTTATCATCATTCGTTAAAACGTAAAACATGAGAAATAACGATTAAACAAGATAAAAATCATTTTTATGATAAATTGAGAAATAATATCGGCACCTAACGAAATCCTTGCCGGTTTTCATCTAATCGACATTCTTACGCTAGTTTCAAGTCATAACCTTCTCGGTTAGTTGATAAATTAAAATTCTCATTAAATTAAACACGTAATACGTAATAGTCGAGATTAAAATAACGACCTGAAATTGACGGATTGTCACATTATCCCCACCAAATTAGGATCTTCACCCTCGAAGATCAACTTGCGTTCTTGTCCGATCGCTTGTTGAAATCAAAGAGATGAGGGTAATTCTTCCACATTTGGTCTTCTCGTTCCCAAGTATACTCCAGTCCTCTCCGAGAGTTCCATCAAACTTTGACGATAGGGATTCGGCTTTGTTTCAGTTGCTTGACCTCGCGATCCATGATCTCAATTGGTTCTTCAATAAAGTGCAACTTTTCATCAACCTTAACTTCGTCCCACGGTATAATGAGTTCTTCATCGGATAAACACTTCTTCAGATTCGATACATGAAAAGTGTTATGAATTCCATACAGTTCTTGCGGTAGTTCAAGTTGGTATGCCAGGGGTCCTACTCTAGATGTAATCTTGAATGGTCTGATATAACGAGGACTTAAATTCCCACGTTTTCCAAATCGTACAACACCTTTCCATGGTGATACCTTTAGCATAACCTTATCTCCCACACTGAACTCCAATGGTTTTCTTCTCACATCCGCATAACTCTTCTGTCGACTTCGCGCAGATAACAACCTATTCTTGATTTGCACAATCATATCCGTCGTCTCTCGAATCATCTCTGGTCCAGTGAGTTGAGCATCACCAACCTCACTCCAGCTCACGGGCGATCTACATTTTCTCCCATAAAGTTCTTCAAAAGGTGCAGCTTTAATACTCGCGTGATAACTGTTATTGTACGAGAATTCGGCCAAAGGTAAGTGCTTATCCCATCTACTTCCAAAGTCAATCACACAAGCACGCAGCATATCCTCCAATGTTTAAATAGTTCTTTCGCTTTGCCCATCGGTTTGCGGGTGATAGGCTGTGCTCATATCCAAATTGGTTCCTAAAGATTTTTGAAGCGATCTCCATATTCCAGAAGCAAAACGACTGTCTCTATCGGAAATGATTGAAATAGGAACACCATGCTTACACACGATATTCTTTAGATAAAGGTCGGCAAGTTTCTCCAAACCGAACCTCTCGTTGATTGGAATGAAATGAGCGGATTTAGTTAAACGGTCGACAATAACCCAAATTGCATCGAACCTAGACGGTGTCCTTGGAAGTTTTGTGATGAAGTCCATCGTAATTCGCTCGCATTTCCAGATTGGAATTTCAGGTTGGACAAGTAATCCTGACGGCTTCTGATATTCAGCTTTCACTTTTGCACACGTTAAGCATTTCGCGACGTATGTTGCAATATCAGCATTCATATTCGGCCACCAGTATAACTTTTTCAAGTCTTGGTACATTTTGTCTGATCCAGTATGAATAGAATACTTGGACTTATGAGATTCTAACATGATCAAGTCTCTCAGTCCACCGAAGAATGGTAACCAAATTCGACCTCTCAAACATTTGATACCATCAAATCGCGTCTCAAATGTTTCACCATCTCCTCTAAATCTTTCGGCTGTGATATTTTCCTTCTTACACGCTTCGATTTGTGCGTTTCGGGTCTGCTCAGGTAAGTTATTATGAACTGTCACCACCAAAGCACGCACTCGAATTGGTTTCTCCCTTTCCTTTCGACTTAACGCGTCAGCTACCACATTCGCCTTTCCCCGATGATAACGAATTTCGCAGTCGTAATCACTCAAGAGTTCAACCCATCGATGTTGCCTCATATTCAGCTCCTTTTGATCCAATATATATTGTAGGCTTTTGTGATCAGTGAATACTGTACACTTCGTACCATACAGATAATGTCTCCAAAGTCGCAGAGCAAAAACCACAGCGCCCAATTCCAAGTCATAAGTAGTGTAGTTTTCCTCATTCTTCCTTAATTGTCTAGAGGCATATGCGATCACCTTTTCATGTTTCATGAGAACAACACCGTATCCTTGAAGAGATGCATCACAATAAACAACAAAGTCTTCACTTCCTTCAGGTAACGATAAGATCGGCGCACTACAGAGTTTCATCTTTAGGGTTTTGAAAGCTTCTTCTTCTTCATCGCCCCACACAAATGGTTTATTCTTCTGAGTCAGCTTAGTTAATGGTTTCGATATCAAAGAGAATCCTTCAATAAACCTTCAGTAGTAACCAGCCAAACCTAGAAATTGTTGTACTTCAGTTGGAGTAGTAGGAGCACTCCGATTCTTAATTGCTTCAATCTTCAGAGGATCAACATGTACCCCACTTTTATCAATCACATGCCCAAGAAATTGTACATAATTAAGCCAAAAATCACACTTTGAGAATTTAGCGTACAACTTTTCGTCCTTAAACAAGTTCAAGATCATTCTTAAGTGTTCGGCATGCTCTTCCTTGCTCTTGGAGTAGATTAGGATATCATCTATGAAAACGATCACGAATTTATCAAGATACGGCTTACAAATGCGATTCATTAAGTCCATGAATACAGCAGGTGCATTAGTCAAACCAAAAGGCATAACTCGGAACTCATAATGACCATAACGAGTTCTAAACGCCGTAAGAGGAATATCTTCCTCGCGTACACGAATTTGATGGTAACCAGAACGAAGATCAATCTTGGAGAAAACACGAGAACCTTGAAGTTGATCGAATAGATCATCAATTCTTGGAAGCGGATAACGATTCTTGATCGTCAGCTTATTCAGCTCTCGATAATCGATACACATACGAAACGAACTATCTTTCTTCTTAACGAATAAAACAGGAGCTCCCCAAGGTGACGAACTCGGTCATATAAAACCCTTATCAGATAGTTCTTGCAATTGCACAGACAACTCCTTCAGCTCGGATGGTGCTAAACGATATGGCGCATGAGCCACGGGTGCAGCACCAGGAATTAGATCAATTTGGAATTCTACTTGCCTTGGAGGCGGAAGCCCTGGCAAATCTTCCGGAAACACTTCAGGAAAGTCACGAATGACTGGAACATTTTCGATACGTTTCTCCTTCGATTCCTTCTCTGATACATGAGCTAGGAATAACTCACAACCTCTTTCGATATACTTACGAGCTTTAATGCATGAAACAATTTTCAGTCGAGAATTACATTTATCACCTTTGATAACTAAAGTCTTGTCATCTAAAGGAATCCTAACTTTCTTTTCTCCACACAGAATAGACACATTATACTTGGACAACCAATCCATTCTGATAATAATATCAAAACTTCCCAAATCGACGATCATCAAGTCTATCTTAAAAATATGGTTCAGAAGATTAAGAGAACATCCTAAGAGCGCACGATTGGTACTCACTAATTTACCATCAGCTAGTTCTACTTCATAACTCGCGTCTAATTCGACCGGTTTGATATCAATTAAGGCACTAAAACTTGTAGACACAAAGATTTTGTCCGCACCAGAATCAAATAAAGCTGTAGCGTAACGGTTATTTAGAAAAAACGTACCAGTAACAACTTTCGGCTTTTGCTTAGCATCTGCTTCTCCTAGTTGATAGGATTTCCTTGATTATCACCACCACGTGCATTCCTCTACGGCTCAAGGCATTGATTCTGCATGTGTCCTTTACCTTGGCAGTTAAAGCAAGTCACTCCTTTCCTTCCTGGTCCCCAACAGTCTTCAGTCTTGTGCCCCAGCTTGTTACACTTTCCACACTTAGCACATTCACCAGTATGAATCCTTTTGCATCGTTGACATCGGGTTCCCTTATCAGCAGTTGCAGCTTCAGTCATTGCATTAGCATTGCTCCTCATTCGGTTCTGATTCCTATTGTGAGATTTACGGTTATCACCTCGATCATCACTTTCCACTTCAGCCTTTCTTTTACTACCTTCAGCAACACCATCAGCCTTATCTTGGATAATATGTCCCATCAGTTGGTAGGCCATACGAACGGCTCCATCAGTATTGGCAGGTTTAGATGAGGTCACATCACCACGGATGTTGGCAGGTAAGCCTCAAATATACTGCTCCACCTTCAGATATTCCGGGTTAACTTTGTTTGGACAAAGTAGAGCAAGTTCATGGAATCTGTTTGTTTATCCATTGATATCAGTACCCGTCAGTCTCAGCTGATATAGTTCCTGTTCTAACCTTTGAATAACACTCCTTGGAAAGAATTCCTCGGTCATCCATCTTCTCACTTCAACCCAAGGTGTAGCATAAGCAGCATTCATCCCTACAGACGCCATTCTTCCATTCCACCAAGTTAATGTTTGCCCTTGAAGAGTAGCAGAGGAAAACATCACCTTGTCTCCTTCCTCACTTCCACTAAATCGAAACACGGATTCCAATCTTTCAAACCATTGCATTAAACCAATAGCACCTTCAGTACCCTTAAAAGTCGGAGGTTTACATTTCATGAATGAGGTATAAGTACACTTCTTGTTTTCAGGAATCACTGGTCTATCAGCATCACCAGTTCCAGCACCAGCATTGTCAGCTCCAGTATTGCCAGCTCCAATATTGCTAGCTCCAGCATTGCCAGCTCCAGTATTTCCAGCGCCAGTATTGCCAGCTTCAGTATTGCCAGCTCCACCAGATCCACCAGCTCCACCGGATCCACCAGCTCCACCGGATCCTCCAGCTCCACCGGATCCACCAGCTCCATTATTCATATTTGCCATAAATGCATCCATAGAGACCTCAAATTGATCAGCTACTATAACACGTAACTGAGTCTCAGTCAATTGTTTTGGCGGCATGATCCTGTTACACAATTCACATCAAAATGAGTATTCATTCAACGCTTGTGATAACAAAACATGAATAACACATAATAAGAATAGATAGAATAGGAGAGAAATAAGAAAGGATGATAGAACGAAGAATATAATTTAGACAAGGAACGAAGATTCACGAGGAATGAGTTAAAAGATAGGAATTTCTACTGCGACAATCAGCGTCGTTTGTAAATTACGTATTAGTATTACAATAATCAAATAATAAATATTTATAAATAAATAAATGTAATCCATTATGCTTTAAGCATAAATAACAATTAAATATGTATAACATATATACTTTTCTTATTCTCGTCCATTGGAAACTCGGAGGTTTCGCTTGCAGATATTATAGTTAAAAGATTTCAAATTTTTATTTTTGGAAAATCTTTTCGTTCCCTATAACTTGAGCTCTGATGCCAATCTGTAACAACCCCAATTTTTGTGTCATAGCAGCGGAAGGGACTGTTATGGTTCAATCTGAATATCATAGAAAACGCCTCAAAAAGAGTCGTTTTAATAAAACATATATCCATTCATTATTT
This sequence comes from Glebionis coronaria, assembly GCA_025667525.1. NCBI lineage: Eukaryota > Viridiplantae > Streptophyta > Magnoliopsida > Asterales > Asteraceae > Glebionis > Glebionis coronaria. Next base: position 602,562,562 of record CM046875.1, on the reverse strand, counting down.
AAAGGTAAAACAGTTCACACACGGTCCCAAATTGTTTTCAAGTTTACACAACATAACAAACTACAAAAGTTTCTTTGAATGGAAATAGTTTAGGAAAAACGGGCCAAAACATTTCACAAGCAAGCTACACGAAACCGCCTTCCTTTGAGTGCCTTCTTCATGGACCTGAGATAAAACATGCTATAAAGTAAACAAAAATGCTGAGTGAATCTATAGAGTTTAAATTTAATAAACGAACAAAAGTATTCTGAATAAACCTTCAATGGTTGACAATCATGTGGATCAGACATAATCATCGTTGTTATTACATAAGTCTCATGACATTGAACGTTAACATATATTATTTCACCCCAACACACCTAGCCAAGTGCGTATATTTCTCTTATACTATTGCATCCGATGTTTCATTACTAGTGCATCACAACACCACGCGATAGCTAGTCGCGACCGGACTGGGCGTCACCCCGATAGATCTATCCATAGTATTAGCGTTCATTCGATTAACAATTCATGATTCAGTGGGTCTTTTAAGGCTAGAAGCAAACTTATGTAAATAACGTTCATCTAGCATACAAATGGGTCCTTTGTGTTCTATTTTTAAACAAGCATGTTATCCCCCTCGCGGGTTTTAAAATCTTTACAAGATAGTATAAAAGCGAGGCTATAGACTCACCTTGGTACAATAGTAGTAATATGACGATCGCCGACGATAAGTGATGCCCGTTAAACACGAAGACCGCAACCTACCAAATAAGGTGTGTTCGTTAATAAATGACTTAAGTATTAAAACAATGAAAATCCCAAAAATAATTATAGTACAAGTGTACTTCTATACCCATTTTAATGTTAACTTTATTTGACTTTATCATTGATAAAAATCTGCCGGTACTTACCGAAAGTACAAGCTCATTTGCCTTACTTAAACTATTCCGTTTTCGACGAAACTTGGTCACAAACTCACATATAATATGAATAAGACTCAGTTTAAATTTAATTCAAAAATATTACTTTTAAGACCTTCTGCCCGACACACCTTCGTGTTATAAAAACCGGACAGATTTGCGCCTTCAACTCGTAAAACTATTTTGACATATCTAAACAACTCCATTTATAAAACCGACACTCAGGTTTGAAAATAGACTCATGATCTGAGGTTTAGCAACTTACATCAGTCCTTGAAAATTTTAAAAACTCATTTTATAGTCCCCGAGATTTGATCCAAATATCGACAACAATTTTCGGATTGTGCCGATACCCGTCTCCCGGTACACGAATACTAAAATTGGCATAACTTCTCGCTCGTTTGGAGCTAGAATCTCTATCTTATATCAAATTGAAGCTAACGAAATTCTCTACGACCCTATCTTATTAGTTTAACAAGTTTATTACAGTAAGTAATTCAAAAATAGCCTTTTACCTACTGGTCTAAATTGGTCATCTAAAAATCATACCAAATCACCATTTTGACCCATTTCAACAATTTACATACTCATAATATCATCCTAATATTATCATAACACATCTAACTAACTCCTAACACCCTCAAATTCAATCTAACAAAAATCAAATATATAAAAACCAATCATGCAACAACAACCCACTTCAAATATAATAATAATAACAACAATCATAACTATAAAAATGGATCAAACACATGTTCTTCACCATAAATTTGAAAGAAAATTAAAATGTATGCATGTGGGAAATTATTATACCAAAATAATCCTTGTTGAATTTCTAGGATGGGTCTTTTGTTAGTTTAGGTTGAATCAAGATGGATCAAAATTTTTGAGAGGGTTTTGTTGTGATGGGTGGACGGCAAAAGAGCAAGAGAGAGGTGTGAGAAATTTTTATTTATTAAAATGATATTAGTGGAATGTGTGTTAAAAATTTGGTTTTTATATGTAGGTAGTGGAGGGTAGTTTTTGCCAAAGTTGCATAGTTTTGGTCCAAAATGCAATTAAATAAGTTAAAGGGTAGAAAATGAATATTTGTCAAAGTTGAAAATATTTACGGGGCTCGGGTTTCGTAAAAATACTTTTCAAAAGTTAAAACGCTTCTTAAAAATAATAATAAAGCTTCGACACGACTTAAAACGTAATTAAATCGAAAACGTCGAAAATATAAAATATCGAGACAATCGACAATAAAACCTAAATTTTTGGGCATCCGTCGGTATCACGATCACTAGTAGTTCTCGTCATTCGTTAAAACATAAAACACGAGAAATAACGATTAAATAAAATAAAAATCATTTTTATGATAAATTGAGAAATAATATCGACACCTAACGTATTCCTTGCCGGTTTTCATCTAATCGACATTCTTACGCTAGTTTCAAGTCATAACCTTCTCGGTTAGTCGATAAATTAAAATTCTCATTAAATTAAACACGTAATACGTAATAGTCGAGATTAAAATAACGACCTGAAATTGACGGATTGTCACAACGATGAACCTAATAAATCACAATCACAAACAACCACGGAACAAAGGTTGGAAGAGCACAAGTCCCCTCGTTAACTAATTAGAAAGATAAAATAAAACAGAAATGATAAAAAGGATAGGCATGAGATTCCCCCACGAGGCACCTTGTTTTTTGTAACCGAGTCAAGAGCTCTACTCAAATCCCCATAAATGTGATCATTTAGGGATTATCATGGGATGGTTAATGAGTGGGTCTTACATGTAAACAAGGCCCAAAGAAATTGATAATAAAGGCAAAGCCTTTATACCGGGGTCAAAGATCGTATCCTCACATTTGGTGGAAAATGATAAAGGCAAAGCCGGAGGATATGTTTTGTAAGGAAGAAAACTCCTTACAACGTACTCGAAGTACGAGTAGTCATGAGAACCTAGAGGGTAGGTAGGATTACTCTGAGATGAAGGCAAATTTGAAAGAGAAACAATATAATTGGGGGTCTTAAAGTCTCCTCCAGGTTCAAAGGAAAATATCTCATTGAAATCCTCATTCTCATCGAGAGGCTGTCCATTGGTGAAACCCTCGAGAATAGAGGCATCACAAGTCAAAAGAGAAGGCTCATCCAAATGAGACTTAGGGAGGGTGACTAGCAAATCCGGCTCATCGAGTTTAGGATCCAAAGAATCCTCACTCTCGATGTCCTCGAACATCTCATCAAAGAGAGGAATTACGTCACAAAAAAACGAACTCGTCATCAAATTCAAAAAGGGGATTCGAGTAGATTTTAAGTTCGTCGACACGAACTTCCTCATCAAATAGTGACTTGTAACAACTCGAATTTTTCGATTATTAAATGGACGTGCTCGTTGCACTACGTTTCACTTGTTAACGGTTTGTGCCGTACGAATGCACTATGATGTTTTGAGAACACGAACGCTTATTATTATCTATTCCATGACGTGTAAACTCCCACGCTATTATGTGACTTTGATGTGTCACGCGGGATATAACAACAAACATAAATGAGGATCGAATGGTATTATATTGTCAAAACTAAACAACGACAATCCTACTAATTTACTTGTCGCGTGGTTATGAAACTTGTCCGAGTCTACGAATACTAGAAAGGGTCGTCGGACCTAATCGAATTGAACATTACACCAAAATCAAACAAGTAAACACTTTATTATTTACTTGGGCCAAAGCCCAAGTGTGATGTTACAAGCTAAACCACCATCTGGGAACCAAAACATAAACCTGGACACCACTTTAGACCACCATACGGTCAACAAAAGTCAAGATCACAGGATAAACTACTTAGCCTCACTAGCAGCCAACACACAGGCCGAGATTACCCCATTTGGGTATGTCACAAGCATACCAATTCCATATTTAGACTAACCCTATGCCATGAATGCAAAGTTAAATATACTGTCCTTAACACCATCCTTAAACACAAAACAATATTACAACACAAACAAATCTGGGTTGAACAAAGCTACTGAGTTTCCAGCCAAGCCATTCCTTTCCTGTCCGAATACACCAAGCCACAAACTCCTTTTATTGTGAGTCTTTCATCCACCTCTTCTTTATTTTCCTTATATTCCTTTTGCATCCATAGATGTGCTTGACAAAAACCTACCTGCGAAAACATTATCAAAGAAAGATAGTTATTTTAGAACTATTCCAAATTAATGCTAAGACAACAAATGACCCTAGCTAGTTTTTATGAACCCACGACACCCAAATAATCTGCCGAGACCATCTTTACTTTTTGGATTGATTTATACAGAAATGGTAGCAATTAATAATAATAATTGTAGTAAAGAAACCCCCCCCCCCCCTAATCGAACCATAAATATAAACTGATAGAAACCCTAATTTTTCTAAAAATCAATCATAACATGAAATTAATGCAAATTATTTCACAGAAACATTAATTAACAGTAATTAAACAAGCGGGTATAAAAACCCCTAATTATTTCAAAACCCTAATTTTCGAAACTCATTTTTATTTAATAATTAACATCAAGAGATGCATAAAAACATTAGTCAATTATAATAAAACCCCAGATTAAAGAAAACCCCAATATTTTCGAAAACCTAGTTTTTGTAATCTAGTGATATGATGAAATTAACACGAAGTTATACCCGAAATCATAAATTAACTACAACGAAACAATAGATTTAGAAACCCCCAATATTCCGAAAACCCTAATTTGGTTATAATTAATTCGAGAACCTCTTTGTCATATTTTCAAATAAAAACAAATGATTTTAAAACTGATGAACACCTTTGTTTTCGAATGTATAATCAAAAGCCATTTAAACCATTCTTTTTAGAAAAGAGATTAAAACTTATCTTTGTGAAGAGACCAACATCAACTCGTCCTTGGGAGACCTTAAAAATCGAGTGGTTTGTTGTGGGGATGACAACCCACGTCCCACGAATGATAACCACACTAGGGCTTCATATTTCTTTGATAATAATAGATCAGTGTATTATTTTGGCCATGGAAATGTGTTAGATACGATTTATTAGAGAGTGAGAGAGAGAAGGGAACGGATGGGAGAATATATGGAAAAGGGAAGTGTTGACTATGAGTTGGGATTGATAAACAGATATATGACCACCCTTTTCATTGTTTGTAACGCCCCTTTAATGGGCTGGGCAAGTAGATGAATGACCAGATAGGCCGAGTCATTGGACTCATGTGTTGTTTGGGCCATTGGTTGTTGGACTAGTTAAAGCCCACACGAAAATTAGTAGTATACAATGTATTTTTAGACTAAAAGCCCGTTGACTAAATAACCGAGTATAAATAACGTGTTTTTCGGAAACAAAATATATCGTCAAGCACAACTAGGATGTCACGCATTTTTATTGACATAATTTTAGGTGTCGTAACACGGTCATTATATTCAAATAGGTTTTGGATAACGTGATCATATTCTCGAGCTACATTTGCATTCCCATCACTCTGCTTATTTAACGAGGTGAGTTTATAGCCCCACTTTTACTTGTTTTATCACTTTGGGGTGAGAACATTGCTTGTTTTAAACGGATGAACATAAGTTCCTAAAACTCATACGTGCCTACATGATGTCTAAGTAGCGATACCCCTAGATGCTTTAGCCCACTATCATGAACCGTTAATTACTTTGTGTAAGCGCGAATGTTATGGATAGATCTATTGGGATTGGCCTCCCTATCTATTGTTGATTGTGTGACCAAAATAGATACAAATACATTTGAGGTTGTTACGAATACTTTGGGGTAGTATTTGCTTGGGCACACTCATATATAAACTGGTTTGTACGGTTAACGCTTCGGTGTCATGAGCTTAGACGTAGGATATCATGAACGTATGCTATTTGATAATAATCCTGTATTTGTTATAAGATTATTGGACGGTTGCCTAACTAAAATCTTATGGTTCATCACATTACTTAAACTTAAACCTATAAACTCACCGACCTTTGTGTTGACGTTTTAGCAATGTTTTTCTCAGGTGTCAAGGCGGAGGAGTGACGTGGTTGTGCTATGGAGATTAATAAAAATTATCATGATTTAACTTTGAGACTTGCTTTGGATGTATGATATTTGGAACTCATATTATGTTATCATGAGTTGTAAAACAATTTTCCTTGGGACCAATTCTATTTTTATGTCTTATGAATGAAAAATGACTTTTCTTAATTATACTTGTATCTATGTCTCTTGGTTGTCATGATAGTCACATCCTCGTGTAATTGTACACGTGGGCCAAATTGAGGGTGTGACAGATTGGTATCAGAGCCAGGTTACAGAGAACTAGGTTACTTTTATAAAATCATTTTTACAAAGGTTTTGATCAAAAATGAAATTTTAGAAAAAGAGTAATACTAGACTATAACTACCTCCATCTCTATAGACCACGTCACTTCGCGCCTTCGACAAGTAAGTTGTATCTTTAAATTGTACCTTTAAGTTGTATCATTTCATTGCTCTTAAGTACTTTACTAAGTAAATTGCTAAAAAGTATCAAGTAACGTAATTTATGATTATATGCTAAATGGTTTGTGCCATGCTATATAAATACAAAATCGATGTTTATTTCGACACTACGTGAAACCCTATGCTAAATGGTTTGTGCCATGCTATATGAATACAAAATCGATGTTTATTTCGACACTACGTGAAACTCTATGCTAAATGGTTTGTGTCGTGCTATACAAAATCGATATTTATTTCGACACTACGTGAGACTCTATGCTAAATGGTTTGTGCCATGTTACGTGAATGCAAAATTGATGCGATTACAATTCTTGAAAACCCTACGTTAAATGGTTTGTGCCATGCTATGCGAATAGAATATTGATCTTGTATCAACGTGTTTTAAATTCTTTTTTGTGCTAAATGGTGTGTGCCATGACAAACTAAAACTTCAACATATTGCAAAATTGATTTATTCTTACACATGCCTTTCTTGATTTGGCAGTGACATGTCTATCTCGTCGGAAGATTCGTTGTACTACTTGAGCTCATCCACGGATGGAGCACAACGCGAGTCCACTACTAGTGGTGCTTCGCCACTATCATCTACTCGACGAGAGCCAAGTGCTCATGCACCTACTCGCGTGTCACCAGCACCACTCATTTGCTACCAAAGGCGTGGAAAGGCACCGATGGTTCCTCCCTCCACATCCTCATCTCATGCCCCTAAGGCCCCTCGCCAAAACCGCACCGCGAGGATGTCCGTGAGAGCTTCTATGATTGGGAAGAAGTTGGCCTCTAGACATGTGAGCTCTACCCGCAAGTCTTCGAAGTCACCGTCTGTGAGAGTGCCTCCAAGGCACGATGCCCCTCGTCGACCTACTATGCCCATGCCACCCCCACCTTGCGGCTATAATGGAGCCGAATGCTCTGCGGCCGCCGAGGCTCGTGGAATGCCCCATCATCGTTTTACTAGGCTTGCTACCTTACGAGGCAAGGTGACCCACGTGCTTCGTAATTTGGGTGGTTTGTCTCATGAGTCATTGGTTCGACTCGAGACTTGTTACGAGGCGGTCATCGCGGGTTTGAGTAGGAATGCCCCACCCCCACCCGTCCAATTCGCGGGATTAGCTAGGAGAGTCGAGGACCAACATTACGAGATAGGAGCTTTACGCACTCTTCTCCATAGGGCATTGATTGATTTATCTGAGAGGATTGCCGCCCTTGAGCACCGTTTCTATTAGACTTATGTTTGGTTTATTTGTGTACACTTTCATTCCAAATTTTCCCTCCTTGTGTTGTAATCCCTAAGAATTCTAAAACAATGTGTTAACTCTTTGTATTTCTTTTATAATCATGGAATGAATTATTTGTGCACTACATAACTTGTTGATTATTACTTTGTTGGATGCTATATCGTGTTTTGTGACATGCTTGTACTCTCTAGACATGAACTCGTAATGCTAACCTTGCCATAAACTTTGTTATGAATTTAGGACCATGGCACCAAAAACCCGCAAGAATAGAGTCGATCCAACTCCGACCGCACCTATCACCGTCGACCCATCAGTTTTGAGTCAAATGATCGCCGATGGAGTTGCCGCCGCTCTTGCCGCCAACGAGACAAATCCAAGCACGCAAGAGGAAACTAATTGAGTGTAAATTCTGGTACCTCCTACGCGTGCATGCTCATACAAGGAGTTTCGTTCATGCTTCACAAATACCTTTAAGGGCACCGAAGGTGCCGTGGGACTTGCACGATGGATTGAGAGACTTGAGTCTCAATTTAGCGTAAGCAATGTCGCCGAAGGTGATAAGGTGAAGTTTAGCTCTAGCACCTTGGTTGATGGTGCACTAACTTGGTGGAACATCCATGTGAAGGCCGTAAGTTTGGATGCGGCCAGTGCTACTCCTTGGGCTCATTTCAAGGGAATGCTTCTCAAAAAGTATTGCCCTAGGAATGAGATGAAAAGGTTAGAAGCCTAGTTGTGGAACCTCCGTGTAACATGGAGTTAACCTGATGGCTTACACTCAACGTTTCCAAGAGTTGAGGTTGATGTGTCCCGAGATGATACCAAATGAGACACGAGCCGTGGAAAGGTACATCGTTGGACTACCGCCCTCAATCCGAGGAGACGTCATCTCTTCAAAACCCAATGATTTGAACGAATCCATTGAAATGGCGGACGGTCTGATGGACTCCGTCACCTTGGAAAGTGGTGATAACAAACGAAAATGGGAAGGAAACCATGGCCCCAATCATGGTGACCACCCTAACAAACGCCAAGATGTGGTAAAGGTGTTCAATGTGAACGGTGGATCCGGTTACCAAGGAAAACTACCGTTTTGTGGTAAGTGTGGTAAACACCACAATGGTGCGTGTGGAGGCACATGTCACAATTGTGGGAAAACCGGTCATTTCGCCAAGGATTGCCGAAGTGCACCAAAGCCCACGAACCAACGGACTCCTATCACTCCAAATGCTCAATACGCGGATGTCACTTGCTATGGTTGTGGCGAAAAAGGTCACTTTAAGAATAGGTGTCCCAAAGCTACCACTCAAGGCCGAGGAAACCAAATCTGAGGCAACAACAACAACCAAGCTCGTCGACAACCTCATCAAAAACATGGTAATCCGAATGGGCGGAACAATGGGAATCAAACGGGAGCACCGGGACGTGTGTACGCTCTATGTGCCGAAGCGGCCATTCAAGACAACAACGTGGTCACCGGTACGTTTCTCATCAATAACATCTATGCTTCCATATTATTTGATTCCGGTGCCGATAGAAGTTTTGCCTCCATTGCCTTTAGTGAACTATTAAATGTGAATCCCACTCCATTAGATGTCGACTATAATGTGGAACTAGCCGATGGTAAAGCGATCACTACAAACACCGTACTTAAGGGTTGTACCCTAAGCCTCCAAAATATTCCTTTCACCATCGATCTTTTACCTATCGAACTTGGAAGTTTTTACGTTATCGTTGGTATGGATTGGCTATCCAAGTACCATGCGGAGATAATTTGCCACGAGAAACAAGTCTGTATTCCCTACAGAATCCGAACCCTAACCATCCTCGATGAGAAGAACGGTGTGAAAAGCCGGGCTAGTTTGAATGTCATCTCATGTACTAAAACCCAAAAGTACATCGAAGAAGGTCGTCCTATTTTTCTTATCCAAGTCACTAGCAAAAACGAACCCGAACCAAAGGAGAAGAAAATTGGAGACGTACCAATTGTTTGCGACTTTCCCGAAGTTTTTCCCGAAGACCTACCCGGGTTACCTCCACTTCGCCAAGTGGAATTTCACATTGAATTAACTCCCGGAGCCGCACCCGTCGCGAGGGAACCTTATCGACTAGCGCCCGCTGAAATGAAGGAATTAGCCGACCAACTAAAAGAGCTTACCGACAAAGGATTCATAAGACCGAGTTCCTCACCTTGGGGAGCCCCGGTTTTATTCGTGAAAAAGAAAGACGGATCATTCCGTATGTGCATCGATTATCGCGAATTGAACAAACTTACTATAAAGAATCGTTACCCTTTACCAATGATCGATGATTTGTTTGATCAACTTCAAGGTTCGAGCATTTATTCAAAGATTGACCTTAGGTCGGGTTATCACCAACTTAGAGTTCGAGAGGAAGACATTTCCAAGACGGCATTTCGAACCCGATACGGTCACTTTGAATTCCAAGTCATGCCATTTGGGTTAACCAATGTACCCGCGGTATTCATGGACCTTATGAATCGTGTGCGTAAACCTTATTTGGACAAGTTCGTGATCGTGTTTATTGACGACATCCTTATCTACTCTTGTAGTAAGGAAGAACACGAGGAACACCTAAAGAAAATTTTGGAATTGTTGAAACAAGAACAATTATACGCCAAATTTTCAAAGTGTGAATTTTGGATTCACACGGTACAATTCCTTGGTCACGTAATCGATAGTAGTGGTATTCATGTGGATCCCGCTAAAATCGAAGCGGTAAAGGATTGGGCGACTCCTACCACACCTACGGAGATTCGCCAATTCCTTGGACTTGCCGGCTATTATAGACGATTTATCGAAGGATTCTCGAAAATCGCTAAGTATATGACGGAATTGACTCAAAAGAAAAAGAAGTTTATTTGGGGAGACGACCAAGAAACTTCTTTCCAAACTTTAAAACAAAAACTTTGCGACGCGCCCATTCTCGCATTACGCGAGGGTAGTGAAGACTTTGAAGTATATTGTGATGCTTCAATTAAAGGTCTAGGCGCGGTTCTCATGCAAAGGAAAAAGGTCATAGCTTATGCCTCTCGACAACTCAAGCCGAACGAAGAAAACTACACTACTCACGATTTGGAGCTAGGCGCGGTTGTCTGTGCTCTCAAAATTTGGAGACACTACCTCTATGGAACTAAGTGTGTAGTTTACACCGATCACAAAAGTCTTCAACATATCTTAGACCAAAAAGAACTCAACATGAGACAACGACGTTGGTTGGAACTACTTGGAGACTACGATTGTGACATTCGTTATACCCCGGGAAAAGCTAACGTTGTAGCTGACGCTTTGAGTAGAAAACCCCGTGAGCGACCCCTAAGGGTTCGAGCCTTAGTGATGACTATTGGCTTGAACATACCTGCAAAAATCTTAGAAGCCCAACGAGAAGCTATTAAGATAGAAAACATCGATAAAGAAGAAGCCGGTGGAATGATCACCAAAAATCTCGTTGCACGTACCGATGGAACATTGTGTCTTGACAATAGAAGTTGGTTACCTCGTTACGGTAATTTCCGAGAACTAATCATGCATGAATCGCACAAGTCTAAGTACTCGATCCATCCCGGATCGGACAAAATGTACCATGACATGAAAATGTTCTATTGGTGGCCAAACATGAAAGCCGACATCGCGACTTATGTTGGTAAATGCCTAACTTGCGCCAAAGTTAAGGTTGAACACCAAAAGCCTTCCAGATTACTAGTCCAACCTAGGATCCCGGAATGGAAATGGGAACGAATTACTATGGACTTCATTACCAAACTCCCAAGAACATCCGCGGGTTATGACACGATTTGGGTCATTGTCGATCGTTTGACGAAATCCGCGCATTTTCTCCCCATAAAAGAAAACGATAAAATGGATCAATTAGCACGAACGTACTTAAAGGAGATCGTTACTAAGCACGGAGTGCCAATTTCTATCATATCGGACCGAGACGGTCGATATTGCTCAAGATTTTGGCAATCTCTCCAAGAAGCGTTAGGAACGCAATTGGACATGAGTATGGCTTATCATCCTCAAACGGATGGTCAAAGTGAAAGAACCATCCAAACATTGGAAGATATGCTTCGCGCATGCGTAATCGACTTTGGAAACGGATGGGATCGACACTTACTATTAGTAGAATTTTCATACAACAATAGCTACCACACTAGCATTAAAGCGGCACCGTTTGAAGCACTTTACGGTCGAAAGTGTCTTTCACCCGTTTGTTGGGCGGAAGTTGGTGATGCACAACTTACCGGTCCGGAAATTATTCACGAAACAACGGAGAAAATCGTACAAATCAAGAGTCGTATGCAAGAGGCTCGTGATCGACAAAAGTGTTACGCCGACAAGAGACGGAAACCGTTGGAATTTAAAGTTGGAGATCGGGTGATGTTGAAAGTTGCACCATGGCAAGGTGTGATTCGTTTTTGTAAACGAGGAAAACTAAACCCTCGATATATTGGACCGTTCGAAATTATTCAACGCATAGGTGACGTTGCCTACCGTTTAGATTTACCGCAAGAACTAAATCGCGTGCATAATGTGTTCCACATTTCCAACTTGAAGAAATGCTTATCCGACGAAACGCTCGTTATACCTATGGACGAAATCCAACTCAACGACAAACTCGTGTTCGTCGAGGAACCCGTCAAAATTATGGAATGAGAAGTCAAACGTCTTAAACAAAGCCACATACCTATTGTTAAAGTGCGTTGGAACGCACGAAGAGGACCCGAATTTACTTGGGAACGCGAGGATCAATTCAAAGCGAAGTATCCTCACTTGTTTACTAATGTAGTGTCGACATAAACGTATCGTTTGTTTTGCTTTGCGGACAAAGCCCTCTTTAGGGAGAGCGAATGTAACAACTCGAATTTTTCGATTATTAAATGGACGTGCTCGTTGCACTACGTTTCACTTGTTAACGGTTTGTGCCGTACGAATGCACTACGATGTTTTGAGAACATGAACGCTTATTATTATCTATTCTACAACGTGTAAACTCCCACGCTATTATGTGACTTTGATGTGTCACGCGGGATATAACAACAAACATAAACGAGGATCGAATGGTATTATATTGTCAAAACTAAACAACGACAATCCTACTAATTTACTTGTCGCGTGGTTATGAAACTTGTCCGAGTCTACGAATACTAGAAAGGGTCATCGGACCTAATCGAATTGAACATTACACCAAAATCAAACAAGTAAACACTTTATTATTTACTTGGGCCAAAGCCCAAGTGTGATGTTACAAGCTAAACCACCATCTGGGAACCAAAACACAAACCTGGACACCACTTTAGACCACCATTTGGTCAACAAAAGTCAAGATCACAGGATAAACTACTTAGCCTCACTAGCAGCCAACACACAGGCCGAGATTACCCCATTTGGGTATGTCACAAGCATACCAATTCCAGATTTAGACTAACCCTATGCCATGAAGGCAAAGTTAAATATATTGTCCTTAACACCATCCTTAAAAACAAAACAATATTACAACACAAACAAATCTGGGTTGAACAAAGCTACTGAGTTTCCAGCCAAGCCATTCCTTTCCTGTCCGAATACACCAAGCCACAAACTCCTTTTATTGTGAGTCTTTCATCCACCTCTTCTTTATTTTCCTTATATTCCTTTTGCAACCATAGATATGCTTGACAAAAACCTACCTGCGAAAACATTATCAAAGAAAGTTAGTTATTTTAGAACTATTCCAAATTAATGCTAAGACAACAATTGACCCTAGCTAGTTTTTATGAACCCACGACACCAAAATAATCTACCGAGACCATACCGAGACCATCTTTACTTTTTGGATTGATTTATACAGAAATGGTAGCAATTAATAATAATAATTGTAGTAAACAACCCCCCCCCCCCTTAATCGAACCATATATATAAACTGATAGAAACCCTAATTTTTCTAAAAATCAATCATAACATGAAATTAATGCAAATTATTTCACAGAAACATTAATTAACAGTAATTAAACAAGCGGGTATAAAAACCCCTAATTATTTCAAAACCCTAATTTTCGAAACTCATTTTTATTTAATAATTAACATCAAGAGATGCATAAAAACATTAGTCAATTATAATAAAACCCCAGATTAAAGAAAACCCAATATTTTCGAAACCCTAGTTTTTGTAATCTAGTGATATGATGAAATTAACACGAAGTTATACCCGAAATCATAAATTAACTACAACGAAACAATAGATTTAGAAACCCCCAATATTCCGAAAACCCTAATTTGGTTATAATTAATTCGAGAACCTCTTTGTCATATTTTCAAATAAAAACAAATGATTTTAAAACTGATGAACACCTTTGTTTTCGAATGTATAATCAAAAGCCATTTAAACCATTCTTTTTAGAAAAGAGATTAAAACTTATCTTTGTGAAGAGACCAACATCAACTCGTCCTTGGGAGACCTTAAAAATCGAGTGGTTTGTTGTGGGGATGACACCCCACGTCCCACGAATGATAACCACACTAGGGCTTCATATTTCTTTGATAATAATAGACCAGTGTATTATTTTGGCCATGGAAATGTGTTAGATCCGATTTATTAGAGAGTGAGAGAGAGAAGGGGACGGTTGGGAGAATATATGGAAAAGGGAAGTGTTGACTATGAGTTGGGATTGATAAACAGATATATGACCACCCTTTTCATTGTCTGTAACGCCCCTTTAATGGGTTGGGCAAGTAGATGAATGACCAGATAGGCCGAGTCATTGGACTCATGTGTTGTTTGGTCCATTGGTTGTTGGACTGGTTAAAGCCCACACGAAAATTAGTAGTATATAATATATTTTTAGACTAAAAGCCCGTTGACTAAATAACCGAGTATAAATAACGTGTTTTTCGGAAACAAAATATATCGTCAAGCACAACTAGGATGTCACGCATTTTTATTGACATAATTTTAGGTGTCGTAACACGGTCATTATATTCAAATAGGTTTTGGATAACGTGATCATATTCTCGAGCTACATTTGCATTCCCATCACTCTGCTTATTTAACGAGGTGAGTTTATAGCCCCACTTTTACTTGTTTTATCACTTTGGGGTGAGAACATTGCTTGTTTTAAACGGATGAACATAAGTGCCTAAAACTCATACGTGCCTACATGATGTCTAAGTAGCGATACCCCTAGATGCTTTAGCCCACTATCATGAACCGTTAATTACTTTGTGTAAGCGCGAATGTTACGGATAGATCTATTGGTATTGGCCTCCCTATCTATTGTTGGTTGTGTGACCAAAATAGATACAAATACATTTGAGGTTGTTACGAATACTTTGGGGTAGTATTTGCTTGGGCACACTCATATATAAACTGGTTTGTACGGTTAACGCTTCGGTGTCATGAGCTTAGACGTAGGATATCATGAACGTATGCTATTTGATAATAATCTTGTATTTGTTATAAGATTATTGGACGGTTGCCTAACTAAAATCTTATGGTTCATCACATTACTTAAACTTAAACCTATAAACTCACCGACCTTTGTGTTGACGTTTTAGCAATGTTTTTCTCAGGTGTCAAGGCGGAGGAGTGACGTGGTTGTGCTATGGAGATTAATAAAAATTATCATGATTTAACTTTGAGACTTGCTTTGGATGTATGATATTTGGAACTCATATTATGTTATCATGAGTTGTAAAACAATTTTCCTTGGGACCAATTCTATTTTTATGTCTTATGAATGAAAAATGACTTTTCTTAATTATACTTGTATCTATGTCTCTTGGTTGTCATGATTGTCACATCCTCGTGTAATTGTACACGTGGGCCAAATTGAGGGTGTGACATGACTCGTCATCACTAGTGAAAAAATCATCATCGAAAAGCGGGTTCGAAAAAGTCAATGATTCTCTATCCGAAGTGTCGTTGGGAGAGACATCATCACATGAAATGGTATCACACTCACTATCGTAATGCCTCGTTAGAATCTTCGTGGAAAAATTTATCGAGAGCAAAAATCACTTAAATCCTCATCGAAGACAACCTTAGGCTCACTTTGGATTAGAATAGGGATCTCAACACTAGGATTAGTGCTAAGATTATTCTCCCCCATACTTAGAGATGCATCGGGTTCCGTTTGGAGCATGAGAGTAATGGTTTCACAAGACGAGATGAGATTAAAAATGTCGCTATCATCGTCGTCATCATAAATAGGAGACGTGAGATCACATCTAGCTAGATGCTCCTCTCTTTCTAGTTCTCGTCTCTTATCACGAATATCGATGCTTAAGCCATTATAATCTTGTAAAAGTTGTTTAGTTTAATCTCACACTCTCTTTTAAACTCGTCACTTATTTCTACTTCACGATATCTCCTAATGCCGAGTTCATTAGTTATTTCGTTTATTTCGTGATCGATTCGTCGTTTCTCCTCTTCCATATCTTTGATTCTTTTTTCAATCACTTCGACGATTGAAAGTTCCCTTTTCTCCATAATTTGTTAAAAAACCAGTTTAATTTCTTTAAATCCCTCGTCGACACGACTTGCACCGAGATCATCATCGAAAATTTTTTGTGGAGGTGATTGGTCAAAACCGGAGAATTGATTGTCTAAAGACGTATTTTGGTTCATCGGTTGACAATCATACCCATAATGAGGTGCATTTCCACAAGACTCACATGAATATGACGGTGGATATCGCGAAGATTTGTCAAAGAAATTAGGATTCGGTTCGGGGTCATTATAATTCATACAAATATATCCGAAATCTTTCCAAACCGCAAAAATCACACGGATAAGACAAAGGCAATTGTGGAGTTTGGTCATAGGATTGAAATCTGTAACCATGGTCGTTTTGAGGAGAGTTGTAGATATACCCCTCCCTTCCTCCATAAATCTCGCAATTAAAGGAATTACCACCGTCGGTCGGACCTCCACAATATGGACAAGAGTAATATCCACCATTTGACATGACGAAACGATAATGGTGTTACGAGAATTAAACACTAAAGGGTTAGAAAAAGAATTAATTGATAAGGGGTAAGAAGAATATTTTTCATTTTTGATTGTTTTTTTTATTTTTTTGGATTTTTGATGTATTACGTAGACTCAAATCTACAAATCTCTCCTCGAATCAATTTCTCGATTAAAGGAGTCTCAAGGAATGAAAACGATCACGTTGAGTGAACGTCTTCGATGACTTTAGAACGTTGGTAGAACACCAAAACGTTCAAAAGGGTTTAATCTTGAAAAACAAGCAAATATATATGATACGTAGATAATACTTTGGTTGGCAAACCCTCGATTAGCCCTTTTTATCAAAACACGCACAAGCTAATACATTGCTTTTTTTATGGGTTCTAATTCTCTCACAATCCTCTCGAATTGATCTCAGTCTTAAGTGGAGTGATTGTTCTTGGTTATCAAATAAAAGGTTTGGTTTGTCTAATCTACTTAATGTTGAAATGTAATAAATTGGAAATTCAAATCAAAGATAATTACTTTAATGACAATTAATAAAGACTTGAATTAAAATTGAAATTAAGATTAAAATTAAAATTAAAATTAAAGTTGAAATATAAAATATAAATTGTGAAATAAAAGTAAAGAAACAGTTAAACAGTAAAACAGTAATACTAACAGAAAATTGATTCGGAAGTTTTAACCTTCATTCGGAACTTTGGTTCATCCGGAAGTTACCCTTCATTCGGAAGTTTCTAATTCATTCGGAACTTAATGCTTCATTCGGAAGTTTTAGACTCATCCGGAACTTTTCATTTCATTCGGAACTTTCTACTGATTCGGAAGTTTTTGGTTCATCCGGAACTTACTGTTCATTCGGAAGTTTTGCTTCGTCCGGAACTTTGTGGTTCATTCGGAAGTTTTACTCATTCGGAACATCTAGACTCATTCGGAACTTTTTAGAAATAAACTCATTCGGAACTTACTGTTCATCCGGAACTTTTGCTTCGTTCGGAAGTCTGGGGATTCAAGAACAGTAGTTTACCCGAAGAACAAGGAAAATCAGTTTTAATCCAAAAATCACCAAATTTTTAACCAAATCTTAAATAAAACTACAAACAAAGCATCTACTAACCATAAACTACAAATCCCATTAACAAAAACACCAATCCCAACAACTTTTGAAGATCAAATCAAGAAAATAAAAACTCAAGAACTTGAAGATAAAGATGATGATGAACAAGATTAAATGGAAAGATTAAACAAAGAACTTGTATTGAATGATTAATGTTTTAACAAGATCAAACAAAGATTAAAACAACAAGATTGGAAAAACAAAGATTAAAAATCACCAATCACCCTAATGGTGATGGTGATGAGACGAACTAGGGAGAAAAAGGTGGAGGAAGGAGAAAACTAAAAACTAACTTAAAAACTGGCCTAAATGTGTGAGGGGAGGGCTATTTATAGCCTTGTCTTTTGGTTGGTGAGTGGGCTTTCCCCCGTTCTTCTTGTCTTTTCGTCTTTTCAGAAAAGTTTCCGTTTTCGATTCTGATTCGGGATTTGTCGTCGATTAAATCTAACTCGTCTTTTAATTTCTTTGTTTAATAGACTTGAGTTTCTTCGACTTGTGTAAATCTTCCATCTTTGGTCCTTTTCTTCGATAAATCTTCGAATAGTCCCAGTGACTTCAAATCTTTTGCATCTCTTGGACAATAGACTTTATCTTGAGTCCTTTTCTTCAGTAAAACTCGTGCAATCCCATGTTTTCTTTAATATTCATCCGGTTGGCTCTGAAAACACAATAAACACAAAAACCACGCATAATTCCAAACAAATGATATTAAATACGTGTTTTGGTCTCGTTTTAGCCCGAATTAAGTGGTAAAAGGATGGGTGTTTACACACCTATCAAATCCCCTACGCTTAACCATTGCCATGCCCTCATGCAATGCTTAGTGATAAAGCAATTTTACACTTTTCTCATAATTAATCAACCTTGGCCTTATCTAAATACTACTAAACAAAAATTGAAGTACTAAAAGAAATTAAAACTTAAAAGGATAGAAAACCATTTTCACTTGAAAATAGCTACATGGAAATAACTTGCAAAGAGATCAATGACTTACATTAGGGATTTTGTGCTGCGAAGATTTATCACCCTCAAGGTTCACGTTCCCCAAACTAAGCTTAAAAACGAGATCATTGTTATTATAAGTTAGCAATTCAAACACTTACACACATGGCTTAATTAAATGCTTAAACTCCCTTATTCCTAGGTGTATCTCTTATATTTTATTTTTGTCTTAGAATGATCATGAAGATGCATTTTTGGACTTATTTCGATAGTTTATTTAGGCTGAAAGCAAAGTAGGACGATTTGATCAATAGTTAGCTAAAGGACAAAATCTCTAAAAACTGCTTCTCGGGATATCAAAAAGTTCATATCTTGGCATAACTCGGTTCACGATTTGAGACCTTTCTCGGGCCGATATTTGGCATATACTTCATACTTCATATCTTGAGAGACGTGCTTGAGATAATGGTCTTCTCATCGTTCATAGAGTTTCTTCACTTGGAGACTTTTGAGGGGTACTCCAACTTTGTTGACCACGACTTCATGATTATTTCTTCAATCTCTAATTGGGATTTCGAGATACAACGATCCGCCTCCTTTTCGGACTTGGATCTATTTATCCTTATACCTTGTTAGGGTCTTTTCGGATAGACTTCTCGATGATCTTTATGGGAGTTGATTGCTTTTCGTCGTGAGTCTTGATCCTTCATATTGACTTTGGGAATAATGCTTTTCACATCACATTGGATCTTTAGAAATAAAATGGAATCCTCATGCCTTGTTAGGGCCTTTTCGGACTCGCCAATCTTCGCGCCCCGCTTCATAAGTTATGCCTTGGCTATGAACTCTTATCATTACCGAGTAACTTTTAAACGATCTTGGGCTAGAAGCTAGTAACTTTTCAAATCGTACGACCTTACTTATTGCAGATAAATTATTAGCAAGTGATGGGAGAATAGGCAAATAATTACACCAAGTGAGCTTGCGCAAGAATACCGACTTATAATTGACTCTATCATTTCTCGTCCTCCACAATTTAAAATCTCAAGTAATGAGACTCGTGGACACTTAGCCTAATAAACCAATTAAGGTCTACATGGTTAAGGATACTAGCTAGAATAAACTTGGATAAGTCTATTCGGGTTGAGTCAAAATAAACGCAACGGGCCTAATATGTCAAAGACTTCTAAACTAGCTACACCACTTTATTAATATTTTTGACTTTATTGCGGGATATATACATATGAAAGCAATGATAAGAATTTAAAAATTACGACTAAATGGCCAAAGTTAATAAAAAATTTGAAAAATGTTGAAAAAGATGATTTTCCGGTTAAATGAAGGCATTTTCATGGAAAAGTCCACTTAAAACTTCGATAGAAGTCCCCCCTACACTTAAGATAAACATTGTCCTCAATGTTTAAGCATGTGGGAAAAGTCTCCCCTACACTTATAACATTGTGCACGTTGGTTAACTCAAGTTAAGGAAGAGACGACTAAAGTGATCAATTTCAAATGTGAGTATGAAGAAAATTGAATCACGATAGTTGAGAGATAGAACCGGATTTCGGATAACACGGGAGCACGGTTCTTCAAAGGTTCCAAGAGTGCACTTATCCCTGTAATCACATCACCACACAAATACAAACACGTATAGAAGTCCCCCCTACACTTAGGGGATTAAAACATAAAGGATAGATACTCGGGCTGCCTCCCGAGGAGCGCTTGTTTTTTATAACCGAGTCACGAGCCTGACTCGACCCAAAATTAGTTCATGGGGAACGTGGTGAGGGATGGAATCACCTCCTGAGAGGTGTCCTCACCAAAGTACAACTTCACTCGTTGGCCATTCACCTTAAAATTTGGTCCATCAGGTTGAGCGAGCTCGAGAGTACCATATGGAAAAATTTGGGCAATGGTGAATGGGCCGGACCAACGAGATTTGAGCTTTCCCGAAAAGATTTTCAACCGAGAGTTAAAAAGTAAGACTTTTTCTCCAACATGGAACTCTCGGTTTTTAATCTTGGAGTCGTGAATGAGCTTAGTCCTTTCCTTATAGATTAAAGAGTTTTCATAAGCCTCATTACGGAGTTCATTGAGCTCATTGAGTTGGATCTTGCGTAGGTCACCGGCTTTGTTAATATCAAAATTGGCCCACTTTAAGGCCCAGTAAGCCTTGTGCTCCAACTCAATGGGGAGGTGGCACGCTTTCCCGTACACAAGACGATAAGGCGTACAGCCGATCGGGGTCTTGTAAGTAGTACGGAAAGCCCACAAAGCATCATCAAGTTTATCAGCCCATGAGGCACGATGCTCTCCCACGGTTCTTTCCAGAATTCGCTTAAGACCTCGGTTGGATATTTCAGCCTGGCCATTAGTTTGTGGGTGGTAGGCTGTGGAAAGACGATGATTTACACCGTACTTAGCCATGACTCTTGCGAATTGGTCATTGCAAAAATGAGTCCCACGATCACTAATAATGGCGCGAGGCACACCGAATCTAGAGCTTTCAAAAAGTTACAAACCACCCTTGCGTCATTAGTGGGTAAAGCTTTGGCTTCAACCCATTTGGAGACGTAGTCAACGGCTACAAGGATGTATTTGTTTCCTTTAGAAGAAGGGAATGGCCCCATAAAGTCGATACCCCAAACATCAAAGATTTCACACTCTTGAATGAAATTCTGAGGCATCTCGTCTTTATGTGTGATCGTGCCTTGTTTTTGGCAAACATCACATCTTTTAACCATATCGTGAGCGTCACGGTATATGGAGGGCCAATAAAATCCGGAATCAAACACGTTTTTGGCGGTGTAGTTGGGACCAAAGTGACCACCGGTGGGTCCTTTGTGGCAAGCATCAAGGATTTCGTAAGCTGCCGGTCCATCAACACATCGGCGGATAATCAGGTCGGCACATTGTTTGAATAGGTAAGGGTCGTCCCAAAAGTAAGTCTTAATGTCGGTGAAAAACTTTTTCTTTTGTTGGGACGTCAACCCTTCCTTGAGAATTCCACCCGCCAAGTAGTTTGCAAAGTCCTCAAACCACGGGGTTTCATTCGACTTCGAGTTTATAGACATTAAGGTCTCCAAGGGAAAAGAATCATTGATTTCTTTGTTCGGATGATCCCCTTGGTAAGGATCCTCAATTCTGCTGAGATGATCCGCGGCTAAGTTTTCTGCTCCTTTTTTTATCGCGAATTTTGATTTTAAATTCCTGGAGCAGCAAAACCCAGCGAAGAAGTCTTGGTTTGGAATCTTGCTTTGTCAACAAGTACTTCAGCGCGGAATGATCGGTATATACAATAGTGGTAGAAAGGACAAGATAGGGGCGAAATTTTTCAAAAGCATAGACAACAGCTAAAAGCACTTTTTCGGTTGTCGTATAATGCAATTGTGCCCCCGTCATTGTCTTGCTAGCGTAATGGATCGGTTGGAAGTGTTTGTTCACTCTTTGTCCAAGAACCGCTCCAATAGCAAAATCACTAGCATCGCACATCAACTCAAAGGGCAGCTCCCAATTAGGGGTAACCAAGACGGGTGCCTTAGTTAGCTTATCCTTAAGCGAGTTGAAAGCTTCAAGACACTCTTTGGAGAAGATAAAAGGAGTATATTTGTAACATCCCGCCTACTCAGACCACAATATTGTCCGTTTGCCCGCAGGCTCACGGCTTTGCTTTGTGGCCCTCTTGTGAAGACTTCCCGGCAGGTCACCCATGCCAGTACTACTCTTCCATGAGCACGCTTAACTGCCAGTTCCTAAGAACCCCACTTGTAGTAGACCACAAAACGCGTTGTGTCATGAGAAGGCGATTGTTATCTTATGAACCATGGATCTCTCCTGGCCACAGCCGATGTGGGATTTGCCTGGGGTGTCACAATCACCCCCCCTTCGGGACTCATCGTCCTCGATGAGGTTTGCCCCACCATCCCGAACGACTCAGGAGTGGCTCTGATACCACTTGTAACATCCCGCCTACTCAGACTACAATATTGTCCGCTTTGCCCGTAGGCTCACGGCTTTGCTTTGTGGCCCTCTTGTGAAGACTTCCCGGCAGGTCACCCAAGCCAGTACTACTCTCCCATGAGCACGCTTAACTGCCAGTTCCTAAGAACCCCACTTGCAGTAGACCACAAAACGCGTTGTGTCATGAGAAGGCGATTGTTATCTTATGAACCATGGATCTCTCCTGGCCACAGCCGATGTGGGATTTGCCTGGGGTGTCACAATATTTTTCCAAGAGGTGGGTCATCGGGCGAGCGATTTGAGAAAAATCTTTGATGAATCGACGGTAGAAGCCCGCATGACCCAGGAAACTCCTCACACCCTTCACGGTTGAAGGTGGAGGCAACTTTGCGATAACATCGACATTAGCACGGTCTACTTCAAGACCGGCTTTCGAGATCTTATGTCCAAGCACGATGCCTTCTTTTACCATAAAATGGCATTTTTCCCAATTCAGAACAAGGCGAGTGTCTTTGCACCGCTTTAGCATACGTTCCAAATTGGCAAGGCAAGAAGAGAAGGAATCCCTGAAGACCGAGAAATCATCCATGAAGACTTCCATGGTTTGTTCAACCATGTCATGGAAGATAGCTAACATGCACCTTTGAAAAGTCTCGGGCGCATTACATAAGCCAAAAGGCATTCTTTTGTAAGCAAAAGTGCCATAGGGACAAGTGAATGTTGTCTTCTCTTGATCTTGGGGATCGATGGGTATTTGAAAATAACCCGAGAAACCATCAAGAAAGCAGTAATATTCATTACCCGCTAAACGTTCAAGCATTTGGTCCATAAAAGGTAAAGGGAAATGATCCTTTCTCGTGGCATCATTGAGTTTGCGGTAGTCTATACAAACTCTCCACCCAGTAACGAGACGAGTGGGAATCAACTCGTTGTGTTCATTGGGAACAACGGTTATTCCGCCCTTCTTGGGCACACAATCGATTGGACTAACCCATGGTGAATCCGAAATAGGGTAAATCATACCCGCATCAAGAAGTTTGATAACCTCTTTTTTGATGACTTCATGTATTTTTGGATTCACCCTTCGTTGGCTTTGAATTGTGGGCTTAAAGTCGTCCTCCATGAGAATTTTGTGTGTGCAGAAGTGAGGATCAATTCCACGAATATCCGAAATCTTCCAAGCAATAGCCTTCTTATGATCTTTCAACACAGTGACAAGTCAGGCTTTCTCTTCATCCTTCAAATCCTTAGCAATGATGACTTGCGACTTCTTCTCTTCTTCAAGGAATACATACTCAAGATGGGGCGGCAACTCCTTAAGTTCCAAATCCGGAGGATTTTCGACGGGAGGTGTATTCGAAGTCGGAGTATCGATAGCAATAACCATGGGAGATGGAGGCGAAGGATTGTCTTCGGTGAGAAGATTGTCAAAGAAATTCATGTCTTCATCCCCATCGGTGGGAGAATCATTAGTAGCTAAATTCGCATCTCCCATGGTATCTTCAAGATTGTTCCAAAATAAATCACTATCTCCAAATAGAGACAACGATGAATCAATAGAGGACACGGTCTCAACATTGGGAAGAGAGGTAGGAATACTTTCGCAAGCATCATTAAAGTGTTCTTCACAAGCCTCATCAAGAACGTCAATACAATTAACGCTCTCATATGAATAAGGCTGTTTAGACAACTTTCCCATGTTGAAGACTACTTTATCATCACCCACTCTCATGATAAGCTCACCGGCTTCAACATCAATAAGAGTGCGACCGGTCCTCAAGAATGGACGTCCAACAATTAGTGGCACACGGGGGTCCATCTCGTAGTCGACGACAACAAAATCAGCAGGGAAGGTGAATTTGTCGACTCCTACAATGACGTCTTCGGCTATCCCCACTGGATAAGCAACCGTACGGTTAGCTAATTCCAAAGTCATTTTGGTGGGGACTAGCTCTGGGAGAGATAATTGCTTCCAAACACTTAGAGGCATGAGATTAATACTGGCACCTAGATCGGCTAGGGCCATGCAATTCTCTACTCCCGGGAAATTGCAATGGATAAGAAAACGACCCGGATCACCAAGCTTGGTTGGCAATTTCCTTAAGAGTACTGCAGAGCAATTCTCATTAAGTTGGGTGTTGGCAATATCGAGGAGCTTTTCCTTGTCGCTCAGAAGATCTTTAAACATTTTTGCATACGTGGGCATGTGAGCGAGAGCCTCAGCGAAGGAGATATTGAAATTCAGTTGTTTGAACATTTTTAGGAAATTCGAAACCTGAATATCATCCTTGCTCTTTTGCTTCTCTTTCCTCAACCTAGATGGATAAGGTATATTGGATGAAGAAGAAGGCTTTGGGAGAATAGGATCACTCACAACCACGGGTAGAGGAGGGGTAGAAGGAAGAGGTGGAGAAATTGGGGAAGGAGAAGGATGAGGAATAGGAGCAGGTGACTCGTTCTCCTTAGTCACAACCACCGGTGGAGGTATAGGAATCTCGGGTTCCTTGGTACCTTTACCACTTCGAGTGGTGGTTGCTTTCATCTCCCCTCTTGGATTCGCAACAGTGTTACTCGGAAGAGTACCCGAAGAAGAGGGTTGATTACCTTGGAAGAAACTAGCCATCATGTTCCTCAGATCATTAGTTTGGCTATCCAACGTGTTTCTCATGTCGGCTCTCAAATCATTTCCTTGCTTTACCAAGTCTGCTTTCAGGTTGAGCACTTCTTTCTGAAGATTTCCCACTATCACATCGTTAGTCCTCATATAAGTTTCCACTTCTTGGTGAAGAGCGGTGGGTTGGTTGGAAGGAGCATTGTATGCAGGTGGTTGGTGAGCAGGTTGTTGGTAGACTTGATTGTTACGTTGAGGCGGTTGTTGCTGCTTTTGAGGAGGGATGTATGGTTGTCGAGGTTGTTATTGTTGTTGAGGAGGGCGATTAAGGTTTTGTTGTTGGTTTGGGTTGGTAGGAGGAAAACCAGGTGGTGAAAGATAATTGTTGGAGCGGTAGCTAAGCAAGTTACGGTCACCTTGAGGTCTAGCTTGATAAGCAGGTTGAGGATAGGTGCCATATGCCGCATTCACATTCTCAGCAGGGTAGTCTTGGGTGGCAGTACAAGAAGTGTAAGAGTGAGGACCACCGCATATCTCACAAGGTTGGCTGACAGCACTAACTTGAGCGTGTTTAGCGTTGTTGTTGTTGTTGCTGCTGACGGTGTGGGTGACAAGCGATTCAAGAAGCGTAGTGATTTTGTCCAATCGCTTGTCGCTGTCACTTGTGCTAGCACTAGCGACATTGGTCCGAACACTCTTGGTTTGCACACGAGATTTATTCTCAATGATGTCCCAAGAAGCATTAGAAGTCTTAGCCAAAAGATTACCCCCTGAGGCACTGTTCAGTGAATCTTGGTCACTCATGCTTAAACCATTGTAAAAATTATTAATTTGATGTACTTTGGTAAAACCATGTTGTGGGCATTTTCTTAAAAGATCTTTAAAACGATCCCAAGATTCACTGAACGACTCATCGTACTTTTGTTCAAAATTTATGATTTCATTCCGCAAAGCGGTAGTACGAGAGGGTGGGAAAAAGTAATTGATGAACTTTGTTTCCAAATCCTCCACGAGAGAATACTCTGTGGCGGTTCCTTAGCAAGCCAATGTCGGGCTTGTCCCTCTAAAGAAAAGGGAAAAAGTTGTAACCTTATAACCTCTTGTGGAACGCCATTGAATTTGACCGTGTTGGTGAGTTGCAAGAATCTCTTGATGTGGTCGTGTGGATCATCAATGGTTCGTCCAGAGAATGGTTGAGCGGAGACCATCTGGATAAAGCCTGGTTTTAGCTCGAAATTGTTGGCGGCAATTGGGGTATAACAATTGGATCCGTGTTGCCATCTACATGAGCTTGCAGCAATTCAATCATCGGGCGATTATCCGGAAGGGGCTCATTGTGGTTGTTATTGTTCATGTTGTTGAAAGGCGGGTTGTTGTTGTTATTATTGTTTGGAGGTGGTACACCGGCCATGTCTAAGTGATCGAGAGGATCGGGCTCTTGATATGACGTGGATCGAGTGCGCATACACCTGCAAAAGAACGAACAAAGAAAAACAAAGCAAAAATAATTTTGGTTTTATGTTTTTTAATTTTTTTGTATTTTTGAAAATTTTATCTTTTTTTTTTTTTTTTTTTAGGGTTTTTGAAAATTTTTGATGAAAAAGTAACGTTCACGGGGAACGGATCCCAAAATCCAAGTTCTCACAAAAAACTTTTGATCTTAACGAGAAGAGCCGGCAGCGGCGCCATTTAATACATTGCTTTTTTTATGGGTTCTAATTCTCTCACAGTCCTCTCGAATTGATCTCAGTCTTAAGTGGAGTGATTGTTCTTGGTTATCAAATAAAAGGGTTTGGTTTGTCTAATCTACTTAATGTTGAAATGTAATAAATTGGAAATTCAAATCAAAGATAATTACTTTAATGACAATTAATAAAGACTTGAATTAAAATTGAAATTAAGATTAAAATTAAAATTAAAATTAAAGTTGAAATATAAAATATAAATTGTGAAATAAAAGTAAAGAAACAGTTAAACAGTAAAACAGTAATACTAACAGAAAATTGATTCGGAAGTTTTAACCTTCATTCGGAACTTTGGTTCATCCGGAAGTTACCCTTCATTCGGAAGTTTCTAATTCATTCGGAACTTAATGCTTCATTCGGAAGTTTTAGACTCATCCGGAACTTTTCATTTCATTCTGAACTTTCTACTGATTCGGAAGTTTTTGGTTCATCCGGAACTTACTGTTCATTCGGAAGTTTTGCTTCGTCCGGAACTTTGTGGTTCATTCGGAAGTTTTACTCATTCGGAACATCTAGACTCATTCGGAACTTTTTAGAAATAAACTCATTCGGAACTTACTGTTCATCCGGAACTTTTGCTTCGTTCGGAAGTCTGGGGATTCAAGAACAGTAGTTTACCCGAAGAACAAGGAAAATCAGTTTTAATCCAAAAATCACCAAATTTTTAACCAAATCTTAAATAAAACTACAAACAAAGCATCTACTAACCATAAACTACAAATCCCATTAACAAAAACACCAATCCCAACAACTTTTGAAGATCAAATCAAGAAAATAAAAACTCAAGAACTTGAAGATAAAGATGATGATGAACAAGATTAAATGGAAAGATTAAACAAAGAACTTGTATTGAATTATTAATGTTTTAACAAGATCAAACAAAGATTAAAACAACAAGATTGGAAAAACAAAGATTAAAAATCACCAATCACCCTAATGGTGATGGTGATGAGACGAACTAGGGAGAAAAAGGTGGAGGAAGGAGAAAACTAAAAACTAACTTAAAAACTGGCCTAAATGTGTGAGGGGAGGGCTATTTATAGCCTTGTCTTTTGGTTGGTGAGTGGGCTTTCCCCCGTTCTTCTTGTCTTTTCGTCTTTTCAGAAAAGTTTCCGTTTTCGATTCTGATTCGGGATTTGTCGTCGATTAAATCTAACTCGTCTTTTAATTTCTTCGTTTAATAGACTTGAGTTTCTTCGACTTGTGTAAATCTTCCATCTTTGGTCCTTTTCTTCGATAAATCTTCGAATAGTCCCAGTGACTTCAAATCTTTTGCATCTCTTGGACAATAGACTTTATCTTGAGTCCTTTTCTTCAGTAAAACTCGTGCAATCCCATGTTTTCTTTAATATTCATCCGGTTGGCTCTGAAAACACAATAAACACAAAAACCACGCATAATTCCAAACAAATGATATTAAATACGTGTTTTGGTCTCGTTTTAGCCCGAATTAAGTGGTAAAAGGATGGGTGTTTACACACCTATCACAAGCAAGCGGGGGAGACGAGGCGGCGCTAAGTACATAAGAGCCTTTTTCCCTTAGGTCGTGAAATACAACCGCCTTATACCCACCTTATAGTTTGTGTTAATCAAAATTAAGCCTCACGAAATTATTTATCTATTTTGCTTTTTGATTTTTTTCTTTGGATTCGAATATAATAATTGAGTGATGAAATCCCAATTAAGGTTGCGTCTTCACGCTTTTGGAGATATTGCAAATTTATTGTGATACGTAGTACAATATATTAATAATATTCATAAATAAAAACGAAAACGAATATATCTAGAATATATTAAAAGATTGTTTTGTGTTTAATTTAGGAAACTAAACACGATTTATTTGGATATTATAATATAATAGAGAAAATTAACAAAAATGAGTATGTACGATATTTACGCTTTCCAAAAATTGAAAAGCAAAAAACGCACTACTCACACAAGCACGATATGTATAATGGCACTAAAAACACCTCCCCGACAGCGGTACCAAAATTGATGTAAGTAAATCGTACACGTTTTAGAAAAACGCGTATGTGGCAAGTATTAAGTATTACGGTTTAGGAAAACCGTAAACCGATAAATGCGAGTTCGTTCTCGGCGGAGGTGTATGTGTATTAGGGCAATATAATAAAAACAATGTTTGTATTAGTGTCGTTTTTGGGTTTAGAGAAAGAAAATTAAAAGACGAGCTACACTATGATTAAACTACGACGAGTGACGTAAAACGATAACGTAAATACGTAAAACGCAACAAAATTAAAAATTAAAGCTAAAAATTAATTAAAATTAAAACTAAGTCTAAAATAATATGAGTAAGAATAAAAGTTCAATAAATAAAATTTAAAACCTTTTATTAATTAAATATTCAATTTAAATGCTAATTAAAGCCCTAAAATTAAATATAATTAACAAAAAGCCCAAAATATTATTTTATCAATCAAATATCTTACTTATATTATTTAAACACTAAAAAGTATTTTTCTTAAAATTTTAAAACTAATTTTCTAATTTTTAAAGGCTAAAAACAATTTTTAAACTAAAATAGTGATAAAAATAAATTTTATTTTTCTAAAAGTTCAATTTTAACTAAAGTACTCTAAAAACGAAAGTACCCTAAAGTACTCCTATTTTAGTTTTTTGGGGTACTTTATTTCTGTCCGATATATCCTCCAGAGGAAGGTATCGTCCAAGATCAGTGTTGTCCGATATCGTACAACACTAAAAAAACAAAAAACTGTGTCGTTCTCGGACAACAAAGAGGAAAGTCACTGTATGCTTTTGGCTCTATTTGGAGGTTGTTTTTGCTTGTTTTGAGCTTGTTTCTCGATGTTTTTGGGCACAAACGGCACCCCCACAACCAGTGAGTTGTGCGGAGTCAATCAGAAACACAAAAAACACAAAAACTTAAGCAACAATCATGCCATAAATCAACAAAAAACAGCAAAAAAAAGACAGAAAAAGGGGGTTGTGGGTGCGCTATGTTTTGACAGTGGATATAAGTGGACTTTAAAAGCAACTTAGAGCATTATAAACCTACCAAATCACTAATCCTAGCTAGTCTATACTTAACAAAATCCTAATCCTAGCTCTCTACCCAAAATCCAACACAACACACAGCTAAATCAATAAAATCAGAAACTAGGTCTGTGGGGTTAGGGGCAGGCATTGAGCTTAGAATGACCTCAGATGCAACCTAAAACCTACTTTCTTGTAATACCAGCTTATGGACACTTCAATTACCCTGTAATCAATCAATCAATCAAATCTCTAACCTTAGGAACCATAAAAAATGCCTAGTGTGGCTGCTGTTATGAACAGACAGTAACATAGGGTGGTTTGCTGAGATTCTTGACCAATTGATCAAATTTGAGCATTCAAAAACACCGAATAAACATACCAAATCCCAAATCGAAGATGCACAATCCTAGACTAATCCCCTAACTAGCAGTTTGCAAAAACTCACTTCAAGAAACACAAAAATCAACACCCTAACCTACTGTTAAGGTTTTCTACTAGTTTTTGTAAAAATATGAGATCATGTAACTTGATTCTAGACTAGACTGCTCCAATAAAATTCAAAAATTTACTTCTAAAACAAAAATGGAAATGCTTAGTCTATTTTTAACCCTAGAACTAAAAACTTGGTGCAAGATTGAAGTAAAACCAAACACACCCATATCACTGATAAACAAATATTTTCAAAGAGATATGCGACAAATCAAGTTAAAACCTAATGTAACCTAACTAAACATGTTTAATACTCTAGATAAACATCGTTCAAACAAAAAAATGCGTCAAAATACACATAAATCACAAAAGCTCAATAAGTTCAAA
This sequence comes from Glebionis coronaria, assembly GCA_025667525.1. Lineage (NCBI taxonomy): Eukaryota > Viridiplantae > Streptophyta > Magnoliopsida > Asterales > Asteraceae > Glebionis > Glebionis coronaria. The sequence goes on along the minus strand of CM046875.1, from coordinate 602,531,726 downwards.
AGAGTTGATTAAGCAATCAAAAGGGAGTTAAAGGCTTCTAACCTGATTCCACCAGCTTGTTCAGGCTTAGCAACACTTATGGGCTTATAAGATGAGTTCTTGCTGATGTAGAGAAAAGAGATAATGTCTTCACAAAGGTGAATGAAGAAAGTGAGGAAATGAGAAGACTATGAAAATGATCTTTGTTATTTATCCCTGCTAAGATAAAATAAGTAAAGACAAGCTCACATAAGTGACCAATAAGCTGATTGTCAGTCAGCTTATTGATGGAACTTATGTGAACAGTGAGTATCAACAAAAATAGCGGAGCAAGATTTCGCCAAGAAAAGTCTTTGAGAAAATACCAAACTGAAATTGAAAACCTTTTGAAATAAAATAACACTTAGCATATAAGCTTTACAAGGGCTTAACTTGTCAGATTAGGACCCCATTAACAGCTTATATACCAAATGGATCTCAAAATCTTTATGTCAAGAAAATTCTTTGAACACAAACCTTCGATAAATTCTATAACTAATATGCATAATTTAAAGTTATAAATTATAAACAAATATATAAAAGGAACACAGCAATTGCAAGATTTATAAAACTTAAACTTTAACTATTCATAAATTTTGAAAAATTACAAGTTGTTGGAACCAAGGCTTTCCACATGTTGGAAGCTCAATTAATACTAAAAGAAAGAACCATCTAGAATGAAGCAAACCCTAAACATACAATTCCTAAAGTGCCCTGGGATTTTTGAATTTTGAAAAGAAAGTCTTGGTCAAATAAACAACACCATGTGATCTTCCAGCTTTTGAATGAATCTGGGACGTTGGTTTAGTTGTGGGCACCAAGCAATAAAATCCAATCATTCACTGGTCTTCATATTCTGCAAACGAAAGTGATGGATGATTCATGTGAGCTGGTTTGGTACCCCAACTAATGTGGCCTCAAATCTTGACATGTGGGATGGTTGGGTGTGGGGTATAGGTCAAAACCCCTATGGTTAATTGGGTTTTAATTGAGGGAGAGGGTTAATCAAATCTGGGGTGTTCTAGGGTTCTAAGAGGGTGGATTAGGGAGGATAATCAAAACAGTAAAAGTTTCCCCCTCAATTATAATAGTTTTTTATCCTGGTTAAAAAATGTTAAGTAAAGAGGGGTTTTGACTGGTTGTTGACCTGGTGATGTGGCAGGGGTGACAAGGCAGCAATGGGTGATGTGGTGGGCTATGAGTGGCTGGTGAAGTTTTAATGTCTGCGCACTATGGTCCCTATACTTCCCATCTTTGTTCATTCTATGTTTTAACAGCTTTTTACCCTTTTTCCTTTGTAATAAGTTTGGCTCACTTGTCAAACTTGGCACAACAAGTTTTCAAACTTTATAACAAGGACCATAAGCAATTTGAGTTATCTACAAGGGCCATTCATGCAATATCTTGACATTTTAGGGACCCACATGTAATATTTGAGTTTTACAAGGGTATAAAATGACAAGTCTTCAATTCTTGGGGGACCATTATTGACAATCTTTAAAAATTCAAGGACTTCAATGAAAAATCATGATTCAGGTCCGGTTCTTTGTGCGGATTCGTTTCCTATGTTCGCTTTTGCTTGATTATTGTGATCTTTTGTTGATTTCACGATATCCGTACCTAAAATGCACAATGAATAAACACAAGCATATTTTGGGGTATTTTAATGATATTTTTAGAGATTTAAGCCCGATTTAGACGATGAGACTATGTATACTTGCAGTCTCATCACTTACCTTCATAGAGGAACCCGAACGAGTTCTTGATAGGCAAGAACGAGTCATGAGGAAGAAGACGATTCCATTTGTCAAAAACCTTTGGAGGGATCATACTAAGCGCGAAGCCACTTGGGAAACAGAGGAGTCTATCGGGCTTCTTACCCTCATTTCATATTTTGAATTCAGGTATGTTCCTCTTTCAGTTTACTTTATCTATAATTCGGGGACGAATTATTCTTTTTAGGGGGGAAGAGTTGTAAAACCCGCATGATTTTACCATGAACAGTACACTTAGTAAACGTACGTACATATAAAAGCTTTCCTTTTATAGCATGAACACATGTAACGATTATTAGTTACAGAAGTTATGTACGTATTTGTTGGAAATACGTTTTTACGTATTTAGAAAGGAACGGTCACTCCAATGATATATTCAAGTATTGGGCTCGTGATCCATTATGTAAACATATAGTCCATATAGCCCACATGTAGGGTGGGCTATATATACCCCCTCCTAGCATGTTAGGAGGGGTTGCTCATTTGTTATTTCTCACATTTCACTTATTCAACCATCTTTCTCTCCTCTTCTCCTTTCTCTCTCTAGATTTCTCTCTCTAGTTTTTCCTTTTCATCCATCTCTCTAGATAAATACAATAACATCTACAATCCTAAGAATATATGATTCTACAATTGGTATAAAGAGCTATGGTTGATTCTTAGGATTGGCGTGTTTTTATCTATTGATTTATTGGTCAAAAAAATTTCTTTTGGTTCCGAATATGATATATCTTTTGTGATTGGGTTTATATCTATTGATTTTACTTTGTCTAATCAATTTTTTATTGGTCAAAATTTATATCTGATATAACTATTGGTTGGCTAAACAAGTTGTTGTTTTCTTTTGTCTCGTCTATTATTTCTGTATCTCAAACTGGTATAACATTTTCTTTTTCATTTTTGCCTTCACCAAAGTATCAGTTTATCAACTTTATCAAATTTTGTCAACCTGCAAGTATTCATATCTGGTAATATTATGCACATTCCGGATAAGGTCTCGCACCCACATTCCGGATAAGGTCTAGCACCCACATTCCGGATAAGGTCTCGAGTGCATATTCCGGATAAGGTCTCAAGCATTATTCCGGATAATGTCATAAACAAGCATTCCGGATAAGAAAACACGTATTCCGACTTGTGTTCGAACACGTATTCCGAACTAGGTTGGTGACTCGGATTCCGACTTAGGTTGGTGACTTGGATTCCGAACTAGGTTGGTGACTCGGATTCCGACTTAGGTTGGTGACTCGGATTCCAAACTAGGTTGGTGACTCGGACAACACTAGACTCAACCAAAACAAACCAACAGTCCTAAACTCGACAAAGACTATCGACTGACAAAAATCAAACGTTCTCGACTCGAAAACTTTCAAAACAACCTCGATAAACATAAAAATTGACTCGACCACCAGCCTTGACTCGACACATAGTTGCTGAACACCCAACACCAACAAACTCATTTTGACACACAAACTGACTCGAATATCTTTTGCTCTTTGACTCACGACTCGATTCAAACATAACGGCACCAAGAATCAAACAAACCTCACTCGTCTCAACACTCCACTCGACCCATAACCGAACCTCACCCGTCTCAATACTCAATACCAACGCTAGACTCTCCTTAAACAACACAAAAACTCCCTCACCCTCGACTCCAACAACGACACAAAACAGACACGAATCATCATTACCTACAACCACTCAAACAAGACTCATAATAAAATCTCCCAACACCTGTTGCCTCACTCACTCAGACTCGAAATCACACACAATCAAAGAAACAACAAAACAAGATCTCAGTCATTCAAAAACTATCATCCATCCATAACCACAAAGAAAATAAAAACACCTACTCGAGATCTTATTATAAGATCTTGAAGATGACTATTCTTGATTCTTGAATCGATGAACGAGATTTGGTTGATGCAAATAGAGTTACGGTCGTAGTGTTCGTCTCTTATCATTACGAAGATCGAAGTCAGCATGAGTAGTATTTGTTACTGAATAATATTTGAGTTTAAATCATGGGATGTTTTTGAGATTTGATTTTTTTTAGTTGCGGCTGAAAGAAAATAGAGGACGGAGAAAATAGGGGAAGGAGTTTACTATGTGTATTGGGGGCTACATAAGTAGGAGGAGATAGTGGCCACGTTATTAATATTTAGTAACAAGTAGGACACATTTGGTTATATTATTTTAGAAGTGGGGCACGTATAGTTTCAGTCCATTCGTTTTAGACACGCTTTTACGAATGAGATAGTTGGGCCGACTATAGTTTTTTTATATATCTTTATCTCAACATGTGGCTCAGGTCTTATAAATTTATTTCAACGAAATGTATGGGTCTATTGAAATATATGGGTCAATGTCACATTTGAATTTTTTTTAATATTTGTCATATCCGAATCTTTGTCATACTCGGTATTAAATTTGGTCATTGTCATATTTGTTATATCCGACATTTTTTGTACAATTGTGGGCATTATACATTTATTCAAATTTTTTTGATTCACAATGACAAAGTGATGTGATAAAAGGACGAGACAAATTGACAAGATTTATTTGACGAGACCAGGAAAAATGGTAATATTTTTAGTGGCTACGGATTTTTGATCGGGTGTTATTATTTCATCGATAAGTAATCCTTACCATATTTTTTATCGAACTTCAATGGAATCATTGACTTTGACGTTTCAAGAGGGAGAATCGCATCAAAAGCAAGACAAAGCTAGTGAAAGTGGCATCACTTCATTTCGACTACTTCAGTCTCATATAGTGACCACTTCATGGCTTCCAGGAGGGATCGAATTTGTGACACTTTTTGGTCAAGATCGTCATATATTCATGGAATCGATGTTCATCATCTTGCACCAACTCGCTGAGCAATTCTACAATGAAGAATTTAATCACTCTACATCGGCAGTTGCATATAAGGCTCTTGTGACACAACTCACGCCTTTCCTCCAATTCAATATCATCAAGTCTGAAAGTTCAGCGATTTGCCAGTCATTTTTTCGAGACACACATACCGAGCTTCAAGTTTTTCGTGGTACACTATTGAAACTCTTGACATCGGTCTCGTCTTCGATTTATGAAAAATCCCGACTTCAGCAAGCGTGTGATAATGGAGTGCAAGATTCTACGATGCAAGAGGAAAATGGTCATGCGATTGACGTATTGGAGGCTGCTAAAAATTGCAAGGACATGGAATCAACAGTTAAGCATGACATCAGCAACACGTCAGGGAATGTTACAGACATCTCTTATGATGACACAATACCCGTTTATGACTAAGAGCCTACACATATGGTACAATGTAATGTTGTATATGATGTCTATGCCGATGATCTACTTCATGTTGAGCATTTCGAACCTAATTATGACAAACATGGGATGGAAAAGGGTGATATTTTTACCACTTTAGATTCATCCGATGTGCGTCATAATGGGGGAGAGATTGTTCAGAATGATATAGTACATCATGATAAATGCTTTATGACTGCTTCGTTAACTTATTCTGATTTCAAGATTAAAGAGCTTGAAACGATTTTAGCTCAGCAATCTAAAGAGCTTGAGGATGCCAAAATTGAATTTTCAAATAAAACGGACAAATTTGAAAAGTATTTTGAAACACTTGAAAAGTCAAACGTTGTTCTTGAACAAAAATTGGATCAAACTGTTCTAGATTCTAAAGCTGAAAAGGATAATCTTTTGAAACATATTAAGTTGCTTGAATCTAAATTGGCATCCCAAGATAACTTGCTCAAAGAGAATGAGACTTTAAAGGCTCAAGTACAAGAAAAGGTCTTTGCTATAGCTGTATTAAGAAATGAATTAAGGAAATCTAAAGGAACTAGTGTGGACACTAAGCTTGAAAAACCATCAATCTGGGGTAAACCGCCTACAAATCAGTTCATTCGACAACCGACTGCATTTAGATCCGAGCGACCTCAATCCTCGAGACCGCGGTTTGCCTCCCAAGTTGATTTGGTTCATCTTTCTAATCCAGTCACTCCAACAACTAGGCCCAATGTGACCAAAACAGCTTTAGCAAGACCTACTCACATGATTGCCTCTAGTTTCCCTAAAAATACCAAGACCACGTCTAGAAATAGTTCAAATGACGTTCACCATAAATCTGGTCTAAGGGAAGCTATTCAAAAGACACAAGTAAGAGATAAGAATTTCAAACCTAGTCAGATGCCTTCTAGATTACCCAACACTGCTAACCGTAGCATGTCAAATCCTAGGAGCATCAATCAATCGTTTAATAATTCTAGATCTTACTCGGACATTAAATATGCAACTTGTAAAACATGTAGAAAATGTGTCTTTACAGCAAATCATGACTCTTGTGTCAAGAAATTACTTAATGAGGTGAACTCCCGTGCTAGACTTAAAACCCAGTGGATAGCTAAAATCAAACCCATTGGTAAAGTTTGACGCCCCACTGGTAGAACTTTGTTGGAAATTCACTTTATGTGACGACATTTAAGAATTCCCATTAGTTATCATAGTCACACACGCTTAGACTAGACTAGGTACAATGTATAGTTAAGTGCGTTGTGTGGCTATATATACCCCTCCTAGGCTTCCAAGGAGGGGTGTTGATTGTGTTTTCATTTTCTTGTTTAATACACATTTTCTATTTTCACACACAACCACTTTCTCTCTCAACTCAACAATGGCTTCCACCTTCCACCACCCACCAAGACCACCGGATTAGCTAAAAGAAAATCCACAATTGGCATCAGAGCCTCGGTTCATTCCTTGGATCGTGTTCTTGTTTTCGATTTAGGTGGTCTAAAAAATTTTTTTGGTCTCGTTCTATCATTTTTTTGGTCCGATTGGTTTATTTTTCTTGTCACGATGGTCATCAATTTTTGTCACAATCTGTCTAAAAAGTTTGTTTTGTCACAGTCCACCAATATCTCCTATCCATATCACTGTCTAATTTTTTTGTGTGATGATATTTTTTATATCTGTCCAAATTTTTTATCCTATCTGTGTCACAATTTTTTATCAATTTTTGTGTCACTGGTTATCATGTAATGGTCCAAAGTCAAACCTGCTTAAGTTCCTGGTTTTTAGTCCCTGCTAATGATTTTATGACTGGATTTTCTGTTATTATCATTTTCTAGAAAGTTTCATGCTCATGAAGATGAAGATGAGCCCAGATTTGCCTAGAAAGTCAGATTCAGAAAAGGCAAGTTTTCAAGAAAAAGTACTTTTGGATAAGATTTCAGCTTCTTGGTACAATCGCATTGAGTGCGATGGATAGACTGCGATGGTACCACTGCGATGGCTCCATTGTGATGGAACCATTGCGATGGTGTCCATTGCGTTGGTTTCCATCTTGACTGCGATGGCCATACTGTTTTTGACTACGATGGGTTAAAAAGTCAAGACTGCGATGGTATGTTGTTTAAACAGACTGCGATGGACATATTTGTGTTAGACTGCGATGGCAATTTTCTTTTGACTGCGATGGGTTAAAAAGTTACATTGCGATGGAAGGAACTTGACTGCGATGGCCATATTTTTTTAGACTGTGATGGTTTAAAAGTATGACTACGATGCAGTTTAATAAAATCTTGACCATGTAGTTTTAAACTTAACACTTGACCGAAACCATCACAACCGAGTCAAATCGGTAAATATCGAGTTGACTCATTTTACTCACTGAGTCTAATTTAAATCATACCAACCTTATATCACCACAACACCATCAATCTAATCCTATCCCATCGTTTCCTAATCCCCCATCTCATCTAAGACTCGGACTCAAACAGAAAAGTAAAAGATCTCAGATATCCATTCGTGTAGCAACAAGCAAGCCTCGATCTTCACAGATCTACCACAAATCGAAATATCATCACTGATCATGAAGAAGTAGTACATCTTTTTGATATTCGAATGTAAAAGAAAAAAACAAATAACAAATATGTTATTGTCTTACTTTGATTCGATGACAGAAAACATGCAATCTTAGATCTGTGGGGATATATCCAAATTTTTTGTTCGAAACATAAAGACTGAATTATAACAATTATGTTATAATCATGTCTTAGTTTTGTTTATTGAAAATCACATGCATGATCCCAGTTACCGTACCCGAGATCTTTACAAGACCTTGAAGCCTTTAAACTGATTCGTACATCCTTGGTTGAGTATGATTCGTTTTATGTTAAGATAGATGAGGTGATAATAGACTGGGTTCGAGGATGTATGAGAAGATCTGGGATTGAAGAAGGAAGTAGATTTGTTTTGGTCTGATGATGTGATTTAGATGAGAAGGGGACGAAGTTAACAAAGTTGATTGGAGTTTTTTTTAGTTTGACTGTCGGGAGAGAGAATAGAGGCGGAGATTTTTATGAAGGGGATTAGGGTTGGTCTAACCTAATAACTAGCAAAGATTAATTTATATTGTCAAATATCCACCTGTGCATATCTAGAAAATTACATGCGAAGTTGTTTAATCAATTTGGGCCAGACAATGTTTTTGGGGGTCGAAGTTTGCTAAAGCTTTATTTTGTTGGGCCCTATACTCGGATTCTTAATCATTTTTGGATGGGCGTCAATCGTTTGAGATTTATAAGTAAACATGGGCTGAAATGTGAAAAGTGACTTTTCCACTCATTTTCACTTCCACGTAATGTGAAATGTGAAATGTTAATGGGCCTCACCAAATTTCTTGAAATTTTAGGAAAAGAGTTATGGTTTAAAGTTAATTTTAATATTATGAAATATCAATGGTTATAATCTTTGACGTGACATAGTGATGAGGCAAAATGATAAAAGTGACGAGAATTTATTTGACGAGATCAAGAAAAATGGCTATATTTTTAGTGGCTACAGATTTTTTTTGGATCGGGTATTAATTATGTGAAGTTGAAGACGGATTTTTCTAAGGCGTGTATTTATTTTATCTTTGAAAGATAACTTGCTCGTGCTTAATCTTAGAATGAAGACTTGTTTATCTAGTTTTCGGGTTCGGGGTGGTTGGTTAATGACTCGGATAACTATCACTTAAAGGGGTTACATTGTTGTACTCAGTGTCACGCGCTTAGTCGACGTGGATAATTTCAAGAGGTGTTGTGCTTATAGACTTCTTCAGTGATGCATTGGGTACTTAGAGATTTCTCCACCGTTCTTCATTCAACAATTGTGCAAGCTTAAGTCACAAGATCGAAGGATTCTTATTCAGTTTCACGTTTGATGTATCCGGTTCATTTTATCAGTGGTCACTTCAAATTGCCTACAAAGGGGTTGGTAAAGATGGCCATGGAGAGTTTATGAGTAGAGAATTTCGATCAACAACTAATTCTCACCGAATATAATTAAGCTTATTTATTATTCTCTCGAGATTTTCAGGTTCATGTGCGTACGATTTATTGATGGTTTCGAAACCATCAAGGGGGAAGAAGAAGACACATTGAACGCACAACGAGTACACGTGATGAACTTCATACCTTCTTTTGATTTGAAGACATTCTGGGATGACATTTGTCATTGCCGCATAGAAAATCAGTGTTTTAACTCGTGGCGTTATCAATCTCTAAATGGTACACTACTGATTCTATGTTTAATTGTTTGGTTGTTGCAACTATTCATCATCATTATCCTATATGGAGAGATATGCATTCCCGGGACTTAATTGACTCTGGTGCATCTCCGGAAGAAGATATGTGCATTTCCGGGACTTAATTGACTCTGGTGTTACGATGTCAACTTCATGAATGGGATAAAGTGTCTACTTCAGTATTTGAGCTTCATACTTGGGATTGGTTTATTTTCTTCAACTATGTGGGGGAAGAAATGTCTTGATTCTTTCTAGTATGCATAACTTGAACTCTCTAGGGGAAGAAAAATTCAGAAGAATTATTCAAGCGTGAGAAGAGAAGTTGTTGATCTATTTGGTGTGCCCCAAACTTTCAATCCCTCTTAGCAACGTTATCATGTTATATGATGGGATTTGCTTGTTAAATTCCGTTGTGCGCTTAATCATTCTAAGCTTTATTGAAAGCTTTGAAGTTGCTTACGAGGATTGTCGGTTTAGGGGGAAGCTATTTAAAAGCTTCTACATCAAGTTTATGTGGCATGAATTAGGGGGATGTTAATTCAGAAGTTTCTCCTTAACCAGAAGTATATGGATTACTTAGCTCGTGCCGTTACAGTATTTCTACTACAAGTTACTTAAAAGATGAGTCATTTTGAAGTGAAGACTTGAAGTCAAAGGCCTTAGAAGACATCATCAGCATTGAACGCTTCATGAAAGCTTTTGTTCTTAATCATTATGTACTTGTTAGGAAAAAATATTGTAAGGAATTCTACACGTCGTCCCATGGGGGAAGATTGTTCGAAATTCACTTTATGTGACGACATTTAAGAATTCCCATTAGTTATCATAGTCACACATGCTTAGACTAGACTAGGTACAATGTATAGTTAAGTGCGTTGGGTGGCTATATATACCCCTCATAGGCTTCCAAGGAGGGGTGTTGAGTCTGTTTTCATTTTCTTGTTTAATACACATTTTCTATTTTCACACACAACCACTTTCTCTCTCAACTCAACAATGGCTTCCACCTTCCACCACCCACCAAGACCACCGGATTAGCTAAAAGAAAATCCACAAACTTTCACTCTTATAGGAGAAGAGTGTCCTTTAACTAGGATAGTCTTCGATTCTACTAAGACTACTAGGGAGGAGATTGAAAAGGATGATACATCACTTAAGCATGAACTTAAGGTTTTCTATAAAAGGAAACGTTTGCCATCTAAGACAAGTGAATCATCTACTCAGGTCGCCTCTGGCACAAGAAAAGACAACTGTGAACCCCCACTTGCTTCTAAAATAGATATCGCTAACCCATATCAAAGCATGAAAATTCCTAATGAGAATGCAGGTACCAAAGTTGATGTTCCAAAAGAACGAAGCGGTCCAATCATCGTATACCGTTCAACTAAGGACACCCTTAGAGTTTGGTTGCTGAAGAAGCAGATATCGGAGAAACAAGTGTCTCAGGGGATTCACGGTTAAGCTTACCAAAAGGACTTATAGTCACATCACAGACTGTAACTTGTTCATCAAAGAAAGGAAAGTTTATTGCCGATGATAAACTTATCCTTACAACGAGAAATTAAGTTTTCTCGGGCATGAGCTAAAAGTAAAAACATTCGAAGTTTTTAAGCTCATGCATCAAGGCTTACAGTCAAATTACAGTCTATGACCCGAACTTCAGAGAAAGGGAAGTTTATCTCGTCAAGGATAACTTACCCTCAAAACGAGAAATTAAATTTTCTCGGACACGAGCTTACTTTAAAACTATTCAATGGTTTTAAGCTCGTGTAAAATGGTTCATTGTTAAATATCAGACGTTGATCCGATCTTCAGAGAAAGGAAAGTTTATTGTCGATGATAAACTTATCCTCACAACGAGAAATTAATTTTTTCTCGGGCATGAGCTTATATTAAAAACATTCGAAGTTTTTAAGCTCATGCACAACGGCTTGCAGTCACAAGACAGATTGTAACCCGCGCTTCAAAGAAAGGAATGTTTATCGGCGATGGTAAACTTATCCTTACAACGAGAAATTCATTTTTCTCAGGCATGAGCTTTTATTAAAAACATTCGAAGTTTTTAAGCTCATGCACAATGACTTACAGTTAAATATCAGACTGTAACTCGGACTTCAATTTTAGGAAAGCTTATCTTTAAAGATAGCTTAGCCTCGTAATGGGAAATTAAATTTTCTCGGTCATGAGCTTGTATTAAAACATTCCAAGTTTTAAGCTCATAAAGTAAAGTGTATCTTTTAAATAAGAGAACTTTTCTTCTCAACGAGAAATTCATCTTTCTAGGTCATGAGCTTTACGTTAAAACACTAAAAGTTTTTCAAGCTCATGAAAACGACTTCTAAGTAAATGTCAACTTAGGACTCGTTCTTCAGTTAAACGGAAAGTTTATCGCCGATGGTAACTTATCCTTAACAACGGGAAGGTTACAACTTCTCGGACTTTAGCTCGTTTAATAAGATATTCAACATCTTAAGCTCAAGTAATTGGTTTTCAAAACTTTGAACACAATTTTTCGAGAATTTCTCAAAAGGTTTTTCTAAATCTTTCAAAATTGTGTGTTCAAAATGTTTTTATAAAAAAGAGCATGTCTTCTGGAATCGATAATATTTACGATACTAGAAATGTCATTCAATAATGACACGGGGTTGTAAATAAAGTTCGAGCAGAAGTTTAAATGATTTAAAACATGCTTAAAATGGCTTGCTATTATTTCAGATAGTAACCCGCTTTTCACATTAAAGTCAAGCATTTCACCGGAAAGCTTTGACTCAACAACGGGAATTAACTTTCTCGGGCATGGTTTACTTTATAACCATGTAAGGGATTGTGTTTACATAATAACACAATCTAACACGAATATATGTACGTGTCAGTGCATTTATTTGTTAAAACAAGAGAAATCTTGTTTTTATGAAGTTATCATCTCCACCAACCATAGCAATTTACAATCGATATCTTCATACTCGATGCGACTACTCAAACGGCGACTACAGCTCTTTCAATAGAACACGGGTCAACAATTAAGGGGGAGCAATTGGCCAGCATTCAGAATCTTTGACGCCGAAAGTGCCAAGTTCACATGTTGGTGTCAAGACAACGATATCAATCGTACACATGGAGTCAAGAGATAACTTCAGACGTGATGAGGCGACCAACATTCGTAAACAAGAACCATGTGCTTCTTTCATATGATGTTCTCCATCATTCAGGTCCAACCTCATAAATCGCTAATCTTCTGAATACATTATCATATATGATCTTTGCATGTGATAAGTACCTTACACTTTTGTTTAAAAGGTATTTAATTTACATTTCAAGTACACCCTCATTAATTTGAGGGGGAGCTTGTGAAAATCATGAAGATAATTGGATTTGCATTTTTCTTCCCAAATTTTCTTAAAATGCTATTAAATCAGTTGATATTAAAAATATCCATTGGTTTAATATTTTTAATATGGGGGAGAAAATGTGATTTAATATTGAGATCAATAATGGTTTGACTTAATGTGTTGGCTCATCCCGACATGTGCGAAATGTTTTCGAATATCGTGGCATGTGTTAAGGGGGAGCAAAATGGATTTGAATATCAAAATGGATTTCATGGTGACATAAACTTACCCAAAACATCTCTATTTACGACGGTGAAGATTGTGGTGACATAAGGATGGTAGGATAGGTTAAAGTCCAATGATTCCTCTAGAACCGGAGGAATCTTCCCAAGGACATTCCATAGCTAGAAAGAGTAGTCCTTAAGAAAAATGGAGAAAGATTGTGAATGTAGCTGAATGCCGACCAAGTACTTAAGTTAACACTAGAACAATCACAACAAGGTGCTAGTTATGACGTATTGGTAAGCATTGAAGGGGTTTAAGAATGAAAAAGAATTGTAAAGATAAAGGGTGAAAAGAAAGAAGCCCTCCTTACAACTTAGGCAGAAACCGGGTCAACACATATTCTATTAAGATCATTTTTTATGATGCTTGATATTGAAGATAAGAAATCATGGACCCAGTGATGAAATGCACAACCCATCCCAGCTAACTCAGATATCTCTTAAAAGATATTTGTTTTAATCACACAGAGACAACACATTATCTATTGATTTATTCACTCCGAATAAATTGGTATTGAAATTGTGGCACTCCTTTCCAGCCTATGATCACTAAAATCCAAAATGCACGATCGAGTCTAGAGCCATTTGAGATCATCAAATATCTCATTAGGACACACTTTCATAATTCCTTGCTTCTTCACACACTGTGAAAAGTAAGAAAGATCTTAAGAGTCCTACGCAAAATGTTCATGATCTTGCCTGAACATCCGAGTAATACGAAAGTATTTACAATGAAGATGGAAATCCTTCTTGAGCGAATATCAAAAAGCTCATGGTAGGTGACTTGTGCGATTCTTTATGAATCAAACTTGTGATAACTGGAAAGCAACAGTGGTTTAACTATTAACTGAACTTAAACACGTTCCACGCCTCAACGCAATATCTTAGTGATCTTGCCAGAACACTCAGAGTGACACTCTATAGTGTTCACAGTGATGAGTGGAAATCCTTCTAGTGTTAACATCAAATAGCACTTGGTATGTAACTTGCAAGATTCTATATGAATCAAGCTTGTGACAACTGGACAGCAACGATGGTGCGATTCTTTAATGAATCAAACTTGTTCCAGGAATCGTATTTGACGGCCTCAAATCATGGGGATAATATTATCCAAATGATTCATTATTTTAATGCAATAATGCCTAAAAACGTTACTTGCATTTTTCGGTCTCGCTTAGTTTTGATTACGACAATATGTAAAAACAAGCATTTACGAAAACAACGAAAAACTAATTCTTGAGTTCAAGTATTTTTCATTTTACCCATTTTCACTTAAGGTATGAATAAACAAGTACTAACCTTAATCAAGTGATCAAATGATTTAATCTTTTCTTAAAACTCACTTTTTATTAAGTGTGACAAGTTTTTTATTAAACTTCCTTTTAAGAAAATGTTTTATTAAATTAAATATTGGAAAATTTGTAAATGGCATATTCTTTTTTGATTTGGAATATTCTTTCAGGATATTTTATAATCAGATAAGAACTCCACCACTAAAGGACAAAAAGGGAACAGAGTCTACTCCGGTGGTTCGCTAGTGCCTATGCGGTTCCTTATAGATAAGGTACCGCCGGCTGAGATAAGGAACCGCGGGCAGATATAGCCGTTGGCCCTTTGTCCTATAAATAGTGGACCATTCTCAGACTTTCTCTTCACCTCTTTTGCACATAAATCTCCAGATTCAAACATACTTTTTAAATCACTCAAATCCTTGATCATTTGATTGATTACTACTTGTTTAGAAGTGAATCTATTCCATCCATCCCTTCCTCTCCAAGTGCAAAGAGAAGAACATTATCCTAGTGAAGTGTTGAGTCCACCACCAAAGATCCTTTGAAGATCAAATCTTATACATTTGTTGTTGTGTCATAGTTGTGAAGATCCAAGTAGTTGTGTCTATTTGAATGTTGTGTATGTACTAAGTATAGTTGTGTAGATTGGTCCTAGCTACAATTAGGACTCGACTTTTAGCTTAGAGTCGAAAATTAGTTAAGCAACGTGTACGGTTTTTTCCACCATAAGGAGCTTGTTGTGTAGTGAACTCTCGAGTAAGTAGTACTCGAGGAATGGAGTAGGAACGAGGAGTGAGCTTCGTTGTCGAACCACTATAAATCCTTGATGTTTGGTTTGATCCTTCTTTACCCTTAACTCTTTACATTCTTTATTCCTTGTGCATATACATTAGTTAGTATTAGTTTAGTTACACTATCATTGTTCATATTGTGCATAAGAAGATTTCACATATTTCCTCAAGCCTAAGTTTTTGAAAAAGGATTTTTTGAAAACCATCTTTTAACAAGTAAATATAAGAAACTATTCAACCCCCCCCCCCCCCCCTTCTAGTTTCTACAATTGGTATAAGAGTGAGGTTGCTCAAGAATTTTTAAACTATATTGTAGTTTAAAACTTGAATCGATCTATGGATTCCAACAAGTACCTTGAAGTGCAATCTATGCAAAGACCGCCACTTTTTGAAACCGATAGTTTTATTTATTGTAAAAATAGATTTGAGACTTATGTAAAATCAAAAGATTTAGATCTTTGGCATGTTATTACCAATGGTGATTTTTTACCTTATCAATTTAATGAAGTTTCTAAAACAAAAGAATTGGTCACTTTTGACAAAGCTAATGACGATACTAAAAAGAAACTTTCAAAAAATAATGAGGCTAAAATGGTGATTTATAATGCTTTACCTAAAAAAGAGTATGAAAGGATTTATATGTGTGAAACTGCTAAAGATATTTGGAACACTCTTTTAGTAACCCACCAAGGTAATAGCCATGTCAAAGAAAGCAAAATCGATCTTCTTGTCCAACAATATGAACAATTTGTCATCTTAGAAGATGAAACTACTGATAGTGCTTTTGCTAGATTTAACACTATTATTACTAGTCTAAAAGCACGTGATGAAGGTTTTTCTAGCAAGAACAAGGTTAGGAAGTTTCTAAGGGCCTTACATCCGAAGTGGAGAGAAAAAGTCACGGCGATTGAAGAACCGAAAGATCTCTCAAATTTATCACTCGATGAACTCATAGGAAACTTGAAGGTTCATGAGATGATAATTTTGAAGGACTCGGAATTGGTGAAAACCAAGAGTGAAAGGAATTCTCTTGCACTCAAAGCCAAGAAGGCACAAAGCGATCATGATAGTTCCTCGGATAGCGATGACGAGGAGTATGCATTGGCGGTGAGAGATTTCAAGAGGTTCTTCAAAAGACGAGGTCAACACGTGAGGCAACCCAACAATGACAAGAAACTATTCTCAAAGAATCGGTTTGCCAAGAACGAAAAAGGTGATAGGAATTGCTTTAGATGTGGTGATCCAAATCATTTCATTAGTGAGTGTCCAAAGCCCTCACGCGATAAGAATCACACGACATTCGTTAGTGGTTCTTGGAGCGATAGCGGTGAAGATGTTGATGGCAACCCCAAAGAGGAGAAATGTCTTATGGCTCATACTTCTAAAGAGGTACATTCTGAAACCGAATATTATTGCAATGATAGCTCCACCTTAGATGATATTGAATTAGAAGGCCAATATGATAATTTACACAAACTTAGCCTTAAAATTCATAGAAGAGAACAAAACCTTAAAATCAACTAAAACTAAGCTTGAAAATGAGATCAATGAACTTAGGGAGAAATTAGCCAAGCTTGAGAAAAATAAAGAAGTTGATTTAGGTTGCTTAAGTTGTGAGAAACTTAGATTAGAGAATGAAGATCTCAAGAGCACCTCCATTAAATTGGAAAAGTTCATGAAAGGTACTAGTGCTCTTAATGATATGTTAAACAAACAAATTCATTCTAAGGAAAGACTTGGTATAGGTTTTAACTCAAATGAAGCATCAACTAGTGAACCTAAACAAGTCAGATTTTCAGAAAAATTTTCTGTTGTACGCGGTCCCAGATTGTATGGGGCGGTTCCTTATCACTATGGAACCACCGCCCTAGATAAGGAACCGCGGCCAGAATGAGTTTTTGCTGAAAATCCTGAACTTTCTGAAAAGTCAAATTTAGGTGAACAAAAAAAGCATCTTATTGTTAACAAGGTCAAATTACCCATACTTGACGACAATGCCGTTGATAAGTTCTATAAGCCCTTGAGTAAACCTATAATGGGGAATAGAAATTTATCCAGACCATCCACTACTCCACCAAGATTACGGAATGAGTCTAGGCCTAGAAGTAGAACGACAACACCTAGAAGAGATAGTCAAAACAATTCACGACCTTGAAGTAAAACTCCAACACCTAGAAGAAATGACCAGAACTCTAAACCAAGATCAAATAAACCTAGGAGAAATAATGAACAACAAAATGGTTATATGAATTATTATCCTCCTCCATTTTGTTCCCCATGAGGAACCCCTCCTCCATTCATGCATCCCAACCAAATGCAAGGGATGTTTGGAACTAACAATTTTGGACCCATGAGATATTGGGGACCAAATGTTTGATCATGTGTGTTGTTACCTAGATATGCTTGGGAATTGATTTGGAACCCGAAGAGTGGATTAAGGATAGTGGTTGTTCTAAACACAAGACGGGTAATCGAAGTTTGTTCTCGCGCTACAAAGCATATGATGGTGGTAACGTCACATTCGCTAGTAGTCTACGTGGTAATATCATTGGCAAAGGCATGGTTTCTCTTGACTCCATGACCATTGAAAATGTTGAGCACGTAGATAATTTAGGTTTAACCTTTTAAGTATAGGACAAATTTGTGACAAGAAGTGTAAGGTCATCTTTTCGGAACATGACAGCGAAATCGTAAAAGATGGAAAGGTCATTGGAAAAGGTGTTAGAAAGCATGGTCTTTATGTCATGAAGGTCAATAAGAAGTCAAAAGACAACATATGTCTTGCGACTATAGATGATAGTTCTACTCTTTGGCATAGGAGATTATGTCACGTTAATATGCGTTTAATTCAATCTTTAGTCTCTAAGGAGTTGGTAAGACACCTCCCCAAGATGAAGTTTGATAGTCACTTTTGTGATGCTTGCAAAGTTGGAAAGCAAGTTCACTCAAGTCACAAAGCCAAGAATTAGGTTTCAACCTCTCGGTGCTTAGAGCTCCTACATATGGATCTCTTTGGACCTTCCGCCATACGGAGTTATAGAGGTAACCTTTATACCCTAGTTATAGTTGACGACTATTCTAGATTCACTTGGACTAGATTTTTGGCATCTAAGAATGAAGCTTTCGATCATTTCGAAATCTCTAGTCGAAGAATTCAAAATCAACTAGGATGTCCAATTGTCTCTATTAGGACGGATCATGGTAGGGAATTTGATAATGAAGTGCAATTTGGTGCCTTTTGTGAAGCTCATGGTATTACCAATAACTTCTCGGCTCCTTGCACTCCACAATCAAATATGGTAGTTGAAAGGAAGAATAGGACCATCCAAGAGATGAGTAGGATGATGTTAAACGAGCAATCTTTGCCTCAAAAGTTTTGGTGCAATGCCGTGGACACATCGACTTATATTCTCAACCGAATTCTTATTCGACTTTTCCTAGGAAAGACCCCCTATGAGCTTCTTAAAGGTAAGAAACCCTCATTGGAATACTTTAGGGTGTTTGGAAGCTAGTGCTTTATCCTCAACACCAAAGACTACCTTACCAAGTTCGACCCAAAGTCTTACGAAGGTATCTTTTTAGGTTATTTCCAAACTAGCAAAGCCTACATAGTGCTCAATAGAACCTCGGGCGTAATTGAAGAATCAATTAACGTGACTTTTGATGAAACCCCTCCTTTATCCAAGACATCACAATTGGTTGATGATGACTTGGATGAAATAGAAGTAGTTAAAGCCAAAGAGGTTAGAAAAATAGGAGTTGAAGATCTTAGTGTTGAAAAGGAAGTAAACATTAAGGAGTCTAAGGATCATACTCTTAATAATATCATTGGTGACTTAAATCAAAGGACCCTAAGATCTCATGTCTAAAGCCGAAGCAACTTCTTTTGTTTCGTCTCCTTGATTGAACCAAAGAATGTTAAAGAAGCTTTGACGGATGAGAGTTGGGTCATCGTGATGCAAGAAGAACTGAATCAATTCGTTGCTAATGATGTTTGGGAACTTTTTCCTCCACCTAGAAGTTCTACCATTATAGGAACCAAATGGTTCTATAGGAATAAGTTAGATGAGAATGGTGTTGTGTCTCGTAACAAGGCTAGACTTGTAGCTCAAGGCTATAATCAACAAGAAGGGATTGATTATGACGAGACATATGCACCAGTAGCAAGATTAGAATCCATTAGAATCCTTTTAGCCTACGCTTGTGCCTTAGACTTTAAGCTTCAACAAATGGATGTAAAGAGTGCGTTTCTTAACGGTTTGATCAATGAGGAGGTATATGTGGCTCAACCTCCCGGCTTCATTGATTTTGAGAAACCGGATCATGTTTACAAGCTTAAGAAGGTACTTTATGGTCTTAAACAAGCACCCACAGGTTGGTATGATAGACTTAAAGCGTTTCTTGTTAAACATGAGTATGCCATAGGGATGGTAGACAACACGCTATTTACAAAGAAGAAAGGTTCTCACCTCATAATCGTGCAAATATATGTTGATGACATTATATTTGGCTCAACTTGTCAAGAATTGTGTGATGACTTTGCCAAAATCATGCATGATGAGTTTGAAATGAGTATGATGGGAGAACTTAACTTCTTTTTAGGACTCCAAATTAAACAAATGGTTGATGGTATTTTCTTTAGTCAATCTAAGTATGCTAAAGAAATGCTAAAGAAATTTGGATTAGAAGAATATAGACCAATGAAGACCCCAATGGCCGCAGATACTAAACTCACCGTAGATGATGATTTTGAGTCGGTAGACAACACCAAATATAGAGGTATGATTGGTAGTTTGTTGTACCTAACGGCAAGTCGACCGGATATCATGTTTAGTGTCTGCCTTTGTGCTCGCTTCCAAGAGGCTCCCAAAACCTCCCACCTTGAAGCGGTTAAGCGTATCTTCCGATACATTAAGGGCACTATACATTTAGGATTATGGTATCCTAAAGGGACCGGTGTAGAAACCATTGTCTACGCGGACTCGGATCATGCGGGAGACTATGTGGACCGTAAAAGCACTAGTGGAGTTTGTACCTTCATGGGTTGTTGTTTAACTTCTTGGTTCTCCAAGAAACAAACCGCTCTTGCAATATCCACCACGGAAGTCGAGTATGTGAGTGCCGGAAAAGCATGCCAACAAGATCTATGGATGAAGCACGCGCTTGTTGATTACGGGATTTTCTTGATGATGTTCCCATCATGTGCGACAATAAAGGTGCTATAGACCTTAGCAAGAATCCCGTGCAACATTCGCGAACCAAGAACTTACAAATTCGCCACCATTTCCTTAGGAATAATGTTCAAAAGGGGAACATTTCGATTGAGAAGGTACCCTCCAAGGATAACTTAGCCGACATCTTCACTAAGCCACTTAAGAGTGAACCTTTTAATTACTTGCGTCTAGGTCTAGGATTAATGGAACATATTCCTTAATTGCTTTCCTTTTATTGAGTCTCTTATTTTCTTTTGAGTCTTTTATCACTTTGACTCATTAAGTCTCCTAAACTCTTCTTGAAAATCTTCTCTTCTCCTTTTTAAAATTCTCAAAGTCTCTTTCGAAAATGGTCGAGAAATGTTTTGATATTATTAATTCAATCTAAAAACGTTTTTCATAGATTCTTGCTATTAATCTCGAGCTTACATAATTCATATGTATGATTCTCTCAAACATAGCAAGAACAAGACAGAATCATGGAGGATCATTGTGTCATGACTTAAGGTCTTGTCTTACACACCTCCTACATCGATTTTCATTTTAAAATCCATGTATTTTTGTCAAATCTCTATTTGGTGTGTTCGTATGTGTTTTCTTTGTCTATCTTTTCTTTTAAGCATATCCCTATGATTAGTTAGACTAGAAAAATAAGATTTGCTTAATTGAAAAATCTTCCTTCACCACCAAAACACAGCCTCTGTAGGCGGTTCCATATATGAACCGCGGTCCCTTAGCGATAAGGAACCGCCAGAAGTAATAAGGAACAGCGTACAGTGCTTCCTTTTTCGGGTTTTTCTGAAACTCCAAATTTGTTCCAACACTTTTGGGAATCTTTGTTTCAACCCTTTGACCACCCCAAAAATACCTTGAGCCTTCCCTATTTAACCATAAGCATTTTTCCATACTTCACATCCCAAAATGTCTTATTCTCCTAATGAAAGCCTTGATTCTCCTCCATTTTCCCCAATTGCTTCCAATCCCAACTCACCCAAGAACACTTTCAATCCAAATTCACCCAAGAACACTCTTAATCACATTTCTCCTACCAAGAATGTTGATTGTGAAACATTTTTTCTTCCACCACCACCCTTTAGTGTTCTTCCTCCTTCTCATGATAATGTCATGTATCATGGGACATATTGTCATTGTTGTCAATATCAACATCTTGCTATGGCACACATCTATGAGGAGTTGAGCTACATCAAGAGTCTCTTAATCAAGCCTCCTCTTCACTTTGAGTATGAGATCTCCACCAAGCCACCACCACCACCTTCCGCCACTACCTTGTCTTTCATATAAGCATTGGTTGCTTATCAACAAGACACCTAATTCAAGCAAATCTTAGAATTCTAGATTAACTAGGATTAGATTTATGCTTTTGGTTTGTTTCCTTTTTCATACATCTTTGTATGATTTTTAATTTACATGACTTCACTTGGATCTTAGCCTTTGTATTTTCTTCTCTTTTTTTTTGTTGTGACCTATAGCTATCTCTTGTTGGTTGTCTCTTTTGTTCAACTAACCCTTCTATGTAGCTTGTCATTATATCTCAATTCCTCGGTGCCCCAAGCAAGGGGGATTAAGCACCAAGGGGGAGTCTTTGCAAAGTCCGTCTCTTCAACACCGACTTGTGCAACCTTTTTGCTTCGACAAAGGGGGCGAAATGAATAAACTCGTCTTCGAAAATCTTGTTTTTGTGTGATTGAGTTTATTTATTGTCGGAATCAAAAAGGGGGAGATTGTTAATGCAATAATGCCTAAAAATGTTACTTGCATTTTTCGGTCTCGCTTAGTTTAGATTACGACAATATGTAAAAACAAGCATTTACGAAAACAACGAAAAACGAATTCTTGAGTTCGAGTATTTTTCATTTTACCCATTTTCACTTAAGGTATGAATAAACAAGTACTAACCTTAATCAAGTGATCAAGTGATTTAATCTTTTCTTAAAACTCACTTTTTATTAAGTGTGACAAGTTTTTTATTAAACTTCCTTTTAAGAAAATGTTTTATTAAATTAAATATTTGAAAGTTTAAAAATGGCATATTCTTTTTTGATTTGGAATATTCTTTCAGGATATTTTATAATCAGATAAAACCTCCACCACTAAAGAACAAAAAGGGAGCGGAGTCTACTCCGGCGGTTCCCTAGTGCCTATGCGGTTACTAATCGATAAGGTACCGCTGGCTGAGATAAGGAACCGCGGGCAGATATAGCCGTTGGCCCTTTGTCCTATAAATAGTGGACCATTCTCAGACTTTCTCTTCACCTTTTTTGCACATAAATCTCCAGATTCAAGCATACTTCTTATATCACTCAAATACTTGATCATTTGATTCATTACTACTTGTTTAGAAGTGAATCTATTCCATCTATCCCTTCCTCTCCAAGTGAAAAGAGAAGAACACTATCCTAGTAAAGTGTTGAGTCCACCACCAAAGATCCTTTGAAGATCAAATCTTATACATTTGTTGTTGTGTCATAGTTGTGAAGATCCAAGTAGTTGTGTCTTTTTGGAGGTTGTGTATGTACTAAGTATAGTTGTGTAGATTGGTCCTAGCTACGATTAGGGATCGACTTTTAGCTTAGAGTCGGAAATTGGTTAAGCAACGTGTACGGTTTTCTCCACCATAAGGAGCTTGTTGTGTAGTGAACTCTCGAGTAAGGAGTACTCGAGGAGTGGAGTAGGAACGAGGAGTGAGCTTCGTTGTCGAACCACTATAAATCCTTGGTGTTTGGTTTGATCCTTCTTTACCCTTAACTCTTTACATTCTTTATTCTTTGTGCATATACATTAGTTAGTATTTGTAACACTCTCATTTTTCGTATCGGTACAGCGGAAGGGTCTTTTAGAGTGTTACGGGATAGCACAATAACTCCAATCATAGACAACACATAAAAACGGTTATTCAAGGTTTAACATACATTCATTCGATAAAAGTTTTAAAAGCGTACAACAGGTCCCAAATTATACAGGTCATTAAGTTTACAAAACATAGATCGAATGAAAATTTTTAATATTATGTGGGCCATCAGAGTCGATCTCCATCCGGATTACCTTCAAGCACCTGAGATAAAAACATGCAAAAATCATATCAGCGAATGCCGAGTGAATTCATAGAGTTTAATAAAAATCGTTATATAAAACAATCATTTAAAATCAGAACACAAGTATAATATCGGAAGTAAGTCCTCATATTGCTAGTCAGGCAATATATAAATCAAGCATACATCTTAAACCGTCCATGAGACCGTAGTCTATATATTACCATGATAGGTAATATATTCATCGTTAATAGCGTCGTTATCGTTTTGTATTTAGGTTTTATACGTGGTATATGATTATTATTAGCCGCATGACATTGTTACCTTACTGTGAAACAGCGGGCCGCGAACCCGACAAACAATTTGCCCATCTAAGTTAGCGTGTCGTCACAAAAATCACGCTGTGGAATCTTCTCATACATAAATTCGCTTACCAATCAATGTGGTACGACGGGGATCAACCGTCAAGGCGCGAACTGGGGTGATCATCCCCAAATAGTACTATCAAATGCATAAGCGTCTACCAAATCCCGGTAGTTCACAATTCATGCTAATGGGACATTAAGTGACATAACCTAACTACTAATAATCCTTTTAGTCTCGTTTATAGGGTCATAGCATCATTCGGGTCCATATCATTAAGCATACAATCGGGACTACTTGTGTTCTATTTTTATAAAATCTAGCATGTTATCTCCTTCGCGGGTTTACAAATCATTTTATAAAACATTTAAAAGAGTGCGAGGCTATGAACTCACGTTGTTAATGAAAGGCGGATTATCGGCTACGGGCGTGCTTCGGTCACGGAAACCTATATAAATAATAATCGGTCTTAGACTTTGTCCAATGACTTTTATCAAAATAACAATATACATATGATGATTTTTTACATATGATGATGATCAAGTGGGTTTATACATCCTTGTTTATTCATTTTAGTGTTTACGTTTTGGTAACGTTTTACTAGTTTGCTAGTCTCAACTATTTATCTATTTTAAGTTCATTAAGCTTAGTATGAGTTCTTTAACTTGTTTAATTCCATTTTATACCTATATTATCAGTATATATACTTTCCATGTTGGGCCCAAATGGGTTAAGCCCAATAAGTTCTTTTTATAAGTTTTTATCTTATTTAGTCCAATTATTAGTCCAATATGTTTAGTTAGCTCGTTAATGTCCGTATTTCTTATAGTTCGGGTTTTATCGGTTTTTACTTGTATTAGTTACTTATATATCAGTATATGACTTTTATAAACTTTACATTAGACGGGTTTGATCGTCTAAGTTTTATTTGGCGAGAAACATAAATTTTACGGCGATAGCCGAAAAAGTCGTAAAAATCAAGTTTATAGTTTTTATTATTTATAAATATTATTTCACTACCATTTATATAATTTATCCATTTAATTAACCTTTTATATATTTATATAAATAAGTTTTATAAGTTAGTGGGTTTTTATTTTACATTTTATACATTAAAATGTGAGTGCTTATATAATAATAATAAACATTAATTCTTAAAATCTGATTTTTATCTTCATGTTCACCATTTTTACCATATCTAGAGTTCTATAATGAATTAGAAGCTCATTTTTGGGTGACATGTTCTTCATATTATGTGCTACATTTAACTTAGATATAGCTACTTCCCATTTTAAGTTCATCTTGCCTTAACAGTCCCTACAAAACTGCTTATTCAGATTAGAACACCTAACTTGTTTTGATCATATCTCACTCATTATATTGATTCCATTGCATGGCCAACTCTCACATGTGTATAACATCTTGTACTTACTGTAAATGGATCATACCATGCAATTTTATCAGTTCAAGGTTTAGTTATATACTGTTTTTATACAGCCAACTAAATAATCAAGATTTTAGCCTCATTTCTTATAGTTATTAACCTTTTTAATCATATCTATCAACACTTGATCCCCACACAACATTTTTATCATCATATATACATCATATACATATACAAAATGAAAGTAAATACATTTGTTCTTTACAAAATAACAAGAGAAAAATGGAGAGGATGATCTTCTTTACCAACCAAGTGGATTTCTTGTTTTTGGAAGACAAGAACTTGATGAACACCAAAAGTAACTCCAAGATCATCAAACACCAAGAATATATGTTGGGAAATCAGCCCTAGGACACAAGCAAATCACCTCCAATGTTGTTAATATGGCCACCAAATGATCAAGGCTTCAAGATAACTCCTTAATAGAGCTAGTAAACATGTGTTTCATGGCTAGAAAAGATCAAAAGGGGTGTGTGTAGCTTTAAAGTGGACGGCATAGGGAGGGTTTTGAGAGAGTTTTGATGTTGGTTTGCATGTAAGGAAAGATGGAAATGAAAACTAGTTGCTAGTTTTGAGTAGATAGTGGGAAGAATGGCTTAAAGAGTAAGCTAAGCTTACACTTGTAGTAAGCTAGCTAACATGATGCCACCTCTATGATGTGGTGTCATGTTGTGCCGTCCAACATAGATAGTGGGGTGGGACAATGTATTTTGTCCCATCTCACTAGTTTACGGGTATTTCTCGATTCTAGTTTTCTCGATTTGCGTGCCCTCGGGTCGTTTTACGAAAAACGTTTTTATAAATTATGAATCAACGTCACAAAACGAATACAATAAAAATTGTCTCATCAAAAACGGAGTTCAAAAACGTAAATACGTAATCCTAAGGTTTCCGGTTTAGTCGTAAAAGACGCCAAATTATGCACGTAAGCCCAAATTTAAATCCGTAAATTTTTAGTTCGTCAACCAACACAAAAATAAGTTTCAAAATATTATACGAGAAAATATTTCACTACCTGAAATTGTTAGATTGTCACAGCTTTTCCTCCTAAAAGGGATCAACGTCCTCGTGATCCATTTCATTTGGATGTTCGTTTCTTATTGAAATCGAAGAGGTGCGGATATTTCTTCCACATTTCATCCTCTCGTTCCCAAGTATACTCCGGTCCATGCTTTGAATTCCATCGGATCTTGACAATAGGTATCCGACTTTGTTTCAGTTGCTTTAGCTCACGGTCCATAACTTCTACGGGCTCTTCGATAAAATGCAACTTCTCATCTATTCGAACCTTACCTAACGGAATTTTCTCATCACTTACTGCTAGACATTTCTTCAGATTAGATACATGGAATGTGTTGTGAACACCATGAAGTTCTGGGGGTAACTCTAGTTTGTAAGCCACAGGACCTACTCTAGATAAAATCTTAAAGGGTCCAATATAACGGGGATTCTATTTTCCTCGCTTTCCAAATCTGATAACGTCTTTCCATGGCGATACTTTCAACATTACTCGGTCACCCACTTCAAACTCCATTGGCTTCCGCCGCACATCCACGTAACTTTTCTGTCTACTACGGGCAGTCAACAACCTATTCTTAATCTGAACTATCATCTCCGTAGTCTCCCGGATCAATTCCGGTCCCGTGAGCTGGGTATCCCCAACTTCACTCCAACATACAGGAGATCTACACTTCCTACCATACAAAGCTTCAAACGGTGCAGCCTTAATACTAGAATGGTAACTATTGTTATACGAAAACTCTGCTAACGGCAAATGTTTATCCCAATTCTTACCAAAGTCTAACGCACAAGCTCTCAACATATCTTCCAGTGTTT
The DNA here is from genome assembly GCA_025667525.1 of Glebionis coronaria. Classification (NCBI taxonomy): domain Eukaryota; kingdom Viridiplantae; phylum Streptophyta; class Magnoliopsida; order Asterales; family Asteraceae; genus Glebionis; species Glebionis coronaria. The sequence continues at coordinate 602,504,746 of CM046875.1, read as the reverse complement.
GTATCGTCCTTTCACTCTGCCCATCAGTCTGGGGGTGATAAGCAGTGCTCATGTCAAGATTCGTTCCCAAAGATCTTTGGAGAGATTTCCAAAAATTCGATGCGAATCTAGGATCTCGATCTGAAATGATCGATACAGGCACTCCATGCTTGCATACAACATTATCGAGGTATATTCGAGTCAGCTTCTCCAGTGAGAACTGCTCTTTAACCGGAATGAAGTGTGCTGATTTGGTCAGTCTGTCGACAATAACCCAAATCGAGTTGTTTCTAGATGATGTTCTAGGAAGCTTGGTGATAAAGTCCATTGTAATTCGCTCCCACTTCCATTCAGGAATCTTAGGCTGTTGAAGTAGTCCTGATGGCTTTTGATGTTCGGCTTTAACTCTAGCACAAGTCAAGCATTGAAGAACATACATAGCTATGTCAGCTTTCATATTCGGCCACCAGTACAACTTCTTCAAATCATGGTACATCTTATCAGATCCCGGATGAATGGAATACTTAGATTTATGGGATTCTAACATAATCAAGTCTCTTAAGCCTCCAAACTTAGGTATCCACATACGACCTCTTAAGCATTTCACTCCATCAGCTCTAACCTCTAAAGGATCTCCTTCTCCTCGGAACCCTTCATTAACAAAATTCTCCTTCTTACAAGCTTCTATTTGCGCATTTCTAATTTGCTCAGGCAAATTATTGTGCACGGTCAAGACTAGAGAACGCACCCTGATAGGCTCTCTATCTTTCCTACTTAACGCACCGGCAACAACATTGGCTTTTCTCGGGTGATATTTTATATCACAATCATAATCACTCAACAACTCTATCCATCTTCGTTGCCTCATGTTCAATTCCTTCTGGTCGAGAATATACTGTAGGCTTTTGTGATCGGTGAATACCGTACACTTGGTGCCATACAGATAATGTCTCCACAACCTAAGAGCAAAGACTACAGCTCCTAACTCAAGATCATGAGTAGTATAATTCTCCTCATTCGTCCTTAATTGCCTAGAAGCATAAGCTATCACTTTCTCTCTCTGCATCAAAACAGCTCCATAGCCACTAAGAGATGCATCACAATATACTACAAAATCTTCACTCCCGTCGGGTAATGATAAGATTGGCGCACTACATAATTTTTGCTTCAATGTCTGAAATGCTCCATCTTCATCACTTCCCCAAACGAAAGGTTTATTCTTCTGGGTAAGCTTAGTCAAGGGTTTAGCTATCAAAGAAAATTCTTTAATGAATTGCCTATAATAGCCAGCCAATCCTAAGAACTGTCGCACTTCCGTTAGCGTTGTCGGTGCAGACCAATTCTTAATAGCTTCAACCTTTGCAGGATCAACATGAATTCCATCCTTATTAATCACATGACCAAGAAATTGCACAGAATCTAACCAAAAATCGCATTTCGAAAACTTAGCATGCAACCTTTCATCCTTCAACAAGTTCAAATCAATCCTTAAATGTTCTCTATGTTCATCTTCATTCTTAGAATAGATTAGAATATCGTCAATAAACACAATCACAAATTTATCTAAGTAGGGCTTGCACAATCGATTCATTAAATCCATGAAAACCGCAGGTGCGTTAGTTAACCCAAATGGCATTACTTGAAATTCATAGTGTCCATAACGAGTTCTAAATGCAGTTATAGGAATATCTTCTTCAAGGAAGCAAAGTTGGTGATATCCTGACCGCAAATCTATCTTAGAATACACACTAGATCCTCGCAGTTGATCAAACAAATCATCAATCCTAGGTAAAGGATATCGATTTTTAATTGTCAACTTATTCAGTTCCCTATAATCAATGCACATACGAAAAGATCCATCCTTCTTCTTAACGAACAAGACTAGAGCTCCCCAAGGCGACGAGCTCGGTCGAATAAAACCTTTATCAGACAACTCCTTAAGTTGCTCAGATAACTCCTTTAATTCATAAGGGGCTAATCGGTAAGGCACACGTGCCACCGGTGCAGCACCAGGAATTAAATCGATTCGAAACTCTACTTGCCTTATTGGTGGAAGTCCGGGTAAATCTTTAGGAAATACCTCGGGAAATTCACAAATAATAGGTACATCTTCCAATCGTTTCTCCCTAGACTCATTCCCGGTCACTTGAGCTAAGAATAACTCACAACCGTTCCTGATGTACTTTTGGACTTTAATACATGAAACGATTTTCAAACGGGATTCACCTCGACTACCATCAATTACTAACGTCCTATTCCTAAGAGGAATCTTAACCTTCTTCTCTCCACATAAAATAGTAGCATTATTCAACGACAACCAATCCATACCAATAATAATATCAAAACTACCTAATTCTATCAACATCAAATCAATCGGAAAGGAATGGTTTAAGAGATTTAGAGAGCATCCTTCCAATAGCTTATTAGTTTTCACTAATTTGCCATCAGCCAATTCCACCTCGTAACTGGTACTTATCTCAACAGGTTCAATATCAATAAGGGCACTAAATTTAGTGGATACAAAGCTCACATCAGCACCAGAATCAAATAAAGCAACAGCATAATGATTGTTGAGTAAAAACGTACCGGTAACGACATTCGGATCCTCTTTCTTCACCTCAATTGTTCCAAGTTGGTAGATACCACCCTGGGGGTTTCTTCCAGGTACAATCGCTTTCAACTTGGGGCATTCCGATTTCCTATGACCTTCTTCATTACAGTTGAAGCAAATGGTTCCCTTCTTACACCTTTCAACCTTGTGTCCAAGCTTTCCGCAATTTCGGCACTTCCAACAGTCGCCAGCATGCCTCTTGTTGCCACACTTAGGACATCTATCATCGTTGCGCGGTGTGTTGTTGGTAAGAGCATTTGCATTCCCCTTTCTCTTGTTCTGACGGCGATTGAAATTCTTCCTATTATCACCTCTATCTACACGATCATCGTCTCCCTTTCTTTTCTCACCAACACGGGCTTCATCTTCCCTATCCTGAATTATCTGTCCAATGAGTTGGTAAGCCATTCGAACAGCATCATCAATAGTCAGTGGTTTAGATGATGTCACATCCCCCCGGATATTCCTGGTCAACCCTTTAACATATTGCTCAATTCGGATCTCTTCGGGTTCAACCAATCGAGGACATAGCAAGGCCAACTCATGGAATCGGTTCGTGTAACTATCAATGTCCACACCTTTCATTCTCAGATGAATCAACTCCCGTTCTAGCCTAATAATCACACTACGAGGACAAAACTCCAAAGTCATCCACTTCTTGATTTCAGCCCAAGGAGTAGCATTAGCAACATCAAGACCCATGAAAGCAATTCTCCCGTTCCACCAAGTCAACGCACGACCTTTAAGAGTAGCCATAGCAAAAGTCACCTTATCTTCCTCCTTACACTTACTAATCCGAAACACCGATTCAATCTTCTCAATCCACTGGCTTAATCCTACAGCAGCTTCAGTTCCATTAAAAGGTAGAGGTTCACACTTCATGAACGTCACATAACTACAGCCACCAACTTCAGGTGCATTCGTTCCAAGTCCTCCTACATTTCCTCCAGCATTAGCATTCACATTATTAGCATTCACATTCACATTAGTACCGCCAATTCCACTACCGCCAGCTCCACTACCGCCAGCTCCACTACCGCCAGCTCCACTACCGCCAGCTCCACTACCGCCAGCTTCACTACCGCCAGCTTCATTTCTAGCAGTTGCCATAAATTCAGTCATAGATGTGGTAACTTGCTCCGTAATAATCCTACGTACATCATCCTCAGTTACAGCTTTCTTGGGCGGCATAGTTCTATAATTCCACAATTTCAAAGTGTTAAGCATTCATCCAACAAGGGATTCATATAATATGGATTGAATTCATAATCAAGATACAAATAAGGCACAATATGGAATTCAAGACAAGATACATATTTCATTCGATCTGAAACAAAAGTATTGTCTTAGTACATCCCATATCAAAGTTCTAGCACTATATATACTCAAAATTCGTGCCAAGTCTACTACTAACAAGTCGGTTCAGTCAAAGCTACAAAAGCACAAAAGATATAAAGGTCACTACTGAATACAGACTGGTCTACTGAGAACCGCCAGATGGTCCATCATCCATCGTCTTCTGAATCTTCGTCGGACGATCACTAGACACATCTTCAGCTGGGCGTTTACGGATTACTCCTCTTTCAACCATGTCAGCATAAAATCTACTATTCCATCCTACAGATATATTCAACTCCTTCTCAGCTTTCTCACGCATCGCACGAGCCACACTCAACTGAATCTCCATAGAATTCACCTTTCTCTTCATCTCAGCAAACTCACGACTTTCCAACACCGATAACCTCCTAAAAGCCTCATTCAAACCACGCTCTACATCACTCAAATCCAAACTAAGCAATTCCCGCTCTTTCTCACCAACCTTAGTCTTCGACTCCAAATAAGCAACATGAGTCTGAACAACACCTAATCCAACCTCTGTCATACAACTCTTAACACGGGAAGCATCTAGATCACGTCTCAAGGCCCATGGTGCAAGACCATCAATATGAGTAGCCTCTCGAGCACTAGACGACTCTCCTATCTCACGTCTACGAGTAGCAATACCATCAGTACCGTCAGGTGCATCATCATCCTCATCCTCCTCTGATTCAGAATCAGATTCAGACATTTCATCCCTAGGTAACTCAACCTCAGAATCAGACAAATCAACTGGTGGGGGCAAAGGCTCGCCCTCTGGAACATCATACGGATAAATAAGCTCAGCTTCCTCATCATCATCGACCTCAACATCTATACCTACATCCTCCTCGACATCCTCGTTGTCAATCTCATCATCTAAATTATCTAACCCAATCTCATCATCATTCTCAATATCAACATTCTCAATCTCATTCTCTACCAAGTCAACCTGAGGGGCAATCTGATCTCCTAGTCCTAACTCGGGCTCGGGATCCTCAAATGGTTCCTCCTCGTCATCGATATCATAATCTACTAAGTCTAAATAAGGATCATCATCTACATTAGGTTCGGGAATAGCATGGTTTTCTACATTAGGGTCAGGCATGACAATCTGCATTTATATATATATATCTCGTATTAGGATAACATACTAGTTAAACAATTACATAATGAAACCACAATATATACATATATATAAATTATATTATATATATCAAAATATATATCTTCTCAATAGGGCTTGTTGGTAACGTCGGAGATCTCTGGCACCGTTATAGTCAAAAGATTTTTCAAATATTTTCTCAAATGTTCATTGTCAAAAGATTTTGAAAAGTTTTGTTCAAAACCTTGGTTTTTAAAATCTTTTGTTCTCTATAACGAGAGCTCTGGTACCAAACTGTAACACTCTCATTTTTCGTATCGGTACAGCGGAAGGGTCTTTCAGAGTGTTACGGGATAACACAATAATTCCAATCATAGACAACACATAAAAACGGTTGTTCAAGGTTTAACATACATTCATTCGATAAAAGTTTTAAAAGCGTACAACAGGTCCCAAATTATACAGGTCATTAAGTTTACAAAACATAGATCGAATGAAAATTTTTAATATTATGTGGGCCATCAGAGTCGATCTCCATTCGGATTAACTTCAAGCACCTGAGATAAAAACATGCAAAAATCATATCAGCGAATGCCGAGTGAATTCATAGAGTTTAATAAAAACCGTTATATAAAACAATCATTTAAAATCAGAACACAAGTATAATATCGGAAGTAAGTCCTCATATTGCTAGTCAGGCAATATATAAATCAAGCATACATCTTAAACCGTCCATGAGACCGTAGTCTCTATATTACCATGATAGGTAATATATTCATCGTTAATAGCGTCGTTATCATTTTGTATTTAGGTTTTATAGGTTGTATAGGATTATTATTAGCCGCATGACATTGTTACCTTACTGTGAAACAGCGGGCCGCGAACCCGACAAACAATTTGCCCATCTAAGTTAGCGTGTCGTCACAAAAATCATGCTATGGAATCTTCTCATACATAAATTCGCTTACCAATCAATGTGGTACGACGGGGATCAACCGTCAAGGCGCGAACTGGGGTGATCGTCCCCAAATAGTACTATCAAATGCATAAGCGTCTACCAAATCCCGGTAGTTCACAATTCATGCTAATGGGAATTTAAGTGACATAACCTAACTACTAATAATCCTTTTAGTCTCGTTTATAGGGTCATAGCATCATTCGGGTCCATATCATTAAGCATACAATCGGGACTACTTGTGTTCTATTTTTATAAAATCTAGCATGTTATCTTCCTCGCGGGTTTACAAATCATTTTATAAAACATTTAAAAGAGTGCGAGGCTATGAACTCACGTTGTTAATGAAAGGCGGATTATCGGCTACGGGCGTGCTTCGGTCACGGAAACCTATATAAATAATAATCGGTCTTAGACTTTTTCCAATGACTTTTATCAAAATAACAATATACATATGATGATTTTGTACATATGATGATGATCAAGTGGGTTTATACATCCTTGTTTACTCATTTTAGTGTTTACGTTTTGGTAACGTTTTACTAGTTTGCTAGTCTCAACTATTTATCTATTTTAAGTCCATTAAGCTTAGTATAAGTTCTTTAACTTGTTTTAATCCATTTTATACCTATATTATCAGTATATATACTTTCCATGTTGGGCCCAAATGGGTTAAGCCCAATAAGTTCTTTTTACAAGTTTTTATCTTATTTAGTCCAATTATTAGTCCAATATGTTTAGTTAGCTCGTTAATGTCTGTATTTCTTATAGTTCGGGTTTTATCGGTTTTTACTTGTATTAGTTACTTATATATCAGTATATGACTTTTATAAACTTTACATTAGACGGGTTTGATCGTCTAAGTTTTATTTGGCGAAAAACATAAATTTACGGCGATAGCCGAAAAAGTCGTAAAAATCAAGTTTATAGTTTTTATTATTTATAAATATTATTTCACTACCATTTATATAATTTATCCATTTAATTAACCTTTTATATATTTATATAAATAAGTTTTATAAGTTAGTGGGTTTTTATTTTACATTTTATACATTAAAATGTGAGTGCTTATATAATAATAATAAACATTAATTCTTAAAATCTGATTTTTATCTTCATGTTCACCATTTTTACCATATCTAGAGTTCTATAATGAATTAGAAGCTCATTTTTGGGTGACATGTTCTTCATATTATGTGCTACATTTAACTTAGCTATAGCTACTTCCCATTTTAAGTTCATCTTGCCTTAACAATCCCTACAAAACTGCTTATTCAGATTAGAACACCTAACTTGTTTTGATCATATCTCACTCATTATATTGATTCCATTGCATGGCCAACTCTCACATGTGTATAACATCTTGTACTTACTGTAAATGGATCATACCATGAAATTTTATCAGTTCATGTTTTAGTTATATACTGTTTTTATACAGCCAACTAAATAATCAAGATTTTAGCCTCATTTCTTATAGTTATTAACCTTTTTAAGCATATCTATCAACACTTGATCCCCACACAACATTTTTATCATCATATATACATAATATACATATAAAAAATGAAAGTAAATACATTTGTTCTTTAAAAAATAACAAGAGAAAAATGGAGAGGATGATCTTCTTTACCAACCAAGTGGATTTCTTGTTTTTGGAAGACAAGAACTTGATGAACACCAAAAGTAACTCCAAGATCATCAAACACCAAGAATATATGTTGGGAAATCAGCCCTAGGACACAAGCAAATCACCTCCAATGTTGTTAATATGGCCACCAAATGATCAAGGCTTCAAGATAACTCCTTAATAGAGCTAGTAAACATGTGTTTCATGGCTAGAAAAGATCAAAAGGGGTGTGTGTAGCTTTAAAGTGGACGGCATAGGGAGGGTTTTGAGAGAGTTTTGATGTTGGTTTGCATGTAAGGAAAGATGGAAATGAAAACTAGTTGCTAGTTTTGAGTAGATAGTGGGAAGAATGGCTTAAAGAGTAAGCTAAGCTTACACTTGTAGTAAGCTAGCTAACATGATGCCACCTCTATGGTGTGGTGTCATGTTGTGCCGTCCAACATAGATATTGGGGTGGGACAATGTATTTTGTCCCATCTCACTAGTTTACGGGTATTTCTCGATTCTAGTTTTCTCGATTTGCGTGCCCTCGGGTCGTTTTACGAAAAACGTTTTTATAAATTATGAATCAACGTCACAAAACGAATCCAATAAAAATTGTCTCATCAAAAACGGAGTTCAAAAACGTAAATACGTAATCCTAAGGTTTCCGGTTTAGTCGTAAAAGACGCCAGATTATGCACGTAAGCCCAAATTTAAATCCGTAAATTGTGAGTTCGTCAACCAACACAAAAATAAGTTTCAAAATATTATACGAGAAAATATTTCACTACCTGAAAATGTTAGATTGTCACAGTATTAGTTTAGTTACACTATCATTGTTCATATTGTGCATAAGAAGATTTCACATATTTCCTAAAGCCTAAGTTTTTGAAAAATGATTTTTTGAAAACCATCTTTTAACAAGTAAATATAAGAAACTATTCGACCCCCCCCCTCTAGTTTCTACACACTCTTTATGTTCGCAGTCAGCTTTGGACGGTCGAATAAAGAGAACGGGTTTATCCGCGAAATCTTGTCAAGGAGGTTCTTAATTGAAACTATCTGCCACAAGTACGATATTTAATATCGTCCAACGGTCTTCACAGACCGGAGGTAAAATGCTACCGAATTAGAATGAAATGTTCAAGGCCATTTCATCCGTGTATATGTTTTGTTGCTAACTGTCTTATGCAGCATAACAAGAAGGTGGCATTACGGTGTACAATCTAGAAGAAGTCGTAAACACATGCTTATGCTTTCTGCACTTAATACTTCGACAAATTCAAGAAAGCCTAAAAGTCAAGTCTTCCGCTGTATCAAACTCTGAAGCTTTCAAGAATTTATAAAGGTGTAAGTATGTGGCACATGAAGTCTCGAAGAGGAAAATATCCCAAGTGATGAATGCACAAGGTCAAGGCAAGAAAACATGCTCAAGACTAAAGTCAAAGATCTCATCAGCATATTCACAAGAACAAGATCGAAGACTCAAGCATAGTATGCTTGGTTTAAGATTTTGTAAAATGTTGTGACCTCCCTTAGGGGGAGATTGTTGGAAATACGTTTTTCCAAGGAAAGTCTCGGTCACGTCATTATTAGCATAGATCACGAGCTATAGACTATTTAGGACATTGTAACTTGGAGTGACTTCCCTTAGGGGGAGATTGTTGGAAATACGTTTTTACGTATTTAGAAAGGATCGGTCACTCCAATGATATATTCAAGTATTGGGCTCGTGATTCATTATGTAAACATATAGTCCATATAGCCCACATGTAGGGTGGGCTATATATACCCCCTCCTAGCATGTTAGGAGGGGTTGCTCATTTGTTATTTCTCACATTTCACTTATTCAACCATCTTTCTCTCCTCCTCTCCTTTCTCTCTCTAGCTTTCTCTCTATAGTTCTTCCTTTTCATCCATCTCTCTAGATAAATACAAACACATCTAAAATCCTAAGAATATATGATTCTACAGTATTATTATTACGATAAGTATTAAGTACGTGATAGTACACAATAATTATTAACAATAATAATTATAATCACGAACATGAAATCATGAACGTAAAAATCATGAACATGTAATTACGTACTTAATTAATATAATACGATTAATATCGTTACGTACAAGTATTTATAGATAACACGAACATTTAATTATAATATAACACGAAAACACGAACATACAAACACGTAAATTATAACCCAGGAAAAACTTTGGGTTTTTCCCGTGTGGGCCCTACATGCCGCGGCACCAGGAGAACAAAGGGCCAAGCCCAAGTTGATTATTAGTAAATAACAAAAAGGGGAAACACAGTTTCACTTTAGTTTTCACAAAAAAATCAAAACCCCTAGCTCCCTTCTTCTCTCTTTGGCCGCCGGCAAGAACAAACACCAAGGAGGTGTTTGATTGAGTTTTGATTAATTAATTCAAGCATCGTGTTCGTGTTATTGTTCTCAATTTCTTCCACGCATTCGGTAATTCGTAAACCCTTTTCTTTTATTGTTTAATTAATTATGAACATGTAACCATGGGTTTATAAAAACAAGAATTAAAAACATGTTAAACAAATCATGGGGTAAATTAAAAGGTGTTTGTAGGTTGATTCGTTCGGCCGACACCCAACCGAGAGCCCCAAGGCTTTCGGCGTGTCTTGGTTCGCACCACCAACCGAGACCTCGTGTCTTGGTGGTGTTGATCTCGGTCGGTAGCAGGGATAAGGGACCCCGACTCGCTTCGGGGTGGCCTTGTGGTTCGGTTGGGATCTCGGCAGCAAGCAGCCACCACCACCGGCACACAGCCGGTGGCGGTTTTTGGTCAAACAGGGGGAACCGCGGCGCAGCAGGGGGAACCACCGGCACACAGCCGGTGGGAACTCCGTTGTGGTCAGCGGCTAGCCTAGAGAGGGAACCACCAGCTTAAGCTGGTGGCGAGTTTACACAGGCAGTGGCAACCGGCCGAGTCGGTTTGCCACTGTTAAAGGGGTGTTTGTTTGGTCCGGTTCAAGGGTTTATTCGATCCGGTTCACGACATGTCTAAATTAAATTCACGGGTCCGGTTCATGACTAAAATTGTACAAGTATTTTATTTTTACAAGTAATATTATTTAACAAGATATTAAATTAATTAATAACATGACTTATAATTAATTTAATTAATCATGGACTTAGGTTAATTATTATTTACAAAATAATACATGTTTTAACCTAAGTATTTATTTATTTAATTTAGACTATAGTATTAATTAATTATTAAGACATAGAATATAATTATTTAATAATCATGACTTAGGTTATAATTAATATAATATTAATACATATTTAACCTAAGTATTTTATACACCTTAATTTAATTAAATCATGCTTATATTTAATTAAATCATATAACATGTAGTTTATTTAATTAACATGATATTATTAATAAGCTATACAAATAATCACATGACTTATGATATTTAACCAGTAAACTTAAGCTTATATTATTAGCTTATTAATTTAGCTTAATTCTAAATATGGAAACTTTCTAATTCATTAAACTTTCTATTTTTAGAAACTTTCTATTTTTGGAAACTTTCTAATTTAGGAAACCGGCTATTTTTAGGAAGTTACTTATTATTACACAACAAGTATAATAATACCGAATACAAGTAATACTTAATCAGGATACGTAGAATACATGATAAACACAGCATAACCTTAAGATCAATAAAACAAGACATGAACATATAAAACAAGCTAAGACATGATATAATCAACTAAGTACTCAGTAAACAGAATACTTATACATTTATCCTATTTATGTAGCATTAGTGAGATCGAAGTAGGACTTTCATTCTTTCGTCTTCTTCATTCACTGGACATAAGGTACGGATTTTCTGTCCCTTCTGTATGGACATTCTTTCCTTATTAGGATTCCCCGTTTGCAGCCAACTTTTTTCCAAGTATTGTTTTATATGTTTGATTACTTATGTTAGTTTAAGAGCCTAAGCCATATACATGCATGACCAATGTCACCTAGTTATGGAGGTACCATAACCATAACATTGGAGAAACCAGTGTTATGACTTCCCCACGGTGAAGTGATTGCTTGTGGCGTCCCTTTACAGTTTTGGCCATTATATTATATTATCATGTGGGCGTATGGGTGCATCCTAGTTACATGTTTACCAGTATTATCAGAGTGAATGCGATGTGTGCCTTGCATCCTTCACTAGGAGTTGATCCCTCCTACCCAGACTATTTAATTAGAGGAAACCCCTCCAATTTCATGACGAGGTCTCCCCTCCAAGTATTCATGCACGGTGGAAGCTCATGACCTATATGGGCTATTAGGCTAATTAATACAGATTTTTATAGAAACATAAGTCTTTTCAAACTATAAAACCAGTTTTATGAACATGATTCCAGATTGCTTAGAACTTATATTATTCCGCTGCTATTAGTCTTTACGCTTATGCTATTCCATGATATACTTGTATATCCGTGCACTGAGCGTTATGCTCAGCCATTTTCCTTTCATGTTCCCAAAGGGCAGGTACCCAAGGGCGCTCGTAGACTTTAATCGTACGTGCATATGGATTGGAAGCTATCTAGCCTTCTCTACTTTATGCATTTCATCATACATTTTGCTACTTGTTTCTTTGGACATTGTTTAGTCCTTTTCCTTTACAGTACTTATGTTTGTGTGTGATGAGCTTATACTTGAGGTACCGATGTTTGTTTCCGGTATTTCCTTTCATGGTCACTTAATGTTTTTTTTAAGACATTTACCTTGTATGATTTGATGACACGCCATAATCACGCGTGACATTCCATTTACCAAAATGGGGTGTTACAAATTAGATATGAATTTCAATCCCAATAGATCTATCCATAACATTCTCTCTTACACTAAGTAATTGACGGTTCACGAAAAGTGGGCTAAAAGCAACTAGGATATCGGGGATTTAGACCTTCAGTAGGTAAACGTATCAAATTTTAGCACCTATGTTCATCCATAAAACAAGAAATGTTCTCATCCAAGAAGTATACATGACAAGTAAAAGTGAGGCTATGAAACTCATCTCAAAATGATAGCAAAGATATAATAGCACAAACATAGAAACAAGAAAATGACAACTCAAAACAATTTGTAACCAAGATTAAATAAGGTATGTATAACTATACATGAAAAACGACAATAAACGTGGCATTTAGTCCTCTAGTATGTGCTTGTATACAATTCTGCCAATTCGTCATTTTAATAAAATATACTATTTTATTATCTCAAAAGCCAACGTTGACCAAATTTTATGTCACCAATATTTTTAGAATCTACAAGTATATTATTTTTCGTAAATGGACGATCCCTTCGTTTTAGTCTTAAAGGGGTCAAAAAATTTGTTGAAATTGTTACATAATTAATTAATTAATTGTGATGTTAAGTTATATGTTAAAAACGTGTTATAACAACCCGTAAATTTCACATCTGTGCTATGTGTTATGATTGTATGAATATGAAAATTCACTGGAAAATTTTGTTTTTTGTCTTACTTGGTAAGATGCATTAATGCTCACAACCTTAGTTGCCTGTTATATGAATGTAAATCTATACATCTAGAGAGAGAAAGTAGAGAGAGAGTAGATAGGGAAAGTAGAGAGGGAAAAGGTTACACAAACACACACTTTAGAGAGAGAAACTAGAGAAAACACATGTAGATGTGTGTGAAATAAAATCAGCAACCACCCCTCTCCAACTAAGGAGAAGGGTTATATACCCAAGCCTTGTGATGGGCTTGGCCTTACACAATGGGCCGTCGGCCTCATACGATCCATGGGCTTGGCTTGGCTTGGCCTTGTTTACTTAACTTATGCTAGACTACGAGCTACTAACTAATATATTGTCTGTAAAACCCCAGCATTATCGCATCCTTAATTTGAGGACGAATTATTTCTTTTCAGATGGGAAGAGTTGTAAAAATCCGCAAAATCTGTTTTCATTTTCTAAGACGAAATTATTTTCTTAAAGATGATTAAATTTTTAATACTTCAGAAATAATATATGTGAAACCGACTACAAGTCTAAAACAACTTTCTTAAATAACTATCATTCTTATCCTTTTCTTTCGTTGAATTCGTTTACTCACATCTTTATGCGCTTTTATCCTCTGACAGTGAATCCATCATTTACTCCCATATCACTTGCATATGGAAACATAATATTTTATGGAAAAAATACTTTGACTACAATTAGATATTTCAATTGTGTCTTCCGTTCCATTTGTTATGGTGCGAAAATCTCGCCAGCACATATATGCATATATGTAACAGATATACGTTCTAAAGTAAAACATTGACAACATTTCTCAACAAAAACAAAACCGCCGTTGCAACCTTGTAATAAAATGTCTTCGTCAAATCTGGTTTTGGGTACGGTTCACGCTGAATTTGTTCGAGTTTGGGAAAGTTTCTCGTTTGGTTCGCGTCCGACTTCGGTTATGCATTCTAGTTCGTTGAGGGCTGAGTTTTTGGGTTAATAGATCTGTATAAAGGTGGTTGTGGTTTCACGTGTTATGTTGTGTTCGTGTTCGACTCGTGTCTCATCGAATCTCGTGTTCACGTCTTTGGTTTTGATCGTCCTTATTTAGTCGGAAGGTATCTTTCGAAGCGTGATCTTAATATGATATCATGAACTTCAGTTATTCGAGATTAATGGTTCAACTTTGTTATATGGTAAAACAGTAACATGATCTCATAGACATAACCCCCATTAAAAGAAAAAGAATCATAGTTAAAGGTCTTTCAAACTGTTAATTAATTGTTAGCTTCATATTCATAAACGGATCATGCGCATGCTTACTAACTTTAAGATATAAGTTTGCGTTATGTTTTAGTATATGGTAGAAATTTACGCATCGCATATCAATAAGGAAAGAACTACATGTTCATACACTTTAACGTAATTAATAACTGACTTTTGGATGGTTAATAAAAAGGTTTTTGCTTGCAAGATCTCTCTTTGCGTTGCTCGTACCCAATTGATATATATCGTTGTTTCGTTCTCGGTATCTTCTCGAATCGATCACGGTCAAAAGTGGAATAGTTGTAATTGGTGACTAAAAAGGGGGAGCTTTGGTCTAAATCTACTAAAATGATAAAGGCAGGTGATAATAGAACTAAGCTAGAAGCTTTAAATGTAACAGTAGGAAATACCTCAATAAAACTGGAACTCTCTTATTCGGAATGTTTCCCTTACTCGGAATAATGTTGAACAGATCTCTTATGCGGAAAACGAGGGGTTATGCGGAAAGTTATGATCATGCGGAAAAATCTTCTTACTCGGAATAAACTTCCTTATGCGGAAAAATCTGGGAATGCCCCATGCGGAAAATCTATGCGGAATGTTTTGTTCAATTCGGAATGATAAGGTTATTCGGAATATAATTCTTTATTCGGAATGTCTATGCGGAATATAAGTGCTATGCGGAAAACAATCCCTATTCGGAAAATTAGCTTTACTCGGAATAATTTTTAAGATTCCCTATTCGGAAAATTGGGCTATTCGGAATATGGAAATTATTCCGAATAGAGGAAATTGAAATCGGCTTATGCGGAATACTTTAAAAAAATCCCTATTCGGAAAGATGGAAATGTTCCGAATAACCAAAATGATAAAACCCTATTCGGAATGTTGGAATGTTCCGAATAACACAAGGAATGAAACCCCTTACTCGGAATAATAGAGAATTCCGAATAGATACCACCCCAGATTCCCTATTCGGAATCTGGGCAAGATCAGAAACTTGGAACGGATAACAGCGAGCTACGAATTTGTCCAAATCGGACTCAACAAAGCAAAAAGGTTTTACCAAATCAACCACAAATCATCTACTAACTACAAGGATCAAATCCCAATCATAAAAACACCAATTCAACACCTTTTTAGAATCAAACTAGAACCAAATAGAACTTAAGAACTTGAAAGAAAAAGATGAAGAAGAACAAGATGAATCAAAAGATTAAAAGAGGAATTGTATTAATGATTTAAGGTTCAACAATCAAATTCAAGGATCAGACTTACAAGATTTACGAAATCAAACTAAAAAGAAAACCACTCCTTAAGGGAGATGGTTCCTAAGAACTAGGAAAACTAAAAACTGGAAAAAGAAGAAGAGAGAGAGTCCCGTGTGTGTATTGGGAGGAGTATTTATAGGCTTCTCCCTTGGTTGGTGAGTGGGCTTTCTTCCTTCTTTTTGTCTTCTCGTCTTTTCAGAAAAGTTGACGTTTTCGATTCTGATTCGGGATTTGTCGTCGATTAAATTCAACTCGTCTTTTAATTTCTTCGTTAAATAGACTTGAGTTTCTTCGACATGTGTAAATCTTCCGTCTTTGGTCCTTTTCTTCGATAAATCTTCAAATAGGCCTATTGACTTCAAATCTTTCGCATCTCTTGGACAATAGACTTTGTCTTCAGTCTTTTTCCTTGATAAAACCCGTGCAATCCCATGTTTTCTTCAATATTTATCCGGTTGGCTCTGAAAACATAACAAACACACAAACCACGCATAATTCCAAACAAATGACATTAAATACGCGTTTTGGTCTTGTTTTAGCAAGAAATAAGTGGTAGAAAAGATGGGTGTTTACACACCTATCAAATCCCCTACACTTAACCATTGCCATGCCCTCATGCAATGCTTAGTGATAAAGCAACATTACACCTTTCTCATAATTAATTAACCTTGGCCTTATTCAAATACTACTAAACAAAAATTAAAGCACTAAAAGAAATTTAAAGAAAACAAAAGGATAGAACATAACTATGTGGAAATAACTCGTAAAGAAATCGAGGACTTACATTAGGGCTTTGGTGCTGCGAAGATTTATCACCCTCAAGTTTCACGTTCCCCAAACTAAGCTTAAAAACGAGATCATAGTTATTATAAGTTAGCGATTCAAACACTTACACACATGGCTTAATTAAATGCTTAGACTCCCTTATTCCTAGGTGTATCTCTTATATTTTATTTTTGTCTTAGAATGATCATGAAGATTCATTTTTGGACTTATTTCGATAGTTCATTTAGGCTGAAAGCAAAGTAGGACGATTTGATCAATAGTTAGCTAAAGGACAAAATCTCTTAAAACTGCTTCTCGGGATATCAGAAAGTTCATATCTTGGCATAACTTGGTTCGCGATTTGAGACCTTTCTCGGGCCGATATTTGGCATGTACTTCATTCTTCATATCTTCGAGAGACGTTCTTGAGATAATGGTCTTCTCATCATAATAGAGTTTCTTCACTTTGGAGACTTGTGAGGGGTACTCCAACTTTGTTGACCACGACTTCATGATTATTTCTTCAATCTCTAATTGGGATTTTGAGATACAACGATCCGCCTCCTTTTCGGACTTGGATCTATTTATCCTCATACCTTGTTAGGGTCTTTTCGGATAGACTTCTCCATCATCTTTGTGGGAGTTGATTGCTTTTCGTCGTGAGTCTTGATCCTTCATATTGATTTTGGAGATAATGCTTTTCACATCACTTTTGGATCTTCAGCAATAAAATTGAATCCTCATGCCTTGTTAGGGCCTTTTCGGACTCGCCAATCTTCGCGCCCCGCTTCATAAGTTATGCCTTGGCTATGAACTCTCGTCATTACCGAGCAACTTTTAAACGATCTTGGGCTAGAAGCTAAGTAACTTTTCAAATCGTACGACCTTACTTATTGCAGATAAATTATTAGCAAGTGATGGGAGAATAGGCAAATAATTACACCAAGTGAGCTTGTGCAAGAATACCGACTTATAATTGACTCTATCATTTCTCGTCCTCCACAATTTAAAATCTCGAGTAATGAGACTCGTGGATGCTTAGCCTAATTAACCAATTAAGGTCTACATGGTTAAGGATACTAGCTAGAGTAAACTTGGATAAGTAAACTTGGGTTGAGTCAAAATAAACGCAACGGGCCTAATATGTTCAAGATTTCAAAACTAGCTACACCACTTTATTAATATTTTTGACTTTATTGCAGGATATATACATATGAAAGCAACGATAAAAATTTAAAATTTACGACAAAATGGCCAAAGTTGATTAAAAATTTGAAAAATGTTGAAAAGTATGATTTTCCGGTTAAATGAAGGCATTTTCATGGAAAAGTCCACTTAAAACTTCGATAGAAGTCTCCCCTACACTTAAGATAAACATTGTCCTCAATGTTTAAGCATGTGGGAAGGGTCTCCCCTACACTTATGACATTGTACACGTTGGTTAACTCAAGTTAAGGAAAAGACGACTAAAGTGATCAATTTCAAATGTGAGTATGAAGAAAATTGAACCACGATAGTTGAGAGATAAAACCAGATTTCGGATAACATGGGATCACGGTTCTTCAAAGATTCCAAGAGTGCAATAATCCCTGTAATCACATCACCATCCAAAAACAAGCAACCTATATAGCTCCCCCTACACTTATGATGAAAAACGGGAAAGGGGGATAGATACCCGGGTTGCCTCCCGAGGAGCGCTTGTTTTTGTTTACCGAGTCGCGAGCCTGACTCGGTCCCGAACTAATTTAAGGGAAACGTAGTGAGGGATGGAATCATCTCCTTAGAGATGTCCTCACCAACGTACAACTTCAAACGCTGGCCATTCACCTTGAAGTTAGGCCCATTTGGCTGAGAAAGCTCAATGGTACCATAGGGAAAGACATTGGCGATGGTGAATGGACCAGACCAGCGGCTCTTCAACTTGCCTGAGAAGATCTTCAACCGAGAGTTAAAGAGTAAGACTTGATCACCAACGTTGAACTCTCGGTTCTTGATTTTGGCATCGTGGATAATCTTGGTCTTCTCCTTGTAAATCAATGAGTTCTCGTAAGCTTGATTCCTCAATTCTTGAAGCTCGTTGAGTTGAATCTTCCGAAAATCACCGGCTTTGTTGATGTCGAAGTTAGCCCACTTCAAGGCCCAGTATGCCTTATGTTCCAGCTCGATGGGGAGGTGGCAGGCTTTCCCGTACACAAGACGATAAGGTGTACAGCCAATCGGCGTCTTATAGGCGGTACGGAAAGCCCACAGAGCATCATCAAGTTTATCGGCCCACGAGGCACGATGCTCTCCCACAGTACGTTCCAAAATTCTCTTCAATCCACGGTTGGATATCTCGGCTTGACCGTTGGTTTGAGGATGATAGGCGGTGGAAAGACGGTGATTGACACCGTACTTAGCCATGACTCTTGCAAATTGATCGTTGCAAAAATGAGTCCCGCGGTCACTGATAATAGCACGAGGAACACCGAAACGAGCAAACAGTTGTTTCAAGAAATTACAAACCACCCTCGCGTCGTTAGTGGGTAAAGCTTTTGCTTCAACCCATTTAGAAACGTAGTCGACAGCGACAAGGATGTATTTGTTGCCTTTAGAAGACGGGAATGGCCCCATAAAGTCGATGCCCCAGACATCAAAGATTTCACATTCTTGTATGAAATTTTGAGGCATCTCATCTTTATGTGTGATCTTGCCTTGTTTTTGGCAAGCATCACAATGTTTAACCATCTCGTGAGCATCACGATAAATGGTGGGCCAATAGAATCCCGAGTCAAACACTTTTTTGGCGGTGTAGTTGGGACCAAAGTGACCACCGGTGGGTCCTTTGTGGCACGCTTGGAGAATATCAAAAGCTGCCGGTCCGTCAACACACCGACGAATAATCAAGTCAGCGCATTGTTTGAATAGAAAAGGGTCCTCCCAAAAGTAAGTCTTAACATCGTTCAAGAACTTCTTCTTTTGTTGGGATGTTAACCCTTGGATGAGAACACCACCCGCTAAGTAGTTTGCAATATCGGCAAACCACGGGGTGCCATCAAGATTGGGAGTTATAGACATCAAGGTTTCAAGGGGAAAAGAGTCATTGATCTCTTTGTTCGGATGGTCCCCTTGATATGGATCCTCAAGTCTGCTCAGATGATCCGCGGCCAGGTTTTCAGCACCCTTCTTGTCACGAATTTCAATGTTGAATTCTTGAAGGAGTAAAACCCAGCGGAGAAGTCTTGGCTTAGAATCATTCTTAGTCATCAAGTACTTCAACGCGGAATGGTCCGTGTATACGATGGTGGTGGATAAAACAAGATAGGGGCGAAATTTCTCAAAAGCATAGACAACAGCTAAAAGCTCTTTTTCGGTTGTCGTATAATGCAGTTGAGCCCCCGTCATTGTTTTGCTAGCGTAATGGATTGGTTGGAAGTGTTTATTCACTCTTTGGCCCAGAACCGCACCAATAGCAAAGTCGCTAGCATCGCACATCAATTCAAAAGGCAGCTCCCAATTAGGGGTAACCAAGACCGGTGCCTTAGTTAGCTTATCCTTGAGAAGATTGAAGGCTTCGAGACACTCTTTAGAAAAGATGAAAGGAGTATCTTTTTCCAAGAGGTGGGTCATCGGGCGAGCGATTTTAGAGAAATCTTGAATGAATCTACGATAGAAGCCCGCATGACCCAGAAAGCTTCTCACACCCTTCACGGTTGAAGGTGGAGGTAATTTGGCTATGACATCAACTTTAGCACGGTCGACTTCAAGACCGGCTTTAGAAATTTTGTGTCCTAGCACAATGCCTTCTTTTACCATAAAATGGCATTTTTCCCAATTCAGAACAAGGCGAGTGTCTTCGCACCGCTTAAGCATGCGTTCCAAATTGGCAAGGCAAGCAGAGAAGGAATCCCCGAAGACCGAGAAATCGTCCATGAAGACTTCCATGGTTTGCTCAACCATGTCATGGAATATAGCCAACATGCACCTTTGGAAAGTCCCGGGGGCATTGCATAAGCCAAAAGGCATTCTTTTATAAGCAAATGTGCCGTAGGGACAAGTGAATGTTGTCTTCTCTTGATCTTGGGGATCGATGGGTATTTGAAAATAACCCGAGAAACCATCCAGAAAGCAGTAATATTCATTACCCGCTAGACGTTCAAGCATTTGGTCCATAAAAGGTAGAGGGAAATGATCCTTTCTCGTGGCATCATTGAGTTTGCGGTAGTCTATACAAACTCTCCACCCAGTAACTAGACGGGTAGGAATTAACTCGTTGTTTGCATTGGGCACAACGGTGATTCCGCCTTTCTTAGGCACACAATGGACTGGACTAACCCATGGTGAATCCGAAATAGGGTAAATCATACCTGCATCAAGAAGTTTGATAACCTCTTTTTTGATGACGTCATGGATTTTAGGATTCACCCTTCTTTGGCTTTGAATAGTGGGCTTAAAGTCGTCCTCCATAAGAATTTTATGTGTGCAGAAATGAGGATCAATTCCACGGATGTCGGAGATTTTCCAAGCGATAGCTCTTTTATGCTTCTTCAACACTGCAAGAAGTCGGGCTTTTTCGTCTTCTTTCAGATCCTTTGCGATGATAACCGGTAACTTCTTGTCGTCTTCTAGGAAAACGTACTCAAGATGAGGCGGTAAGTCCTTAAGCTCGAGAGTAGGAGGATCCTCAATAGATGGTGAAATTAACGATGGATCATCATTAGTCACCTCTTTAAGATCCGAGGGAGAGAATGGGTCCTCATTGAGAAGTCTCTCAATAGTACGAATATCTTCATCCCAATTGGTGGACGAATTATCATACTTAATATCGAGAGGACCCAGGCTAGCTTCGAACTCATCTAAATCACTTTCTCCAAAAGGAGTAAATGCTGGAGCAATTGAGGCAACGGTCTCAACAATGGGTAGAGAAGAGAGAGTACTTTTGCAAGCATCATAAAAATGTTCTTCACAAGCCTCATCGAGAACATCAATAGCATTAACACTCTCATATGAATAAGGTTGCTGAGAAATCTTACCCATGTTGAAGACAATTTGATCGTCACCAACTCTCATGATTAATTCGCCTGCGGCTACATCAATGAGAGTGCGACCGGTCCTCAGGAATGGACGTCCAACGATTAATGGAACACGAGGGTCCATCTCGTAGTCAACGACGACAAAATCAGCCGGGAAGGTGAATTTATCAACGCCAACAAAGACATCTTCGGCTATCCCCACTGGATAAGCAACCGTACGGTTGGCTAATTCCAAAGTCATTCGTGTGGGGACGAGCTCGGGGAGAGATAATTGCTTCCAAACACTTAAAGGCATTAGGTTTATACTGGCACCTAGATCGGCTAGGGCCATGCAATTCTCTACTCCCAGGAAGTTGCACGGAATCAAGAAGCGACCCGGATCACCAAGTTTGGTGGGCAATTTCCTTAAGAGCACTGCGGAGCAGTTCTCATTAAGTTGGGTCTGAGCAATGTCAAGAAGCTTTTCTTTATCACTTAGAAGATCTTTAAACATCTTAGCATATTTGGGCATGTGAGCGAGAGCCTCGGCAAAGGAGATGTTAAAATTCAATTGTTTAAACATTTTTAGGAAGTTTGAAACCTGAATATCATCCTTGCTCTTTTGCTTCTCTTTCCTCAACCTTGAAGGATAAGGTAGATTGGATGAAGAAGAAGGCTTTAAAGGGATAGGATCACTCACAACCACGGGTGGTGGGGAAATGGGGATAGAAGGTGAAGGAGGTGGAGAAAGTTGCTCTTTTTCCTTGTTCACAATCACGGGTGGAGGTGTAGGAAGCTCGGGTTCCATATAACCTTTTCCACTACGAGTGGTGATTGCTTTCATCTCCCCTCTTGGATTTGCAACGGTATTACTCGGAAGAGTACCCGAAGAAGAGGGTTGATTACCTTGGATGAGCGAACCAATCATATCACGAAGGTGAAGAGCTTGATTATTAAAAGAGTTTTGCATGTTGACATTAATAGCATCGCTGTGTTTGGCCATGTCATTCCTTAGCTCAGCGCGAATATCACTTCCTTGTTTCACCATGTCATTCTTCAAGTTGACAAATTGACTCTGAAGATTCGTCACCATCTCACGATTGGTCTTCATGAATGACTCGACGTCGGGATTCACTGCCATCGGTTGATTGAGAGGTGGAGCTTGATAAGCTTGAGAATTTCCTTGCGTTTGGTAGGTATTTCTTTGGGATGGATATTGGTTTTGAGCACGAGGTTGGGATTGGTTGTTTCGGTTATAGTTTTGTTGTTGGGTTTGGTTTGCAGGAGGGAAACCGGGAGGTGCAAGATAATTGTTGGAACGATAACTTAGCAAGCTACGGTCTCCTTGAGGACGAGCTTGATAGCCTCCCGTGGGATATGTACCGTATGCTGCGTTAACGTTTTCAGAATAATTGCCTTGAGTGGAAGGACAATCATTATAAGAATGAGGACCACCACATGTGTCACAAGACATAGCAACGGCTTTAGCTTGTTGAAAGTGGTTTGTGGCCATGGTCATGAAATTTTTGTTCATTTCAGCAAGTTGTCGAGAAATTTCAGACATTTCAGGATTGGAGGTAGTAGAAGAAACATTGACTCTCGAGTTAGATCTTGAGGATGCGGATGAATCCCAATTCTTGTGGTGAGTAGTCATGTTTTCAATCAACTCTCGACACTCCTCTGGTCTCCTTTTCATAAAAGTACCACCGGCGGCGGCATTGATCGTGTCACGATCACGAAAGGTGAGACCATTGTAGAAGGTGTCAATGAGAGTGACGGGGAGCATATTGTGATTAGGACAACGGTCGATCAAATCATTGTAACGTTCCCAAGCATCGAAAAGCGATTCATCATTCTCTTGCATAAATCCACTGATTTGGTTACGAAGGCTAGTGACCATGGATGGGGGAAAGTAGCGCGATAAAAAGCGTTGAGTCATGTCGTTCCATGTATGAATAGAATTCTTAGGAAGACGGTCAAACCATTTTTCGGCATGGTGAGAAAGCGAGTGAGGAAAGAGTTGGAGGCGAAGGTCATCCATAGAAACACCGGGAGATTTCATGCTTTGGGTAATGGTAATGAATTTGTCGAGGTGTTTGTTGGCATCATCATCTGGAATTCCGCGAAATGGATTCATTTGTACTTGTTGTATCATGTGATGCTTCAACGAAAACTCCTGAGCCGTGACATGCATCGGTGCAATCGGGCCTCCACGTCCGTTCATTGTGGGTTGACATAGCTCATCCATGGTTCGTAAATCGGGTGGATTATTCATATTTGGGTGGGGTGGGTTATTATTATTATTGTTGTTTTGGGGGGGTGGAATATTATTGTTGTTGTTGTGTACACCTGCCATGTCTAATTGTTCGAGAGTCTCGGGCTCTGAATAAGACGTGGATCGAGTACGCATACACTAAAAAGAAAATGCAAGAGAAAATATTTTTGGTTTTTATAGGTTTTATATTGTTTTTGTATTTTTTTGGAAATTTTATATTTTTATGGATTTTTGAAAATTTTTGTGCTTGAAAATAACGTTCCCGAAAGAACGGATCCCAAAATCCAATTTTTCTCACAAGAAACCGTTGATCCTTACGAAAAGAGCCGGCAGCGGCGCCATTTTAATAACTGACTTTTGGTTGGTTAATAAAAAGGTTTTTGCTTGCAAGATCTCTCTTTGCGTTGCTCGTACCCAATTGATATATATCGTTGTTTCGTTCTCGGTATCTTCTCGAATCGATCACGGTCAAAAGTGGAATAGTTGTAATTGGTGACTAAAAAGGGGGAGCTTTGGTCTAAATCTACTAAAATGATAAAGGCAGGTGATAATAGAACTAAGCTAGAAGCTTTAAATGTAACAGTAGGAAATACCTCAATAAAACTGGAACTCTCTTATTCGGAATGTTTCCCTTACTCGGAATAATGTTGAACAGATCTCTTATGCGAAAAACGAGGGGTTATGCGGAAAGTTATGATCATGCGGAAAAATCTTCTTACTCGGAATAAACTTCCTTATGCGGAAAAATCTGGGAATGCCCCATGCGGAAAATCTATGCGGAATGTTTTGTTCAATTCGGAATGATAAGGTTATTCGGAATATAATTCTTTATTCGGAATGTCTATGCGGAATATAAGTGCTATGCGGAAAACAATCCCTATTCGGAAAATTAGCTTTACTCGGAATAATTTTTAAGATTCCCTATTCGGAAAATTGGGCTATTCGGAATATGGAAATTATTCCGAATAGAGGAAATTGAAATCGGCTTATGCGGAATACTTTAAAGAAAATCCCTATTCGGAAAGATGGAAATGTTCCGAATAACCAAAATGATAAAACCCTATTCGGAATGTTGGAATGTTCCGAATAACACAAGGAATGAAACCCCTTACTCGGAATAATAGAGAATTCCGAATAGATACCACCCCAGATTCCCTATTCGGAATCTGGGCAAGATCAGAAACTTGGAACGGATAACAGCGAGCTACGAATTTGTCCAAATCGGACTCAACAAAGCAAAAAGGTTTTACCAAATCAACCACAAATCATCTACTAACTACAAGGATCAAATCCCAATCATAAAAACACCAATTCAACAACTTTTTAGAATCAAACTAGAACCAAATAGAACTTAAGAACTTGAAAGAAAAAGATGAAGAAGAACAAGATGAATCAAAAGATTAAAAGAGGAATTGTATTAATGATTTAAGGTTCAACAATCAAATTCAAGGATCAAACTTACAAGATTTACGAAATCAAACTAAAAAGAAAACCACTCCTTAAGGGAGATGGTTCCTAAGAACTAGGAAAACTAAAAACTGGAAAAAGAAGAAGAGAGAGAGTCCCGTGTGTGTATTGGGAGGAGTATTTATAGGCTTCTCCCTTGGTTGGTGAGTGGGCTTTCTTCCTTCTTTTTGTCTTCTCGTCTTTTCAGAAAAGTTGACGTTTTCGATTCTGATTCGGGATTTGTCGTCGATTAAATTCAACTCGTCTTTTAATTTCTTCGTTAAATAGACTTGAGTTTCTTCGACATGTGTAAATCTTCCGTCTTTGGTCCTTTTCTTCGATAAATCTTCAAATAGGCCTATTGACTTCAAATCTTTCGCATCTCTTGGACAATAGACTTTGTCTTCAGTCTTTTTCCTTGATAAAACCCGTGCAATCCCATGTTTTCTTCAATATTTATCCGGTTGGCTCTGAAAACATAACAAACACACAAACCACGCATAATTCCAAACAAATGACATTAAATACGCGTTTTGGTCTTGTTTTAGCAAGAAATAAGTGGTAGAAAAGATGGGTGTTTACACACCTATCAGTAATGAAGATTTTAAAGGTTTGCTTTTTACTAGTTCCGGTGGTCTAGTTGGGTGGTAGATGGTGGTGGTAGCCATTGTTGAGTAAGAGAGAGAGGTTGAAGGTGTTCAAGAGAAAGAAGGCAAAATGTATAAATGAAAATGAGAAAACACAACCAACAACCCCTCCTTGGAAGTCTTGGAGGGGTATTTATAGTCACCACGCACCTACACTATATATAGTTTCCTAGTCTAGTCTTTGCGTGAGTGACTATGATAACTAATGAGAATTCTTAAATGTCGTTACATAAAGTGGATTTCCAATAATCTTCCCCATGGAACGACGTGTAGAATTCCTTACAATATTTTTCCTAATAAGTACATAATGATTAAGAACAAAAGCTTCCATGAAGCATCCAATGTTGATGATGTCTTCCGAGGCCTTTGACTTCAAGTCTTCACTTCAAAACGACTCATCTTTATAGTAACTTGTAGAAGAAATACTGTAACGGCATGATCTAAGTAACTCATATACTTCTGGTTAAGGAGAAGCTTCTAAATTAACTACCCCCTAATTCATGCCACATAAAATTGATGTAGAAGCTTTTAATAGCTTCCCCCTAAACCGACAATCCTCATAAGCAGTTTCAAAGCTTTCAACAAAGCTTAGAATGATTAATTGCACAACGGAATTTAACAAGAAAACCCCATCATATGAAATGATAATGTTGCTATGAGAGATTGAAAGTTTGGGGCACACCAAGTAGATTAACAATGTCTCTTCTCGCGCTTGAATAATTCTTCTGATTTTCTTCCCCCTGAAAGTTCAAGTTATGCATACTAGAAAGAATCAAGACATTTCTTCCCCCAAGTAGTTGAAGAAAGGAAACCAATCCCATGTATGAAGCCCAAATACTGAAGTAGACACTTTATCCCATTCATGAAGTTGACATTGTAACACCAGAGTCATTTAAGTCCCGAAAATGCACATATCTTCTTCCAGAGATGCACCAGAGTTAATTAAGTCCCGAAAATGCATATCTCTCCAAATAGGATAATGATGATGTATAATTGCAACAACCTTGGTTTAAAAATGCGTTTTGCGATCTATTGCGCTAAAGGTCCCAAAAGCTATTCCGTAATGCGTGATGCGATTGCGAGCGCAATTTGGATGCGATACGTTTAGTATAAAATAAAGTAAAAAAATTATTTAGAAATAGTATAGTCTATCAAGTACGAAGTATGTGAAATAAAGTTACAAAATAAGTTACTAACATATTGAGATTCGTCCTATAATCCCTTTGTAACACAAATAAGTCGAAAGTAAAGCTTGAAAAAAAACACTTAGTAAACGCAAGGTACTAAAGTTTCGTTATTACGTTTGTTTTAGATGTTTTTTAATATTTTATCTTTAACTATCCATTAAAATACGTAGGTATCTTTTATATGCTTAAAATTTGACAAAAATGACCTAAGTATTAGATTGCGACAATTGCTACCATTGCTAGCATTACACAAATGCGGTAAATTGCGGTTTAATGCGAGCGCAATATGGGATGGCAATGCATTAGGCACCTCGTTTCGAAATTTTAAATGCAACGCATAAATGCGTGCAATTTACGCAATGATGCGGGCATTTTTAAACCAAGGCAACAACCAAACATTTAATCATCGAACAATAGTGTACCTCTTTTAACCATTAGAGACTGTTTCTTTCATCTCTTCCCCATGTAAGTTGAAAGATGCAATATACGCCACGAGTTAACACTGATTTTTCTCTGCGGTTATGATATTTGTCTCCCTGGAATGCCTTCAAATAAAAATAAGGTGTAAAGTTCATCACATGTACTCGTTGTGCGTTCAATATGTCTTCTTTTTCCCCCTTGATGGTTTTGAAACCTCAGAACCAGCAATAAATCGTACGCACATGTACCTGAAAATCTCGTGAGAATAATAAATAAAATTCATTATATTCAGCGAGAATCTGTTGTTGATCGAAATTCTCTACTCAAAACTCTCCATGGCTATCTTTACCAACCCCCTTGTAGACAATTTGAAGTGACCACTGATGGAATGAACCAAATATACCAAACGTGAAACTGAATAAGAATCCCTCGATCTTGTGACTTAAGCTTGCAAAACTATTATTGAATGAGGAATGGTGTCGAAATTTCCATGCTGCAAAATTTCTAACTACCCAATACATTACTGAAGAAGTATATAAGCACAACACCTCTTGAAACTATCCGCATCTACTATGCGTGTGACACTGAGTACAACAATTTAGCTCCTTTAAGTGATAGTTATCCGGTCATCAACCAACCACCCCAAACCCGGTAACTAGATAAACAAGTCTTCTTCCTAAAGATTAAGCACGAGCAAGTTATCATTGAAATCATGCATCCAACCAACCCCGATTTCAAAGATAAAATAAAAAACACGCCTTCAAAAAAATCCGTCTTCAACTTCAAATAATAATACCCGATCAAAAAATCTGTAGCCACTAAAATTCAAATTGAGCCATTTTTCTCGATCTCGTCAAATAAATTTTGTCGCATTGTCTCGCCTCGTTGTCTCGATACTTGTCTCAAATCTTTTCACTTACGTCCTTGTTAAATCCAAATATGATCAAATTCCACTTAATATCAAATCTTAAAGCGAATTTAACATTTTGCACTACAAAATATGTTGTTAACCAAATAGGAATCTCGCACCTAGGAAAAGTGAAACCCAATCCCATGTGACATCAAAAAAGTAATACAAATTACCATTTAGCTATGACATTTGGTCCATATAAGATATGAAACACATGACCCACACATTTTTGGTAGTCATAGTGTGATTCGGTAGAAGCATATTGCCAGCCCACAAGCTCAAGTAGTCCATCTAATAACTCCTACACCATCTCATAAAAAACTACGAGGGATTATATAAACGTAGTAACCCTAATTAGACTCCTTTACGTCAAAAATCTAAACACTCTTCTCATTCTCTCAGCCGCTTATCTCTTTCTCCTAATCTCAAAATATTCGTCCCTATTTTTATCTCAGCCACCAAAATAAATCTCATCCATCATCTCTATTAATCTTGCCTCTTCATTACATATTAATTGAAAACACGTACTCACGAAGAACCATTGATTCAGAATCGAGTCTTGATCGAAGCTAATAGAAAATTTCGTCACTCAATACTGAACACGTGAAGATCTTTCTATAATCGGCTTTAAGATCTTTCAATAATGGTCTCGGGTAGGTTCCATTCTTTATGCAAGTGTTACACAAATCGAATGAATGAGTAGATTATAACAGAAATTGTTATTAATCCTTCATATATTCGAATAGCAAAGCTGGTTGATTCTATATATTAGATCTATGATGCATGTCTCTTTCGTGTTTTGATCTAAAACAGATCTATGATATTGATGTATCACACGAAAATGGAGAAAACTGAGATCATCTATTCTTTTAAATTCGAGTCTTGATTAAGAGGTGTTATAAGGTTAATAGGGATTCAATAATGGTCTTGATTAATAGAGATTAGGTTAAGTTATGTTTTTGGTTGTGGGTATATAAGGTTTCGGTAAAAAAATTCAAACACAGTTTCGGATTGTTTAAGGATACATTATCTCGAAATATGTGATAAGAAAAGAAAAACATTTCGGAATAAATATGAACATATCATTTCGCAATAGTCCACGATTTCGCAATGTTTTTTTTGTATAGATTTCGAAATGTGGGTCTGTCATTTTTGGAATATTTGCAGTTACCATTTTCGGAAAACATCTCGGAATATTGACTCTTTACATTTTCGGAATGTGTAAAAAATACACATCTCGCAATTTAAATCTTATCCACAAGTACTTTCCAGATTTTCTGGATCTAATTTCAGGATCTGATTTTATCTTCATTTTTTAATAAAATTAAAGAGCCCAGAAAAATCGTATGATAGATCTTAAAAAATACCAGATCTTGAAACTTCTAGATCTCGAAAATTCTTAATCTTGAAACTAGAAAAAATTTAACCAGAAACAGTTTTACAAAGTTGTTTGTGAGACCACTTAACACTTGAATCGAGACAGTGATAGCACGGATTAAGCCCAGAAAAAAATTATACTTGTGACCAAGAAAAATGAACCAGTGATATGATTAATGTTTAGACAAGAACGGTTGTGACAACAAACCATCGAGACAAAAAGAAAAAGATGGAGACCAAAATAGATCACCAAAACTCAGTGATTATTTGTACCAAAAAAGTTAAACAGATCTGTAAAAAATGTTAAACAGATTTGAGACAAACAAAAACAGACCACCAAATCAATAAAAAGAAAAACACGTATGATCCAAGGATTGAACCGTCGGCTCTGATGCCAATTAAAGGTTTTCTTCTTACTAGTTCTGGTGGTCTAGTTGGGTGGTCGATGGTGGTGGTAGCCATTGTTGAGTTAGAGAAAGAGGTTGAAGGTGTTCAAGAGAAAGAAGGCAAAATGTATAAATGAAAATGAGAAAACACAACCAACAACCCTTCCTTGGAAGCCTTGGAGGGGTATTTATAGTCACCACGCACCTACACTATACATAGTTTACTAGTCTAGTCTTTGCGTGAGTGACTATGATAACTAATGAGAATTTTTAAATGTCGTCACATAAAGTGGATGTCCAACAAAATGCACAAAGAATCAAAAGGCCCTTGAGGGCCACAACTCTGGTCTCTCATATGTCACGACTTTAGTGATAAAAAAAATGTTTAACTTAAGAATACTCATTTGAGTATTTGACAATGTTTATCAAAGAAGCGTGTAGGGATGGTTTCAAACTTTGCAAATATTTATAAAAGTCTATAGTTTTGTTGATAACTAGTTAATTAACATATGTATAAAATTTATATTTGATAGAATTGTAATGTCTAGTCTAGAATACTTAAACAACGTGATAACATGCAAATATCTGGCAGCCATTGGGAAAAAGAGTGCATTTGGCGGCGCCAAACCTCACTGTAAAAAATGTTACTTGCACACCAATTGTAATTTCACCGCCCTCTAACTAGCAACATTGGTGTTTTTGTTTTGGTTTGTGAGTGACTAAGGTATTTTTTGTGAGGTTTTCTCGCGTAACCCATAACATGTAATTAGTCTTTTTCTGAGAGAAAGGTTATTTAGTTGTTATTATATTATAGGAAGGGTGCAGAGATGGCACTATGTTAATCGAGAGCATCTCACCTAGCTTAGTAAGAATTTGAAAGTTTTATTAATTACTCTTATATTGAAAAAGTATAATTATTTTACAGTAATTTCAAATGATTATTTCTTAAGAAGTCGGAGTGTAAAAAGTAAAAGACGAGTATAGTACTGTATGATAATACAAGGTTGCCTATTTTTTGAAATGTTTGTTGGATGGTAAAATTGTATGTTTTGTATATCTCATTCTGTAATGATACATCCCTATATATATTACAAGGATATAGGCTTTAGCCCAAGTGATAGGTGTGTAAACACCCATCCTTTTACCACTTAATTCAGGCTAAAACGAGACCAAAACACGTATTTAATATCATTTGTTTGGAATTATGCGTGGTTTTTGTGTTTATCGTGTTTTCAGAGCTAACCGGATGAATATTAAAGAAAACATGGGATTGCACGGGTTTTATCAAGGAAAAAGACTAAAGACGAAGTCTATTGTCCAAGAGATGCAAAAAGATTTGAAGTCAATGGGCCTATTTGAAGATTTATCGAAGAAAAGGACCAAAGATGGAAGATTTACATATGTCGAAGAAACTCAAGTCTATTTAACGAAGAAATTAAAAGACGAGTTGAATTTAATCGACGACAAATCCCGAATCAGAATCGAAAACGTCAACTTTTCTGAAAAGACGAGAAGACAAGAAGAAAGGGAGAAAGCCCACTCACCAACCAACCACTAGGACTATAAATAGTTTCTTCCTTCACATTTTAGGGAGTTAGCTTTCATTTTTTCTTTTTCCCAGTTTTCTTAGGATCGGTTCTTCACCAACACCATTAGGGTGTTTGGTGATTTTTAATATTTCCTTTCAATCTTGTAACTCTTAATCATTACTCTTGTTACTTTTACATTAATCTTTCAATTCCATCTTTTCATTCATCTTGTTCTTCATCATCTTCTATTGCAAGTTCTTAAGTTTTTTATTTGATTCAAGTTTGATCTCAAAAAGTTGTTGATTTAGTGTTTTTATTGGTGGGATTTGTTACTTATGGTATTTAAATGATTTGTGTTTAATTTGGTAAAACCTTTTTGAGTATTTAAGTCGATTTGGATCAATATTCGTATGCCCTGTTCTTTTGCTGCT
The DNA here is from genome assembly GCA_025667525.1 of Glebionis coronaria. Classification (NCBI taxonomy): domain Eukaryota; kingdom Viridiplantae; phylum Streptophyta; class Magnoliopsida; order Asterales; family Asteraceae; genus Glebionis; species Glebionis coronaria. Next base: position 602,472,716 of record CM046875.1, on the reverse strand, counting down.
ACTGTACTGTTCTTCATTCCCAGGATATTCCGAATAGAACCATATTTTCCGCATAGTCATTTTATTGTTTTTCCCTTACTCGGAATGTTCCCAATATTCCGATTAGCCAGTTTATTTTTCCTTTATTCGGAATCCTTCATTTATTCCGCATAGTCAAGATTTTCCGAATAGACCATATTTTCCGAATTGAGCATTTATTCCGTATAGAACAACTTTTCCGAATAGCACTTACTTTCCGCATAAGCCATGTTTTCCGAATAGAGTTATTTTTCCGAATAGGAATTCAATATTCCGAATAGTGCCTTTCTTTCCGCATAAAATTATTTTCCGAATAGAGCCCAACTTTCCGAATAGCACTATTTTCCACATAGACTTTATTTTCCGCATAGGGCACTTTTTTCGCATAGAATTTATTTTCCGCATAAGCTTGTTTGTTTTTCCGCATAGGATTTATTCCGAGTAGAGCAACATTCCGAATAGAGGGACTTTCCGAATAGCACTGTTATTCCGCACAGACATACTTTCCGAATAGACCATTTTCAGTAAGGGTATTTTTCCAGTACTGTTTGATTTAATTTCTTATCCTAGTTTTACTTTTTACTTGATTTAAGTTTATAATTTAATTTACGTTAGTCATTTATCTTTTCAATAGAATAGAAAACCAAAACTACTTTTTATCACCAAGAACAAATCATCCCACTTTTAACTGAGATCAATTCGAGAGGATTCCGAGAAAATTATTTTGAACCCATTGCAAAAAGCTTGTATCAAATGGCGCCGCTGCCGGCTCTTCTCGTTAAGATCAAAAGTTTTTTGTGAGAACTTGGATTTTGGGATCCGTTCCCCGTGAACGTTACTTTTTCATCATAAAAATTTTCAAAAATCCTAAAAAATATAAAATTTTCAAAAATACAAAAAATTAAAAAAAACTTAAAAACCAAAAATATTTTTGCTTTGTTTTTCTTTGTTCGTTCTTTTGCAGGTGTATGCGCACTCGATCCACGTCTTATCAAGAGCCCGAGCCTCTCGATCACTTAGACATGGCCGGTGTACCACCTCCAAACAATAATAACAACAACAACCCGCCTTTCAACAACATGAACAATAACAACAACAATGAGCCCCTTCCGGATAATCGCCCGATGATTGAACTGCTGCAAGCTCATGTAGATGGCAACACGGACCCAATTGTCATACCTCCAATTGCCGCCAACAATTTCGAGCTAAAATCAGGCTTTATCCAGATGGTCTCCGCTCAACCATTCTTGGGACGTACCATTGATGATCCACACGACCACATCAAGAGATTCTTACAACTCACCAACACGGTCAAATTCAATGGCGTTCCACAAGAGGTTATAAGGTTACAACTTTTTCCCTTTTCTTTAGAGGGACAAGCCCGGCATTGGCTTGCTAAGGAACCGCCACAGAGTATTCTCTCGTGGACGGATTTGGAAACAAAGTTTATCAATTACTTTTTTCCACCCTCTCGTACTACCGCTTTGCGGAATGAGATCATAAATTTTGAACAAAAGTACGATGAGTCATTCAGTGAATCTTGGGATCGTTTTAAAGATCTTTTAAGAAAATGCCCACAACATGGTTTTACCAAAGTACATCAAATCAATACTTTTTACAATGGTTTAAGCATGAGTGACCAAGATTCACTGAACAGTGCCTCGGGGGGTAATCTATTGGCTAAGACCTCCAATGCTGCTTGGGATATCATTGAGAACAAGTCTCGTGTGCAAACCAAGAGTATTCGGACCAATGTCGCTAGTGCTAGCACAAGTGACAGCGACAAGCGATTGGATAAAATCACTACGCTTCTTGAATCGCTTGTCACCCACACCGTTAGCAACAACAACAGCAACAACGCCAAAAACGCTCAAGTTAACGCTGTCAGCCAACCTTGTGAGATATGCGGTGGTCCTCACTCTTACACAACTTGTACCGCCACCCAAGAATACCCTGCTGAGAATGTGAATGCGGCATATGGCACCTATCAACAACCTGCTTATCAAGCTAGAACTCAAGGTGACCGTAACTTGCTTAGCTACCGCAGCAACAATTATCTTTCCCCACCTGGCTTTCCTTCTACCAACCCAAACCAACAACAAAACCTTAATCGCCCTCCTCAACAACAACAACAACCTCGACAACCATACATACCTTCTCACAAGCAGCAACAACCGCCTCAACGTACCAATCAAGTCTAGCAACAACCTGCTTACCAACCACCTGCATACAATGCTCCTCCCAACCAAACTACCACTGCATTACACCAAGAGGTTGCAACCTACATGAGGACCAATGATGTGATCGTGGAAAACCTCCAACAGGAAGTGCGAAACTTGAAGGCAGACTTGGTCAAGCAAGGAAACGATTTGAGAGCCGACATGAGAAACACATTGGATAGCCAAACTAATGATCTGAGGAACATGATGGCTAGTTTCTTCCAAGGTAATCAACCCTCTTCTTCGGGTACTCTCCCGAGTAACACCGTTGCGAACCCAAGAGGGGAGATGAAAGCAATCACTACTCGAAGTGGTAAAGGTACCAAGGAACCCGAGCTTCCTATACCTCCACTGGTGATTGTGACTAAGGAGAACGAGTCACCTGCTCCTATTCCTCCTCCTTCTCCTTCCCCAATTTCTCCACCTCTTCCTTCTACCCCTCCTCCACCCGTGGCTATGAGTGATCCTATTTTCCCAAAGCCTTCCTCTTCTTCCAATATACCTTATCCATCTAGGTTGAGGAAAGAGAAGCAAAAGAGCAAGGATGATATTCAGGTTTCGAACTTCCTTAAAATGTTCAAACAATTGAATTTCAATATCTCCTTCGCTGAGGCTCTCGCTCACATGCCCAAATACGCGAAAATGTTTAAAGATCTTCTGAGCGACAAGGAAAAGCTCCTCGATATTGCCAACACCCAACTTAATGAGAATTGCTCTGCAGTGCTCTTAAGGAAATTGCCAACTAAGCTTGGTGATCCAGGTCATTTCCTTATCCCTTGCAATTTCCCGGGAGTAGAGAATTGCATGGCCCTAGCCGATCTAGGTGCCAGTATTAATCTCATGCCTCTAAGTGTTTGGAAGCAATTATCTCTCCCAGAGCTAGTCCCCACCAAAATGACTTTGGAATTGGCCAACCGTACGGTTGCATATCCAGTGGGGATAGCCGAAGACGTCATTGTAGGAGTCGACAAATTCACCATCCCTGTTGATTTCGTTGTCCTCGACTACGAGATGGACCCCCGTGTGCCACTCATTGTTGGTCGTCCATTCTTGAGGACCGGTCGCACTCTCATTGATGTTGAAGCCGGTGAGCTTATCATGAGAGTGGGTGACGATAAAGTAGTCTTCAACATGGGAAAGCTTTCTAAACAGCCTTATTCTTATGAGAGTGTTAATTGTATTGACGTTCTTGATGAGGCTTGTGAAGAACATTTCAAAGATGCTTGTAAAAATATTCCTACCTCTCTTCCCAATGTTGAGACCGTTTCCTCTATCGACTCATCACTATCTCTATTTGGAGAAAGTGATTTCCTTTGGAAAGATTTGTAAGCCACATTGGGAGATGTGAATTTAGACAATGACGAATCTACTGCCAATTGGGATGAAGATCTCAGTTTCATTGCTAACCTCCTCAAAGAAGACAATCCTTCCCCTCCATCTCCCACTGTCATTGCTATCGATACTCCGACTTCGAATACGACTCCCGTCGATAATCCTCCGGATCTAGAACTTAAGGAGTTGCCGCCCCATCTTGAGTATGTATTCCTCGAAGAAGAGAAGAAGTCGCCAGTCATCATTGCTAAGAATTTGAAGGATGAAGAGAAAGCCCGACTTGTCGCCGTGTTGAAAGATCATAAGAAGGCTATCGCTTGGAAATTCTCGGATATTCGTGGAATTGATCCTCACTTCTGCACACACAAAATTCTCATGGAGGACGACTTTAAGCCCACAATTCAAAGCCAACGAAGGGTGAATCCAAAAATCCATGAAGTCATCAAAACAGAGGTTATCAAACTTCTTGATGCGGGTATGATTTACCCTATTTCGGATTCACCATGGGTTAGTCCAATCCATTGTGTGCCCAAGAAGGGCGGAATAACCGTTGTTCCCAATGAACACAACGAGTTGATTTCCACTCGTCTCGTTACTGGGTGGAGAGTTTGTATAGACTACCGCAAACTCAATGATGCCACGAGAAAGGATCATTTCCCTCTACCTTTTATGGACCAAATGCTTGAACGATTAGCGGGTAATGAATATTACTTCTTTCTTGATGGTTTCTCGGGTTATTTTCAAATACCCATCGATCCCCAAGATCAAGAGAAGACAACATTCACTTGTCCCTATGGCACTTTTGCTTACAAAAGAATGCCTTTTGGCTTATGTAATGCGCCCGGGACTTTCCAAAGGTGTATGTTAGCTATCTTCCATGACATGGTTGAACAAACCATGGAAGTCTTCATGGATGATTTCTCGGTCTTCGAGGATTCCTTCTCTTCTTGCCTTGCCAATTTGGAACGTATGCTTAAGCGGTGCGAAGACACTCGCCTTGTTCTGAATTGCGAAAAATGCCATTTTATGGTAAAAGAAGGCATCGTGCTTGGACATAAGATCTCGAAAGCCGGTCTTGAAGTAGACCGTGCTAAAGTCGATGTTATCGCAAAATTGCCTCCACCTTCAACCGTGAAGGGTGTGAGAAGTTTCCTGGGTCATGCGGGCTTCTACCGTCGATTCATCAAAGATTTTTCTCAACTCGCTCGCCCGATGACCCACCTCTTGGAAAAAGATACTCCTTTTATCTTTTCCAAAGAGTGTCTTGAAGCCTTCAACTCGCTTAAGGATAAGCTAACTAAGGCACCCGTCTTGGTTACCCCTAATTGGGAGCTTCCCTTTGAGTTGATGTGCGATGCTAGTGATTTTGCTATTGGAGCGGTTCTTGGACAAAGAGTGAACAAACACTTCCAACCGATCCATTACGCTAGCAAGACAATGACTGGGGCACAATTGCATTATACGACAACCGAAAAAGAGCTTTTAGCTGTTGTCTATGCTTTTGAAAAATTTCGCCCCTATCTTGTCCTTTCTACCACTATTGTGTATACCGATCATTCCGCGTTGAAGTACTTGTTGACAAAGCAAGATTCCAAACCAAGACTTCTTCGCTGGGTTTTGCTGCTCCAGGAATTTAGAATCAAAATTCGCGATAAAAAAGGAGCAGAAAATCTAGCCGCGGACCATCTCAGCAGACTTGAGGAGCCTTACCAAGGGGATCATCCGAACAAAGAAATCAATGATTCTTTTCCCTTGGAGACCTTAATGTCTATAAATTCGAATTCTAATGAAACCCCGTGGTTTGCGGACTTTGCAAACTACTTAGCGGGTGGAATTCTCAAGGAAGGGTTGACGTCTCAACAAAAGAAGAAGTTCTTCACCGACATCAAGACTTACTTTTGGGACGACCCTTACCTATTCAAACAATGTGCCGACTTGATTATCCGCCGATGTGTTGATGGACCGGCAGCGTCTGACATCCTTGATGCTTGCCACAAAGGACCCACCGGTGGTCACTTTGGTCCCAACTACACCGCCAAAAAAGTGTTTGACTCGGGATTTTATTGGCCCTCCATATATCGTGATGATCACAATATGGTTAAACGATGTGATGTTTGCCAAAAGCAAGGCAAAATCACACATAAAGACGAGATGCCTCAGAATTTCATACAGGAATGTGAAATTTTTGATGTGTGGGGTATCGACTTTATGGGGCCATTCCCGTCATCTAAAGGAAACAAATACATCCTTGTAGCCGTTGACTATGTTTCAAAGTGGGTTGAAGCCAAAGCTTTACCTACTAATGACGCAAGGGTGGTTTGTAACTTTTTGAAAGCTTTATTCGCTAGATTCGGTGTGCCTCGTGCCATTATTAGTGATCGTGGGACTCACTTCTGCAATGACCAATTTGCTAGAGTCATGGCTAAGTACGGTGTAAATCATCGTCTTTCCACAGCCTACCACCCACAAACTAATGGCCAGGCTGAAATATCCAACCGAGGACTGAAGCGAATTCTGGAAAGAACTGTGGGAGAACATCACGCCGCGTGGGCCGATAAGTTAGACGATGCTCTGTGGGCTTTTTGTACCGCTTACAAGACCCCGATCGGCTGTACGCCTTATCGTCTTGTGTACGGGAAAGCGTGCCACCTCCCTATTGAGTTGGAGCACAAGGCTTACTGGGCCTTGAAGTGGGCTAATTTTGATATCAACAAAGCCGATGACCTACGCAAGATCCAACTCAATGAGCTGAATGAACTCCGTAATGAGGCTTATGAAAATTCTTTGATCTATAAGGAAAGAACTAAGCTCATTCACGACTCCAAGATCAAAAACCGAGAGTTCCATGTTGGAGACAAAGTCTTACTTTTTAACTCTCGGTTGAAAATCTTCTCGGGAAAGCTCAAATCTCGTTGGTCCGGCCCATTCACCATTGCCCAAATTTTTCCATATGGTACTCTCGAGCTCGCTCAACCTAATCGACCTAATTTTAAGGTGAATGGCCAACGAGTGAAGTTGTACTTTGGCGAGGACACCTCTCAGGAGGTGATTCCATCCCTCACCACGTTCCCCATGAACTAATTTTGGGTCGAGTCAGGCTCGTGACTCGGTTATCAAAAACAAGCGCTCCTCGGGAGGCAGCCCGAGTATCTATCCCTTTAACCCCCTAAGTGTAGGGGAGGACCTATTTTGGTCGTTTGTGTTTGTGTGGTGATGTGATTACAGGGATAACTGCAATCTTGGAATTCTTTGAAGAACCATGCTCCCGTGTTATCCGAAATCCGGTTCTATCTCTCAACTATCGTGATTCAATTTTCTTCATAGTCATATTTGAAATTGATCACGTTAGTCGTCTCTTCCTTAATTTGAGTTAACCAACGTGCACAATGTCATAAGTGTAGGGGAGATTTTTGCCACATGCTTAAACATTGAGGACAATGTTTATCTTAAGTGTAGGGGGACTTCTATCGAAGTTTTAAGTGGACTTTTCCATGAAAATGCCTTCATTTAACCAGAAAATCCTATTTTTCAACATTTTTCAAATTTTTTATTAACTTTGGCCATTTAGTCGTAATTTTTAAATTTTTATCGTTGCTTTCATATGTATATATCCCGCAATAAAATCAAAAATATTAATAAAGTGGTGTAGCTAGTTTAGAAATCTTTGACATATTAGGCCCGTTGCGTTTATTTTGACTCAACCCGAATAGACTTATCCAAGTTTATTCTAGCTAGTATCCTTAACCATGTAGATCTTAATTGGTTTATTAGGCTAAGTATCCACGAGTCTCATTAATTGAGATTTTAAATTGTGGAGGACGAGAAATGATAGAGTCAATTATAAGTCGGTATTCTTGCACAAGCTCACTTAGTGTAATTATTTGCCTATTCTCCCATCACTTGCTAATAATTTATCTGCAATAAGTAAGGTCGTACGATTTGAAAAGTTACTTAGCTTCTAGCCCAAGATCGTTTAAAAGTTGCTCGGTAATAACGAGAGTTCATAGCCAAGGCATAACTTATGAAGCGGGGCGCGAAGATTGGCGAGTCCAAAAAGGCCCTAACAAGGCATGAGGATTCCATTTTATTGCTGAAGATCCAAAGTGATGTGAAAAGCATTATTCCTAAAGTCAATATGAAGGATCAAGACTCACGACGAAAAGCAATCAACTCCCATAAAGATCATGGAGAAGTCTATCCGAAAAGACCCTAACAAGGTATGAGGATAAATAGATCCAAGTCCGAAAAGGAGGCGGATCGTTGTATCTCAAAATCCCAATTAGAGATTGAAGAAATAATCATGAAGTCGTGGTCAATAAAGTTGGAGTACCCCTCAAAAGTCTCCAAGTGAAGAAACTCTATTATGATGAGAAGACCATTATCTCAAGAACGTCTCTCGAAGATATGAAGTATGAAGTACATGCCAAATATCGGCCCGAGAAAGGTCTCAAATCGTGAACCGAGTTATGCCAAGATATGAACTTTTTGATATCCCGAGAAGCAGTTTTAAAAGATTTTGTCCTTTAGCTAACTATTGATCAAATCGTCCTACTTTGCTTTCAGCCTAAATAAACTATCGAAATAAGTCCAAAAATGCATCTTACTGATCATTCTAAGACAAAAATAAAATATAAGAGATACACCTAGGAATAAGGGAGTTTAAGCATTTAATTAAGCCATGTGTGTGAGTGTTTGATTTACTAACTTATAATAACAATGATCTCGTTTCTAAGCTTAGTTTGGGGAACGTGAAACTTGAGGGTGATAAATCTTCGCAGCACCAAAGCCCTAATGTAAGTCCTTGATTTCTTTGCAAGTTATTTCCATCCTTTTGTTCATTTTAAAGTTTTAATTTCTCTTAGTATTTTAATTTTTATTTAGTAGTATTTGAATAAGGCCAAGGTTGATTAATCATGAGAAAAATGTAAATTTGTTTTATCACTAAGCATTGCATGAGGGCATGGCAATGGTTAAGTGTAGGGGATTTGATAGGTGTGTAAACACCCATCCTTTTACCACTTAATTCAGGCTAAAACGAGACCAAAACACGTATTTAATATCATTTGTTTGGAATTATGCGTGGTTTTTGTGTTTATCGTGTTTTCAGAGCTAACCGGATGAATATTAAAGAAAACATGGGATTGCACGGGTTTTATCAAGGAAAAAGACTAAAGACGAAGTCTATTGTCCAAGAGATGCAAAAAGATTTGAAGTCAATGGGCCTATTTGAAGATTTATCGAAGAAAAGGACCAAAGATGGAAGATTTACATATGTCGAAGAAACTCAAGTCTATTTAACGAAGAAATTAAAAGACGAGTTGAATTTAATCGACGACAAATCCCGAATCAGAATCGAAAACGTCAACTTTTCTGAAAAGACGAGAAGACAAGAAGAAAGGGAGAAAGCCCACTCACCAACCAACCACTAGGACTATAAATAGTTTCTTCCTTCACATTTTAGGGAGTTAGCTTTCATTTTTTCTTTTTCCCAGTTTTCTTAGGATCAGTTCTTCACCAACACCATTAGGGTGTTTGGTGATTTTTAATATTTCCTTTCAATCTTGTAACTCTTAATCATTACTCTTGTTACTTTTACATTAATCTTTCAATTCCATCTTTTCATTCATCTTGTTCTTCATCATCTTCTATTGCAAGTTCTTAAGTTTTTTATTTGATTCAAGTTTGATCTCAAAAAGTTGTTGATTTAGTGTTTTTATTGGTGGGATTTGTTACTTATGGTATTTAAATGATTTGTGTTTAATTTGGTAAAACCTTTTTGAGTATTTAAGTCGATTTGGATCAATATTCGTATGCCCTGTTCTTTTGCTGCTACTGTACTGTTCTTCATTCCCAGGATATTCCGAATAGAACCATATTTTCCGCATAGTCATTTTATTGTTTTTCCCTTACTCGGAATGTTCCCAATATTCCGCTTAGCCAGTTTATTTTTCCTTTATTCGGAATCCTTCATTTATTCCGCATAGTCAAGATTTTCCGAATAGACCATATTTTCCGAATTGAGCATTTATTCCGTATAGAACAACTTTTCCGAATAGCACTTACTTTCCGCATAAGCCATGTTTTCCGAATAGAGTTATTTTTCCGAATAGGAATTCAATATTCTGAATAGTGCCTTTCTTTCCGCATAGAAATTATTTTCCGAATAGAGCCCAACTTTCCGAATAGCACTATTTTCCGCATAGACTTTATTTTCCGCATAGGGCACTTTTTCCGCATAGACTTTATTTTCCGCATAAGCTTGTTTGTTTTTCCGCATAGGATTTATTCCGAGTAGAGCAACATTCCGAATAGAGGGACTTTCCGAATAGCACTGTTATTCCGCACAGACATACTTTCCGAATAGACCATTTTTAGTAAGGGTATTTTTCCAGTACTTTTTGATTTAATTTCTTATCCTAGTTTTACTTTTTAATTGATTTAAGTTTATAATTTAATTTACGTTAGTCATTTATCTTTTCAATAGAATAGAAAACCAAAACTACTTTTTATCACCAAGAACAAATCATCCCACTTTTAACTGAGATCAATTCGAGAGGATTTCGAGAAAATTATTTTGAACCCATTGCAAAAAGCTTGTATCACCAAGCTAAACAAGAATACAAATAAGACTAAATAATATACAGCTAAGAATTAGCAATAATACAGCTAATATACACGCTAACACTCCCCCGTAGTTAGAGCGGGAGGTTTTCAAACTCTCAAACTGGTACGAAACTCTTCAAACAATGCGGAAGGCATAACCTTAGTGAAAATGTCCGCATACTGATAACGGGAAGGTACGTGAAAAACTCGAACCTAACCAGCAGCAACCAAATCACGAACAAAATGAATATCAATCTCGCTGTGCTTCGTACGCTAATGTTGAACTGGGTTACAAGGTAAATAAACGGCGCTAACATTATCACAGTAGACTAGCATAGCGAATATAAAGGTGTATGCAACTCTCAGAGTTAATTTCGCAACCAACAAGTTTCGGCTACAACATTGGCAACATCGTGATACTCTACCTCTGCACTAGAATGAGAAAGCGTCAGTTGAAACTTAGATGACCACGAGAGGAGATTGTTCCCAATAAAAACACAGTAGCCAGAAGTCGATCTCCTAGTGTTAGGACACCCAACCCAATGTGCATCTAAATAAGCAACAAGTGATGTAGTAGAGGATGCAAACAACTATAATCCATATTCCAAAGTACCCTTAACATACCTCAAGATCCTTTTAATAGCCGACAAATGAGACTCTCAAGGATCATACATATGAAGACATATTTGTTGTACAACATAAGAAATATCAGGGCTAATAAATGTAAGATACTTAAGGGAACCAACAAGGCTCCTATATAAAGTCGGATCAGATTCTGGATCACCATCCTTTTCTAGCTTAGACTCAGTATCAACAGGAGTTCGATTGGGGTTACAACTAACCATGTGCGCCCTCTCAAAACTCTCAATAGCATATTTATTTTGAGATAGGAACATCCCAAAAGAATCTTGTATAACAAAATTACCCAAAAAATAGTTAAGAGCTCCCAGATCAGTCATAACAAACTCTTGATGTAAAGAAGCAATAATGTGTTGTAGAAAAGTCTCACAAGAAGCTGTGAGCATAATATCATCAACATATAACAACAAGTAAGCAGTATCCATCCTCTGTCTGTAAATAAACAGTGAAGTATCAAAACGACTCTGATGAAACCCAACACGAGTAATATAAGAGGCTAATCGCTGAAACCAAGCCCGATGTGCCTCCTTAAGACCATAAAGAGATCACTGTAATAAACACACATTATCAGGATGCTCAGGATCACGAACCCCTGAGGTTGATGCATATAGACAGTCTCATATAAATCACCATGTAAAAATGCATTCTTAACATCAAGCTCATGAATCGGCCAATGTCTAGAAGTAGCCAAACTAAGAACAGTCCAGATCGAACCTGATTTAACAACCAGACATAAAGTCTTGTCAACATCAAACCCCTCTATCTGTGTGCTACCATTCGCCACAAGACGAGCCTTGTAGCGACTAAGTGTGCTATTTGGTAAATATTTGTGGCGAAAACTCCACATACAACGGACAATATGGGTATCCCAAGGTCGCGGTAGTAAAGTCCAAGTGCAATTTTTAATAAGCGCATTATATTCATCGCGCATAGCTTTTTTTGCCAATTTGGATCATTAAACGCAACGTTATACGACCTAGGTAAAGGAGAGATGGTGGAAACGTGACAATTATATTTGGGATTAGAACGATTACTCCTGACTAAAAAACATGTGACCATGGGATGAACAAACGTAGGGTTCGGGTTTGGGGTTGGGTCGGTATGATTTATAAGATGAGATTCTTGATCAAGAATGGATCTTTGAAAGCTCGAATCCCTGCACATCATAAGAAAGAAAACAACAAAAACATACGAGGGTCTCTTCACTACACTTATTATAAAAAACGGATAAAAAGGATAGATACTCGGGTTGCCTCCCGAGAAGCGCTTGTTTTTTTTCACCGAGTCGTGAGCCTGAGTCGGCCTTGATTACAATGCTAAGAAGCTTGAAGAACATCCACCGGGATCAAATACATGGTTTTCATCCATCAAGTAGCACAAGCTTAAGGTGAACAAGACAACCCAAAGAAGAGCAGGCGAGGTTCCCTTAAGCAAAGATTGGGCACGGTGGTAGAAAGTATGATGAAGTGTAAACATATCTCCATTGTTTCCAAAAATATTTCCTTTTATTTCATCAGATGGATACTGAGATGGCTTAAAAATTGTGATACCCAAATCGAACACCTTTTCCTTTAAGGGAAAATAAGACTTAGACTCGGTAGACCTTGAATATTCTCCCAAACCGCACAATCTCATCCTCAGAAGGTGGAAAGAGAGGTGTTAAGACATAGGTACTACAAATATTGTTTTCTTCCGGTTTCTTCTCCTTTGGAACGGGTTTCTTAATATCCGAAGGACGATAAAGACCAAAATCAAAGTCTAAAGGAGGAGAATCATTCTAATTGGGGAAGTATGTATTGAGAAAAGTAGCAAAGTCTTCCTCAAATGAGTAGTCATCCAAATTAGGATCCAGCATTGTTGGGGAGGATCGTCATCAAAAGTAGGAGCAAGGTCATCATTTGAAGAATCACTCGAAAGAGTATCAACATCATCAAATTCATCATATGTTGGCATGTCATTATACTCTGAAGAATAATCATAATCATCCACATCGGAACTAGAATCATCATCATAGATTTGTAGAGCATCATATATTGGTGGGGCATCCAAATTGGAGAGAGGATCTTCAGAATCTTCCACGTTCTCGTGAAAAAGTAGATTATCATATATAGGCTCGAAAAGAGGGTTGTTGTAGACGACAAAATCATCAAGCTTTGTACATTCCAAAGGAGTTGTATCAAGCTCGTCTTGAAGCACATCAATCATATTCGTCGATTCTCTTCCATTGGATTTGTTTGTGATCTTCCCCATTTTAAACACTTGTTGATCATTCCCGACCCTTAAAATTAATTCACCTTCGGCAACATCGACTAAAGCTTTTCCGGTTCTCAAGAATGGCCGTCCAAGTATTAACGGAATACGAGGGTCCATTTCATAATCAACAACAACAAAATTGACCAGAAAAGTGAAGGTACCAACTTTAACGAAAACATCTTCGGCAATACCAACGGGGTAAGCGAGAGTTTGATTTGCTAGCTCAAGAGTCATCTTTGTTGGTGTAAGGTCGGGTAATGATAGCTTTTTCCAAACGCTTAAAGGCATCAAATTTATACTTGCCATGAGATCGGCTAAGGCAGTAAATTCTTCGGTTTGGTTAAAAGTACATGGTAGCACAAAACGACCGGGATCTCCATGTTTTTCCGGCAGTTCTTTAAGAAGGACTGCAGAACAATTCTCATTCAATCGAGTATTAACAAACTCGGCCATCTTCTCCTTCTTACTAAGCAATTCCTTAAATGCTTTCACAAATTTCGGCATTTGGACAAGTACTTCAACGAGGCTAATGTTGAAGTTCATTTGTGTAATCATCTTCAAAAAGGAAGTAACTTGAGCATCCTCTTTAGTGTGCACTTTGCACTTGTCTAACCGAGAAGGATAAGGGATATTGGGTTTAAGTGATGTAGGTGTAGATTTAGATGTTGAGGGTTTAAAGGTGGAAGGTCGGGCTGGTGAAGGGTGTTTCTTGGGTACTTCTTCATTAAGAGGTGGAGACGGTAATGGAGAACTAGTACTAGGCGTGGAAGTAGGCGGGATAAATGTGGGTGGAGGAGGTGTAGATGGAGTAACTGGGGGAGGGGTAGATGGTCCTACTAGAGTTGCTCCAGTGCGTGTAGTAATAGCACTCACATTCGCTCTTGGGTTGGTCACTGTATTCGAAGGAAGAGAGCCCGAAGTAGAGGGTTGATTACTTTGGAAGAAACTAGCCATCATATTCCTCAAATCATTCGTTTGATTGCTTAAAGAGGTTTGCATATCATGTCTAAGCTTGGTTCGAATATCATTCCTTTGTTTAGTGATATCACCTTTTAAGTTAATGATTTGGCTTTGAAGATTCTTAACTACCTCTCCTTGGGTCCTCATGAAACTTTCAACATCTTGAGTGATGGGTGGAACTTGGGGAGTGGGTGGGTGATATGGATTAGAAGCTCGAGGCGGGTTTGGATTGTTTCTATTGAAGTTGTTTGGGTTGTGGTTTTGAGGAGAAAAACGGGTGAAAGAAAGTTGTTGGAACGATAACTTAGCAAGTTACGATCACCTTGAGGTCGGGCTTGATAACTTTCTGTTGAATAGTTACCATGAGCCGCATACACATTTTCCGGATTGTCATAAGTAGAAGGACAATCAGTGTATGAATGAGGACCGCCACAAGTCTCACAAGAAAGTGTTACCGCTTTAACTTGTTGTAGTTGATTCGTAGCCATGAATTGGATATTTTTGTTCATTTCAGCCATCATGCGGGTGAGTTCGGTCATCTCGGGGTGTGATGAAGTAGAAGAAACATTGACTCTCGAGTTATTCCTTGAAGATGTGGATGAATCCCAATTTTTCATAAATGTGCCACCGGCGGCTGCATTAATCGTATCACGATCACGAAAAGTTAAACCGTTGTAGAAAGTATCAATCAAAGTAACGGGGTACATATCATGATTAGGACATCGATCGGTCAAAATATTATAACGTTCCCAAGCATCGAAAAGTGATTCATCAGGTTCTTGTGCGAAACCACTGATTTGATTCCGGAGACTAGTGACCATAGATGGTGGAAAGTAGCGCGACAAAAATCGTTGAGTCATTTCGTCTCATGTATGAATTGAATTCTTCGGAAGACTATCAAACCATTTTTCAGCATGGTGGGATAAAGTGTGTGGAAATAGATGAACGCGAAGAAAATCCATGGTAACACCCGGCAATTTCATGCTTTGGGTGACCGTAATGAATTTGTTGAGGTGTTTGTTGGCATCATCATCCGGTAATCCGCGAAATGGACAAGCATTTTGAACTTGTTGGATCATGTGATGCTTCAACGAAAATTCAGGAGCCGTGATTTGCATCGGCGCAATCGGTCCTCCGCGTCCATTCATTGTTGGTTGACAAAGCTCCTCCATCGTACGAAGGTCGGGTTGAGGGACATGGTTGTTATTATTCATGTTTGGGTGAGGTGGATTATTATTGTTGTGCACACCGGCCATATCGAGGTCTCTACGAGTCTCGGGCTCAGGATAAGACGAAGATCTAGTGCGCATAAACCTGCAAAAGAAAAAGATAGCAAAGAAATAGAGGAATTATATTTACTTTAAAAATAAAACATTTTTGGTGCAAAACGTTTTTGAAAAAGAAATGATTTTTATGGTTTTGTAAATGTTTTTGGATTTTTTAAAATTTTTAATTTTTATGGATTTTTGAAAATTTTTGAGCAAGAAAAATAACGTTCACGAGTGAACGGATCCCAAAATCCAACGCGGCTCTCACAAAAAACCATTAATCTTTACGAAAAGAGCCGGCAGCGGCGCCATTTTAATAAGTGAAAAATCATTCTTTGAAGTATGTCTTATCGAATTGACCACGGTTGAAAGTGTGACTCAGTTGTCTTTGGTGGATAAAATAAAGGTTGTTTTGTCGTTGAGTAAAATAAAAATGCAAACTTTAACGTAAATGGCAAAGTAAATAAAGCTATAAAAGATAAAGTAACTAATGAAGAGAAATTAAAACTTGACAAAAAGTAAAACTGAAAACTTAATAAAAATGCAAACGTAAAATAAATCTAAGATGAAACAATTAAAATAACATTTAAGAAAACTGTCGGGAAAAATAAAGTTCAAAGACAAAATAAAATTCTAATTTCGGGAAACAGAAACTTAACATAAGTCGGAATACCTAAATCCTAAACTAAGTCGGAATGTGTGTTTACAACCTAGTTCGGAATCTAGGTTCTTGAAATAATCCTGAATACGAATCTCGTATGCAATCCGGAATACACAGTCCTCAAGTAATCTGGAATCCGTGATCACGAACCTAATCCAGAATGTGAGTCTTTGACTCAATTCGGAATCCTAGTTCTCTACACAGTTCGGAATGTGTGATGACCAAGTAGTTCAGAATCCATCAGTTTGAACATAATCCGGAATCAAGGTTTGGACCCAATCCGGAATTCACAATCCCAACCTAATTCGGGAAGCAAGATCTTTACCTAATTCGAAATGAAACGTTTTGAACTAATTCGGAATGAGGATAAACTAAACCTAAGTCGGGATAATCAAAAACTACTCTTAATCCGGAATAAACAAGATATGCATATAAGTCGGGATAAATGAATGCCAGACCTAGTTCGGGAAACTAGGGTTTTACAGGAGCCCGAATTAAACAAAAATTAAGCAAACTAAAATTAAGCTAAAAATTAATTAA
Source organism: Glebionis coronaria (assembly GCA_025667525.1). NCBI lineage: Eukaryota > Viridiplantae > Streptophyta > Magnoliopsida > Asterales > Asteraceae > Glebionis > Glebionis coronaria. The sequence continues at coordinate 602,456,223 of CM046875.1, read as the reverse complement.
GCACTTATCTAAAAACTTAACCAAATCAAGTTTAAGAAAAAGCAAATAAGCCAAAATTTAAAAACTTTTAAAAACACTTAATAATCTAAAAGCTATAAGATCAATAAGCTAACACAATCAAACACATAAAATTATAAAGAACAATCAAATAAGCATGACAATAAGCAAATAAGCAATAATATTAAACAAGACAAGAAAGGTAGAATGAGAGATTAATGAAAAACTTGAAATTAAAGATAAAGATTCAACAAACTTACTTGAATTACTTGAAAGGAAAGACAATTAAAGTAAATTACAAGTATTAAAATGACAATATAAAAATGGAGAACTAATTTGTCAAATTAGCTAACACCTCACAAATGAGGTTAAGTTCTCTATTTATATGAGGATTAACATGTGTTGAATTTTCTCTTCTTCTCATCTTTTCGTCTTATAAATTCTTCGTCTTTCTCGACTTTGTCTCGAGATTTGTCGATAGAGAAATTGAACTCGTCTTATAATTTCTTCCTTTATTAGACTTGAGTTCTTCGATTTCATTAAACTTCCGTCTTTAGACTTTTTATTCGATAAATCTTCAGAATAGGCCTTGGACTTCCGTTCTTTTCGCACTCTTGATCTTTTGACTTTGTCTTTTGTCTTTTTCTTCGATAAAAGCCCATGAAAGCCCGTGTTTTCTTCCCTTTTCACATTTTGGTCCTAAATCACAACAAAAACACAAACCACGCATAATTCCGATATTTACGACCTTAAATACACGTTTTGGCTTGGTTATTATTATAATTAAGTGGTAAAAGGATAAGTGTTTTCACACTTATTAGAGAGTATTGTTCAGCCGTAGCATGTTGGGTCGCGGAAGGTGGTGATGTAGAGGGATGTTGGACTAAAGTAGGTAGTGGGAGAGGCAGTTGGGTTAACCTCTTGTTGAGGTGAAGAAGATGAAGGATTTGGTGATTTTAAATGTGGTGAGTTTGTGCGATTATTTTTAGTATTGGGAACAGTAGGTGAAATATGCATTAGGATATCTGGTACGTCTTCTAGAAAAGATTAGGTAGTAGCAATATTTGGTGATGATGAGCCATATGGAAATATTGTCTCGTCAAAGCTAACATGACGAGAGATGATGATTTTATTTGTGTGTAAGTCAAGACAATGATATCTAAGATGGTTAGATCCATGACCCAAAAAATTAGAGGGTGTGGCTCGGGGTTCAAGTTTATGATTAGGATATAAGTGAGGGTAGCATAAGCATCCAACGATACGTAACAAATCATAGGTAGTTTATGATTAATTAGGATATAAGGTAGGGTAACATAACCATCCAAAGGTACGTAACAAATCATAGGTTAGGTTGGTACCAAACACCCGAGTGTAAGGTATGTCATTAGAAATAGTGGTGGAGGGAAAAAATATTTAGTAAGTGAATGGCCATATTTAGAGTTTTGACAGTGGAAGGTTTGCTTGAAAAAGTAATGTTCTAATTAGGTTGTTGATGGTTCGAACCATGCGTTCAGACTTACCATTTTGTTGAGATGTTTTGGCTCATGAGAATGGAAACTAAATGCCATTTTCAACAAAAAGTTTATGTAACGCACGGTTTTCAAATTCACCGCCATGATCACACTGAAATGACCGAATTTAAATTTGAACTGAGTACGAACATACTTATGAAACAAGAAATTTTTTGATAATACATCAGCTTTATTTAGCAAAGGATATACCCAAACAAACTGAGAGAAATGATCCAAAAAAAATATAATATTTGAAACCTGAAAGACTCGCAATAGCGAAGTCCATACATCCGAGTGAATGATATGAAAACAAGAATTAACAACATACACTGAACTAGTAAATGGAAGCCTCACGTGTTTGAAAAGCTGACAAGCATGACAAGAGCGGGAGGTTTCTCTTTATTACATGAAATGAAATTTCTAGAAGCCAGACGACGAAGCATGTCACTTCTTGGATGGCTAAGATGTTGGTGCCATGTATGTTGACTGACAAAGAAAAGCTTGAGGAAGCGGAGAAGGAGTCGTGACTGGGTAAAGATCCCCCGTGCTATCACATCAGAGTAGTACCCGCCGAGTCATGAAATCCTTAACAAAAAACAAAACACATCAAATTCAACAATCCAATTATTATCACGAACAAACTGACGAACATAAATTAATATTAGGAGTGACAAGGACATTATTTAGATGAAGGGACGATGGGAATTGAATGGATGTCACCAACCGAGATAGATGAGTAAATACACGTATTAAAAACATCACTAAGATTAGTAATCGAATCATTAAGGTGAGAACTCACACTTGTGTCCATGTTCCAAGCACTGGTGGTAGGATTATGAAGTATCCCAATAGTGAAGGCATGTCGCAAAGTAGTTTCATGTCCTGAGGAAGAAACTTGTGAGGCTGATGGGGCTTTGGGAGCCTGTTGCGCTGGCTACAAAATATGAGGGCAATGGGCTGGTGCGCTGGACTTGTTAACCATGCTGGTGGTGGATAAGGTTGTTGGGCCACTGGGTAATACAAGTGAACTGAGGTTGATGGGATGGGTGTATAAGCTGGTGGAAAGCCAAAGCCTGGTGGCGGCCCAGTAGGTGTAGTATATTGGAGTATGCCTACTTGATGAAAAAAATGCTTGTAGTCTAGATGGAGTAACAATAGAAGTATTATGAAAATAATTTGCATGAATAGTAGGCATGTACAAGTTCTTGGAAAGACCCAAACGTTCCAAAATTTTGACCAATAAATCATTAGAATTATTTCCATTATGAGCAATAGTTTTAGTAGGAGTGTGCTTTATAGAAGAATCATGAACATATTTGCAAGATTCACCGCCCCGACACATACCCTCGGCAAAATTATAACATGGTCGCCATGATTTAACTTGATTAGTAGAATAACGATGATTGTTACCTGAATCGGCCATAAGAACCATAGAAGAAGAGGATTCCATGGGTAGAACAATTTCCTTAGACTTCAATCGCATCTCTTCGGCAATCAAGAGTGAACGTGCTGTTTTGTGATCAAGAAAGGTATTTTGATAGTGCATATAACCACAAACCTGAGAATACTTCTCCGGGAGACCTTCAAGAACATAGTGAACGACATCTTCCTCATTGACATGAGAATCGAGACTCGTGAGGATGGTGACAATGGATTCAATCTTCTGATGCGTAGTGTGCCAAGTTTGACAAAACGTAATTCCGCCTTTAAGGCTGAAGTGCGAGCCCTTTCGTTGTCCTTCACAATAACGGTGTTGAGAGTCCAAGCCTCCTTAGAGGATTTGGGGCGGGATACGACTAGAAAATTTTGTAATGCATCCGAGAGGGTCGTAAAAATCCAAGATAGAATGATTTTGTCTACTTTTAATTCGTCTGGTGTAAGAAGGGTGGGAGTACTTGATTAGGTGGTGTTGGTAGCATCAGAAATAAACTTGACAACATCATAGTTGGGACAAAGTTGTTCAAAAAATAACTCCCATGATCCAAAATTCCAATCTTCAAGATCAAGCTTAACAGGGACCCGTGTAAGAAGATAGTGGTGAGTGACAAGAGAGAGTTTCTTTGAGAGGGAAATGGTAGTATCAGAACCTGTCATGATTGTTATTTGGTGAATGAAAATTGAAGCAGTATGTTTAATAAGGTTTAAGTAGTATGTTGACTTGAGGGCTGGAAAACAAACATGAGGATTCAATGACTAAACACGAATCACCAATCACGTAATATAAACGTGTTGATTGATAACCAACAGTACCAATCACCAACACGAAACAAACAAAAGCAGATGAAGAAGGTGGCAGAGGTGTTTTTTTATGGTTTATTTAGGATCGATGTTTTAGGCTGATACCATGTTGGATGGTAAAACCGTATGGTTTGTATATCTCATTCTGTAATGATACATCCCTATATATATTACAAGCATATGGGCTTTAGCCCAAGCTAAACAAGAATACAGATAAGACTAAATAATATACAACTAAGGGTTAGCAATAATACAGCTAATATACATGCTAACAATGTTGTCATTTCCTACTTCCAATTCCATACGCATGTTCAACAATTTTCACCACCTTATCATTCTAATCCCACCTTTTATATCATAAAGTGAAATATAATTCTAAATTATATTTATGCATTCTTTACTTAGCTCTATCTTAAAATAGTACGTATGATATACTGTAACACATTAGCACGTTTATGTCAATATTAATAGTAGATCATCAAAGGAAAAACTTAAATTAACGAATAATATGTTTAAGCTAATTTGGGTCACCAAAATATATTGAATGAAAAGTAATATATATTTACAAACATGCACTACAAGTAAAAGGAAAATTTTAAACTGTAAGTTTTACATGTATTATGTAACACTCTCAAATTTCGTATCGGGTCAGCGGAAGGGTCAATAGAGTGTTACGGGATAGCACAATAACTCCAATCATATACAACACATAAAAATGGTTGCACAAGGTTTAACATACATTCATTCGAATAAAAGTTTTAAGTTTACAGCAGGTCCCCAAATTACACAGTCATAAAGTTTACAAAACATAGATCGAATGAATAATTTTTATTATGTGGGCCATCAGAGTCGATCTCCATCCAAGTTACCTTCAAGCACCTGATATAAACATTCAAAAATTATATCAGTGAATGCCGAGTGAATTCATAGAGTTCAATAAAACCGTTACATAAAACAGTCATAGAAATCAGAACACAAGTATAATATCAGAAGTAAGTCCTCGTATTGCTAATCAGGAAATATATATAAATCAAGTCATACATCTTATACCGTCCATGAAACCGTAGTCTCAATATTATCGTTATTTACATCGTATCATATTGGATATTTGGATTACATTGGATTATTACTAGCCGCATGACATTGTTACCTTACTATAACAAACAACGAGCCGCGAACCCGACAAACAATTTGCCCATCTAAGTTAGCGTGTCGGCACAAAAATCACGCTATGTAAATCTTCTCATACATAAATTCGCTTCCCAATCAATGTGGCACGACGGGGATCAACCGTCAAGGCGCGAACTGGGGTGATCTTCCCCAAATAGTATATTATATGCATAAGCGTCTACCAAATCCTGATAGTTCACAATTCATGCTAATGGTACTTTAAGTGACAAAACCTGTGACAACCGTGGTTTTGAGGTTCGTCACTTAGTTTTATTTTGTGCTAGTTACGTGTCTTTATGTGTTTATGTGCTTATTGGTGTGTATAGATTGTGGTTTGGATATCTATTCCGGTACGGGGTACCTTGTGAGTGAAACGATGTGTGATGATTTCATGTTCATGAGATCACATGGTAGTGACTATGAACTGAGATGGTGTTATTTAGTGGTTTTATGTATACGTATATGTATTATAGAAAATCGTATTTTTACGATTTACGGTTTAGCATTTTGAGGTCTCGGAAGAGGTATCTAGTCATGTGAGTATTTTTCGGGATGGTTTTAAGTCATTTAGGACTTAGTTATAAAGTTTATTTCAAAATTTAAATTTTTTTTTAAAACTGTATATTTTATGTCTTTTACGGTAAAACGCGTAAATTTGACTAGTTTTACGGTTTTGAGGTTTTGGAGGCTTTAGGAGCTGAAATAAATTAAGGAAAATTAAGGCAATATTAATAAGATATTAATTAATAAAAAATTTTAAAAAAACGAAATAAGGGAGGGTGTGGGTCGGTTTTGGACGCAAGAAAAGAAAGAAAAAACGAAATAAGGGAGGGTGTGGGTCGGTTTTGGACGCAAGAAAAGAAAGAAAAAAGGGAAAAAGGAGGAAAAAGGAAAGTGGGCTATGGGTTGGACTAGGATTCACCCATACCCTATATAATGTTTTATTCACAATCAAAAGTCATTATTTTTTTTCTCCTAGAGTTCTTGGCCGACGGTTTACATAGTATTTTTAGGGTTTCATTATTTTTTTCATCTTCCATAAATCTTAAGGTAAAACCTTCATAATCCCTTTTTAATTTAATTGTTTTTAATGTTTATATAATCATCTTATGATAGATTTAGGTTAGGGTTTAAATAGAAATCTGTATTTTAATGATTTCATAATGATTAGATGGTTTAGGGCTTGTAATTTGTGGGGTTATGGGTAATTAATTAGGTTAATTTAATTAAACCCGTTTTTAAAAACTGGGCAGAATTTAGGGTCAATTGTTTTGATCATATAGGGAGTTCTACAAACTCTTATTTTGCGATCCAAGTATCCCTGGAAAGGTAATTGAAGTGTCTTTCAAATTCAAGAAACGATAACTAAATTGGAGGTCGGAAAGTGGGTCAAAAACAGGTTACAACAGTCGGAGGTCAAAGCAGTTTTGAAATCAGCCAGTTTTCTTTTTATGTTTTCGATTGTTTGGGGTACTTAGGAGTACAATTGGACTTTCAAACGAACGTGGGAGTTGGTTTATATATTATAGAAAGTATCTGCATTGGGGCTAAGCAAATGAGTTAGGGTAAGACCCCCTAATCATAACAAACGTTTTGTATGTTCGAAATCAGTAAAATCTGGATAGACAAAAGTATATAATATATATCGGGGCCTTAACAGTAGCTTTAAGGTTGGGGAAAATGGGATATGTTAGCTAACATATGTAAGGGCATAGGGTTTCCTTTACAGAGATCATGGGTATGGTTAGGTGGGCGTTTGGCTTATAGTTTGAAGACCTAAAAGTTGGGACTGTTTTGTGTAAAATATGAACGGGATAGGTATCAAACTTAACCAAGTTAAGGACTTGTTAGGGAAGGGTAATGGGGTGTTTAGAGCATATTAATGAGGGTCATATATGGGAGAAGGCTAGATGTCCATCATAGGTTGCTGAGCCATCTTAGTGATTGGTTCATGTTTTGATTATGTGTTTTTGGTTTGTTAGCTTTTTGCTAGTGCGCGGACTTTTGGAGAAGCTCAATCAGGTGAGTTTCGTAGTCCCATGTTTTCTAATTATTATGACTTCCAGATGGGATGGAAGAGACACTGTTTTGTTATTTATAAATTATGATGTGAATGTTTTGCGTTTGGTGATGGACTTGTGTGTGCATACTTATGTGATTAACTGCTAGTTGATTCTTGATTGTTTATGTTTTGACTTGGTACCAAGGGGATATTGGCAAGGCAGGGCCTTGGGATTGGTTCATAGGTGTTTGGACGCCTATGGGAGTATGGTGTTTGGTAAGGCTGGGAGCCTTGGATTTGGGTTGTTTTGTTAAATCTTGAATATTAGTTGTTAATGCATGTTAGTATCACATTGTCCATATGTTTCTTAGATTTGGTTATTATTCACAGCTTATGGTTTGTTTTGGCGTTGGAGTCTAAACCTATGACTCTCAGCAACTTTATGTTGACGTGTTTTAATGTATCTTTCAGGTGAGAATGTGGTTAAGCTTGAGGATAGAAGTGGCTAGATTTTGGTGCATTAGGATTGCATTTTAGAAGGAGATCCCCGTTCCTTCTTAGTTATTTTATGTGTTTTGAATAAGTGATATTGTTGGCACCTATATGTTTGTTTTGGTTTATGTTTTTTGTTTGTCTTGGGTAAGTGGTAGGACTGTTACCTACTTATCTAGACTCCTGCATTGTTGAGATATTGTCATGACGTTTGTGTCACCATTTTATGACATTTCTTATTTCATTAGTTATCTCTATAGACACGCCATGTTGTGATGATAACCATACGTCGCGCCCCATATTCCGCCATGGTGGGGTGTTACAGAATGGTATCAGAGACAATGGTTATAGAGAATTAGCTTACCTAGTCGCGTAGCCTAGTCTATAGCTCAAGGGTCCCTACATATAGGTGTCATAGGAGTATGTGTGCATTTTATAATAATTGATGTGTTTGGATGTTATTTATTGTGATGTTTTGACTAGTATGAATTGAACCATAGTATGTTCATACTTAGTCACATGTTATTTTCTTTTTGGGTTGTGACTAGTGCGGGTTGAACCATAATCGTCCACGCTAGTCATTGTTGTATTTTGCTTAAATTGTACATTATAGTACATAATTTGGTACAAGGTAGTTTCTATCTTTTGTTGAGTTATTTTATGTACCTGAGGTATGTTATTTTCCTTTTGATGTTTAAGTCATATTCCCTAAGAATCGTGTGGTGGTTCGAGTTACTAGGAGTACATGGGTAGGAAGGATTTTAAGGTGTTTCCATTCTGATGGGCGACATGACTTATAATTGATTATGTTTTCGTTTTGGATTTTGTCTATGCTGTTTTAGCTAGACTATGGATTTCTGTATTCCAAGAGTTTGACTATGTAATTTTATTAGTTGGAGTTTTTGACCTTATTGTTTATGTGGTTATGTGCTTAGGTGAGTTGGTGGATTTATGTGTTATGTGTTGTATTGATTCTTATAAGTGTCATCATAGGAGGGAGTGCATTGGGGAAAGGGTAATTGTATAAGTATGGTGGCCAACATAGTTATACAAGTACCATAACTTCAATGGGTTCCTAAGTATGATTGCATGAAAGAGGGTTAGTACATGCTTGTATATGATGAGATGTGGATTATTGGTATATGTATAGTCTATGGGTTTATGTAACGGTTGCCTAAGATATGGATATTTTTGAGTGTGTTATTGTTTTGGGTTATAGTCATGTTGTGTGATTATAGGGTCACACGATATGGACTGGTTTTAGTGATGGGTTTTATGCCTTGTGGTAAGATGGTGGTTACTCGTAGAAAAAAACGAGTGTATGACACAATTGGTTGATCTGACATGTATGGTAACGCGTATGTTTTGGGTTATTTAATAGGTATATATATGCGGATGTATATATACTACTATGTGTTAAGTTATGGTGTACGGTCGTTCACTAGTTATTATAACTTGAACGTACCTTGTGTTTGTTCGTGTTTTATGGTGCTGGAGTTTGATGGAGTTCCAACGACGTTTTGAGTCTTTTGGATGTGTATCTATATTTGGGTATGTATTTTAATTAATGAGAACTATTAATTTTCTTGCAAATAAGTCTGGCTAATTATAGGAAAACGACTTTGAAAATAATTTGTAAGTGTATGGTATGATATCGTGACTTACATATTTTTATTTTTTTTAGTTTGTGGTAGTAAGTTATAAAAAAATTTGTCTTGAAAATAATTGGATTAGTTTTCTATGTAACATGTGATAATACATTTTAAAGGGGGTAAAGAAATTTTACAAAAAAATTCTTAAGTGGAGTTAAAATTTTAGAAGTATTTAACTAGACGGCAAGAGTAAAAAGGAAGATTTTATAATAGTAATGATAATAATAACACAACACCTTGTAAACGTGTAGTAGTTTAGTTATAACCAGCCTAAATGGATTTTATAAAATAATAATAATAATATAGAATAATAAAAAACAGTGTATTTTATAAACATGTATTGGTTTCATAATAACAAGCGAAATAAGTTTAATATGGGTGAACAAGATAATGGTTAGAATAAGATTGTAGTATACTAACTAGTTGATATCTTGATAAAATGATGAAGATAAAGGATGGGTTTATGGTTAATAATGAGTATGATTGGTTTTAGTAGTATGGGAGTTCGGTACTTATGAGAAGTAACTAATTGGGATGAAAGTTTTAAATTTTCTAACGTATCGAAATTTGGTAATACTAATTGTGACGAGTCTAATTTTTCGTTGTTGGAACACTCCATTGATCTTTCGGATTACATTGTTTTGTTTTCAGTTGTTTTGGCTAGGGTTCGTTTTACCCTATATTTTATTTTGGGACACGATTGTTTGGAATTCTTTGGTTACACGTCGTGGTTGATTTATTTATGCGGTTGTGGAAATGTTAGGATGAGAGGATAGAGTTGGGTAGTATTACTTATGGTTAGATACTATAATGGAGAGATGTGTTTTAGTTTAAAGGTTGTTTTGAAGGAATGATTAAGATTTGTGGAGTTTTGAAACTTAGATTGGTTACGGGAATAAGGGAGAACCATGGAAGGAGAGAACCAAGTATTCCTAGAAGATGATGATTGAAAATACCTCATGTTGGGTGCAAGATCAAAGTAGAAGTATGAGATTTGAAAAAGAATTCAAAATATGGCTTAGTAGACAAATGGAAACTAATGTGGGTATAAGATGAGAGTTTGATCCGCATGGAATCACATGAAACTCTAGTTTGTCCCTATTAGGAGGGAGTAGGAGAACTGGTTGTGAAAAAAAAAAACAAGTGAAGCTACTTGGAAAATTTTGGCGTATAGATGATTAGATAGACTTAGTTAGTGGAGCTGGATTGTTATATCGGCCTAGAATGCTAGAGGCATTTGGGGTACGAGACGTAGAGAATGATCTATACAGATCATGAACGTCTCCAGCACATATTTAATCATCTTGATTGAACATCTTGAAAAGGTGATGGGTGGAGTTAAGTGATGAAAGAAAATTGCAAGGCCAAGTACCATCTGGGAAAGGGCAAGCATAGTTGATGAGACATGGAATAAGAAGAATGGAGTGAAGCTGAGACGAACTTGAACTATATGGATGACGTATTAGGGTGGTTTGGATGAAGGATGTAGGTTGCACGAGTTGAGTTGTCTAAAGCAGAGAACGCGTCAACATGTATGTTGCGTAGCTTGGACAATCATATGGAGAAAAGGGACGTAGACTATACTTCCTACATAGATAGGAGTTGCTTAGAAAGGGCAATGTAAGGACGAAATTGGTGAAAGTGACGAGAGTTGGGTGATAGTCGATATACTGACTAATTCATCTCATAATTCAAGAGGAATGAGTAGTCACGTAGTTGAGAAGTTGGAAGGAGTGTGTACGGATGTGATGGAATAGAGGGCTTTGCGTAAAAGTTAGCCTAACATGTATGGAATGCCTTATGAAGGATTATGGCAAGGGAAGAAACGATGGGAAGCATCACATCGTGATGTATGGTAGGAGTTAAGGAAGAAGAAGGAAGTGTGTATAGAAGCGGAGCATGAATAAAATAGGTCGAGATAGGAACCGAAGGTAAAACTTTGGTAGCTTAATGAGTAGAATAAAGCATAATGCAGGCTAATACTGTCGTAGTGTGGAAAAGGAAATAGCACTGACCTATACTGATTGTTGGGGAGGCTTAGTATCAATAATCGAATGGATGAGGAGTTATAGGTGTGATGTGCAATAGGGACGAAGGGCTTGGTCTAACTGAGACAAGATGAGGAGCAATATGACCTTGAAGGTAAGACATTGTGTAGGTATAAAGGAAGTGTTGAGTATAAAAAAAATCATGAAGAAAAGTGAGAAAGAAGTGTATAGGTGCTACTAATGAGCTATCCAAATTTAATGGAAGTAGTAGTAGCATGGGTTTGGATGGCAGTCGATAAACTAACTGAGAAAACCGTCCTTTTGATGATGTGTATAGATCATAAGTTGATTTGGACCGGAAGAACTAATGGATATGTGAAAGACCGTCATAGGTCACTTTGTAAGGAAATTGGAATTTTTAAGTAGTTTGGGGTACAGACTAAAGGGAGTTGATGAACATGATTGGATATGAGTATATCCAGCTAACTGGAAAAGGATGGGCAATTGAGATATTTATACAACCTTAGAAGTTAAACTGAGGGCATGAGTGATTGATTTAGAGGGAGTTAGGAAACTCTTTAGCGATGGCTAAGTTTTCATATAATGATAGTTATCATACTAGAAGTCGATAAATGCCATTTGAGGCACTATATGAAAGGATATGGTGAGTTGTCCCCATTGTGGACTAGAATTGGTAAAAGAGGCTACTAATGTGGTAATGGTGTTTGTGGAAAGAATGAGAGCAACAAGGGATGCTATGTTGAAAATGAGGAAACCACTAGAGTTTAGTGACAAAGTTATGTAGGAAGTTTCACCCATCATAACGGGTGGTATGTTTTGGTAAAATGGAAGAGTTTATGTAGAGTTTTGTAGGTCCATTTATGATCTTTGGAAAGATCGGACCAGTAGCTTAGGATCATAGAATTACCTGGGGGAATGAGTGGTATACATGTTATATTTCGTGTATTAAGATTGGTAAATGTTGTTTGAGAATGCATATTTGCATGTACGGTTATTCGGGATTTGTGTTAATGAGAGTTTGTGTTATCATAGAGTCATTTGTGAGGTTTATTGACTGTGAGGTCAAGAGTATGGCAATGAATTAAATATTCTTGGTTAGTATATGTGGTAATTTGAGACTTGAACTAAAGTTCACGTGGAAATGAGAGGAGTTCGTTTAGAACAAGTATCCCCAGTTGTTTGCTAATGGTATGTTTTGATCCTAAGGAGTAAATCTCGGAACGAGATTTCTTATAGGAGGGAGTGATGTGACAACCGTGGTTTTGAGGTTCGTCACTTAGTTTTATTTTGTGCTAGTTACGTGTCTTTACGTGTTTATGTGCTTATTGGTGTCTATAGATTGTGGTTTGGATATCGTTTCCGGTACGAGGTACCTTGTGAGTGAAACGACGTGTGATGATTTCATGTTCATGAGCTCACATGGTAGTGACTATGAACTGAGATGGTGTTATTTAGTGGTTTTATGTATACGTATATGTATTATAGAAAATCGTATTTTTAAGATTTACGGTTTAGCATTTTGAGGTCTCGGAAGAGGTATTTAGTCATGTGAGTATTTTTCGGGATGGTTTTAAGTCATTTAGGACTTAGTTATAAATTTTATTTCAAAATTTAAGATTTTTTTTAAAACTGTATATTTTATGTCTTTTACGGTAAAACGCGTAAATTTGACTAGTTTTACGGTTTTGAGGTTTTGGAGGCTTTAGGAGCTGAAATAAATTAAGGAAAATTAAGGTAATATTAATATGATATTAATTAATAATAAAATTAAAAAAACGAAATAAGGGAGGGTGTGGGTCGGTTTTGGACGCAAGAAAAGAAAGAAAAAACGAAATAAGGGAGGGTGTGGGTCGGTTTTGGACGCAAGAAAAGAAAGAAAAAAAGGAAAAAGGAGGAAAAAGGAAAGTGGGCTATGGGTTGGACTAGGATTCACCCATACCCTATATAATGTTTTATTCACAATCAGAAGTCATTATTTTTTTTCTCCTGGAGTTCTTGGCCGACGGTTTACATAGTATTTTTAGGGTTTCATTAATTTTTTCATCTTACATAAATCTTAAGGTAAAACCTTCATAATCCCTTTTTAATTTAATTGTTTTTAATATTTATATAATCATCTTATGATGGATTTAGGTTAGGGTTTAAATAAAAATCTGTATTTTAATGATTTCATAATGATTAGATGGTTTAGGGCTTGTAATTGGTGGGGTTATGGGTAATTAATTAGGTTAATTTAATTAAACCCGTTTTTAAAAACTAGGCAGAATTTAGGGTCAATTGTTTTGATCATATCGGGAGTTCTACAAACTCTTATTTTTCGATCCAAGTATCCCTGGAAAGGTAATTGAAGAGGATTTCAAATGCAAGAAACGAGAACTAAATTGGAGGTAGGGAAGTGGGTCAAAAACAGGTTACAACAGTCGGAGGTCAAAGCAGTTTTAAAATCAGTCTGTTTTCTTTTTATGTTTTGGATTGTTTGGGGTACTTAGGAGTACAATTGGACTTTCAAACGAACGTGGGAGTTGTTTTATATAATATAGAAAGTATCTGCATTGGGGCTAAGCAAATGGGTTAGGGTAAGACCCGCTAATCATAACAAACTTTTTGTATGTTCGAAATCAGTAAAATCTAGATAGACAAAAGTATATATATATATATATATATATATATATATATATATATATATATATATATATATATATATATATATATATATATATATATATATATATATATATATATATATATATATATATATATATATATATATTGGGGCCTTAACAGTAGCTTTAAGGTTGGGGCAAATGGGATATGTTAGCTAACATATGTAAGGGCATAGGGTTTCCTTTACAAAGATCATGGGTATGGTTAGGTGGGAGTTTGGCTTATAGTTTGGAGACCTAAAAGTTGGGACTGTTTTGTGTAAAATATGAACGGGATAGGTATCAAACTTAACCAAGTTAAGAACTTGTTAGGGAAGGGTAATGGGGTGTTTATAGCATATTAATGAGGGTCATATATGGGAGAAGGCTAGATGTCCATCATAGGTTGATGAGCCGTCTTAGTGATTGGTTCATGTTTTGATTATGTGTTTTTGGTTTGTTAGCTTTTTGCTAGTGCGCGGACTTTTGGAGAAGCTCAATCAGGTGAGTTTCGTAGTCCCATGTTTTCTAATGATTATGACTTCCAGATGGGATGGAAGAGACACTGTTTTGTTATTTATAAATTATGTTGTGAATGTTTTGCGTTTGGTGATGGACTTGTGTGTGCATACTTATGTGATTAACTGCTAGTTGATTCTTGATTGTTTATGTTTTGACTTGGTACCAAGGGGATATTGGCAAGGTGGGGCCTTGGGATTGGTTCATAGGTGTTTGCACGCCTATGGGAGTATGGTGTTTGGTAAGGCTGGGAGCCTTGGATTTTGGTTGTTTTGTTAAATCTTGAATATTAGTTGTTAATGCATGTTAGTATTACATTGTCCATATGTTTCTTAGATTTGGTTATTATTCACAGGTTATGGTTTGTTTTGGCGTTAGAGTCTAAACCTATGACTCTCACCAACTTTATGTTGACGTGTTTTAGTGTCTCTTTCAGGTGAGAATGTGGTTAAGCTTGAGGATAGAAGTGGCTAGATTTGGGTGCATTAGGATTGCATTTTAGAAGGAGATCCCCGTTCCTTCTTAGTTATTTTATGTGTTTTGAATAAGTGATACTGTTGGCACCTATATGTTTGTTTTGGTTTATGTTTGTTGTTTGTCTTGGGTAAGTGGTAGGACTGTTACCTACTTATCTAGACTCCTGCATTGTTGAGATATTGTCATGACTTTTATGTCACCATTTTATGACATTTCTTATTTCATTTAGTTATCTCTATAGACACGCCATGTTGTGATGATATCCATATGTCGCGCCCCATATTTCGCCATGGTGGGGTGTTACATAACCTAACTATAATAATCCTTTTCATCTCATTCATTGGGTCATAGCATCATTCGGGTCCATATCATTAAGCATACCATCGGGACTACTTGTGTTCTATTTTTATCAAAACTAGCATGTTATCTCCCTCCCGGGTTTACAAAACATTTTATAAAATATTTAAAAGAGTGCGAGGCTATGAACTCGCGTTGATTAAGAAAGGCGGGTTATCCGCGACAGGCGTGCTTCAATCACGGAAAGCTATATAAATAATACTCGGTCTTAGACTTTTGTCCAATGACTTTATAAAAATAATGGCTATGTATATATATGATGATATTATTAGTATAATGATGACCAAGTGGGATTTTATATCTTTATTCACTCATTATAGTGTTATGTGTTATTAAATTTTTAGACTAGTTACACTAGTTTTAACTTGTTTACACATTGAGGCCCAATAAGCCCATTATAAGCCCAATACATTATATTAGCATATTTATACTTTTAATACCAGGCCAATACTCATATGTTGGGCCCAAATGGGTTAAGCCCAATGAGTAAGTCCATTAGTGTTTAGCCAAACTAGTTGGGTTAATAGTCCAATAAGGCTACTTTGGCCCGTTAATGTCCATAAGTTATAAAGCTCGGGTTTTATCGGTTTTTACTTGTAAAATGTACTTATAAATCAGTATATGAGTTATAAAAAGTTTACATTAGACGGTTCCGACCGTCTAAGTTTTATTTGACGAAAACGTTAATCTTTCGGTTTTAGCCGAAAAGACGTAAAACTTATATATATAGTTTTATAACTTAGAAAACATATCAATTTGTAATTTTATAAAATGTCACATTTACTTATCAAAGTATATAACTTATTTATAAGTATTATATGAGTTAGTGGGTTTTAGGTATGTATTTTATATTAGTTTTACTTGAGTGCTTATTTTATAATATATACTTTTGTTTTCCAAATCTGATTATGAAACTCACTTTCACCATTTTTACCATATCTTGAGTTCTACAAGGAGATAGAAGCTCAATTTTGGGCAGAACAAACTACATAATATGTGCTAAAATTAACTCCTTTTAGCTACTGCTCATTCATCCTCTAAGTGTCCATAATAATTCGTCCAAAACAGACTATACATATTTGAACCTTAATAATGTTTTGATCATATCTTACTCATTTTATGGATTCCATTGAGTGGTCAACTCTCACATGTGTAAAAATCATATACCTTACTGTATATTCAATAATCCAAGTCACTTTATCAAGTTATCATATGGTTCTTTACTGTTTTATACAGCCTATAATTTTAGTCATGATTTTAACATCTTTACATGTAGCTTTTAATCATTTTAACCAAATTTATCAACACAAGATCCCCACATAATACTTTGATCATAATATATCATCATATACATATATATTTAGAAAGAAAATACAAAATTACATTTACAAAATAACAAGGTAATGGAAGAAATTATCTTGTTACCAACCAAGATAGTGAAAGTTAAGAACAAGGCTTGGTTTTTGATGACAAATCTTGTGATAAACCAAGACCACCATCAAGATCACCCAACTATATGAACACCTTGTGAAAAATCAGCCCTAGAGTCCAAGGAAACTCCTTTGTAGATGTTAGTATCTCCTCCAATCAACAAGACTTCAAAAGGCCTTCATCTTATGCAAGATTAACACAAGATTTATGGTTGAATTTAGATCAAATGGGGGTGTTTATGGTGAAAAGTGGACGGAAAGGGCGAGCTAGAGAGAGAGTTGAGAGAATTCATGTAGAAAATGAGTTAGCTTGTTTAAGTTTAGCTAGTTTTGATGAGGTAGTGGTTTGGTTGCAAAACTAAGACAAGTGTCTTAGTTTTAATGTAAAGTTGACACCTCAAAGGGGTGTTGGCTAAGCTTTAGCCGTCCCATGGTGGGGGCGGGGAAAGAGTTATCTTGTCTTATCCCCATTAATTTACGGGTACTCCTCGATTCTAGTTTCCTTGATTTGCGTGCCCTCGGGTCGTTTTACGAAAAACGTTTTTATAAATTATGAATCAACGACACAAAACGAATCTAATAAAAATTGTCTCATCAAAAACGGAGTTTAAAAACGTAAATACATAATCCTAGGGTTTCCGGTTTAGTCGTAAAGGACGTTAAATTATGCACGTAATCCCAAATTTCAACCCGTAAATTGTGACTTCATCAACCAACACAAAAATAAGTTTCAAAATAATATACGAGAAAATACGTTACTACCTGAAAATGTTAGACTGTCACATATTAGAAAAACATCTATTTTTATGTATACATTTAAACACTATAAAATGTTATTTGATTTCACCAATGTTACAAAATTGGATCCGTGTTGCTACGGATGGATATAGACGGTGTTTACAAAATTCCCTCCTTTCCGCTAACGACAGATATAGACGTTGTTTTCGTCCATGAGAATATATAATACATTGAGTATACAAATAAACTCTACGTGTTCCAAAGATCAAGAATATGTTCATAGCGGTATCGAGTATCGTCGACAAGTAATAAGTTTGAGAATTTTTAGCAACCACATGAATATTAGTATAACTTTACCCTGAAACTTATCCTCGACTGTCTAGATAGTATGCTCAGTTTCTTACTAAAGCTATTACTACTATTGCAAAATAGCATGCACAAGTCACGCTTTGTAAACCACATATAATTGGACGTTGGATATTTCCATGTGTAGTCATTAAGTTTCTTTTTCATTACTTGGATGTACTGGACCGTCTAGACGTGATATGTAAATGTTACTATCCATTTACATTGTAATTATGTACGAAGAAAGAGGTTATAAACTTACAATTTATGGACTGGAAAATTAATCGTTGGTGTAATAATAGTACATTTATTAATTACTATTAAACTCACTAGAAGATATAGTTATCTGACATTATATTTCTTGGATAAAAAGAACAACAAATACTAATGTTTTAACTATCATCCTCACCCATCTCTATTCATAGAGTAGTCCTTATGAAATTAAAATTTCACACGACAACAACTAGATTTAGAACAAGTTAAACCGTGGTAACTACGAGTATGCAACAGAATCGATCTAGTTTTATATTTAGAATTAACACATAAAATAAACAAATAAATACTAACATTGTGTTTAATGATAAAAATCAATAAATAGGTTTCGATCTTTAATCTTAAAACTAAAAGTGGTTAGATACCACCTCTATTGGTTGCTAAAACAAAGCGTCAAACGAAGTATGTCACGATTCTAGTGGTTGCTTCAAGTAAACAACTAGCAACTCGTGTTCTTGTTTAATATTCAAAACCATTTCGAATATCAAAGTGATATTACATTTGAATTGATTTCAATAATACGGGAATGAGAATAAATCTAGCAAAGGTTTATATATTAGTTACTTGCCTTGTAACTTTGAAAAGTCAAAACTTTTAATAAATTTTAGTTCTTGCCAACAAGTAACCAAAAGAGAAAATACAAATTTGCCTTTTTGGAATATGATCAATTACTTGTGTTCAATTTGTGTATTGACTCTCACAAGTAAGGAAAAGAGTGCTATGTATAATGATTTGAATCTTGTAGCAAAAGCAAGACCAGAAACATACACATATTCAATTGTCCCTTGAGCCTCACATTCCTATATGTGTTTCAGCCAACAAATAAAGAACGGAATCAAAACATACAAACTTTGTTGTGGGTTATAATAAATGAGAAAATAAATTATCTTTTTAAAATATCTCATGTCTGTGGCCTTATTTTTTTGATGTAATATTTTGTATGCAATATGAGACCGAAATATTATATGTGTCATAATATTAAAACTTGTCATTCTGTTTTAACTTAATGCCTATAAATTAGGTTACAACGTCTAACGGTTAAACTAAGAAACGTTAAATATATTTCGTCTAACATATTATATATTTAAATATAAACGAGTTACATATATTAAATATATAGTAAATATACTCTTCATGTTTAAGTGTGTGCTCCGGATAGGCTCACTCATTACATATATTTTAACTTTAATTTGTCGTTTTAAAAGTTAATTAAGATATACCAAATGTAATCAAGTATCATCTGGACTTACCTTTGGCTACGACCATACAATTATCTGATTAATTCTTAAGAGGGCCCAGTGGTATCAATCTTCACATACCAAGTGGAGGAACAAATTCTATATTGACTACAAGTGTTCTGTATGCTACTTCATAAAATTTCCAACTATAGCCTTTATAATTACCTTATTCAGGATAGCGTATAACTTATAGTCAAAAAATGATATCCACACATGCAACAGCTAGTTTGCATCTCAAGTCTAAGGATGACTTAATAATAATTTTGAAATCTTACTTATGACAAGGATACAAAAGTAATATTTGGAAGTTTTGGGTGTCCAATAAGTATCCCTTATAAATAACATATGAGTTTCGCGGGAACAATCCATATACTTAAAGAATATAACTAACACTCACATTTGCCTTAATGTAATAATATTCCCATATTGCTAACCGACAATGGACATAATTAAAATAATCAAATATTTAAGGATTAAACATGCAAATATAGGGTAACAGTTATTATATGAATGAAAAACATCAAGTATCTTTATTCGTCAATTTTTTACACCCTATTATCCATATACTAAAACAACACAGATTACATGAGACTACTAGCTGGAAGCATTCCTATATTCGAAGTATGCAGAATGCTTTTTATAATCTAAAGCCTTTGTAAAAGGGTCAGCTATGTTGTCATCTCTTTGAACTCTATCCAGAGTAATATCACTCAGTTCAATCACTTCTCGGAGGTAGTGAACTTTGGTACAATAATGCTTAGCAACTTTTGTGATACCTAGTTCATTAGCTATAACAATGGCTTCGGTATTGTCATAATACATCTTCATAGGTTCTTCGTTTATAGAAACAACACCAAGCCCATAAATGAATTTCTTAATTCAAACTGCTTCTGTTGCAGCTTTTGAAGCGGATATATACTCAGCCTCTATAGATGAGGTTGCATGAATGGTCTGCTTCTCACTTTTCTAGTCAACAAAACGTCCATTCAAAACGAAAACATATCTAGTTTTAGACTTTGTGTCATCAAGATCTGTCAGATATCCAGCATCAGTGTAGCAAGAAACCTTGAGCTCCCGTTTTATATCTCCTTCATAAACAAGAAGCACATCCTTAGTATTCCTAAGATACTTTAGAATTCCCTTAATAATAATCCAATGTTTATCAATGTTTATGCGAACACAACATCAGGTCTAGTGCATCATACAACATATATGATCAATCCTACAACCGAGGTATAAGGAACTTTGACTTACATAATTTTGGTTCATACTGCATGGGGATAATACCACGATTGGAATTCTCCACGTTGTACGTATTCAAAATCTTTTCTATTTAAGCACTTGGACATAATATAACTAACCGTCTAGATCTATCCCTGTAGAACTTGATTCTAAAGAGATATGCATCATTTTCCAAATCCTTCATAGAAAAACAATTACCAAGGTAGGTTTTTACACCTTAAAATGTTGAATTGTCATTACCCATGAGCAATATGTCATTGAGATATAAGGTTAGGATAACCACATTACTCCCACTAGCTTTTATATATACCTACGGCTCATCACGATTTTATGTAAAGCCAAATTTCTTGATTTCATCATCAAATCTCTTATTTCATTGCCTTGATGGTTGCTTAAGTCCATAAATGGACCTTGGAAGCTTCCATGCCCGGTTTGGATATTTAGGATTAAGAAAACCTTTAGGCTGCACCATTTAGACTTCTTCATAAAGATGTCTATTGTGGAAAGCAGTTTTGACATCCATTTGCCAAATATCATAGTCATAGTAATCAACTATGGCTAAGAGAATCCTAATAGCTTTTATATCTGCAATAGAAGAGAAGGTTTAGGTTTGAATGAAGCCCTTCGCTATGAATCGATCTTTATAATCCATTTCAGTCTTCTTTTTTATGAGCCATTTGTCACCAACGATTCCAGCGTTAAGGGGAAGGTCAACCAAGACCTAGACTTCATTGTATTTTATTGATTACATCTCTACAATCACAACTTCAAGTCATTTTTCAGATTCGGGAACTGTTAATGCAGCTTTATAGTTAGTAGGTTCATTGTGATCCCCTAACTCATGCTTCTCAACATCAATGTATAAACACATCCACTACATGGTATGTCGTTTCCTTATGGACCTATGACTGGGAGCTATGTCACTTTGAGGTTCATTAATTTCTTGATCGTCCTCTTCATGATCTAAGCTAGTGTTTTAGAAGAATATGTATCTTCATCTTGAATTACTTCAAGATCTTCTAAATTCCCACTTGCTTCATGATTCAAGAGATTACTCTCTAAGAATTAAGCATTCCGAGCAACAATAACTTTGTTCTCAGGTAGGTAATAGAAGGATTAACCCATTGTTTTCTTTGGGTAACCTACAAATATACACTAAACATATATAGGCTCTAGTTTGTAAGGTTTATTAAGCGTATCATGTTTAACAAGAGCCTCAGATCCCCAGACCTTTAAGTAAGACAACTTAGGGGCTTGCCCATGCCATACTTCGTATGAAGTCTTTCCAACCTTCTTGGTTGGAACCATATTGAGAATGTGTGTATTAGACTCAAGAGCATAAACCTAAAAGGACTTGGGAAGAGTTGTTTGAGTCAACATGGAGCGAACCATATCAAGTAGTGTTCTATTTCTCCTATCAGATACACCATTATGTTGTGGTGTATATGGAGGAGTTCTATGGGCA
The DNA here is from genome assembly GCA_025667525.1 of Glebionis coronaria. Classification (NCBI taxonomy): domain Eukaryota; kingdom Viridiplantae; phylum Streptophyta; class Magnoliopsida; order Asterales; family Asteraceae; genus Glebionis; species Glebionis coronaria. The sequence continues at coordinate 602,434,426 of CM046875.1, read as the reverse complement.
ATAATCTCATGCTCCTTTAGATGATTCATAAACTCTAGACTCATAAATTCACCTCCAAGATCAGAACATAGTGCTTTTATGGTCTTACCAAATTGATTTTCTACTTCTTTTTTAAACCCTTTAAATGTTTCAAACACTTCATGTTTATGCTTCAGCAAGAAACATAACCATAACGACCATAGTCATCAGTGAAAGTAAGGAAGTAGCATGCACCTTGTCTTAACACAGTTCTAAATGGGCCACATACATTTAATGTGAATAATGTTTGCGTGTCATCTCACCAGATAGAAAGAAACACACTTGTCAAAAGGTTCATCATCAGTTGACTTAAGCAATCCATCATGTTGTAACTACTTAATATGTTTCTTGATTTTCTGGCCAATGCGACAATGCCATTAGAGTGTGGACCAAGTTTGAATTGGCTCTTTTGTTACTTACAACATATATAGAAGTATATATTGTATTAGAGTCAGTCATTGTAACAACCCAAAACCGTGGTCATTATTTAATTATAATTTTTACGTATATTTTTGAAATTTTTGACGAGGTTGATTGTCATGACGATTGGTGATTTGATTTGGATGACTATGAAAATTTTATTTTTACGTTTTGACGAGTTGCGAGTATTACTAGTGATGACGATATCGACGGATGCCCGAGAAATTTTACGTTTTATTTTAAACATGTCGGTGTTTAATATTTTGAAGTTTTTATTTTTAATGTCGTATTAAGTCATGTCGGGACTATATAATATCATATTTTGTGTGCGTTTTAAGTTTTGAGAAGCATTTTTATGAAACCCGAGACCCGTAAATATTTTCAAAAGTGACTAATAGTCATTTCCCGCTTTTTAACAAAGTATTTGCATTTTGGTCCACAAGAATAACAATTGGCAAAAACTACCCTAAAATTTTTCCATATAAAAGGAAAAATAAACAAACACAATCACAACATCACCACTTCCACCAAGATTTTTCGCTTCCCTCTCTCCCCTCTCTACAATCCGTCACCCCTCCACCATACAAACACCCAAATTTTTTTGATTTTGAGCTTGAATCTATTAAAAGCAATCAAAGTCTCATTCCTATCTTTTGATTCTCCATCTTTTGGTATGAAAATCTCATACATGTAAGCATATTTTTGAAAAACCCATTTTTGGATAAAAATCATATGATTTGATCTTAAATTCTTGTTGTATGTAGGTGTTTATATGTTTATATATATATATATATATATATATATATATATATATATATATATATATATATATATATATATATATATATATATATATATATATATATATATATATATATATATATATATATATATATATATATATATATATATATATATATATATATATATATATATATGAAATTTTTGAGTTGGGTTTTTATGATTTGATCATCTAGGATGATTTTGAGTGTTATGATTGAAAGTAGTAGTGTAGGAATGATTATAGTGGTAAAATGGGGTTAAAATGTGGTGAAAAATTAATTTTGAATGATATTTAACTATATATTTTATAACAGATTATTAAACTTAATTTTCTGAAAATATGAGTTTGAGATTGAGATGAACTAACTAGATATTGTTGTAGAGGATGTTTTTAGCTTCGTTTTGGTATAAGGTAGGGCTTCTAGCTCCAAACGAGCGAAAAGTTACGTTAGTTTGATTACTCGTGTACCGGGAGACGAGTATCGTCACAATATATAATTGTTGTCGATATTTGGATCGAATCTCGGGGACTATAAAAAGGATTTTGAAATGTGTCGAGTACTGATTTTGAATGATAAGTATAAGGATGTCGAGTTATTTTCAAAGTTGAGTGTCGGTTTTGTAAACGGAGAAAAATAAATGAGTTAAAAGACTATATGAATTGTTGACGTAAAACTGTCCTGTTTTTATAGTTCAAAGATGTGTCGAGCAGGGAACTTTAAATGTAAAATCTTTTGATGAGTTTTTCACAGGCCTTTCTATATATAGTAAGTGAAGTTTCTGATTAGTATCATAAAAATTTGACGTGTTTAAGTGGGGTAAATGAGCTTGTACATTTGGTGTGTACCGGCAGATTTTTTTTATCGAAATAGAATAAACATATAGAATGGAGAAAAAGGTCACTTGTATTATTTTCATTTTGGATTGGTTGTGATTTTATAATTTTGAGTTTGATATTACTAAGTATGGATTTTACTCGAGTTTATTATTGATGAACGCGCCTTATTTGATAGGTTGCGGTTTTTTGTGTTTACCGGGCATCAACTATCGTCGAAGATCGTCTTACTACTGCTATTACTCCATGTGAGTCTATAGCCTTGCTTTTGTAATTGTTTTGAATGATTTTAAAACCCACGAGGGGGATACATGCTATTTGAAAGTAAAATGAACACAAGTCATGATTGATTGTTTGGACCCGAATGTTGCCTTTGTTGCCTTTGTTGTTTGAATTGTATAAGTACCTAAATTGCAAAAGTCCCTAAATTCATGAGCCGTTAACTATCTTCTGACTTGATGTTGTGAGTTGGGAATAGCCGCTTATTCTAATAATAGTACTATCGGGTTGACGACCCTATCTGAGACTAGGGCTTTACGCTGAGTAACCCGCTGGGAAGGATAATTTTACGAGAATGAGAATTGGTATTTTTGCAATTGATACCCTAGTAGGGCACTGGAATTCATCTAGTCATGCCGGCTTTAGGCGTGGGTGAGTAAGTTAAGGGGTCGGTTTCATGAGCTTAATACAATTCAATAGCTATTGCTATATGCCAGATTGCCAGAACAATAGATTGTATGTGCACAATTCTATTAAATGATATTGATTGATTTTTCTCTTGTGTTCAAATGTTGATTTGGAAAACCTATAGACTCGCTCAACCGTTGTGTTGATGATTTTAAGCATGTATTTCAGGTATTGAAGTGGATTGCTGCTGGAGCTTGCTGGAGAAGGATTGCGGGATTGCTTTTGTAGTAATTTGGTCTAAAACAGAATTCTTTCCCTATTGTCATAAACTTACAATAAATGGTCAAATATTTTGGTAAAAGGTTTGTTGTTTTGATTAAGATCCTAGGGAAACCTGTACGCTGCTCTGATATATTTTAAACTGATTTTACTTGGGATTGAAGGATTTAGACAATTATTTAAATTATTTCCATATTTATTCCTAAATATACTGTTTTTGAGTCGTTTAAAGAGTTGTGAAATGAAGTTTGTGAATAACACCCAATTGTGTATTTTTCGTTGCGCAATGTAAATTGGGGGTGTTATAGTCATATCAATTTTAAAAATTCCATCACATGGAATAGCACGAACATGAAACATATTATTCTTAGAAACAGAAATTGCATGATTTTCAAAATGGTTAATAAAACCATCGCCATATAAACAAAAACTGAAATAATCCCTCTAGTAATAGAGGGAACATAATGACAATTATTCAAGATAATCACTAAGACACTAGGGAGACATAAATGAAAAACGCCAATAACTTCAATAGTTGCACGATGACCATTACCTACATACAGATTTAAAGCTCCTCGCTTCACCTTCCTACTTACCCTTAGTCCTTGAGTAGTATTACAAATGTGAGTACCATAACTAGTGTCATAAACCCAACATTTATTAGGTAAAGTATAAAGTTCTATAGAGAAGATACCTGAAGTGCTAGTTTCTTGAGATTTCTTCATTTTCTTCCACAACTTAGCAAGAAACTCGGGACAATTCCTTATCTAGTAGCCTACATCACCACATTGGTAGTAGACCCCGTCCTTATCAAGATTATATTTATTTGGTGGAGGAGGGATCTTGTTATTAGGATCAAAGTTAGAAACTTTCTTTCGTTTACCATGATTATGTCCCTTAGCAGTATTAGACGGTTTAGCCTCGTTATTTTCATAACCCGACTTTTTGATCCTTCTTTCTCTAATTGCATGAATTACATGTGCAACCCCTTTATTATACAACATCTTTTCATGTAACTTGAGCACGGCATGGAGCTCATGTATTGTCTTCTCTAGGCCCTGCATATTGTAAATTTGCACGAACCCATCATTGTGCTTTTTAAGTGAGACTAAAATTAGACTCGCAACAAGATTTAGTGACAATCAATGACCAAGACGTTCAATATTATCTATGTAGACCTTCATCTTTAAAACAAAGGATCTCGCAGATTGTCCATATGCTTGTTTGTAGGAGTGAAATCTCGTGAAACATCAAGATTATCATGCTCTTCTTGTTGACAAACATTGTCTTTAGTTCCTTTAATATAGCATTTGCACCACAACCTTCCAGATCATAGGAGATCTAGAGGCATGGTCATCAACATAAGACCACCGTTTTCCTTCGAACATTTGGTACAAGATTTGTGACTTTCTTGGATTTTCGGAGGAATTTCTTGGCCTTCAGAAACAACAGGTAATTCAGGAATATGTTACTCAAGGTAAGGTAACAAATCATCGGTTAATAGCGTAATCTGAAGAGAGTGGTACCAATCGATGAAGTTACCTTCAGTCAATTTCATCTTCTCAAAGAAGGACTTGGTAACCGAATTGTTTCGGACTGAGGTAGTCATCTACAGTAAAAAGATCAAATGATTAGTATTTTCTATAATTACATTCTTAAAAAAATTAACTACCCCAATTAATTAGTAATAAGACTAAGATCCAACTTTTCCTTACATTCAATATTACTCTGACCAACTCTTAACAAGTGGGACAAGAGATAAGCGTCGAGCGTTAAATGCATTACAAGTGAAACTCTTAGTATTATGATATGATTCATGAAGCTATTGTTGTAGAGTGTTTGAAGGGATGTCCTCAAAGCTCTTACGAGTACCATAGATATCTCAAAAAACATTGTTCTACAACTAATAAATCATAATGTCTCATTTCATCTTATGCCTCGGGTTCAAGATCTGACCATGAACTCGATTTAATTCATACCAATGTAAAAGCTTGCATAAATTGACATAGATCTGACCTATGTTAAAGATTTCCTTGGTTGAAATTCACCCCAAGTTTGACCAAATGGAAAAAACCCAATTGCAAGTACTCTTAGATTGGATGGCATTGACTTAAAGATTACTAATAAAGGGTACATATGAATGTGATAAAATCATGTACAAAGAGGAATGCAAAACAACTTTGTAACACTCATTTAAAAACTTAGATAATGACATTGTAGTGATCACCATAGTTCACGGTAGCTCCAATTGAATTCACAAAATATAGTGAAGAATCATGTCAGCGTGAAGCATATTAAAAACCCGAGTTCTTTAGGAATGTTGACCATTCCGCCTTATACCCATCTTATAGCTTGTTCTTTTGGGTGAATCGTACCTATGTGTCCATAACGTCTAGTTTTTTAGTTTTATGAAAAACTTGTTTCAATAGTTTTTAGGTCTCTTAATTTTACAAAAAACAATTTTTCACAAATCAAATAATAGGTTATTGAGGATGGTATTTAGGCGTGTAAATACGACCATATTAATATCGACTTGTTTTAAGTATTAGTCCATATTTTATATGTTTTTAGGCATGTAAACATGTAGGCTAAAAGCAAATAAACACATAAGAAACATAATACAAAAAAGACAATAATATTAATAAGTCAACAAATAGATTTGAGAACTCTTGCGAGTCTTCCCCAAACAGAGAACCAAAAGACTCCCTCTTAATAACCAAGAGTAACCACATGCATTAAATAACTTGATTGCGTAAGTCTTTTAGCCAGATAATTAACAATAAAAGTCGTTTAGTAACCAATTTAATAAACTTACCTGATTTTATTAGATCTAGATCAAGACTAACAATTTTATGACAAGGATGCATGTTATTGCCATAATCATAAAATTAAAGCGAGTATTAATCGGATCTAGCATGTTTATCTATGTGTAACCCATAGACACCAAACGCAGTGGAAGCATGGTGTGACCATAACCCATAGGTCCCAAGATTGAAACCTGGCTGTAATACCACTTTTGGGATTTAGAACTAGTTAAACCATGTTACCTATAAGTATGTAACAAAATGTATCTAGTTTGATATTTAGAATTTACACATAAATAAACAAATAAATACTAACCTTTTGTTTAATGATAAAAATCAATAACATGTCTTGGTCTTTAATCTTGAAACTGAAAGTAATTAAGATATCACCTCTATTGGTTGCACACACAACATGTCAAACAAAGTACGTCACGATGCTAGTGGTTTCTTCATGTAAACAACTAACAACTCGTGTTCTTGTTTAATCTTCAAGCCAATTCAAATATCAAAGTGATATTACGTTTGAATTAATTTCAATAATAAGAGAATAACAATACACCTATCAAAAGTTTATATATTAGTTACTAGCCGTGTAACTTTGAAAAGTCAAAACCTTTAAGGGTTTTTAGTTCCTGTCGACAAGTAACCAAAAGAGAAAATAAAAATTTTCCTTTTGGAATATGATCAATTTCTTGTGTTCTATTTTGTGTATTGACTCTCACAAGTAAGACAAAGGGTGATATATAACACTTTGAATCGTTTAGCAAAAGCAAGACGAAAAACATAGATATATTCAATTGTCCCTTGTGTCTCACTTTTCTATATGTGTTTTAGCCAACGGATACAGAAACACAATCAAAACATATCAACTTTGTCGTGGGTTATAACAAATGATCAAATATATTACTTTTTAAAATATCATACGTTTGTAACTTTATTTTTGTGATGTAATATGCAATATGAGACTAAAATATTATAAGTATCAAAATAATTATATGTATTAAAAAATATTAAAACTTGTCATTCTCTTTTAATTTAACGCGTATTAATTAGGTTACAACATCTAACGATTAAATTAAAAAACGTTAAATATATTTCGTGCAACATTTTATATATTTAATAAATATAAACAAGTTATATATATATCCACTATATAATAAACGTACTCTTCGTGTTTAAGTGTGTGCCACTGATAGGCTCACTCATTTCCGAGTGTCTAAACGATCATATATTCCAACAGTTTCCTAATCTAAGTATAATTCTGAACTTACCCTTTTAAAAAAGTTTAATTCTAAACTCTTTAAAATTAAATACAATTAAACCTCTATTATGTAAGTCATATTTAACACTCTTAAGAATTGCTACTAAAATATAACAATATCCACTACTTACGAGTAATACTTAGGTACTAATGATAATATACATCTTCATCTAATGGACCCTCGAGCAGGGTATCGCCTTCTTAATCAAGCCTTGTACTTTAGTCAAATCTTGAGTTTAGTTGCTTAGTTATCATTTCTTTGTTTAAGCAACATTGCCCTCTACACCTTCTTGACTAAGTATTGTGGTTACCACAACGTATGCCCCACCTATGCGACCTTTATACAAAGGTGTACTTTTTCCATCTCCTTTACCGAGCAACTCGTATTTTTCTTTTCTTCAAGTAGTTTACCCTCTAACTTTCTTGGAGACACTACCACATCAACATACAATTCAAAATTACCTCATCTTCATGATTTTTAAATCTCGTTGAAATTCCACCTTAAACCAAACACGCTTTTGAACATATGATCAATGGACTCTTGTTTTAACACCAAGACCAAGTTTCTTAAACTCAACTTGTTTTAAACCTTCATGCTTGTGTACATGTTTTTAATTGAGCTTTTTGATGTTTAACCTAGTATTCATACTAGCTATTCTTGTTTAACCTTGCTATAAACCTCGTTAACAAGCCTTTGAACCAACTTTAACAAAAAGTCTTGCAACCCGTGTGTTAAACTCGCTTTCTTGTAATAATTGATCTACCCTTAAGCTTTGATCTTTCCTCCTCAAGTCTACAACCTTGATATACTTTGTACTCCAAAAAACTGTACATTATAGGCCAACAAACTCGACCTTCTATATCTCTCTCCACGAACCTCTGGTTTAATATCCTTATAATGAGATTCTAGATTTATGTATCTTCGAGTTAAGATTCGAATTTAATAACGATCCAATGGTTCATGTACCTGCATCATCAAATCTCTACCACTACGTAAAAAATCAACAAGCTAAATAAAAAAGAGATTACTTGTTGGGATTGTACATCTTTGAATCGACCTAGCTTCAAGAAACCAATTTCGCCTTGGCTTTAATACCACTTGTTGGACAATTACAACAAACCCGAAGTATGATCTTCAAAACTCGACATCGTAGGTCATTCGTCAAGCAAAAGTAGCAACATTCAAGTAAACTTGTTGAAAAAAACGAGAGAAAACATAATACAACAAACAAGTTGACGTTTACATACACACGATATACCCTCGAATATTGATGTAGACTAAAAAACAAGATAATAATTAGATCTGCTGATTCCAATAAATACCAGAAATAATTCTTCCAACAACCGTTGATTCTAATGAATACCGATTATTATGGTTAAAAACTTGGCAAACATCGGCCAATGATTTAACATTTATTAAACTGAAAACAGTCTTCCTATGGTTACAGCAGAATGTTTAATTATGATAGGAAATAAAGAAAAATCCTAAAACACCAATGGGATGGGACAAAGTCCACTAGAAAATGTTAATAACACAAAAATGTAAATACATGATAGTAAGATGGATTTTTGGGCGTCAAAAAATCCTTAACCAGTCTAAAGGTGGTTACAACGGTGTTCTCTCATTTTTTTGGTCGTTTTGACATGTCACAGGCTGAAAACGAACTTACGATGCTCAAGTTATGGTCGTTTTAAGAAAGCCTTCTTCGTCACACGATCTTGGGCTTCCAGAAACAAGTCATCCCGTTCTTCAATACTTGGGCCTCCATCAAACACCCTTCATTAGAACCAATAAGCTTAAAATTTGAGGGGTAAACTACAAATTTTGTCCCTTAATTATTTGAAAATTGCCAAAAAAAACTTGAGAGCAAAGCTGGTGCAAATTTTCCATCCAACTTCTCATTTTCCTACAAAAAACCCTTGAAGCATAAAAAATGTAACTTTCCCACGTTAACACCCGTTATCTCCCTCGCGTGCCATGCATGTGAGGGAATTTTCATCATTTTCCCTCGTTCAAATCATGTCAGCCCATCCCCCACCTTTCCTTCTGTGAAACTAGTCCCCGAAACCCTTTTTCCCGCGATTAAAAGCACAAGATTTAATTCCATTCTCTTCTTTTGACACTTTGATTCAGGGATCAAAGTTGCACGACATTGTTAATCACATTCACGATGTTTCATGAACATTATAGTCAATTGAACTCTAACCTATATATATCACTTACCTTAACCATAATTTCAAACCCCAACTTAGAGTTATATAGTTAATACTTCAATGGCAAACCAAGATGGTGATTCTAGGCGACCGGTTTTGTGTGATAGATTGGCAAGGGCTACAAACTTGTCCCGCATGGAGAGACAGTTGCTGCTTCATTTTGGTAGGGAAAGGGATGTCAATCTTGTAGATGTGTGGGACCTTCAGTAGCTAATTGATGAAGTTCATAATAGGATCAACCATATGAACCTCTTCATTAATGATGTGGGGATCCTAGCGGGTGGTTTTCGTGATGTTGAAGGTACCGTGGAGTTGAAGAATGCTCGTGAGCGTAATGTGGAAATGGTAGTGAGATTGAATGAGACGGTTTTAGAAGTCTGACATGCTGCAACCGCCAACACTGCATTCATAACCAAAATGCTTGCACATTTTAGTGATTAAGTTATGTTTGTTTTTGGGTGTGTTTATCACATGTTTTGTAATGTATGATCTTTTCTAATGTACTATGGTTTTTAGTTATGGAATATTATTGAACTTTTATGAATGTGAATTATAAGGAGATGTAGTAATAGATGAACATGTTTAGTATGTTCTGTTTCGCGTTAAGTGGTTTGGATGAGGTCTTGTAACTAAACTATTTTTTGGTACAGGGTTGAAGAAGTCCATTTGGGAGATATTGGTCCAGGCCAATCACATTTAGGGCATTGTACATATTTTTTATGCAATCGCCACTAACCACAACCATATCACGCCTAACAAAACAAACCCAATTTTGTATGCATCATTGGCAAATTCAGAAGATCTAGAATTGAATGGCTTTGACGATCTTTAAATCAGGATACAAAAGCTAGAAAAGATTTTTCAAGAAACAAAGTAACGTATGCTATTGAAAAAGGGTAAACCTATTATCGTAGAAATTTACATTAGACAATCCTTTTATGAAAAAAAAATGAGTTCTTCAAACACCCATTTTGCATTTGATTTATAACCTTGAATCACATTTTAATTGCAGAAGTAATAAGTGATTGTGACTCTGACACTGAAAAGCATCAAATCAATGATCCTGTTAATCCATGTTCAACTTCTAACACTTATAAAGCTAAATTGAGATCCAACTTCAAAGTTGAACAAGCTATTTTTCTAAGAAAAAGACCACCTATAATAAGGAATTGTATCATAGGCTTGCATCAGTGATCACATGGAAAAAAATTATGAAGATGGAATTTGGAAAATCCTAAACAATCAAATGTAAAAATGAATGATATGTTGTCTTGTCATCTTTTGTAGCAAGTTCAGTTGTTGGTTATGTTTGGGTTGTATGGTGTTCACCTTTTAGATTTTGACTCTTTAGTCAATTTTCTATAAAGTTGTACCTTTCTTTTTATTGTACCAATTTGATTATGACAACTGCTAACCAGTTTGATATATCTTGATGATCTAATGATTACTACTTATTACGCTTCTGATTGTGATACTGTATACTTTTGGGAGATTCGCATATATACTGGAAGTCAAATAAACTAGGTCTTGTGTCTGGAAGCTCAGCTGAGCTGAATACAAGTCTACTTTGCATTGTGAAAACTAAACAGCAATACATATAGCATCTAATGTCTTAAGAGGGTATCTAACTTAGATACTGCTTATCTTGAAGGGGAGTATAAAGACATATGGGGCATAAGGATAGTTTAGAGTTTTCCAAGCTTACTTGTTAACTAAAGATCCAAATAGCCTTTAAGGAGTAGCAAAACACACAACAAAAAAACCTTTTTAATTCTAAACTCAAAGTTTTTTATACTAAACATTGAGTTTGTAAACAAGTAAACAACAACCAACTACTACCTACAACAATTAAACACCAACCAACAGATTATGCCTAGTATAATACCCAACTAACAATACCACCTACACCACTACCATTTCTAATAATTGAATGCTTCTTGAAAACCTTAACTTTGTTTCTTTTAGTAATATTAAGATAATGGATGGATGGGTTAGGACTAAACACTGAGACATTCTAAAGAATCAAATCAGCTCCTACAGTAATATCTTTTTTAAACCCTCTACGGCAAGGACTTTGTAATTAATTGTACCAGAAAGAGACCCCAAAATGTCTTTGAGTGTTACTGTTAGATCACCCAATGCATTCGGAGTACAAGACTTGACTATCGCCATCACTTGCTGATGAGACTCTAATTATACAGCCTCATCCCCTAAATCGGGCTTAAAATACAAAAAAATATCATAAAAGTATGCAAAATACCTTTGTTTTCTTCAATGTGTGATTGCAGGCTCGGATATCACGAATTTACTAAAAGATCACAAGAAACAAGCAAATATGAACACGGGAAACGAAGCCGCACAAAAGAACCGGACCCGGGTTAGAATTTCCAAAAAGACCCTTGAAGTTTTGAAGATGTACAAGTTTAGTCCCTCAAGTTTCAAGAAATTACACTTTATACCCTTATAAACCTAAACATATAAAAAAGTTCCCTAAAGTTTCATGAATGTCTGATGTTTGTTCGCAAGTCTTAAATTTATATATTACTAGAGATTACCAAACAAGGGACTAAAAACACAACACGGGCAAGTATACCCTTTCGTGTATAGTATAGTATAGTCTAAGGTAATGTCCAAGTCGTTCCACGGGATTGTTGTTAACAAGTAAATACAATGATCTCTAGAGTGTCATAGGTTCTAAAGATTTAAGCTTCTAACAATGATCTAAAGGTGCGTTTGGTTAAGGCTAAAACATAGAAAAGATAGATAGCAAAGATGAATATAAGCACATAAACAATGTAAGACAACATGTCGATTACTAGTCGTACATGCAACATCTAATCAGTATAACAAGAAATTCTTCTACAGATCATGTCATACCAAAGGTATTAAGAATGGTTTGTGTTGGTTTCAATAGTTCAAGCACTAAACATAATTATGTGACAATCCGTCAATTTATGGTTGATATTTTATTCTCAAATATTATTTAAAAACATTATTTTAAAAACATTCTGTAACACCCCACCATGGCGGAATATGGGGCGCGACGTATGGATATCATCACAACATGGCGTGTCTATAGAGATAACTATATGAAATAAGAAATGTCATAAAATGGTGACACAAAAGTCATGACAATATCTCAACAAATGCAGGAGTCTAGGTAAGTAGGTAACAGTCCTACCTCTTACCCAAGACAATCAAATATCACAAACAAAACAAACATATAGGTGCCAACAATATCACTTATTAAATGAACAAATAAAAACTAAGAAGGAACGGGGATCTCCTTCTAAATGCATTCCTACGCAACTCCAAATCCTAGCCACTTCTATTCTCAAGCTTAACCATAAAATCACCTAAAAGAGACACTAAAACACGTAAACATAATATTGGTGAGAGTCATAGGTTTAGACTCCAACGCTAAATCAGTTATAAGCTGTGAATAACAACCATCAACACAAAAAACATATGGACAATGCGCTACAATTATGTATTAACAACTAGCATTCAAGTTCAATCAATCATCACAATTCCAAGGCATCACGCCTTACCAACAACCACAATTACCAAGGCATCACGCCTTACCAACAACCATAATTTCCAAGGTATCACGCCTTACCAAAAAACCATAATTTCCAAGGCATCACGCCTTACCAACAACCATAGTACCATAGGCGCCGATACACCTATGTACCTTTCCCATCCAAATCATACACGAACAAGAATCACATAGCAGTTAATCACATAATGTACACACAAGTCCATCTCAAACCTTAAAAAAACATTCACAACATCAATTTATAAACAACATAACACAGTGTCTCTTCCATCCCATTTGGAAGTCAAAATCAATAGTAAACATGGGACTATGAAACTCACCTGATTGCTTCTCCAAAAGTCCCCGCACTAGCAACAAGCTAACAAACCAAAAACACGCAATCAATACATGAACCAATCACTAAGATGGCTCATCAACCTATGATGGACATCTAACCTCCTCCTATATAAATACCTCATTTAAATGCTCTAAGCATCTCATTACACCCCTCTATAAAGCCCTTAACTCATTTTACTTCATAACCCGTCCCGTTAACATTTTACCCAAAACAGTCCCAGTTTTAGGTCTCCAAACTATAAGCCAAACGCCCACTTAAACATACCCATGATCTCTGTAAAGGGAATATTTATTCCCTTACATATGTTATCTAACACCCCCCACTTTCCCCAACCTTAAATCTACTGTTAAGGCCCTGATATATATATATATACTTTTGTCATTCCAGTTTTACTGATTTTAAACATACAAAAAGTTTGTTACAATTAGGGGGTCTTACCCTAAACCACAACCTTAGCCCAAGTGCAGATACTTACTACAATATATAAAACATCTCTCATGTTCGTTTGAAGATCCCAATGCAACCCTAAGTACCCCAAACAACCCAAAACTTAAAAAGAAAACAGACTGATTACAAAACTGTTTTGACCTCCGACTATTGTAACCTGTTTTTGACCCACTTCCTGGCCTCCAATTTAGTTCTCATTTCTTGCATTGGAAAGCCACTTCAATTACCTTTTCAGGGATACTTGGATCGTAAAATAATAGTTTGTAGAACTCCCAATATGATCAAAATAATTGACTCAAAATTCTGCCCAGTTTTTAAAAACGGGTTTAATCAAATTAAACTAATTAATTAACTCTAATCCCTCTAATTACAAGTCCTAATTTATGTAATCATCATATTATGATTAATACAACATTAATTTAATGGTTTTATATTAAAACCTAACCTAAATCCATCATAGATGATTAAGAAAACATAAATAAACAATTTAATTTAAAAGGTTTAAGAAGGTTTTACCTTTAATTCAATGGAAGATGTAAAAAACCCAATTTTTATGAAGAACCCTAATTCCCCTCTTCTTTTAGTCGACTAAAACTCCAGGGAAATAAAAAGAATGTGTTTGATTTAGTGTTGGGGGTTCCTTATATAGCCAAAACAATCCTTGTCCAACCCAATTACCACTTACCATAAATCTTTTCCTTTTTTTCCTTTTTTTTTCTTCTAAACCGACCTATACCCCATAAAATTCGTTTTTCTCTTAATTTTATTATTAATAAATATCTTATTAATATTACCTTAATTTTCCTTAATTTATTTCAGCTCCTAAAGCCTCCAAAACCTCAAAACCGTAAAACTAGTCAGTTTTTACGCGAATACCGTAAAAGACGTAAAATATACACTTTTAAAAAAAATATCAAATTTTGAAATAAAATTTATAACTAAGTCCTAAATGACTTAAAACCATCCCAAAAAATATCCATATGACTAATTACCTCCTCCGATACCTTTAAATGCTAAACCGTAAATCGTAAAAATACGATTTTCTATAATACATATACGTATACGTAAAACCACTAAATAACACCATCTCACTTCATAGTCACTATCATGTGAGCTCATGAACATGAAATCATCACACATCGTTTTATTCACAAGGTACCCCGTACCGGAAACAATATCCAAACCACAATCTATACACACCAATAAGTACATAAACACGTAAAGGCACATAACTAGCACAGAATAAAACTAAGTGACGAACCTCAAAACCAGGGTTGTCACATCACTCCCTCCTAATAGAAATCTCGTCCCGAGATTTACTCCTTAGGATCAACCACACAAACAACAATCACATGAGGATACTTGTTCTAAACGAACTCCTCTCATTTCCATGTGAACTTTAGTTCAAGTTTCCAAAATACCACATATACAAACCAAAAATAATTAAACTCATTGCCAAACTCTTGACCTCTCAGTCAATAAATCTCACAAATGATCTTTGATAAAACAAAGACTCTTATTAACACAAGTCTCGAATAACCGTACATGCAAATATGCATTCTCAAACAACATTTACCAATCTCAATACATGAAATAAATCATGTATACCACTCATTTTCCCCAGGTAATTCTATACTCATAAGCTACTGGTCCGATCTTTCCAAAGATCATAAATGGACTTACAAAACTCTACATCAACTCTTCCATTTTACCAAAACATATCACCCGTTACTATGGGTGAAACTCCCTACATAACCTTGTCACTAAATCTAGTGGTTTCCTCCTTTTCTACATAGCATCCCATGTTTCTCTCATCCTTTCCACAAACACCATTACCACATTAGTAGCCTCTTTTACCAATTCTAGTCCACAATTGGGACAACTCACCCTATCCTTTCATATAGTGCCTCAAATGGCATTTATCGACTTCTAGTATGATAACTATCATTATATGAAAAACTCAGCCATCGCTAACGAGTTTCCGAACTACCTCTAAATCAATCACCCATATCCAATCATGTTCATCAACTCCCTTCAGTCCGTACCCCAAACTACTTAAAAATTCCAAATTCCTTAAAAAGTGACCTATGACGGTCTTTCACATATCCATTAGTTCTTCCCTTGCCATAATCCTTCATAAGGCATTCCATACATATTAGGTTAACTTTTACACAAAACCTCCTATTCCATCGCATCTGTACGCAATCCTTCCAACTTCTCAACTATGTGACTTCTCATTCCTCTTGAAATATGAGATGAATTACTCAGTCTATCGACTATCACCCAACTCTCGACGTACTTATTCCTCCACCCCATTATGTATCCCTTTCACCAACTTCGTCCTTACATCGCTCTTTCTAAGTTACTCATATCTACGTAGAAAGTATAGTCTACATCCCTATTCTCCATACGATTGTCCAAGCCACGCAACATACACGTTGACGCGTTCTCTGCTTTAGACAACTCAACTCGTGCAACCTATATCCTTTATCCAAACCACCCTATTGCGTCATCCCTATAGTTTAAGCTCGTCTCAGCTTCACTTCATTCTTCTTATTCCATGTCTCATCAACCATGTTTGCCTTTCCCAGATGGTACTTGGCCTTGCAATTTTACTTTCATCCATTAACTCCACCCATCACCTTTGCCAAATGTTCAATCAAGATGATTTAATATGTGTTGGAGACGTTCATGATCCGTATAGATCATTCTCCACGTCTCGTACACCAAATGCCTCTAGCATTCTAGGCAGATATAACAATCCAGCTCCAATAACTAAGTCTATCCAGTTCTTCCAAATCTTCAGTTTCTGCAACGTATAAGCGATCGCCTTTCTTTGTCGTCCTCGTACGCATCCAAATCCTTGCTCCACGTATCGTCATGCTTCGCGAATTCATCCAGTCCTTCCGATAATGCCAAGATCGGCTCATTATCCAATCCACCTCTTCAGTCTCCAAAATGCTTCCTCATCCTTCTTCACTTCGCCCCTTGTTAGTTCCATGATATTCCATCATCTCTAACTACTCATCATGGTAGACTTAATTCTAAAACTCACATTTGAAAATCTCATGTATAATTCCACTCCAAACCAACACATACTTTGCCTCACTCTCCTTCTTAGACTTTGAGTAGATCAAGATGTCGTCGATGCTCCCGATGACAACTCGTTTATACCCGTTCATGCACACTCAGTTCATTGACTCCATGAAAACCGCTAGTGCTTTGGCGAAGCCAAATGCATAACCGTAAACCCAAAGCGTTCATACAACATCCTTTGCAGTTTCAACTATGTCCTCCTTGCACCCTCTCTTAGCGGCAATACGAATAAATTCCTACCTCGTTCTACTTGCAAAATTCTACACGCATCTTAAAAGACCGGTACTTCCTCTCATCAGACCACTCAACCTCTTTCCACATCCAATCTACTACTAAGCAACTCAACTTTTATCCTGAATTCCTTGCAATTTCTAACATCTCTTGTTTTTAAATCACTCCATCAACGATTTGCCTTGGAAATGCACTAACTGCAACTCCTCTCACTTCTCCTACTTGCTCTATTTATGGTTCTACCTCACAGTAATAGGCAACCTACTAAATTTCAGGAAATTTTCGGAAAACTTACATGCCCTACGAACAATCATAAATACCGTTGAGGTGTTGTATCCCCTTTCCAACACTCTCTATGGCGCGTTACTTGTGCTAGTATCCCACAAATATCTATTCATCTCCTTGGTATCCTAAGAGACCTCATGACCACATTAGTTCGTCTACGAACTTCTTTCCTCCCCACTAAGGGTATTCCGACCGTTCCCTCATGGTCACCTACTTAAGCGTGTAGGCGCGACCAAGTCTTTCATATGACTACCTCAACGCTCCCGAAAAATACGAAACCAAAACTACATCCTGAATCCATCAGATACGATCAACGAATCAAACCAACGGATAACTAACGACATTTCACGTGTACCAGTTAAAACAAGTCAAAAACCATGAGACTCAAAAGAAAACTCAAACCCAAAACGTGTATCAAGTCAAATGACCCATGACAACGAAAAATAATCCAAGAAACACCCAATGGCAACCAAACATATTACGCCCCGCGACATATTATTTAAACCGTACAAAAGACCGACCTTTCCAAAAGAATATACTTTTATTTATTATTACCTCCCACATCTATGTGACTCAAACAATCTACAAACAACCCTCTTGACGAACTCAAAACTCAACTCAAAAACTAGGTATCCCGTGCATCCCAGATCATAAAAATAAACTACTATTCAAACTCAACCTTTAACCCGACACTTGTACACTAATTTCGGCAAAGATACTGACCTCCCATGTCTATATATTCTGAATATTTTAAAATTACGTTCTGAGTACATAATTTTTGGCTTTTGAATCACTCAAAAAACTCTAAAAACGAACAAGTTATGACCAAATCAGTTTTATACTAGTTGTTTTTTTTAAAAAAAACTAAAGAGTAGACTTAGTGATTAATGTACCCCTTTTAAATGACAGATATAATTGTATGTGAAATCTTCATAAACTCAATTTAACCTTATATTAATAATTATAAATGACATGAATCAGTTAAACCCAATTATATAAACTATGTAAGTAGAAAGAAATTTTTACTTAGCTTTATTTTAAAGAAAGTCTTTTATAATTTGAAATAAATAAGTGTTGATTAAAATGAAATCTTATGTTACATCTTGTTTCAAACACGGCTCCAACACCTTACCCTTATTTTACCGAATACAACCAACTATCTAACCCTATAATAGATTTCCAAGTCCCCCTTTTTCTCAATATATACCGACCAAAAGAAATGTAAGACCCAACACAAAAGATTTCATTATCTCAAAAGAAATCCCAAGTTATATCAATAGACTCAAAACCAGAAACACGATTTTAAAACGTACACATGAAATACGAAACTTAAAGGATACGCTACAAGACACACTTCAAAAGATTCAAAACGTCGCTGAAACTCCACCAAACTCGAGCACTAGTAAATTGTTTAAACGCAAAAGAGCACTAGGTACGTTCAAATTATAATAACTACTGAACGACCGTAAATCATAACATAACATCTATTAGTATATATACATCCGCATGTGTATACCTATCGAATCTCCCAAACATACTCGTTATCATACATGTCAAGTCAATCAATCGCTTTATACGCTCGTTTTTCCATACGAGTAATCACCATCTCACCGTGCCACAACAAGGCATAAAGCCCACCTCCAAAACCAAACCATATCGTGTGACCCCATAATCACACAACACAACTATAACCCAAAACATATAACACAAAAAGAACAATAGCCATATCATAGGCAGCCATTACATAAACCCATATATATATATATATATATATATATATATATATATATATATATATATATATATATATATATATATATATATATATATATATATATATATATATATATATATATATATATATACCCAAATTCTACATCTCATCATATACAAGCATGTACTAACCCTCTCTCATGCAATCATACTTGAGAACCCATTGAAGTTGTGGTACTTGTATAACTATGTTGGCCACCATACTTATACAATTATCCTTTCCCCAATGCACTCCCTCCTATGATGACACTTATAAGAATCTATACAACATATAACACATAAATCCATCTACTCACATAAGCTCATAACCACATAACCAAATAGGTCCAAAACTCCATCTATAAAAATAACATAATAAAACTCTTGGAATACAGAAATCCATAGTCTAGCTAAAACAACCTAGACTAAATCCAAAACGAAAACATAATCAGTTATAATTCATGTTGCCCATAAGAGTGGAAACAGCTAAAAACCCTTCATATCCACCTACTCCCAATAACTCAAACCACCACACGATTCTTAGGGAACATGACTTAAACATCAAAAGAATAATAACATACCTCAGGTATGTAAAATAACTCTATAAAAGATAGAAACTACCTTGTACTAAATCATGTACTATAATGTACAATTTAAGCAAAATACACAGTAACTAGCGTGGACGATTATGGTTCAACCCGCACTAGTCACTAACCCGAAAAGAAAAATAACATGTGGCTAAGTATGAACTTACTATGGTTCAATTCATACTAGTCAAAACATCGTAATAAATAACATTCTTGGGAAGAAATTTGGGAAGAAATTTGGATTTACGTCTTGAAGTAGCATCGACTACGTCTAAACCGGAGGATTCTACGTTACGTGCTTACGTTTACATACACCGTTTTGGTGACAGTCCGACATTTCAGGAAATAAATTTATCCGTGAATATTATTTTGAGAATTTAAATTTGTGTTGATTCATAAACTCACAAATTTACGAGAAGAGATTAGGACTTACGATTTTAATTTAACGTCCTCTACGACTAAACCGGAAACCTTAGGATTACGTATTTACGTTTTCTAACTCCGTTTTTTATGAGACAATTTTTATTAGATTCTTTTTGTGCCGTTGATTCATAATTTATAAAAACGTTTTTCGTAAAACGACCCGAGGGCACGTAAATCGAGGAAACTAGAATCGAGAAGTACCCGTAAATAATTGGGGATGAGACAAAAACAAGTTTTGTCCCACCCCCACATGGGACGGCCAAAACTTGACACCACAACATGTGATGTGTCTAAGTTTTAGCTAAATACTTACACTTGTAAGCATAAGCTTACAAAGTAAGCTACCAACATCTAAAAACCATCTACTCCAAACCACTATCTCGATTTCAATCCATGCAAAAACTCACAAATCCTCTCATCTCTCTCAACCCTTGTCGTCCCATATCACTCAAAAACACCCAATTTTGATCAATTTTAACCATGAATCCTGTGTTATTTACACACATGATGAAGCCCTTTTGAAGCCCTATTGATTGGTGGTAATTATAACATCCAAAGAGGAGTTTCTATGGAGTCTTAGGGCTGATTTTCCATAAGGAGTTCTTGAAGATTGGTGGACTTGAAGATGATATTGGTTTATCACAAGTTTTGCCATTAAAATCCAAGCCTTGATCATAACCTACATCATCTTGGTGGTATAAAGATTGTTCTTTCCATCCTCTTGTTATTTTGATTATGTAATCATGTATTTTCTTACTTATTTATATATATATGATGATGAATGATGATTTAAAATATTATGTGGGGATTTGGTGTTGATAGATTTGATTAAAAAGATAAGAATCTACATGAAAAAGTGTTAAAATCATGATGTAAGGACTAGGCTGTATAAAACAGTGAAGAAACTTATGATAAACTGTTAAAATGGCATAGATTATTAAAGAAACAGTAAGGTATATGATTTTTACACATGTGGTGAGTTGGCCATGCAATGGAATCATTAGGATGAGTGAGATATGATCAAAACAATATTAGAGTACAAATCTGCATAGACTGTTTTGGACGATTTTTATAAAATACTTAGAAGCTGATTCAACAGTATCCATAGAAGAGTTAAATGGAGCACATATCATTTAGTTTATGCCATAAAAATTTGGGCTTCTATCTCCATATAGAACTCTAGATATGGCTGTTTTGGTGAACATGAAATTTAAAATCAGATTTGTATAATAAAAACTTATATAAAATAAGCACTCACTTATATATTTATAAAATATATACACATGAAAACCCACTAACAATTAATAGTAATTATAAATAAGAATTTCATATATTATGATATAAAATAAGACATTTTTATAAATTACAAGTATAAAATATTTTCTAAGTTATACAACTATAAACATGATTTTTACGTCTTTTCGGCTAGTACCGAAAGATTAACGTTTTTGTCAAATAAAACTTAGACGGTCGGACCCGTCTAATGTAAACTTTTATAAAATCACATACTGATGTATAAACATATATAACAAGTAAAAACTGATAAACCCGAACCTTACAACATATAGACATTAACGGGCCAAAGTAGCCTTATTGGACTATAAACCCGACTAGTTAGTAAAACACTTATAAACTTATTTATTGGGCTTAACCCATTTAGGCCCAACATGTAAAGTATAATACTGATAATAAAAGTATAATTGGACTAACACTAAAATAAGTAAATGAGAATATATAAACCCACTTGATCATCATATATATAAAATCATCATATGTATACATAATTGTTATTTTTATAAAATCATTGGACATGAGTCTAAGACGAGTATTATTTGTCTAGGTGTCCGTGATTGAAGCACGTACCGTACTTCCGAATTGCCGATAACCCGCTTTCTCACATCAACGTGAGTTCATAGCCTCGCACTCTTTTTAAATGTTTTTATGAAATGTTCTATAAACCCGCGAGTGAGATAACATGTTAGTTTTATGAAATAGGACACTAGTTGTCCTGATTGTTTGTTTATTGATTTGGACCCGAATGATTGTATGACCCGATGAATGATTAAATGACCCGATAGATGAAATAAAATAGATTATTAAAGTTAGGTTATGTCACTAAAAGTCCCATTAGCATGAATTGTGAACTACCGGGATTTGGTAGACGCTTATGCATATAATAGTACTATTTGGGGACGATCACCCCAGTTCGCGCCTTGACGGTTGATCCCCGTCGTGCCACATTGATTGGTAAGCGAATTTATGTATGAGAAGATTTACACAAGCGTGATTATTGTGACGACACGCTAATTTAGATGGGCAAATTGAGTTTCGGGCTAGCTACCCGTTGTTTATTGTAGTAAGGTAACAATGTCATGCGGCTTATAATAATCCAATTAACGAAATATTAATTGATTGTGGTAAAATACAACCTTTAGGAAAAGGAGCGTAAAAGCGGTAAGTATAGAACAAATGATTTTAGGAAAAACCAAGTGTTAATGACCCTTATGGTGTGAAAGTTCGTTTCCCAAGGAGGTATATGTGTGTGAAAAACTTGTTAAATGTTTGTGATTAATGATTGGTTTAGAAGGGGATGAGAAAAGAAGATGACGAAGACGTGAAAATTACTACTAGAATGATAAAACGTAAAACCGTAAAAACTACAAAAACAAAAATTAATTCTAAAAATTACCAAAAATTCACCAAAAATCAAAATTAATAAACTAAGAGTTTACCAATGATCAAAACTTTTTCAAACCTTTTAAATAATTAAATATTCAATTTTTAAATGCTAATTAAAGCCCTAAAAATAAAATAAACTATCAAAAAGCCCAAATAAAGATTTTTCAATTGGTAAACCTCTAAAATGACCTAAAAAGATTAAAAACTATTTTTAGAAATTTTAAAATTAACAAAAACTATTTAAAATGATTTAAAAACTATTAAAACTTAAAATAATTATAAAAATTAATCTAAAAGGGATAAAATTATTCTAAAAGTTGCTAAATTCCTATTTTAATGTATTTAAGCAAAGAAAAATGTAAAAAGTTGGAAAATGTGAAATTTGAAAAATAATAATAAAATAATATTAAAATATTATTAAAAATCTAAAAATTATAAAAAATTCTAAAAACTTGCAAACTAGTTTATTTTATCCTAAATAATCAGAAAATCAAAGTGAAATGACCAGAATACCCTATTGGGCCCTCAAATAGGCCAAAATAAAAAACAGTCAACCTAAATGGGCTTTTGGGCCCAAAAAGTCAAACTTGGCCCAATTGACTTGGAAAAGCCCTATCTGACTCAAAATTTAATTCTAAACACAAAACTCTAAAGGCCCAAAAGCTGAATATGAGCTTATCACAGCTTATTAAGCACACAGCTTATTCTTATTGGGCTTTTCAGCCCATTAAGCAATAAGCCAATGCCATAAGCTCTAATTTGACACACACCCTTCTTTTGGGATGCTTATGAGATCTGTAAAAAGAAATTTTGAAAAAGCACACTCAATAAGCCAGAAATAAGCAAAGTATTATTTCACTAAAAGACAAAATAGTCGAGTTTGAGTTTTAGGGCACCTCAGAAGCTCTAGTTTGTTGCAAAAGCTCACAAATAGCTTAACTAAGAATAATCAATCAAGAAAATCACAAAAATCCAAGTAGAATAAGCTACAAGAACAAATAAGCTGGCTGAAAAAGCCAAATAAGCTAGTTTTCTAGCAAAAGCTTAACCAAAAGACTTGTAACCTTCCAGATTTGATATTAAGCTAAGAAAAATGATTTCTATTACAAAAGCCAAGTTGTTGCAAGTGCCAATAAGCAGTTCTCAAAAATAAGCCAGTTTGTGCTTATTTGACCAAAAGTCAAAGTACTCCAAAGTTCACCAAATGATCAGGAATGGTATATGGGCTTGTTATAAGCAAATTTTGTGAAGGACTCAAGGAGGAGGCCTTGTGAATCAAGAGGTCAGATGACCTTTTGATGGCAAATTTTGGCAATAAGGGCTTAATAAGCTAGTTAGCTTATAAGCCAGATACAAAGCACACCAAATAGCAAAATCCACTCACAAGCAACACATAAACAAGTTCCAAGCAGCAAAATCACAAGGCATACACTAGGATAACAAATGCAAGCACAAAATGAGGTGGTCACTTTGCTGATGCAAATGACCACTTCAGCAAACTTTGATAAGCTATAACAATCACAATAAGCCACCAAATTCAACAACCAGATAACCAATAGATAGCTTATCACCCAAACTATTCCCAAACCTGATTTCAGACCTTAGATCCAAGTAACAAAGAAGTTATTGGATCTGATGTGTTTGACCAATTCCAAAACCACTTTTATCAGATTTTTGCAAAACTTCAAATCCCTTTTCCAAACTTTGAGAAACTTAACCAATGACTAAAACTTGTATATTAAGACTTGTTTAGACTTCCCAAACCCTAAGAACCAAGGGCTCAAGGCCACAAGGCCTTATGAACCAGTAATCCCAAACAGTCCTTAATCAACCACTTTTCAAAGCAACTTGTGATTTCTTCTAATAACCTACTGATTTTAATGATCAAAAACACTTACTAGGTAGCAACTAACATAATCAAACACAAAAATCACCAGCACAAACACAAGAACACAAAATCAAAGCTCAAAATCCAAAACAGGCAGTAACATGAATTTTTTAGAGGAATCTTAACAAGAGGTTATACCTGCCCTCCACAACATCCTAGGAGGGCCAGCTATGCTCCTTGGACCTTGTTCAACAACTAGAACAAGACCAAGGTACTTCAACAAAGGAGATGCAAGACTGCCTTGGGTGATGGTTCAAAGTAGAACCTCAAGGACTTGATTTCTTCAACACAAGCAGCAAACAACTCAACCAAGGGCTCTAATCCCTTCACAAGCTTGGTGTCAGCAAGCTTGCAAGAGCTTATAGCTTATGGTTAAGGATTAGTACACAATAATAGGCAAAATCAGAAACCTTCTTTCAAGCTTTTTCAAACTTGAAAAACTTACCAAACATAAACGTCCTTGAACCAAATGATTCAAGCACACTTATAACAATCAATGGAACTCAGAATCACCTTTAAACAATACCAACTTTCAAAAACATAAAAAGGAATTACAATTTTCTCAAAATACCAACTTTTATAAATTTTAAAAAGGAATTACAAGTTTAAAAGGTAAAGACTGGAACAAAGGGACTCTCACATGTTGAGGTCTCCTTTTATAGGAAAATGCCTGGCTACACTATTCACAAACCCTAGAAGTGAATTCTCTAAAATTCCCTTGAGCTCTTGAGGCTGTTTGTTGTTGATGAGCTGTCCAAAATGATCCCAAACGTTCATTTTAGCTTTGTGATGAAGCAATGAGTCATAGCTGTTGATTTTGCCACGTTGGCTGACTTGGAGGGCAAGTGGTCACATGATTGGTGGACGGGCATTTGGGGGTGGGGTCCATTGTGAGTGGGAATAAGGGTTTTATGGTTGGGATGGGTTTCTGCACATGTGAATCACTCATGTGCAAAGGTAATTGAAAATTACCCTAAGTTTAAGTGGTGTAAATTCTGGGTGGGTAAAAGGTGAATAGTAGTGACTTTGATCCGAAATTGGGGGAAGTGGAGTTGTTTGGCGCAATTTCGTTTCAAATGTTTCAGTTGCACATATTTGGCCCTTGTGTTTTGGGAAATATGGTAAAACAAGTATTTCAGCCCTAAAAACGAATTCCCTTTGTAAATAACTTTCACCTCTTTACACTTTTGGCACAAACTTTTGGAAAAAGGTTTACAAGGGTTGTTTTTGTCATTTTGAGATATTTCAAGGGCTGATCTTGGACATTCTTGATCTTCAAAGGTCTTCAATGTATCTTTGGCTTGATGAGGGACAATGATTGACAATTTGGAATTGTTGAGGGACTAATCTTGCCATTTCTTCAAAGTAGAAGGACCTTTTGTGTAATTTTGACAAACTTAAAGGACCAAACTTGTAATTATGAATATACAAGGGTTTTAAGTGTCATTTCTTCAATTAATGAGGATCAATCTTTTATGTCTTCAAGTCTTCAAGGGTATTTGTTGAATATTCCATGAATTAGGGCCCGGTTCTTTGTACGGCTTCGTTTCTCGTGTCCGTTTTTCCTTGTATCTTGTGATCTTTTGTCTTTTTCACGATATCCATACCTAAAATACACAAGTAAACAAACACAAGCATATATATGGTATTTTATGACATTTTTATGCATTAAAAGCCCGAAAAAAACGATCAGATCATGTATAAATGCCATCTCATCACTCCCCCATACTAAGCCATTGCCGTGCCCTCACGCAATGCTAGAATAAAGTATCTAAGCATCACCAAAGTTCAATTTTATTAACCTTTATTGAAGAGTAAAAGACTTGCAACATACTACGAAGATGTGTAAAGACATAATGTATGATTTTCATCACGAAAAGTGACTTTTAGGGTCAAAGAATAGAAACAAGCAAATGTCCCTTAGAGTAAACTTCGTCATCCTTGATTGTCATACATTCCATGCTAAGTGCAAAAACGAGATCATTGTTGGTACAAGTCACAATGATAACACTACTCATATGTCCAAATTGTGTAATACTTTTTCTCCCCGCAATCCTAGTTATTATAAAAGGAAATGGGTTACTAGCATTTTTTATCTATTTGTCATGGATCACAAGTGATTCATATTGACTTATTTGAGTAGTTATTAGTCCGAAAGCAAAGTAGCACGATTTGATCGATAGTTAGCCGAAGGACAAAATCTTTTAAAACGGCTTCTCGTGTATCTCCTTAAGTTCATATCTTGGCATAACTCGTTTCACGATTTGAGACCTTTCTCAGACCGATATTTGGCATGTACTTCATACTTCAAATCTTGGGAAGACGTTCTTGAAATTATGGTGTTCTCTTCTCATATTTGGAATTTCTTCACTTGACGTTTTTGAGAGATTCTTCATATTTGGACCACGACTTCATCATTTTTCTTCAATCTTTACTTTGGATTTTGATATACAACGATCCGCCTCCTTTTCGGACTTGGATATATTTATCCTCATACCTTGTAAGGGTCTTTTTGGATAGACTTTCTCCATGATCTTTAGGGGAGTAATTGCTTTTCGTCGTGTGTCTCGATCCTTCATATTGATTTAGGAATAATAATACTTCACATCATCTTGGATCTTTAGCAAAAATAGAGCTCCTCATGCCTTGTTAGGTCCTTTTTGGATGATCGCCAATCTTCGCGTCCCGCTTCAATAAGTTATGCCGTGGCTATGAACTCTATTCAACCCCGAGCAACTTTTAAACGATCTTGCGCTAGAGGCTAAGTAACCTTTCAAGTCGTACGACCTTACTTATTGCAATTATGATTTATTCCTAATGCATTGATCTTATGGGAAGAAAAAGCCACAATTAAAGACATATGAGTTTTTGAAAGAACATTTTCATGTTCTACGTTTAGCATGATCACTTGTCTAACTCTATCATCTCTCGTTCTTCACTATATAAAGACATCTAATTAAAGAGACTCGTGAATACTTAGCCATGCAAGTCAAAATTAAGCCAAATTTGGATTAGCTTTCATTAAGACTATATCAAATCAAAGTTTTGGGTTTTCAAGCCACCAATAGGATCTTGCACTTTCTTGGACTTTTTCAAGTTTAGAGAATGCATTTTATAGTTCCCTTGATAAGTGACTTTCTAGGATCAATTATAGGAACTTGCGAAAAGTTCTTGTTCTTAACCCGAATGAACTAAGACTTTCGCGTTTTAAAGCTCCCTATATAAAAGTCTAGCAAAACTTGAATTGAGCGGGTTAAGGAATGTAAATGCCTCCAAATGCCCATCAAGTCAAAAATTAGCTCTTATTCTACCCAACGGAAAATATACATTCGTGTCTTAAAAACACTTATGAAAACTAAGAAAATTTTTAAAATTTGGCCATTTTTAGCCTTATTAGCAATCAAAACAAAACATTGAAAGTTGGAAAGCGTGAGGGCGTAGCAAAGCAAGTACCTATTCATCCCCCCATACTAAAAGCAAACATTGTCCTCAATGTTTCGAGTCTAAGGGTGGAGCACCCCCATACTAGAGACAAAGAGTCGAATGCTTAGGATCTAGCATGGAGAGGGTGATCAACAATATATCTAAAGTCGTTTATTAAGTATGCTAAAAGATAATTGTTAGAACAATAAAGGATATATCATGGATTCGTGAAAAACTTCTTCAAGCAAACGATGGAGGCTCACGTAAACGAACACGAGAGTCTTCAATCGTAGATGATGATGATGATCTAGATAACACAATAACAAACAACCACGAGACAACGAATTGAAAGGGTACAAGTCCCCTTATTAGTGAATAGTAAGCATAAAGGATAAGCATGGGATCTCCCCCACGAGGCACCTCGTTTTTTATTACCGAGTCATGAGCTCGACTCGATCCCCTCAATGCTAATTATCATTGGGGAAGGTGACTTGGTCGAGGGCAACCATTGAAGTAATTTCCCCACCAAAGTAGTGCTTAAGCCTATGTCCATTCACCTTGAAGTTAGGACCATCATCTTGAGCTAGATCGATGGTCCCATAAGGAAACACTTGTGTAATGGTGAACGGACCCGACCAACGAGATTTCAATTTCCCGGAAAATATCTTAAGTCGAGAGTTAAAAAGTAACACTTGATCACCAACGTTAAAAACCCGGTTTTTAATCTTTGAATCATGAAACTTTTTAGTCTTTTCTTTAAAAATTAATGAATTTTCATAAGCATTATCTCTTAATTCATCCAATTCATTCAATTGTATTTTCCGGTGATCTCCCGCGGTCTTCAAGTCAAAGTTTGCATGCTTAAGGGCCCAATATGCCTTGTGCTCCAACTCAATGGGCAAATGACAATTCTTCCCATAGACTAACTTATAAGGAGTGCAACCGATAGGTGTCTTATAAGCGGTCCTAAAGGCCCATAAAGCGTCATCAAGTTTGTCGGACCATGAGGCTCGGTTTTCTCCAATTGACCTCTCTAAAATCCTCTTCAAATCTCGGTTCGAAACCTCGACTTGCCCACTTGTTTGCGGGTGATAAGCCGTAGAAAGACGATGAGTAACTCCATATTTCTTTAGAACCTTTTCAAATTGGTCATTACAAAAATGTGTTCCACGATCGCTTATAATAGCACGAGGGGTTCCGAACCGAGAGAATAGTTGCTTCAAAAACTTCACTACCACACGAGCATCATTAGTAGGCAAAGCCTTAGCTTCCACCCACTTAGAAAGGTAGTCCACCGCGACGAGGATATATTTGTTGCCATGAGACGATGGGAACGGCCCCATAAAGTCTATTCCCCATATGTCGAAAATCTCACACACTTGAATTATGTTTTGCGGCATTTCATCACGTTGAGACGATTTTCCTTGACGTTGGCACGAATCACACGACTTCACAAGTGCGTGTGCATCACGATAGATAAAAGGCCAAAAGAAACCGGCATCAAACACTTTCTTAGCCGTGAGATTAGCACCGTGGTGACCACCCGTGGGTCCCTCGTGACAAGCTCTAAGGATATTAGAAGCTTCGGCACCAAAAACACAACGTCGAACGAGTTGATCCGCACAAACCCGAAAGAGATAAGGGTCCTCCCAAAAATAGCACTTGACGTCACGAAAGAATTTTCGTTTTTGTTGTTTCGTCATACCCTTGATTATGAAATTGCCCGCATGGTAATTTGCTATGTCGGCAAACCATGGGGTGGTGTCTTTATAATTCACTACACCGAGAGTCTCGAGAGGAAATGTTTCAGTGATTTCCTTGTTCTCGAAAACATCTTTGTGAGGATCTTCTAGACGAGAGAGATGATCGGCCGCTAGATTCTCGTCTCCTTTTTTGTCAAGCACGGTGACATCAAATTCTTGGAGGAGGAGCATCCAACGAAGCAATCTCGGCTTAGCATCTTGCTTAGCTAAGAGATACTTGATAGCCGAATGGTCGGTATACACGATGCTTTTAGTCAAGACGAGATAAGGTCGGAATTTCTCAAAAGCATAGACCACGGCAAGGAATTCCTTTTCCGTTGTGGTGTATTTTAATTGAGCCTCGGTCATCGTCTTACTAGCATAATGGATAGGACGGAAATGCTTGTCATAACGTTGCCCTAAGACGGCCCCTATAGCATAATCACTTGCATCACACATGATTTCAAAGGGTAATTCCCAATTAGGAGCAACAAGAATGGGAGCTTCGGTAAGTTTCCTTTTGAGAGTTTCGAAAGCTGTAACACAATCCTCATTGAAATTAAAAGGAGCATCCTTCTCGAGAAGGTGTGTCATAGGTCGAGAGATTTTCGAAAAGTCCTTGATGAAACGACGATAAAAGCCCGCGTGGCCTATGAAACTCCTAACTCCCTTAACGGTTTTGGGATGAGGTAACTTGGCGATGACGTCTACCTTAGCTTTATCGACCTCAATCCCCGCTTTCGACACCTTATGTCCTAAGACGATTCCTTGTTTACACATAAAATGAAATTTTTCCCAATTAAGCACAAGATTGGTTTCTTCACAACGTTTTAACATATAGATAAACACGACGTGAACGAATTGCCAAACGCCGAGAAGTCATCCATAAACACTTCCATCGACTTCTCGATCATATCGTGAAAAATCGCCATCATACACCGTTGAAACGTACCCGGTGCATTACAAAGTCCGAAAGGCATCCTACGATAAGCGAACGTTCCATAAGGACACGTAAACGTAGTCTTCTCTTGATCACGAGGGTCGATAGGGATTTGAAAGTAACCGGAAAAACCATCTAAAAAGCAATAGAATTCATTTCCCGCGAGTCGCTCCAACATTTGATCCATGAAGGGCAAAGGAAAGTGGTCTTTACGAGTGGCGTCATTTAACTTTCGGTAGTCAATACACACCCTCCAACCGGTCACAACACGAGTGGGAATTAACTCGTTGTTTTCATTAGGCACAACGGTCATTCCTCCTTTTTTAGGGACACAATGGATTGTGCTCACCCATGGGCTATCGGATATAGGATAAATCATTCCCGCTTCAAGGAGTTTAAGGACCTCCTTTTTAATGACATCGTGAATTTTGGGATTCACCCTTCTTTGACTTTAAATTGCGGGTTTGTATTCCTCCTCCATTAAAATCTTGTGAGTACAAAATTTTGGGTCAATACCCTTAATGTCGGATATTTTCCACGCAATCGCCCCTTTATGAGCCTTAAGAACTTTCAAGAGCTCGGTTTTTTCATCATTGGCAAGACCTCTTGCAATAATAACCAGCAACTTGTCATCACCTTCCAAGAATGCGTATTCAAGGTGAGAAGGAAGATATTTCAATTCAAGGATAGGTGGTTCCTCGATTGAAGATTTTGGTTCAACACTCATAACTTCCATCGGTGGAAGAAATGGTGGAATTGAAGTATCATCACTAATCAACACCTCATCTTCATTGTCGATTTCATTTGAAGTGAGATCGCCTCCTTGGAATGGAGTGAGATTTGGTGTGGAATTAGCAAGAATCGGATCCAAAATAGTGGGATTGCCACTTGATGAGCTATCGGAAAAACCTAACACTTCTTGTGAAAACTCATCGCAAACCACATCAACGATGTCAATGTAATTGATGGTAGCGATTGCATAAACATGAGAAGGTTTCGAGTTTTGAGTAGTGTTTATAACAAGTTCCTCTTCGTTGAATCTCAAAGTGATAGTTCTTGCATGAACATCGATAAGCGATCTCGAAGTGTCTAAAATGAACGACCTAAAATTAGAGGAACTTGAGGATCCGCGGGGATGTCAACTACTATAAAATCAACGGGATAGTAGAACTTCCCCACTTTCACGAAAACATCTTTGGCTACTCCACATGCTAAAATCGTAGAATGATCGGCCATCTCGATAGACATGTTCGAAGGAATAAGAGCCGGAAGCGAAAGCGATTTCCAAATGGAAAATGGCATCAAATTAATGCTCGCACCAAGATCGGCCAAGGCAAGGCATTCTTTCATATCTTGTATGTCACAAGGAATGAGAAACTTTCCGGGGTCACCATCTTTTTCCGATATGCGGTTAAGATAAACCGAAGAACAATTAGCAAGCTTTGAAAGCTTTTCCTTATCGCTCATCATACTTTTAAAAGTGGAAGCGAAACGAGGCATATATAACAACGCGTCGGCTAAACTCACATCAAAATGCACTTGTTGAAACATTTTTATAAAAAGCTCGATTTGTTGTTTGTTACGTTCTTGCAATTTCTCTTTGTTTCGTCTCGAAGGGTAGGGTAAAGGTGGTGTGGGTTGGTCATTAGGCAACGGCCTTGGAAACTCGGGTTCCACAATTGGTATTGGTTCAACCGTAGGTGTGGTATGAGCGGTACTTCGTGGGATTGTAATGTGCTCCTTTTCGACCATCACCTCGGGTTCTTTCTCGATTACCTTCTCCGTAGAAGTACTTGGACGAGAGATTGGTTCCTTGAAAGTTTTACCACTTCGTGTAGTAATAACCTTCATTTCTCCCTTCGGGTTTGCAATGGTATCACTAGGAAGACCACCCGAGGAAGAGGGTTTACACATGATTGCTTCAAACATCTTCGCCATTCGGTCCTCAAATTTTGATTGCCAAGCATCCGCTTTTAATAACTCTTGCTTAATCTCATGTTTTCCTAATTCCATCTTTTGTTGGTTTTGTTGAAGACGTTGGACATTTCCTTCCATTTTATTTGCATGAGTTTTAAGTTCATTAGCAAGTTCATTTTTTAGCTCGTTTTTCAACTCGGATCTTAAGCTAATCATCTCACGTTGCATGTTATCAAATTTAGCATCATTTGCTTTAGCATAATCCAAAAATTCACCTTGAAAAATTTTAGTGTGAGCATTTTGAAAACCTTGAGTAGTGTTTTGAAAATCACGGTTTTGGTTTTGATTAGTGACTTGTCCATTCCCATTTTGATAATTCCCCTTGTTGTAGTTACGTGAATTGCCTTGTTAATTACCACCTTGGTTGTTGTTTCAATAATTATTAGCATTTTGATTTGGTGGAGCTTGATTTTGGCGGGAACCTTGACCGTTTTGGTTGTAAGTTCCCGTTGCTACATAAGCACTCGAAGTGTTACCATCCGCGGTAATGCACTCGGAAAGATCATGAACTCCACCACAAGACAAACAACTCTTAGCAACCGCTTTAACCGAAGCGGAATTTGAAGCTTCTTGAGCTTTCCAATGGGACATAAGATTAGCAAATCTATCAAAAAACCGATTTTCCTCATTAGCTTCATCATGTAAGGCATTAATGCTACGAGACGATGACGACGATGACGAACCCAAATTGGCAACACTCGGTGTGTTACGAGGGCTATAAACCTTAGATCTATTCTCGATGATTTTCAAAGCCTCATTTGTCGTCTTACACAAAAAATTACCACCCGCGGTGGCATTCAAATAATCTCGTTCATGATCATTAAGCCCATTATAAAAAGTATCAATTTGATGCAATTCCGAAAGATCATGGTGTGGACATTCATGTAACATTTCTTTAAAGCGTTCCCATGCCATTGAAAAACTTTCATTATTTCTTTGCACAAATCGTGAAATCTCATTTTTCAAATGTGTTGTTTTAGATGGTGGAAAAAACTTGTTCACAAACTTAGAAACGAGATCGGCCCATGTCAAAATCGAATTTGGCGGTTCTTTCTCAAGCCAAATTTTTGCGGGTCCATCTAACGAGTATGGAAACAACATCATCTTACTGGCGTCATGTGGAACATCCTTAAATTTGCTAGTAGCGGTGAGACGATTAAAATTCCTAATGTGATAGTGCGGGTTGTCTTTCTCATGACCTCTAAACTTATTTGCTTGCAACATCGACATTAAACCCGTCTTAATCTCGAAATTCTCCGCAAGGATGGCGGGAATCACAATAGCCTCTCCAAAACCCTCGGTGGGTGCTTGTAGCAACTCCATCATAGTACGATTAGCCATGACGACTTCTTGTTCTACAATAGGTTCAACAATTGGAGGTTGTTCTTCAATCAACGTCTCTTGATTGGCTTGCTTTTGAAGACGTTTACGAGCTCGTTTTTCTTGATTACGAGTGATCATAAACTTCACGAAGAATGGGAGGTGAGCAAAGAAGATTCTTTTTGGGTGTTTTGTGAATTTTCAATTTTTTTGTGTTTTTGATTGTATTTAATTTTTTTTGGATTTTGGTGTATCTTCGTAGACAACAATCTACAAAATCTCTCCTCGACTCAAACTCTTGATTAAAGAAGCCTCAAAGGAATGAAAACGATCACGTGGAGTGAACGCCTTCGAATGACTTTAGAACTTTGGTGAAAACCAAATTGTTCAAGAGGGTTTAATCACAAAGAAACCAAGCAAATATATTATACGTAATAATACTTTGGGCGGCAAAACCCTCGATTAGCCTTCAATCTCAAAATACTCACAAGCAAGCGGGGAAACGAGGCGGCGCGAAGCACTTAAGAGCCTTTTTCCTTAGGGTATATTTTATAATACCCGCCTTATACCCCACCTTATAGTTTGTATTTTTCAAAATCGAGCTTCACGAAACTATTTATCTATTTTTGACTTTTTCTTTTTGTTTGAGATTCGAATACAATAATTAGGAGATCAAATCCCAATTAAGGTTGTGTTTTCACACTTTTGGAGATATTGTTTATTTGTTGTGATACTTAATACAATATAGTAATAATATTTTCACAAGAAAAACCAAGAAAACCGATAATACGTATTAGTAGAGTTCTACTAATACAAATACTATTTATGGTTAATATTAAAAACAACAATGCAAATTAATCACGACACACCTCCCTGGCAGCGGCGCCAAAATGATCGTGGTAAATTACACCTCTTGTTTAGGAAAACAAAAGAGAGTAAATGAGCGGTAAGAATCGAGTGATGATTTAGGAAAATCAAGCACTAATGACCCAAATGAAGTTCGTTTCCCAAGGAGGTATATGTGTGTGAAAAACTTGTTAAATGTTTGTGATTAATGATTGGTTTAGAAGGGGATGAGAAAAGAAGATGACGAAGACGTGAAAATTACTACTAGAATGATAAAACGTAAAACCGTAAAAACTACAAAAACAAAAATTAATTCTAAAAATTACCAAAAATTCACCAAAAATCAAAATTAATAAACTAAGAGTTTACCAATGATCAAAACTTTTTCAAACCTTTTAAATAATTAAATATTCAATTTTTAAATGCTAATTAAAGCCCTAAAAATCAAATAAATAATCAAAAAGCCCAAATAAAGATTTTTCAATTGGTAAACCTCTAAAATGACCTAAAAAGATTAAAAACTATTTTTAGAAATTTTAAAATTAACAAAAACTATTTAAAATGATTTAAAAACTATTAAAACTTAAAATAATTATAAAAATTAATCTAAAAGGGATAAAATTATTCTAAAAGTTGCTAAATTCCTATTTTAATGTATTTAAGCTAAGAAAAATGTAAAAAGTTGGAAAACGTGAAATTTGAAAAATAATAATAAAATAATATTAAAATATTATTAAAAATCTAAAAATTCTAAAAACTTGCAAACTAGTTTATTTTATCCTAAATAATCAGAAAATCAAAGTGAAATGACCAAAGTACCCCTATTGGGCCCTCAAATGGGCCAAAATCAAAAACAGTCAACCTAAATGGGCTTTGGGGCCCAAAAAGTCAAACTTGGCCCAATTGACTTGGAAAAGCCCTATCTGACTCAAAATTTAATTCTAAACACAAAACTCTAAAGGCCCAAAAGCTGAATATGAGCTTATCACAGCTTATTAAGCACACAGCTTATTCTTATTGGGCTTTTCAGCCCATTAAGCAATAAGCCAATGCCATAAGCTCTAATTTCACACACACCCTTCTTTTGGGATGCTTATGAGATCTGTAAAAAGAAATTTTGAAAAAGCACACTCAATAAGCCAGAAATAAGCAAAGTATTATTTCACTAAAAGACAAAATAGTCGGGTTTGAGTTTTAGGGCACCTCAGAAGCTTTAGTTTGTTGCAAAAGCTCACAAATAGCTTAACTAAGAATAATCAATCAAGAAAATCACAAAAAGCCAAGTAGAATAAGCTACAAGAACAAATAAGCTGGCTGAAAAAGCCAAATAAGCTAGTTTTCTAGCAAAAGCTTAACCAAATGACTTGTAACCTTCCAGATTTGATATTAAGCTAAGAAAAATGATTTCTATTACAAAAGCCAAGTTGTTGCATGTGCCAATAAGCAGTTCTCAAAAATAAGCCAATTTGTGCTTATTTGACCAAAAGTCAAAGTACTCCAAAGTTCACCAAATGATCAGGAATGGTATATGGGCTTGTTATAAGCAAATTTTGTGAAGGACTCAAGGAGGAGGCCTTGTGAATCAAGAGGTCAGTTGACCTTTTGATGGCAAATTTTAGCAATAAGGGCTTAATAAGCCAGTTAGCTTATAAGTCAGATACAAAGCACACCAAATAGCAAAATCCACTCACAAGCAGCACATAAACAAGTTCCAAGCAGCAAAATCACAAGGCATACACTAGGATAACAAATACAAGCACAAAATGAGGTGGTCACTTTGCTGATGCAAATGACCACTTCAGCAAACTTTGATAAGCTATAACAATCACAATAAGCCACCAAATTCAACAACCAGATAACCAATAGATAGCTTATCACCCAAACTATTCCTAAACCTGATTTCAGACCTTAGATCCAAGTAACAAAGAAGTTATTGGATCTGATGTGTTTGACCAATTCCAAAACCACTTTTATCAGATTTTTGCAAAACTTCAAATCCCTTTTCCAAACTTGCAGAAACTTAACCAATGACTAAAACTTGTATATTAAGACTTGTTTAGACTTCCCAAACCCTAAGAACCAAGGGCTCAAGGCCACAAGGCCTTATGAACCAGTAATCCCAAACAGTCCTTAATCAACCACTTTTCAAAGCAACTTGTGATTTCTTCTAATAACCTACTGATTTTAATGATCAAAAACACTTACTAGGTAGCAACTAACATAATCAAACACAAAAATCACCAGCACAAACACAAGAACACAAAATCAAAGCTCAAAATCCAAAACAGGCAGTAACATGAATTTTTGAGAGGAATCTTAACAAGAGGTTATACCTGCCCTCCACAACATCCTAGGAGGGCCAGCTATGCTCCTTGGACCTTGTTCAACAACTAGAACAAGACCAAGGTACTTCAACAAAGGAGATGCAAGACTGCCTTGGGTGAAGGTTCAAAGTAGAACCTCAAGGACTTGATTTCTTCAACACAAGCAGCAAACAACTCAACCAAGGGCTCTAATCCCTTCACAAGCTTGGTGTCAGCAAGCTTGCAAGAGCTTATAGCTTATGGTTAAGGATTAGTACACAATAATAGGCAAAACAAGAAACCTTCTTTCAAGCTTTTTCAAACTTGAAAAACTTACCAAACATAAACGTCCTTGAACCAAATGATTCAAGCACACTTATAACAATCAATGGAACTCAGAATCACCTTTAAACAATACCAACTTTCAAAAACATAAAAAGGAATTACAATTTTCTCAAAATACCAACTTTTATAAATTTTAAAAAGGAATTACAAGTTTAAAAGGTAAAGACTGGAACAAAGGGACTCTCACATGTTGAGGTCTCCATTTATAGGCAAATGCCTGGCTACACTATTCACAAACCCTATAAGTGAATTCTCTAAAATGCCCTTGAGCTCTTGAGGCTGTTTGTTGTTGATGAGCTGTCCAAAATGATCCCAAACGTTCATTTTAGCTTTGTGATGAAGCAATGAGTCATAGCTGTTGATTTTGCTACGTTGGCTGACTTGGAGGGCAAGTGGTCACATGACTGGTGGACGGGCATTTGGGGGTGGGGTCCATTGTGAGTGGGAATAAGGGTTTTATGGTTGGGATGGGTTTCTGCACATGTGAATCACTCATGTGCAAAGGTAATTAAAAATTACCCTAAGTTTAAGTGGTGTAAATTCTGGGTGGGTAAAAGGTGAATAGTAGTGACTTTGATCCGAAATTGGGGGAAGTGGAGTTGTTTGGCGCAATTTCGTTTCAAATGTTTCAGTTGCACATATTTGGCCCTTGTGTTCTGGGAAATATGGTAAAACAAGTATTTCAGCCCTAAAAACGAATTCCCTTTGTAAATAACTTTCACCTCTTTACACTTTTGGCACAAACTTTTAGAAAAAGGTTTACAAGGGTTGTTTTTGTCATTTTGAGATATTTCAAGGGCTGATCTTGGACATTCTTGATCTTCAAAGGTCTTCAATGTATCTTTGGCTTGATGAGGGACCATGATTGACAATTTGGAATTGTTGAGGGACTAATCTTGCCATTTCTTTAAAGTAGAAGGACCTTTTGTGTAATTTTGACAAACTTAAAGGACCAAACTTGTAATTATGAATATACAAGGGTTTTAAGTGTCATTTCTTCAATTAATTAGGATCAATCTTGTATTTCTTCAAGTCTTCAAGGGTATTTGTTGAATATTCCATGAATTAGGGCCCGGTTCTTTGTACGGCTTCGTTTCTCGTGTCCGTTTTTCCTTGTATCTTGTGATCTTTTGTCTTTTTCACGATATCCATACCTAAAATACACAAGTAAACAAACACAAGCATATATATGGTATTTTATGACATTTTTATGCATTAAAAGCCCGAAAAGAACGATGAGATCATGTATAAATGCCATCTCATCACTAATATACGCACCGAATTATGATATATTGCCTGACTAGCAATACGGGGTCTTATTATTGATTTTATGTTCGTGTTTTGGTTTTACATAACCATATTCATATAACGATTTTTACAACGTTATAAAACGTATTGTATGATGTTTTTAACGACAATGGTTCGTATAATGATTTTAAAGGCGAAAGCCTACATTATGATTTTTGATAAAGATTTGTATTAAATGACTTTGGCTATTTTATGGCCTATTACAATGATTTGTACAAAAATGATTTTCGGTAATAATTATATACTGATGGCATATTGATGGTTTATTAAACTCTATGAATTCACTCGGCGTTATCGCTGACCTTTTCTTTTAACATGTTTTGTCTTAGGTACTTGAAGGTAATTCTCGGGAAGACATCAAGAATTCATAGCCCGCACTTAAATATTAATTTCCATTCAAATGCTTTGTAAAACCTGTATAAAATACAATGACTTGGGACCTATGTAAATTTGATATGTATGAATGGAAATGCTTTATTATTAAACGACGCGATTTTTAAGCGTTGTCTATGATGTGAGTAATGTGCTATCCCGTAACACCAACGAGTCTTCCGCTGTATTGAGTTGTAAAAATTTGACGGTGTTACAGTTT
Organism: Glebionis coronaria; assembly: GCA_025667525.1. NCBI lineage: Eukaryota > Viridiplantae > Streptophyta > Magnoliopsida > Asterales > Asteraceae > Glebionis > Glebionis coronaria. The sequence continues at coordinate 602,395,105 of CM046875.1, read as the reverse complement.
GGTACCAGAGCTCTCGTTATAGAGAACGAAAGATTTTAAAACCAAGGTTTTGAATAAAAAAAAAATTCAAAATCTTTTAACTATAAACATTTTTCTAAAAATGTCTAAAAATCTTTTGACTATAACGGTGCCGAAGAATTCCCGAGTTACCGACAAGGCCAAACTGAGAAGTGTTATTTTAATATATATATATAACTTGGATTATATATATACATATAATGTAATTTGATTACATGATCGTTTGATGATTATTTCTATATTTATACGAGGTATTTATACGACGTAGATTGTCACAAGGAACCCTAATTCCCCTAGCAAATTAATCTAAGCTATTTCTGTAGGAATTCTAGCTATTCCAGATCTAAACCAAGTTGTGGATATTTATGATCCCAACAAATGATTGATATTCGTAGAAATGTAGATATTAGTTGATTCTGGTATTGAAGAAGAATTGGCGAGATTAAAACTGATATCGATGTTATGACGATCCTTCCCTGTAGAGTGGAGTTTGACAAAACATTACCACCTGGAAAGATGGCATCTGATTCGTTGTCAACCAATTCTTAAATTTGAGAATCGAAAGGGTGAATGTTGCACTTGAGGCTGTCATTGGAACCATTACCCAAAATCCTCATGCCACTAGTACCTTTCCGAGAAATCTAATTGAATGTGTGAGTCATCTCATGCTAGTGACTCATTTGATAACTATTGATGAAGGAGCTATAGGATTGGAAATTAAGTGTTGCTTATATCGAGCCTTTATTGCCCTATTAAGGTCTAAGAATAAGGTTGAAAGTATTGGGAAATAAGGTAGGATATCACATTGAGTATGATTTGATTGAAACTTGAATAAAGTAAAATTTAACTTGTATGGAATAAGAAATTGTTAAGAGGAAGTCGTTAAGTTCTGTGATTGAATTATAAGGTTTTAATTGATTGTTGGTTTGTGTTAAGGGTTGTTCCTATGCCATTGTCCAATAATGAGGATGCCTAGTGTCCAAGAAATAAATTGAAGAAATCTTCTTCTAAATTGGGACCGATGGATCTTCCTGGACATGTGCGACACCTAATGACTCTTGTAGATTAGTATTCATTGTGGTATCTTTTAAAAATAATCCCTAACTTAACTAAGACATCGGTTGGTAGGATGAGTTCTTGGAATTGTATTACATAGTGACATATAATGTGTTACGGTACAATTTTGACTTGTTTGTGATTAATGAAAAGACTACCTTTGATTACTAAATCCTACATGTATCGATGTTATCTATCCTTTATTGCTTCTTCCTAACGCTCGCATTAGTGATGCAACCATTGAACAAGTACTCATCTCGATTTGAGTTACGTTGTGAATTATTCTTTTTGAGTGCCATCGAGGTCATGAACCTCATGATTATTTGGCTAAGCTCATTTCCTATTATATTGTAGTTAGTTCTTGATGAACAACTTTTCATCACTCTTTTGCAGATCACTCATTGTTTTTATAAGATAAAACAGTATCCTTTGAGAAAAATTGAATTTTCATCACTATAAGGATTATTCAAAGTGAGATTTATATATAATCGTTATCGAAGTAAAGTTGTTTATAAAACACCTTGGAGAACTTAATTGTTTTCATAACAAAGAAAATCTTTGTAAATTTATTTTTGATTCTTAATTAAGAATTAAGCATGAAAATGTTTTCATTATAAACATGATGATAAAATTTTGACGAACTGAGTATTGCATCGTTAATCTTGAAATTGTATATAGTTGCGCGCCTACATACAATTTGGGATGGACCATGCAAGGCTGATTAGTAGCCACCATGAAATTATTAATAAACACTAAATTTTCTTTGAAGATTGTGAAAGATAAAATTTTATGAGATCTGCAAGAAGTGAAAAATAGGGACATATTGATAGGGACACCTACATATGTGCTTGTAGCATCTATTCTTCTGAGTCGAATTTACTCATCTGTGGAAATTGTCTTATTTGACAATTGACAATTCTTTCTTGTCCAATTCTCCCGTAGTGAGATTCTTAGGAAAAGTATATGATTACCGAGTGTTGATACCCGACTGGATGTATCGACATTCCTATCATTTCTTTTGATTTGATTTCATTTGAATGACCTGAGTAACGATCCGAGGAGCTTTCGAATGCGTACTCAAATTATGAAAACATGGGATATATTCATATTCGTTAAATGTTTTCGTCTGTATCTGATTTGAAATTCTCTCGTGTAGATTATGCATTGACATTTCTCTTTTGATGTTAGTTATGTCTCCAGATATCCTTGAATTTGTGAAGGATTATGAGTTATTATTAGTCTTTTGAGAAGTTCACATCTTATCAACGGTAATGAAACTGGAAAGTTGATAGTGCCAGTAGAATGGATTGATTGATTATGACATGACGACATTGTCTTAATTGATGGGAACTCGAATAGAATTCCCCTAAATGATAAGATGTTGATTATCAAAAGTGATCTAAATAATTCCTAACGGATGACCATATCCTGCATTTAGACTTGAAATTATACCGTGAATGGTTGTGAATTAGTCATAAATATTATAATCTAGAAAGAACTTAAAATAAATGTATTAAAAGATGTTTATGTTATCTGAAACTTTAAAAGGTATTTGTTGGTGAATTACCTAGGCTTTTGCCATTAAGGAAAGTTGAAATTGGTATTGATTATATTCCTGGTGCTGCACCTGTGGTGTGTGCACCCTATGTCAGCACCATCTGAATTAAAAGAATTACCGTACAACTGAGAGAGATGTCGGAGAAAGATTTTATTCTACCAAGCTCATCATTATAAAGAGCTATGGTGTTATTATTCCTTATATTTGTTGATTACCGTGAACTAGGTAAATTGACGATTAAAAATCTATATCCACTACCCAAGATGATAGATTTGTTCGATCATTTACAAGGTTCTAGCATATATTCAGAAGTTTGATCCATGGCATGGTTATCATCAACTTCGCGTCCGCAAAGAAGATTATCTATTCCAATCACTACATCCAGAACTCGTGATGAACATTATGAGTTTCATGTTATGTTGTTTGGATTGATCAATGCACATGTAGCATTCATAAATTTGGTGAATCACGTGTGTAGGCTGTAATTTGATAAATTCATGCTTGTGATCATTAAGAACCATTTGTTTGTTTATAAGAATAAGAAGGAGTTAATAATTATTTATAGATTGCCCTGAATTAGCTGAACAATAAACACATGTACCTTAAATAATTAACATATGATTTAAGGCTTAATCCTTTACATTATTTGACCATATGATTAAAAGATAATGGAATCTATATTGAATCTTCAAAAAAAATTAGAGCCCTTTTAAGACTTTGGGTTTTACCAAAAAGAAAATGGAAATATGTTTTGACAAATGTTTTAACAAAGGATTTTTAAGGGATTATTCCGTTATACAAAAATCATTTATTTCTGACTAAATGTATCTTTGTCTGAAGAAGTTGTACTAATGGCAAATTATGAAGGCAGACACCGCCTCATACATTAGTAAACGTCTAGCTATTGCAAAGGTCATCATCTGAATTTGATTCGATTTGGGTCGTCGTCGACAGACTGACCAAATCTGCTAATATCATTCCTATTAATGATAGATTCTTGATGAAGAAATTGAATCTTTTGTATTTAAAGGAGTTGTGTAAACATGGTGTGCATGTATCGATCATCTCTATCAAGATCCTAGCTTCGTATCAAATTTCTAGAGATTTGCTCAGAAGTCATTGAGAACGAATCTTGATGAGAGTACTGTACCACCCCAATCGAAGGGACTAGGTAAAGTAACGATACAAAATACTAGAAGCGTTGTTTTATGCTTGAATGATTGACCTTTGGTAATAAACTGTAAAATCGTTTTCATTTGGAGAGATTATCATTGAAAACTATCGTATTAGGATTGAGATCGAATCTTGTGAGGATATATATTAGAGCATCTGTAAGCAGGAGTTGAGATGAAGACACCCGACATACACCCATTGTGAGTTGGACATGTCTTTTAGGTTTAAGGTTTCCTATGATGGCGAACCTAACCTTACAAAATACTCGACCCGCGAGACCTGAAATGATTGTTGAAATTAGGATCTGATTATTGACTGCCGGTAGTGGGCAGGAGGTTATGTGAATATGAAATGTAGATCTTGAAGTGCCAGATGGGTAGCGAAGTTATGCCAAAAATTTTAACCATGGAAAAATGAATTGATGATCTGGAAGATCATGGGATATAAGTCCCCGTTGAATGAGACCATTGAGATGATGTAAAAGATTGGTTTGAAAGGCATATAAGCTGGATCTACCCTAGGACTTCAAGAGCTGCGTAAATTATGTTTCGTATATCGAACTTGATAAAATGTCTATCAAGAGAAAATCTGATTGTTTCTTAGTAAAGTTTAGATCGGTGAAAAGTTGCATTCATCAAAAACCCGTGAACATCATGGATAGAGAAAGTAAGTCAACATTAAGCCTGATCTTATTCCCGTAGTTATGTTTGATGAAAATCGCGTATTGTAATGAATTACACTTGTGAGAAAAGACCGAATGTGGAGGAAATACCCACATGGCTTTAACTCTATAAGAAGTGAGTAGTAAGATAAGATGATCTTTGAGGACAAAGATCCTGTTTAGGGGTAAATGCTGTGACAATCCGTCAATTTATGGTTGATATTTTATTCTTAAATATTATTTAAAAACATTATTTTTGTGACAATCCGTCAATTTATGGTTGATATTTTATTCTCAAATATTATTTAAAAACATTATTTTAATGTTACATTATGAAGTCACTTATTTTTGGGAAGAAATTTGGATTTACGTCTTGAAGTAGCATCGACTATGTCTAAACCGGAGGATTCTATGTTACGTGCTCATGTTTACATACACCGTCTTTGGTGACAGTCCGACATTTCAGAAAATAAATTTATCCGTGAATATTATCTTGAGATTTAAATTTGTGTTGGTTCATAAACTCACAAATTTACGAGAAGAGATTAGGACTTACGATTTTAATTTAACGTCCTTTACGACTAAACCGGAAACCTTAGGATTAAGTATTTACGTTTTCGAACTCCGTTTTTGATGAGACAATTTTTATTAGATTCGTTTTGTGCCGTTGATTCATAATTTATAAAAATGTTTTTCGTAAAACGCCCCGAGGGAACGCAAATCGAGGAAACTAGAATCCAGGAATACCCGTAAATTAGTGGGATGAGACAAGATAAATCTTGGCCCACCCCACTAACATGGGACGGCCAAACATTGACACACACCACTTGATGTGTCAAAGTGGTAGCTTAATACTTACACTTGTAAGCATAAGCTTACAAAGTAAGCTACCAACTTAGCAAAACCATCAAACTAAACCACTTCTCATTTGCAACTCATGCAAACAACTCAAAAACTCTCTCACTCTCTCCATCTATGCCGTCCCACCATCATCACCATACACACCATTTTGATCAAATTTAACCATAAACCTTATGTTATTTCTACATATGATGATGCCCTTTTGAAGATATGAAGATTGCTGGTGATTATTACATCCAAGGAGGAGTTTTCAAAGGAGTCAAGGGCTGATTATCATCAAGGTGTTCATGTAGATGGGTGGTCTTGAAGATGGTCTTGGTTTATCACAAGTTTCTCCATCAAAATCCATGTCTTGATCATAACCTACATCATCATGGTGGTATAAAGATTGTTCTCCCCATCCTTTTGTTAATTTTGATTATGTAATCATTTATTTTCTTCTTAAATGTATATATGTATGATGATATATGATGATAAAATATTATGTTGGGATTTGATGTTGATAATCATGGGTAAAAAGATGAAAAACTATATGTAAAAAGGTTAAAATCATGCTTATAATGATGGCTGTATAAAATAGTAAAGAACCATGTGATGAACTGATAAAATGATAGATTAATGGATATACATTAAGTAATATGTCTTTTACACATGTGAGAGTTGGCCATGCAATGGAATCATTAGGATGAGTGAGATATGATCAAAACAAGTTTAGAGTACAAATCTGAGTACACTGTTTTGGACGATTTTTAGAAAATAATTAAATGCTGATTCAACAGTAGCCATAGAAGAGTTAAATGGATCACATATCATGTAGTTTATGCCATAAAAATTTGAGCTTCTATTTCCTTGTAGAACTCAAGATATGGCTGTTTTAGTGAACATGAAAGTAAAAATCAGATTTTGAGAAATTAAATTATAATAGTATTATATAAGCACTCAAATAAAAATAGTATAAAATGTGAATTAAAACCCACTAACTTATATAATACATTTATATAAATATTTATAAGGATAAATAAATGGACATTTTATAAAAATGGTAGTTTGATAAGTTTTATAAGTTATAAAACTATAAACATGATTTTTACGACTTTTTCGGCTATTACCGTAAAATTAACGTTTTTGTTAAATAAAACTTAGACGGTTGGACCCGTCTAATGTAAACTTTTATAAACTCATATACTGATGTATAAACATATATAACAAGTAAAAACCGATAAAACCCGAACTATAAAACATACGGACATTAACGGGCTAAGTTAGCGTTATTGGACTAATAATACAACAAAATGGGCTAAAACACTTATAAACTTATTTATTGGGCTTAACCCATTTGGGCCCAACATGTAAAGTGTAAATACTGATAATACAAGTATAAGATGGATTAATACAAGTTAATGAACTTATAATAGGCTTATTGGACCTAAAACACGTAAATAGGTAAAACTAGTAAACTAGTAAGAAGTTACCAATACATAAACAATAAAATGAGTAAAAGAGAATATGTAAACCCACTTGATTTAATATATATATATATATAATAATCATATGTATACATAATTGTTATTTTTATAAAGTCATTGGACATGAGTCTAAGACGAGTATTATTTGTCTAGGTTTCCGTGATTGAAGCACGCACCGTACGTCCGAATTGCCGATAACCAGCCTTCCCACATCAACGTGAGTTCATAGCCTCGCACTCTTTTAAATGTTTTTATAAATGTTTTATAAACCCGCGAGGGAGATAACATGTTAGTTTTGATAAAATAGGACACCATTTGTCCCGATTGTTTGTTTATTGATTAGGACCCGGATGATTGTATGACCCTATGAATGATTAAATGACCCGATAGATGAAATAAAATGGATTATTAAAGTTAGGTTATGTCACTAAAAGTCCCATTAGTATGAATTGTGAACTACCGGGATTTGGTAGACGCTTATGCATATAATTGTACTATTTGGGGACGATCACCCCAGTTCGCGCCTTGACGGTTGATCCCCGTCATGCCACATTGATTGGTAAGCGAATTTATGTATAAGAAGATTTCCATAGCATGACCTTTGTGACGACACGCTAATTTAGATGGGAAAATTGAGTTTCGGGCTAGCTACCCGTTGTTTGATTTAGTAAGGTAACAATGTCATGCGGCTTGTAATAATCCAATTAACGAAACATTGCTTTAAGCATTAAATTACGATGCCTGACTAGCAATACGGGGTCTTACTATTGATATTATGTTCGTGTTTTGGTTTTCATAACCATATTCATATAACAGTTTTTATTTAACTTTATACAACGTCATAAGACGTATTGTATGATGTTTTTATGACATTGGCTCGTATAATGATTTTTGAGGCAAATGCCTATATTATGATTTTGATAAGGATTTGTATAAAATGACTTTGGCTATTTTTTGGCCTATTACAATGATTTGTACAAAATGATTTTCGGTGATAATTTTATACCGATGTTATATTGATGGATTTTATTAAACTCTATGAATTCACTCAGCGTTATCGCTGACCTTTTCTTTTAACATGTTTTATCTCAGGTACTTGAAGGTAATTCTCGGGAAGACAACAAGAATTCATGGCCCGCACTTAAACAATAATTTCCATTCAATTCTTTGTAAAACTTGTATGAAATACAATGACTTGGGACCTATGTAACTATGATATTTATGAATGGAAGTGCTTTATTATTAAACGACGCGGTTTTTAAGCGTTGTCTATGATGTGAGTAATGTGCTATCCCGTAACACCAACGAGTCTTCCGCTGTATTGAGTTGTATAAATTTGAGGGTGTTACAGTTTGGTACCAGAGCTCTCGTTATAGAGAACGAAAGATTTTTAAAACCAAGGTTTTGAATAAAACATTTCAAAATCTTTTAACTATAAACATTTTTCTAAAAATGTCTAAAAATCTTTTGACTATAATGGTGCCGAAGAATTCCCGAGTTACCGACAAGGCCAGACTGAGAAGTGTTATTTTAATATATATATATATATATATATATATATATATAACTTGGATTATATATATATGATGTAATTTGATTACATGTTTGTTTGATGATTATTTTAATATTTATACGAGGTATTTATACGACGTAGATTGTCACAAGGAACCCTAAATCCCCTAGTAAACTAATCGAAGCTATTCTCGTAGGAATTCTAGCTATCCTAGATCTAAGCCAAGTTGTGGATATTTATGATCCCAACAAATGGTTGATATTCGTAAAAATGTTGGTATTAGTGGATTGTGATATTAAAGAAGAATTGGCGAGATTAAATCTGATATCGATGTCATGACGATCTTTCCTTATAGAGTGGAGTTTGACAAAACGTTACCACCTAGAAAGATGTCATCTGATTCGTTGTCATCCAATTCTTAAATTGAAATCAAAAGGGTGAATGTTGCACTTGAGGCTGTCATTAGAACCATTACCCAAAAGCCTCATGCCACTAGTACCTTTCCGAGAAGTCTTATTGAATATGTGAGTCATTTAATACTAGTGACTCATTTGATAATTGTTGTTGTAAGAGCTATAGGATTGGAAATTAAGTGTTGATTCATATCGAGCTTTTATCACCCTTTTAAGGTTTATAAATAAGGCTGAAAGTATTGGAATATGAGGTAGGATGTCGCATTGAGTAAAAGATTGGTTAAAACTTGAATAAAGTAAAATTTAACTTGTATGGAATATAAGATTGATAAGAGGAAGTCGTTAAGTCCTGTGATTGAATTATAAGGTTTTAAATGATTATTGATTCGTGTTAAGGGTTGTTCCTAAACCATTGTCCAATAACGAGGATGCCTAGTGTCCAATAAATAAATTGAAGAGATCTTCTTCTAAATTGGGACCTATGGATCTTCCGGGACAGGTGGGACACCTAATGACTCTTGTAGATTAGTATTCATTGTGGTATTTTTTAAAAATCCCTAACTTAACTGAGATATCAGTTGGTAGGATGATTTTTGGAAATTGTATGACATAGTGACACGTAATGTGTTACGGTGCAATTTGACTTGTTTGTGATTAATGAAAAGACTACCTTTGATTGCTAAATTCGACATGCATCGATGATATCTATCTTTTATTGCTTCATCCTAATGTTCGCATTAGTGATGCAACCATTGATCAAGTACTCATCTCGAATTGAGTTACGTTGTGGATTATTCTTGTTGAGTGCCATCGAGGTCATGAACCTCATGATTATTTGGCTAAGCTCATTTCCTAGCATATTGTAGTTAATTCCTGGTGAACAACTTTTCATCACTCTTTTGCAGATCACTCATTGTTTGTAAATTTATTTTTGATTCTTATTTAAGAATTTAGCATGAAAATGTTTTTATTATAAACATGATGATAAAATTATGACGAACTGAGTATTGCATCGTTAAACTTGAAATTGTATATAGTTGCGCGCCTACATACAATTTGGAATGAAACATGCAAGGCTGATTAGTAGTCACCATAAAACTGAATAATAAACACTACATTTTCTTTGAAGATTGTGAAAGATTAAATTTTATGAGATCTGCAAGAAGTGAAAAATAGGGACATATTATTAGGGATACCTACATATGTGCCTGTAGCATCTATTCTTCTGAGTCGAATATACTCATCTGTGGAAATTGTCTTATTTGATAATTGACAATTCTTTCTTGTCCAATTCTCCCGTAGTGAGATTCTTAGGAAAAGTATTTGATTACCGAGTGTTGATACCCGATTGGATGTATCGACGTTCCTATCATTTTTTTTGATTATATTTCATTTGAATGACCTGGGTAACGATCCGAGGAGCTTTCGAATGCGTACTCAAATTATGAAAACATGGAATATATTTATATTCGTTAAATGTTTTCGTCTGTATCTGATTTGAAATTCTTTCGCATAGATTATGCGTTGACCTTACTCTTTTAATAGTAGTTGTGTCTCCATATATCCCTGAATTTGTGAAGGATTATGAATTATTATTAGTCTTTTGAGAAGTTCACATCTTATCAACGGTGATGAAACTGGAAAGTTGATAGTGCCAGTAGAATGAATTGATTGATTATGACATGACGACATTGTCTTAATTGATGGGAACTCGAATAGAATTCCCCTAAATGATAAGATGTTGATTATCAAAAGTGATCTAAATAATTCTTGATGGATGACCATATCCTGCATTTAGACTTGAAATTATACCATGAATGGTTGTGACTTAGTCATAGATAATATAATCTAGAAAGAACCTAATATGAATTTATTAAAAGATGTTTATGTTATCTGAAACTTTAGGAGGTATTTGCTGGTGAATTACCTAGACTTTCGCCATTAAGGCAAGTTGAAATTGGTATTGATAATATTCTCGGTGCTGCACCTGTGACATGTGCACTATACTTCAACACCATCTGAATCGAAAGTGTTACCGTACAACTAAGAGAGTTGTCGGAGAAAGATTTTATTCTACCGAGCTCGTCATCATGAAGAGCTATGGCGTTATCATTCCTTATATTTATAGATTACTGTGAACTGAGTAAATTGACAATCGAAAACGATATCCATGACTCGAAATGGAAGATTTGTTCGATCATTTACAAGGTTCTAGCGTATGTTTTAAAGATTTGATCCATGGCATGGTTATCATTAACTTCGCATCTGCGAAAAAGATTATGTATTCCAATCACTACATCCGGTACTTGTAATGAACATTATGAGTTTCACGTGATGTCGTTTGGATTGACTAATACACATGTAGCATTCATAAATTTGGTGAATCACGTGTGTAGGCTGTAATTTGATAAATTCATGTTTGTGATCATTAAGGACTATTTGTTTGTTTATAAGAATAAGAATGAGTTAATAATTATTTATAGATTGCCCTGAATTGGCCGAACAATAAAAACATGTACTTTAAATATTTAACATGTGAGTAAAGACTAAATCCTTTACATTATTTGACTGTGTGATTAATAAATAATGGAATCTATATTGACTCTTCAAAAATTAAGAGCCCTTTTAAGACTTTGAGTATTACTAAAAAGAAAAGTGCAAATATATTTTGACTAATGTTTTAACAAAGGATTTTTAAGGGATTATTCCCTCATACACAAATCATTTAACTAAACTCCTGTTTAGGGGTAAATGTTTGTGTATACCTCAAGACAACCTAAGAAGAATTGAGGAAACCTTTTAAACCATGACTTGAAATTTGAAACGATAATTTTTGCTTTTCAACTAAGAGAACGTTGACCAAAATATAACTAAAGATTTTTCAAACATTTACGAATCTTATTAATTATTTTCGATAAATCAACAAAAATCTTGTTAATTAAATTCAAATTTATTTTGAACATTTTATTATAATTGGTCGAACTAAGAAATTTAAACTTTTAACGTTTACGTTTCATAAAAACTTAATATTTATTGTTAATTTACGTGTAATAATTATCGACGCTTTAAAACGTCGGATCAAGCAAAACTGATAAAAATGATAGCCGAAACAAAACTGAAACTTAGAAAATATGAAGAAAGATGAACGTAATTACTGACACATTATGTAGAGAATATAAAGAACCAATTAGGACATGTTCCTTAGTAATGAAGGTGCAAAATAAATTGCCGAATAATATAAAAATAAACAATGTTTGTAAAAATGATAATATAGATAATAAAAGGGGTTCCCGGCTGATGTGAACCATTAGAATTGAGAAGCCGATAAGCGTTAAATGTATAACAGGTCACTTGAGGTTGCCTAAAAATGGAGATTTTGAGATATAGTTATGTTGGAATCTTGTAAGTATAAGTATTTTATTCATTTCATTTCTGACTAAATATATCTTTGTCTGAAGAAGTGTACTGATGGTAAATTAAGAAGGCAGACACCGCCTCATACATTCGTAAACGTCTAGCTATTGCAAAGGTCATCATCTAAATTTGATTCGATTTGGGTCATTGTCGACAAACTGACCAAATCTACTAATATCATTCCTATTAATGATAGATTCTTGATGAAGAAATTGACTCTTTTGTATTTAAAGGAGTTATGTAAACATGGTGTGCCTGTATCGATCATCTCTATCAAGATCCTCGCTTCGCATCGAATTTCTAGAGATTTGCTCAGAAGTCATTGAGAAAGAATCTCGATGAGAGTACTGTACCACCCCAAACGAAGGGACGAGGTAAAGTAACGATACAAAATACTATAAGTGCTGTTTTATGTTTGAATGATGGACCTTTGATAATATACTATAAAATCTTTTTCCTTTGGAGAGATTATCATTGATAATTATCGTATTAGGATCGAGATCGAATCTTGTTAGGATCTGAATATTAGAGCATCTGTAAGCAGGAGTTGGGATAAATACACCCGACATACACCCATTGTTAGTTGGACATGTCTTTTAGGTTTAAGGTTTCCTATGATGGCGAACCTAACCTTACAAAATACCTGACCCGCGAGACCAAAAATGGGTGTTGTAATTAGGATCTGATTATTGACTGCCGGTAGTAGGCAGGAGGTTATGTGAATATGAAATGTAGATCTTGAAGTGCCAGATGGGTAGCGAAGTTATGCCAAAAAAATTAACCATGGAAAAATGAATTGATGATCTGAAAGATCATAGGATATAAGTCCCCGTTGTATGGGACCATTGAGATGATGTAAAAATTGGGATTGAAAGGCATATAAGCTGAATCTACCCTAGGACTTCAAGAGCCGCGTGAAATATGTTTCGTATATCGAACTTGATGAAATGTCTATCAAGTGAGAATCTGATTGTTTCTTAGTAAAGTTTAGATCGGCGAAAAGTTGCATTCATCAAAAACCCGTGAACATCATGGATAGAGAAAGTAAGTCAACATTAAGCCTGATCTTATTCCCGTAGTTATGTTTGATGAAACTAGCGTATTGTAATGAATTACACTTGTGAGAAAAGACCGAATGTGGAGGAAATACCCACATGGCTTTAACTCTATAAGAAGCGAGTAGTAAGGTAAGATGATCTTTGAGGACAAAGATCCTGTTTAGGGGTAAATGCTGTGACAATCCGTCAATTTATGGTTGATATTTTATTCTCCAATATTATTTAAAAACAATATTTTAATGTTAAATTATGAACTCACTTATTTTTGGGAAGAAATTTGGATTTACGTCTTGAAGTAGCATCGACTACGTATAAACCGGAGGATTCTACGTTATGTGCTCGCGTTTACATACACCGTCTTTGGTGACAGTGCGATATTTCAGAAAATAAATTTATCCGTGAATATTATCTTGAGATTTAAATTTGTGTTGGTTCATAAACTCACAAATTTACGAGAAGAGATTAGGACTTACGATTTTAATTTAACGTCCTTTACGACTAAACCGGAAACCTTAGGATTACGTATTTACGTTTTCGAACTCCGTTTTTGATGAGACAATTTTTATTAGATTCGTTTTGTGCCGTTGATTCATAATTTATAAAAATGTTTTTCGTAAAACGACCCGAGGGCACGCAAATCGAGGAAACTAGAATCGAGGAATACCCGTAAATTAGTGGGATGAGACAAGATAAATCTTGCTCCACCCCACTAACATGGGACGGCCAAACATTGACACACACCACTTGATGTGTCAAAGTGGTAGCTTAATACTTACACTTGTAAGCATAAGCTTACAAAGTAAGCTACCAACTTAGCAAAACCATCAAACTAAACCACTTCTCATTTGAAACTCATGCAAACAACTCAAAAACTCTCTCACTCTCTCCATCTATGCCGTCCCACCATCATCACCATACACACCATTTTGATCAAATTTAACCATAAACCTTATGTTATTTCTACATATGATGATGCCCTTTTGAAGATATGAAGATTGGTGGTGATTATAACATCCAAGGAGGAGTTTTCAAAGGAGTTAATGTCTGATTATCATCAAGGTGTTCATGTAGATGGGTGGTCTTGAAGATGGTCTTGGTTAATCACAAGTTTCTCCATCAAAATCCATGTCTTGATCATAACCTACATCATCATGGTGGTATAAAGATTGTTCTCCCCATCCTTTTGTTAATTTTGATTATGTAATCATGTATTTTCTTCTTAAATGTATATATGTATGATGATATATGATGATAAAAGTATTATGTGGGGATTTGGTGTTGATAATCATGGGTAAAAAGATGAAAAACTATATGTAAAAAGGTTAAAATCATGCTTATAATGATGGCTGTATAAAACAGTAAAGAACCATGTGATGAACTGATAAAATGGCATAGATTAATGGATATACAGTAAGTAATATGTCTTGTACACATGTGAGAGTTGGCCATGCAATGGAATCATTAGGATGAGTGAGATATGATCAAAACAAGTTTAGAGTACAAATCTGAGTACACTGTTTTGGACGATTTTTAGAAAATACTTAAATGCTGATTCAACAGTAGCCATAGAAGAGTTAAATGGAGCACATATCATGTAGTAAATTCCATAAAAATTTGAGCTTCTATCCCCTTGTAGAACTCAAAATATGGCTGTTTTGGTGAACATGAAAGTAAAAATCAGATTTTGGGAAATTAAAGTATAATAGTATTATATAAGCACTCAAATAAAAATAGTATAAAATGTGAATTAAAACCCACTAACTTATATAATACATTTATATAAATATGTATAAGGATAAATAAATGGACATTTTATAAAATGGTAGTTTGATAAGTTTTATAAGTTATAAAACTATAAACATGATTTTTACGACTTTTTCGGCTATTACCGTAAAATTAACGTTTTTGTTAAATAAAACTTAGACGGTTGGACCCGTCTAATGTAAACTTTTATAAACTCATATACTGATGTATAAACATATATAACAAGTAAAAACCGATAAAACCCGAACTATAAAACATACGGACATTAACGGGCTAAGTTAGCGTTATTGGACTAATAATACAACAAAATGGGCTAAAACACTTATAAACTTATTATTGGGCTTAACCCATTTGGGCCTAACATGTAAAGTGTAAATACTTATAATACAAGTATAAGATGGATTAATACAAGTTAATGAACTTATAATAGGCTTATTGGACCTAAAACACGTAAATAGGTAAAACTAGTAAACTAGTAAGAAGTTACCAATACATAAACACTAAAATGAGTAAAAGAGAATATGTAAACCCACTTGATCATCATATATATTTATATATATAATCATCATATGTATACATAATTGTTATTTTTATAAAGTCATTGGACATGAGTCTAAGACGAGTATTATTTGTCTAGGTTTCCGTGATTGAAGCACGCACCGTACGTCCGAATTGCCAATAACCCGCCTTCCCACATCAACGTGAGTTCATTGCCTCGCACTCTTTTAAATGTTTTTATAAATGTCTTATAAACCCGCGAGGGAGATAACATGTTAGTTTTGATAAAATAGGACACCATTTGTCCCGATTGTTTGTTTATTGATTTGGACCCGGATGATTGTATGACCCTATGAATGATTAAATGACCCGATAGATGAAATAAAATGGATTATTAAAGTTAGGTTATGTCACTAAAAGTCCCATTAGCATGAATTGTGAACTACCGGGATTTGGTAGACGCTTATGCATATAATAGTACTATTTGGGGACGATCACCCCAGTTCGCGCCTTGACGGTTGATCCCCGTCGTGCCACATTGATTGGTAAGCGAATTTATGTATGAGAAGATTTCCATAGCGTGACCTTTGTGACGACACGCTAATTTAGATGGGCAAATTGAGTTTCGGGCTAGCTACCCGTTGTTTGATTTAGTAAGGTAACAATGTCATGCGGCTTGTAATAATCCAATTAACGAAACATTGGTTTAAGAATTAAATTACGATATATTGCCTGACTAGCAATACGTGGTCTTACTATTGATATTATGTTCGTGTTTTGGTTTTCATAACCATATTCATATAACGGTTTTTATTTAACTTTATACAACGTCATAAGACGTATTGTATGATATTTTTACGACATTGGCTCGTATAATGATTTTAAGGCAAATGCCTATATTATAATTTTGATAAGGATTTGTATAAAATGACTTTGGATATTTTTTGGCCTATTACAATGATTTGTACAAAATGATTTTCGGTGATAATTTTATACCGATGTTATATTGATGGATTTTATTAAACTCTATGAATTCACTCGGCGTTATCGCTGACCTTTTCTTTTAACATGTTTTATCTCAGGTACTTGAAGGTAATTCTCGGGAAGACAACAAGAATTCATGGCTCGCACTTAAACAATAATTTCCATTCAATTCTTTGTAAAACTTGTATGAAATACAATGACTTGGGACCTATGTAACTATGATATTTATGAATGGAAGTGATTTATTATTAAACGACGCGGTTTTTAAGCGTTGTCTATGATGTGAGTAATGTGCTATCCCGTAACACCAACGAGTCTTCCGCTGTATTGAGTTGTATAAATTTGGGGGTGTTACAATTTTAATGTTATATTATGAACTGACTTATTTTTGGGAAGAAATTTGGATTTACGTCTTGAAGTATCATCGACTACGTCTAAACCGGAGGATTCTACGTTACGTGCTTACGTTTACATACACCGTTTTGGTGACAGTCCGACATTTCAGGAAATAAATTTATCCATGAATATTATTGTGAGATTTTAAATTTGTGTTGATTCATAAAGTCACAAATTTACGAGAAGGGATTAGGACTTACGATTTTAATTTAACGTCCTCTACGACTAAACCGGAAACCTTAGGATTACGTATTTACGTTTTCTAACTCCGTTTTTGATGAGACAATTTTTATTAGATTCGTTTTGTGCCGTTGATTCATAATTTATAAAAACGTTTTTCGTAAAACGACCCGAGGGCACGCAAATCGAGGAAACTAAAATAGAGGAGTACCCGTAAATAATTGGGGATGAGACAAAAACAAGTTTTGTCCCACCCCCACATGGGACGGCCAAAACTTGACACCACAACATGTGATCAAAACTTGACACCACAACATGTGATGTGTCCAAGTTTTAGCTAAATACTTACACTTGTAAGCATAAGCTTACAAAGTAAGCTACCAACATCTAAAAACCATCTACTCCAAACCACTATCTCCATTTCCATCCATGCAAAAACTCACAAATCCTCTCATCTCTCTCTCAACCCTTGCCGTCCCATATCACTCAAAAACACCCATTTTTATCAATTTTAACCATGAATCTTGTGTTATTTACACACATGATGAAGTCCTTTTGAAGCCCTATTTATTGGTGGTGATTATAACATCCAAAGAGGAGTTTCTATGGAGTCTTAGGGCTGATTTTCCACAAGGAGTTCTTGAAGATTGGTGGACTTGAAGATGATATTGGTTTATCATAAGTTTTGCCATCAAAATCCAAGCCTTGATCATAACCTACATCATCTTGGTGGTATAAAGATTGTTCTTCCCATCATCTTGTTATTTTGATTATGTAATCATGTATTTTCTTTCTTATGTATATGTATATGATGATGAATGATGATTTAAAGTATTATGTGGGGATTTGGTGTTGATAGATTTGATTAAAAAGATAAGAATCTACATGAAAAAGTGTTAAAATCATGATGTAAGGACTAGGCTGTATAAAATAGTGAAGAAACTTATGATAAACTGTTAAAATTGCATAGATTATTAAAGAAACAGTAAGGTATATGATTTTTACACATGTGGTGAGTTGGTCATGCAATGGAATCATTAGGATGAGTGAGATATGATCAAAACAATATTAGAGTACAAATCTGCATAGACTGTTTTGGACGATTTTTATAAAATATTTAGAGGCTGATTCAACAGTATCTATAGAAGAGTTAAATGGAGCACATATCATTTAGTTTATGCCATAAAAATTTGGGCTTCTATCTCCATATAGAACTCTAAATATGGCTGTTTTGGTGAACATGAAATTTAAAATCAGATTTGTATAATAAAAACTTATATAAAATAAGCACTCACTTATATATTTATAAAATATATACACATGAAAACCCACTAACAATTAATAGTAATTATAAATAATAATTTCATATATTATGATATAAAATAAGACATTTTTATAAATTACAAGTATAAAATATTTTCCAAGTTATACAACTATAAACATGATTTTTACGTCTTTTCGGCTAGTACCGAAAGATTAACGTTTTTGTCAAATAAAACTTAGACGGTCGGACCCGTCTAATGTAAACTTTTATAAAATCACATACTGATGTATAAACATATATAACAAGTAAAAACCGATAAACCCGAACCTTACAACATATAGACATTAACGGGCCAAAGTAGCCTTATTGGACTATAAACCCGACTAGTTAGTAAAACACTTATAAACTTATTTATTGGGCTTAACCCATTTAGGCCCAACATGTAAAGTATAATACTGATAATAAAAGTATAATTGGACTAATGAATAGTATTGGGCTTGTAATAGGCCCATTGGGCTTCAAAATGTAAACAAGATTGAACTAGTATAACTAGTCTTGAAAATTTCCAACACATAACACTAAAATAAGTAAATGAGAATATATAAACCCACTTGATCATCATATATATAAAATCATCATATGTATACATAACTGTTATTTTTATAAAGTCATTGGACATGAGTCTAAGACGAGTATTATTTGTCTAGGTTTCCGTGATTGAAGCACGTACCGTACATCCGAATTACCGATAACCCGCTTTCCCACATCAACGTGAGTTCATAGCCTCGCACTCTTTTAAATGTTTTTATGAAATGTTTTATAAACCCGCGAGGGAGATAACATGTTAGTTTTATGAAATAGGACACTAGTTGTCCCGATTGTTTGTTTATTGATTTGGACCTGAATGATTGTATGACCCGATGAATGATTAAATGACCCGATAGATGAAATAAAATGGATTATTAAAGTTAGGTTATGTCACTAAAAGTCCCATTAGCATGAATTGTGAACTACCGGGATTTGGTAGACGCTTATGCATATAATAGTACTATTTGGGGACGATCATCCCAGTTCGCGCCTTGACGGTTGATCCCCGTCGTGCCACATTGATTGGTAAGTGAATTTATGTATGAGAAGATTTACACAAGCGTGATTATTGTGACGACACGCTAATTTAGATGGGCAAATTGAGTTTCGGGCTAGCTACCCGTTGTTTATTGTAGTAAGGTAACAATGTCATGCGGCTTATAATAATCCAATTAACGAAATAATGATATACGCACCGAATTACGATATATTGCCTGACTAGCAATACGGGGTCTTATTATTGATTTTATGTTCGTGTTTTGGTTTTACATAACCATATTCATATAACGATTTTTACAACGTCATAGAACGTATTGTATGATGTTTTTAACGACAATGGTTCGTATAATTATTTTAAAGGCGAAAGCCTACATTATGATTTTTGATAAAGATTTGTATTAAATGACTTTGGCTATTTTATGGCCTATTACAATGATTTGTACAAAAATGATTTTCGGTAATAATTATATACCGATGGTATATTGATGGTTTATTAAACTCTATGAATTCACTCGGCGTTATCGCTGACCTTTTTTTTTAACATGTTTTGTCTCAGGTACTTGAAGGTAATTCTCGGGAAGACATCAAGAATTCATGGCCCGCACTTAAATATTAATTTCCATTCAAATGCTTTGTAAAACCTGTATAAAATACAATGACTTGGGACCTATGTAAATTTAATATGTATGAATGGAAATGCTTTACTATTAAACGACGTGATTTTTATGCGTTGTCTATGATGTGAGTAATGTGCTATCCCGTAACACCAACGAGTCTTCCGCTGTATTGAGTTGTAAAAATTTGGGGGTGTTACAAATTATGCAAGAGTTGTCATGTATTTTATTGCACCAATCGTGAAAAAGGCGAATAAAAAGATTCGTTTACTAGATGACATGGAATCCATTCAATCATATAGGTACTAGTTATAATCATGAATGAACCAAATACATAACAATGATCAAACATAACAGTATCGAGTACAAGAACAAATCAACCATGCTTATAATCACGAACCAGGGAGAAAGTGCGCCGCACAATACTAATTGTGCGTCGCACTTCGCCCTTGCGAAGCTAATACAATCTATTCAGAGTTCTATACATGCCTCAACCAAATACACAAGTAACTACTCCATAATCAAAGTAATAACAAGCATAACAATCATCATAATTCCATAATTGATCATAATAAAAGGGATAAAATATTATATCAAAGTTATATGATCCAAATGATGATTACAAGTTTTCTCAAATGAAAACTATTATTGATTAACAAAGCTAATGATTCCTATAGCTCTGAATCCTTTAGATGCTGCCAAAACACCTTAAATTCGTGCTAAAATGATTAGGAAAAGATGGGAGAAGTGGTAGTGAGTTGGTATGGAATGAGAGGGCCAAAGGGTACTTTTATAGGTTTTCTGCAACCAAAAGTGCGCAGCACTTTGTCAAATGTGCGTCGCACATTTTCTAAACGTGGAGCTAAAGTTTCATTATTGCTAAGGGAAAGTGCGCCGCACTTTTTCAAATGTGCGCCTCACATTTGATCATTTTCAGCTTAGACCAAATGGCAAAGTTGTAGATAATTCTTTCCTCTTTCTGTGGCCGCTTGAATCAACTAAAACGGAGTTCGTATGCTCAAGACATGGCCAAAACAGTGACAGGAGTCGGGAGATCAGAAGCTTGACTTTATTTCTTCGTTTAAGCTTCGTTCCTTCGTGTTTTCTTCCATTTCTTCCACGACATGTCCTTGGAACCTATACATAAAATATAATCCATTATCAATAGTGTTGGAACCTTGTAATTAGTACTATACTTAAGCAAACTAAGTATAGTCCTAACCCATGGTTAAGTAATGCAATAAACTTAATACAAGTAAGTAAATTAACACAATGTTTTCAACGTTTAACTCTTAGCTTTATTAAAGAATTATACCCTATTGTATACGAAGCTACAATAGGGATTGAATAGACAATGTGTGGTTTTGTGATCTCCTCACTAACAAGCTAGTCCAATCCTAACGATTGCTAAGCTTGACGATTCTATCAACAGGAGTTTATAACTCAAGTGTATGATCGTGTTTGGAGGAGAGAAAAACTTGTTTGTGAATGTCTAAAGCATTTACTGCACAAACTTATTTTTCTCTCCTTTACAAGCATCTTATTTATAGAAGGAAAGTGGGTAGAAGACAATAATTGCCCATGTGCAATTCTTGTCTTATTGGTACAGTGTAGTATCTTGTCTTAACCTATTCTAAGTAGTAAGACGTAAGTCCTTTACACATGTCAGTACCCCATATATCCCAAAAGGGTAAGTCACGCTAATTGTGTGATGTACTTCATCTTGTCACAATTCAACTTATCCCGCCTTTTCTTTAGTCTTGGAGAATGCTTGTATTCTTCAGGGAGATCGTATGGGGTTCAGTGAGTCTATTGCCACAACTCACTGAACCCATCACCTTCTTCTTTGTCATAGAAGACATTCGTTGAGCTTCGCCTCTCTGAATGCTTGAGTCTTCCTTTTAGACTTAGTCTAGGAACTCGAAGGCAACTCACTGAGTGACTGTTCACTCAGTGACCTTGTTATGTTCAAGGTTAATAATTCACTTAGGCTGATTGTTATTCAAATCCTTCAGGGAGGTCATTAGGTACTGAATCGACCTAACAATCTCCCCCTATTTGGATATAAAATTTGCCTACGTGAAATTGTTATAAGTGAGCAAAGAGGCTTCTTCTTATTACAAACTATTCTACCTGATGAAATAACTTAATATAACAAAGTACTTCATTTTCATTCATCATTACATAAGACTGAATAGTCTGATACAAGAAACATAAAAAAAACAAAAGATTACAGTTATTCAGGAATCCATTGCTTCCCTCTTCACCCTTGATGACTTTAACACCTTTTCTTTGTCAGGCCTTCTAGCAATTATCTCCCTGAGCTTCTCACCAAATCTTTTATTCTCATCAGTCTGAATTTGTCCAGCCATCACAAGAAAGATGAGAACACTCTCAGTGGTACATTTCTCTATGTCACTCATTCTTTGAAATGCTTGATCCCCAAATACATCGATGAAGAAGATACCCCACTCAGGTTCCTCTATAACCATGTTGTTCACAAAGGGGACATTTTCAGGGAGAATACGATTGCATTCTAACCCATAGATCTTAGTCTCAGCTTCAAGCTCAACTCTTTTTCTCTTTCTTCCCTGGGCTTTGGTAGGATCCTGTTCAGATAAAGGAAGATCTTCAGTGATTCCCAATTGTTCCTTCATTTGATTCAACCTCTCATATCTCTTACTGAGAGAGTTGATTATCTCAGGGACACACTTGTTTGTTTTAGTCCTGAAAATCCTTCCCATTTCGTCCCACTCACTGAGACCGAAATCACCAAATGAAAATTTCTTCATGACTTCAAAGTTCCTCTCATCATTATTTCTGTAAACAGATACTAAGACTGGTGTGGTATGAGGAATGATCTGAAGATAAGTGATTGGTTCAGGCTTTCTTCTTTGGGTGACGACTTTGGTGTATTGGTCATACAACTTCTTGAGTTGTGTGGTTCTTTGTTTTTGCTTCAAGACCATTTCATCCTGAATGGCCTTGAGTTCCTCCTCCTGCTTTTGAATGAACTCCTCTCCCCCTTTCTTGCTCAGCAAAACCTCAGGGTTACCACCTACTTCTTTTACAAACTCAGTGGACACCTTCAAGATCTCCGCCTTTGTTGCTTCATTAGCCTTAGCCGACTCCATTCTATCTAGATACACTTGGATTTGATCAGGAGTCATTTGGTACATTATTCCATTTGTCTCATATGGTACCAAGACCAAAGCATCAGGATCGGGCCTTACTTCCCTTGAAGCCTTTACAAGTTTCTTTGGAGGTGTAAGGGTTTCATCAGCTATACCTTTGCCCCTATCTGACTTAGATACTGAGGGCTCAGGGTTGGGAGGAATTGAGTTTAAGGGTTGGGGTTGTGCTAGTCTTTCCTACTCCCCCTTAGTGTGAGAAGGAGGTTCATTCCATGTTAACATCATTGGTGGCACATTCTCCCCCTCAGAAGTTGAAGGATCATCCTGACTAATCCTAACTTTTGCCCGTTGTGAGGATCCTGAGGTGGGGGATGATCCCTTAAAATCCTGAAACATCTCAGTCACCATCTCCTTCATGGACTGAGTGTCTGCTTTGATAGTGCGAACATCTAACTGAATAAGGGATTGAGTGTTTTCAATGGTGGTGATCCTTGTCCTGAGCCTAGGAATATCAGCTTCTTTCAGGGATTTGGAGATGTCAGAGAGATTGGTGGCATTAGCCATGTATCCTTGTGCAGCCCTTGACAATCTGAACTCTGCTTCTGCATCCATATGAACATCCTCATAGATGGCATCGCATTTCCCTTTCACCACATCCAAGTCAGACTTTAGAGATTCTAACCGAGTGAAAACCTCAGTGAGCCTGTCCACCTTCAGGAACTCAAGTAATTGACCAACTCTGGAATTGGACTCAGTGGTGCTAGTGATCAGTCCATCCAGAGTCGTTTTTAAGGACACATTTGCCTCGACCGTTGGAAGAGCATGGTTAATAAAGTTGATGAGCTTCTTTTCCTGATTCTCATGACTGTTGTTAACAGAGCTGATGAATTCCATTTGATTATCTACCTGAATTCTCATCTTCTCCTCAGCCACATCAAACCTATCACCATATGTCCTGAACTCATCAAGGATTTCATCAGCCTTTGAAGCCAAATCTTCATGAGCCTGAGTTACCTCAGCCTATAACGCTTTTAAAGCTACCTCGTCCAGAACCACAGTCTGAGTCCCCAATGTAGAGGTGTCAAGTTTTGCCTCATGGGAGGGCTTTTTCGGTGCCTCAGGGGAGGGCTCCTTTTGTTCGGATGCCTCAGGGGAGGGCTTTTTTTGAGCCTCAGGGGAGGGTTGTATGTCTGCGAACAAGGGAGGGGACTGTGGCTTCTGGTCTGATTGAGGAGGGGCCTGAGTTTCAGGTTCTTCCCCAGCCTCAATCATCTCGTCGTCGTCACTGAACCCTTGGAGTAACTCATCAGGCTTCTCAAGTAAGCTTATAAAATCTCCAAAGTTCAGTGACCCCTTAGGTTTATCCAGCTCCCCTTCAGAAGAAGGTTTGCCTTTGTTGTCGTCACTCCCTGCCCCAAATCTTGAGGCTTGGGATTTAGCCAACTGATACTCAGGGGCAGTTTGTGATTGATCAGTTGTGGAGGTAGGATCCCTATCAGCGGGGTGTTTTACCCGTGGGAGTCCCTCTGAGTCTTTGGGATGAAGAGTGGTTCCCTCAGACAAAGACTTTTGTTTTAGTGTGCCTTCATCGGGAGTTGTGGAAGTGAGATTCCTATCAGCAGGGTGTTTTACCCGTGGGCGTCCCTCTGAGTCTAAGGAATCAAGTTTTGGGTCCTCAAGCAAAGACTTTTGAGCTAGTGTGCCTTCATTGGACTTGGTAGAAGTTATAGGCCTATCAGCGAGGTGTGTTACCCGTAGGCGTCTCCTTGAGTCTTTGGCCTTAGTTTTGACCTCAGGCAAAGGTTGTGATTTACGAAAGCCCTCATCGGTCTGAGTGGAAGGCAGTCCCGTAGAAGAAGGTTGTATGTTTCCTTCTCCATCAAGAGGACCAGTAGGTTGGCCCGTCGACCCTGATTGTGATGTAGCAGGGCCTCCCGTAAGCTCTTTCCCTTGGGGTATTTGAAGCTTGGTCTGAACAAGGGTAGTCTTTTTGGCCTTGGCCTTTTTGGGTCGTGCCTCGGAAGCCTCAGGGCCTTGTGCCTTTGTTGGTTTGACTTTGGCACAGTCTAAGTCTTCTTGTTCCCCTTCTTTGGTAAGAAGGGAATGGGAGACACGGATGATTCACGATTGATCACCTCAGTCATGTGAGCCGTCAATGCAATAGGGTTGACTTCAGATGGGTTCTTTGAAAATTTTGTGGAACTCAGGATTGGAGTAGAAAAAACATTGAATTTTTCCTGAGTGTAAAGAGAACCCAGTAATCGTTCTAAGGCGCATGATATGAATCTTGGGTAAGAAACATATTTTTGCCTTGACTCCTTCGGGAGCCTGGTTACGAGATCATTATAAACAATCTCTCCTATGTCAACCTTCAGTCCATTAATAAGACTGTAGATTAGCATCTACTGAGTAGAATTAACTTGCTCAGTAGATGAGTAGTTCCCACCGATCACCTGAATCACAAAAGTGACCAGGATCCTCCAAGCCATGGGGAAAGCAGTTTTTATCAATGGGGTTTTAGTCACAAGTAACTCAGGGACCCCGATTTCTTTTAGTCCTTTTTTAACTAACTCCATGTCAGGATGTGCAACATACTTTCCATTGTTATAACCAAGTCCACTGCTTTGACAAAATGTTTTGAAGTCTAAAATCAATGGTGTCTTCCCATTGTTTGCAGTGAACATGATGACACAGTTCTTATGTGACTTGATCTCAGACCCCTGAGATCCTTCAGGCCCTTGGGTAGGGGTTACAACCACAGCCGTATACCAGAACTCCCTGAGATATTCATGGTAGAAGACTGAGGGGGTTTTTGTAAAAGCATCAGCTCAATCACAGTTTTTCAAAAATTTGCAAATTGGTTTGTAGGCTGATACACTACTAGGGTAATTGAAATTTCCCTCATAGTTGTTTCCAGCAAAATGGACACCCTCATTTGTGAGATGTTCAGCCTGAGGGGCATATTTGATAGCCATGGACATTGCCATTAAAGATAGCTTTTTAAAGATTTGAAAAAAAAGGACAATGGCAATTTGTGGAAATCAAATCAAGACTTGTTTCTTGTTATAATACAACAAGATTCACCAAGTGACCTAATGAGAACTTTTGCCTTATAAAAGGATCAAGAGTTAGAGACAATAGGTAACTTTGATTGCTTGTGCTATATAACAATAAAACGAGTAATCAATGTGATCGCCTTGTGTACAAGAAATCTTTTCTGGAAATTAGTTTGAACGTACACACTTTTCTTTGAGAGAAAATTTTGGCTGAGTAAAATTGCAAGTTCTTTGTGTGTGTGTTTGTTTGTGGTTGTGGGGTATTTATAGGCTCGGATGTGAAGGAGATTTTTATTTGATATAATTTCTTTTCACATCCGCATTTAATGAAAGCGTACAAGTGGTCCCCTATTTTCTTGGCAACTGTTCCATTACTGCAAGGATAACGCTTTTTCCAGAGATGACGTGGGGTCACGTGCATTTGAAAGGACGTTTTTACAATGGATTTTGCTAGAAAAAGGGGTAAGCATTTAATGCTTAGTGTGATACTTGTCATGAGTGACCCTTTGACTGGTTTATGACAATTTATTGAAGGAATATATGTTCCTTATTTAATATTGTGACTCACCAACCTAGGACATTAAGTAACTAAATCCTTAGAGCATTTAGTTGCATCATTTAATGTAACTCGGTGTCAAAGGGTGGACAATAAGATATATTTACTCAGAGTGAAGATAAAGAATATATATTATACTGATTCTAATGTCGTCAGGGAGACTGATTAATCAATATTCAGCATACCAAGTTCAGCTTTTAGTCTAGTGAACGTTGGTTCATCCAAAGGTTTGGTGAAAATATCAGCTAGCTGATATTTAGTGGGGATGAAGTGTAATTCAATATCTCCTTTTAAGATGTGATGCCTGAGGAAGTGATATCTTATGTCAATGTGTTTAGTCCTTGAATGTAGGACTGGATTATTTGAAATGGAAATTGCACTAGTGTTGTCACAAAAGATAGGGACAACCTTGTATTCCACATTATAGTCCCTGAGTTGACCTTTCATCCAAAGGATGTTTGCACAACAACCAGCAGCTGCCACGTATTCAGCCTCAGCAGAGGACATTGCGACTGACTGCTGTTTCTTTGCACTCCAACATACTAGCTTGCCACCAAGGAATTGACATGCACCTGAGGTACTTTTTCTATCCATGTTGCAGCCAGCATAGTCTGAGTCTGAGTATCCTTTAAGATCGAAACCTGAACAACGAGGATACCATAGACCTAGTGAGGGAGTACCCTTCAGGTACCTGAAGATTCGTTTAACAGCAGTAAGATGTGATTCTTTGGGATCGGCCTGATATCTTGCACATAAGATTGTTGAGAACTGAATATCAGGCCTGGTTGCAGTTAGGTACATTAATGATCCAATCATTCCCCTGAATAAGGTTTTATTGACTGGTTTACCAGCAAGATCAGGACCTAAGTTGTTGGGGGAACCATGGGAGTCTTTACTGAAGCACACTCAGAGATATCATATTTCTTAAGTATTTCTCTAGTGTATTTTTCTTGACAGACTGAGATCCCCTTGTCCCCTTGTTTGATTTGTAGTCCATGAAAATATGTTAATTCACCCATCATACTCATTTCAAATTTCTTTGTCATAAGTTTTTCAAACTTTCTACAAAGATCATAGTTAGTAGATCCGAATATGATGTCATCAACATATATCTGAACTAGTAAGGTTTGATTGACTGGTTTACCAGCAAGATCAGGACCTAAGTTGTTGGGGGAACCATGGGAGTCTTTACTGAAGCACACTCAGAGATATCATATTTCTTAAGTATTTCTCTAGTGTATTTTTCTTGACAGACTGAGATCCCCTTGTCCCCTTGTTTGATTTGTAGTCCATGAAAATATGTTAATTCACCCATCATACTCATTTCAAATTTCTTTGTCATAAGTTTTTCAAACTTTCTACAAAGATCATAGTTAGTAGATCCGAATATGATGTCATCAACATATATATGAACTAGTAGAACATCCTCCTTGGTTCTGAAGATAAACAAGGTGTTGTCTATCTTTCCCCTGACAAATTTGTTCATTATCAGGAATGTAGAGAGAGTTTCAAACCATGCCTTTGGTGCTTGTTTCAGTCCATAAAGGGCTTTGTCAAGTTTACAAACATGGTTTGGGAACTCAGAACTCTGAAACCCAGGAGGCTGAGCAACATAAATGATGAGACTGCTTTTATACATAGTCTCATCGTCCAATTTGGGCTTAAAATGCATTAAATATCATTAAAACTGCCAAATATATGCTCGTGTTTGTTGCTTGTGTATTTTAGGTACGGATATTGAGGAAATGACAAAAAGATCACAAGAATCAATCAAAAACGAACACGGGAAACGAAGCCGCACAATGAACCGGACCCGATTCATGAATTTCCAAAATGGTCCTTGAAGTTTGAAGATTGTACAAGAATGGTCCCTCATCTTTTGAAGACTTGGCATTTTATACCCTTGCAAAACTCATAAATTGCATTGTGGTCCCTTAAATGTCAAGAAATTACATTATGAGCCCTTGAAGATTGCATTTATTGCATGAATAGTCCTTATTTATAGTTTGAAAGTATATTGTGCCAAAAATGACAAATGGATGAAAGTTGTTACAAGCATAATGGGCGTTGACAAAGTTTATTCACCAAGAGACAACTTCATGGGAATATAGGGACTAAAAATGGGAGACAGCCAAACATTCACCCTCCTATCACAGCCTCCCACGTCACCCACCTTCCACTCACCAGCCAATCACGCATCACCCTTCATCCACGTCACTTTCCCACTCAAGTTAAGTAATAACTGATTTTTTAAAATCAGATTAATGAAGGATTAAGTGGGGAAACAACTTTTTAAACCCTCAAACGAATCAAACTAAACTATTTAACCACCTTCATCCCCACAAACCCTAAAAAACCCAGTTCTAATCACCTTAATTTTTAACCTTCATCCCAATTAACCTTGGGGGTTTCACTCATTACCCCACACCCACACAAAACCCCACCCAGAAAACGACCACTCCACCCCTTGTCCCCTCCCCTTCTACCCTATCACATGGTACTTGACCAAATGAACGCCCCACAAGCATTCCCTTGTCCCCAAAGATATAACCAACGCTCAAGATTGAATATCAACAGCTGGCACCCATGTGATTTCACCAGAAGGTCACAAGCTCATGTTCTTGACCAAGATTCGATTTTTTTCAAGGGGCTCTATTGGAATTTCATACAGATTAGGGTTTTATAGTTCATGTATTCTAGAATCATCTACCTAGCATTATAAAAGGAGCTCCAACATGTGGAAGCCCTTTTGTTCCAGAATTTTCAAAGTTTTGTAATTCCTTTTTAAAATTAATGACAGTTGGTGTTTGTTTTAAAAGTAATTCCTTTTCCTTTGTTTAAAAGTTGGTATTACCTGTGAAGATTCTGAGTTCCATAATATTTTGTAAACACTTTGTGTTTTGAGTTTTCAAAAAAAGGTTTCAAAAAGGTTTTGATATTTTCAGAAATCCAAGATTCCAAAAAGTGAAAATGTATTTGGATTCTTGGATTTGTTGAAGTTGTTCTTGTTTAAAACGTGTTCAAAGTTTCAAGGTTTGTTGGTTTAAAAGGTCCCAAAAAGATTTTTGAGAAAAAATCAGTTTTTTTCCATTTTTCTTGTTGTTAAGTTTTACTGTATCAAAAGCCATAAGCTATAAGCTTATGGCATTTTGATATTTGAATGTTCTTCCTGTTGTTTGTGTTGTGCAGGGTACAAGTTTGAAGCAAGCTACTCCCATACTCTTGTCCTTGAAGATATATTGGGGTGGGTTGACTGCAGTAGTCACCACCTAGCATCTTTCACAGCCAAACAAGCTCTTCCCATAAGCCCTAGCTCAGTTTTGACTGAAAGGAGATGGCAATGCAGCCATTGAGGGGCCTGGATGTGGGTCCCTCTAGGTAAAAAAGGTCTTAAACCCTCTTATTGAGCTTAAAACTGTGTGCCTATGTGTTTATGTGAAAAATTGCTTATGAGCTGTGATTGTTGTTTGTTTATGCCCCATTGATGATTACTTGCATGTTTAGATAGATTGGGATCAGATTTGGTAGGATTTAAAAGCATTTGGTGTGTTAATTTGCATTTTCAGATATTAAGGGGTGTTTGGATTAGGGTTTAACTTGGGTTAATTGACATCAACCTTGTTTAGAAACCTGTTTAACACACTCATTAGGTTGTTAGTAGGTAATATTAGTATTTGGATTTCAGTTTGGTAGAGTTAAAAGCAAATTGCATGTTTTAAAATTGGTAAGTAGTATAAAAATCAGCAAGTCCTTTATCTGTCTGTTTTGTGAAATTTGAGCCATCAAATCTTGATCATTGTTAAAGATTAGGTTAATATAGGGATTTAGATAGTTTATATGCTATTTGGTATCTTTGTGTGCAAGATTTAAAGGTTTGAATCTCAGTTTTGTGCAAGTTAGACCAGCAAGAACATCACAGCCCACCCTTTGCTTAATCAGTAACTTCTTTGGGCTTGTTTGTGTGATTTTTGTGTCTTACTTGTGCTTTTTAGTGTTTGTCTAGACTCCCTACACTCCACTGAGTGTAGGGGTGCCCCATTGTCCAAGCAAAACTCAAGCAAGAGCTTTCCTAAGCTCCTAAGTACACCAGACCCGTTTTCTAACACAGTCAGTGGGAACTAAGTTCCCACTGCTAGTGCAATTGGTACCACTGCCTAGCTAAAAAACAAAAGTCAAGCACATGTCACTTTCAGTTTCAACATTTTTTGTCTTTAGTGCATTAAAATATGAATTAGGTTTCAAACAAATTGCATTATTTTTCTTATTTAATTTTTGATTTTTCTGATTAATTAGATTTTTTGTTACTGTTCATTTTATATTTTTTACATTTAATAGCTATTTTAAATTACTTTTTAATTTCTGATTTTTGTCTTTTAGTGGTAAAAGTAATTATTTTTCAGTTTTAAGATTTTTCTTAGGTTTAGAAAAATAATTTAAGATTTTTAGTTTAAAAAGTTTTTACTGTTCATTTTTTATTTAATTTTTAGAATTAATTTAGTTTAATTAGGGTTTAAATTCAAATTGTTTTTGTCTTTAGTGAAAAATTTTATATTTTTCAAACTTTTTCATTTTTCTACTGTTCTTTAGAGTAATTTAGTATTTTTAAAATTGTCAAATTATTTTTGGCATTATTTTATTATTTTTTTTTATAATTAGTTTAAAAATAGTTTTTAGTGTTTTAAAAAATAGAAAAATAGTTTTTAAAATTTAGGAAAAATACTTTTTAGTCTTTAGATAATATAAGTAAGTTATTTGTTCAATAAAATAATATTTTGGACATTTTGATTAATTATATTTAATTTTAGGCCTTAATTAGCATTTAAAGTTGAATATTTAATTAATAAAAGGTTTTAAAATATTTTTGTTGAATTTTTATTCTTATTTATATTATTTTAGACTTAGTTTTAACTTTTAATTAATTTTAGGTTTAAAATTTTTAATTTGTAGCTTTTTACGGTTTTACGTGAACGCCTTTTTCGTCTTAGTTTAATCCGTCTTCGTAACCGTCATTCTCTTCTCACCTCATTTCTATTTTCTTTTTCTCAATATAATCACAAAGTTAATCATTTCATTACACAACGCACTAGCCTCCTCGAGAACGAACTCACTTTAGGGTCATTTACACACGGTTTTCCTAAATCGTCATGCTTACTTCCCATTTTGGTACTCTTTTCCTAAAGAGTAGTAAAAACACTACATCAATTTTGGCGCCGCTGCCGGGGAGGCGTGTTGTGTTTTGACTTGAACAATTGTTGTTTTTATATAGCATAATAAGTATTTGTATTAGTAGCACTCTACTAATACGTATTATCAGTTTTTCGTTTTTTGTGAATACTATTACTATATTGTATACGTAGAACAATAAATTCACAAGTACTCCAAATACGTGAGAAATCACAACCTTGACTTGGGAGGTCATTACCCAATCATTGTATTCGAATCTCAAACCAAAGAAAAAGGCAAAAATAGATAAATACTTTCGAGAAGCTCGATTTTGAAA
Organism: Glebionis coronaria; assembly: GCA_025667525.1. Lineage (NCBI taxonomy): Eukaryota > Viridiplantae > Streptophyta > Magnoliopsida > Asterales > Asteraceae > Glebionis > Glebionis coronaria. Next base: position 602,362,882 of record CM046875.1, on the reverse strand, counting down.
ATATAAACTATAAGGTGGGTATAAGGCGGATATTATAAAATATATCCTAAGGAAAAAGGCTCTTAAGTGCTTCGCGCCGCCTCGTTTCCCCGCTTGCTTGTGAGTATTTGGTTTTGAGAGCTAATCGAGGGTTTTGCCGCCCAAAGTATTATTACATATCATATATATTTTCTTGGTTTCATTAATTAAACCCTCTTGAACGATTTGGTGTTCCACCATCGTTCTAAAGTCATTGAAGGCGTTCACTTCACGTGATCGTTTTCATTCCTTGAGCCTTCTTTAATCGATAGATTTGATTAAGGAGGAGATTTGTAGATTATTGTCTACCTATTACAATTCCAAAATCCAAAAAAAGTAAAAACAATCAAAAATCCAAAAAAAATGAAAAAGTTAAAAACACCAAAAAGAATCTTCTTTGCTCGTCCCCTCGTTGTACGTGACGTTTATGCTTACTCGCAATCAAGCAAAACGTGCACGTAAACGTAGAAACCGAAAGGAGGCAACACCTACTCCTAATTTTTCTAGTGAAGAAACTCCAAGTGAGGAACCTATTGTAGAACAAGAAGCTATCATGGCTAATCGTACTATGATGGAGTTGCTTCAAGCACCCACCGAGGGTTTTGGAGAGGCCATTGTGATTCCCGCCATCCTTGTGGAGAACTTCGAGATCAAAACGGGTTTAATGTCTATGCTTAAAGCCAACAAGTTTCGCGGACACGAAAAAGACAACCCACATTATCACATTAGGCAATTTAATCGTCTCACCGCGACAAGCAAGTTTAAGGATGTACCACACGAGGCCATTAAGATGATGTTGTTTCCATACTCGTTAGATGGACCCGTCAAGATATGGCTCGAGAAAGAACCCCCCAATTCGATTTTGACGTGGGCTGATCTCGTTTCTAAATTTGTGAATCAACTTTTTCCACCATCTAAAACAACACATTTGAAAAACGAGATTTCACGATTTACACAAAGATCTAATGAAAGTTTTTCAATGGCTTGGGAAAGGTTTAAAGAAATGTTACATGAATGTCCACACCATGATTTTTCCGAATTGCATCAAATTGACACTTTTTATAATGGGCTTAATGATCATGAACGAGATTACTTAAATGCCGCCGCGGGTGGTAATTTTTGTGCAAAACAACCGAAGAGGCTTTGAAAATTATTGAAAATAGGTCTAAGGTTTATAGCCCTCGTAACACACCGAGTGTTGCCAATTTGGGTTCGTCATCGTCTCGTAGCATTAATGCCTTGCAAGATGAAGCAAATGAGGAGAATCGGTTTTTCGATAGGTTTTTGACTCTTATGTCCCATTGGAAAGCTCAAGAAGCTTCAAATTCTGCTTCGGTTAAAGCGGTTGCTAAGAGTTGTATTTCGTATGGTGGAGCTCATGATTTTTCGGAGTGCATTACCGCGGATGGTAACACTTCGAGTGCTTATGTAGCAACGGGAACTTATAACCAAAACGGTCAAGGTTCCCGCCAAAATCAAGCTCCACAAAATCAAAATGCTAATAACTATCGAAACAACAATCAAGGTGGTGCTTATCAAGGAAATCAACGTAACTACAACAAGGGTAACTATCCAAGTGGAAATGGGCAAATTTCAAACCAAAACCAAAACCGTGATTTTCAAACTACCACACAAGGTTTTCAAAATGATCACACCAAAAATCTTCAAGGAGAATTTTTTAATTATGCTAAAGCAAACGATGCTAAGTTTGATAATATGCAACGTGAAATGGTTAGCTTAAGATCCGAGTTGAAAAACGAGCTTAAAAACGAACTTGCTAATGAACTTAAGACTCATGCTAATAAAATGGAAGGAAATGTTCAACGTCTCCAACAAAATCAACAAAAAATGGAGCAAGGTCAACATTAGATTAAGCAAGAGTTGTTAAAAGCGAATGCTAGGCAATCTAAGTTTGAAGATCGAATGGGAAAAATGTTTGAAGCTATCATGTGTTAACCTTCTTCTTCGGGTGGTCTTCCTAGTGATACCATCGTGAACCCGAAAGGAGAATTGAAGGTTATTACTACTCGTAGTGGTAAAACTTTCAAAGAACCCATTTCTCGTCTAAGTACTTCTATGGAGAAGGAAAAAGAGAAAGAACCCGAGGTGGTGGGAGAAAAGGAGCAAATTCCAAGCCCACGAAGTACCGCTCAAACCACACCTACGGTTGAACCAATACCAATCATGGAACCCGAGATTCCAAGGCCGATGCCTATGCCCCAACCCACACCACCCTTACCTTACCCTTCAAGACGAAACAAGGAAAAGGCACAAGAACGAAATAATTATCAATTTGAACTTTTTATGAAAATGTTTCGTGACTTGCATTTTAATATAAGTTTTGCCGACTCCTTGGTCATGATGCCTCGATTTGCCGCGAACTTCAAAATTATGTTGAATAACAAAGAGAAATTGCAAAAATCGTCTAGTTGTTCTTCGGTTTTTCTTAGCCGCATACCTCAAAAAGTCGGTGATCCGGGCAAGTTTTTAATCCCATGTGCTATACAAGATATGGAAGAATGATACGCCTTGGCCGATCTTGGTGCTAGTATTAATTTGATGCCTCTAGAGATTTTTAAGTCACTCAATCTTCCCAATCTCACTCCTTCAAGAATGTCAATCGAGATGGCCGATCATTCTACGATTCTAGCTTGTGGAGTAGCCGAGGACGTCTTCGTGAAAGTTGGAAAGTTCTACTATCCCGTAGACTTTATTGTTGTTGACATCCCCATCGATCCTAAAGTTCCTCTAATTTTAGGTCGATCATTCTTGGATACCTCGAGAGCACTTATCGATGTGCATGCTAGGAAAATCACTCTTCGTTTCAATGAGGAAGAACTCGTCATAAATGCAACTCAAAACTCCACACTTTCTCATGTGTATTCTATCACGTCTTTGAACAATGTTAGTCCCATCAAAAACATTTGTAAAAGGATTTCAAAAAGAGTTTTAGGAGTTGATGATAAAAACAATTTTCTGTCCCCTCCGCCGGTGGAGGTTAAGAGTGTTAAGCCTACGATTCCAATCACGAATGATTCTTCGAATGATGAATATGTTGATCCCGATGGGGGAGTTTTCTTTGTTGACAAATGTTTTGAGAACTTACCACCACCTAAACCAAAACGGTTTTCAAATGTGAGAATTTTTAGTGTGACTAACATTGCTTTAGAAACACCAAATATTTTTGACATAATTAAGTCGGGTTTTCATAAGGAGAGTTTAAAAGATGAAAAAGGGAAAGATTTTAAATTGGATTTAAAAGATTTTTCTACAATTCTAACTCCGTCATCACCACGTGTATTGAGTGCTACAAGCTCGTCTTCTCCTTTTGACGATGCTTTGTGTGGACCTAGTGTGGGGGAAGCCCCTTATGTTCCCTCCCCTTTCACCACCGAGGACGAGATATTTGATCCCGGAATTGCTTATAAAGGGAAATCTCGGTCTTCCACCGATGCAATAAATGGAAAATCTTTCTATTTGATTGGTGCGAGTCTACCTCGAGTATCTCATGGTTTTTATGACTTACCCATTGTCCCACCCTTCTATTTCTTCTCATCTATTTTCTTGAAACCCTTTGGGTTTGTGTTGACACATGATGAAGTGGCGTTGATTTGTTTTTCCAATGAAAACGAGAACGCCATCTTTGATCCCGGTATATTGCACCATCAAAGGACTTAGTCCTTAATACCGGTTGTTTTTGGGCCTTGATTACATGTAAGTCCCACTAAAAATTGACCACACCAAGATAATCCCTAAATAATCACATTTATGGGGATTCGAGTTGAGCTTTTGACTCGGTTATCAAAAACAAGGTGCCTCGTGGGGGAGACCCATGCTTATCCATGTACATATTATTGCTTTCTAATTAGTTTAATGTGAGGGGATTTGTGCCCTTCCAACCTTTGTTCCGTGGTTGTTTGTGAATTGTGGTTTTTAGATCATGATCTTCACGATTGCAGCCTCTCATGTTCGTTTTATGGGAGCACTCGATCGTTTGCTTTGAAGACTTTCTCAATATCCAAATGATATATCCTTTTGATGTTCTAACCTTAGGTTATTAGCACACTTCATAAACGGCTATTGATTTAATGGTTACACCCTTTCCATGCTAGATTAGGCATTCGACTACGTCTCTAGTATGGGGTGTTTGCACCCCTAGACTCGAAACATTGAGGACAATGTTTAACTTTAGTATGGGGGGTGAATAGATACTTGCCTTGTCAAACCTTCACACTTTCCAAAGTTTATCTTTTTGTTTATCGTTTTGTTGCAAAATAAGGCTAAAAATGGCAAAATTTTAAAATTTTTCTCATGTTTTATAACTGTTTGAAGACACGAATGTAGGTTTTCCGATGGCGAGAATAAGAGTAATTTTTGACTCGACCGTGCGTGTTGAGCACTTAGCTTTGATTCCTTAACTACACATTAGGCTAAGTCTTTTAAATGAGGACGAGAAATGATAGGATTAATTATAAGTTACTATGCTAAACGTAGAGTACGCGTATTCTTTCTAAAACTCATGTGTTCTCGTTGTTTGCTTATTCTCCCTTCGCTTGTAAATATTTTTTGCTTAATAAATATTGACTTAGCGGTTTAGTTAGGATTGTTGGGTTTCTAGTCTTTTCTAGTAGCTTCCGTGTAATTAAATTGGGAAGACATTAAGGTATCGCCAGCGTCACAGTTTTGAGGTATTGGCACCCGAATAATCGAAAGCTTCACCCAATAATAAGATTTCAAGTGCTCACCTAAATCTAGCAAACAATTTGAAGCCTCACAAGGCCGAAAAATCTATGCAAAATTGAAAGTGAATCAAGCCTTAATCTTCGAAGCTTTAAAGATCCAAAATTCGCTTTAGCGTGAGGATATACGTCTTTGGCTAATAAAACCACTGATGAGGCGGATAATAAAAGGCAAGGCAAGACCGAAGTCATAATAAAAGCTTCATGGCGAAGTTGAATAAAAGATGGAGGTAAACCAAAGATATTAAGGCCCTTCAGTTAGGGGGCGTATAAAAGTCTTGGTAATAAGTCTCATGTTCAAAACCGTTATAAAACCGTGTTTATCGATTCTTCTTGTCAACTTAATTTTTTAACATCGTTGTCTATTAGGAGGGGTTATTGATTTGATGGTCTTGGTTACACCATTAGGACTCTATTTTTAGACCTAAATCTCTATTATCGCATAAGTCAAACAATGTATCCTCGTGAAACATTCAAGACAAAATAAAATATAAGAGATACAACTTAGGAATAATGGGAGAATAAGTACGTGATTAGGGCATATGAGTAGTGTTAGCATTACTAACTTATAATAACAATGATCTCGTTACACGCCTAGCATGGAATTGGGGTGAAAATCGAGGATGACGAACTTATCTCTATGAGGCATTCACGTGTTCTTATTCTTTGACCCTAAAAGTCACTTAATCGTGATGAAAATCATACATTATGTCTAAAACACAAGTAGTATTAGAAATAGTAGTAGAGTAGCTAGTTTATCGTTCAATAAAAGTGAATAAAATGAATTTTGGGGATGCTACGATACTTTATTCTAGCATTGCGTGAGGGCACGGCAATGGTTTAGTATGGGGGAGTGATGAGACTGCTTTTATACATAGTCTCATCGTCCAATTTGGGCTTAAAATGCATTAAATATCATTAAAACTGCCAAATATATGCTCGTGTTTGTTGCTTGTGTATTTTAGGTACGGATATTGAAGAAATGACAAAAAGATCACAAGAGTCAATCAAAAACGAACACGGGAAACGAAGCCGCACAATGAACCAGACCCGTTTCATGAATTTCCAAAATGGTCCTTGAAGTTTGAAGATTGTACAAGAATGGTCCCTCATCTTTTGAAGACTTGGCATTTTATACCCTTTCAAAACTCATAAATTGCATTGTGGTCCCTTAAATGTCAAGAAATTACATTATGAGCCCTTGAAGATTGCATTTATTGCATGAATAGTCCTTATTTATAGTTTGAAAGTATATTGTGCCAAAAATGACAAATGGATGAAAGTTGTTACAAGCATAATGGGCGTTGACAAAGTTTATTCACCAAGAGACAACTTCATTGGAATATAGGGACTAAAAATGGGAGACAGCCAAACATTCACCCTCCTATCACAGCCTCCCACGTCACCCACCTTCCACTCACCAGCCAATCACGCATCACCCTTCATCCACGTCACTTTCCCACTCAAGTTAAGTAATAACTGATTTTTTAAAATCAGTTTAATGAAGGATTAAGTGGGGGAAACAACTTTTTAAACCCTCAAACGAATCAAACTAAACTATTTAACCACCTTCATCCCTACAAACCCTAAAAAACCCAGTTCTAATCACCTTAATTTTTAACCTTAATCCCAATTAACCTTGGGGGTTTCACTCATTACCCCACACCCAACACAAAACCCCACCCAAAAAACGACCACTCCACCCCTTGTCCCCTCCCCTGCTACCCTATCACATGGTACTTGACCAAATGAACGCCCCACAAGCATTCTTTTGTCCCCAAAGATATAACCAACGCTCAAGATTGAATATCAACAGCTGGCACCCATGTGATTCCACCAGAAGGTCACAAGCTCATGTTCTTGACCAAGATTCGATTTTTTCAAGGGGCTCTATTGGAATTTCATACAGATTAGGGTTTTATAGTTCATGTATTCTAGAATCATCTACCTAGCATTATAAAAGGAGCTCCAACATGTGGAAGCCCTTTTGTTCCAGAATTTTCAAAGTTTTGTAATTCCTTTTTAAAATTAATGAAATTTGGTGTTTGTTTTAAAAGTAATTCCTTTTCCTTTGTTTAAAAGTTGGTATTAGCTGTGAAGATTCTGAGTTCCATAATATTTTGTAAACACTTTGTGTTTTGAGTTTTCAAAAAAAGGTTTCAAAAAGGTTTTGATATTTTCAGAAATCCAAGATTCCAAAAAGTGAAAATGTATTTGGATTCTTGGATTTGTTGAAGTTTTTCTTGTTTAAAACGTGTTCAAAGTTTCAAGGTTTGTTGGTTTAAAAGGTCCCAAAAAGATTTTTGAGAAAAAATCAGTTTTTCCATTTTTCTTGTTGTTAAGTTTTACTGTATCAAAAGCCATAAGCTATAAGCTTATGGCATTTTGATATTTGAATGTTCTTCCTGTTGTTTGTGTTGTGCAGGGTACAAGTTTGAAGCAAGCTACTCCCATACTCTTGTCCTTGAAGATATATTGGGGTGGGTTGACTGCAGTAGTCACCACCTAGCATCTTTCACAGCCAAACAAGCTCTTCCCATAAGCCCTAGCTCAGTTTTGACTGAAAGGAGATGGCAATGCAGCCATTGAGGGGCCTGGATGTAGGTCCCTCTAGGTAAAAAAGGTCTTAAACCCTCTTATTAAGCTTAAAACTATGTGTCTATGTGTTTATGTGAAAAATTGCTTATGAGCTGTGATTGTTGTTTGTTTATGCCCCATTGATGATTACTTGCATGTTTAGATAGATTGGGATCAGATTTGGTAGGATTTAAAAGCATTTGGTGTGTTAATTTGCATTTTCAGATATTAAGGGGTGTTTGGATTAGGGTTTAGCTTGGGTTAATTGACATCAACCTTGTTTAGAAACCTGTTTAACACACTCATTAGGTTGTTAGTAGGTAATATAAGTATTTGGATTTCAGTTTGGTAGAGTTAAAAGCAAATTGCATGTTTTAAAATTGGTAAGTAGTATAAAAATCAGCAAGTCCTTTATCTGCCTGTTTTGTGAAATTTGAGCCATCAAATCTTGATCATTGTTAAAGATTAGTTTAATATAGGGATTTAGATAGTTTATATGCTATTTGGTATCTTTGTGTGCAAGATTTAAAGGTTTGAATCTCAGCTTTGTGCAAGTTAGACCAGCAAGAACATCACGGCCCACCCTTTGCTTAATCAGTAACTTCTTTGGGCTTGTTTGTGTGATTTTTGTGTGTTACTTGTGTTTTTTAGTGTTTGTCTAGACTCCCTACACTCCACTGAGTGTAGGGGTGCCCCATTGTCCAAGCAAAACTCAAGCAAGAGCTTTCCTAAGCTCCTAAGTACACCAGACCCGTTTTTTAACATAGTCAGTGGGAACTAAGTTCCCACTGCTAGTGCAATTGTTACCACTGCCTAGCTAAAAAACAAAAGTCAAGCACATGTCACTTTCAGTTTCAACATTTTTTGTCTTTAGTGCATTAAAATAGGAATTAGGGTTTCAAACAAATTGCATTATTTATCTTATTTAATTTTTGATTTTTCTGATTAATTAGATTTTTTGTTACTGTTCATTTTATATTTTTTACATTTAATAGCTATTTTAAATTATTTTTTAATTTCTGATTTTTGTCTTTTAGTGGTAAAAGTAATTATTTTTTAGTTTTAAGATTTTTCTTAGGTTTAGAAAATAATTTAAGATTTTTAGTTTAAAAAGTTTTTACTGTTCATTTTTTATTTAATTTTTAGAATTAATTTAGTTTAATTAGGGTTTAAATTCAAACTATTTTTGTCTTTTAGTGAAAAATTTTATATTTTTCAAAGTTTTTCATTTTTCTATTGTTCTTTAGAGTAATTTAGGATTTTTAAAATTGTCAAATTATTTTTGGCATTATTTTATTATTTTTTTATAATTATTTTAGTTTAAAAATAGTTTTTAGTGTTTTAAAAAATAGAAAAATAGTTTTTAAAATTTAGGAAAAATACTTTTTAGTCTTTAGATAATATAAGTAAGTTATTTGTTCAATAAAATAATATTTTGGACATTTTGATTAATTATATTTAATTTTAGGGCTTTAATTAGCATTTAAAATTGAATATTTAATTAATAAAAGGTTTTAAAATATTTTTGTTGAATTTTTATTCTTATTTATATTATTTTAGACTTAGTTTTAACTTTTAATTAATTTTAGGTTTAAAATTTTTAATTTGTAGCTCTTTACGGTTTTACGTGAACGTCTTTTTCGTCTTAGTTTAATCCGTCTTCGTAACCGTCATTCTCTTCTCACCCCATTTCTATTTTCTTTTTCTCAATATAATCACAAAGTTAATCATTTCATTACACAACGCACTAGCCTCCTGGAGAACGAACTCACTTTAGGGTCATTTACACATGGTTTTCCTAAATCGTCGTGCTTACTTCCCATTTTGGTACTCTTTTCCTAAAGAGTAGTAAAAACACTACATCAATAAACTTCTTCAGTGATCTTTCCATTCGGGAAGGCACTTTTTACATCCATTTGGAAAACTTTGAAGTTCATGTAGGTAGCATAGGCCAGGAAGATCCTGATGGCTTCCATTCTAGCTACAGGGGCGAAGGTTTCCTCATAGTCGATCCCTTCAAGTTGACCACACCCCTGAACAACCAGCCTAGCTTTATTTTTTATGACAATTCCATCTTCATCAGTCTTGTTTTTAAATACCCATTTTGTACCAAGATCTGATTTCCCTTTAGGGAGAGGAACTAGTTTCCATACTTTGTTCCTAAGGAATTGGTTGAGCTCTTCTTGCATGGCCTCAACCCATCCTGGATGTGTCAGGGCCTCTGAAACCTTCTTTGGTTCAATTTCAGAGAGAAAGTCTGCAAACAGACATTCATGGGCTGAGGCAGCAGAGAGTTTAGCAGCCTGACTGCGTGTGAGCATCCCCTCAGATACATCACCAATTATGTTTACAAGCTTTATGTGTTGTTATCTTGACCATCTGTCCTGAGGACTTGGATTAGAGCTTGTTGATGGTTGGTGATTATCAGGGACCAGAGATTCAGTACATTGTACTGGGACATCACCTCCTTCTGAAGGATTTTTAGTAATAGGGTATTCAATATTTTCATCACTTTTCCCTTCAGTGTTCTCATAGATGGGTGAACCATTTGATTCATTAGCTTGAGAAGTGATAACTTCAGGGACATGTTGGGATGTGATTAAATTATCAATTAACCTATTATGAGGTGATATATGGAAGAAAATATCAGCATCAGTTTGATACTATTTTGAAGGACAATGTTCATACTCATCAGGAGGATATCTTGATGAGTCATTGATCCTTATTTCTTCCATTGATTGATTTGTAAAGTTAATGGCATCCATACTTTCATCAAAGGTGACATGAAATGACTCCTCAATCTGTTGTCTCCTTGTGTTAAAGACCCTGAAGGCTTTGGAAACAAAAGAGTATCCAAGAAAGTATCCATCATCAGCTTTACCAAGATGGTCCTTTTGATTGTGAATGAACACAGGACAACCAAACACATGAAAGTAGCTGATATTTGGAATCCTTTCCCTGAATATTTCATAAGGAGTCTTATCATGTCTTTTGACAATGATACATCTGTTCTGAGTATAGCAAGCTATTTTTACAGCCTTAGTCCAGAAGTGTTTTGAGAGATTGGATCCATTAAGCATGGTTCGAGCAGCTTCGATGAGAGTTCTATTCTTCCTTTTAGCCACACCATTTTGTTCAGGTGTGTAAGGAGAAGAGAAGTTGAGAAATTCCTTTCTCATCACAAAAACTCTCAAGCTCTTGGTTCTCGAATTCTGTTCCATTATCAGATCGTATTTGTTTAGCTTTAGTATCATTTTGATTTTCTACTTGCCTGATAAAAGACATTATGAATTCAGGAGCTTGACTTTTCTTTTTTAGGAAGTATACCCAAGTGTATCTAGAATATTCATCAACAATCACAAGAGTGTATTTCTCATGATTTATAGACATTGGACTGACTGGTCCAAACAAGTCCATATGAAGAAGATGAAGACACTTCCGGATAGAAAAGTTTTGTTTTGGCTTAAAAGAAGCTCTCTTGTGTTTACCTTTTTCACAGGCTGAACAAGGTTTGTCTTTTGCATACACAAGATAAGGTAAGCCAAGAACTTTGTTTTGTTTTGCAAGTTTGTTCATATCTTTGAAATTTAGATGTGACAGTCTCTTATGCCAAAGCCAATTGACAGAGTCTGAGGATTTAGCAAAGAAACATGCTCCTTAGATTGTTATAGAGGACATGTCTAGGACATATACATCATTTCTTCTTGGAGCAGTCAACACAATTTCTTTGTTAGCATTGAAGATTGTACCTTGCTTATCATTAAACTGAACGATGTACTTAGCATCACATAGTTGACTGATACTGATGAGATTGTACTTCAGACCGTTTACAAACGCCACTTTTGAGAAAACTATTCCACCTCATTTGATTGAACCATATCCCTCAGTAACACAAGATGAATTATCACCGAATACTACCTTAGGACCTGGTTGCTCCACGTATTTGTGCAGATAACTTTTGACCCCTGTCATACTTCTTGAACACCCACTGTCTAAGTACCAGACAGGCTCCTTGAAGTGTTTCTACACAAATAACGAGGTGGATTAGTTTCTCTTGTGAGCCCACTTTTTAGTAGGCCCTTTGGCTCGAAGAGCCTGACGTCTTTCACCTCGTTTGAAATACTCAAACTCAGCGTGGTCTGAGGTAGAATGAACATTGCTTCCACATGTTTTGCAGCTTAGTCCTACTGAGGATTCAGTACTTTGAGATGACTCAGCTATCATTCCTCTTCTGACCATGATGATTCTGTTGTGTCCTGAGGTAGTGTGATCATTGCTTCCATAAATCTCACACTCAGGGTAGTACACACAATCATCAGGTCTGTGATCGGGAATCCCACAATGTGTACAAGGTGGGTAAGGCTTAGCCTTGGATTTTCTGGTTTGTTCTGAGGTGGGCCCATAGTTGTAAGGCTGAGCATTGTATCTTTTAGCATTTTTAATAGAAGTAATGTGCATCTCATGATCTGTTGTCATGTGATCTTCACTTTTACATTTCATGCAATAGAGAACTCTATAGCAGTCGTCAGTGGTGTGATTTGTATAGTGACATAACTCACAGGTAGGTTTCTTTGTTTTAACTTTCTTGGAAGACTCAGGTTCAATTTTGTTACTTGTTGATGATTCAGGCTGTAAGGACACAGATGTTTCACCCTGAGATTTAGAGGCTGAGTTCAGCTTCTCTTCCATGAAAAGTTGGAATAATCTACTTAACTCTTCTTGATTTACAATAGGAGTAGAGTTGACTGAATGTTTAGGAGTCCCTGAGGGAGATATAGGTTTGGTTATCTTTTCAGTGACAGTTCCTGACTTAGTGTGATCTGGTATCATTTTTGAGTCAGGCTTTGTTTGTTCAATACAACCTAACCCAGCTCTTCCTCTAGGTGAGTGTTCTTGATAAGACAATGGAATTAGTTCAGAACATGGACTTGCTCCTTGAAGGTTCTTCAAATGAGGTAGAGGAGTCTGAATGTTTTCAGTGACACTAGATGTTTCAGTGTTACTGACTTTATCAGTCTCTTCATTCAGACCAAGTTTTTCATTAATAGCCTGAGATTCAGGAATTAATATTTTTCTAGTGTCAAAGTTAGGCAAAACACTCTCAGGATTTGATCTCTCAACCCAGTCTTTTGACTTAGGAATCATTTCATGATCAAACCCAACTGAAGCAGGGAGGAATGCCTTTTCACTCGTTTCCTTAGTTGGTGCCTTTTCAGTGAGTTGTCGTGCCCCAATAATTTTCTTCTTTTGGGCAGGTATTTGACTGTTTATACACTGAGAAGCTAAGGTAGAGCTATTTGTCCATTTCTCATTGATTCGTTTTTCTTCCTTAAGTTGTTCTTGAAGAGCATGATTGATTTTAGTAAGTTCAGTGTTCTGAAGTTGACAGCTTACTGCTTCAAGTTTAGCTTGTTTTAGAACTAATAAATCATCTCTACATTTGTTTAGTTCAAAAACAAGTTTATTATATTTTGACAAAAGATTCAATCTCTGCTCTTCAACAAACGATAGGTCAATGTTAATATACTTAAGGAATTTTTGCCAATCAGATTCTTCATCCATAGAGAGAAGCATGTTTACCTTTCCCATGGTGATGTCAACCCATTCTCCATTTCGAGCATGATTCTTTCCAACTGATAATTCATCATCAGCTAGAGCCATTAACACTTGATACCTGACTTCCTCTTCTTCTGAGGACAAATCTTCATCATCCCAATCAAAAGTTTCTGCTACTAGACCTTTGGCTTTGTTAGCTTTTGAGTCTGAGCAATAGTAGGTTCAGCTTCCAAGAGTGCAAGTTTAGCTTTTACCTTTTTATACTCAGACCTATAGTCCTTCTCAATTTTCTTACTATTCTGAAAACTTTGATTAATTAGAGAGGCCTGAATTAGTTTTGGTGTAAACTTGGGTTGAAAATTGTCATTCCCTGATGAAAAACTTTGATTTTTATAAGAGGCCAAAGGGGTTTTTGAAAGACAATATTTAGCAAAATGCCCAGTTTTAACACATCGATAGCAATCCACTCCCTCAGTGGATTAGTTACCAGCAAATCTAGTTCTTTTGATATAACGTTTGGTATTTGCCAACATGGCCCTTTCATGATATTCCCTGTTCAAATCTCTTATGTATTCAGTACTAGATCTTTCATCCACCTCATCATCTGAGGTTTCTTGAAAATTTTGAACAATTGCATTTGAGTAAAAAGCAGTTGAAATGGGGCCATTATCAATTTGAGTGGGTTTGGCTGAGGTGTCTGTTATTAAGGCCTTCTTGGACTCAGGATATCTTCTATTTATCATATTAAATTCATTGATGAATCTCCCATAAATATCTGCAAGATCCTGAGTCTGTATGTGATTAGCATTTCTCAGTCCTTGAGAAAAACCAAGCCATTTTTCAGGGAGACTGTTCACAAAACCAACATTGATTTCATGCTTAGAAAGTTTCACCCCGTCATTCGTTAGCTCATTGAGCAAGGTTTTATACCTGGTGTAAGTCTGAGGAAGTGTTTCAGATGTTTTGGCCCTGAAAGTGTTATATTATAACTTCAGGTCCATAATCCTATTTTCCTTTGTGTCAGATGGTCCTTCGAAACTATGAACAAGATCTGTCCAAGTCTCTTTGGCCGTCTCACACTCAATGACAGCCTCCATAATATCGTCAAGAAGACAAGATATTATTATGCTTTTGAGACGTTGGTCTTGATTGACCACTCTCCTTTCATCGTCAGACCATTGGTTTTCAGGTTTGTCATCACCAGTTGCTGTTTTTTGTTTGAATGGACCATCTTTAATACAAGTTATGTAATAAGGTTCCATTCCCATCAAATAAAACAACATTCTTTTCTTCCATTTGTTAAATCTTTCAACTTCTAACTTAGGAGCGTTAACAGAGTAACTCGCTCCTTTTTTGTTAACAAGTTGAGGTACATTACTTTCAGCCATAATGGATCAAGGTTTTAAAAACTTTGAGACGGTGGTTAAAAGTTTTATAATCCTACCGCTCTGATACCACTTGTTGGTCCCTTGTAATTAGTACTATACTTAAGCAAACTAAGTATAGTCCTAACCCATGGTTAAGTAATGCAATAAACTTAATACAAGTAAGTAAATTAACACAATGTTTTCAACGTTTAACTCTTAGCTTTATTAAAGAATTATACCCTATTGTATACGAAGCTACAATAGGGATTGAATAGACAATGTGTGGTTTTGTGATCTCCTCACTAACAAGCTAGTCCAATCCTAACAATTGCTAAGCTTGACGATTCTATCAACAGGAGTTTATAACTCAAGTGTATGATCGTGTTTGGAGGAGAGAAAAACTTGTTTGTGAATGTTTAAAGCATTTACTGCACAAACTTATTTTTCTCTCCTTTACAAGCATCCTATTTATAGAAGGAAAGTGGGTAGAAGACAATAATTGCCCATGTGCAATTCTTGTCTTATTGGTACAGTGTAGTATCTTGTCTTAACCTATTCTAAGTAGTAAGACGTAAGTCCTTTACACATGTCAGTACCCCATCTATCCCAAAAGGGTAAGTCACGCTAATTGTGTGATGTACTTCATCTTGTCACAATTCAACTTATCCCGCCTTTTCTTCAGTCTTGGAGAATGCTTGTATTCTTTAGGGAGATCGTATGGGGTTCAGTGAGTCTATTGCCACAACTCACTGAACTCATCACCTTCTTCTTTGTCATAGAATACATTCGTTGAGCTTCGCCTCTCTGAATGCTTGAGTCTTCCTTTTAGACTCAGTCTAGGAACTCGAAGGCAACTCACTGAGTGACTGTTCACTCAGTGACCTTGTTATGTTCAAGGTTAATAATTCACTTAGGCTGATTGTTATTCAAATCCTTCAGGGAGGTCATTAGGTACTGAATCGACCTAACAAATAGTAACCTAAATATATATAGATAACGCACACGCAAACATGTATAATTAGAGCGTTATCAATGTCCAAGATTAGCCCTTGAAGAAATCAAGAATTGCAAATTAAGTCCTTTTACAAAGTATTCCAATACACAAGGACTAATTCTTCCAAATCTCAAAGTTATATACAAAGGGAATAATCAGCTTTTATTTGCAAAGAAGTGAGGGGTTGTTTTGCAATTGTTCATAGTCAAAGGATTTAAACTGCCAAGATTTAACCTATATACATGGTTTTTACCCAAGCCCAAAACCATTACCCATCCCGCGTCCCAAGTTTTAACCCGCTTTTAATATATTAACTTAATAATCAAATTAAGTTTAATAGTATTTAATTGGGTGCTAAACATGTTTCTAAACCCTAAACTCGATCAAAACGTCTAATGTTCCACTATAAACCCTAAATCCTACAACTTGTTTAAATCAAAGGGATTTCATCTAATCTTTTCCAGATTAGCAATTGATAGTCTTGTTAACACAACCACATGATCAAGACAGCCACATCATCACTCCAGACACCCCCACATGTATGCCCTACACCACCTTGGAGGATGAAAACAAAAATTGGTAGTAATCTCAACGGTTTGGATGATATAACGCGCTCCCTACTCTCAAACGAACATCCAAGATTGAAAGAAACAAGCTGGCATCACATGGGTTATTCAGAGATCGCATGAGCTCCCAATTAACCAACTTCAAAAATCAATTATGCTTCAAATTATCCAAATCTTCCAAGGGCATAGTTGGAATTTCATTAGCTAAGGTTTTGTAGTCTTCTCATGTATCTTGAATCATCTTAGAGTAGTATATAAACATTAGCAATAGCAGTTGTAGTTTCTTCTTCCAGAATTTTTGTAAACCTTTTTCTTGAATAGTTAAACTAATTGAAAGCCTTGTAAAAGTTTTGTGTTCCGGTTACTTTTTTGCATTTTTATAAATTCTACAAATTTTACTTTTCAATTCTTTTTAATTCATGTTCATTCAAGAAAGTTTTGTTTAGAAATTGAAAATTCTTCGATTGAATATCCATTGACTTAAGTTTTGATTATGCATGTTTAAACTAACAATTCAAGCATGTGTAAGAAGCTTAGGTGAGTGTTAATTCCTTGTTCATTTTACTTTTCACTTGAAAAAATCTGGTTCCTAAGTTTACCCAAGTTTTAAGGTTTTTCTAATTATTTAGCCATAAGCTATAAGCAGCTTAACTCATGAGCTGTCTTGTTGGCTTATTGGTCTTCTTTATCAGTTCACTATCTTGTTTGTTTATCTTAGTTATAGGTTTCATTAGGATAAAGCACAAGACTGTTGTAGTTTTGTGATTTGGATTGTTGTAGTCCCAATCTTTGCACAAACCATAGCTTACTCCAAAATCCCATAAGCTCATAAAAGCAAGGTCTTGTTTGCATTAGCTTATGCATAGTAAGTTCTGGATGTAGGTACCACTAGGTAAAAAGCTTTGAACTCGCTTGATTTTTGTCTATCTGTGCTATTTTGTGCTTTTGTGATTTCTGCTTATTGATTGTTTAAATTTTTAGTTTAAGTGCTTAAATCTAATTCTTAGTATGATTAACGCATGATTCTGTTGGTTAAGTGCTCTTTGTAGTTTAAAGTTTTGAAGTCCTTTTGTTAAATTTTATATCCGTCATTGATAAAGGGGTGTCTGGGACTACTCATATAAGCTGATAGTGACATAGGCTTGGGTAAAATAATGGTTGTATACCTTTATTAGTTTTAGGGTATTGATTTTCAGCTGTTTAATTCTAGGTTGTAGTGTTAAAAATTTGATTTCACTTGTTTGTTAAATTTCAGCATATTGTCTGATTTTTTAGTTTTTAGAATTGTCTGATATCTAATGCTAAGTAATTATGTGCTATCTGATGAACTGAAGTTGTCTAAGATAATTGTGTGCTAAGATTGATGCTTTTAATATTTTGAGTCCAAACTTTGCACAACATTTGCTTTTAGACTACCAATTGCACCAGATGGTATTTCTGCTTGGTTTTTGAATATCAGCCTTTGAAACTTAGGATTTAATAGTTTTCTTACTTACTTTAATTTTATTGATATTATTTCTTGGTTTTCAGTTCAATTGAAGCTTTTTCATTAGGCCAAAATTGGACTTAAGACCTAGAACCACCTTGTTCTAGGTAACGGTTGGCAGTTTAGTATTTTTACTTGCAATTCCTTCATGCCTTGCTTTTTTGTGATTTTGTGTTGATTTGAGTTTTTCTTTGATGCTTTTGAACTGCATTCACCCAATAAGCACCAACTGGGCTTATTTGGCTTAACTGCCAAAAACAAAGCAACAAAAGGCAAATTGTCTTAACTCATAACATTGGTTCTTGCCCTCAAGACCATCAAACAAACTCAATTCTCATCTTTTCTGGCTTAACATAGTCTATTTTTCAGTTTTGAACATTTTTTGTCGCGTTGACTTTTGGTCAAATTGGCCACTTGGCTTATTTTCTTATTTCTGCTTATATTTACCTTGCACAACTTTTCTTTTGTAGTTAATCTTAGTTTTTATAGCTTAATACTGATTTCCCAAAGTTTGGTTTCAAATGGTTTAGTTTTTCTTAGGATTCAGCTTATTCACATTTTAAAATAGTGCTTATTGAGCTTTTTATACTTTTCTGGTTAGCTTATTAGACTTTTTCCTTTTGCATTGTATTTTTAATCATATTTCCAAGATTTTCCTGAAAAAATCAGGGCTTATAGTTGGGTTTCTAAGAAACCCGACTATTTTGTCTTTTTTCTGAAAATGTGATTTTTGCTTATTGAAGCTTATAGAGTTAATCATTTTGAAAATTTCTTTTTGCATTATCTTATTTATCTTAAAAGAATAAGGTTTGCCAAAAATCAGCTTATAAAAATCATTATTTGGCTTATTGGGCTTAAAAGCCCAATAAAGAAGTGCTTATTGCTTATTTATTGCTTACTGGTAGGGTTTGAGATTATGGGCCTTTAAAATTTTGTTCTTAAATTTGTTTTACATTAGATAGGACTTTTACATTTTTATTTTTCCTAACTTTTCTTATTTGGCCCAATTTAGGCCCATTAAGGTTGTTGTTTTCACTTTAGCCCATTTTGAGGCCCATTTAGGCATTTTCAGTAATTTTAATTTTCATTTGTTTTAATTAGATAAAAATTAACTAGGTTGCAACTTTTTAGAAATTTTTAGAAATTTTTAGAATTTTTTATAATTTTTGAATATTTTAAATATTATGTTGGTTCGGTTTGCGTGAAAACGTAATTCGTCGTAGTTTTGGTCCGTCGTAATATAGATTGTTTTTAATTTTAAACCCTTCATCTTCCAAAAATGTAAACTAATCCAAAAACGACACTTGGCCATAAATACCCTTCCGCGGAGAACGAACTCAATTGTTAGTTTTCGTTTATGTATCCTTACGTTTTCGTTAACTTAATGCTTACCCAACGATTAGTGTTGCAAAATACTAAATCACTTGCTCAAGTTTCTCATTCTTAAGAAAGTTCTTGATATTTCCTAAACACCCACTCACAATACCTCATTAAAATTCAAAAACTCTATCGCGCTAACCCACGGGTCATGACAAAAATCTTCATCATCGCCAACATCCTCAACAACTTTCCTAATATACTCTTATGTGGATATCACGACCTCTTTGTCACATTCCCAGCTATCCGCTAATTTACGGATTTTGGCTGCTTGAACAATAGCAACGGGACCTCGTATTATCCTAACCGCCGAATTGGGTTATGTAATGAAACTATATTTTCGGTGGCGGTGGTTGTTGTAATCGGGTTTTTATCACAATTATCAACACTGGGGTAATCAACATTAAGGTTTTGCAAAGAAACTATGGTTTCGGTGGTGGTTGTCCTGGCCGGTTTTCATCACAATTATTAACATTGGGTTATCAACATTAGGGGTTTGCAATGAAATATGAGTTTGGTGGTGCTGGTTGTTGCAACATTATGTTGGTTGTTGTAGGGACGGATGAAGATGGTTAGTCGAAGATCAGAAACATATATATCAAGCGATAATACCCAATCATGATCATCATGTTCTGGTGAATTGATTTTGATCCTTGAATTGAAGTGTCAGACGAAGAGACAGGAGTAAAGTCTTTTGCTTTTAATGTCGGAAAAAGGGTTTTGGGGACTAGTTTCACAGAAAGAAAGGTTAGGGATGGGCTGGCATGAATTGGACGAAAGAAATGACGAAAATGCCCTCACGTGCATGGCACGTGAGGGAGATAACGAGTGTTTACGGAGGAAAGTTAGCTTTTCACCTTAGAGTGGTTTATTCGCAGAAAAATGAAAAGTTTGATGGACAAATTTGCATCATCTTTGTTCTCATGATTTTTTTTAGCAATTTTCAAATAATCAAAAGACATAATTTGTACTTTACCCAAATTCGAGCCATATCAAACATTTTGACACAAGTTCGGTTCATATACTCTAGCTAATTAATTTCTCATGAGCTTTGAGATGTTCAACTAAATTATTGTTAATTAATTTTTTAAAGGTAATTGTGTCTTTATTTTCGGTATAAAAAGTGTAATAATCATTCAAAAGTTGTACACAAATGGAACTTTTAACTATTTGATGCTCATTTCTCCTTTAAAAATGGATCAAGCAAATAAAAAACGGTCTCGTAAGACCAGCCAAATTAACAACTTGAAAAACAAATCACAATCATAAATCAACCGTTCTCCATAACACCCTTACATACGTACTATTGCCTGATCAATCTTCTAAACAACCGATGATATATAGTCTTATGAATCAAATTTTACACTAAAACATCACATGATTATTACACATTGTTACATTTGTTAGGCTTTGTTTAATTTTTGAGTGGTGAAATGGCAGAAGGTGAACGTGCTACAAAGATGGATCTGATGCGATCAGAGCCAATGCAATTAGCTCGTGTCATTATTCCTGTGGAATCTGCTCATCGAGTCATTTCGTATCTTGGTGAACTCGGTCTTTTTCAGTTTAAAGATGTATGATACGTATAATATCATCAGTGGTAGAAAAATGTTTATGCATGAGACACTCTGATTGTCTATCTGAATCTGATTGTGCTGTTATTATTTCATTCACCTTACAAAATTGTACTACTGGCACGCTTTAGTTAATTCATACGTAATATTAAGTTCTATGCCTGTACTGAGAATGTGGGCCGATCGCGAATATATAAAGTCAAGCAAAACAAATTATGTATTTTTTTATGTACATGTTGGCTTTCAAAAGTTTCCTTAGACGAACAATTTCTATTTATTGTATACATAAGGAATTTTTCTGTGCGTATGCGTTGGACTTAACTGAGTTTATGATCATTTTCGTATTAATTAAGATATCCTGTAGTAAAAATACTGAATTCCTTGTTAGATAATTAGGAGCGAAAGTCAAATGTGGTCTAGCAAGACTGACTAAGTTGGCATTCCGCAATTGCTAAGATAAGTGAAATGATGTTCTTAATTAACTCGCTAATCAAATTGACAAAGAATTAGCATTAGATTTGTTGCTTCAAGTGTATGGTACACTTCAGCTCCATAGAAACACAAGTTGTATTTATATATTTCCATTCTTGAACCGATTATATCTTAGTAGTCTTTTTCTTTCTGTCATTTTATAGCTCAACATGGAAAAGAGTCCATTCCAGAGAACATATGCTACTCAGGTATGTTCATTGCATGGACAATTTCTATAATAATAATATTCATATGCTTTATATATTATATTCAATATGAACTTCTGTAGATCAAAAGGTGTGGAGAGATGGCACGCAAGCTACGGTTTTTCAAGGAACAAATGTATAAAGCGGGTCTTTTATCCTCAACAAACTCAACATATGGTTCACCAATTACTCTAGATGAACTCGAGGTAAATAAAAAGACCAACATAGGAACAAGCATTTACTGATTATTGATCAAGTAATAACTTATTTGAATTGTTTGGGGCAACAATTAGGTAAAACTTGGAGAACTTGAAGCCGAGCTGGTAGAGATGAACGCAAACTCTGAAAAGCTTCAACGTGCATATAGTGAACTTCTAGAATATAAGCTTGTTCTGAAAAAGGTAACGTTGGAAATGGATAGTAACATTGCAATCTTTTTAAGTTAATAAATGGTGTTTTACATTCTATTTTAGGCGGGCGAGTTTTTTAATTCTGCTCAAAGGAATGCAACAGCTCAGCAGAGAGAACAAGAACATTTGCGTGTTGAAAGATCAATTGACAGTCCTTTGTTACTAGAACAAGTACTCATTTGTTGTTCTCTACTCTATGTTTTTGTGTTACTTCAAACTCTATTGCAGTTATAATGTGACCTCTTTTCTTTCCTCGGTTTTAAAGGAATTGACAACCGATTCATCAAAGCAAGTTAAGCTGGGATATGTGACCGGTCTTGTTCCAAGAGATAAATCAATAGCTTTTGAAAGGATCTTGTTTCGTGCGACTAGGGGTAATGTGTTCTTAAAGCAAGAGTCAGTTGAAGAACCTGTCACTGATCCTGTTTCGGGACAGAAAGTGGAGAAAAATGTTTTCATAATATTCCATTCGGGAGAAAGGGCGAAAAGTAAAGTCCTGAAAATATGTGATGCATTTGGAGCAAACCGTTATCCGTTCACTGATGACATAGGAAGGCAACATCAGATGATCACAGAGGTATTTGCCCATTAGAAAAAGCTTCTGATTCTCTAATATTGCTCATTTGGTCACACACTATGTAGTGTGTGGTTAAATAGTTTTTTCCTATGATTTACGGTATATGGTTTTAAAGTTCTTAATTGAGTTCACATGCAATCATGTTCTATTATTGGTAAAAATAAACTAACTTGGGCAAAAATAGTGGCTTATTTTGAGTCCAAATTTCACTAAATAGCAATGTACTTAGGTCAGTGATTCGTTTAATTTGAATAACCTTTTTTACACGTTTCCGTAATCATACTTTTTTTTATGAGCTATTTTGGTAATTTGCAACGTACATCGCTAGTTGGCATGTTTTTCAATATACTCAGTAATGGCTAGAATAAGATAAAAACATATATCTATGTTCTTAGAATGGGAACATAAAGGAAAACATGTTGTGGTAATAAGTTTCATACCTCATGGAGATCTAAGTAGCTCTACTCACATATTGAGTTTTCTTTGTGCAATTTATAGGTCACTGGAAAACTTTCAGAGCTTAAAACAACTATTGATGTCGGAGAACATCATTGGGGGAGTGTGGTACAAGCTATTAGTCATCAGTATGAACCATGGAACAATCTGGTAAATTTTATACTTGTTACTTGTGGAATCTTGTTCATTAACTAATATCGGTTCTAAACTTGTGTTTTATATCTGATGTAGGTCAAGAGAGAAAAATCCGTTTACCACACTTTGAATATGCTAAGTTTTGATGTGACAAAAAAGTGCCTCGTCGCAGAAGGCTGGTGTCCTGTTTTTGCTACAAGTCAGGTATAGCGCGTAACCTCACGAAAGAAGTATATACGAATCAAACATATTCAAATGTTTACTTCATCTTGCAGATTCAGAAGGAATTGTGGCAGGCTACAATCGACAGTAACTCACAGGTAGGGGCCATATTTGAGGTTCTGAATTCTAAGGAATCACCGCCTACTTACTTCCGTACAAATAAATTTACCTCTGCATTTCAAGGGATCGTGGATGCTTATGGGTAAGCATTAAAGTCAATAAAACCTTCTATCTCCTTGACGGTTATTCTTCATTTTCATAGTACGTTAAATTAAGAAAGTGTTGACCATTTTCAGGGTAGCAAAGTATCAAGAAGCGAATCCTGGTGTATACACGGTCGTTACATTTCCATTCTTGTTTGCTGTCATGTTTGGAGATTGGGGTCATGGCATATGCTTGTTTCTTGCAACACTAGTTCTTATTCTGAGGGAGAAAACTTACTCCAGTCAGGTATAAATGCTTGCATACGTTATTCTGTATATCCGTTCATTGAGCTTTCTATTTATATCGTCCTATAATGACTGACAATTTTGTTTTGTGAACAACAGAAACTAGGAGATATCATGGAAATGGCATTTGGTGGTCGTTATGTTATTATAATGATGTCTATCTTCTCGATATACACTGGATTCATATACAACGAGTTCTTTTCTATGCCATATGAAATTTTTGGCCCCTCTGCCTATGCCTGCCGTGATCCCTCCTGCAGGTATTAAACGTCCAAAATCATAGTTTTTCTTAAAACAATATAACTTTTTGTAATCTATATAAATCATCTTCCAATGATACCTACCAAATTGAAAGCCAAAATTACTCTGCAGTGAAGCCACTACTATTGGATTGATTAAGGTGCGAGATACTTATCCATTTGGTGTGGATCCTGTATGGCACGGGACCCGCAGTGAATTACCATTCCTTAACTCACTGAAGATGAAAATGTCAATCTTACTGGGAGTAGCTCAGATGAACCTTGGGATCATTATGAGCTATTTTAATGCCAAGTTCTTTAAAAATGATATCGACATCTGGTAACTTAGATGCTTCATTTATTCAATTTATATATGCAATAAAACAGAAAAGCTACTCTAAACCGGCAGTATATTTGCATTGCTTCAGGTACCAATTCGTCCCGCAAATGATATTTCTGAACAGTTTGTTTGGATACCTTTCGCTACTCATTATAGTGAAATGGGTCACTGGTTCTCAAGCTGATCTATACCATGTAATGATATACATGTTCCTAAGTCCCATGGATGATCTTGAAGATAACCAGCTTTTTATGGGACAGAAATATCTCCAGGTTTCATTCACTTATTCTAAACTCGTGCTTTTCGTTGCTGTAAATAGAATCCTAATGGATTTAACTGTTTTCTCGTCTTAGTTACTGCTTCTGGCACTAGCGCTTGTAGCTGTACCATGGATGCTGATTCCAAAGCCTTTTCTATTAAAGAAGCAACATGAGGAAGTATGCACAAAACTTTTACCAGATGTTGTCCTTATTTTTTCAAAATAGTCAGTAACTGATTCTGTATTGATTGACAGAGACACCAAGGTGAAGCTTACGAACCACTTGGCACAGTTGATGAAAATCTTGGACCAGAGTCGAATGGCGGCTCTCATGGTGAACATGAGGAATTTCAGTTCAGCGAAATTTTAGTGCATCAATTGATCCACACTATTGAGTTTGTTCTTGGTTCAGTATCCAACACTGCCTCCTACCTTCGTCTGTGGGCTCTAAGGTGAGTCTCTCACTTCATGAGATGCCTTATTATGTCGCAAACTGAATTGTAACTATAGCTTTATATTCTGTAACAGTCTAGCACATTCAGAGCTTTCGAGTGTGTTTTATGAAAAGGTTTTGCTTCTTTCCTGGGGGTAAGTTGCCAACTTGCACTCATGTTTCCTTAAGAATTCCTACCAATATGAACCAAAAGGTCTCAACTGAACTAAACATTTACTTTGTGACTGCAGATACGACAGTGTTGTGATACTTATAATTGGTGTTATCGTGTTCATTTTTGCAACGGTTGGTGTGTTGCTGGTGATGGAAACCTTGAGTGCTTTCCTTCATGCACTCAGACTCCACTGGGTCGAATTCCAGAACAAGTTCTACGTGGGAGATGGCTACAGTTTCTGCCCCTTTTCATTTGCTTTAATAGGCGATGATGAAGAATAAGAACAAGCAAAGAGATGAGATAAAAAAATGTCGGACAGCGGGTTCCCATCTGATTCTCCCCTTTCTTGTTATTCGATTAGTTTTTAGTTCATTTCTTAGTTGTTTTGCTTATGAATTCTATGCCATTGATCTTTTTTTGTTGCCACAAAGTCAATTAAATGCTTCATGCATTTTCTTTTATTCATCGCACAAGTACACATTCAACCCCCAACTACTCCTGTTACTGCATAAAACATCTACTGTAAATGGAAATCGTGTTCCATATTGTTTAATTCCATGCTGAAAAACATAAGCAGATGCTAACATAACACCAACATCTAGTGCATGAGCTAATTCAAGCCCAATCATGTTGCTACATAGTGTCGACATACATCTAGAGTCGACCGTTTTGATTACAAATACATCGTCACAGATACATATATACAAATGGAGGCATGGAGTTCACATTAAAAACTTTAGAACTTCAGGTGTTTGTAGAGACGACGGCCGAAACCATGGTATCCATTCCACAAGCATTGTGACCACTGCAAAGCTTGTAGTATCCCTCCTCACCCCAATCTTCTCCCCATGAATTCTTGATGATCCAGTATGGCTTGTCCTTGAACCTCAAAGGCGCGTAGCCAGCAGATCCATACCCAACAAGAAGCACACCATGGTCCATTTTCTGCTTTGAGCAGATATACGGACATGATACTTGACCAATGTATGTTTGCATCCAAGCAGCATTAATCCCAACTGCACAACACAGATGTTTCCAATTATTAGTAAGTAAAGCAATTGAATTGTTATACAGTAGTTATGATGGTAATGATTGATGAGTCGGCTATTTACTTGCAAGAGGGCCATTTTTGACAAGGTTAGCAGCGATTTGATCTTCGTCAGTGGAAACAACACTAAAATTGGCAACAGATGCAGCAATTTTGGACTTGTCAAAGTGGCAGGTACCATCCTTTCCAGTATAAGGATAGTCCGCTTCTTTCTGAAGACCGCCCGACTTCAATATGTACTCAAATGCATTGTTCATCAATCCACCATTGCAACCTGAGTCACAAGAATTGTATTCCGCAGGATCACACTGCACAACGAAAACTCAATCAATATCCATGATCTACTTTCGGCGGTAGTTTCGAATTAAAAGCGAATGAAACAGGACATACCTCGTGGTCACAGTCCACAAGCTGTTGCTCACTCAAACTAACCAACTCTCCGGTTTGAAGAAAATGAGATCCTTCCAAAGCTCCCGTTGTACTAAATGACCAACAAGATCCACACGAACCCTACGTAACAAACTCTTATTAATTCATTTAATCAAAAACACAATATTCACACCATCAGAACTGTAAAATCAGATACTATTGCACTTTTTTGTTTTTTCACACGCTAAACGATTAATTAACGCCTAGTAATTCCCAATTTTACGAAAATCATCAGAAATTATAAACACGACTAATTGTCACACTAAGTAAATGTTTGGCAAAATGAGCTAGAGCTTATACTATAAGCCGAAAGATAAAAGTTATATTTTGATAAAGATATTTGACAAATTAGTTGCATCTTAGCTTATTAAAGTAAAACAGTATAAAAATACTAATTAAATTAATTACGGAGTATTTTTCTTGATAATCCATGTATATGTTAAGTAATTTGACTGGTTATAAGCTCATAAGCCCCTTTCAATAGGCTTGAGCTTACAAGGACTTATGGTTTATGAAAGCTTCTATAAGCAATCAAGGATGTGTCACACACAAAGCTTATTTTATAAACCGATTTATTTAAAAATTAAGCCCAATAAGCCATAGCAAGCCCTAATAAGACCTATCCCAAATACAGCCTATCTAATATTTATCTAAACAAAAAATAACATTCTCAGCTACTACTAATAACTATTGCATTGACCGAGCAAAGCGAAACCAAAACGAAACCAAACCGATCATTCTCGGTTTGGTTTACGATTTTGTGTATTTTTTTCGTTTCAATGTTTTCAGTTCGGTTCGGGTAAAGTTTAAACCGAAAAAATACGCCTAAACTACTCATTAGATTTTCGTCGGTTCATTTCGGTTTTAAACCGCTGCTCACCAAAAACAGTATCCGATCAAAAAGTCAAACATAAAAAAAAAAGTGAAAGGTACCTGATTCTTAACAGGAGTAACAGCACCTTTCTCCCGCCAATCAAACTCCTCAGGCAAGCCATTAGTCGGAAGAATCGGAGCTTTATTAGCATCAGCTGGAAGCTTAAGCTTATTCGAACTAATACCACCCTTAACACCACCAGCGTTCAACCCTAAGTAAGTCCTCTTAAACTCAGCCGGAGTCAAATCAGAAAACTTAGTAACGCCGTGTTCAGCTGTCGGGTCAAGGATCTGGTGACGCTTAGCACGTCGTACGTTAGCTTTGAAAACAGTGAATCTGTAATCATGCTCTTCTTGGGTAGCGTATGTTCTTTTGAACTTGGTTTTGAATAGTGTGAAATGATGGTGGTGTTCATCTTCTTGTTGTTCTGGTACTACTTGACGGATTAATGGGTCTTCGTTAACTTCGTTACCGTTAACGGTGTTAACGGTAACGGAGATGAGGAGGATAGTGAGGGTTAAGATGGTGTTCATTGTTGTGGGGATGAGATATTTTTTGGGTGAGTGATAGTGGGGTGATGTTATAGGGGGTTGAGAGATGATTAGGTGGGGATTTGGCCGTTGGGATTATGACACGTGGAGGTATGTGGTTTGATGGGAGGAAATATCTTGTTTTGCTTTTTGATGTATGGATGGATGGATAATTGCGTGTTGGATTGGGTGTTTGACCAATGAGGAGTTGCTTTTTGTTTCTGGTCCTTGGAAGATGAGGTGAGTTGCACTTCTGTTCTTTTCATGTTTATGTATTTTTATTTTTTTGGAACTAATTCATGTTTAAGTTGAAAACATAAAAAGGAAGCCTGCCTACAGCAAGTCGGTCGATTAATTTGATCGATAGAGTGGCCGCACTCGTTTGAGTCATTGCAGCGACTGAATTACTTAGTCGTTGAACATCTAACTTGATCATGCTTACGAACGAAATTACAAGCCATACTTTCTTCTTTTTTCCTTGTTAATACGTTTTAATATAAAGAATAAAGGATGTGTTAATGCAAGTGATGCCTAAAAACATTATTAATGTTAACTAATCTTTCTTAGTTTTGATCACAACAAACTATACAACACATATAAAACACAAAACGAATTATTTAACTAACACTATCATCAAGGTAATAATCATATCACTAACTTTTCTTAATCATACTTAGTTATCATCAAAGTGATTATCCTTAAAACTCACTTTTGTTAATATGAAAAAAGATTTTTTAATAAACTTTCTTTTTAAAATAATGTTTTATTAAAATGGAAAATGTAAATTTGAAAATGGCATATTTCATATGCCATAAGAATATCCTTTGAAGGTTTAAAAAACCTTAGATATTCCTACCCCACTAAAAGACAAAAAAAGGGAGCGGACTCTACTGGGCGGTACCTTAAATAGCTAGGCGGTTCCTTATCGATAAGGTACCGCCGGCTAGATAAGGATCCGCACCCAGCTAGCCGTTGGAATTTGTCTTCTATAAATAGTGGATCAAATCTCATTTTCCAACAAGCCTCTTGGACGTTTTTCTCAGCCCCCTTTCTCTTTTCTATAGCATAATCATTAGTAAATGATCACTTAAAATGTTAAGGATGTTTACATATGATTATCCTCTTGATCCCCTCCTTTACCTTGTCCAATGAGAAGATCACTCACTCACTAGTGTTGTGGTAAAGATGAATCCATGAATTAGTCATGTTCATCATGTTAGCCTTTTTATTTTTGTTGATCCATTTGTATTTATGAAATACTTGGACTAGTTGTGTTCATCCAAGCTATTTGTGAATACTTGGATTTGTTGTGTACATCCATTGCATATGTGTTTGCTTGGATTTGTGTTGTGTATATCCAAGCTACATGTGTGTACTTGGATATGTCTAGTTGAGTTGTAATAGATTTTTGTAGTAGTTCTCACTAAACTATAAAGTGATGTGGTTATGTCTTGTGAGTTCTCACTAAACTTGAAAGTGATTAGTAGCTGTGTTGTGTGAAGTTCTCACTTAGCTTCAAAGTGAAGAGTCGTGAAGATTGGTTCTACCTTGAGATTAGAACTCGACATCTAGCCTTGTGTCGTTACATGGTGAAGTAGGCAACGTCGTGAAGATTGGTTCTACCTTGAGATTAGAACTTGACATCTAGCCTTGTGTCGTTAAATTGTGAAGTAGGCAACGTTGTGTAGATTGGTCCTAGCTAATGATTAGGTCTCGACATTTAGCTTAGTGTCAGAAAATAATGTAAGCGGCGATGTAAGGCTTTCTCCGCCAAGAAGGGAGCTTGTGGATATAGTGGAAATCTCGAGTAGGTGTACTCGAGGAGTGGAGTAGAAACGAGGATAGAGCCTCGTTGTCGAACCACTATAAAAGCTATAAGAATAAATGTTGGAAAGTTTGAGGCCCTAAGGTTAAATATTGAAGGTTTGAAATGCAATTACTAAAACTATATACTTTAGGGGTTAAAAGTGTAATTATATCAAAATATAACTATAAGGGCTATTTTTGCCAACTTTGAAACTAAAGAAGATTAATTAGGAATATGAGTAAGTAATGAAAGTATCATGTTAGTAGGGATCTTTGTACAAAGATGTTTTATCTCGATATTACGTTCTGACTGAGTGGTTGGGTTTACGATTTAAAGTGCTCTTACTCCTCAAACGTTTATAAAATGGCTTATGAGTATGATGGCCCGAAAAATGGTGCTAGAATTGCAACCAAATAACAGTTAGATAAAATATTGCTTAAAGAGATTGATCAAAAGATTAAAAACGTAATACCATACTATTATGTTAAAACAGATTGGTGTGAGGCCACGTTCTTGTTTGTTAGCTCAAGTTGATCTGTGTAACATAAACCCGACAAGATTACTGGACATAAGGTAAGTTTATAGACTCACTAAAGTATACTACTTGCATATGATTTCAAACCCCGTGAGGGGGATATATGCTAAATTGGAATACAAGTATTTTTGGTATGTTTTCCATATATGATTCATTGACACTATGTTTACTGATGCCTATGAAAGCCCCTTTTTAATTGTGAACCGCTAATCATTTCTCGAAATGAGGGCTAATATCATAAATAGTACTATTGGAGACTGACATCTCCTGTCTGGGCAAATCGCACTTGCTAGAACCTCAGTGGTCAAACATGCATACTTTATGTTGCAAATAAGGATAGTTTGGCAGACTTCCTCATAAGGGCAGTTTGTTGGTTCTCATGTCTAGTCGCGGTATCATAAGCTTAGTGCAATTGAATCATCATATTATTCAAACTTACGAGCAAATAACAACGTAGCTCAGGAAAAAGAATCTTGTATTCAAACTGATTTTAAACCTATGAATTCACTCAACATTCGTGTTGACTTTAAGCATATATTTTAGGTATTGAAATTGATAGCATGGAGCAGCATACTAATGACATGGAGAGATATAATCTTGGAAGATTTTGTCATTCAAACCTATTTCCTAGATATCGGGAACCTGTTATGTACAGTGTATGTACAATTGTTTTATTGAAAATCTCTGATTTTGAATGATAAATTTATAAAGAATAAATGAAATTTATTAAACACTCTTGTGAGCTGTTTTCTATTACTTTGCTTTCATATCATGAAGTAATACCCCTAAAAATATTATTCTGCTGCGTCAAGGTAAAAATGGGGGTTTTATAGGGGGGGGGGCATTTTCGTCATTTTACCATCTCACCTAACACCACCTACCACTCCCACATTACAAATCTGGATCGATCCTTTTTTTCTTCTTCTCTCTCAAAACACACACGCATACACATATTTAGATATTAATTTATCATCACAAACATCAAATCCATCGATCATCACCTTCGTAAATCGATCATCACCTTCATAAATAAATAAGGTAAAGTTCTGTAAAACCCGCATGAAAATACCATTAAATTAAAACTTTTAATATCTAATTAATTCACGACAAATAAATACGTATATTAAATACGACATGACAAGATGTAACACAAAATTAAAAATCATGAATTTACGAACACACGAGAACACACATTATGACACGAAATAAATAAAACGGGCTTTATAGTAAGTATAAGTCTTACAAGTCTAATTATGGACTAAAGCCCAGCCCATTAATATTTCAACTAACAAAACACTTCTACACATTTCATTTTAGCAAGTTAGAAAAAAAAAACCTAGGTGTGTGTGTGAAAGCCGCCGGCCACAAGGAACAAAATGGAGGAAGAAAAGCTTTGTTTTGATCTTGATTCTTACGTGTTGTGTTCGTGTTCATCCTCCCTTGATTCTACCTCTTTCGGTATATCTAAAACTTTAATTTCTTATTTTATTATTCAAGAAATCATTAATGAATCAAGAAAGAAAGAAATGAATGTATTGAAATGGTGTTTGGCTTACTTATTATTCGGCTTATTTACTGTTCGGCTTATATACTGTTCGGCTTATTTACTATTCGGCTTATTTGCTATTCAGCTTATTTGACTTTTCGGCTTATTTGATTGTTCGGCTTATTTGACTTTTGGCTTATTTGACTTTTCGCTTATTTAAAAAATGGGCTTAATTAATTTTGGCTTATTAAAATTGGCTTATTAAGGTTAGGCTTATTTAATACTGGCTTATAAATTTTTGGCTTGTTAATATTGGGTTACTAAGTTTAGGCTTATTTAATATTAGATTATTAAGTTTAGGCTTATTTAATATCGACTTATTGATTTCGGTTTAATTAATCAAAATCTTTATATAATGAAACAAGATAAATTACCTACGTAAATTAAAACGAGCTAATTAGCTATTTATGGAAACATGCTACTTTTGGAAAGTTACTATTTATGGAACCCTGCTATTTTTGAAAAGTTACTATTTATGAAAATCTGCTATATTTGGAAAGTTACTATTTATGGAAACCTGCTATATTTAGAAAGTTACTATTTATGGAAACATGCTATATTTAGAAAGTTACTATTTATAGAAACCTGCTATATTTAGAAAGTTACTATTTATGAAAACCTACTATTTTTGGAAAATAACTATTTATGGAAATACCAAGTATAACAATACAGGAATCATGAAATACGCTAATCAGGAAAACATGAACGTATAACATTAAGGGAAGCTACTAAAATTAGAAAACTACTAAAGAAGGAAAGACACGATAAATCATGATCAAGTAACCCATACCATGAACAAGTAATTCATACCAAGAAAAAGTAACTCATACACGTCCTTTAGAGTGGGGGAGCGGGAGCTGCTAGGTGGGCTGGTAGCCCTTTGGCGCCAGGTCATCGTTGGCACATCGTTCCCTGCCTTACGCCATGGGGGCTCGCGCCAACCGGACCAGCCAGTACCAACACTGTTCATCAGTTTTTTTAGTAATAAAGGGGTATTTGTGGGCCCATTATACCCCTTTGGCACCATTTTTTCTCGTGCCAACCACTCCCCCGTAAATGTTGTGCCAAAGGGTTTCTGGTGCAAAAGCCCCAAAATCCTACGTGGCGGCTTTGGCAACACATTCTCGTACCAACCGTTACTAGCTCTCTTAACATGTAGATCATGTGAAGTTAGAGTAGTTCGGTTCCATTATCCATCTCTCTCACTGCTTATTGGACACAAGGTACAGATATTTCGTCCTTTCACTGGGGATATTCATCTCTTTGCATGATTAGGATTTCCCGATTGCTATGCCACATGTTCTCCTCATTTTCATGTTATAGATCTTTTCATGACAGCCATGTTTTTCCATTAGTTTATGTCATGACCCACATATTGCCCGAGCTATTTACATGCATGAATATGATATACAAGATTTACCACCTAGTCATGGATGTACCATGACCATGACATATGAGGCACCTATGTTATGACTCTCCCGCGACGAGAGTGATTTCTTATGGCGCCCCTTCATGTTACATGTTATATTTATTAGTTGGCCATTATTATTATTACGTGGCGTATGGGTGCATCCTAGTTTACATGTTTACACGTACAGGATAATTGGTTTGGTGTGTGCTTTACACCCCATCACATTGGAGCTGATCCCTCCACCTAAGTTACTATTATTAGAGGTCACCCCTCTATTGCATGTTGAGACAGCCCCTCTACTTACCATGCACACGTTTATGATATTACTATGCATGACATGTTATGACCTAAATGAGTTCGTGGGCATTTACTTTTATTATTTGTGCACTTCATGACAATTCAGTTATCCTACATTCTTTATAACTTATCTCCCAGGTTTTACTCAGGACATAGATGTTCTTTTCGCTGCTTTCATATTCATTATTCATGTTACATTTATTCTTATCTTGTCTTTATATTCGTTCAATGAGCGTATTGATCAACCGTATTTTCTTTTCATGTCTCATACGGCAGGTACCTAAAGACGGGATTTGGGCATTGAGGGTGTGTGCTTAGGATGAGAGCTACCCATAGACTCCTTTCCTTTATGCACTTTAATACTTATGCTTGATTAGACACATGTTTTGTCCTTTAGATTTCCTGTACTTTTATTCATGTTGAGCTTATGTTGGGAGCCAATGTTTGATTCCGACTATCTTGTTGGTCTTTTATGTCTTTATGACTTGATGCCTTTATAATGCTTTGATGACACACCATGATTATGACATAACGGCCTTCTTGTCAAAGTGGGTCGTTACAATTATGGTATCAGAGCCCAGGCTTCGACCTGTAGGCTCTAAAACTTGACCTATGAGGATTGGGTAGTTACTAGGCTCTTCCTAAACCAACGTTGTTCTCTTCCGTGTATTGATATTATCTGAATATTGTTGGTTCTTATTCAAGATGTTTCTCTAGAATTTTGACTAGTATGGATTAAACCATAGTTTGTCCATACTTTGTCACATGTTTCTCCTTTTCGAATTTTAGACTGGTTTAGATTGAACCATAGTCGTCCATACTTAGTCACATGTTTATGTCTTTTTGGAATTTTTTACAAGTGCGGGTTGAACCATAGTCGTCCACACTAGTCATTGTTGGATTTCGTTTGATTATGCTTTCATGTTTCTTTCATGTTTATAACCGTTTAATCATTTACTTCACTTTGATAATGTCAGATGGTTAACACTCGTACCAATGTTGAGGTTGCTGCAGCCATTGAGACAGCTTTGCAGACCTTACTTCCACAGATTCGCAATGAGATCCGTGAAGATTTTCGCGTTGGACCGTCTAATGGTTCAGGTGGAAACCCTCCATCAGTCACTATTCATACTTGGCTTGAACGCTTTAATAAGCAGAAGCCCCATTCGTTCGAAAAGGCGACAATTCCTGCAGACGCGGAAAACTAGATCTCCCACATGAAAAAGATGTTTGATGCTATGGGCTGTGATGATGGTTCGAGGCAAGGTTGGCGGTGTATAAGTTTGAGGGTGATGCATTGGCTTGGTGGAAGGCCTATAAGCAGGCCAAAGGAGGAGAGACGTGGCTCATCACTGTGACTTGGACACAATTCAAGGAGTTGTTCTTTCTTCAGTTTTTCCCTCGAGCCGAGTAGGAACTTCTGAAGAGGGAGTACCATTCCATCCACTAGAAGGCGAATGAGACTAGTACTGAGTTCATGCAGCGTTTTCTCCGATTAGCTGGTTTTCTTGGGTAGGTTGTTGGTACTGCAGAGGAGCAGGCGAAGAATTTTCGTTGGGGTCTTCGCAAGTTGACTCTCGATCATCTCATGTGTATTCCATTTACCAATATTGCTCAAGTTGCTGATGTTGCTCGCAGCTTAGAGATCCTACAGGACAGAGATGAGTACGATGGATCGGAGCGACTAGACAAGAGGTATACTTCATCCATCAGACGTTACCATCTCATTTCATGTCTTTGTTTTCTTATTTATATACATCACGCACCACTCCACTATACTTTCAGGCATAAGAGTGGAGACCGGTACCAACCGACCACTCAACCGAGTAGTTACAGGAATCACGGTCAAAATAATGACCGTCATAGAGCTGACAGGCAAGGCGGTAATGACAACTACTGTAACTACGCCAACTACTCTGGCAATAACAACAAGTCCCTCTTTAAACTTTTTGGTGTTAAACCGTTGTATGACACGATTCTAACATTACAACATGATAACAGGAACTCCGATAATGGAGGTGACCAGAGATACAAGGGTCAACAGTCCAACCGGACCGCCAATTCTGGTATTATAACCTAAAACTTCCAACTTTATTCGCTTTTACACCTTAAGACCCATGTCTCACGTATATCTTCTGAACCAGGTTCTCAGCCGTCTAGGGTATCCTCCAAGGGGTATACCCATCATGTTTGTGCCACGTGTGGACGTAGACACACATGAGAGTGTCGTTGTGCCGCTGGTACTTGCTTCAAGTGTAGACAGGCTGGTCACCTTCAGCGAGATTGCAAGAAGGGCACTACTGCTGGTACATCTAGACATGCTCACAAGAAGCCTGATGCATCTGGCCGTGTCTTTGCAACTACACGGGATCATGCCATTACGACTTCAGGTACCATTACTGTCATATTATTCATGTTTGGACATGCGGTGTTCGTTCTGTTTGATACGAGCGTGACACATTTAGTAATATCTACCACTTTTGCTTCATGTATTAATATGGCACTTGCATTACTTGATCATGTATTATGTATATCTACGCCCATGAAAGACTCCGTTCGTAAATACCCATGTATATAGAGATCTTCCTCTATAGTTTGATGACAAGATCCGTTCTGTTAACGCACTTGCCTTGGACATGTGCGAGTTCGATATGATTCTGGGTATGGACTGGTTAGCAGCACATCACGCTACGATTGACTGCCATTCATATCGTGTTATATTCGGCGATATTCATGCTCTTGAATTCATTCATCATGGTTTCCTACCGGGAAAATCTGTGCATATCATTTCTGCTTTACAAGCACGTACCTTATTATCTCATGGCTACGAAAGTTTTCTAGCTACCATTTATGACACAACTTCTTATGTTGCTTCTATTCACGATCAACCAATTGTTTCCGAGTTTCCCGATGTATTTACAGAGTAACTTCTAGGAATACCTCCTATCCGTGAGGTTAAGTTTGGCATCGAGCTTGTTCCGTGAGCTAAACCTGTCTCAAAAGCTCCTTATCGCATGGCTCCCATTGAGTTAAAGGAGCTGAAGGATCAGTTGCAAGATTTGTTGTAACGAGGTTTCATTCGCCCAAGTGTATCACCATGGGGTGCACCGGTTCTATTTGTCAAGAAGAAGGACGGTAACATGAGATTATGTGTCGACGTGAATTGAACAAGATCACTATCCTTAATCGTATCCTCTTCCACGTATTGATGACTTATTTGATCAACTACAGGGCGTTGAACACTTTTCTAAAATCGATTTACGATCCGGCTGCCACCAGTTTCGAGTGAAAGAATAGGACATCTACAAGACTGCTTTTCGCACGCGTTATGGTTATTATGAATTTGTGGTTATGCCTTTTGGTATCACGAATGCTCCAGCTGTATTTATGGACTTGATGAATCGAGTTTTTCATGAATTCTTAGACAAGTTCGTCATTTTGTTCATTGATGACATCCTGATCTTCTTTAAGTCTAGAGAGGAACACGAGGATCATCTTCGCACGGTACTACAGATTCTTCGATAGGAGAAATTGTATCCTAAGTTTTCCAAGTGTGAATTATGGTTGAGTAAAGTGGCATTTCTGGGCCACATTGTTTCAGCAAAAGGAATTACTATGGATCCGGCGAAGGTTGAGGCTATCACCAAATGGCCGAGACCGACGTCTGTGACTAAAATACGTAGTTTTCTGAGTTTAGCTGGTTATACCGCAGATTTGTTAAAGGTTTCTCACGGTTGGCCTTACCCATGACTAAGCTTATGCGTAAAGGTGAGAAATTCGTTTGGAACGATGAGCGAGGGAAGAGGTTCGAAGAGCACAAGCAGCGATTAGTTTTCGCGCCTACCCTTACTCTCCCATCTGGTACAGGTGGATTTCATATTTATAGTGATGCTTTTGGAAAGGTTTTGGTTATGTACTCATGCAGCATGGGAAGGTAATTGCCTATGCCTCACGACAGCTAAAGCCCTATGAAGTGAATTATCCCACGCATGATCTAGAGTTAGCAGCTGTAGTTTTCGCACTCAAAATTTTGAGGCATTATCTCTATGGCGAGTCATGTGACATCTTTACCGACCATAAGAGCCTCAAGTATATTTTCACTCAGTGGAAATTGAACATGAGACAAATATGTTGGTTGAAGTTGCTGAAGGATTATGACACCAACATTTAGTACCATCCGGGTAAAGCCAATGTAGTCGCTGATGCTCTGAGTAGAAAACCGGGTATGATAGCTGGTATCAAGGTGGAGGAGGAGATTATTCGCGATCTTAAGCGTTTGGAGATCGAGCTTTTTGTACGTTGTTAGAGTGGTTTCTAGGCTAGTCTGAGAGTTGAGTCTGACTTGATTTCTCGGATTAAGGCAACTCAGAAGGATGACGGGGAGATATGGGCAATTGTTCAGAACATTAATCAGCAGACATAGTTTCGCATTGATGATGACGGCATCGTATGGCAGGGTACTAGATTATGTGTTCCAGAGGATCCTATACTAAGAGAGGACTTGTTGACCGAGGCTCATAGTTCTCCATTTTCTATTCATCCGGGTTCTACGAAGGTATATCATGATCTCAAACAACATTTTTGGTGGAGCGGTATGAAGCAAGATGTAGCTACTTTCGTATCTAAGTGTCTGGTTTGCCAGCAGGTTAAGATAGAGCACCAGCGTGCTAGTGGTTTATTACAGCCGTTAGAAATTCCTAAGTGGAAGTGGGACAAGATATCCATGGATTTTGTTACCGGATTACCAGAAACTCAGAGGAAGCATGATGCTATCTGGGTCGTTGTTGATCGTTTGACCAATTCTGCATATTTTCTTCATATCCACAAGGATTACTCAGTTAGTAAGTTGGTCGGGTTATTTCAGCAGGAGATCGTACGATTACACGGTACTCTATCAGACATCATATCAGATAGAGATCTACGTTTCACGTCTCGTTTCTTGAAAGGTTTACAGAATGCTTGGGGAACCAGGCTCAAGTTTAGCACAACTTTCCATCCTCAGAGCAACGGTCAGCCTGAACGTACAATTCAGACATTAGAAGACATGTTACGCTCTTGTGCGTTAGAGTGGACAGGAAATTGGGACGATTATATATGCTTGGTTGAGTTTGCTTACAATAATAGTTGGCATGCAAGTATTAAGTGTGCTCCTTTCGAGATGTTGTACGGTAGGAAATGTCGTGCTCCGATTTGCTTAGGATCAGGTTGGTGAGCGTATCATTGAGGGTCTGGAGATGATTGAGGTGACTAATGAGAAGGTCTCCATTGCCAAGTAAAAACTTAAGGAAGCTCGTACTCGTCAGAAAAGTTATGATGACAAGCATCGTAGATCATTAGAATTTCAACCTCGTGATCGTGTATTCTTGAAGGTACCACCCGCACGTGGAGTTCGATGTTTCGGTATCAAAGGCAAGCTTAGTCCTCGTTTCATCGGACCGTTCGAGATTCTCGATCGTGTCGGTGAGGTTTCGTATCGTTTGGCGTTACCTCCTCAGTTATCACACGTTCACAACGTGTTTCATGTATCATTAATCAAAGGTTACAAGTATCATCATTTGCACGTTATTACGTATCCACTCGATCAGATTCGTGAAGATCTATCTTACGTTGAGAAACCAGAAGCTATTCTAGATCGCCAAGATAGGGTCATGATGAACAAGACTATTCCTTTCGTCAAGATCCTTTGCAGGAACCATCCCGAGCGGGAAGCCACTTGGGAAACCGAGGAGTCGATCCGGACTTCTTATCCTCATTTTCTTCCATGACCCGGGTATATTCTTTTCAGTCACATCATGTTTCTAATTCGAGGACGAATTATTCTTTTAAGAGGGGAAGAGTTGTAAAACCCGCATGAAAATACCATTAAATTAAAACTTTTAATCTCTAATTAATTCACGACAAGTAAACACGTATATTAAATAAGACATGACAAGATATAACACAAAACTAAAAATCATGAATTTACGAACACACGAGAACACACATTATGACATGAAATAAATAAAACGGGCTTTGTAGTAAGTATAAGTCTTACAAGTCTAACTATGGCCCAAGGCCCAGCCCATTAATATTTCAACTAACAAAACACTTCTACACATTTCATTTTACCAAGTTAGAAAAAAAAACCTAGGTGTGTGTGTGAAAGCCGTCGGGCGTGTGAAAGCCGCCGGCCACAAGGAACAAAAGGGAGGAATATAAAACCTTGATTTGATCTTGATTCTTACATGTGGTGTTCGTGTTCATCCTTCCTTGATTCTACCTCTTTCGGTATATCTAAAAACTTTAATTTCTTATTTTATTTTTGCAAAAAATCATTAATGAATCAATAAAGAAAGAAATGAATGAATGTATTGAAATGGTGTTTGGCTTATTTACTGTTCGGCTTATTTGATTGTTCGGCTTATTTGACTGTTCGACTTATTTGACTGCTCGAATTATTTGACTTTCGGCTTATTTGACTTTTGGCTTATTTAAAAATGGGCTTAATTAAGTTTGGCTTATTAAAATTGGCTTATCAAGGTTAGGCTTATTTAATATTGGCTTATTAATATTGGATTATTAAGTTTAGGCTTATTTAATATTAGATTATTAAGTTTAGGCTTATTTAATATCGGCTTATTGAATTCGGTTTAATTAATTAAAATCGTTATATAATGAAACAAGTTAAATTACCTACGTAAATTAAAAACGAGCTAATTAGCTATTTATGGAAACCTGCTATTTTTGAAAAGTTACTATTTATGGAAATCTGCTATTTTTAGAAAGTTACTATTTATAGAAACCTACTATATTTAGAAAGTTACTATTTATGGAAACCTGATATATTTAGAAAGTTACTATTTATGGAAACCTGCTATATTTAGAAAGTTACTATTTATAGAAACCTGCTATATTTAGAAAGTTACTATTTATGGAAACTTGCTATTTTGGAAAGTTACTATTTATGGAAATACCAAGTATAACAATACACAAATCATGAAATACGCTAATCAGGAAAACATGAACATATAACATTGAGGGAAGCTACTAAAATTAGAAAACCACTAAAGAAGGAAAGACACGATAAATCATGAACAAGTAACTCATACCATGAACAAGTAATTCTTACCATGAACAAGTAACTCATACACGTCCTTTAACATGTAGATCACGTAAAGTTAGAGTAGTTCAGTTCTGTTATCCATCTCTCTCACTGCTTACTGGACACAAGGTACAGATATTCCGTCCTTTCAGTAGGGACATTCACCTCTTTGCATGATTAGGATTTCCCGATTGCTATGCCACCTGTTCTCCCTATTTTCATGTTATAGATGTTTTCATGACTGTCATGTTTTTCCATTAGTTTATGCCATGACCCACATATTGCCCCAGCTATTTACATGCATGACCATGAGATACATGATTTACCAGCTAGTCATGGAGGTACCATGACCATGACATATGAGACACCTATGTTATGAATCTCCCGTGACGAGAGTGATTTCTCGCGACGTCCCTTCTTGTTACATGTTATATTTTTCAGTTGGCCATTATTATTATTACGGGGTGTATGGGTGCATCCTAGTTTACATGTTTACACGTACAGGGTGATTGGTTTGGTGTGTGTTGTACACCCCAGCACATTGGAGCTGATCCCTCCATCCAAGTTACTATTATTATAGGTCACCCCTCTATTGCATGTTGAGGTAGCCCCTCTACTTATCATGTGCACATTTATGATATTATTATGCATGACATGTTATGACATAAATTAGCTCGTGGGCATTTACTTGTATTATTTGTGCAATTCATGACAATTTAGTTATCCTATATTCTTCATAACTTATCTCCCAGGTTTTACTCAAGACATGGATGTTCTTTCCGCTGCTTTCCTATTCATTATTCATGTTACGTTTATTCTTATCTTATCTTTATATCCGTTCACTGAGCCTGTTGCTCAGCCGTATTTTCTTTTAATGTCTCATATGGCAGGTACCTAAAGACGGGATTTGGGCATTGAGAGTGTGTGCTTAGGATGAGAGCTACCCATAGACTCCTTTCCTTTATGCACTTTAATACTTATGCTTGGTTGGACACATGTTTTGTCCTTTAGATTTCCGTTACTTTTATTCATGTTGAGTTTATGTTGGGAGCCGATGTTTGATTCCGGCTTTCCTGTTGGTTTTTTATGTATGACTTGATGCCTTTATTATGCTTTGATGACACGTCATGATTATGACATAACGGCCTTCTTGTCAAAGTGGGTCGTTACAAGTTC
This sequence comes from Glebionis coronaria, assembly GCA_025667525.1. Classification (NCBI taxonomy): domain Eukaryota; kingdom Viridiplantae; phylum Streptophyta; class Magnoliopsida; order Asterales; family Asteraceae; genus Glebionis; species Glebionis coronaria. Next base: position 602,321,522 of record CM046875.1, on the reverse strand, counting down.
ATTCGATCTGTTTTGATTCATCTTTGTTAGCTTATTCGATGTGATAAGCTTATAATTCATCTTATTCTTTTATAGCTTAATAAATTACGTGAATTTTAAAGTGTCGAATAATAAGATAACTTATTAGATGCTTAATGTGAATAAGCTTACAGATTATCATCTTCTTTATTATGATGAATTATAAGCTAACTTATTAGCTTATTTTCATGAATTATAAGGTTTTATGGCTTAATCTCGTTGAACAGATTTAGTATGACCTGTTTGTAAAGTATCATATATGATATAAGCTAAAATATCATATATGATTATGTGGTTGAAAATTGAATTAACTCTTCTTTTTTATGCTTAATCTCGCTGAATATATTAAGTATGACTTGCTAATGAAACATCATATATGATATACTATATCATATATGATATACTATATGCTATAAGCTAAAATGCCATATATGATAAAAAAAATATCATATATCATTATGTGTTTGCAAATTAAATTAAATCTTCTTTTTGTGTAGAGAAGGCTGTTTACAAGGCACATTGAACATTACAAGCATCCAAAAGGCCAATAAGCTTAATGGAGAAGCTCATGAATTTTTGTTTTACATTTATTGTTTGTTTTTTTCTTGTAATATCCTAATGGAGTTTAGAAGTATATAGACGATTTTTTAATCAATTGGTATCTAGTACAACGTCTTGTTAATATGATTTAACTTTTTTTGTATTATGTCATGATGGTTTTAATAAATTAAGTCATATATGATAATGCACTATCATATATGATACTCAAGAAAAACTTGAATATATTAAAAAAAAGAATATGATGAATTAATGATTACAACAAAGAGTATGCACAATTAATAATTAAACACTTGTTCATAATATAAAAATGTACTTTTGAATAAAATCATATATGATAATTCAAACAATCTTTTTAAAGTTGTTTAAAAAGTTTTTTAAACAATAAAAAGTCATGTTAAAACACTCTCATTACCATTGCTCTTATATTACTCATTTGGAATATGATTGGCATAAATGATGAATTAATCTATAATATAGTTGGTTGAGTACGGCATGTATATATATAAGCATTTCATATCAAAATGAAAATGACGTTAACTCCATTTCATAATTTGTTTTATTTTGTAAAGTATCAACTAAGCCTTACTTCAAGTTGAGCATATTGAGGCATACGGACTATTGCTGTTCTAAAAAAGAGTAATACCGAGAGTATTATTTTATCCGACTCATATTAAATGTTCACATTTGATTTTTCAATTTATTTTTTTAACTTTGGTCGTAAACAAAAAATTTTGTGTTATATAATAGTTGATGAAAATTATGCTAATGAAAAATACATTTAAACCACAATACATTCATATATTATACATTAAGTATTATGTAATACGCACAAAAATATTTGAATTCAAAGTTGAAAAAAAACTTGAAAAATTCAAAGTATACATTTAATATGTGACGGAGGAAATATATTGTTAGCTTAAACGTGTAGGAGTTATAATTTGTGTTAATGACATATATATGTGTCGAGTAATGGTCTATTCTGTGGAATATTCAAAGTTTCAAACGCTTGATAAGTTAATATACATCCGGGGTAAATTAGTAAAATTGCATTAATAACTCATGCTTGTTCCGTTAGAACATATTACCCCCTTTATTCATTCATTGGAATAAAAAAATAATGTGAGAGTAAATGCATCACAACCGTTCTAATTAGTCTCGTCCATACCTTTGCCTTCTATCAAATGCATCACATACATCGTTTTTTTCTCTCCCATACCTATTTTTAGGGATACATCTCACCCGTTCAAAATCATCTCATATTCACTACTAACCGTTCAAATTCATCTTACACCCCATACCTTCTCCTGTTTGGCTTTGAAAAATTGTCAGAAGCTTTGAAAAAGTGGCACCAAGATATGGTGCCTACCTCTGCGCTCATCCCATCCCACATCTCACTTCCGCCACAAAATTCCACAACCACAAAATTCCACACACACATCTGAATGAATGAAAAAATAATGTGAGAGTAAATGCATCACAACCGTTCTAATTAGTCTCGCCCATACCTTTGTCTTCTATCAAATGCATCACAACCATCGGTTTTTTTTCTCCCATACCTATTTTAAGGGATACATCTTAGCCATTCAAAATCATCTTATATTCACTCCTAACCGTTCAAATTCATCTTACACCCCATACCTTCTCCTGTTTGGCTTTGAAAATTGACAGAAGCTTTGAAAAAGTGGCACCAAGATATGGTGCCTACCTCTACGCTCATCCCATCCCACATCTCACTTCCGTCACAAAATTCCACAACCACAAAATTCCACACACACATCTGACCTCTCTCAAATTATTGATATCTCTCTCTAAAATCATATCTCTCTCAAAACCCAATCTCTGATCCGACCTCTCTCATTAGATCTATCTTTCTCAGATCGGATAGATTGGGGTTTATGTTTTAGGTATTGGATTTCAAGATATATACTTTTTGGTAAGATATTTACTTTATGGGTATTTTTGATTACGTGTTTGTTGTTGATATATATTTTGCAGGAGGATCAAGATTACCCATAAGTGCTCACTAATTTGCATTTCTTTAGCATTAAACTTATAAGCATGTGTTAAAAACTGATGGATTTTGATTTTGACAAAGTGTATCAAGAAAATAGATTAATATAAGTAAGTTTCAGATGTTTTAGAAAACAGGGGAGAGTAATCTAATGTAACCGGCTGAAGAAGATGATCTCTTTATGATACGAGATTGCAGAAATGCTTCAAGAAGGATGTCTGGGAATTTGATGAGGTAAATTAAGCTTCTGAGCCCTTTGTTTGAAGAGCTTAAAGATGGACAGAAGCAGATTCATGATGATGGTGATCTTAATGGGTTTCATGGTTTGTTCATTGCTTTGAATTTGTCTTTGGAGTTGCTTAAGTCAGTGCATGATGGCAGAAGATTTTTCAAGTATGGATTATTGATTTCTGTCAATTTTGGATTTTAGAGTGATTGGATTAATGAGTGTGTTTTGAATTGTGTTGTTTGGTTTAAAGTTGCTTAATTTATGATGTTTTTTTGTGGTTTTGAGTGATTATCGGGTATTCGGGTTATGCGTGATGAATTAGTAGCAGGAAAATTTGTGTTATGGGTGTTTGACATTGTGGTTTGGAAGTGATTATCTGATTTTTACGTAATTAAGTTGGATAAAATAAGTGTTGGGGTATAGGTGTACTGGACCTGATTTTGATTATAGTGATCAAGATTAGGACTAGCTGCAATGAAAATGGTTTTGATGTTATATAGGGGTCGTATTAGATGTGAATCCTTGGATGATTACAAGTTACTGTGGAGCTGCTTTCTGGTATGGAGAGCGGGTGAAAGGTCAACAAAGTGTTGAATATCGATAGGGGGTCAAAGGTCAACGAACTGTCGAGTATCGAGAGCGGGTCAAAGGTCAACAAACTGTTGGGTATCATTGATGTTGTGGGGGAGGCAGAATATACCGGGTTGATTGGTGTTGGTGTACTACACAAGATATTGTTGTGACTGACGCCTTTAAGGAAAGATATGTTCAACTTTAGAATTTCAAGTCTCATTGACTCGAAACCGAAACTGAGGTCTGTTCCCTTTATGTGGCTACACTATAAACTCATTAATTTGATATCAACATAATAATAACTACTTCCAGTTCATTCTATGTTTCAGAAAGCCGTGAAGTGGAGTCCGTAGCTATTCCTACAACATATAAGGCCGTTGAATTTTCCAGGTGTAAAACCCGCATTTAAATATTTAAAATATTAACTACGTAATTTTAATTATATAAAATATATGCAATTATTCAGGAAAATAATTATTACGAACGTATATACGTTAAGTACACAAAATTAATACGTATCAGAAAGACGAAAGACACGAGAAGGTTGATCACGAGAGTATGTAAATAATTGAAAGCTTTAAAAAAAGGGAAAGTAATGTTTAAATGGGCTTTAGGCCTGGCCAAAAAAAAATACGGGGCATACCCCTTTGATAACAATCAGACGCAGCATAACAAAAAAAAGGGGATAAAACAAAAACTAGGGTTTGGAAACCCTAGTTGTGCCGCCAGCTAGAGAAGGAAGAAGAGGGGTTTCAGGTTTAGTTTCTTTAGGAATCTTGGTTGTGTTTTCATCTTCCATTACTAATCAAACAAGGTAATTAATCCTTTCTTTGTTAATTCCTATATACACGAATTGATACGTTTAATTTACAAGAAAAATGGAGGTTAGGTTATAACATGAAATAAACAGTAAAAAGGGGGTGTCGGTTTGGTTACTGCACGAAAATCGAGACACCACATGTCTCGGTGGTGTCTTTTGTTGTGGTCCGTCGAGAACAGCAACCCCACGGGGTGTGTTTGTTTAGCTTAGGATGATCGGGGGATGTTGGTTTATATGAACCGAGACCCTAAGGTCTCGGTGACTCCAGCCCTGCCCAGCCGTGACCCACACAGGGGCGGCTAGGGCTGTGTTTCGACCCAAAAGCTGTCAAAAACCTACTGTACTGTAAGGCTGATAAAAGGGGTGTTTGGGACTGTGACGAACAGTGGGAAACGATATGAAAACAGTGGGAATGTTATAAGGAGCAGTGGGAAAACTTTAAACAGAAAAAAAAAGTTTTTGTTCTGAAATTAGCGACAGATTAGCGACGCTAATTTCTGTCGCAGATTCGTTTGGTGACAGTTTTTAAAATACTCAGCTTTTGGTCACTCTTTTTAGTGACAGTTTTTCTGTCACTAATCCATATAGGCAGAGTTTATATTTTATTGAATTGTTTTAGTGCGACTGAGAACGGGTATCTCGGTAGGCTCGAGATATAGTTTAAACATTAAAAAAACGAAGATTTTAAGTTATACCTTTTATTACTTATTTTTATAAATGTATTAATTGTATATTTAAATGAATTAAATTAAAATAGTTTTATTATATTTAAAAGGGTATAATTTTATTAAAGAAATTATAAATGATTTTGGAAACTTTCAAATTTAGGAAACTTTCTAATTTAGGAAACTTTCTATTTTTTTAGCAGGTTACCTAATATAGTATTAATATACCGTCAGAATACGTTGTACCGTAATTAATAGTAGAACGATAATGCGTTAAAAATAGTTATAAGAAAGATCAGAATTATCAGTTAAGATGCGTACATAATTTCAGGAATAAAATAACTAAATGAGAAACAGATAAGATCAGTAAATTAAATAAATATCAGATAACTTATTCGCGCCTATTATTATTGTAGCTTCCGCGAAGCCCGAGTAGAGTTCATTCAGTTTTCTTTCAGTCAGTTACTGGACAAGAGGTACGGATTTTCCGTCCTTTCAGTAAGGACTTCCTTTCTATGCATGATTAGGATTCCCCGTCTGCAGCCAAATGTTTTTCCCCAGTATATGTTTAAGCTTATCAGTAATCATGTTAATAACTAAATAAATTGCCTGAGTATTATATACAAGCATGACCAAGTTTATGTACTAGTTACGGAGGTACCGTAACCATGGCACTAGAGGCACCGGTGTCGCGACTCACATGCAGGAGAGTGATATCCTGCATCGTCCCACTCATGTTCAGTTTGGCCATTTTTATAAGTATGTTTAGTGGGGCATATGGATGCATCCTAGGCTTATCAGTTTACAAGTTATCAGGGTGAATGTGGTGTGTGCTCTACATCCTTCACATTGGAGCTGATCCCTCCACCCAGCACAGTATTTATAGGTCACCCCTCTACAGTTATTTAGAGGTCACCCCTCTACAGCATGACGAGGTCACCCCTCCTGTTATTCATGCACCGTTGTTACAACACATGACCTATATAAGCTCTGGCAATTAAAATACAGTAAATGCATGTTTTCAGATGTAACAGATAACAGTTCAACTTTAGTATTTATAAATCAGACTTTACAGATTATACACAGATTTCTGCTGCAACTTTACTTATCAGTCTTACAGCTCCAGTATTTCATCATCTGTTTCATTTCAGTAATTCCTTATCATGCTTTATATCCGTTTACTGAGCGTTATGCTCAGCCGTAGTTCCCTTTCATGTTCTAACGGCAGGTACACCAGGACGCTCTTAGGATTTTGAGAGCAGGTGCATTTGGATGGAAGCTATCCAGACTTCTTACTTTATGTACTTACATTATTCTGCTTATTTGGACATTGTTTAGTCCTTTCCTTCAGTATTTTATTTTTCATGTTTTGGGCTTATGTTTGGATTGCCGATGTTTGATTCTGGTATTTCCTTTATGGTCAGTTAATGTTTTAGGACATTTACCTTATGCTTTGATGACACGCCATAAATACACGTAACGGTCCACTTATCCAAGTGGGGTGTTACAATTATGGTATTAGAGCGCAAGGTTCGACCTGTAGGCTCTAAAACTTGACCTGTGACTAGTGGGTAGTCACCAGGAACTTCCCAGATTTTGGCGTTGTTATCTTTCATGTGTCTCATGCATTTATTAGTCAGTTTTCTTCAATTATCAATCATTTTCTTAAAGTTTTTGACTAAGTAAAAGGTTGGTACAGGACTGGCCATATTTAATCGCATGTGCTTTTCTACGAATTTTTGTTTTGGTGAACCGACCCATAGGCGTTCACCCTTGCCCGTTCAGATTTTTGTATTGGTGAACCGACCCAATGGCGTTCATCCTTACTTTTGACAGATTCATGCTTTCAGTCGAATATTACTTGGTTAACCAGCCCATATACGTTCACCAATGTTCAGATCAAGTTTCATGTTTTTCAGTTTAATGTTGTTTTGTGAACCGATCCATAGTTGTTCACCTTTGTCATATCATGACGTTTCATAAAATCTTGACAGATATGAATTGGACTACAACCAACCACATTTAGTCCCAGATTGTACATTTCTATTCATGACAGTTCTCAGAAAATTTTGACAGGTATGGATCAAAACAGAATCGCCCATACTTAGTCACATGCTTCCTACTTTGAATACCGTGGATTAAACCATAATTATCCACATCAGTTGATGTTAAACCTCAGTTGATTATTATCCTATGTAATTTGTATCAGTCAAGTTATACTTTCACGTGAATGTCGTTTTCATGCTGACTAAGTTCATATCTCCTTATGAGGATTATGTTTTCAACAAGGTGATAATGTTTTCATCCTAACATACAGAAGGATTACAGTATCATCCTATTTCATGATAAATCATGTTTGGTCTTCATCAGTCATGTCTTTATGCTGACCATTATTGAAAGTCCATTTAATCATATTCTTGAACCTCTATACAACCAGCATTAAGTCTACGCATGAATTACCAGGCTATCATGTTACTCATTTCAGTTTAGTTACTACCGTTTAAATCAATTTATTTCTTTGATCATGTCAGACAATTGACACCAGTATCGATCATACCATAAATTCCCACCAGTGACATGTACAGTATTCCATACGTACCCCATGTACAGTGTCCCAGATATGCTCCATGTGTAGTATTTGTTTTGTACTTCATGTACAGTAATCCAGGTGTACTCTAGGTACCCTACTCCATGGATATTGTTAATCGATTCTCAATCATCTTAGGCGTTTCCACTTGTCGATATTCTACCAGGTGCTGATGCTGCTCGTGAGTTGAAGATTTTACCAGATGCTGATGCTGCTAACACTTTGAAGACCTCACAATTACTGATGCTGCTGATACTTTGGAGATTTCTCAAGATGATGATGCTGATGCTATTTATACTATAAAGACTCCGCAGAGCAAGGACGAAAACTATAAATTTGAAATTTCTAACAAGAATAAATTTCAACCATCAGGCACTACCATTCTGTTCCATGCCTTACTTCCTCAGTTAGCTGTCACACGTTAATCAGCTGATCTTTCAGGCGGAATAGTAAGAACTGGTAACTATCCGGCCACTAAACAGAAATAGTTACTTGAATCATGGTCATGATAATGACCGTCATTAAATTGACAAACAAGGCAGTGGTGACAACCACCGTGCTAATAATTAACTAGTCAGTAACCACCAGAACTCCAGAACGGACATGACCAGAAATACAGAGGTCAGCAGTCTAACCGGTTCGCCAACCCTAGCAGTTACCAAAATTTCTAGCCTTGTTCAGTTTCACCTACTAAAACACAGGTTAACACATCAGTCAAGACACAGACCTCAGGTACCCTTTCTGAAGTCATTTTTCAGGACACCAGTCATGTCGTCTCTAGGTACGAGTCAAGACTCATAACTTTAGTATATCTTCTAAACCAGACCCTCAGAAATTCAGGGTACCTTCCAAGGGAGTATACCCGTTTTGTCATGACACGCATAAATCAGACCATTAAAAAATTCAGTTACCACCACTGGAGTATTATTGAGGTTAGACAAGCAGTATTCATTCTGTAAAGTTACAGATGAACACGTTCAGTGAAAGTCGCAATGTTTACTTCACGTATTCCTACGTCAGCTTTATCTTAAATCATTATTACCACCTCTCAGCAAGAAAAGACTCCACAGTAGCACCATAATTATTAAAGTTTTATTTTCAGTTAACGACGAGATCCGTCTTACTAACTCCAGATCATATTCATTTTACCTCTGCCAGAAAAAAATCAATACAAATGGTTACAACTTTACAAGTACGTGAATTATTATCTTATAGTTGCGAGGACTTCTAGTCACCATTCAAGATGCAAATTCTGAAATTTCTTAAATTAAAAATCAGTAGTATATCCCAAAGTTTCCTGATGTAATTCCGAAAGGTTTTCCAGAAATTCCTTCCTGACCACGAGACAAAATTTAAAATCGAGCTTGTCTCAAAAATAGAACCTATTTTCAAAACTCTTTATTGCAGGGTTTCAAGTGAGTTAAAAGAGTTGCAGCAATTGCTGCAAGAGTTACCAGAACGAGGCCTTATTCGCCTAACGCACCACCAGAAAGTGCATCGTTTCTGTCTATTAGAAAGAAGGCCGGTAACGTGAGATCATATATCGACCACCGGCAAATTTACCAGATCACCATTCTTAATCGATATTCATTCCATGTATAGAAGGTTTACCTGACCTGCTACGATATCTTAAATAGTTCTAGAATAATTCACGATCATGACACCAACAGTGGTGAGAGAAGAACATGATGTTTCCAGATTGCTGTTGAACACGTTACAGTCTCTCTAAAATTTTGACTTATACGTCTAGGCTCCCTAATGCCCCAGCTATAGTATGGAAATTCTGAATAAATTTTTTTTTTCGACATCGAAGACAAAATCGTCCGTATGTTCTTTGATAACATCCTGATCTCCTAAAATTCTCGAGAAGAACATGGGAATCATCTTTTCACGATCCTGCATATTTTCTGATAGGAGGAAATTATATATGCAGCTTTCCAGATGTGAGTCCAGATGAACAAGGTGGCATTTCTGAGCCACCCTATTTCAGTAGAAGAAATTTCAGACAATCCTGCGAAGGTGAAGGCCATCACCTGATGGTCCCGACTGACACCTATGAACGAAGTACAGGATTTTCTAGAACTCAGTTAACTACTACCGCAGAAATTGCAGGCGGTTCTCATTGAAAACTTTTCCATGACTACTCAACCAGATTTCCACCAAAATATTCCGTAATCCCAGGCATAATTTTAATAGAAGCAATATCACACATTGATGCAACTATGTTCATATATAGATGCTTGACATGCCGCAACTTCAAGATAGAACACCATCATGCTAGTGAGTTACTACAATCCTTAGAAATTCCTGAATATGAATGAGAAGGAAATCCATAAAATGGTTACCAATTATCACAGACTAAAAAAAAAGTATGATACTATCTAGCGTATCGTCAAACATGTAATCAGCCTGCGCGTTTCTTTCATCCGAAAGGATCACGCAGTAGCAGAACTGTAGAAAATTTGATAGTAAATTATACGAATTCAAGGTATTCCATCGACCATCATATCAGACAGAATTCATGTTCACGATCACGTGTATGATTACGTTCATTGTACGTTCACGTTTATTTCATGTTCACGTTCACGTCTCATTCGCAGTATGATGCTATTTCAGTTTATGTTTCGTGTTATCTCATGATTTAAGCTCACGTTAGCGTTCATAACATTGTTTCCGTTCAAACTCGTGTGCCATTTCGCGATACACGTTTCACAGTTTACTACCGAATAGGGTTAAAGAAGCTTAAGAAACCAAACTCAAGTTAGCACAACTTTCAAAATCAGGCAGACGTTTCACATCTCAGGCCATATCATTTGGTATTATTTCCTCAGTCAGTATACGATCATGATATGTCCTAGATCACGTTCACAGTATGTTTCAAGTATCACGTTCACGATATACTTCATGCACGGCGTTCCTCTTATAATCGTGAACCACGTTCACAATTGCTCACATAGCACGTTCACAATTGTTCATGTAGTTTGTCCATATATATTTTTAGCAGCTTGCTCAGAGTTATAAAGGTTATCTTTTCAGAATATTTACACGTACCGTTTCATGTATCATACATGCTATGGGTATTCAGTATATCAGATTCAGAAAATCCATCTTGAAAATGGAACCAAAAACTATTTGGCATCGTCAGGACAGGGTCATCAGGACCAAGATTTTCATTATGTTTAGACCCTTGAAGGAATCGTTTCGAGCGGGAAGCTACTCGAAACGAAGGAGTCCATCCGGACCTCTCATCACTTTTCCTTCAATAAATCCAGATTAAGTTCTTTCAGTCAGGTTACGTTCAAGGTCCTCTTCAGCCATGTCACGTTACATGATCACTTCAGTCATGTCATGTTATACCTATCAGCAGCATTATGTCTTAATTAGAAGACGATTTATCCTTCAGCTTAATTGTCTTTTCAGTTACGTGTTCTTTCAGTTCTTATAATTTCATCAGCTTATTACCCTTAATTCGAGGACGAATATTTTTTTTTAGAGAGGGAGAATTGTAAAACTCAGTACAATCGTATCCTTAATTCGGGGACGAATTATTTTTTTTAGAGGGGAAAAATTGTAAAACCCGCATTTAAATATTTAAAATATTAAATACGCAATTTTAATTATATAAAATATATGCAATTATTCAGAAAAATAATTATTACGAACGTATATACGTTAAGTACACAAAATTAATACGTATCAGAAAGACGAAAGACACGAGAAGGTTGATCACGAAAGTATGTAAATAATTGAAAGCTTTTAAAAAAAAGGGAAAGTAATGTTTAAATGGGCTTTAGGCCTGGCCAAAAAAAAATACGGGGCATACCCCTTTGATAACAATCAGACGCAACATAACCAAAAAAAAAGGAGAGAAAACAAAAACTAGGGTTTGGAAACCCTAGTTGTGCCGCCAGCTAGAGAAGGAAGAAGAGGGGTTTCAGGTTTAGTTTCTTTAGGAATCTTGGTTGTGTTTTCATCTTCCATTACTAATCAAACAAGGTAATTAATCCTTTCTTTGTTAATTCCTATATACACGAATTGATACGTTTAATTTACAAGAAAAATGGAGGTTACGTTATAACATGAAATAAACAGTAAAAAGGGGGTGTCGGTTTGGTTACTACACGAAAACCGAGACACCACATGTCTCAGTGGTGTCTTTTGTTGTGGTCCATCGAGAACAACAACCCCACGGGGTGTGTTTGTTTAGCTTATGATGATCGGGGGGTGTTGGTTTATATGAACCGAGACCCTAAGGTCTCGGTGACTCCAGCCCTGCCCAGCCGTGACCCACACAGGGGCGGCTAGGGCTGTGTTTCGACCCAAAAGCTGTCAAAAACCCACTGTACTGTAAGGCTGATAAAAGGGGTGTTTGGGACTGTGACAAACAGTGGGAAACGATATGAAAACAGTGGGAATGTTATAAGGAGCAGTGGGAAAACTTTAAACAGAAAAAAAAAGTTTTAGTTCTGAAATTAGCGACAGATTAGCGACGCTAATTTCTGTCGCAGATTCGTTTGGTGACAGTTTTTAAAATACTCAGCTTTTGGTCACTCTTTTTAGTTGCAGTTTTTCTGTCACTAATCCATATAGGCAGAGTTTATATTTTATTGAATTGTTTTAGTGCGACTGAGAACGGGTATCTCGGTAGGCTCGGGATATAGTTTAAACATTAAAAAACAACGAAGATTTTAAGTTATACCTTTTATTACTTATTTTTATAAATGTATTAATTTTATATTTAAATGAATTAAATTAAAATAGTTTTATTATATTTAAAAGGGTATAATTTTATTAAAGAAATTATAAATGATTTTGGAAACTTTCTAATTTAGGAAACTTTCTAATTTAGGAAACTTTCTATTTTTTTAGCAGGTTACCTAATATAGTATTAATATACAGTCAGAATACGTTGTACCGTAATTAATAGTAGAACGATAATGCGTTAAAAATAATTATAAGAAAGATCAGAATTATCAGTTAAGATGCGTACATAATTTCAGGAATAAAATAACTAAATGAGAAACAGATAAGATCAGTAAATTAAATAAATATTAGATAACTTATTCGCTCCTAATATTATTGTAGCTTCCGCGAAGCCCGGGTAGAGTTCATTCAGTTTTCTTTCAGTCAGTTACTGGAAAAGAGGTACGAATTTTCCGTCCCTTCAGTAAGGACTTCCTTTCTATGCATGATTAGGATTCCCCGTCTGCAGCCAAATGTTTTTCCCCAGTATATGTTTAAGCTTATCAGTAATCATGTAAGTAACTAAATAAATTGCCTGAGCATTATATACAAGCATGACCAAGTTTATGTACTAGTTACGGAGGTACCATAACCATGACACTAGAGGCACCAGTGTCGTGACTCACATGCAGGAGAGTGATATCCTGCATCGTCCCACTCATGTTCAGTTTGGCCATTTTTATAAGTATGTTTAGTGGGGCGTATGGATGCATCCTAGGCTTATCAGTTTACAAGTTATCAGGGTGAATGTGGTGTGTGCTCTACATCCTTCACATTAGAGCTGATCCCTCCACCCAGCACAGTATTTAAAGGTCACCACTCTACAGTTATTTAGAGGTCACCCCTCTACAGCATGACGAGGTCACCCCTCCCGTTATTCATGCACCGTTGTTACAACACATGACCTATATAAGCTCTGACAAATAAAATACAGTAAATGCATGTTTTCAGATGTAACAGATAACAGTTCAGCTTTAGTATTTATAAATCAGACTTTACAGATTATACACAGATTTCCGCTACAACTTTACTTATCAGTCTTATAGCTCCAGTATTTCATCATCTGTTTCATTTTAGTAATTCCTTATCATGCTTTATATCCGTTCACTGAGCGTTATGCTCAGCCGTAGTTCCCTTTCATGTTCTAATGGCAGGTACACCAGGACGCTCTTAGGATTTTGAGAGCAGGTGCATTTGGATGGAAGCTATCCAGACTTCTTACTTTATGTACTTACATTATTCTGCTTATTTGGACATTGTCTAGTCCTTTCCTTCAGTATTTTATTTTTCATGTTTTGGGCTTATGTTTGGATTGCCGATGTTTGATTCTGGTATTTCCTTTATGGTCAGTTAATGTTTTAGGACATTTACCTTATGCTTTGATGGCACGCCAGAAATACACGTAACGGTCCACTTATCCAAGTGGGGTGCTACACCAGGTAAACTAAAATACTCTTTACGGGAACTATGTGTCGATTCAAGAAAATTTATTTAAGCACGAGGCCTAAGTTTTCAATCCCAACCACGCCTTAAATTGTCATTTGCAAGCTGTCGTGCGTGAAATCGCGGATCTTTCTACCATTACTGAAAATGTCGCGCGAAACAAAAAATGTATTATGTAGTTAGTGGATCACTGTAAAGACACAGGTACAAATGGACAGTATCTATGCATGTTTCTCGAGTTTCTTGCATTGTAGAATAAGCTTTGAATATGTGGATTTTATTGTTTTACTTTCAAATGTTGAGAACCCAAACCTATCCCACTGCTGAATTTAAATTTTATACTTCTTTTCAGGGGTTTGTCGCGGCAGAGGTCACTCAATACCGAGCTTATTCTACAGGCGAGGTGAATTTCTTAGAATTAACATTACACTTATGGCAAAAGTCTATATATTTGTTAAGTATATAGAAGTTTATATTTGGAATTTAGAGATTAAAGGGTGTTTGAATGTGAGCTTTATGAGACTTGCCTGTACTGGATTTCTAAGAAACTCATTCCTTCAATGCTTTAATTGCATTTCTGATTGATAACTGTTTGAAAAGCATGATCAACCCCAATAAGCTATAATATTATTAGATCCCTGACGTACCATGCCAGTTATACGAAACATGTTGTTTGCAAAATAATACATACGTGCTTTCCATTTATATTGTTTTTTTCTTTGTTTTACCATCTTATAGATTAAATGGAGGTGATCCTGTACCGAATGCAACAAATAAGCCATATTTAATGATGACAACCATTGCTGTGTTGACCACTCTCCACAACCCTGCCCTACTTATAGGTATCATTCTCTCAATCCTGCTCTTATAACGACTCAGACTTCTCAAACATACGAGCTCTGTTTACCAAATACACATGTATAATTTAAAGGTTACATAACATAACTGACCGCGACGGGCTCTACGCTTTCTTCACACCAGCAGCGGGCAAAGTAACAGGCCACACGTTCTCAAAACTGGTGGAATACTACATTCCAAAGGACCCAAAGGAAACACAACCGGAAATAGTCGCAACACATGGCTAACGCAACGTGTTTGATGCCCACTTTAATCCCTCAGGGAACATTAGAAGCTTAAGACTAATGTGTACCAAACTTTTGTACTGATGGTTTTGAATATGTATCACCATAAAGTTGTTCGTCTCTCTTGCTGACCTAATGTATTCAAGTAAGGCCCTTCCATAGTCAAACATTCTAATGTCAGCGCATTTACAGATATTTAAAATGGCATCTGGAAGTCAAAGGCAACAAAAGACCTCAATATGGTTTATAGTAGTTATGTTGTGTTGTTATATTTTTAGGCTCTTCCAAAAGTTATGGATAATAAATATTGTAAGTGTTAGTTTGTATGTTTATCTGGGAAGTCTCCTTCCACCCTCTCACTCTATAAACATTGTCCCAAAATTTCCCGTTGCGGAGCGCGGGCATCAATCCTCGTTGATATTTAACATGCAAGAGACCTATATTCTGTTTAATATCTAAAAGTTACAAAATGTTATTACAACTTTACAAGTTTATAAGCATTTTTTGGAAAACATTGTACTACTTCACATGTATTAATATATTTTGTTGCAAAGATATAAGAATGAGAAAAGAGGCCGCGTTTAATTGTAGAAAAGTTTTTATAATTTTAATTTTTTAATTTTCTTGTTAATAGACTAACTTTTTTTCTCTAGAAAACCTTTTAAAAACTAGAGAACTTTAAATCCAAGTTTTCTAAATATTAGTAAAATGAGAAAACAGGTTTTCTGTTTTCAGTAGAGAAATTTAAGAAAATACTTATTTTAAAAAGGTTTTCTGTTTTCTTAGAAAACTTCTCATTTTTTTACTAAACTGTGACAACCCGTATATTTGAACTCATTATTAATCCAAAATAATAAAATAACTATCGATAATTTTTTTAGAAAACATTGCATATCAAAAACTAGAAGATATTTGAAATCTAACAAATTATAATATCACTAATAATACATACGATGTACTATTTGGAAATTCTATTAGTAATACAAAAATTTATATGTTATGTGTTTAAATTTATTACTGTAAAGTAGAAAATAATTACTGTGTTATCTAAAAATCATTATCAACTCTAACTGGAGGCCGTCCAACTTAAAGCGAATGTGTTTTATTTGTGTTACGAATCATTTTGAGTTATAGGTCATATAAACGTCAATAATAGTTATTTTAGTAGTTTACGTAAATTATCGAAATCATCATTAATGAGTAATAAGAAGCTATCCAAATGTTTTCAACATGAGATTTCTTCAAAACTATATATGATGGACTATGAAAAGTATATAAATAATATATTTGTCACTTTTAATTTATTTTCAAGGTTTCGATTGATTTACTAAGGTAATCGTATTTTATTTAATAATTAATTATAAAATATCGGTTTTACGTCAAAATAATCACGAAAGTGTCTAAATTAATGTTATCAACTAAAAACTAAATTAATTTGTAAACTTCATAACAAATTGTACGAGCTTAAATAAATTATTAATAACTAGAATTAAACTGTAATTATTTTTAAAGCCCGCAAGTGATTTAAACCCGTTTAACTTTTCGTAAACTCAAACCATAATATCTAACACTAAATTAACCTTTGATTAACCATATTATATATAACTTACCCATAAGATTCCTTGTAACCATTTTATTGCAACTTAAGTACACCAAAACACCTCATTATTTACAAATTAATAAGTTTTCTTTATTCCTACCTTAATCCGATTAAAACCACACATGAAACTATCATTTCAACATCAAATACAGATCATATAACATTATTCCACCATTTCATAATGTTATAACACTATTACAAACCCTACACATCCATTATTTCCATCCAAAATCCATAAATTCACTCATAGGCTTGCTTTAATGATCAATACGCTATTACAATTGATAAGGGCGGAGATTTCATAGATTAGAAAGTCTTATAACTCAGCTCATAAGTCATTGTAGCTCCATCATAATAAAAACACACACAAAAACTCTCTACGAGCCCTTGTTTGCTGCCGGGACCTAGCACCACTACAACACCATGATACCCACCACCAAAAGTACTTTCAAGGACTCCTAAACACTCACCAAGAACCATTGTACTCAACTATAGAATCTCGGGTCGTGAAGCAAGCTTGAAACGAATTCCTTGCAAAAACGATTTAGGGTTTTTAAGAAACCTTAGAATCGAAATTTCGGTTATCTCGGGATACCTGTGTTCGAACCTCTTCAAGAACTTTTGACATCAATCCTGGTCTTCCAAGTGATCACAAGACAAGTCCCTAAGTTGATTTAGAAATCGTGTTCTGTCGTAAAAGTTAAAACCTAGCCGAGACCAAATTAGGGCATCCTAGAGCGTAATCTTGATTCGAACAACCAAACCAATGTAAGTAGTGTGATACTTAGTGTTAAATAAATCCTTATTCATGTTAAACCTCAACTTAGTGGTGCTTAGAGTTTAGAAATATTTCGTAAGTAATAAAAGACGTTAAAAAGCCTTATTCGGTAGATTAAAGCTCTTGCACGTTTCCCGAGGTAGACACCTCCCCATGAATTTCTGTCATACAGTAAAATACTAGACCTTATTGCGATTCCATAGCCTCTTGAATCACTTAAAACGGAGTTATAATGAACCGGGAAACTTAAAATTAAAATTCAAATAAAAATATTAAAATTTGTCAAAGCTGTGAAATATTCAGTCTGGAAAATGTTTGGTCGGGCGAGTCATGTTTGGACGTGATTTTGAGCCTCTTAGAGGCCGAATGGGTAAATGTTTCTCAAGGACAATATTAATATTCACCTGTCCTAGTTTCTAAAACGGTAATCCGTTTTACCTAAGAGTTAACGAGCTGTAAGATACACGTCTTTAAAGTTTCTGAAAAAACCATGTTGTCTAGTGTTAAACTGGCTGGAACTACGCTTCTATAAGCTAAATTTGACCTACTTAAGTTGCAAATCACGGCTAACTCATAAAGAACATTATCGTAGCCTACCAGGTGGGCCATCCACAAGAACTTTGTTTGCGCCATAACTCTAAAGTATGCATAAGTTACAAGCTCTTAAAGTAGCCCCGCTGAACATTTTTTAAATTTTGAAAAATGTTATAAATGGTCATTTTATTTACAAACCAACTAGTAACACGTGATGTAAGACGCCTATTTAAATTAAGAATATGTAAACTTGATCATTAATGACTATACGTGAACATGACGTTATCGTAGAAAACCTAATTACGCAAAATAATTACGTTAAAACTGTTCTAAAAGTTGTAAGCACAATAAAATGTTAAATTTGTAAATAACATGAATCATGTTAGTATAATGAAAGTGACACACTATGAATCATGTTAAATTTATAAATAACATTAATCATGTTAGTATAAACTTATATCGTAATAATATTATCTTCAAAACTCGAATAATTTATTTTAATTGAATTCATATCAACCTATCAATAATTTTATAATGCTTAACGTAAATATATGAAATAGTTTCAATTGATGAAACCCTAGTTTAAAAAGATAAAACTCGACTTTAAATAAATAAAATTGATTAATAGCCGTAAACGGTTATAAAAAAAACTTAAGTCGTTATTATTCCAGCCTAAGCACCAACTAAGGAACGGGTTCATACATGCATGTCATAATCATCAAACATATAATTAATATGTATTACCTTGTTTAGGTTATCAGTAAAGTTCTACTATGTTTCTGCAACTACTTTTCGTCTGCAAGGTGAGTTATCTAGCCCATGTCTTAAATTATTTTCTCAAACTGTGAGTTTTCTAGCCCTTTCTTAAATTGTTTTATCAAACTGTGAGTTACTAGCCCCTCTCTATTTTAAACTGTTCTATCATCTTTTAGGGTGAGAACATTGCTTGATTTATAACGCGTGAACACAAGTGAACTATTTTTTACTAGTTGATTTATGTCCCGAAACAACACAAATGATAACTGCCCACGAATCATGAACCGTTAGTCACCTAGCTGGTTTACAGCGAAGTGAGCGCAAATGTTATGGATAGATCTATCGGAGTTGACACTCCTATTTACTTTGAATGGGTGCGTTCAGGTAAATACAATTTCATTTGAAGACGACGGGTGACTTGGTTTAGTCACCTGCACGGGCACACACACAAAGTCGGTTAGACTCGTTAACGTATCGGTGTCATGAGCTTAGATAGTAGTAAAGATAAATTATGTGACTTTGTATGTGTTATATAGTCACAGGTGGATACGAATCTTGTGGTTCATTAAAATGATTTTTTTTATTGTTTCTTAAACTCAAACCTAGGAACTCATCAACTTTGTGTTGACACTTTAGCGATGTTTTTCGCAGGTATGCTACTATGTGGATTATGTGAAGTCTACATTGTTGTTTTGGCATGTAGAGGTCGTTCTCTCGCATCAAGTCCTCTTCACGCCATATAAACGTAGTCGTAACCCGAATCCAGTCTTCCGCTTCAGTAAAATTTAGGGGTGTGACATAAACACACCCTGAATTTTTTGTTTTGTCTTATTTGAGGCGCACAAAAAAATCAAGAACATTTTGTCTCCTAAAGTGCTTCTCAACATTTACTTTTGTCTTATTTGAGGAGCACAAGAGAATTCAAGAGCACTTATTAGTTTATGTGCTCCTGGTTAGACGCAACAAGAGAATGTAGAGCATTCATTTTTTTTTTGTTTTGTTTTATTTGAGGCGTACAAGAGAAATTGGGAGTACTTTATACCCTAGAGTACCCCTTAACATTTTGTTTTGTTTTATTTGAGGCGCACAAGATAGACACTTGGTCATTTAAATTGCTCCTTAACATTTTATGAGGTGAGATCAATTTATACCTATTTAGTATATATCATATCAACCAATCAAATTTATTTTATGAGGTGAGATCAATTTATACCTATTTTTTTAGCATATATCATATCAACCAATCAAATTTATTTAAACCAACTTTTCATATCTTATATAAAAATTAAATATCTCACAAAAGATAAATCGTCAAGTAACAAAAAATACACCATTACAACGAGAATTAAATCAGCTTTCTATCGAGGGGCACGTGTATATACTTTCGCCGAACTTTTTTACTCTGAAAAAATCATATATGATTCGTATCACGGATCATATATGATTTTGCAAAATCATATATAATTCGTGATACGAATCATATTTGATTTTCTAAAAAAAAAGTTCTTCGGAAGTATATGCATGTTGCTCTCGATAGAAAGATGATTTAATTTTTGTCACGATGTTATGTTTCGTTTTGCGTAACGATTAACAATTTTTTGAGATATTTAATTTTTGTAAAAATTGATTTTTTTGTTTAGATGAGAAAAACGGGTGATTATGATTGGTTAATTTTATGCAAAAAATGGTATACATTGTACTTTTTCAGCGTTTTATATGAAAAACTGAAATGTACCTTAATAAAAACGATAAACTCACTTAGAAAAAAATACCATAGATCTTGCCACATGTCTCATATCCAACGGTTAGTTAATTTAAAACTTTTTTATGCTCTCGTCGTTTTCGTAAAATGGTACTTTTAAAAGGTTCATTTAAAAAATTTGCTCATCTATGTTAGTATACGGGGGGTGTTGCATTGCATGACGTTTTTTTAGAGAAAAATAAACATATATTTCTAATCTTAGTCGTAGTTCGTAAACTTATCTTTTCAGAAAATTTTGAAAAAGTGTATGCAAGTAGGTCACAGCCCATCTCACATGAAAGCTCATTTCCAACCCAAATCCCTTTATGCCATCTTCTTAATTAAGTAGTTTACGAGTGTGTTTTATGTAAAACCCGCTTTAAAAGTTTACGAACATTAATTGCGAATAATTATAGTTTTAATTTAAACGTTGCGTAACTATTATTCAGATAATAAATAACAGTATAAATTCAGATATTAGGCGAATATTATTTATTTAGAAAATAAATCATTCACGTCAGAATATATTTACGAGGATTAATATACGAACACGTACGCAAATGCTTAAAATCCACAATATTAAATTCACACAGTCTCAGTTTTAATTAAGATCGTGACGTAATTAATTATTCAGAATATTAATTATTTTAACTATTCAAGTATCACGTGAATCCTATTTATTCAGTTACTAAATAGGGAAAATACCTTGAAAATATATTAAACTTACCCATTTTTATGATGTTGTGTAATTATCTTTTTTTTTCTCGAACTTTTGAATTTGGACCTTTGTGTGTAGCAGGTGACCTGCTCTCCCCTTACTGCCTACGTGGCGCCGGTAATTTTAACTTCCGTTTCCTTTCTTTCAATGTTAATCCTTTATATTAACGACCGTTTATCAATATTTGATTTTCTTAAAAAAAACTCTTTTATTATTATTACTATTATTATTAATTCGTATTATTATTAATCTAAATACACAGATTTTTCTTATTTGGTGTTTTGCAGAATTTGACAGATCTTTTGTTACTTCCTCCTTCCCTCATTCATAACAAGAATAAATATCTGGTAAACATTGCTTTTGCTTTACACTTTCAACTGATCTTTTGTTGCTTCAAACAAAATAAAAACACACTTAGACAAAAAAACACACTACAAACATACTAATAAATATCTTTAATTGTTAATGTTTTTCTCATTCAACCAATTGGTGGTTTTAGATCGCGGCGACGACCAAATGGCAACGGAGGCTTATAAGTACGGTGGTTCTTATAATTGGGAACCATCATCATGTCGTTACATCTTGACACCGCAACACATTGGGAAGCATGGTTCGTAAGAGATCAGATCTTCAACGAAACACATGGATCTTTTGAAGTGCCAAGATCTCAGATCTACCATCAATACCAAAATAAGAGGAGTACATTATCATTATCTTTGCTGATGAAATTATCCTGCGAAGAAAAAGAAGTGAGTGGGTGTGCATCTTTATAGTTATGAACTCTTGTGTTTATTGTGGTTAAGTAGTTTATTGTTGTTATGAATCACGGTTGACAAGATAGACAAATTAAGAAATGGATTTGAATTGAACGATGAGTAGAATTTGTTTTGGATTTGTTCAGTTTCTTTTCTCTTTTGTTATGGTTGATCAAACTTGGATAAGATCTAGATGATATGTAGTGATTTTGGAAGGTGTTTACACAAGAGGTGATTTTGCACAAATTTATATTTTTGGTTTTGGTGTTGTCTGATGGTGGTGATGATGATAGTATGACGGCAGCGAAGGGGGTGCTTTGATGGGAGTATGAGAATAAACGGTGTCACGGCGGAGGGCCTTCGTCGGTCCGACGTGGCATCCTCGCCGTGACACCAACCCCTCGTCGTAATCAATTCGTCAGTCTTCAACGAGAGGAAAAAGGAAGAAAATCGGGCCCCACATGTTTCCACCTGTTTGGTTTGTGTGAAAAATGAAGAGGAGAGAGAATAGTTGTGAGTGAGGGGGTGTTTAGTTGATTTTTTGTTTTGGTTAGTTGAGATGATGTGGCGCCGAGGTGACACAAGTGAAGAGGGTATTCTTAGCCGTGACACCTTTTATTCTCATAGTGGCAGTGATGAGTGGAAAAAATGGTAAGATAATGTTGATTTTAATGAGCATAAATGACTAACAAAAAGTTATAAATTTTTATGTTATTTTTAAATGATTGTTAGTTTAAAGGACTAATGACGCAAAAGTTTATGGATAAGCAACCGGTTAAGGGTTGAGCAGGTCACCTCCTACACACAAAAGTTGAAATTCAAAAGTTCGATGATACAATGAGAAAAAAAAAAGATGACTACACAACACCATAAAAATGGGTAAGTTTAATGTATTTTCAAGGTATTTTCCCTACTAAATACTACACTTTAAAATTTTAACACGAGGATTATCGAACGCGAGCATCTAAAATATTATAACGAAACGAAAAGGAAATGTTTATTCAAAAACTTAAACCCATTAGTGTTTGTGGGGCCGCAGCTAGAACCAAAGAAATGATAAATGGGCTTTGAGCCCAGAATACTTGTAAAAAAAAAATAAACGAGGGTTAACCTCATGGTCTGACAACAAACTGTAAACAAAAACAAAAGAAACGATCTAGGGTTTCTTGTGTCCTTAGGGTGGTCGACGGCTGGAGTCAAATAACAAGGAAAAACGGGTTTTTGATTCTCATTTGATTTAGTGGTGTGTTTATTACTATTCTCTAATCTCATCTAAAGGTAATCATGTTCTTCTTTTATTCCGTTATAAACCACGAATTAGTAGTGCATGATCTAGACACATGATGTTATATGTTGTAATCTGGAAATAATGAATCTAAAGGGGTGTCGGGTTGGCTCGGATTCGCGAACGAGACCAACAGGGGTCTCGGTGTGGATGATCTGAAACCAATCGCAAACCCTAAAGGCGTGCGTGGTGGTGTTTTGTGGACTGACCAGCCGAGACTTCAAGTCTCAGTGGTGTCTTGTTATGACCAGCTGCGAGCAGAAACACATCAGGGGGGTGTTCGGGGTTAACTCGCAGTAAGGGAGTGTTTGTGTTAATAAACAGTGGGAACAAATAACCAAACAGTGGGAAATTATATCTAACGGTGGGAACAGAAAGCCAAGCAGTGAGAACTATATTATAAGCAGTGGGAAGTAATGACAAGCAGTGGGTACTGCTTTGCCAACGGTGGCAACTGGCACAAGGCCAGTGGCGGCTGTTTGGCTGACGTCAGCAGGGGGACCACGTAGTGGGCCCGGTTTGGTTTAACCAGAGACATGGGTGTCTCGGGGAGGGTTTTAGCACGGTTTCCGGGATCGCAAGTAATAATAAACGCGAGAAATTATTTAAGTAATTAAATCATATTATAAAGGAGTTTCACGAATAAACTAATTAAATGGTTGATTTTATTAATTTAATTAGTAAAATTAAATCGATGTTGTTTTATCCTTTTTGATTACTTTTAAAACCCGTGATTTAATTAACGATTATTTTCAAAGAAACTAATATGAAATCTTTCTAATTTTAGGAAACTTTCTATTTGTGGCAGGTTACTAATTATAGTAATATTATAATACCATAATACAGTATAATACCATATCAAAATATAGTATATTATACAGTAATCAGAAATACAAGATATACGTTATTCAGTAAATATTTAAAGAACATTCGAATTTATCAGAAACACACAAGACAATCAGATTAATCAGTTTATACGCAACCAGTAAGATAATACTAGAACACACAAAATGAATTAAGAACAATAATAAACAGTAAACAGTAAATAGTAATCAGACAACTCATTTCACGTCCCTTATTTTTGTAGTATTCGTGAAGACGGAGTAGATCCTTCAGCTTTCATTCTTGTTTCATTACTGGACACGAGGTACGAATTTCCGTCCTTTAGTAACGACCTCCCTTCCTATACAAAATTAGGATTTCTCGTCTGCAGCCAAATGTTTTCCCCTGTATATGTATAAGTTTTATCAGTAATCATCTTAATAAATAAGTAAAATTTGCTTGAGCTTTATATACAAGCATGACCAGTTATGTACTAGTTACGGAGGTACCGTAACCATGACACTTGAGGCACCGGTGTCATGACTCTTCTGCGGGGGAGTGTTTTCTCGCAGCGTCCCATTTATTCAGCTTGGCCATTTTATCAGTATTATCAGCGGGGAGTATGGGTGCATCCTAGGTTATCAGTTACAGCTTATCAGGTGAATGACTGAATGTGGTGTGTGCTCTACACCCTTCACATTGGATTTGATCCCTCCATCCAACACATTATTTAGAGGTCACCCCTCTACAGCATGACGAGGTCATCCCTCCATTTATTCGTGCGGACGTTGTTACAACACATGACCTATATAAGCTCCTGGCAATTAAGATACAATAAATGCATGTTTTCAGATTTAACAGATAACAGTTCAACTTTAGTATTTATAAATCAGACTTTTCAGATTATGCACAGTTTTCCGCTGCAATTTACTTATCAGCCTTACAACTTCAGTATTTTATTATCTGCTTCATTTCAGTATTTCTTATCATGCTTTATATCCGTTCACTGGGCGTTATGCCCAACCGTAGTTCCTTTCATGTTCTAACAGCATGTACACCAGGACGCTCTTAGGATTCTAAGAGTACGTGCATTGGATGGAAGCTATCCAAACTTCTTTACTTTATGCATTTCATACATTTATTTGCCTGTCTGGACATTGTTCAGTCCTTTCTTTCAGTATTTACTTTTCGTGTTTTGAGCTTATATTTGGATTACCGATGTTTGATTCCGGTATTTCCTTTATGGTCAGTTAATGTTTTAGGACATTTACCTTATATGCTTTGATGACACGTCATAAATATATGTAACGGTCCACTTATCCAAGTGGGGTGTTACATTTTATCTCTATCCAATTTGCGAACGAAATTGTGGACACAGCCTCAATTAGTGGTGTTAATTAGATCACCAAATGCATGCCGTAAACTGAAGTGGCACTTACGACTACTTATCATTTTACTCGTCATCACAACTTTCGATAGATGTAGACCAAATATGTTCGTTTAAGCTACATTCAAGTTCAACTATATATGGTTTATAATTAAAGCCTTACTATTAATTTTATAGATGACAATAAATTGACAATTTGGCATATGCTAATCATTCAGCTTCATAAAAGGCACTGGGTTGGATTTTTTAGCATGGCCCAAATAGTTTTGATTTGGACTTTGCAAGACTTTTAGCCCAATTATGATCTCCATTTTTGGCATGGCCCATATAAGATTTCACCCATATTTCAAAACACAATAACGCTTGATCATCATGAAGTTATATTAGGCACTGTTATTTGCGTAAGTTGTTTTTTCACATAATTTAGTAGATGTGCAAATTATATGATCATGCTAGATTACAGTTGTCAATGCTGTATAGTACTGTATACCATGTTGTTAACATGTTCCGTACCATTTCTCTTTTTATTATTGTAACCGGTTTGGAAATAAATGACAGCGAGACCGTTGATTAGCCGTAATTTTATGACCTGAGGCTTAAATCGCGCAAAAAATGTTTAAATCAGCGGGGAAACCTGACCCTGTGACCTTTTTGGGTGCCGACTGACCCTTCTCCAAGGACCAAGCCCCAAGCAATCATTGTTCCAGTGACCTAATTAGCCGGGAACCCTGGAACTGGAGTCTAAATATGTCTAATATTTGCATTATTTTTTCTTTTTTTGGGTGAAGGATATTTGCATTATTTTCTGATAACATTGACATTGTTTTCTAAATTCTATAGCTTCAGGCATGATACTGATAACGCCTGAATGTGTTCTCTCTTCCCTGTTTGGTGATTTATAATGATCAACGACTGCATATGAGACCTATGATTTGAATGGTTGGTTTGATTGCTTCCGTTGTAAGGTATGCACTTCCCGGCCAGTGTTAGTTTGCTTTCGGAATAACCCGAGTATTTGTTAATTGATTGCATCAAGTTAATATGTAGTTTCATTTATGTGATAATCGACTTATAAATATGGTCTACATGATCTTATTTTGACTATTGTATAGGAAAAGAAAAAAAGTCGCTCTAGTTAAAGGGCCGTAAGCTGTGCTAAAACTTGGAAAACAAAGTTGTTAAATGTGATGTTTTCTATATCTCTTATTGTCTCAAGGTCCCGAACTTGCAAGTATGCTTGATGTATATATCAACATTTGTAGATGTATACGATTCCTGACACAGATAATACAATTTTTAGCCACCAGTTTTGATGTAGACTAAAAAACAAAGTAACAAAGATAAGTAATTGGATCTGTTGATTCAACAAGAATGCCAGAAACAATTCTGCTAATAATCGTTGATTCTGAAGAATGCCCGAAAATTAGGGTAAAACACGACAACTCAACGGCCAATGATTTAACTTTTATTAAACTGATAACTGTCTTGCTAGGGTTACAGCAGATTCATTAAATAATGACTGCAAACAAAGAAAAACCCTAAAAATCCAACGAGCTGGACCGTAGCCCAATGACAAAGTCCAACTGAAAGTGAAAAAAACATAAAAATGCAAAAAACTGATAGTAAAAAGGCTTTTCGGGCCTTGAAAAATCCGCAACCAGCTAAAAGATGGTTACAGCGTCGTCGGTCTCCTTTTTACGCACGTTTTGACAGGTCACGGGCTGAAAACGGACTTAGGATGCAAAAGTTATGCCCATTTTACTAAACCCCTCTTCGTCACGCGATCTCGGGCCTCCAGAAACAAGTCAGCCCGTTCTTTAATACTTGGGCCTCCATCATTCCCCCCTGGATAAGAAAAACTCGCCCTCGAATTCCCAGCTGTATCATCATCGGAAGAATCACCATGGTAAGGCAACAAGTGCTTCACATTAAAAACATCAGAACAACGAATATGACTTGGCAACTTCAAACGATAAGCATTTGAGTTCATCTTATCCACAATTTCCACTGGACCAATCTTCTTAGCAGATAATTTATTATATTCACCAACTGGAAAACGATCCTTAGTCAAAACAGCCCACACAAAGTCTCCTACTTCAAAGTCAACATGTCTCCTCTTTTGATCTTCATCCTGCTTGTACTTCGAATTAGCGCGCACCAAGTTGTCACGAACAGATTTATGAACATCATGCAACCCCTCAACAAAATCCTGCACTTTCTTCGGAACAGACCTAGAAATCTGAGGAGTCATAAGATCAAGAGGACCACGTGGCTGAGCAGAATAAACCACCTGGAAAGGACTAAACCCAGTGCTCCGATTAACAGCATGATTATGAGCAAACTCAGCTTGATACAACTTCTGATCCCATGCCTTCACATGATCACCCACCAAACACCTTAACAGGTTACCAAGGGACCTGTTAACAACTTCGGTTTGCCCATCAGTTTGAGGATGATAAGCACTACTAAAATTGAGTTGAGTATTCACCATCTTCCACAAACTACGCCAAAAATGACTCAAAAACCTGGTGTCCTGATCAGAAACAATGGAGGAAGGTAAACCATGTAAATGGTACACATCCCTAAAGAAAAGTTAGGCTACATTAACTGCATCTGTTGTCTTCTTGCAAGGAATAAAATGAACCATCTTAGAAAAACGATCAACAAAAACAAATATTGAATCATTACCCCTTTGAGTACGAGGTAGTCCCAACACAAAATCCATGCTAATATCAACCCAGGACTGCAAAGGAACTGGCAAAGGCATATAAAGACCTGCATTAGTAGCCGTCCCCTTTGAAACTTGACAAATACGACACCTCTTGACGTAACGATCCACTTCCTTCCTCATAGTAGGCCAAAAATAAGATGCTTGAACCAACTGTAAAGTGCGATCACGACCAACATGTCCTTCACCATGCAACTCCTTAATAATTTGCAAGCGAAGACTTGAATCAGGAATACAAAGTTGATTCCCTTTGAATAGGAACCCATCATGCATAACAAAATCTGTTTTCTCTCCGGATTGCAAATCCTGCAGAACAATTGAAAAGTATGGATCCACAGTCACCATGTCACGAATGACATCCAATCCAGGAACATCAACCTGCATGGTTACAAGTAAACTACTTCTCCTGCTTAAGGCATCAGCAGCACGATTGGAAGCACCCGTTTTGTGTTTCACCACAAAAGTAAATTTCTCAAGAAAAGCCAACCAACGCCCATGTTTATGTGAAACCTTATCTTGAGTACAAATATGCCTTAAAGAATCATGGTCAGTGAACAAAACAAACTCCTTATGAAACAAATAATGGCGCCAATGCTTCACAGCTTGGACCACTGCATAAAACTCCAAGTCATAAGTAGAGTACCTCGACTTCGGCCCTGTCAACTTCTCGCTAAAATAGGCAACAGGCCGCCCACCCTGACTAAGAACTCCACCAATTACAACCTTAGAAGCATCAGTATGAAGCTCAAAAACTTTAGAAAAGTCAGGCAATACCAGGATTGGCGCTGTAGTAAGCTTTTTCTTGACAACCTGAAAAGCCATCTCTGCTTCCTCCGTCCACACAAATGACTTACCCTTCATACAGTCTGTCAAAGGGGCCATAATGGAACTGAAAATAGGGATAAACCGCCTATAGAAAGAAGCAAGACCATGGAAACTCCGAACTTCAGTAATGGTAGTTGGAATTGGCCACTCCTGAACAACTGCTACCTTAGATTCATCCACCTGTATGCCATCACCAGAAACAACATACCCTAAAAACAAAACTTTAGGGGTCATGAACACACACTTCTTCGTGGCTGCATAAAAATTATCCTTCCGAAGCAAGGTCAAGACCTGCCTCACATGATTGACATGCTCATTATAAGAAGCACTATAAATAAGAATGTCATCAAAATAAACAACCACAAACTTGCCAATAAAAGGCCTGAGCAGTTGATTCATCACACGCATAAATGTGCTTGGTGCGTTTGATAAACCAAAAGGCATGACCAACCACTCATACAACCCTTCACGGGTCTTGAAAGCGGTCTTCCACTCGTCCCCAGGTCTAAGACGAATCTGGTAATACCCACTCTTCAAATCCAGCTTCGTGAAAATGGTAGCACCACTAATCTGGTCAAGCAAATCATCAAGGCGAGGAATAGGAAACCTGTACCTCACAGTAATCTTATTGATGGCTCGACTATCAACACACATACGCCATATACCATCCTTCTTTGGAGTCAATAGGGTAGGAACAGCACACGGGCTCATACTCTCACGAACATGACCCTTGGAAACCAGCTCCTCAACCTGCCTGCGCAACTCCTCATGTTCTCCCGGGCTCATCCTATAATGTGGCCTGTTAGGCAACTGTGACCCAGGCTCTAGATCAATATGATGTTGTATGCCACGCAATGGTGGCAAACCATCATGTAATTCATCAGGGAAAACATCAGATAATTCCTCAAGTAAAGGGATCATGGCTTCAGGAACTTCACCGTCTTCAGAAACCTCCTTCCCTATTAATACAAAAACATCACCTCCCACCTCCAACTCGTCTTCGAACTGCGAAAGAGTTAGTAAAGTACCAATGGGTTTATTAACTACTTCCTTAGGTTTATTTGGCATCAAAGTAATCTTCACACCCTCAAACAGGAAACTATAAGTATTAGTTCTCCCATGGTGAGTTACATCACGGTCATACTCCCAAGGTCTACCCAACAATAAGTGACAAGCATCCATAGGTATCACATCACACCAAATATTATCCTTATAAGTTGTTCCTACAGAAAACGGAACTTGGACACGCTTGGAAACTGTTATCTCCCCACCCTTTTTAAGCCACTGTAACTTATAAGGTTTGGGACGATCTTCAGTTTTCAGCCCTAATTTCTGGACTGCTCCTTCAGCTATCAAATTATCACAACTACCGGAATCGCATACAATGGTGCAAACCTTACCCATAATGGTACAAGTTGACTGAAAGATGTTGTGTTTGAGCCAATCATCACCATCAGCTTTAGGTGTTAAGCAGGAGCGCCTTACCACCAAATTCAACCCCACATCTCCAGACACATACTCCTCCTCATACTCAGGTTCTGCATCATAAACTGCGTCTCCCACGTAGTCATTATAAGCCACATCATCATCTTCCTCAGGTTCAATAAATAACTGCCTCTTCCCAGCCTTCTTACACTCTGATTGTCGGTGACCAGGTTCACCATAGTTAAAGCACTTGAACCCACCACTGCCGGCCGCTTTAGGAACTGGTCCAGTATTCTCACCAACTGCTTTAGCCTGAGTTGGGGCAAAAAGAGATGCCGCATTACCCGAACCAGAAGCACCTGTTATTGTAGGAGATGAAGAACTCCCCACTCGTCGGTTCTGCTTCTCAAAAGTCAATGCTCGTTGATACGCTTCAGAAAGTGTCATCAGATCAAACATGTTAACAGAATCCATGATCTGGACTCTTAAACCACCAATGTATCGAGAGACAAGCTGATCTTCTGTCTCTTGAACGTCATTCCTTGCAATTAGTTGGTAAAATTCGGTCGTGTAATCTTCAACAGACTTGGCCCCCTGTTTTAGATTCTGTAACCGCTGGTACATCATTCGCTGGTAGTTATGAGGAATAAAATTATCCCTCATGACTTTCTTCATCTTCTGCCAACTCGTGATCTTTGACTTCCCAACTCTGTTCCTCGTCAGTTTCAATTGTTGCCACCATGCGGATGCCCGACCACGTAACTTGGTAGCGATCAACGAAACCCTTTTGTTTTCTGGAACTTCTTTGAATTTAAATACTTCTTCAACAGCAACAAGCCAATCAATAAACTCATCAGGCTTTAAAGTGTCCCCATTAAACTCGGGAATATTAACCCTCATTCCAGTCTCCCAACGCCTATCATTATTCCCACTGCGATCTCTCATCCGTCGCCCTACTGATTGTTCATCATCAGACAAACCATCACCAAACGGATTTTCTTCCAGATCTGCATCTTCTTCCTCATGACGGCGATTACGAGGCCTCCTATTGCTCATCAAAGTGTTCATCTGGTTGGTCAATTGATCAAACATTTGATCGAATCGCTCCTCCATTCTCTCCATCATACGCTGCTCAAATTCCTGCTCATTCACATCGTGAATAGGCCTAGTTCTCCTTGGAGGCATCTTGATCAGGAACTTTGGCTCTTGATACCAACTGATGTAGACTAAAAAACAAAGTAACAAAGATAAGTAATTGGATCTGTTGATTCAACAAGAATGCCAGAAACAATTCTGCTAATAATCGTTGATTCTGAAGAATGCCCGAAAATTAGGGTAAAACACGGCAACTCGACGGCCAATGGTTTAACTTTTATTAAACTGATAACTGTCTTGCTAGGGTTACAACAGATTCATTAAATAATGACTGCAAACAAAGAAAAACCCTAAAATCCAACGGGCTGGACCGTAGCCCAATGACAAAGTCCAACTGAAAGTGAAAAAAACATAAAAATGCAAAAAACTGATAGTAAAAAGGCTTTTCGGGCCTTGAAAAATCCGCAACCAGCTAAAAGGTGGTTATAGCGTCGTCGGTCTCCTTAGGATGCAAAAGTTATGCCCATTTTACTAAACCCCTATTCGTCACGCAATCTCGGACCTCCAGAAACAAGTCAGCCCGTTCTTCAATACTTGGGCCTCCATCAAGTTTTGCGTAACTTCCATCCATATTACTTACACCATGGCTTCCAAACTAGAGTCTGTGGTATTGGTGCTTGCCTTCTTGGTTGCTATAAAACAATTGATGTATTCTATATCGTCTCAAGGAAATAATTGTGGTCCGAAGTAGCAGAATGGGCGGAACTGGTAGTCAAACAATGAATTTTCTTTGTGCTGTCTAAATGAGTCGGGTTGATATGTAACTGGAATTGCCCCGTTAATGTGTAAATGGGTTGAATATCTCATCTTCATTGTTATAGTGGAAGCTCCTACTGGTCTACTACGGTCTTGCTCCATAAATAAGCTTTCTTGATCATTTTTTATCCTTAAGATCTTGACAAACAAAAGGTAAGTGGCAAACTTGAAGCTTTCTGTATATATTTACTAGAATTGATTTATTAATGTACTATTTATAAACGATATAGCCTAGTTGATTTGTATCCCCGTTAACTTTTCCATATTTAGCTTTTATATTAAGTACATCATCTGTCTTGAAATTCAAAGGTTCTGCTGATACACCTAGACTTACGAGACTCTTAGAAGACAATCGTGTGAGAGCTTATATGATCTGATACTCGAGGTTTGTATGATTGATGGCCAATTTCTGTTTTTTCTTCAAGAATTCCTGTACGGTCTCTCTTGGGGAGTTTGTAGGCGTCTTTACTTTTTGTCCATTTGAAATTCTATTTATCTACATAATTGTGGTCCTTACTTTAACTGGTCTAGTTTATTTTTCCTCGTAAGATGATTTATGCATATGGACACACATAAAAAGTTTTTCATGCACAATCTTAATTACACGCTTGAAATACCTCAACCATGTCTCCTTTTGGCCATTATTCGCTTTGAAAATACAAGTTAACTGCTTGATAGGAACATTAGTTTTGTCAATGCTCACACTTGTATCATGTTGATTAATTAGGAATGTGTCCCATTTGAGTGGAAGTTAAAGAAACATCACTGAGTGGGCTCTTCCTGTGTATGAAGAGTTACGAGTTTGTCGTCCACTGAAATAGCTTGTCACGCGCATGCAAATAACTATGTGGATCTTGAAAGTGACCAACTATGGATCTTCATTGTCTCTTATGGAAGATTTTTTTACCATCCTTTGGCCCCATATTTGTTATATCACCTTCTGTCTTCGGCAGGGGAGAACTTGACTGATATACCCCGTGGTTTTGGGACCTTTGTGCCAGATAGTGCAATATTTTTCAGTCGTAGTGAAGGTATATTCTCTTCTATGAACCTTTTCCATATGCGGTTTAACAATCTTGATAATTAGTGGTTCTCGACTAGATCAGCATGTGCAGATGATATGCATGTTGGTATACAAAAGATGAATGATCAACATGAGCTTTTGGGCTTGCTTGTGTCTTAGCCAACATTATTTTTTTTTAAATTGGGAGGTATAGTTGGAATCTTAGTATTGTTATTGTTGGAATATACTGTTTCTTTTTTTGTCGTTTTAATATGCAGGGTAACCAAGATTCATGATGGTGTTTACCCATTAAAAGAATGATGGTGACAGAATAAGGTACATGCATGCCAAATAAAGATGTGATAATGGGTTATTTATGCAATGATTCTTTCAATTTTGCCAAAGGTAAAAAAAAGTGAAAAAAAATTATGGTTTTTGGGATGAAAGAAAGCAATTGAGAACCATAGGCGCACTAAGTAATCCTCTTATTATCAAAGTCACCTTTTACGGGTGAAAAGATATAAATCCAATGCCACTTTGGTGCTGGAGTTGACCAGTAATGTTTCATTCGTCCTAAATTGAATTATTGTTAGCGTCGCAGGTTTCACTTTCTTTTGCCGTGATGCGAAAGATCACTTGAGAAAGTGGAACCCTTTAGTTTTATGTCCTGTTGATTCCTTAAGATACGTTACGTGTATGTGTTTCTAGTTGGGCTCTTTGTGCAAAAGGTTTGTTCTAACTAAGTCCGGTTTTCCCAAACTATAGGGATTCAAGATGAATCTTCCTCCTACCCAGAAGTGATGTTAGGCCATAAGGAAATGTAGATTCTATAACTTTCTTACCTAAGATATATACATATCAGCACATCAATTTTCTTACCTAAGGAGACTTTATTTTGTACTGATAACAATAATGGATGGTTCATAAAGACGACACAGATCTAGTTGGAAACTTACTCGTATACTAGTAGTGAGAACAAGTGTTGGAAACTTACTGATCTAGCATATATCAAGAAGGCAATTATCACAGGTGGTTTGTACACAAAGTAAATGTGTAGGCCGCCTTCGTTGGTAATGAATACAAGAGATTTATTGGTGTTAAGTTGGAGGGAGACCAAGGAGTGAATAGGGATCCCTCGTGCAAAACCGAACCGTTTGTCTTGCATTCACCTCTCATGACGGGCCTACAACGTCTTGTCAATATGAACGCATGTATAAATCCCACAAGTCTTGTATCGTAATGTTTCTGTATCTTACAGGAGTCCATACAGTTATGTTTAGCTAGCATTTGTTTGATCAACCATAGTTGCTAGCTATTAGTATTACTACTTTGAAGATAGATTGTAAGGACAACAATAGAAATGCTGACAACACAGTTGGGATAGTATTTATATTCTATGAGGATTCATGATATATTTGTTGACGACGATTAGATTATAATTATCCTATATTTGTCTTAATGAAAATTGCATAATTATTCTTATTGTCCTGATGATGATAGTGATACAATACTGATCAACCAATAACTTAGTCAAGATTCCTTCAAACAATTAATCAAAATAATAAAACTCTATAAGACATAATAAACAAAGATTTCAAACAAAACGGCTGTTTAATCATACGTATTAAGTCCCAATCCAACATCATCAACTGCTAACACATTGACATTCATCATACATTACCCTACATTTGCATCATAGGGTTTGTAGTCTAGCAGAGTAGCAGTATTGATGTAAACTAATAAACGAGATAAAAGATTGAATCTATTGATTTAAACGAATACCAGAATCATCTTTGAACTATCGTTGATTCAAAGAGAATACCAACATCAAAAGGCTTGTTAGTATTTCTTTCTAAAAAAATAATACTGTAATATAAAAACTGATTATGCCTGTATTTCATGTTGATGTGCATGGATTTCATAACAATACAACAACCCTACTAAAGTTAATCTCAAAATACAAGAACCATTATTAGTCATCATTTTTAAATTAAATATCTTAATAATCATTCGATATATTTGAGGTTTAAGGTTGGCACACTTTCTTCTTACGAACACAATTATTATTGACATGATTTAGGTTTTCTGCTTTGCG
The DNA here is from genome assembly GCA_025667525.1 of Glebionis coronaria. Taxonomy (NCBI): domain Eukaryota; kingdom Viridiplantae; phylum Streptophyta; class Magnoliopsida; order Asterales; family Asteraceae; genus Glebionis; species Glebionis coronaria. The sequence continues at coordinate 602,286,427 of CM046875.1, read as the reverse complement.
AACCTTTGACTTTTCTAACATAAGAGAGTATCGTGATGATTAAATAAAATACGTATGTATCTGCTCCAGAGTCCAGAACGGATGAACGTTTCTATATTTAAATATAAAACTAAAAATCCGAAATGTTGGGTTTAATCTTGAAGTACTTTAGTATTTTCGTATTTTTAGTATTTAAGTATTTAAATTAAATAAGTTAGTTTGAATTGGTATTTATCTGAGCGAGTATAAAGGCCTGATGAGGGTCATGTGCAAGAGTGGATCCTCATGTATACCGGTTCTTTAGGTAGACTAAGTAGTTGCTTTTACTGCTCCTGTTTTGCAGCCCATGTAAGGCTATTTATAGCCATCTAGTTTGTTGAATAAAATACAGCTTTTCATTTCCAAAGTCCTTTTACCTTTTTTCCATATACAAATTGTGTGATGTGTGTGTATTGTACTTTGGCCTGATCCTTCATTTGGTATCAGAGAATGGTATAATACCCTAAAAAGAAAGAAAAGCTGATTTAGGTCAGCACAGAAAGACGAAAGAAAGAAAGACGAAAGAAAGAAAGAAAGTAAAGAAAGAAGAAAGAAAGAAAGTTAGTAAATAAAGAAAGTAAAGAAAGAAGAAAGAAAGAAAGTTAGGTACTGTGAGAAAGAGAAAGAAACTAGGTGTTGTGAGAAAGAAAAAGAAAGAAGACAGAAAACAAAGGAAGCGAATAATGGCGTTGGTCCAAGCTAAAGAAGCCGGTTCTGTGACGTATCAATATCCAGTTTTGACAGCGACAAACTATCCGGTATGGGCGGTCAAAATGAAGGCGATCATGGATGCTCACGGTTTATGGGAGACCGTCGAACCAAGGAATTTAGGTGCTGAACCGGATGAGAAGAAGTCGAAACAAGCGCTTGCCCTCTTATTTCAAGCGATACCGGAAGAGATAGTTTTGCAAATGTCGAGTCACACGGACCCGAAGAAGGTATGGGATGGCTTAAAATTACGATACTTGGGTGTAGATCGTGTAAGAGCTGCTCGACTTGCAACTCTAAAGAAGGAGCTTGAAACTATGCGTATGAAGGAGGGTGAAGCAGTAGATGATTTCGTGACAAAACTGAATGGTATTGCATCAAAGGTAAGATCTCTTGGTTATGAGCTTGAAGAAGCTGATTTAGTAAAAAGATTGCTTAACTCAATGCCGAAACCGTTTTTCCAAATTGTTGCCTCAATCGAACAATGTTTCGATTTGGAGTCGATGTTTTTTGATGAAGCTGTTGGAAGACTCAAGGCGTTTGAGGAAAGACTAAAAGGCCTTGGTGAAAAGGAGGAAGAGCAAGGCCAAGTCTTAATGGCCGAGCATAAGTATGGTGAAAGTAGCGGACAAGGAAGGGGTCGTGGAAGAAGCTATGGCAGAGGTGAAAGAGGCCAAGGAAGAGGTACGGGTCGAGGTGGTGATAAAAGCAGGTTCCGGTGTTTTGATTGTGGAGAATTTGGACACTTTGGTTATGAGTGTACTAAGTGGAAAAAACATGACAATGAAGCCAACTTGATCGAGGATGAACCAGCGCTGTTGTGAGGATGCGATTCAAGATTAAGGGGTGATTGTTGGGTTTAATCTTGAAGTACTTTAGTATTTTCGTATTTTTAGTATTTAAGTATTTAAATTAAATAAGTTAGTTTGAATTGGTATTTATCTGAGCGAGTATAAAGGCCTGATGAGGGTCATGTGCAAGAGTGGATCCTCATGTATACCGGTTCTTTAGGTAGACTAAGTAGTTGCTTTTACTGCTCCTGTTTTGCAGCCCATGTAAGGCTATTTATAGCCATCTAGTTTGTTGAATAAAATACAGCTTTTCATTTCCAAAGTCCTTTTACCTTTTTTCCATATACAAATTGTGTGATGTGTGTGTATTGTACTTTGGCCTGATCCTTCACGAAACAGCTTACGGGTGTGTTTGGTCTTTGGTGAAGGGCATTTAGGAGCATTAGGAACGGTGAGCGGTAAGCATTGAACGCTATAAATTCTATGTTTGTTCGGCAATCATTTGCGAGTGGTATTTATTTTCGGAATGGTTTTCTTTCAACGCTCCATGAAGTAACGTTTAAGAGCATTGAGCATTGAGAGTTGTTTTACACATTATAACTACTACTACAATTAGGTTACCAAACGTTTTATAAAAAAACACAACTACTACTTGCAACCACAACTTACATGTACTAATCAGTGTGATTGCTCAATGCTATTCTTGCCGAACATACCTTGTATAAGTAAAAAATGTACCATTTTATATAGAGAAAACTTCATTATAGACCCCATCTTTTATAAAAGACTCGCCAAACTCATCTCATCATCCAATCTTGTTGATCTAATGATGTAAATTAGAAGTAATTTTCAACTAATTAAACACAGAGTCAGTTGTTAAAAAGCAAAATGATTGAGTATGCATGTAAGATGAAATCCAATAGTTTATATAACAAACATTCTTACTTTCATCTTGATTTCAACATATTACTTTTTTAATTACCTACATATACTTACATAAGTATATTTACTTTATTTTTAAAGAAAATCAAAAGATATAGAATATCTAAATGATATCGTGAAGTCACATGTAATCTTGGGTAGATATGGCGTTTGAATGGGTTTTACCCGAGTTGACTAAAGATCCAATCAGGCCAGACCCATGGAGCCTTAGATTATAATGTCGGAGCCTTAGGACAAAAGGCTCCCGGGGCTACGTGCAAACATTGAGCATTTTTGCTATAAATAGGAGCTCATTTCTCATTTGATCCTCACCCTTCTCATTCATATTGTTGGGAATCTAAGTATGTTAGAATTCCCTTAGTCATAGATTTAAACGTAAATCAAGCTGTAGGTTATTAACTTGCATATGTCAAGGTGACAGACAAGTACCACAAGACCCACAGAGAACTTAGTCTTTGTGAGCAACCACAAGGGAGTCCATGTCAGAGACATTGTCAAGGAAGTCGAAGATTACTTGAAGACATACTCATTGGCTGTGATGGATAACAACCAAGATCTATCAGGGACTCTCCATCCATGGTTGAGTGTTAACATGGGTGGCAATACCCTGTTAACACTCAGTACACTTTGGACATACCTAAGTGTTTAGGCGGGAAGATATGCAACCTAAAGTACAAGGTCATGAAGAAAAGGGAAACTATGTTAGCTCTATTTCCCTAAAGCATTATAGCAGACTGCCAAGAATAGAAGAGCATCTTGTGACAGATGTCTGACATTGTCTATTTTGTGTAGTCACTATCAACAGCTATCAAAGTCAACCTGTACCACTATAAATAGGGAATGTAGCATAGAGTTAACGTTGTTCACTTTGTTAGATTTCACACATTAACTCTCTTGAACTTGAAAAACAACCAGTTGTGCATGTGTTCTTAAGTTAGCTTGTAAACTTGTAACTTGTGCATGTTTACTTGTCCAAAGAGTACACACACATTGTCATCAAACTGTGTGATCCATAACACTTGTAATACTTGATTATACAATAATAAAGTCTTATGTTTGAAAAGTATTTACTTGTTTTATTTATCTTAATTATCCGTTTCAGTCATTGTTAGGTACTTTCACATATCTTTTCTCTTACTAACTAGATTTGAGATTTATTTTATTCTCTTCTTGTCTCTTGTATTTTCTCTTGTAGATATTCAAGGAAAATTGATTCTCGTAAAAACCAAGCTCAAGGGGTCTTGCTACTTTATTTCTTGTCTTTCCTATCTCAAGATCCAAAGTTATTTTGGAGATTTCTTATACAATCATATCATCATTATCTAGTAAAGGTGGTTGTAAACGGGTGATATCTATCTTGTGTGATTAAGATCGCGGGTGATGATTATTGAACCAAGGTGTTATGTTGTGTTGGTTTTGCTCTTATGGTAGAACCCAATATCTATATTTCTACCAAAAAAAGGTGTAAGAAATGTCATGTCGTGTATGGTGTTCTCCTCCGTAGTGTCGTGAACTCTCGAGTAGGTGACTCGAGGAGTGTAGTAGGAAAAGAAAAGTCTTCTTTTGCCGAACTACTATAAACTATCGTGTCTAGGGTCATATGCCCCTCTCCTCTTCTCTCTTTACTTCTAATTTTTACATACTTGTTTTATCTTGTTTCACTCTGACTAATGTTAATAGTGCTTCACATAAACCGGATGTAGAATTTTAACAGATAATTTTAATTGAAAAACTATTTCACTCCCTTTTCTAGTTTTCACAAAATGGATTTAAACTTAGATTTGTCAGTTGAAAGTGTGTAAAATTTTCATATGAGTTGAGATATGGTATTGAAACACAGATTTGAAGGCGTTTAAGGTTGATTTATGGTATTTTATAAAAATATAGTAATTTTTCTGAATTTTAAATAGGAGCTAAGGCTAGTAAAAATTGTTTTATCATAAGATAAACTTAAGAATTTGAAAATTTAGGTTAATAGATCGTTTCGATAGCTTATGGGTAAAAAGTGGACAACGAAGAAGTTATGGCCAATTACGTTTTAGTAGTTAAAATAGTCATTTTTGTGAAAACTATAACATGGTCAAAAATGATGTTTTATAAAACGGTAAGCGTGCGTGTTTGGATAAAATTTAGGTATTTTAAATGTGACGTTGGGTTTTAAAGCATATACATATAAATAAGTGAAGTCGCTTTTTATTAATATAAATTGTTATAGAACTAAAACATTAACTAGTTTTTAAATGTAAAATGCATTTATTTATTTTAACTTGTGTAGTGTTGTTATTGATTGTGGATGATCGATTGGGCAGTTATAAGGCGGATGTAGAAAGGTATATTTACAGGTTTTTAAAAATGGATATTTTCAAAATGACACCGAAAGGCTGTCGATTTTATTCTAGAAGTTAAGATCAAATATTTTACTAAGTAAAAATTGTTATTTTGAAAATGACGCTCAAAGGCTGTCAAAACTATTTTTAATATAAAAGACGATATATTTTCTAAGTCAAAATGACTATTTTTAATTTGACGTTGAAAGGCTGCCAGAATTTTGTTAAGTTAAAAATAATATATTTTTGCCTAAGTATTTAGGACGACTAAAAGTTATAAGACTTTTATAAAACATACATTTACTTATAATATATTAAGCATGTCATGAACGAGTGACATGCGTGTGTATTATTTTGTGTGAGCACACATGCATACTTGATTATTTGCATGCATCTAAACTATAATATTATTACTAGGTTGCGTCTAACGTGTTCTACTTCCGCATTGTTGATAATATTATCTTGTCATCATTTCACTTGCTAAAAGGTGAGTCATATTCCCTTCTAAAATACATTACTTGTCCAAAGAGTACACAACACATTGTCTTCAAACTATGTGATCCATAACACGTGTAATACTTGATTATACAATATTAAAGTCTTACATTTGAAAAGTATTTACTTGTGTTATTTATTTTAATTAGCCGTTTCAGTCATTGTTAGGGACTTTCAATTGGTATCAGAGCGGTGTTTGATATTAAAACCTTCATAAACATCGTTCTAAGTTTTATAATCAAGATCCACCATGCCTGAAACGAGCAACACACCACCACCACCGCCTTCTGGGAACAATCAAAACAATACACCACCACCTCTATCATCTCCAAGAATAACACCCACTCGAAATGAAGATGATCTTCCTCAACTTCTCGACTCAAGAGGTGGATCCCATGTCACAAATGTGCCAGTATTTGATGAAGATGACTTTGCTAGTTGGAAAAGTCAATTCCTTGTCTATCTTGATGGACTTAAACCATTTCTTCTAGAAATTCTAGAAAATGGACCATATGTTCCCATGGCACTTACATCCACTGATGAGAATCCTCTCCCAAAACATCTCAAACATTAGACACCAGCTGATAGACAATTGGCAAACCAAGACAAACGTCTCAAAAGTATCATAATATCCTGTCTTCCAAAACATATCATGAAATCCGTTATTCAATGTCCAACATCCAAACAAATGTGGACTGATTTGATCCTTGTTCACGAAGGACCATCTGAGACTAGAGAAACTAAGATTTAGGAAGTTAGGCTTCAATTTAATGCTTTCAAGGCACTTGAAGGTGAAAATGTTCAACAGACATACACAAGACTGAAGATTCTTCTCAATGACCTTTCCATGAATGAAGTCACTATTTCATAAGCTGAAGTTAACACCACTTTTGTTAACAGCCTTCCCAGAAAATGGCTGAGCATGAATCAAACTCAGAGAGCTAACAACTCGATCAAAAATGATACGTTGGCTCAGCTATATGGAAAGTACAGTTATGAAGAAGGGTTGATTGATACCATATACAAATCTGAGTATGAAAGATTTGTAATTCAGGGAGCAACATCCAAAGCCTTGATATGTACTTCAAATCCTCATGATAGCGACACAGATATTGAAGAAGACACTCGTAGCAGCCAAAAGTTCATGACAGACCTTAATGCTGAGTTTCATGAAAGAGCTTTACTAGCTAATCAAAGAAGATACTTCAAAAGATCAGGGAGAGTAGGATCAGCTAGGAAACAAACTGACAAATCAGAAGAGACTTGCTTTGCCTGTAGAAAACTTAGACACATTCAAATGGACTGTCTAACCACAAAACATCCTCACCATCTTATCCTTCATCATCCAAACCCTACAAGTTCAAACCTCAACAAAACAACTCATTTCATGAAAACAATTCCTCCGACAATGAGAAAAAGGATTACAAAAACAAATATAAGGCACTAAAGGCTGAGCTGGAACAAATGAATTTGAAGCTAGAAGCTCTGTCTAAGAAGAAAAGGGGTGATAAAAAGACAGAGAAAAGGTTGGTAACTGAAGCTTATGATTGGAATGATGAGCCCTTGACATCAGATGAAGAAGACACTACCAGGGTCAGGGCATTTGTGGCAATAGCTGAGGATGAACCAGCTGTGGGAAAAGGAGATGCTAGATCAGGATAATGGGTTGACATCACTATGAAAAAGGTACACAGGCTTATTTCTATGTCTGAAAGTGATGAACGAAAACATGTCCTTGATTACACCATTGTTGATTTACACTTTGTTGAGGAACAAAGAAAGAACCTGCTTGATAAATTTCACTCTGTTAAACATGAACTGTTAACTGCTAAGACTAAATGTGAAAATTTGAAACAGGTTAATTTTGAAAAAAAATATCCTTGCAAAATGAAGTTAATAAATTAACTTTAAAAAACAGTGCCTTATCTGATCAAGTAGCTGAACTACATAAAGTTATAGAAAAGTGGTTATGTAGTAGGTTCCCTATTAATGAATTACTTGATGATGATCTTCCAGCTGACATAACTAGGGCTGTAACTGCTAAAAGGAACAAAATGAAAGCTCTTAAGAACCCCAAAGAGATTGTTTTTAAATCTATAGAGACCATACATTTGTCTAATCCTCTCCTAGACAATGTCCCTGTCTCTGAAGATGTAATTGAAAACACTTTACCTTTGCCATCTCTGGCCAAACTCTCAGGAGTTGAACCCAACAGCTCTTCTAGAGGAGTTAAGGTTGAACCCAAACCTTTAGCTGAACCCAAACTAAAGATTAAGACACCACATGTTAAAATATTCACTATGCCTGCTAAACAACCTTTTAAAAAAATGTTTATAAGCCTGTCTCAACAGACAATGTGAACACAGCTGAACCCTCAACTGAAGAACGCCTATTGTTTTTAATCAAAGAAGTAGAACTCTTTAAGGAACAGATTAAGCCTTCCGCTGAATGCTCTACTTCTACTGAATCTAATTCAATCCTAGGCAAACCCACAACTGAAAATTTAATCAAACCGTATTGTAATATTTGCAAGAACTCTCATCACATGACCATAAATCATGATGAACACATGGCTGTTAAGAAATCTCAGGCTATTGCTAGGGGTAGAGCACATGCTGCTCAAATAAGTAGGAGACCACCAGGGGTTCACAGACCTTACCCACCCTGCAAACATTGTGGGTACACAAACTGTAACACCCCACTTAGATAAGTGGACCGTTACGTGTATTTATGGCGTGTCATCAAAGCATGCAAGGTAATATGTAATAAAACATACATGACCATAAAGTAAAACCAGAATCAAAGATCGGCTCCTAAACATAAACTCAAACTCTGCATAAAGTAAATGAAATGCAAAAGAAATAAAAGTATCGGGTAGCTCCCATCCTATGCACGTCCGGTTAATGATCAAGTTCGTCCTTGGGTACCTGTCGTATGAATCATGGAAAGAAAATACGGCTGAGCAATATGCTCGGTGAACGGACATAATGACATGATAAGAATATCTGGAATATAAAAGAAGGTACTGGGATACTATGCTGAACATATAAAAGAAGGTACTGAAACTGAAAGACTGATAAGTAAAATGCAGCGGAAACTATGTATGTTCTGGAAAACCTGGTTTATAACTGATAAAGCTAAACTATTAAATGTTTAATGTGAAAACATGTAATTATTGTATTTTAAATGCCAAGAGCTTATATAGGTCATGTACTATAACAACGTATGCATGAATACATAGATGGGTGACCTCGTCATGCTGTAGAGGGGTGACCTCTAACTGATAAGCTGGGAGGAGGGATCAACTCCAATGTGAAGAGTGTAGAGCACACACCACATTCACCTGATAAGCTGTAAACTGATAAACTAGGATGCACCCATACGCCCCGCTGATTATACTGATAAATGGCCAAGCTGAAATAAAAGGGACGATGCGAGAAATCACTCCCCCGCAGAGGAGTCATGACACCGGTGCCTCAAGTGTCATGGTTACGATACATCCGTAACTAGTAATAACTAGTCATGCATGTATATAAAGCTCAGGCAATTTAATATAGTTATCATGGTAATTCATGTAAATTTTATAACATATACTGGGAAAAACATTTGGCTGCAGACGGGGAATCCTAATCATGCATAGGAAAAGAAGTCCTTACTGAAGGACGGAAACCGGTACCTCGTGTCCAGTAATGAAATGAGAATGAAAGCTGAAGGATCTACTCCGACTTCACGGATACTACATAAATAAAGGACTTGAATGAGTTGTCTGATTAATGTATAGTTCACTAGTTCTGAGTGTTCTTAGCTTGTTTTGTATGCTCTTATATTATTTTATTGTCTTGTATATAATCTGGTAAATCTGACTGTTCTGGTGTATTTCTGATAAATCTGACTGTTTTTTAAATATTTACTGATTAGCGTATATCCTGTACTTCTGATTACTGTATATTATACTGTATCCTGATTAGTGTATTTTACTGTATTCTAGTATTATAATATTGTTATAAGTAACCTGCTAAAAATAGAAAGTTTCCCGAAATAGAAAGTTTCTTAAAATAGAAAGTTCCTTAAAATAGAAAGCTCCCAAAATGGTTTCATGAACAATAAATCATTTAAATAAGGTCATACGTTTAAATTAATAAAACTAGTTAAATCATCAATAAATTAATTTACTAATTACATTAATAAAACAATTACAACTTCGCTAACTTTACGATATGAAACTTAATTTGTAAAAAAATGATTTAGTGTTAATAAAATAAAATCGCTTTTATCTTTCAAACGTGTACCCGAACCCGAGTCAAAATATTCTCGAGACACTTTGTCTCGGGTTAGCCCAAAACCAGGCCGACAGCCCAGGCTGTGGCCCATTTGCTGTGGTCAAACATATGGCAACCACCGGCCTTGTGCTGGTTGCCACCGTTGTCACAGTGGTTCCCACTGTTTGGTCAAATGCCCCACCGGCTCAGCCGGTTCCCCTTGCTTTTATGTTCGTTCCCCCTGCTTTGTTTCATGTTCTCACCGTTGCTAACGTAAGACCCACCGAGAGTCATAAGACTCTCAGTTGCCACTGAAACAACAAACAACTCCTGGCGAGTCCAGGGTTCCCACTGTTTCCAACCAAACGCCCCTTCTGCTTATAAACCAACCCCTGGTGGTGTTTTACTTGCGTCCTTCCAACCCAACGCCACCCGTCTACACGGCTGGGCAGAAAACTCACACCGAGACACTTGTATGTCTCGGTTCTCGTGCACAACACCAAACCAAACGAGAAACATTTAATTTAATGATTACCTTTTATTTTGATGTGTTCTTGATTCATCATGGGAAATTCAGGGTATAAAAGAGAAGGAAAGAAGAAGGGATTACCGTATATGATTAGTAAATAACAAAGCCAAGCACTTGAATCTAAGATCAAGAACAAGTCCCCATCCTTTTTTTCTTTGTCTGCCGTCGGTAAACACCCGCACACCCTAACCCTAGCTTTTTATTTGTTTCTTCTGTTTTTTACAAGGAGTGGGGATTAACTCCCGTGTTTTCTTTTTGCACCAGTGGGCCGGGCTTCAAAGCCCATACTTCTTTTATTGTTCTTGTTAGCCGCCAACCATAACACACACACACATACTAAAATTTTCGTTTTCGTTATAATATTTTTGATGTTCGTGTTCGTGCTTTATATTCTCGTGCTGAAATTCTGAAATGTATTATTTATTTTTCTGAATTATAATACCTACGTAATAGATGAATAGCTAATATTAATTATTTTTCAGAATAATTAATTACGTCACGTTTTAAATAAAACTGAGACTATGTATAATTAATGTTCGTGGATTTTAAGTGCGGGTTTTACAACTCTTTCCCTCTAAAAAAATAATTCGTCCTCAAATTAGAGACATGATAATGCTGCGGTTTTATAATTCTCCCTCTCTAAAAGGAAAATTCGTCCTCGAATTAAGGTAATAAGCTGCTGGGTTATAAAAGCTGAAAGGACACAAAAGCTGAAAAGACATGTAAGCTGAAGGGACATGAACGTGACATGACTGAAGAGGACATAGAACATCACATGACTAAAAGAAAACATAGAATGTAACATGACAGAAAGAACATAACTGAATTATGGCAGGAAAAGGATGAGAAGTCCGGATGGACTCCTCCGTTTCAAGTGGCTTCCCGCTCGAAACGGTTCCTTCAAAGATCTTGACACGTCGAAAAATCTTGGTCTTAATGACCGTGTCCTGACGATGTTGAATAGTTTCTGGTTCCATACTTGAGATGGATTTCTGAATCTGATCTAATGAATAAGTTATAACATGTAGAGTACATGAAATGATTCATATAAATAACCTGAAAAGATAACATTTATATCTGTGAGCAAAGATACTGAAGACATATTGGAACGAACTACGTGAACAATTGTGAACGTGCTACGTGAACAATTGTGAACGTGGTTCGCGATCATATGATGAACGCTGTGCATGGAATATATTATGAACGTGATACATGAAACATACTGTGATCGTGATACGTGAAACATACTATGACCGTGATACGTGAAAATCTTGTTTTTATATATGATTGAGTTTATATGTTGTCGCAATAAAAAAAGGGGAGATTGTTAATGCAATGATGCCTAAAAATGTTACTTGCATTTTTGGTCTCGCTTTGTTTTGATTACGACAAAATCTAAAAACAAGCATTTACCAAAAACAACGAATATCGAATTCTTGAGTTCAAGTATTTTCCATCTCATATATAATCACTTAAGGTATGAATAAACAAGTTCTTAACCTAATTAAGTGATCAAGAATTTATAATTTTCTTAAACCTCACTTTTATTTTTTAAAGTGACAAAAGTTTTTAAATAAAACTTTATTTTTAATAAAATGTTTATTAAAAAGAAAATAGAAATTTGAAAATACGATATCCCAAATGGATCAAGGATATTCCCTTTGGGTAAAATCTGCACCAGATGGACTTTTCCCACTAAATGACAAAAAGGAGCGTACTTTAGTGTATGTGACTCATTATAGGCACCAGCGGTTCCTTATTGATAAGGGACCGCATGGGCATTTAATAAACCGCGACCAGAAAGAGTCGTTGCCCCTTTCTACTATTAATAGTGGATCATTACCATATTTCTTTTCACCTCTTTTGCACACACTTTCTCAGATTCAAAACCCTTTCTTTAATCACTCAAATCCTTGATTATTTGATTGATTATACTTGTTTAAGAAGTGAATCTTTCTTCTTCCATCTCATCCTCTAAAGTTCAAAGAGAATAATACTTTCATCCTTGAAGTGTTGTGTCTAGTTCAAGATCCTTTCAAGATTCAAACTTTGAATCATTCTTGTGTTAATGCGAAGATCCAAATTGGCGTATATTTTGGAAGTTGTGTATGTATTGTGGTTAATATTTATGCCTTAAATTATATAGGTATAGATTGGTTCTAGCTTGGATTAGAAATTGACTTTTAGCTTAGAGTCGGTAATTGGTTAAGCTACATGTAAGCTTTCTCCACCTCAAGGAGTTTGTTGATAAGTGAACTCTCAAGTAGGGTACTCGAGGAGGGGAGTAGGAACGAAGATAAAGCATTGTGACCGAACCACTATAAATCCTTGGCGTTTGATTTGATCTTTCATTTCCTTGCCTCTTTACATTCTTTATTCATTCTATCATATACTTTGTGATTATTAGTTTAGCAACACTATCACTTGTTCATATTGTGCATAAGAAGGGTTCACAAAAACCACTCGAACCTAGATTTTTGAAAAAGTTTTTTATAAACCTATCTTTTAGATCATTTAAATAGAGAAACTATTCAACCCCCCTCTCCCTTCTAGTTTCTACAATTGGTATCAGAGCCCAAGTCATTCAAGGTTTTGAAGTATATTTTATTTTAAATCTTGGATCGATCTATGGACTCCAACAAGTACCTAAAAGGGCAATCTATGCAAAGACCACCATTTTTGAAACCAATAGTTTTATTTATTGGAAAAATAGATTTGAGACTTATGTGAAATCAAAAGATTTGGATCTTTGGCATGTTATTACTAATGGTGACTTTTTACCTTTACAATATAATGAAGCTTCTAAAAATAAAGAACTAGGTTTCTCCACCTCAAGGAGCTTGTTGACAAGTGAATTCTCGAGTAGGGTACCCGAGGAGCGGAGTAGGAACGAAGATAGAGCTTCGTGGCTGAACCACTATAAATCTTTGACGTCCGGTTTAATATTTGTTTTCCTTACCTCTTTACATTCTTTATTCATTCTTGCATATACTTTGTGATTATTAGTTTAGCAACAATATCATATTGTGCATAAAAGGTTTCACATAAGCCACTCGAATATAGATTTTTGAAAAGAATTTTTATAAACTGATCTTTTAGATAATTTAACTAGAGAAACTATTCACCCCTCTTTTTCTAGTTTTTACATTTTATTACTTATTCATAAATGTAATATACATGTTGCTAAAGTAATTCACAATGTGATTTTAACATGAACCACGTGCGATTTTAACATGAACCGCGTGTGATTTTTACAAGGATCACATGTAATTTTTAAATGAATGACATGTTATATTACTTGTATAAATAAGTAACAAACTAATTTAGTTTAAAAAACGACTTGTTTCATAAACTACATTTTCTTTTGTCTTAATTTAATCATAATACAAATGACAAAGAATATAGCATTTAATAAAAAAAAAGAATCCCTATACTTAATCCAAAAATAGTTCCATATATTAAGATAACAATTTGTGAAATAATATAGAGAAATTATAAATAAAAATGAAATGTAAATTTTATAACACCTATGAGTGTCATATTTTTTTCCTTTAGATTTAATGAAGATGTCTTTTTTATATGCCAATTAGTCTTCTCCCCCACAATGGTCACGATTTCCTTTCGACTTCACTCTAACTTCAAGTTATTTCTCTCTAATTCTTTTGTCATCTCCCTTTCACACTACATTTGTCTCGAGAACCAACAGACTTTTACATATAATTTCTTCAAGTTTTGCATAAACACTACATAGTACCCTATAACAACACAAAACACTACATAGTACCCTATAACAACGCACGAAATATAGAACTAACCTTTGACTTGTTTTTTTGTCTATATCACGTGTGGTCTATGAAAAATCATGCGCGAATTATGAAAAATAACACGTGATTTATAGTTTTTCTATAACAAAACAAGATCATGTGTGATTTTACCAACAACTACATCTGCATTATCATCTTGAGCTGAATCTAGATCTAAATCGTACATATTATAACTTTTGAAATCCATAAAACGATTTTGTTCATCAACACCCTCTTTCTTTTTCAAATTTAATTCATTTAAGATGAATCAAAACCATTTTATATGAGTCGTTTATAATTCTGAAGACCGAAGATATAGAATTATGAGTAAAAAGCGGTCGAATAAGATGTTATTACACATATTTAGAACTTTACGATATCAAACCAAAAGATCATAACCACATGTTATTTTACCTCAAACAACGAGAAAATTTTCTTCTAGATCTGCAACCACTTCATTCTTAACCTAATTCTCGACATTCACAATCGGATTTTCTTCAACAACGACCTATTTTCCTTTTAAATTTGTGTTTATGTACATGATTATTAACCATTTTGTAACGATTAGATCGAAATCACTGTTTTTATTTATAATTTTTGTATGTTGATTTCTATATGTTGTTATGTGTGTGTGAGTTTTATTAATCTTTAAAGGTATGTGGTAATTTTAGGTTTACATAGTAGTCGATTTTACCTTTGATGTGTAACACGATGATTTGATCATAACTTTTAGGTTAAAACAAAATAGAGGTCAGATAAAATTAAGTAGATCTATAGATAATAAAGGGTCTAGAGGGATCTCTTCTCACTTGATACATGTATAGACAAAAAACTTAATAACATGTTTATCTTTTACATAATAAAAGAATTACATCATTTCGAAATTTTATAAGCAAAACAATCTTATAAAAAAGGGACCAACAAGTTCGTTTGATTCTGACACGTGGGCAAAATAGTGCGATCTGATTGGTTAAATAAAAGTAAAAAACCGAATCCAATTACCGTGAAATTTGAAAAAAAACGTGTAAAAAGAAAAAAAGTACAAACAAATATGTGTCAAAAATGTGAAAAAAAGTTTAAAAAGTAAAAGATAATTAATAAAACTTGAATCATTAAATTTTAAATAATTTATATGAACATAATAAACTTATAAGTTTACATGTTTTAAATAACATTTAAAATAAACAACATCTTTTTTAAAAGTTATACCCTTTACATTTTATATTTTAAAAATTTAAAATACGTACTCTTCTAAAGATAAGCATACATATTATTTTAAAAGCCCAATATATGTGTATGCACATGATTGTAAATATTAAAATAAAAACCTATTTATTGACTAATTTTATTTTGCCACTTAACAAAATCAAAAAATGCGATTAACTAATAAAAATCAATACAAAATCTCAATTTTATCAGTATGGTGAATTTTCGTTTAACTTATAGACTGTGGTATTAAAGTAATATTTTTAAAAAAGCATATATAATATACTTTAAATCGCAGTAGTATTAACTAATCCTACTTAATGTTTAAATCTTAAACGTGCACGAATATTAAAATTAGTAAGAAAAAAATAAAAGAAGTACATCGGATCAGATTTAACACGAACTAGGCAATAACAAGTATTGCAAGTTGACTGAAACAAAAATCGACTGAGTTGTTAGTTTGGTAGTTGATACATAAACCATAGTAGTAAAATAAAAGTTGAGGGTTCGATATCATGACAAAGGTGGCGCCAAAACGTTTGGCATGAGATTTATGTTGAATTACCACATGAGACTTGGTGTGAAGGGCTTTTGCGTCAAAATCACCAGCTACACTTAAAGAATTTTTTTTAATAAAGTGAGATATATGTAAACTTATTATATTTTTTTTATCTTTTGCTATCACTTTTGCATGTGACAAACACTACCCCTAAAAATGTGATGTCAAAAAATTTCTAAGTATAATTTATCTTATGTGACACTCACTTTTTGTTTGATACAAACCTTTGGGCCGGAACCACTTCCAATAAATATAGGGGCGGATGTATGTATTGGGTATGGGGTGGCGGCGCCCCCATAGTTCGACCAAAAATACGAGATTACAGTGTAATTTTTCGACATTTTTTTGAATGCCCCCCACTAAAAACGTAAATTGCCCCCACTCAGATATTGAATTTCGACATTTAACACTCTAAAACCTTGAAATCTTCCATTTTTAAGTTAAAGACTCGATTTTTTATTCAGATTTTAGTTCTTTTTACATCGCTATTGCCAAAAAAAAATAATTACCCCCCACTACACAATATCCTGCGTCCGCCACTGCCTAAATATATGAATATTTTAACATTAGCTATATAAGTGACTAGCTGATCATAATTTTATGCTTACTTTTTAATGCTTTAATATTTTATAATCATCTCAGGAAGAGAAAAAAAGAGTAATAGTTGTCAGAATTTGAAAAGGAAAAACCTTTCAAAGATGAAAAAAAAGGTTGGTGTGTAACTTTTTGATAAAGTCTAATGAACATCAAGATTTAACTTGATAGAAAAAATATACTCCTATTAAATAAACTTATTGCAAAGCTGAATTGAGTATCAACATGTTATTCTTTCAAGAAGAGTGGTTTGGCCTGCTTATTTATAGATGGAACTCTTACGTATATCTAGTTTAATTTATTGAACAATAACTTGTAAGGTATGAAGTGTCTATACTAATTATAAAAATACCAACAAAACAAAACTAATAGTACTATTTGTGAGATGTTGAAGAGTAAAGAATGATAGTGGTGTGAATTGGACCGGGACAACATGTCTCTTAAAGCAAAAGTGTGATAACTTGAAAACTTGGTTTGAGTGGGAAAATTAAGCAAAAGTTATTAGTGGAAAACACTTTCATTTGGTTCCTTAATACAAGGATTAATCATATCATGAAAGCAAATATTGAGATAAAATATTCTGTTTATGTATGGTCGTATCGACTTGGTTTATTTTTGCTTTTTGCGTGTAGAAAATGATTTATGAATATAATTTGAAAATCATATGTAGTTTGTAATAAATCTATCATTGGACGAAGTTTTATTACTTAATTAGCCAATTCTAAAATCAGGTAGTACGGTATCCGCGCGTTGCGGTTGCTGGTACCGTAAAACTTGATAATTTATAACATTAATAACAATTATATAATCATAACAAATATCAAATCACGTTATAGCGGAAGCGATTTAACACGATCATAATAACACAATTATAATTAATCGATTAAGGTTACATACCTTTATCCTAGCAAAGATCCACAAGATCATCGACGAATCACCAATTAGGGTTTGTGAAGAATAATACCAAGATATAGTTTAAAGCAAAACTATAGTACGCTCTTGTACACACGTAATGCAACGGGCTAACCGTGAGTCTAGCACTTGCAAACTGGAACTTCAATACTTGTGGAATTTAGCAAAATCGAAAACCAAAGAACCCTAAAAGGGGTGTTGGTCGCCGATCGCAAAAGAGAGAGAAGGAGAAGGGATGGGAAAAATTATGAGGCTATGGGGTGTTTATATAGGGCTTGACAAAACTTGTTTCCAAGTAATAAACGAATAAGGAAACAAATCCTTTTCCTTCCCCTTTTTCTCCTTGCAGCCGTCGACCCATAAGCCCACCAAGGTGGCTTCCGGAACTTTCCGTTTACTTCATTTCTTCTAATTAATTCCATAACGATCGTTTAACTTAACTCTTAATTTATTTAACGATCATTTAGTTAAGTTCGGTTTGATTTAATAAATATACATAAAATATATTTAATAAATAAAATTAACCCTTTACGTATTGTGTGCAATCCCGTAATCCCGAGTTCGATCCTATCACACGACTATTAATTTTAAGTCCATAAACTTTCAGCTCCCACTTGGACAAAATTTGAATATCGTGATTACATTGACTAGTGTCTAGTTACACTAGCAATGTCACTAGTACAACTCGAGTAAGGTCTCGTGAAAAAACCTTTTAAATGATTCATCATTTATTATTATCCTTTCATTTCAAATACAACCTTAATAGGATATGGATCTCAGTCATTCCTTCATTAACCATTCTATTTCTCGTTTACGGACATAACAAGATTACCAAAACACATTTGGGTGTGGCCACACAAACATCTTACTACTCGCCGAGGGGCCCAGCTGTATTATACTTCAAAATAATTTGAAGGAAACAAATCTCATTTTTACTACAACCGAAACTTATGAACTTTGCAACACTTCTGAAAATAACCCTTATAACTACCAGTTACGTTTAGCGTTAGGTTATCTCACAGAAATGCACTACATTCTATTCAGTTTTCTGGTATCTCATGTCTAAGGATAACTATTTACGATTTACTTAAGACGAAGATCCATAAAGTAAAATCATATTATTGTGATAAGTCCAATATTTGATCTATCAAATATCATCCAAAATTGACCAATATACTTTCAAGTATACTCTGTCACTATTTTGATTTGTCTTAGTTTAATAATATTCCCATATTATTAATCGACAATGGACATTTAGAACATAACATTTATTCATGGATTAAAACATGTAAACTAGGATACAAAATCAAATAACAGAAAATAAACGAAACTCTATCTTTATTTCATCAATTCAATAATGTCTAACATCCTTTATCCAAATACAAATCACAGATTTATTGCATGAATTCGCTAGCTAGTTGCAACCCAATAGCCTTGGCATGCTTAACTACCTGTGGTCTAGGCAAAGCCTTAGTAAAAGGATCAGCTACGTTATCATGTGTGAACTTTTATTAATTTTATTTCTCGAGCTTCAACTTGTTCTCGAACGTAGTGATATCTACGTTTAAAGTGTCTAGCGCCTTTCATGACTCCAGGATCATTGACGTATATGATTGTGGCAGAATTGTCCCAATACATATTTATTAGGCTTTTATTGCAAACATCATCCCAAGATCTCCAATAAAACTTTCTAATCCAAACCACCTTTAGTTATGTATATGGCTACCCACTGAATACCAAAACATTTCTTTTTGTAAACCACAAATACTGCAGAAAATATTTAACAGCAACCCAGTGGAGCTTCCCTGGATTCTGTTGTATCTACTGACCAAGTTCTGAGCAAACGCCACATCAGGCCTTGTGCATCTTACAACATACATAATAGATCCTACAGCCGAAGCATAAGGCACCTTCTGCATGTAAGCCACCTCTTTAGGTGTTGATGCATCTCATGACTTAATTCATGCTTAACTTCCATAGGTTGAAAACCTTTCTTGGAATTATGCATGCTATACTTCTTCAATATCTTATCAATATAAGCATCTTGACTAAGACCAATTAACCGTCTTTTCCTATATCGATAGATTTTAATTCGCAGAATATATGAAGCATCTCCCAAATCCTTCATAGAAAAACATTTACCAAGATAATCCTTAACTTTCTTAAGTCTTGGAATGTTACTTCCCATGATTAAGGTGTCATCGACATATAAAATTAGGAACATTACATCACTACACATGGCTCATCACGATTTTGAATAAATCCGAAATTTTTTATTTCTTCATCAAATCATTTATTCCATTAACGTGATGCTTGCTTCAAACCATAAATAGATCTTTGAAGTTTGCACACACGTTTTGGATATTTAGGATCAGCATACCCTTCCGGTTGTTTCATATAGATTTCCTCATCTAAGCGACCGTTCAAGAAGGCAGTTTTAACATCCATTTGCCATATCTCATAGTCATAGTATGCTGCTATAGCTATAAGAATCCTAATAGCTCGTAAGTCTGCTACAGGAGAAAATGTCTCCTCGTAGTCTACGCCAAAAGTTTAGGTAAAACCTTTAGCTACTAAACGTGCTTTATAGGATTGTACTTCACCATCCATGTCGGTTTTCTTCTTGAAAATCGACCTATTTTTCACTACTTTAGCATTTTTAGGCGCATCAACAAGAATCCAAACATCATAGATTTTCATGGATTTCATTTCCTCATTCATCGCAACTATCCATTTTGACTTTTCTAGATCAAGCATTGCGGATCGATAGTTAGCAGGTTCACCAAGATCCCCTACTTCCTCCTTATCATCCTCTATGTTAAGACATAGTTTGCTTGGCGCACGTACGGGTTTATTAGACCTACGTGGAGGAATTAATTCCGGTGGAGCTCCTAGACTTTCTGGCTCTATTGGAATTTCTTCGCTAGTATTTTCAGAAGGCATTGTATCTTTTTGAATTTCTTCAAGATCACAATTTCTCCTACTGAATCCTTGATTTACAAGATCATTTTCAAAGAAGTCACCATACCTAGCCACAACAACTTTGTTCTCAGGCGGATAATAAAAGTAGTAACCATAGTTTCCTTCGGGTAACCTACAAAGATATATTTTAGTGAGCGTTTGTAACACCCCATTTTGATAAATGGAATGTCACACGTAATTATGGCGTGTCATCAAAGCATACAAGGATAAATGTATAAAACATTACATGACCATAGGGATAACCAGAATCAAACATCGGTTCCCAAACATAAGCCCAAAACATAATAAAGCAAAAGAAATGAATGAAAGACTAAACAAGCATAAGTATATGAAGGCAAACAGGAAAAGAAGTCTCTAGCAGCTTCCATCCTATGCACGTCCTCCAAATGCTCGAGTCTTTCCTAGGGTACCTGCCGTTTTGGGACATGGAAAGGAAAGTAACGGCTGAGCAAGACGCTCAGTGCACGGATATAGACATAGTATGAATGACTAAGCATAATAAAGACTTAATAGCAGCGGAAAAGTATAAGTCCTAGAAAACCTGGAACATGTTCATAAAACTGGTTTTATAGTTTGAAAAGCCTTATGTTTATCTTATGAAAACTGTTTAACATATTTTACCATTAGCCAATATAGGTTATGAAAATCCACCGTGCATGAATACTTGGAAGGGTGACCTCATCATGCAAATTAGAGGGGCCGCCTCTAATTTAATATACTGGTCTTGGGTAGGAGGGATCAGCTCCTTGTGAAGGATGCAAGGCACACACCACATTCACCATGAAATCCTAACTGAAAACATATAACCAGGATGCACCCATACGCCCCACATGATAAATATAAAATATGGCCAAAAGCTGAAGGGACGCCACGACCAATCACTCCGCCGTGGTGAAGTCATAACATCAGTGCCTCTAATGTTATGGTTATGGTACCTCCATAACTAGGTGAAACTGGTCATGCATGTATATGGCTATAGGTATTCTAAATTAAACATAAGCAATTCAAACACATAACTTATACTACGAGAAAACATTTGGCTGCATACGGGGAATCCTAATAAGGAAAGAATGTCCATACTGAAAGGACGGGAATCCGTACCTTATGTCCAGTGAACGAAGAAGATGAACTGAGAGGAATCCTACTTCCGTATCACTAATGCTACATAAATACATACATGAATAAGTATCTGCTTACTAAATACGTCGCTGGTTTAATGTCATGTCTTAGCTTATTTTATATGTTCTTGCCGTGTTTTACTGTTTTAAGCCTTAAACTGTGTTTATCTTATATTCTGTTTACCCTGATTAAGTATTTCTGGTATTTCATGTATTATTATACTTACTGTGTAATAATAAGTAACTTTCCAAAAATATCAGGTTTCCTAAAATAGAAAGTTTCCAAAAATAGAAAGTTACCAAAAATAAAAAGTTTCCAAAAAGAGAAAGTTTCCAAAAATAGAAAGTTTCTAAAAATAGAAAGTTTCCAAAAATAGACTTACTGCTTAAAATAGATAAGTTTCTAAAAATAGAAAGTTTCCATAAATAGATCAGCTGCCTTAATTAAATAAGTTTCCATAAATAGATTAGCTGCCTGAAATAAATAAGTTTCTAAAAATAGAAAGTTTCCATAAATAGAATTACTGCTTAAAATAGATAAGTTTCTAAAAATAGAAAGTTTCCATAAATAGATCAGCTGCCTTAATTAAATAAGTTTCCATAAATAGATTAGCTGCCTGAAATAAATAAGTTTCTAAAAATAGAAAGTTTCTATAAATAGTTTAGCTGCCTTATTTAATTAAGTTCTAAAAATAGAAAGTTTCCATAATTAGAAATAAGCTGGTTAAATAAGCTAAGAATATAAGCTTAAGTGTTTTCATGATTATTTTCTAAGTCATATGATATAATGTATAGTTTGTTAATTATTTCATGTAATTAACATAAACTATAGGTTAAAATATTTAATTAAAGTATAACATGTTTTTAATTAAATAAAGTTAAGTACTTAGGTTAAAACATGTATTATTATTTATTAATAATATAACCTAAGTCATGTTAATTAATTAATTATAACCATGGTTTTTAAATAATTAATTAATTATAAATCTTAAAATATAAAATACTTAGGTTTATAATTTCATGATTTTAATAATTAATATAACCTAAGTCATGTTATTAAATTAATCATATCATGGTCATTAATTAAATTTTAACATAAGATTATAAAAGAAAAATAATCTTAACATACACCGTGAACCGGATCTTGACTAAGAACCATGAATCGGACATGAAATCGACACCATACCCTGAACCAAATCGGGGTTACCCTTGTCTTGTTGCTGCCGTGGGACCCACACCAACCAACCGGGACCATATGGTCTCGGTGGTGGTCGTATAGCCAAACCGAGACCCTCTCGGGTTCGGTGTAGGCTGCGGCCAAGAACAAACACCCCTTAAACAATCCTTTTGATTTATACCAAAACCAATTCCATGTTAGATCTATGATTTAATTAGGTTTTTAAGAAAAACATATCATGTTCTTAATTATTTAAAAGATTAAATCAAAAGAAAAGGGTTAAAAGAATTACCGAATGTGTGGATCTAAGTAACGATGAACAAACACGAACACTAGCAATAAATCCAAGATCAAAGATCAACAAACACCTCCTTGGTGTGTTTGAGGGTGGCGGCCAAAAAGAGAAAAAGAAGGAGGAGGAGACTTTTTAGGTTTTTTGTAAAAAATCCTCTATAAAGTGAAAATGATTAGTGATCTCTTCCTAATTCCTTGTTTAGTAAAAATTGATGGGCTAAGCCCATCTTCCTCCCTAATTTCGTGGTATGGGGCCCACATGGGGTAACCCGATCATTTTCCGTGTCTAATTAATAAGTGTGTTCTCATGTTCGTGTTTTACGTGTTTGTTCGTGTTTATTTGTGTTCGCGTTTTGTGTGTTCTCGTTAAATAATTACCGTGACCTAATATATTTATTTACGCTCGTAATAAATATATTTATGCTCGTAATAATAGTTCGTGATTTAATTACGTTCGTGATTTCATGATCGCATGTTCGTGATTAATTATTGTCAAATAATTATTGCGTGTTCGTGCGTAGTAAATACTTATCGTGTACTAACACGTACGTAATACGTAAAATCCTAACACGTAATCGTAATCATGCTATAATAGGAAAGTTTAATTCTAGTACGTACGATCTTAAGGGTACTATTCATGATAAAAGCATGCGGGTTTTACAACTCTTCCCCCTAAAAAGAATAATTCGTCCCTGAATTATAGATAACGTAACTGAAAGAGAAACATACCCGAATCAAACTGAGAGGGTATGTAAGATTAATGAACGTACAGGTGACATGGTAGAAGGAACGTGGAACGTGACATGTCTTGAAGGACATGGAATGTGACGTGACTGAAAGGACATATCTAGTTGATAAGAGAAAAACGGATAAAAGTCCGGATGAACTTGTCCGTTTCCAAGTGGCCTCCCTCTTGGAACGGTTCCTTCAGAAGATCTTGACACTAATGATAAATCTTGGTCCTCCTGACCTTGACTTGAAATACGAAAAAGTTCTTGGTTATCAACGTAAGGTAGATCCCCCAATTTTGAACGAAGAAATAAGAGTTATCGTGCAAGGGTAACTGAAACGTTACGATGCAAGACAATCTGGCTTAACTGATAATTAGAAACGATGCGTGAGACCTAAAGAAACGTAGTACGTGAAAAATTTTGAACGTGATACGTGAAAAATTTTGAACGCGATACGTTGAGATATGACGAGTGTAGTATGAGTAAAAATATCGTGACCATGATACGTGTAACATATCTTGATCATGATATGAGGAACGTGGAATGAACATAACATGTGAAACATATCGTGAACATAGAATATAATGGCGGTAACGCCAAACACTACAAGGTGAGACGTGGAATATGACGCGAAACGTCTATCAGAGGATAGGGAATTATACTAAACTTAGGTCTGGTCTCTCAAGTTCTTGCAAAACTTCCCAGAATGAGAAAAGTGAACATAAAATCGTAAGCCGAAATACCATCATGAACGTGAATAGTGTCATGAACGCGAGCGCGAAAGCAAGTCGTGAAATTAGAACAAGGGCGTGAAGTAAATAAGGAGCATAATTATGAATATTTGTCTGACTCGATAACTGAGGAATTGCCAAGTGATCGGATGAGCATTGGCTGGAACATGTCCAATCAATCTGTTGGTTCTGAAATCCTTGCGGATGTAAGGATTTTTCAGACTTGATCAAGCTGTTTGTAATAACCCAGATAACATCATGCTTCATCTGAGTTTTCGTTAAACTGGTAACCAAAATCCATGGAGATCTTGTCCCATTTCAATTCACAATTTCAAATGATGAAACATCCCAGTTGTTGGTGTCCTATCATAACCTGTTGGTATGTCAGGTACTTAGATGTGAACGTAACTGTATCTTGCTTCATAGAACTTGATACATAGGAGTTTGCGAAACTCTGACTCTCTGAATCTAGACTTCTCCTAGCGTAGGATTTTCTAGAACACCTAATGTAGTGTAGGCTTATCTCCTTTACGCATAAGCTGAGTCATGGTAAGATTAACCATGCGAATCTATGTGATCCAGCATGTCACTGTGATCAACCAGAACTGATAAAGGAAATTTTCAGGGTGGAATTTCTTTTGTCAAGGAATTTGCAACATAGTGTAGATATGGTCTTACTGTTCTTCTTCTAGGCTTAAAGGAAATCAGGTTATCCTCAATGAAAACACTGATGAATTTGCTATGAGTTCATGGAAAATAATTCTTATAATGCCGTTGGAGCATTGATGATACTAATTCTGTCACACTCCCAAAATATCAGAGTATAATGGCAACAAGGGAGTGGTGACGTCATGATTATCATACACACAGTTACAAAGAACGACCTCTAAATGAGACGTTCGGAAAATTGATAACTTGCATTTGATAAAATAAATAGTTTTAACATAGTGCGGAAGCATAAAACTGGTCACAGATACAAAAACATAGTTTCCAAATAGTCCAAATGATCTTTATTTTCAATAGAAATGACGGCAGTGCATGAGACCTCACATAGCATCTTCCTTCTTAATACCTGAGAAAAACATTGCTAAAGCGTCAACATAAAGTTGGTGAGTTCATAGGTTTAGTTAATTTGAAGTGTTTAATGAACCACAAGATTTTCCCAAACGTGATGACAATATAACAAATACAAAGTCATCATAAAAGCATTTATTACAGTCTAAGCTCGTGACACCGAAGCGTTAACAACACCGGCAATATAATCATATAAATGTAGCCCAACTGGATGCCTAAACCCACGACATCCTATCTCAGACTCAAATGAAACTGTGCCCACTTGTCCCTTGTTGGACCAAGACAGACAGGGGCGTCAACCCCGATAGATCTATCCATAACATTCGCGCTTACACAAAGTAATTAACGGTTCACGATTCACGGGCCAAAGCAACTAGGTTTTTAGTGGGACTTAGACTAGTATATAAATCAGTAAATGTACTTGTGTTCATACGTTAAATCAAGCAATGTCTCACCCCAAAAAGCAGTAAAAGCAGTTAAAGTGGGGCTATAAACTCACCTCGTTAGATCAGCAAAGTGATGGAAAATGTAAATGTAGCTCGAGAATACGGTCACGCTATCCAAAACCTAAATAAGTATATCGACCGTGTCACGACACTTATAATTTCACCAATAAAAATGCATGCCATCCTAGTTGTGCTTGACGGTATTTTGATTATGGAAACCACGACTTTTGAAAAAGGTTAAAAAGGACGGGTTTTCATACTTGGTAATACAAAATTACAATTTTAATTTATGTTTTGGGCCTATAATAGCCCGGCTGACCATTCAGCCCAAATAAACATGTCTCTAGCCCAAGACCGGCCCAATAGTCAAAGGATATGGCCCAAAGACCCAATCCCAAGCCCAGGCCCGGCCTATAGGCGTTATAAACAAGGAAATGAGAAAGTTAAATGGTGTCCAGCTGTTTCATTTATTCCCAAAACACACAGTAATACTCTCTCCCTTTCCCAGATATACTCCTAGCCGTCTCTATCACTCTCTCTCTAAACCAAACGGATCTAACTCCATTATTATAGCAAAAATAATACAACTCCCATTTATAATCATCTTGTGATGATGTTCTTGGTTCGGTTGGGGTTCGAATGATTTGGTTTTCATCTCCTTATGAGTTTAATCCGAATCTTGATGTGGGTTTCATGTTATCCATGGATGATTCTTCTTTACAAAGATAAGTTCTAATCTTCTTTCCTTCTTAAATGGTTCAAACTGATTTTCGTTTTATACATTCGAAAATAAAAAGGGATTCATTAGTTTGAAAATCATTTGATTTAATTAAGAATATGGCATGAGGTTCTCGAATAAATTATAAATAATTTAGGGTTTTCGAAATATTGGGGGTTTTGATAAATCTGATGTTTATCTTTAATTAATTAGTGTTTTCTATCATAAAAACTTGTTAATTGCATCATATAATTAATTTAATAAAAATTAGGGTTTCGAAAATATTGGGGTTTTCTTTAATCTTGGGTTTCATAACAATTAACCAATATTTTTAAACATATATTGATATTAGTTACTAATTAAGAATGAATTTCAAAAATTAGGGTTTATATAATTTGGGGGTTTTTATACCCGCGAGTGTAATTAAGATTAATTAGCCTTTTGTGAAATGAATTGTGTTAATTTTATGTTAAGACTGATTTTAGAACAATTAGGGTTTCGTCAGGTTTGGGTTTGATTCGAATGGTGTTTGTTTGCTACTGTTAATATTTCTAATCAATGACAACAAAATGTAAAAAGGGGGTCTCGGCAGAATTAAGTCATTCGAGTGGGGGTTTTTTTTGATACCGTTATTAACTGTATTAATCTAAAAATAAATAAATAAGTAAATAAATGTGGTCAATAATAAAACGCACAAGATGGTACAAAAAAGGAAAGGGGGTCTGTGGTCTTTGACAGAAAAATGGGGGAGGTTTGGGTCATGGGTCCAAATTGATAGCACATTACTATTATTATTACATTTTATTGTTTAAGCCGAATAGTTTTTAAAAAGACTAATTAGTTTGTTTTATTTCGCAGGTTGTTTTAAAATGACGAGCACAACTAGACGCATGCCGAAAATAAAAGGAAGGTGGGTAAAAGACTCACAATGAGGGTTTTGTTTCGGCTTGTGTACTCGGACGAGAAAGGAATGGCTCGGCTGGTTCAAGGCCTTGTCACTACTCTTTATATTTTTACCCAGGACTTGTAATTAAAACTGCTTGGATGAAAGCAGGAACAGACTTGTAATACTTGGATTGTGGATGTGTTTTGTTTTGTGTTTGGACAGTGAACAATTGTGATAGTATTTAACTTGTAATAATTATATTAGGGTTAGTCTAAATCTGGAATTGGTATGCTTGTGAGGTACCCATTTTGGGTAAACTAGGCATGTGTGCTGGACTCTTATGGTGAGTGGGAAAGCATAAAATATTCAGCTTGACTTGGTTTGACTGAGATTAACAAATTTGAAAATCAGAATAAAAAGTTTACCAAGTTTGATTTTTATTCATTGATGTGTTAATTTAGCTTGTATTATTTGGCCCAGCAAGGGTTTATCAAAATGACATAGTTTTAGACGCGTAAAAGCTTAACAACGTGAACAACATAATACAATCTCAACACACAACTTAAGTAAGGATGGATACGTGAATTCTCGAGGGTTTAGTAAACATTCATAACCGGCGCAAACCGTTAATACATAAAACGTTCAATAACGAACACGTCTCTATTACAAAAATAGGACGCGAAAATTCGAGTTGTTACAAATTCAAAATCATAAATCTAGCATGACCGAGTCGTGTACGAATAGCAGTCATTGACATGTCCTACTCTTTCCCTCGTCACTGTTGGCAGCATGATCATGAGTTCAATCTTGGAAAAGTGATTAACACTATAAGGTCGATTGGACATGTTGTCAATACGTGGAGGAGAATAACGGTCATGAATGGTGATTTGTTTAAGCCGACGGTAGTCGACACATAATCTCATGGTACCGTCCTTCTCCTTGAAGGTTCTTCTGGAGTGTAAGGGACAATTTTGGAATAATCCGTTGGTTATGCGTAAAAGGACTTCAGTAGTCGGGTCTTACTGACAGCTAGAAAGTTTTAGCAATCATGGCTAACAAAGCACGTGCTTGGAAAGCATAGATAATTTGTACATATTTTCCTGATGGAAAATCAAGCTGAATGTATTCAGGAGCCTGAACATTACTGTACATAATTATGAATCGTAGCATGGTGTGCTCTTCATAGTCCATAATTAGGATAAAATCCATCTCGTGTCTGTCCGAGGAAATGCGTTAGCAGCTTGGATCTCATCATTAAGCTGAAGGAAAACCTTCGTATACGTGGGAATACGAACGACGTCCTTCATGGTCACGAATATATGAAATATGGTGAAACAAATGAAAGTGACATCGACAACGTGACATTCTCACTGATGTGCTGGTAATGGTATTGAAAATCTTGTGTCCTGATTAATACATGGCACAACACAATGGATATACCCTTGGGTACCCTGAATTTCTTAGAAATGTTCCATAATTAGACGTGAGTCATGTGTCTTGACTCGTGTCTTGAGAAATGTAAGCGTGACATATGTCTTGACTGGTATCTTGACATGTGTCTTCAGAAAGTATACGTGAGACATGTGTCTTGACTGATGTCTTGACATGTGTCTCGAGATGTGAAACAATTAGAACTACAAATATTAGGTTATTATGCCAGAATTGGCGGATCGGTTGGACTACTGATCATTTGTATATCTGATCACGTCCGCGGCCGGAGCCTCGGTTGCGATTTCTAGGATAGTTCTGTCATAGTAGTGGTTAGTATCGTCTTGTCTGTCAGTTCCATGACGGTCATTCTCATGACCGTGATTCATGTAACTATTCAGCTGAGTGGCCGGCTGGTACCGGTTTGCACTCATATGGCTGAAATGACAGCCGAATGACGTGTGACATGTAACTAAGAACTAGGGACAATGATTGATGGAAATCATCTGATGGTGAAGCATCTTCTCGTCCGATTGCTTTGCTCTGACGCCTTTGTCTTCGTCTCGTAGGATCTTCAGGTTGTGAACAGCATCCGCATCTCGTAGCGTCTCCGAACATCAGTAGCATCAACATTTAGTAACATCTCCAAGCTATGAGCGGCATCGGCAATCTTGTAGAATATCAGCAAGTGAACATACGCGTGAGATGATTTAGAATCGACTAGCGAATACTCGTGAAGTATTGCAGGTGAAATACACATGGATTAAGGTATGTGGAATACACATGAAATACGGTACGTGGAGTACACACGAAATGCACATGAAATGATCGGTATGGGGTTGATCATTTGTCCTGATTTAAGGAAAGTATACCGGTTAAACGGTTAGGAAAACCATCATGATAACCTGGCAATGCCAGTATATACCTCATTCTGGTTGCAAAGAGAAACGTTAAAGTGTGGTCATACAAAATTTAAGATGATTTTCCTGAAAGCATGATCAATGAAAACTAACCATGACTATCATGAAAGCAGAATTAAATGAATCCAACTATGTCTTGCACGAAGGCATAATAACAAATGAGGCGTAAGACGTAATCCACATGAAGACAGAATAATCATGAAGAAACACGAAACGATTTAACATGGATGAGTGTATAACATAATCAGCATGAAACTGAGTTTAACCATGACAGTATGAAAACATACTTGACATAAAAACATAGTAACTTATGAGGGGACAAAAAAAAATTTATGCCAAAAATCATGAGAAAAATTTTATGCATGAAAAACAATGCATGAATGCGTAATGTAGTTTATAAAAACCTTTATATGTGCGAGGGGACGCCTATGGTCGGTCCCAAAACAAAAGACATGGCGAGTGGACGCCTATGGGTCGGTCCCAAAGTTAAAAGTTTCGATAAAAGCACATGCGACTAAATAGGGCCAGTCCTGTACCAACCATTACTTAGTCATAATCCCTACAACAATGATACATGAAACATAAATAAATGAAACTCGTCTGTCAAAACTTATCAGAAAATTTTTTATGTGACTAATTATGAACTACTGGGGTTCAGTCCACATAGCCATAGTTCTCGAGGAACATTATGCATGAAACAATGACACATAACTAAATATGAATGACGGTTGTCCATCCATATTAGTAATCCAATATCGATGAAAACATCAAGGTTAAAACCTCAAGGTGCTGAAAACATCATGGTTAAAGCAACAATGCGCTGAAAACATCAATACGTAGAATAAAAAACGTTGGCTTAGGAAGCTCCTAGTGACTACCCACTAGTCACAGGTCGAGTTTTAGATCCTACAGGTCGAAGCCTTGTCTCTGATACCATAATTGTAACATCCCATTTTGATAAATGGAATGTCACGCGTAATTATGGTGTGTCATCAAAGCATACAATGATAAATGTATAAAACATTACATGACCATAAGGATAACCGGAATCAAACATCGGTTCCCAAACATAAGCCCAAAACATAATAAAGCAAAAGAAATGAATGAAAGACTAAACAAGCATAAGTATATGAAGGCATAAAGGAAAAGAAGTCTCTAGCAGTTTCCATCCTATGCACGTCCTCTAAATGCTCGAGTCTTTCCAAGGGTACCTGCCGTTTTGGGACATGGAAAGGAAAGTAACGGCTGAGCAAGACGCTCAGTGCACGGATATATACATAGTATGAATGACTAAGCATAATAAAGACTTAATAGCAGCGGAAAAGTATAAGTCCTGGAAAACCTGGAACATGTTCATAAAACTGGTTTTATAGTTTGAAAAGCCTTATGTTTATCTTATGAAAACTGTTTAACATATTTTACCTTTAGCCAATATAGGTCATGAAAATCCACCGTGCATGAATACTTGGAGGGGTGACCTCATCATGCAAATTAGAGGGGCTGCCTCTAATTTAATATACTGGTCTTGGGTAGGAGGGATCAGCTCCTTGTGAAGGATGCAAGGCACACACCACATTCACCATGAAATCCTGACTGAAAACATGTAACTAGGATGAACCCATACGCCCCACATGATAAATATAAAATATGGCCAAAAGCTGAAGGGACACCACGAGCAATCACTCCGCCGTGGTGAAGTCATAATATCAGTGCCTCTAATGTTATGGTTATGGTACCTCCATAACTAGGTGAAACTGGTCATGCATGTATATGGCTATAGGTATTCTAAATTAAACATAAGCAATTCAAACACATAACTTATACTACGGGAAAACATTTGGCTGCATACGGGGAATCCTAATAAGGAAAGAATGTCCATACTGAAAGGACGGGAATCCGTACCTTATGTCCAGTGAACGAAGAAGATGAACTGAGAGGAATCCTACTTCCGTATCACTAATGCTACATAAATACATACATGAATAAGTATCTGCTTACTAAATACGTAACTGGTTTAATGTCATGTCTTAGCTTATTTTATATGTTCTTGCCATGTTTTACTGTTTTAAGCCTTAAACTTATGTTTATCTTATATTCTGTTTACTCTGATTAAGTATTTCTGGTATTTCATGTATTATTATACTTACTGTGTAATAATAAGTAACTTTCCAAAA
The DNA here is from genome assembly GCA_025667525.1 of Glebionis coronaria. Classification (NCBI taxonomy): domain Eukaryota; kingdom Viridiplantae; phylum Streptophyta; class Magnoliopsida; order Asterales; family Asteraceae; genus Glebionis; species Glebionis coronaria. The sequence continues at coordinate 602,254,605 of CM046875.1, read as the reverse complement.
ATATCAGGTTTCCTAAAATAGAAAGTTTCCAAAAATAGAAAGTTACCAAAAATAGAAAGTTTCCAAAAATAGAAAGTTTCCAAAAATAGAAAGTTTTCAAAAATAGAAAGTTTCCTAAAACAGAAACTTTCCAAAAATAGAAAGTTTCCAAAAATAGAAAGTTTCTAAAAATAGAATTACTGCGTAAAATAGATAAGTTTCTAAAAATAGAAAGTTTCCATAAATAGATCAGCTGCCTTAATTAAATAAGTTTCAATAAATAGATTAGCTGCCTGAAATAAATAAGTTTCTAAAAATAGAAAGTTTCCATAAATAGAATTACTGCTTAAAATAGATAAGTTTCTAAAAATAGAAAGTTTCCATAAATAGATCAGCTGCATTAACTAAATAAGTTTCCATAAATAGATTAGCTGCCTGAAATAAATAAGTTTCTAAAAATAGAAAGTTTCCATAAATAGATTAGCTGCCTTATTTAATTAAGTTTCTAAAAATATAAAGTTTCCATAATTAGAAATAAGATGGTTAAATAAGCTAAGAATATAAGCCTAAGTGTTTTCATGATTATTTTCTAAGTCATATGATATAATGTATAGTTTATTAATTATTTCATGTAATTAAAATAAACTATAGGTTAAAATATTTAATTAAAGTATAACATGTTTTTAATTAAATAATGTTAAGTACTTAGGTTAAAACATGTATTATTACTTATTAATAATATAACCTAAGTCATGTTAATTAATTAATTATAACCATGGTTTTTAAATAATTAATTAATTATAAATCTTAAATATAAAATACTTAGGTTTATAATTTCATGATTTTAATAATAATATGACCTAAGTCAGTTATTAAATTAATCATATCATGTTCATTAATTAAATTTTAACATAAGATTATAAAAGAAAAATAATCTTAACATACACCGTGAACCGGATCTTGACTAAGAACCATGAACCGGACATGAAATCGACACCATACCCCGAACCAAATCGGGGTTACCCTTGTCTTGTTGCTGCCGTGGGACCCACACCAACCAACCGGGACCATATGGTCTCGGTGGTGGTCGTATAGCCAAACCGAGACCCTCTCGGGTTCGGTGTAGGCTGCGGCCAAGAACAAACACCCCTTAAACAATCCTTTTGATTCATACCAAAACCAGTTCCATGTTAGATCTATGATTTAATTAGGTTTTTAAGTAAAACATATCATGTTCTTAATTATTTAAAAGATTAAATCAAAAGAAAAGGGTTAAAAGAATTACCGAATGCGTGGATCTAAGTAACGATGAACAAACACGAACACTAGCAATAAATCCAAGATCAAAGATCAACAAACACCTCCTTGGTGTGTTTGAGGGTGGCAGCCAAAAAGAGAAAAAGAAGGAGGAGGAGACTTTTTAGGTTTTTTGTAAAAAATCCTCTGTAAAGTGAAAATGAGTAGTGATCTCTTCCTAATTCCTTGTTTTAGTAAAAATTGATTGACTAAGCCCATCTTCCTCCCTAATTTCGTGGTATGGGGCCCACATAGGGTAACCTGATCATCTTCCGTGTCTAATTAATAAGTGTGTTCTCGTGTTCGTGTTTTACGTGTTTGTTCGTGTTTATTTGTGTTCGCGTTTTGTGTGTTCTCGTTAAATAATTACCGTGACCTAATATATTTATTTACGCTCGTAATAAATATATTTACGCTCGTAATAATAGTTCGTGATTTAATTACGTTCGTGATTTCATGATCGCATGTTCGTGATTAATTATTGTCAAATAATTATTGCGTGTTCGTGCGTAGTAAATACTTATCGTGTACTAACACGTACGTAATACGTAAAATCCTAACACGTAACCGTAATCATGCTATAATAGGAAAGTTTTAATCTAGTACGTACGATCTTAAGGGTACTATTCCTGATAAAAGCATGCGGGTTTTACAGCGTTATTGGAGTATATCTCCAGAGTCACGTTTCATATACGCCTCACAACCCCAAATCTTTAAATAAGACAAATATGGCTTTTTACCATGCAATAGTTCATATGGTGTTTTATCAACCTTCTTTGTGGGAACCATATTCAGAATACGAACAACAGATTCTAAAGCATAATCCCAAAAGGATAAAGGTAAAGTTGTAAGATTAAACATAGATCGCACCATATCTAATAATGTACGATTTCTCCTTTCGGATACACCATTTTGTTGTGGAGTATATGGAGAAGTAAGTTTCTAAACAATTCCATTCTCACTTAAATAATCTTTAAACTCTTGACTTAAATATTCACCACCTTCATCAGAACGAAGAGCTTTAATCTTCTTTCCTAGTTGCAATTCTACTTCTGCTATAAACATCTTGAATGTTTCAAATATCTCATGTTTATGCTTAAGTAAATAAACATAACCATAACGGCTATAATCATCCATAAATGTTAAGAAGTAGCTAGCACCTTTCCTTGAAACATGTCTAAGTGGTCCACACACATCAATATGTATCAAACCAAGTAGTTCAGTAGCCCTTTCAATATTGCTAGTAAAAGGTTTATTGGTCATCTTTCCAGAGATACAAGACTTACATTTATAAAATGATTCATCATTGATATTTTCCAAAAGACCATCACGTTGAAGCTTTTGTATGCGAGTCTTCCTAATATGGGCAAGTCCACAATGCCAAAGATAAGAAGAGTTCTTGTCTAACTTTCTCTTCTTATTCATGCTAAAAATAGAATTAATCTTTCTCTTGGATTTATTATCATGCATGTTAATTTCAAAAACACCATTACAGAAGTTGCATCAAAATAGAATAAACCATCTTTGAAAACAGAAATTCTATTATTATCAATAGTGTGAATAAATCCAAGATCCAACATACAAGAAAAGAAAATAACACCCTTAACAATTTTAGGTGCATAATGACAATTATTTAATCTCAGTACTAGACCCGAAGGTAAAACTAGATTAAATGTTCCTATAGCTTCAACCGCTACTTGTGCGCCATTGCCCACATGTAGAAATTGTTCCCCATAGGTAAGCTTCCTCTCCAACTCAAATCCCTGCACGGTATTACAAATGTTAATACCACATCCCGTATCATATACCCAGGAATTTGATTTGTATGTAAGATTAAATAACTCTATCAAATATAAGTTACCTAAAGATGCTGCAGCACTAAGTTCAGCCTTCTTCTTTATTTCTCGCAACTCCTCGAGATAAAGAGGACAATTCCTCTTCCAGTGTCCACTTAATGGAAACAAGTCTCATCCTTCTAAGATTGATTCTTCTTGACAAAGTTTTGCTTGGGTTTAGAGTAAGTCGCAACTTGTTTGCCCTTATCACCCTCGCCTTTGCCTTTTCCTTTCTTGTTGTTCTTGTGCGGTTTTGCCTTACTCACTCCACCCTTTTGTACATAAAGCACATGAGGAGTAGAAGTAGATGCCTTGTCCTTTAACCCCTTTTCAAAGTCAATGAGCATTGCATGCAAATCATTAACTGTCTTCCCCGTGCAATGCATATTATAGTTACGAACAAAATCATTGAAATCCTTGTTAAGGGACCTATTGATCAAGTTGATGGCCATATTATGATCATAGGGTTGTCCTAGTGCAATGAGCTGTTCCATATAACCCCTCATCTCCAAATAATGGGCACTTACAGACTTTCCAGGAGCTTGATTGCAACTATGCAGAGCATCTACCAAGTCGTAGATTTCCACAGCTTGCGGATTTTCGAACATAACCTTGAGCTCATCAAGCATTCGCTTAGGAGAATATAGCTCATACTTCTGTTGAAGTTGAGGAGCCATTCTTCCTAACATTAAATCAGCCACCTCAGAGTGCTTCTTAACATTAGCAGCGTGTTCAAGCCTTTGCGCATTAGATGCTCCTTCAGCAAGATCCTCCGGATAAGGAGTAGTCAAGATATCGATAGTACCCGCTGCTCTCAGAATTATTCTTAGTGAGAGAACCAATCATTGAAGTTACAACCAGTAAGTTCAGGACGATCAAAGAAACCTTTGAACGCAGAACTCATAGTCATATTGTTTTCGGGTTGAGACATTTCTACATAAAATAAGTTCAAACATTAGTATTTTTGTTAATACCATTCAAGAAAATAAAATTACCCCGGTAATAAAACCATAGTATTTTCCTTGAAACTAGAATCCATATTGACATAAACTTATCACATCAGTTGATCTGCTAGTGACAAATGTACTCAACACGGTAACTTGTCGTACAATAATTGACAAACAAATTTTCAATTTCTAGATATTTTAGGGATTTACGTTGCCAAAATTCTCTTTGCATCGTAAACATGTTTCATCCATACTTTATGCCTTAAGTTTCTAGATCTCACTGAGTAACTCTGATAGGTGTGTAAACACCCATCCTTTTACCACTTAATTCCGGCTAAAACAAGACCAAAACACGTATTTAATATCATTTGTTTGGAATTATGCGTGGTTTTTGTGTTTATTGTGTTTTCAGAGCTAACCGGATGAATACTAAAGAAAACATGGGATTGCACGGGTTTTATCAAGGAAAAAGACTAAAGTCGAAGTCTATTGTCCAAGAGATGCAAAAGATTTGAAGTCAATGGGCCTATTTGAAGATTTATCGAAGAAAAGGACCAAAGATGGAAGATTTACATATGTCGAAGAAACTCAAGTCTATTTAACGAAGAAATTAAAAGACGAGTTGGATTTAATCGTCGACAAATCCCGAATCAGAATCGAAAATGTCAACTTTTCTGAAAAGACGAGAAGACAAGAAGAAAGGGAGAAGACCCACTCACCAACCAACCACTCAGCCTATATAAAGGATCACCCTCACAAATATTGAAAGAAGTTCTTTCTTTCAGTTTCTTTCCTTTCCTATTTCGTAGGAAAACCATCTCCCTTAAGGAGTGGTTGTTCATCTTCTTGATTTGTTCTTTTAATCTTGTAAGTTTGATCTTTTCCTTTTGGTTACTGAATCTAAATCATCAATACAAGTGTTCATTTAATCTTTTCATTCATCTTGATCTTCATCATCTTTTTATTGCAAGTTCTTAAATTTTTATTTGATTCAAGTTTGATTTTAAAAAGTTGTTGATTTTGTGTTTTTATTGTTGGGATTTGTTGCTTATGGTATTTAAATGATTATTGGTTAGTTTGGTAAAACCTTTTTGCTTAATTGGTTTGATTCGGTTTGAAATCATATTCCCAGTTCTGCTACTGTTCTTCGGTTCCCAGACTTTCCGAATTGCAGCTTTTCTTATTCCTTTATTCGGAATATTGGATATTCCGAATAGGCCAATTCATTTTTCTCTTACTCGGAATGTTTAGACATTCCAAATAGTCTATTTATTTTACATCTATTCGGAATATTTCCCATATTCCGAGTAGGCCTTACATTCCGCATAGAACCCCATTATTCCGAGTTGCCATTTCATTTTCTATTATTCGGAATATTTTATATATTCCGAATAGCTTACCTTAGTTTTCCTTTACTTGGAATATTTTCAATATTCCGCATAGTCCTTTATTCCGAGTAAGCTTAACTTTTCCGCATGGTCTCCTTTATTCCGCATAAGCAAAAATATTCCGAGTAGTATAAAAATTCCGCATAGAGATCTTTTCCCGAATAGACTTGTTTTTCCGAGTAAGGTTTTATTCCGAGTAGGATATTTTTCAGTTAGGACATTTTCCTGTTTTAATTCAAGTGTTACTTTTTAATTGTTGATTGTTTTAAGTTTATATCTTTATCACTTTATTCATTTCCCTGTTTAGTAGATTAGAAAACCAAACCCATTTTTTGGACACCAAGAACAAATCTTTCCACTTAGAACCAAGATCAATTCGAGAGGATTCCGAGAATTAATCTGAACCATATAAAAACGCTTGTATCAAATGGCGCCGCTGCCGGCTCTTCTCGTTAAGATCAAAAGTTTTTTGTGAGAACTTAGATTTTGGGATCCGTTCCCCGTGAACGTTAATTTTTCATAAAAATTTTCAAAAACACTAAAAAATATAAAATTTTCACAAAATCCTAAAAAGTAAAAAACATAAAAAAAAAACCAAAAATATTTTGCTTTGTTTTTCTCTTGTTAGTTCTTTTGCAGGTGTATGCGCACTCGATCCACGTCTTATCAAGAGCCCGAGCCTCTCGATAACTTAGACATGGCTGGTGTACAAAACAACAATAACATACCACCTCCGAACAACAATAATAACAACAACAACTCGCCTTTCAACAACCTGAATAATAACAACAACAATGAGCCCCTTCCGGATAATCGCCCGATAATTGAACTGCTGCAAGCTCATGTAGATGGCAACACGGATCCAATTGTTATACCACCAATTGCCGCCAACAATTTCGAGCTAAAATCAGGCTTTATCTAGATGGTCTCCGCTCAACCATTCTTGGGACGTACCATTGATGATCCTCACGACCATATCAAGAGATTCTTGCAACTCACTAACACGGTCAAGTTCAATGGTGTTCCACAAGAAGTTATCAGGTTACAACTTTTTCCCTTTTCTTTAGAGGGACAAGCCCGACATTGGCTTGCTAAGGAACCGCCACAGAGTATTCTCTCGTGGACGGATTTGGAAACAAAGTTCATCAATTACTTTTTCCCACCCTCTCGTACTACCGCTTTGCGGAATGAAATCATAAATTTTGAACAAAAGTACGATGAGTCGTTCAGTGAATCTTGGGATCGTTTTAAAGATCTTTTAAGAAAATGCCCACAACATGGTTTTACCAAAGTACATCAAATTAATACTTTTTACAATGGTTTAAGCATGAGTGACCAAGATTCACTAAACAGTGCCTCGGGGGGTAATCTATTGGCTAAGACTTCCAATGCTGCTTGGGACATCATTGAGAATAAATCTCGTGTGCAAACCAAGAGTGTTCGGACCAATGTCGCTAGTGCTAGCACTAGTGACAGTGACAAGCGATTGGACAAAATCACTACGCTTCTTGAATCGCTTGTCACCCACACCGTCAGCAACAACAACAGCAACAACGCTAAAAACGCTCAAGTTAACGCTGTCAGCCAACCTTGTGAGATATGCGGTGGTCCTCACTCTTACATCACTTGTACCGCTACCCAAGATTACCCTGCAGAGAATGTGAATGCAGCTTATGGCACCTATCCTCAACCTGCTTATCAAGCCCGTCCTCAAGGTGACCGTAACTTGCTGAGCTACCGTAGCAACAACTATCTTTCACCACCTGGTTTTCCTCCTACCAACCCAAACCAACAACAAAACCTAAACTGCCCTCCTCAACAACAACAACAACCTCGACAACCATACATACCTCCTCGCAAGCAGCAACAACCACCTCAACGAAACAACCAAGTATACCAACAACCTGCTTATCAACCACCCGCATACACTGCTCCTCCCAACCAACCCACCGCTCTTCACCAAGAAGTGGAAACTTATATGAGGACTAACGATGTGATAGTGGGAAATCTTCAGCGGGAAGTGCTCAACTTGAAGGCAGACTTGGTCAAACAAGGGAACGATTTGAGAGTCGACATGAGAAATACGTTGGATAGTCAAACTAATGACTTGAAGAACATGATGGCTAGTTTCTTCCAAAGTAATCAACCCTCTTCTTCGGGTAATCTTCCGAGTAACACCGTTGCGAATCCAAGAGGGGAGATGAAAGCAATCACCACTCGAAGTGGCAAAGGTAACAAGGAACCCGAGCTTCCTATACCTCCACCGGTGGTTGTGACTAAGGAGAACGAGTCACCTACTCCTATTCCTCATCCTTCTCCTTCCCCAATTTCTCCACCTCTTCCTTCTACCCCTCCTCCACCCAAGGATGTGAGTTATCCTATTCTCCCAAAGCCTTCCTCTTTTTCCAATATACCTTATCCATCAAGGTTGAGGAAAGAGAAGCAAAAAAGCAAGGACGATATTCAGGTTTCGAACTTCCTTAAAATGTTCAAACAATTGAATTTCAATATCTCCTTTGCTGAGGCTCTCGCTCACATGCCTAAATATGCGAAAATGTTTAAAGATCTTCTGAGCGACAAGGAAAAGCTCCTCGATATTGCCAACACCCAACTTAATGAGAATTGCTCTGCAGTGCTCTTAAGGAAATTACCAACCAAGCTTGGTGATCCGGGTCGTTTTCTTATCCCTTGCAATTTCCCGGGAGTAAAGAGTTGCATGGCCCTAGCCGATCTAGGTGCCAGTATTAATCTTATGCCTCTAAGCGTTTGGAAGCAATTATCTCTCCTAGAGCTAGTCCCCACCAAAATGACTTTGGAATTAGCTAACCGTACGGTTGCTTATCCAGTGGGGATAGCCGAAGACGTCATTGTAGGAGTCGACAAATTCACCTTTCCTGCTGATTTTGTTGTCGTCGACTACGAGATGGACCCCCGTGTACCACTTATTGTTGGTCGTCCATTCTTGAGGACCGGTCGCACTCTCATTGATGTTGAAGCCGGTGAGCTTATCATGAGAGTGGGTGACGATAAAGTAGTCTTCAACATGGGAAAGTTGTCTAAACAGCCTTATTCATATGAGAGTGTTAATTGTATTGACGTTCTTGATGAGGCTTGTGAGAACACTTTAATGATGCTTGCAAAAGTATTCCTACCTCTCTTCCCAATGTTGAGACTGTGTCCTCTATTGATTCATCATTATCTCTATTTGGAGATAGCGATTTATTTTGGAACAATCTTGAAGACACCATGGGAGATATGAATTTAGCTACTAATGATTCTCCTATCGATGGGGGATGAAGACATGAATTTCTTTGACAATCTTCTCACCGAAGACAATCCTTCGCCTCCATCTCCCACGGTCATTGCTATCGATACTCCGACTTTGAATACGCCTCCCGTCGAAAATCCTCCGGATTTAGAACTTAAGGAGTTGCCGCCCCATCTTGAGTATGTATTCCTTGAAGAAGAGAAGAAGTCGCCAGTCATCATTGCTAAGGACCTGAAAGAAGAAGAAAAAGCCCGACTTATCACCGTGTTGAAAGATCATAAGAAGGCTATTGCTTGGAAGATTTCTGATATTCGTGGAATTGATCCTCACTTCTGCACACACAAAATTCTCATGGAGGACGAATTTAAGCCCACAATTCAAAGCCAACGAAGGGTGAATCCAAAAATACATGAAGTCATCAAAACAGAGGTTATCAAACTTCTTGATGCGGGTATGATTTACCCTATTTCAGATTCATCATGGGTTAGTCCAATCCATTGTGTGCCCAAGAAGGGCGGAATAACCGTTGCTCCCAATGAACACAACGAGTTGATTTCCACTCGTCTCGTTACTGGGTGGAGAGTTTGTATAGACTACCGCAAACTCAATAATGCCACGAGAAAGGATCATTTCCCTCTACCTTTTATGGACCAAATGCTTGAACGTTTAGCGGGTAATGAATATTACTGCTTTCTTGATGGTTTCTCGGGTTATTTTCAAATACCCATCGATCCCCAAGATCAAGAGAAGACAACATTCACTTGTCCCTATGGCACATTTGCGTACAAAAGAATGCCTTTTGGCTTATGTAATGCGCCCGGGACTTTCCAAAGGTGTATGTTAGCTATCTTCCATGACATGGTTGAACAAACCATGGAAGTCTTCATGGATGATTTCTCGGTCTTCGGGGATTACTTCTCTTCTTGCCTTGCCAATTTGGAACGTATGCTTAAGCGGTGCGAAGACACTCGCCTTGTTCTAAATTGGGAAAAATGCCATTTTATGGTAAAAGAGGGCATCGTGCTGGGACACAAGATTTCTAAAGCCGGTCTTGAAGTAGATCGTGCTAAAGTCGATGTTATCGCCAAGTTGCCTCCACCCTCCACCGTGAAGGGTGTGAGAAGTTTTCTGGGTCATGCGGGCTTCTACCGTCGATTCATCAAAGATTTTTCTCAAATCGCTCGCCCGATGACCCACCTCTTGGAAAAAGATACTCCTTTTATCTTTTCCAAAGAGTGTCTTGAAGCCTTCAACTCGCTTAAGGATAAGTTAACTAAGACACCCGTCTTGGTTACCCCTAATTGGGAGCTTCCCTTTGAGTTGATGTGCGATGCTAGTGATTTTGCTATTGGAGCGGTTCTGGGACAAAGAGTGAATAAACACTTCCAACCAATCCATTACGCTAGCAAGACAATGAGAGGGGCACAATTGCATTATACGACAACCGAAAAAGAGCTTTTAGCTGTTGTCTATGCTTTTGAAAAATTCCGCCCCTATCTTGTCCTTTCCACCACCATCGTGTATACCGATCATTCCGCGTTGAAGTACTTGTTGACAAAGCAAGATTCAAAACCAAGACTTCTTCGCTGGGTTTTGCTTCTCCAAGAATTTAAAATCGAAATTCGCGATAAAAAAGGAGCTGAAAACCTAGCCGCGGATCATCTCAGCAGACTTGAGGATCCTTACCAAGGGGATCATCCAAATAAAGAAATCAATGATTCCTTTCCATTGGAGACCTTAATGTCTATAAATTCAAATTCTGATGAAACCCCGTGGTTTGCAGACTTTGCAAACTACTTGGCGGGTGGAATTCTCAAGGAAGGGTTGACGTCTCAGCAAAAGAAAAAGTTCTTCACCGACATTAAGACTTACTTTTGGGACGACCCTTACCTATTCAAACAATGTGCCGACCTGATTATTCGCCGATGTGTTGATGGACCGGCAGCCTCGGAAATCCTTGATGCTTGCCACAAAGGACCCACTGGTGGTCACTTTGGTCCCAACTACACCGCCAAAAAAGTGTTTGATTCGGGATTTTATTGGCCCACCATTTACCGTGATGCTCACGAGATGGTTAAACATTATGATTCTTGCCAAAAACAAGGCAAGATCACACATAAAGATGAGATGCCTCAACATTTCGTACAAGAATGTGAAATCTTTGATGTTTGGGGTATCGACTTTATGGGGCCATTCCCTTCCTCTAAAGGAAACAAATACATCCTTGTAGCCGTTGACTACGTTTCAAAGTGGGTTGAAGCCAAAGCTTTACCTACTAATGACGCAAGGGTGGTTTGTAACTTTTTGAAAGCTCTTTTCGCTAGATTCGGTGTGCCTCGTGCCATTATTAGTGATCGTGGGACTCATTTCTGCAATGATCAATTCGCAAGAGTCATGGCTAAGTATGGTGTAAATCATCGTCTTTCCACAACCTACCACCCACAAACTAATGGCCAGGCTGAAATATCCAACTGAGGACTTAAGCGAATTCTGGAAAGAACCGTGGGAGAGCATCGTGCCTCATGGGCTGATAAACTTGATGATGCTATGTGGGCTTTCCGTACTGCTTACAAGACCCCGATCGGCTGTACGCCTTATCGTCTTGTGTACGGGAAAGCGTGCCACCTCCCCATTGAGTTGGAGCACAAGGCTTACTGGGCCTTGAAGTGGGCTAATTTTGATATTAACAAAGCCGGTGACCTACGCAAGATCCAACTCAATGAGCTCAATGAACTTCGGAATGAGGCTTACGAAAATTCTTTGATCTATAAGGAAAGAACTAAGCTTATTCACGACTCCAAGATCAAAAACCGAGAGTTCCATGTTGGAGACAAAGTCTTACTTTTTAACTCTCGGTTGAAAATCTTTTCGGGCAAGCTCAAATCTCGTTGGTCCGGCCCATTCACCATTGCCCAAATTTTTCCATATGGTACTCTCGAGCTCGCTCAACCTAATGGACCCAATTTTAAGGTGAATGGCCAACGAGTGAAGTTGTACTTTGGTGAGGACATCTCTCAGGAGGTGATTCCATCCCTCACCACGTTCCCCATGAACTAATTTTGGGTCGAGTCAGGCTCGTGACTCGGTTATCAAAAACAAGCGCTCCTCGGGAGGCAGCCCGAGTATCTATCATTTTCCGTTTAACCCCCTAAGTGTAGGGGAACCTCTATACGGTTCTTTGTTTTTGTGTGGTGATGTGATTACAGGGATACGTGTACTCTTGGAATCTCTGAAGAACCGTGCTCCCGTGTTATCCGAAATCCGGTTCTATCTCTCAACTATCGTGATTCAATTTTCTTCATACTCACATTTAAAATTGATCACTTTAGTCGTCTCTTCCTTAACTTGAGTTAACCAACGTGCACAATGTCATAAGTGTAGGGGAGACTTTTCCCACATGCTTAAACATTGAGGACAATGTTTATCTTAAGTGTAGGGGGAACTTCTATCGAAGTTTTAAGTGGACCTTTCCATGAAAATGCCTTCATTTAACCGGAAAATCATATTTTTCAACATTTTTCAAACTTTTCTATTAACTTTGGCCATTTAGTCGTAATTTTTAAATTTTTATCTTTGCTTTCATATGTACATATCCCGCAATAAAGTCAAAAACATTAATAAAGTGGTGTAGCTAGTTTAGAAGTCTTTGACATATTAGGCCCGTTGCGTTTATTTTGACTCAACCCGAATAGACTTATCAAAGTTTATTCTAGCCAGTATCCTTAACCATGTAGACCTTAATTGGTTTATTAGGCTAAGTATCCACGAGTCTCATCACTTGAGATTTTAAATTATGGAGAACGAGAAATGATAGAGTCAATTATAAGTCGGTATTCTTGCGCAAGCTCACTTGGTGTAATTATTCGCCTATTCTCCCATCACTTGCTAATAATTTATCTGCAATAAGTAAGGTCGTACGATTTGAAAAGTTACTTAGCTTCTAGCCCAAGATCGTTTAAAAGTTGCTCGGTAATGATAAGAGTTCATAGCCAAGGCATAACTTATGAAGCGGGGCGCGAAGATTGGCGAGTCCGAAAAGGCCCTAACAAGGCATGAGGATTCAATTTTATTGCTGAAGATCCAAAGTGACGTGAAAAGCATTATTCCCAAAATCAATATGAAGGATCAAGACTCACGACGACAAGCAATCAACTCCCATAAAGATCATGGAGAAGTCTATCCGAAAAGACCCTAACAAGGTATGAGGATAAATAGATCCAAGTCCGAAAAGGAGGCGGATCGTTGTATCTCAAAATCCCAATTAGAGATTGAAGAAATAATCATGAAGTCATGGTCAACAAAGTTGGAGTACCCCTCAAAAGTCTCCAAGTGAAGAAACTCTGTTATCATGAGAAGACCATTATCTCAAGAACGTCTCTCGAAGATATGAAGTATGAAGTACATGCCAAATATCGGCCCGAGAGAGGTCTCAAATCGTGAACCAAGTTATGCCAAGATATGAACTTTTTGATATCCTGAGAAGCAGTTTTAAAGATTTTGTCCTTTAGCTAACTATTGATCAAATCATCCCACTTTGCTTTCAGCCTAAATAAACTATCGAAATAAGTCCAAAAATGCATCTTCATGATCATTCTAAGACAAAAATAAAATATAAGAGATACACCTAGGAATAAGGGAGTTTAAGCATTTAATTAAGCCATGTGTGTAAGTGTTTGATTTGCTAACTTATAATAACAATGATCTCGTTTTTAAGCTTAGTTTGAGGAACGTGAAACTTGAGGGTGATAAATCTTCGCAGCACCAAAGCCCTAATGTAAGTCCTTGATTTCTTTGCAAGTTATTTCCATCCTTTTGCTTATTTTAAAGTTTTAATTTCTCTTACTTTAATTTTTATTTAGTAGTATTTGAATAAGGCCAAGGTTGATTGATTATGAGAAAAGTGTAAATTTGCTTTATCACTAAGCATTGCATGAGGGCATGGCAATGGTTAAGTGTAGGGGATTTGATAGGTGTGTAAACACCCATCCTTTTACCACTTAATTCTGGCTAAAACAAGACCAAAACACGTATTTAATATCATTTGTTTGGAATTATGCGTGGTTTTTGTGTTTATTGTGTTTTCAGAGCTAACCGGATGAATACTAAAGAAAACATGGGATTGCACGGGTTTTATCAAGGAAAAAGACTAAAGTCGAAGTCTATTGTCCAAGAGATGCAAAAGATTTGAAGTCAATGGGCCTATTTGAACATTTATCGAAGAAAAGGACCAAAGATGGAAGATTTACATATGTCGAAGAAACTCAAGTCTATTTAACGAAGAAATTAAAAGACGAGTTGAATTTAATCGTCGACAAATCCCGAATCAGAATCGAAAATGTCAACTTTTCTGAAAAGACGAGAAGACAAGAAGAAAGGGAGAAGACCCACTCACCAACCAACCACTCAGCCTATATAAAGGATCACCCTCACTAATATTGAAAGAAGTTCTTTCTTTCAGTTTCTTTCCTTTCCTATTTCGTAGGAAAACCATCTCCCTTAAGGAGTGGTTCTTCATCTTCTTGATTTGTTCTTTTAATCTTGTAAGTTTGATCTTTTCCTTTTGGTTACTGAATCTAAATCATCAATACAAGTGTTCATTTAATCTTTTCATTCATCTTGATCTTCATCATCTTTTTATTGCAAGTTCTTAAATTTTTATTTGGTTCAAGTTTGATCTTAAAAAGTTGTTGATTTTGTGTTTTTATTGTTGGGATTTGTTGCTTATGGTATTTAAATGATTATTGGTTAGTTCGGTAAAACCTTTTTGCTTAATTGGTTTGATTCGGTTTGAAATCATCTTCCCAATTCTGCTACTGTTCTTCGGTTCCCAGACTTTCCGAATTGCAGCTTTTCTTATTCCTTTATTCGGAATATTGGATATTCCGAATAGGCCAATTCATTTTTCTCTTACTCGGAATGTTTAGACATTCCGAATAGTCTATTTATTTTACCTCTATTCGGAATATTTCCCATATTCCGAGTAGGCCTTACATTCCGCATAGAACCCCATTATTCCGAGTTGCCATTTCATTTTATATTATTCGGAATATTTTATATATTCCGAATAGCTTACCTTAGTTTTCCTTTACTCGGAATATTTTCAATATTCCGCATAGTCCTTTATTCCGAGTAAGCTTAACTTTTCCGCATGGTCTCCTTTATTCCGCATAAGCAAAAATATTCCGAGTAGTATAAAAATTCCGCATAGAGATCTTTTCCCGAATAGACTTGTTTTTCCGAGTAAGGTTTTATTCCGAGTAGGATATTTTTCAGTTAGGACATTTTCCTGTTTTAATTCAAGTGTTACTTTTTAATTGTTGATTGTTTTAAGTTTATATCTTTATCACTTTATTCATTTCCCTGTTTAGTAGATTAGAAAACCAAACCCATTTTTTGGACACCAAGAACAAATCTTTCCACTTAGAACCGAGATCAATTCGAGAGGATTCCGAGAATTAATCTGAACCATATAAAAACGCTTGTATCAAACTCAATCAAGTCGACTAATCTAAAGAACGTAAAACCTTCGTGTGCAATCTCATTCAGTCATGAAGTTTTCTCTCCATTACAACATCGTCCAAAATCTCATTTAACGACAATTGTAACTTAAAGTTTTCGTCAATTAGACGGCATAAGACTTAAATTTAAAGGGTATTGATTTTGGTGTCAAAATCATGTATGGAGAAGGATGCATACATCTCCATATCATTAGTTTAATTAAACCTTTTAGTAAACCTTTTGGTGAGACTAAATTTCGCCACATATATTTGCAATTTGAGGTATTGGTTAAATCAATTAAAGATTTTAACCCACAACAATTCACGCCTCACGTTCCTAGAACTTGGCTAAAGCACAAAGCAATAACTTTATTCATTGTGTTTCGGATGTGAATTTGCGGTTAAATCAACCTTAAGAAATTATGTAAATAATAACCGTAGGTAATTCCAACTTTGACGCACAGGCAAGCCGGGAATTTGGTCAGCGCTGAAGCATAACACCTCCTTCCTTAACCGGGTACATGACCAGCGGTGCGTTATACCCACTTTATAGTTTGTCAAAATTGAGTAGGCCGTTAAGTTATTATTGTAATTCCAATCAACGCAAATCATATGTAAATTAAATCTCAAAACAATTCATTAATTTTTATATGATTTAGTCCATATAAATTTTCTTGGAAAAAATTACCCTTGTTTACAACATACAATTAATATAAAACGTATGAAAACAAGTAGGTACAAAAAAACTAAATCAAATAGCCACATGCATAACAATTTATTCAAAGAGCATAAAATCTAGGGTTTTTATAAACATAAAAACCTAATTTTAAAACTTTGAATCAAATAAAGCAAATAGCATATAAAATCCCATGATCCGTGAAAAAACATGCATGTTCATCACGGATCTCCCACATATTCTTAACAATTAGAAAAACTACGGATCGTAACCATACATGACATAACAATTAATTCATGCAAACATCTAAAGATTATACCATGTAATTTTAGGGTTTACCAAATTTTTTTTTTAATAAAATTCGGCTATATTTAAAAAAAAAAACCCTAATTTTTTGTTAAAACCTAAAAAACAACATGTAATTTTAACTCAAATCACCATTAGTTAAAAAATCTTAAGATCTCGATAATTATAACATGTTAAAACGGCTCTCGATGCCACTGATGGTTTATGACATTCATAACAATTATATAATCATAACAAAGATCAAAGCACGTTATAACGGAAGCGATTTAACAAGATCATAATAACACAATTATAATTAATCGATTAGGGTTACATACCTTTATCCTAGCAAAGATCCACAAGATCACCGACGGATCACCAATTAGGGTTTGTGAAGAATAATACCAAGATATAGTTTAAAGCAAAACTATAGTACGCTCTTGTACACACGTAATGCAACGGGCTAACCGTGAGTCTAGCACTTGCAAACCGGAACTTCAACACTTGTGGAATTTAGCAAAATCGAAAACCAAAGAACCCTAAAAGGGGTGTTGGTCGCCGATCGCAAAAGAGAGAGAAGGAGAAGGGATGGGAAAAATTATGAGGCTATGGGGTATTTATATAGGGCTTGTCAAAACTTGGTTTCCAAGTAATAAACGAATAAGGAAACAAATCCTTTTCCTTCCCCTTTTTCTCCTTGTAACCGTCGACCTATAAGGCCACCAAGGTGGCTTCCGGAACTTTCCGTTTACTTCTTTTCTTCTAATTAATTCCATAACGATCGTTTAACTTAACTCTTACTTTATTTAACGATCATTTAGTTAAGTTCGGTTTGAGTTCATAAATATATATAAAATATATTGTATAAATAAAATTAACCCTTTACGTATTGTGTGCAATCCCGTAATCTCGAGTTCGATCTTATCACACGACTATTAACTTTAAGTCTATAAACTTTCAAAACTAAAATTCCGCGAGCGTAAATATACATATTTTTCAGTATTAACTTTAAAAATAATGATAGCAGTTTTAAGTTAGAATAACAATAAGGAATAATAAACCACTTCATATAGAAATACTATACGAAATTGTGTGATCGTGAAAAGTATTTGCAGATCTCTATAACATTCTTCATAATATTACATAACGTGTAAATATAGAAAATTTAAAATCTTCTTATTTTGATATGTACGATTTAATCGAATTAATTAACAAAATTATTAGTATTTCACTAAATTTGTATTAAAATACATAGATAGACGATATGTGTTTTCGAATATGCAAATTTATAAAATTGAATGATTCAAAATCAAACACACATTTAATATTAAGCTTACGTTTAAGAACAATTTAAATAATTTTATGCAAAAAGTTATAGGTTATACCAATAATCATTTATACATGTTGCATATTAATTTATATTCACTTTGTTATTTAATATGTATTGCTCCTCAATTAATACATAAATAAATTTATTAAGTTTTTGTGTTGTACAAGTTTGTAACAAAAGCATGTAAGGATGTACTACTTTAAATATTGGAGAGAGAGTGCAATCTATTTTATAAGTAGTACCGATTTATGTGTCGTTAAGAAAATAATACATATTTATGTGATGGGGTTGTTTTTATCGGTTTGGATTAGGCCTATTTATGGCTAGCCGAACGAATTGTGACTCCGTTCCTAGTTAAATCAATTTTTCTTGTTCGGTTTCAAAACTATATACACCATTATTTTAGGTAGACAACATACGTAGGATTTTATAAAATATACTTTTAATTAGTGTAAAATGTGTATATGATTGTAAATTTAAGTAATAAGATATATTAATTAGTTATTACTAATTGATTTTATTTTTAAGTGTATATTAATTATTGAGTTTTGTTAATCAATGGTCATTTGACAGAGGTTAATGGGTAATAAATGAACGAAATTTCAAATTAATATTAAAATGTATTAATACACATTAATTCTAGTAGAAATGATGTTTATATATATTAATTTATGAGTTTATTTAATATGTATTTAATGCATTTTAATGTTAATTTGGAAAGTTTGTGTTTATTTATTCTCGACTAACCTCTGCCCAATGAGCAGGTTAGCAACGCTGAACTATTATGTATTAATTAGTTTTAATATGAGTATTAAATTATGTTTTTATGTTTTAATTGATTTATAATTATGTATTAATACTTGTACTATGTATTGTTTTAGTTTTAAAATAGGGTGAGAGAGTGTTTTAATTATAGAATTTAATGTGATATGTTGTTTTAATAGTATAATTACATGTTTTAAGTTTTTTACGTTTAGTATGTATGCTTGTTTTGCTTATACATATAGGATTATGTATTGTAACTTCAAATGTAACACCCCACTTGGGTAAATGGACCGTTACGTGTATTTATGGCGTGTCATCAAAGCATGCAAGGCAATGTATTAAACATTAACTGACCAAACGGAAAATACCGGAATCAAACATCGGTAGTCCAACACAAGCTCTAAATATAAAGACTAAGTACTGAAAGAAAAAGGACGAAACAATGTCCAACAACCAAAGAGATGTAAAGTATGCATGCATAAAATAAAGGGGTCTGGATAGCTCTTCATCCAATGCACGTACTCTCTTAGCAGTCCTAAGATCGTTCCTGTGTACCTGCCGTTTGGAAACATGAAAGGAAACTACGGCTGAGCATAACGCTCAGTGGACGGATAAAGCATGAATAGGATGTACTGAAAGAAAAAGGAAAGGAAGGCTACAATGACACTATAAGACTGATATGACATGTGATACAACTCTGCATAAAATCTGATAAACCTTTTCATATATACTGAAACTGAAATATAATTTATTAATTCTGAAAACATGCATTTTCTGTATTTTAATTTTGCCAAGAGCTTATATAGGTCATGTATTAAATCAACTGCTGCATGAATACATGGAGGGGTGTCCTCGTCATGCTATAGAGGGGTGACCTCTAAATAACTGTGCTGGGTGGAGGGATCAGCTCCAATGTGAAGGATGTAGAGCACACACCACATTCACCTGCTAAACTGTAACTGTAGCCTAGGATGCATCCATACGCCCCACTAATAATAATACTGATAAAATGGCCAAGCTGAGCTGAGTGGGACGATGCAGGATATCACTCTCCTGCATGTGAGTCACGACACCGGTGCCTCTAGTGTCGTGGTTACGGTACCTCCGTAACTAGTACATACTAATCATGCTTGTATATAATGCTCAGGCAATTTATTCTATTATTAATATGATTACTGACAAGTTTAAACGTATACTGGGGAAAACATTTGGCTGCAGACGGGGAATCCTAAACATACATAAAAAGAAGTCCTTACTGAAAGGACGGAAATCCGTACCTCTAGTCCAGTACCGACTGAAAGGAAGACTGAACGAATACTACTCGGGCTTCACGCGTGCTACATAATTAAAAGACGCGAGTAAGTTAACTGGTATCCGTTATCAAATTTTCTGGTCTTATTGGTTTCTTATATTTATTTCAGATATTCTATACGTATAATTACGGCTAAATCTGACCATTAAAATAATTTATTTTAATGTATTAACGTTATACTAATGGTTACGTACAATGTATATCTGACGTAAATAATTCTACAATAAGTATTTCGCTAAAATAGAAGTTCCTTAATTTAGAACGTTCTTAAATTGTTTAATTCGTTTCCCAAAATATACCCTTTTATATTTTTCTAAAACTAGTTTATATTTAACTTACTAAATACATTTTAAAAATATTTATTTAAAATAAACTCATTTAAAAAGTATGATTTAACAGTCCCAAACGCACCCTTAATTTTCTAAACCGGTTTGCCAAACAGCCCTAATTCCTGTTTTAAAACCCACTGCCAAACACCCCCCTTACTGCTAGTTTTCCCACTGGCAGTTCTGGGTTTCCCCCGCCTGTGGTTCGGTTCCCCCTGCTAGCTACAATAATCCCACCGAGACCTAGATGGTCTCGGTTCCCACTGTTAGAGCAAGGCCTTTCCCCTGCTAGCTTTTCTGTTTCCCCCGTTAGTACAAACCCAGCCTAAACCCTAATTAGGGTAGCGGCTGGTGGAAAATCATCACCACCGAGACCTTTAAGGTCTCGGTTTGCGTGCCAAAAGAACCCAACAATATACAAACGCAAACCCACCTTCTTTAAACTCGTTTACTATGCCAAAATACTCCCATGAATCGGGTTAATAGAAAAGAACATAAAACGAATTAGGTTTACCTTATTTTCTTCGTTTTTGGTTTTAGGATTAAACAAACAAATGTAATCCTTGTTCTTCCTGGATCCTAACGCCTTGGTTTCTGTTCTTCTTTTTTTTTTTATGTCGCGGCAGGGAAGAGAGGAGAGAAGGGTTTGGCGGCTAATTAGATTTCTAGGGTTTCTTTTTTTTGTTTCTGTGTGTCGGCATCAAAAGAAAACAAGGACCCCCGTCCCTTTTGTCTATACCAAATGGGCTAAAGCCCACATCCTATTTCTTTTTTAATTTCTTTACAAACCGGCCCCTTCTACTCTTTATTTATTTATTTATTTATTTTTTTTTTTTTTTAAAACTTGTATAATAATAACACTTGTAATAAATAGTACTTGTAATAAATTTCTCGCGTTTGTTTAAAATTTTCCACGTGTACGTTTTAAGGAAAAAAAATATCCCGCGTAAAATAATAATAAACCGCGTATTTATAAATTCTCGATTTAAAATACGGGTTTTACAATTCTTCCCCTCTAAAAGAAATAATTCGTCCCCGAATTAAAATGCGGCGTACTGGGTTTTACAATTCTTCCCCTCTAAAAGAAGAATTCGTCCCCGAATTACAAGGTATTTAAGCTGACTGAAGTAAAGGCTGAAATGCTGATAAATTGAACGACATAAACGCTGAAAAGACATACCCGAATCAAAACTGAAAGTGAGGATAAGAAGTCCGTATAGACTCCTCCGTTTCCCAAGTGGCCTCCCGCTCGGTATGGTTCCTCCACAGAATCTTGACGAAAGGAATGGTCTTCCTTCTCATGACTCGATCCTGGCGATCTAAAACTGCTTCGGGTTCCTCGATATAAGATAAATCCTCCCGAATCTGATCGAGTGGATAATTTACTTTGTGAAGCTCATGATAGTTGTACCCCCTGAGCAATGAGACATGAAACACGTTGTGGACGTGTGAAAGCTGAGGCGGCAGCGCCAACCGATACGATACTTCCCCGACGCGTTCAAGGATTTCAAATGGTCCGATGTAGCGGGGGCTAAGTTTGCCTTTGAGGCCGAACCGTCTGACACCGCGTGCGGGTGATACTTTGAGGAACACACGATCTCCAGTCTGAAATGATAGATCTCTGCAATGTCTGTCGGCGTAACTCTTCTGGCGAGTACGCGCTTCTTGCAGTTTTGCCCTAGCGATGGCGACCTTTTCATTGGTCATTTCTATCAATTCTGGTCCCTCAATCAAACGTTCCCCAACCTGATCCCAACAAATAGGAGCACGGCATTTCCTGCCGTATAACATCTCGAATGGAGCACGCTTGATACTAGCATGCCAACTGTTGTTGTAGGCAAACTCGACCAAGCAAATATAGTCATCCCAGTGTCCTGTCCATTCTAATGCACAGGCGCGTAGCATGTCCTCTAAGGTCTGGATAGTACGCTCTGACTGACCGTCCGTCTGTGGGTGGAAAGCTGTGCTGAGCTTGAGCCTAGTTCCCCAAGCTTTATGCAAGCCTCTCCAGAAATGAGAAGTGAACCGTGGATCTCTATCTGATATAATTTCGAAGGGTGTACCATGTAACCGTACAATCTCCTCGGTGAATAGTTTCGCTAATTTACTGACTGCGAAATCTTTACGAATAGGAATGAAATGTGCTGACTTGGTCAAACGATCGACAACTACCCAGATTGCATCATGTCGCCGCTGAGTCTGTGGTAAACCGGTAACAAAATCCATAGAAATCTTGTCCCATTTCCACATTGGAATTTCTAATGGCTGGAGTAACCCGCTGGTACGCTGATGTTCTATCTTAACCTGCTGGCAGGTCAGACACTTAGACACAAATGTTGCGACATCCTGCTTCATGCCGCTCCACCAGAAATGCTGCTTAAGATCATGGTACATTTTTGTGGAACCCGGGTGGATGGAGAACGGAGAGCTGTGAGCCTCAGTCATTAAGGCTTCTCTAAGAGCAAGATCTTCTGGAACGCAGAGTTTGGTACCCTGCCATACAATACCGTCGTCATCGATGCGAAATTCGGTCTGACGGTCAATGTTCTGGACAATCGCCCAGATTTCACCATCATCCTTTTGTGCGGCTTTAATCCTAGAGAGTAAATCTGGTTCTACTCTCAAACTAGCCCAGTATCCCCTTTGTCCGCGCACTAAGAGCTCAATATCATACCGCTCTAAATCCCGAATAATTTCTTCCTGAACTTTGATGCCATTTACCATACCTGACTTTCTGCTAAGGGCATCTGCTACTACGTTTGCTTTGCCTGGGTGATACTGAATATTAGTGTCATAGTCTTTTAGCAGTTCTAACCATCGCCTCTGTCTCATGTTCAGCTCTCGCTGTGTAAATATATACTTGAGACTTTTGTGATCGGTGAAGATATCACACGACTCACCGTATAAATAATGCCTCCAGATTTTAAGGGCGAAGACGACTGCTGCGAGCTCTAGATCATGAGTAGGATAATTTTTCTCATACGGCTTTAGTTGACGCGAAGCATAAGCGATGACTTTCCCATGCTGCATAAGAACACAGCCTAAGCCTTTTCCCGATGCGTCGCTGTATATCTGATAACCACCTGTACCGGATGGAAGAGTAAGTATCGGTGCTGAGATCAATCGATGCTTGAGTTCCTCAAAACTCTTTTCTCTCTCCTCGGTCCATATAAACTTCTCACCCTTTCGCATAAGTTGGGTCAATGGTAACGCCAAACGTGAGAAGTTTTCCACAAACCGGCGGTAGTAACCTGCCAACCCAAGAAAACTACGTATCTCTGTGACAGATGTCGGTCTTGGCCATTTGGTGATAGCCTCCACCTTTGCAGGGTCCATAGTTATTCCTTCTGCAGAAACAATATGGCCTAGAAACGCCACTGTATTCAGCCAAAACTCGCACTTCGAAAATTTAGCGTATAGTTTTTCTTGTCTGAGAATCTGCAAAACCGTACGGAGGTGGTCCTCATGTTCCTCTTTGGATTTGGAGAAAATGAGGATATCATCGATGAATACAATCACGAACTTGTCTAAGAATTCGTGGAAGACTCTGTTCATTAAGTCCATAAATACTGCGGGCGCATTCGTGAGACCGAATGGCATGACAACAAACTCGTAATGACCGTACCTCGTGCGAAAAGCAGTTTTGGATATATCCTGCTCTTTTACACGTAACTGATGGTAACCTGACCGTAGATCGATTTTTGAGAAGTGTTTGGCACCCTGAAGCTGATCGAATAAATCGTCAATACGAGGAAGTGGATAACGGTTACGAATAGTGAGCTTATTCAACTCACGGTAGTCAATACACAAACGCATACTACCATCCTTCTTCTTGACAAACAAAACGGGAGCGCCCCAAGGTGACACGCTTGGACGGATGAAACCCCTTTCGAGAAGTTCCTGAAGTTGATCCTTCAGTTCCTTAAGCTCTACAGGAGCCATACGGTAAGGAGCTTTAGATACTGGTTCTGCACCTGGAACGAGATCGATACCAAATTCTACCTCTCGCATGGGAGGTAAACCTGGAAGTTCCTCTGGAAAAACATCTGGAAAGTCTGACACAACTGGCTGATCATGAATCGAAGGTGTTTCAGAAGTCGTGTCATGGACTGTAGCTAGGAAACCCTCACAACCATGACATAGTAAGGTACGAGCCTGTAAAGCTGAAATGATCTGGACATGTTTTCCTGGTAGGAAGCCTCGGTGACTATACTCTGGTGTCTGGACATCACCAAAGATTACCTGGTGAGCATGGCAATCTATGGTGGCATGATGAGTCGATAACCAATCCATACCCAGAATAATATCAAAATCACACATATCCAAAGGAAGAGCACTGACTGGACGGATTTTATCATCAAACTCAAGAGGGAGATCCTTATATACTTGGGTAATGAGTACAGAGTCTCGCATGGGGGTAGATATACTAAGTGCACTGTCTAGTGGCGTAGGGGTCATGTTTATTCTAACAGCATATGAAGTAGATATAATCAAGTGTGTGGCGCCTGTATCGAAAAGCACGCATGCAGACTGTCCGTGTATAAACAAAATGCCAGTAATGGTACCTGCGGTCTTATTTGCTTGTTCACGGGTAGTAGTGTAGACACGACCAGTGGTTGGTGGTAGTGGTGGTGGCGGAGGTAACATCTGAGGAGTCTGGCCTGAGGTACCAGCAGTATTCCCGCTCTTGCAATCCCTCTTCAGATGGCCCGGTTGGCCACACTGGAAGCAACCACTCATACCACGACGGCACGGTCCCGTGTGCTTCTTTCCACATGTGACGCAAGTGGGATAAGTGTACACGGCAGAAGCAGCCCTGGTTTGCTGAGAACCTGATTTACGATGACAAACACGTGTCATGATGCTGATATTTTAAACTGAAATGAGGCTGTTTGACTGAAATTTAAAATTACCAGAATTTGCCGGTCGTGCAACCTGTTGACCCCTGTTGTTTTGGTCACGCACCTGTCCAGCATCTCTGCTGGAATTTACACATAAATTTAAGATCTGTTTTACATGATAGTTTAGTATTCCTGGAGCTTAAAGGCTCACCTGTAGCTGCCAGAGGAGTTGGAGCTGCCACGGTAATTATCACTGCCGTTCCTCCTATCTGACCGATTACGGTCATAAGACTGACCGTGGTTCCTGTAGTTCTGATGCGGAGTAGCCGATTGGGATCGGTCCCCTCCTCTGTGTCTGTAAGATTTTAATAACATATAAGTTCCCAAGCAATAATGGCTAAATCATTTAAGTCTGTTGGGTGAGATGGTACCTCTTCTCCGGGCGCTCTAAATTCTCGAGCTCGTCCCTCTCAAAAAGCATCTCGATGTCCCGAGCTGCATTAGCTACTTGTGACACATTAGTGAATGTGGCACTCATCAATCTATCTGCAGTCCTAGTGTGAAGAGCCCAGCGAAATTGCTTCACTTGCTCCTCTACGGTACCCGCAGCCTCCCCCAAGAATCCAGCCATCCTGAGGTATCGGTGCATGAACTCTATACTGTTCTCGCCATTATTCTGACGAATAACGTGAAAGTCCCTCTTCATCTTAGCTTGCTCCGCATGCGGAAAGAACTGGTCATAGAACATCGTCTTGAAACGTGCCCAGGTCAATGCAAGCTCCCAAGCATCTCCCCCGTTGGACAGTTTCTGAGACCTCCACCAATGTAGAGCAGGACCTTCCAGCTTGTAAACTGCAAGCCTAACTTTGAAAACATCACCACAACCCATAGCTCCAAAAATTTTCTCTATATGGTAGATCCAGTCTTCTGCATCAGTTGGAGCTACAGTCTGCTCAAACAGTCGGGGCTTTTGCTTGTTGAACAGATCCAGCCAAGCGGGTAAAGTGGCAGGTGGTGGCGCAGGAGGGTTGTTATTCTGCTGAGGCCCATTTTGATACTCAGCTCGGATCTCATCACGAATTTGGGGTAACATGGCCTATATAGCAGCCTGAACAGCAGCAGCAATGGCAGCTGCGTTAGGATCATTCTCGGTGTCGCGCCTGGGTGGCATCTGAAATAAAAGAGGATAAATCGACAAAAACGTAAGAACCTGAAGTAATAAATCTGAGTATGCTTAGTGTAATTCATGAAGGTATAGTTAACAAAACATGACATGAATACTAGTGAACGCCTAAGGTCAGTTCACAAAATGAAAATTTCTGAAACATAAGTCTGACATGAGTAAGGATGAACGCCTATGGTCAGTTCATCCATACAAAATTTAAGCGGCAAGGGTGAACGCCTATGGTCAGTTCACCAAAACGAATGTTCTTTAAAAGCACATGCGATTAAGTATGGCCAGTCCTGTACCAACCGTTTACTTAATCAAAATTTTAAAAAAAATCCGACTGATAAAATTCATGAGTAGCCTGGAAAATAACGACGCCAAAATACAAGAAATTCTTGGTGACTACCCACTAGTCACAGGTCAAGTTTTAGAGCCTACAGGTCGAACCTTGCGCTCTGATACCATAATTGTAACACCCCACTTGGGTAAATGGACCGTTACGTGTATTTATGGCGTGTCATCAAAGCATGCAAGGCAATGTATTAAATATTAACTGACCAAACGGAAAATACCGGAATCAAACATCGGTAGTCCAACACAAGCTCTAAATATAAAGACTAAGTACTGAAAGAAAAAGGACGAAACAATGTCCAACAACCAAAGAGATGTAAAGTATGCATGCATAAAATAAAGGGGTCTGGATAGCTCTTCATCCAATGCACGTACTCTCTTAGCAGTCCTAAGATCGTTCCTGTGTACCTGCCGTTTGGAAACATGAAAGGAAACTACGGCTGAGCATAACGCTCAGTGGACGGATAAAGCATGAATAGGATGTACTGAAAGAAAAAGGAAAGGAAGGCTACAATGACACTATAAGACTGATATGACATGTGATACAACTCTGCATAAAATCTGATAAACCTTTTCATATATACTGAAACTGAAATATAATTTATTAATTCTGAAAACATGCATTTTCTGTATTTTAATTTTGCCAAGAGCTTATATAGGTCATGTATTAAATCAACTGCTGCATGAATACATGGAGGGGTATCCTCGTCATGCTATAGAGGGGTGACCTCTAAATAACTGTGCTGGGTGGAGGGATCAGCTCCAATGTGAAGGATGTAGAGCACACACCACATTCACCTGCTAAACTGTAACTGTAGCCTAGGATGCATCCATACGCCCCACTAATAATAATACTGATAAAATGGCCAAGCTGAGCTGAGTGGGACGATGCAGGATATCACTCTCCTGCATGTGAGTCACGACACCGGTGCCTCTAGTGTCGTGGTTACGGTACCTCCGTAACTAGTACATACTAATCATGCTTGTATATAATGCTCAGGCAATTTATTATATTATTAATATGATTACTGACAAGTTTAAACGTATACTGGGGAAAACATTTGGCTGCAGACGGGGAATCCTAAACATACATAAAAAGAAGTCCTTACTGAAAGGACGGAAATCCGTACCTCTAGTCCAGTACCGACTGAAAGGAAGACTGAACGAATACTACTCGGGCTTCACGCGTGCTACATAATTAAAAGACGCGAGTAAGTTAACTGGTATCCGTTATCAAATTTTCTGGTCTTATTGGTTTCTTATATTTATTTCAGATATTCTATACGTATAATTACGGCTAAATCTGACCATTAAAATAATTTATTTTAATGTATTAACGTTATACTAATGGTTACGTACAATGTATATCTGACGTAAATAATTCTACAATAAGTATTTCGCTAAAATAGAAGTTCCTTAATTTAGAACGTTCTTAAATTGTTTAATTCGTTTCCTAAAATATACCCTTTTATATTTTTCTAAAACTAGTTTATATTTAACTTACTAAATACATTTTAAAAATATTTATTTAAAATAAACTCATTTAAAAAGTATGATTTAACAGTCCCAAACGCACCCTTAATTTTCTAAACCGGTTTGCCAAACAGCCCTAATTCCTGTTTTAAAACCCACTGCCAAACACCCCCCTTACTGCCAGTTTTCCCACTGGCAGTTCTGGGTTTCCCCCGCCTGTGGTTCGGTTCCCCCTGCTAGCTACAATAATCCCACCGAGACCTAGATGGTCTCGGTTCCCACTGTTAGAGCAAGGCCTTTCCCCTGCTAGCTTTTCTGTTTCCCCCGTTAGTACAAACCCAGCCTAAACCCTAATTAGGGTAGCGGCTGGTGGAAAATCATCACCACCGAGACCTTTAAGGTCTCGGTTTGCGTGCCAAAAGAACCCAACAATATACAAACGCAAACCCACCTTCTTTAAACTCGTTTACTATGCCAAAATACTCCCATGAATCGGGTTAATAGAAAAGAACATAAAACGAATTAGGTTTACCTTATTTTCTTCGTTTTTGGTTTTAGGATTAAACAAACAAATGTAATCCTTGTTCTTCCTGGATCCTAACGCCTTGGTTTCTGTTCTTCTTTTTTTTTTTTTTTTATGTCGCGGCAGGGAAGAGAGGAGAGAAGGGTTTGGCGGCTAATTAGATTTCTAGGGTTTCTTTTTTTTGTTTCTGTGTGTCGGCATCAAAAGAAAACAAGGACCCCCGTCCCTTTTGTCTATACCAAATGGGCTAAAGCCCACATCCTATTTCTTTTTTAATTTCTTTACAAACCGGCCCCTTCTACTCTTTATTTATTTATTTATTTTTTTTTTTTTTTTTTAAACTTGTATAATAATAACACTTGTAATAAATAGTACTTGTAATAAATTTCTCGCGTTTGTTTAAAATTTTCCACGTGTACGTTTTAAGGAAAAAAAATATCCCGCGTAAAATAATAATAAACCGCGTATTTATAAATTCTCGATTTAAAATACGGGTTTTACATCAAATTTTTAAGCATTTTATAAATAAAATGACTAAATGTTTAATAAGATAGTATGGTAACTTATTGGTGATTAAGTTTTATGAAGCAAGTTTACATGACTTATCAATCATTTTAACAATGTTAAAATTTAAGTGTCTATGAGCGGTAATAATCAAACAATTCGAATATATTTTTTAAACATATTAAGATCACTTCTAAATTAAAATATTTCGACTTTATATGTTTCTTGTATAACGAGATCCTCAATTTAATAATTCAGAGAATCACACTTTATTTCTAAGACACAATTGTTGTTACGTTAGTTTTGTTTAAAAAGATCAAACGTGTATATAAAACATGATAAAAAATTAGTTATATCTGGTTAAAATGATGGTGGAAAGAGTCACAATTGTTGATAAAAAGTTGGGTCTAAAAACCAGTTGGACGGAAAAACAGATAATATCTAAATCCCGACTAGAAGCTCTTTCATTGACTCGAAGGGAGAGGTGAATGGAGAAAGGAGAGGGACTCTTGACCCGAGGAGGAGAGGTGAAGGGGAAGAGAGGGGGACCTTTTGACCTTCACACTCATTTGTGACGACATCAACCAAACTAGAACAAGTGTATATTTCGTACTTTTTGATATAATTGTGACAAAACGTTTGATCTCTAGCAATTCATAATTGGGTTAATAACTTAAGAAATCATCTAATTTGACGCGTTTTGTTTTTGTGTGTATTTATTTTTATCTTTTTCTATTCGGTTATTAAACTTTCAAAAATTGATTATTGCGTGTATTTTATAACACTAAAATCAGGAAGAAGACACTATGTAAACATATTATTGTAAACTTAAATTATAGTAAAGCGCTATTATAAGAGCACCAATTTTAAAGAATGTATCACCTTAAATTTTCTATATCGGGAACGGGCCACCATTTCCCCCCAAAATATTTGTTTTAACCTAGTTTAGATTTATTGTATGGCAATTGGATGTTATTTTTGGTTACCTTGGTGCATAAAGCTTTATACTTGCAATCTTTCATTTACAAAATGTTTTAGATTATATTTTTCACCTTTCAATTGTCAGATGTGGTTGAAAATTTTAAAATAACTTTAAGAAGTATATACAATCAATAAATCATGACATTACTCTCTTTTCAGAACAAGCATCTTCAATAGTTACCATTGTTTAATTACAATCTATTACTTGTAATGAACATGGGGGACAAAGCATGGTATTTTATTCTCTTTTTTCTTTTCAGAGACTTATGCATATAAAGTTTCAACATCACTGATTTGAACTTTTATATATTGCATTCAATGAAAATATAGTTTAGGACTACCTGCATCCCATATAGTTACTGTAAGATTTTCTACTAATTAAGGGTGCGAAATTTTTTAATTACATTTTCATTACTATCATGGTGTATGCAATGTTGCAAAACAAGGTATATAAGGGCGATTAATCGCCGATTAATACTTAAAGGTTATCAACCTTGTCGATTAATAAAAGACGATTAATAGCAGTCACCTATGGTCAACGACGGTCAAAAGAGGTCAAACTTGCCGAAAACCTGCAAATTTGACCGAAAATATGGAAAACTCACTGTAAACTTATATTTATAACTTATAATAACTATATATATGTATAATAAGTTGTATATTAAGAATAATATTGCCAAAAATACGTAAAACTCATTAAAAATATCCAAAACTTGCCAAAAATTTAAAACAATTGCTAAAAATACGAATTCGATTGATCGTCGGTTAATCCCGCCTAAAACGATTACAAGTTATAAAGTGGTCAACCAATCGGCTAGCGATTCACGATTTTTACAATCTATGTATAACAAAACACTTAACTGTAATATCATAAATAGTTTTTTACCACTATAAAATTTCGTTTTCATCAAGCAATGTTTTAAAAATTGATTTTTTAATTGATCCGGTCAAGTTATCAAGTTTTGACTTAACCTGTTTAACCGACGATTCAATCAAATATATTGGCCAAAATTGGCTTCCGATCAATTGACTAGTTCAGGGTTTAACCGATTCAACCAGTTAAATCAATTCGATTTTTAAAATATTGATATTTAAAGTTACTCGCTTAGTTAAAGAAATACATTCTTGATATGTACCATTTTATATGCTAACAATATGAGTAAACAAATTTCAAAACTCTAAAATTTCTTGTTCCAAAACCTAATTAGTAGTTAAGCGTACAAATGTCCTAGCATGGGCGGAAGAATGTGAGGACACAACGAGTTGAGGAGACACGGGGTTGTGGCTTCCCCACACACGAATTATGCCTTTGGCCTTCTCATAGTAAAATGTCTAACTCCTACTTTGTACTAGTAATACATTTGATAAGCAATCCAAAACACTTCCTAACCGTATTATCAAACGCTATCATGAATGCTTCTCCAAATCAAAGACATCAACAATAATTTTTTGAACATGTTTCTTAAAATCAGATGAATTCTTTATTAAAATCGAAAAAGATGGATAATAATTATAAAACGACAGATTCAACTCAGAAAGAACCCGCTAACAAATTTTGTGGGTCTTAGACTATTTAATCGGTTTTGACCCCTGCAAATCCAGTGGTGGTGGAAGGCGCATGGGCACACCCTCAACTCCGGTTGGATCGGCTCCACCCCCTCGTGCACTTTGCTTTCATCATTAGTCGCATGCCTTGACCCAAATCACACCTCATTAACCACCATTTGTTTACTTATTAAATTCACACCCTTTTTATTTTCCAAGTGCTTTCTAAAGGCTACAAAATGTGCATATTATTGTATTCGTATCCGTACATTTATACTCGTTGTATTGTTGATTTAATTAAATAAAGTCAATTATCTAGTAGTTGGATGGGATCCTCTTTGGTCATTATATTTCAATAATGCATCTAATCGAGTTAAGAACTGAAGCCTACTAGAGCTCTACCCAACTTCATAGCCAATTTAAGTAATCGATTGAGATATGTCCAAATAGTTATGAGCTGTTTAAGGATTGTCATGGCACGAGGAGTGTTGATAGTATTCATTTTGTCTAAGGTTTCATACTATCTCGTGTCGTTTCGATACTGAACTACCTAATGAACTCTGAGTATTTTCACTACGTTACTTAAATCGGATATGTTATATGGGCTCGTACATCTGTGTTCTTAAGTCCTAAAGAATACACTTTCAGTAGTCATCTGTCTACAATAAGATGCATGCACCCATACATATTAAAAAGAAAAAGGGAAATATTTATGACTAACTATAAGATTAGCACCGTATGATGGTGGGTTGAAACATCGTGAATTAGTCGATAAAAAATCATAGTTACACTAAAAGAAGACTTTTTTCATAGTATGTTAAATTGCAATTGCTTGATATATATATATTTGTTAGAGACAGAACAAGATAAGATGGAGCCCTAGCTAAAACACATCATTAAATTTCCATTATGAGCCAGCCATAGTTTTGTAGTACACTTAAGTTTAACAAGCCATATAGACGTTCATACTAGCAAATAGTTCTTTTAATCGTTACATAATTTGATTTTTTGGTGTGCTTACATAGCTAATGGACCCAGGCCACATGCATTCCATCAAGGAATATAGTGAAAGAGTAGTATATATATCCCCCTTAACCATACTCTCCACAACCACTTCTTACGTAGCTCATCGAACCCTCTTGTGTTCTCATTGAGTGTTTTACGTAACTCGAACTCGATGGCAGAACCTGGTGCAGTCACAATCACTCAGAAGTTACAAGGATGGTTTCCGGAGAGAGTACAATTGCACATAGCCATGTTGTTGTTACAATTTGGTTACGCCGGTTTTCATGTTGTCTCAAGAGCTGCCCTTAACATGGGCATTTCTAAGATTGTGTTCCCTGTCTACCGCAACATCCTAGCCTTTGTTCTCCTCCTTCCTTTCGCTTATTTCCTGGAAAAGTGCGTCTTTTTGTCTCTTATTATTTGCTTATGATCATATGATTGAGTTATTTTAGTCAGTACTATATATCTTTAAGACTATGAGTTTAACTTTCCTTTTGTCATTTTGTTTCGATCAGGAAGGAGCGCCCACCAATTACTCTGAATTTCATGATTCAGTTCTTTCTCCTTGCCATCGTCGGGTATGATCTTTATTTGAAGCCTTGAAACTTCAGTATATACTTCAAGTAAGACTTATTAGAAAGTATATAGTGTAGTAAGCTGCTAAAATAAGCAAAAATATACTACTACTACTACTGCTACTAATTATATGGGTCTTTTTCCATTTTAAAGTTTTAACTTGTTTTTGTGTAACATATCACATATGCATGGTATCAGGATCACTGCAAACCAAGGTTTCTACTTGTTGGGATTAGATAACACTTCGCCAACGTTCGCCTCAGCCATTCAAAACTCCGTTCCTGCCATCACTTTCCTCATGGCGGTCGTTCTCCGGTAATTAAGTTCCCAAATCTTGTGAATAAAACATAGGATTAACTGCACAAACTAATAAACATCATAACTTAATTCTCTTACCAATAATTCAACATACTTTTTGCATTAAGAAAGCAAGAATTTTAAATATATGACATCTACTTATAGTATCTTTACGAATATGAGTTTCTGTAAACTATAGAGTAACATTGAGATTATGTATACAGGATTGAAAAAGTGAGAATAGACCGAAAAGATGGTATATCAAAAGTGGCGGGAACCTGCTTCTGCATAGCCGGTGCATCAGTAATCACTCTATTCAAGGGACCCGTGATATACAGCCCGTCCCCAACCCTAAACGCTGTTAGAGAGATGTCCCCCGTGTTGCAGTCGCTTGGAGACGCCAATGGGAAAAGCTGGACCCTTGGATGCTTGTTTTTAATCGGACATTGTTTGTCATGGTCAGGGTGGCTCGTGTTGCAAGCACCCGTGTTGAAAAAGTATCCAGCTAAGCTTTCGTTTACTTCGTATCAATTATTCTTTGGGATACTTCAGTTTATTGTGTTGGCTGGTTTTATGGAGAGAGACTTGAACGCTTGGCTCATTCATACTGGGTCAGAGCTCTTCAGCGTGTTCTATGCGGTAAGTTGATGCATATTATTGTGATGGGGTTCACTCGGATCTTGTTTAAGAGCAGACCACATCTTGCTTACATGGAATTACATAAGTACAAACAATTTTCTTTTTTGAAAATAAACTTTTAAAAAGTTCAAAAGATTCACACTTCTTATTTGTCCCAATAAAACCAAAATGTGACCAAAACATTTTTGTTTCCTTTTCTATGAACTTGTAATAAATTTAAATATTCAATATGATCACAGGGAGTGGTAGCATCAGGAATAGCATTCGCGGTACAAATTTGGTGCATAGAAAAAGGTGGTCCTGTTTTCGTAGCCTTGTACCAACCGGTTCAAACCCTCGTTGTTGCTCTTATGGCTTCTGTTGCCTTAGGCGAAGAGTTCTATTTGGGAGGGTACGTATGCATGAATATAATACTACTCGTATTCATAATTCATAACATTAATGTTGTATATATGATGAATACATAAACACGAAGTCTCATAAATCGCACATGTTTCTTGTGTAGGATTATTGGAGCAGTCTTGATTGTAACAGGATTGTATCTCGTGTTGTGGGGAAAGAGTGAAGAGAGGAAATTCATGTTACAAAAGCAACCACCACTGATCCAATCTCCTACGGACCACGGCATCTCAAGAGCAACAAGCCACAACAAATCGTCAATCGTTCAACCTTTGCTGTCTCAGTCGAACGAAAATGTCTGAACAACATAAGCCTAACCTCTTAGAAAATGGAAGTTACTATGCCTCTATTATGTTAAAAGGGGAAAGCAAAGTGTGGGTGTGTTTTGCAAAAGTGTCATTTTAGTTGAGATTTTGTTTGTTTAAGTAATGATTATGATGATCAACCTTTCACTTTAGAAAAAGGAAGGGGAAAAAAAGCTCAAGGATGTGATGATTATTATGCCATGATAAACCAAGAATATGCTTTTTATTAGTCTATTTACTTTATAGGTGTGCTAATTCTACATCACTTGTCTACATTATGCATTTAAATTTGAGTTTTGTATGGATCTCTTCGATTATCAGTTGATTATGAATCACGTGATTACATATGTGATCCGAATCGAACACATTTATTAATACCGATCTAATAGAGCGAGAAAGGAACGAACGCTCAAATTAGATTTTTTGAAACTCAGTCAACAGAGAAGAACTTGTAGATTCACCAAGAATATTTATTAAAACATATAAAATTTCACAATGATTCTTGAAGAAATAAACACCCACTGCATAATTAGCTTTGTACACATCAGGTTTATGAAACTTAGGTGGAAATTGGTCAAGCTTTAATCAACTTTACAATCATCACAAAATTTGTTTCAATCAAATTCTCAAAATACTGAAAAGGGAGGGTTTTACCTGGTTTGAGTTTGTGTGACGGTGGGCTCAAACCCCGTGGATTAGTCGGCCAATGAGTCGGAAATCACGGTTACCAAAAAAAAAAAAAAATAAAAAAAAATTCTCAAAATACCAAAGTTTTAAAAACCTTATTATAAAAACTCAAGATCGTGTAAACTTGTAAAATCGTACGATCTTAAGAGTTCACTAGCTAAAATCATATAAGATCGTTATAGGATCGTAGATGTAGGACCGTAAGTAAGATCGTAAAATCGTGTGTAAGATCGTAAGATCAACTCTCGATCCGATACCACCAACTCGACGAGTTATCTTGTTATTTTATATCAAATCTTATATAAGACTTTTATCTCTTCTTCCTTACTGTATTATTTTGGTTCTAAAGTTGTTTACAAGATTATATTTTTCTGTCATACAAAGCCGTGATGATACTTTAAAATATTATTACGCTATATTATGAATTCATGTATGGTATTTAATTTTATGTATAAATTGTATAACGTTGTGATCCCAACGACTATTAGCAAGACAAAACGTTTTATAGGATCTTACGATCTCGATCCGATCTTACAATCTTGATTCTACTAACGCAAAAACGATTCTGAATAAAATCTCGATCTTAACAACATTGCTTATCATATCTAAAACGACTTCAAGGTGTGCCTCTGAAATCATTCAGAGACCCAAAACTACTCAAAATCTCAATTCCAATTACCAAATCTAAAAAACAATCCTCAAAGCAATTACTTATTGTAGTTATTATGCTAGGCTGTTAGCCTTCTCAAACTTCTATTAAACAATTTGGGCCCAAATGTTCAAACTGAAGCCGAAACAAAACCAAAGCAATGAAGCATGCATAACAAATTAAAGACATGCTCACGATTTTCACTATTCGGCCTTATTAACCGGTTTAGTCAAAATCGGATAAATAGTGGATAAATTTTTTTTTTGCTTAAAGGTAAAATTTTATTAAGCACTTGAAGAAACAGAACAAAGACAAAAAGCACAAACCAAACCAGATTAGGACAAACCCCTAACTTAGTTAATGTTTGGCAGACAAAAAACAAAATAGCAATGACAATGGACAATACCCATGCTCATCACATAAACTGATACAAGCAACTACAAAAGCCAGAGAAGATTCTAGCTGCTAACCCATACACTTGACCCCAATTGACAAGGACCAAGATTCTGCAAAACAATGGCACACCAAAATACCATACCCTTAACTAGGCAAGAGGTTCACTTCTGAATCCATGAAGTGCCCTTAGTCCAAACCACACAGGGAAAGAACTAGGTACACCCAATCCATCACAATAGACACTCTTACCTAAGATAAGGATAAAGGCAACAATTAAAAGATAACCTGCTATAAACACCATCTGAACTTGCAGAAATTAGAAAGAGAGTTACCAGTGTAGCAATCCACATTTCCTTGCCTCCTCAAAACCCCAACCAAGTAAAACCCAGTGGGAAACCTTGGCAGGGGAAATAGTACAACAGAAAATGTGAACACTCTCAAAATGATGCAAAATATACCAATAAAAGTGCTTATAGATTCATGACACTAACCAAGCACATGGTATAATACAGGGAGGGATTAAGCATCAACGTCTTGGAATCTAGAAATTGTATATATAGAAGCATCAAAGGAGAAAGTACCATCCCTAGCATAGACGGCACCTCTTTCAGCACGCTCTAGCAGGAATAGCACCCTCCCCCTTGACAGAGTCCATATATCCACTACTATTACCTCAAGACTATACACACCCAAATCAAAACCCGTCCCCCCAACTCCCCAATATAAAAGGAAATATGACCTATGGAAAATACCATACCTCAGTAACCATAAAGCTCTGCAACAGTCCAACTCTAAGCAAAGGTGAACCCAACTTCTGTTACAAGCCCACAGACCAGTCCTATCTTAAGACTAGTTCCAACATAAAGCAACTTTCTTGATACTATTTGCCATCGATATCCATAAAGTCAGAAACCTTCATACCTTCAATACTTTCACTCTGAATAGGAAAACCCCAGATGGTTGAAGCAATTCTAACATCTAAAGTATTCTTAATACAAAGACTCATAATCCTAGTCTTAACATAATTAACAATGATCTTAAATAATTCATCTTCTGATCTAAACGATTTTTCAAAAAATCTGATATTCCGCTCTTGCCAGATGAAATAGGCAGTAGCACCTAAGGTAAGTCTTTGAATTATACTCCATATGGTATTCTTTGGAACAATATTAACCATAAAAGAAATCACTTGTGGCCAAGAATTAGAGATATCATCTAGCTTAGCCATTACCTTTAGCCGTTCCCATAACCTTTTAGGAAAAGCACGGTCAAAAAATAGATGAGAATGAGAATCCTTACAAGTATTGCAGAAAGGACATCGCAAGTCACCAAAAAACAGCCACCTTGAGAGTCTATCTTGCGTCTTCAGTCTTCCTTTAACAGCTAGCCAAAGAACAAAAGAATGCCTCGGCATACATTGAGAAAACTGATAGGTGTGTAAACACCCATCTTTTCTACCACTTAATTACAATAATAACCGGACCAAAACGTGTATTTTATGTCTTTTATGTCGGAATTATGCGTGGTTTGTGTTTTTGTTGTGATTTAGGACGAAAAGGTGAAAAGTGGAGAAAACACGGGAATTCACGGGCATTTACGGACTTTTATTGAAGAAAAGGATGAAAGACGAAGTCAAGAAGTCAAAAGTGGATAAAGAACGGAAGTCCAAGACCAATTCTGAAGATTTATCGAAGAAAAAGTCAAAAGACGAAAGTTTATCAAAAGCCGAGGAACTCAAGTCTTATTTATCGAAGAAGTAAAAGACGAGTCCAAAGAAATCCCGAGCAAAAAGTCATCACATTCCAAGATTAACAAAAAGATTAAGAAGGAAGGACTTGATGGTGCAATTAAGAAGAAAGGAAGGAGAGGAGGAAGCTTCCTCTAACCTCTCCCCTAATCACCTATAAATACCCTCATTTTCATTTCATTTAGTTTTGTTGGCTAGATTGACAAACTAGTTCTTCCACCTTTCATTTATGCACTTTTATTTACTTGTCACTTTTAATTACATGTTTTGCACCTTTAATTACCTTTTAATTCCAAGTAAGTTTTTAATTTGTGTTCTTTAAATTCTTGTCTTTACCTTTCTTTATCATTTGATCAAGTTCTTTTTATCAATCTCGTTCTACCTTTCTCCATTTTTGTTACGGTTTACATTGCGGATTAAGCAAGTTTTGCTTAATCCATTTGCTTATTTTGATTAAAGCTTCGTCCTTTTTATCTCCTCATACGAAATAAGCCACGAGATTGACAACCTTGTGTGCTTATTTGGTATTTTGTTTAAGTGTTTTAAAAGTTTTCTTTAAAGTTCCGATTTTTAAGCTTGAATTCCATTTATATTTCGTCATTTAAAATTTTAAAAGCTTTTAACTTTTTAGCTTATTGTCATGTTTTGATTCCATTTCATTTAAGTTCTTGGTCACGGCTTATTAGAAGTAGCTTATTTAGAATTGTGCTTATTACGAATTTGGTACTCCATCGGAAAGCTAGGGTTTTCCACATTGCGACGGTTGCAACTCCACATTCCGATAGTGACAGTGTTGGGACAAAAGGGTTTTGCAATCCGATCCGGGATTGCGATAGGTGGAACTTTTCCTCATTCCGATCTGGGGATTGCGATCGCATATTGCGATCGCTCTTTCCGACGGCTCTTGAGGCTTGCTTAGACGAAGTGCTGCCCAATTTTCCCTAGCCACATTTCGATCTGGACCTCATTCCGATAGGTACATTCCGACAGGTTACATCTTGGTATTCCGATAGCATACATTTCGATCTGGACTGCATTGCGATCTGATGGTGTTGGGCTATTCCGATCTGAAAAGGTGACATATTCCGATCTGGGTTTCTTCAACATTTCGATAGGTGGTGTGTTCATTCCGATGGTAGGTTGATCGGAATATATTCCGATCTGGGTCAACTTTTATGTTTTGTCTTGTTTAATTTTTAGTTTAAGTTTTTAATACTTG
This sequence comes from Glebionis coronaria, assembly GCA_025667525.1. Taxonomy (NCBI): domain Eukaryota; kingdom Viridiplantae; phylum Streptophyta; class Magnoliopsida; order Asterales; family Asteraceae; genus Glebionis; species Glebionis coronaria. The sequence goes on along the minus strand of CM046875.1, from coordinate 602,215,396 downwards.
TCTAATTTTAATTTCCGTCACACCTTAATTTTTAGTCATTTAATGATTTACTTTCCGTCACGTTTTTAAATATCGCACCTTCTTTTAATTAGACGTAGATTTAATTTCACGCATTTCATATACTTGCCCTTTACTTTAACGACATTTACTTTTAAGTCTTTGTACATTTAATTAAAAACCAACCAAAAATATTTGTTTTCACCAAAGATCAACTGAGTCACATAGAGAACTAAGATCAATTCGATTAGACCAACACAACGAACATATAATTTTTATACGGGCAAAAGCCAAGTATTAAATGGCGCCGCTGCCGGCTCTTTTCGTTAAGATCAACAGTTTTCTGTGCTAGACACGTTGCTTTTTGGGATCCGTTCACTTGTGAACGTTAATTTTCTTGCATAAAAAATTCAAAAAAATCATAAAAATTAGAAAATTGATAAAAAACCATAAAAATTAAAAATTTCAAAAATCCAAAAAGATTTTATCTTTATTGTGTATATATATTGTATTTGTGTTTGGTTTTGTTTTCTTTTGCATTTTCAGGTGTATGCGTACTAGATCTTCTAATTATCAAGAGCCCGAGCCTCAAGAAGATTTAGATATGGCAGGTGTTAACAACAATAATCAACCACCGCACCTCAATAATAATAATAACAACAATGCTCTTCCACAGCCCGATCTTCGGACCATGGAGGAACTTTGTCAACCAACAATGTTTGGACGAGGAGGACCGATTGCGCCGATGCAAATCAACGCTCCTGAGTTTTCGTTGAAGCACCACATGATTCAGCAAGTGCAAACAAACCCATTTAGAGGATTGCCTGATGATGATGCCAACAAACACCTCGACAAGTTCATTACTATCACTCAGAGCATGAAGTTGGCTGGTGCCACTATGGATGAGCTTCGCCTACAACTCTTTCCACACACTCTATTACATCATGCCGAGAAATGGTTTGATCGTCTCCCGAAGAATTCTATTCACACTTGGGATGACATGACTCAACGCTTTTTGTCGCGCTACTTTCCACCATCCATGGTCACAAGCCTTCGCAATCAGATCAGCGGTTTCATGCAAGATCCCGATGAATCTCTTTTCGATGCTTGGGAGAGATATAATGTCTTGATCGACCGTTGTCCAAACCACAACATGCTTCCGGTCACCTTGATCGATACTTTCTACAACGGATTGACTTTTCGAGATCGTGATACGATCAATGCAGCCGCCGGTGGCACATTCATGAAAAGGAGACCCGAGGAGTGTAGAGAGTTAATAGAGAACATGACTACTCATCATAAGAACTGGGATTCTTCTGCTTCTTCTAGAAACAACACGAGAGTCAATGTCTCTTCTACCTCAGCAAACCCTGAGATGACCGAACTCACCCGCATGATGACTGAAATGAGCAAAAGTATTACGCTTCTCGCTTCAAATCAACAACAACAACAAGTTAAAGCGGTTGCTAATCCTTGTGAGACATGCGGCGGTCCTCACTCATACACCGATTGTCCTTCGACACAAGGAAATCCGGAAAATGTGTATGCAGCTTACGGTACTTATTCACCAGAAAATTACCAAGCTAGACAACAAGGGGATAGAAATCTGCTGAGCTACCGTTCTAACAACTACCTTTCACCCGGTTTTTCTCCTCAAAACCAAAACCCCGCCAACAACTATACTAGAAGCAACCAAATCCCACCAAGAGCTTCTAATCCTTATCACCCACCCGCCCAACAAAACCCACCCAGTAATCCGGATGTTGAGGCCATCATGAGAACCCAAGGTGAGCAAATCAAGAACTTGCAGAGCCAAATTATCAATCTGAAAGGAGATATCACAAAGCAAGGAAATGAGATAAGATCCGAGCTTCGAAATGATATTCAATCCTCCTTCAGCAATCAAACCAATGATTTGAAGAATATGCTTGCTAGTTTCTTGCCAGCCGCTCAACCCTCTTCTTCGAGTTCTCTACCTTCAAACACCGTCACTAATCCGCGAGCCAATGTGAGTGCTATTACTACCCGTAGTGGAGTCACCATCGTAGGACCACCAATCCCACCACCATCATCTACACCTCCTCCACCACCATGTATCCCTACTCCTCCTACACCTAGTATTAGTGCACCATTATCGTCTCCGCCTCGACGTAATGAAGTTCCCGCCAATGACCCTTCAACATCTCAACCTTTACCTACTACACCTGCACCCTCACCACCCACACCTACTATCCCTTATCCTTCTCGCTTGGGCAAGAACAAAATGCTAAACAAGGAGGACGCTCAAGTGACTAGCTATATCAAGATGATTTCTCAAATGAACTTCAACATTAGCTTTCTTGAAGCACTTGTCCACATGCCCAAATTTGTTAAAGCATTTAAGGAATTGCTTAACAAGAAGGAGAAGCTGATTGAACTCGCCAACACACGCTTAAATGAAAACTGCTCTGCAGTCCTTCTTCGAGAACTTCCGGAAAAACTTGGAGATCCCGGTCGTTTTGTGTTGCCTTGCGTGTTCAACAAAACTGAAGAATTTACTGCCCTTGCTGATCTCGGGGCTAGTATTAATTTGATGCCATTGAGTGTTTGGAAAACACTATCATTGCCCGACCTCACTCCAACAAAGATGACTCTTGAACTTGCAAATCGCACTCTCGCTTACCCTGTTGGTATAGCCGAAGACGTGTTTATCAAAGTTGGCACATTTACTTTCCCGGTCGATTTTGTCGTAGTTGATTATGAAATGGACCCTCGTATTCCTTTAATACTTGGTCGGCCATTCTTGAGAACCGGACGCGCTTTAGTTGATGTGGCCGAAGGTGAGTTAATCTTACGAGTCGGGGATGATGCACAAGTTTTTAAAATGGGGAAGCTTACAGGCAAATCCTTTGGAGGCCGAGAATCAGCGAATATGATAAATGTGCTCGATGACTTTACCGTCTATGACAATCCTCTATTCAAGTCTTCCACTGATAATCCACTCTTTGAAGATAATGTGGATGATTCTCACTCTACTTTGGAAGCTTCTCCCATTTATGATTCTCCACCGGTCTTTGATGCTTATGATGATGATTCTAGCTCAGATTCGGATGATTTTGATTGTACTTCTGAGTATCCCGAGCTGCCCACTTTTGATGATTTCGATGAGGCTGATACTCTTTCGAGCGATTCTTCACATGATGAAGATCCTCCGCCATCACTCGATCCTACTTTGGACGATTACTCATTCGAGGAAGATTTCTCTGAATTTCTCAACACATACTTCCCTCATGAGAGTGATGCTCCTCCTTTGGACTTTGAAGATTATCGCCTTGATCCTACTTTGGATTTGAAGAGCATTTTGTCAAAGGAGAAGACACCGGTTGACACCGAAATCCGTTGCACGTATGATTTGACACCTCTTTGTCCCCCTTCTGAGGACGAGGTTGTGCTTCTTTGCGGATCTTCTTCACACTCGGCTGAGCCGGAGTGCTATTTTCCCCTGAAGGAAAAGGTGTTCGATCCCGGTATTGAAGTCTTTAAGCCATCTCAGTATCCACCTGATGAAATAAAAGGAAAAATCTTTGGAACCATTGAAGACATGCTTACACCTCTCCCTACTTGCTTCCACCGTGCTCCATCACTGCTTAAGGGAACCTTGCCACTCCTCTTTTGGCTTGCCTTGTTCGCCTTAAGCTCTTGCTTATTGATGGATGAAAACTATGTCTTCGATCCTGGTGGATATGTTTCATGCTTCTTCCGTTAATGATCAAGGTCGAGTCAGGCTCACGACTCGGTAAACAAAAACCAAGCGCTTCTTGGGAGGCAACCCATGCATCTATCTTTTCGCTTTCTTTACCATAAGTGTAGGGGGGACCCTTTGGATTGCTATTTCCTTTCCTCACTTCTCAATCAGGGATTCGAGCTTCAATGATCCACTCTTGATGATTCTTGACGACCCGTGATTCCGTGTTCTACTTCTTCCCGGTTCTATCCTAAACTCTTTTCGATTCACTATTTTTATATTTTCTCAATATTAAAATAGGAATCTCTTTAGTTGTCTTTTCCTTAGCGAGATTTAAACAACGTGCACAATGTCCTAAGTGTAGGGGAGTTTACTCCCACATGCTTAAACATTGAGGACAATGTTTATCTTAAATGTAGGGGGGACTTCTATCGAAGTTAAGTGGTCTTTTCCTTGTTTTTGTCCTCATTTTAACCGGAAAATCAATTTTTCGACATTTTTCAAAATTTTTGATCTATTTTGGCCTATTAGTTTTCCTTTGTATAGTTATTTTCTTTCCTCATTAGAATAAATGTTTAATAAGTGGTTTTAATTTTCAAACGTTGTGAATCTTTTGACTCAATTCGAGTTTACTCTAGCTAGTATCCTTAACATGTTTAAGTCAAGTTTTGCTAGGCTTTTATATAGGGAGCTATAAAACGCGAAAGTCTTAACTCTCACAGGTTAAGAACAAGAACTTTTCGCAAGTTCCTATAATTGATCCTAGAGAGTCGTTTATCAAGGGAACTTTAAAACGCGATTTTTAAACTTGAAAAAGTCTAAGAATTTGCAAGATCCTATAGGCGACTCGAAAACCCAAAACTTTGATTTAATAGGCTAAGTATCCACGAGTCTCATTACTTGAGATTTTAAACTGTGGAGAACGAGAGATGATAGAGCCAATTATAAGTCGGTATTCTTTCGTGAATTTATGTGAGTTAATTATAAGCCTATTCTCCCATCGCTTGCTAATAATTTATTTGCTAATAAATAAGGTTGTACGATTTGAAAAGTTACTTAGCTTCTAGCCCCAGATCGTTTAAAAGTTGCTCGGTAATGACGAGAGTTCATAGCCAAGGCATAACTTATGAAGCGGGGCGCGAAGATTGGCGAGTCCGAAAAGGCCCTAACAAGGCATGAGGGCTATGTTTTGTTGCTAAAGATCCAAAGTGATGTGAAGAATCATTTATCGAAAATCAATATGAAGGATCGAGACACACGACGTAAAGCAAAACTCCCAAAAAGTCATGGAGAAGTGTATCCGAAAAGACCCTAACAAGGTATGAGGATAAATAGATCCAAGTCAATAAAGGAGGCGGAGCGTTGTATATCAAAATCCAAAATAAAGATTGGAGAAAAATGAAGAAGTCGTGGTCCATATATGAAGAATCTCTCAAAAATTCCAAGTGAAGAAATTCCAATGATGAAGAGGAGACCATTATTTCATGAACGTCTCTCAAGATTTGAAGTATGAAGTCGCTGCCAAATATCGGCCCGAGAAAGGTCTCAAATCGCGAACCAAGTTATGCCAAGATATGAACTTTCTGATATCCCGAGAAGCAGTTTTAAAAGATTTGGTCCTTTAGCTAACTATTGATTAAATCGTGCACTTTATTTTCAGACTAAATAACTATCGAAATAAGTCAAACAATGCATCTTCGTGATCATTCAAGACAAATAATAAAATATAAGAGATACACCTAGGAATAAGGGAGTCTAAGTGAGTAATTGGCCCACATGAGTTCGTGTTAGTTTACTAACTTATAATAACAATGATCTCGTTTTTAAGCTTGGTTTGGAGAAAGTGAAAAGTTGAGGATGATGATTATTCATGACATTTTCAAAACACAAGGTATGCTTTTTGCTTTGCATTTTTATAATTTTCTATCTCTTTAATAAAGGCCAATGTGGATTGATCATGATGAAAAGTGTAAACATGCTTTGTAACTAATGCATTGCATGAGGACATTGCAATGGTCAAGTGTAGGGGATTTGATGTGTGTCTAAACACCCATCTTTTCTACCACTTAATTACAATAATAACCGGACCTAAACGTGTATTTTATGTCTTTTATGTCGGAATTATGCGTGGTTTGTGTTTTTGTTGTGATTTAGGACGAAAAGGTGAAAAGTGGAGAAAACACGGGAATTCACGGGCATTTACGGACTTTTATTGAAGAAAAGGATGAAAGACGAAGTCAAGAAGTCAAACGTGGATAAAGAACGGAAGTCCAAGACCAATTCTGAAGATTTATCGAAGAAAAAGTCAAAAGACGAAAGTTTACTTAAAGCCGAGGAACTCAAGTCTTATTTATCGAAGAATTAAAAGACGAGTCCAAAGAAATCCCGAGCCAAAAGTCATCACATTCCAAGATTAACAAAAAGATTAAGAAGGAAGGACTTGATGGTGCAATTAACAAGAAAGGAAGGAGGGAGGAAGCTTCCCCTAACCTCTCCCCTAATCACCTATAAATACTCTCATTTTCATTTCATTTAGTTTGGTTGGCTAGATTGACAAACTAGTTCTTCCACCTTTCATTTATGCACTTTTATTTACTTGTCACTTTTAATTACATGTTTTGCACCTTTAATTACCTTTTAATTCCAAGTAAGTTTTTAATTTGTGTTCTTTAAATTCTTGTCTTTACCTTTCTTTATCATTTGATCAAGTTCTTTTTATCAATCTCGTTCTACCTTTCTCCATTTTTGTTACGGTTTACATTGCGGATTAAGCAAGTTTTGCTTAATCCATTTGCTTATTTTGATTAAAGCTTCGTCCTTTTTATCTCCTCATACGAAATAAGCCACGAGATTGACAACCTTGTGTGCTTATTTGGTATTTTGTTTAAGTGTTTTAAAAGTTTTCTTTAAAGTTCCGATTTTTAAGCTTGAATTCCATTTATATTTCGTCATTTAAAATTTTAAAAGCTTTTAACTTTTTAGCTTATTGTCATGTTTTGATTCCATTTCATTTAAGTTCTTGGTCACGGCTTATCAGAAGTAGCTTATTTAGAATTGTGCTTATTACGAATTTGGTACTCCATCGGAAAGCTAGGGTTTTCCACATTGCGACGGTTGCAACTCCACATTCCGATAGTGACAGTGTTGGGACAAAAGGGTTTTGCAATCCGATCCGGGATTGCGATAGGTGGAACTTTTCCTCATTCCGATCTGGGGATTGCGATCGCATATTGCGATCGCTCTTTCCGACGGCTCTTGAGGCTTGCTTAGACGAAGTGCTGCCCAATTTTCCCTAGCCACATTTCGATCTGGACCTCATTCCGATAGGTACATTCCGACAGGTTACATCTTGGTATTCCGATAGCATACATTTCGATCTGGACTGCATTGCGATCTGATGGTGTTGGGCTATTCCGATCTGAAAAGGTGACATATTCCGATCTGGGTTTCTTCAACATTTCGATAGGTGGTGTGTTCATTCCGATGGTAGGTTGATCGGAATATATTCCGATCTGGGTCAACTTTTATGTTTTGTCTTGTTTAATTTTTAGTTTAAGTTTTTAATACTTGTCTAATTTTAATTTCCGTCACACCTTAATTTTTAGTCATTTAATGATTTACTTTCCGTCACGTTTTTAAATATCGCACCTTCTTTTAATTAGACGTAGATTTAATTTCACGCATTTCATATACTTGCCCTTTACTTTAACGACATTTACTTTTAAGTCTTTGTACATTTAATTAAAAACCAACCAAAAATATTTGTTTTCACCAAAGATCAACTGAGTCACATAGAGAACTAAGATCAATTCGATTAGACCAACACAACGAACATCAACGAACACTTAACTTTCTTACGGGGTGTTAAAAATATTTGTTTCCCCGGCAGCGGCGCCATTTAATACTTAGGTTTTACTCAGGTTAAAATTGTTCTTGTTCGTTGATGTTGGTCTAATCGAATTGATCTTAGTTCTCTATGTGACTCAGTTGATCTTTGGTGAAAACAAATATTTTTGGTTGGTTTTTAATTAAATGTACAAAGACTTAAAAGTAAATGTCGTTAAAGTAAAGGGCAAGTATATGAAATGCGTGAAATTAAATCTACGTCTAATTAAAAGAAGGTGCGATATTTAAAAACGTGACGGAAAGTAAATCATTAAATGACTAAAAATTAAGGTGTGACGGAAATTAAAATTAGACAAGTATTAAAAACTTAAACTAAAAATTAAACAAGACAAAACATAAAAGTTGACCCAGATCGGAATATATTCCGATCAACCTACCATCGGAATGAACACACCACCTATCGAAATGTTGAAGAAACCCAGATCGGAATATGTCACCTTTTCAGATCGGAATAGCCCAACACCATCAGATCGCAATGCAGTCCAGATCGAAATGTATGCTATCGGAATACCAAGATGTAACCTGTCGGAATGTACCTATCGGAATGAGGTCCAGATCGAAATGTGGCTAGGGAAAATTGGGCAGCACTTCGTCTAAGCAAGCCTCAAGAGCCGTCGGAAAGAGCGATCGCAATATGCGATCGCAATCCCCAGATCGGAATGAGGAAAAGTTCCACCTATCGCAATCCCGGATCGGATTGCAAAACCCTTTTGTCCCAACACTGTCACTATCGGAATGTGGAGTTGCAACCGTCGCAATGTGGAAAACCCTAGCTTTCCGATGGAGTACCAAATTCGTAATAAGCACAATTCTAAATAAGCTACTTCTAATAAGCCGTGACCAAGAACTTAAATGAAATGGAATCAAAACATGACAATAAGCTAAAAAGTTAAAAGCTTTTAAAATTTTAAATGACGAAATATAAATGGAATTCAAGCTTAAAAATCGGAACTTTAAAGAAAACTTTTAAAACACTTAAACAAAATACCAAATAAGCACACAAGGTTGTCAATCTCGTGGCTTATTTCGTATGAGGAGATAAAAAGGACGAAGCTTTAATCAAAATAAGCAAATGGATTAAGCAAAACTTGCTTAATCCGCAATGTAAACCGTAACAAAAATGGAGAAAGGTAGAACGAGATTGATAAAAAGAACTTGATCAAATGATAAAGAAAGGTAAAGACAAGAATTTAAAGAACACAAATTAAAAACTTACTTGGAATTAAAAGGTAATTAAAGGTGCAAAACATGTAATTAAAAGTGACAAGTAAATAAAAGTGCATAAATGAAAGGTGGAAGAACTAGTTTGTCAATCTAGCCAACCAAACTAAATGAAATGAAAATGAGAGTATTTATAGGTGATTAGGGGAGAGGTTAGGGGAAGCTTCCTCCCTCCTTCCTTTCTTGTTAATTGCACCATCAAGTCCTTCCTTCTTAATCTTTTTGTTAATCTTGGAATGTGATGACTTTTGGCTCGGGATTTCTTTGGACTCGTCTTTTAATTCTTCGATAAATAAGACTTGAGTTCCTCGGCTTTAAGTAAACTTTCGTCTTTTGACTTTTTCTTCGATAAATCTTCAGAATTGGTCTTGGACTTCCGTTCTTTATCCACGTTTGACTTCTTGACTTCGTCTTTCATCCTTTTCTTCAATAAAAGTCCGTAAATGCCCGTGAATTCCCGTGTTTTCTCCACTTTTCACCTTTTCGTCCTAAATCACAACAAAAACACAAACCACGCATAATTCCGACATAAAAGACATAAAATACACGTTTAGGTCCGGTTATTATTGTAATTAAGTGGTAGAAAAGATGGGTGTTTAGACACACATCAAAAACCAGACAATGTTATACCATATAACTTTTATAGACTTAGTTTTGATACCCTTCCATACTTCATTAATACTAAACTTCTTCTCAGCACCCCCTTTTTCAACCCACACACACTTGTCCTCAAAATCGGGATCAATGGTAGGCACATGACACTTAAGCACATCTCTAAATTTAGAACTCCATCCTCTAGGCCATTTCCAGACTCCATTACTAACTAAATCAGCATTTTTCATCCTTCTAGCAACACAATCATGCTCAAGTAGTCCATGGTCCACAAAATTACTTAACGGCTGACCCTTAAACCAAGAATCAGACCATAAGAAACAAAGCTTACCATTTCCTACTTTTACATTGATAAACCTTCTAGTAATATCTCTCAAAAGCAAAAGCTGTTTCCAGCACCAAGATAAATGCTGAATAACACGAACAGCCAAAAATTATCACCCTTGAGCCAATTAAATCTAACCCATTTGACCCATATAGAATCTTTATAACTAATAATGTTCCAAATATGTCTAATCATCAAAGCGTTATTCTATTCATGAAGAGATTTAAGATCTAAACCCCCCTCATCTTTCTGTTTACAGACTTCCTTCCACGAGACACTATGCCTATAGCCTTTTTTGCCTTCAGCGCCTCATAAGAAACATTTCAAAACCTTATCAATGTCATTACAAACACCAATAGGTAGAACAAAAATAGAAGCCCAATATACATTCAGGGAACTAAGGACCGATGTAATGAGCTGAAGTCTCCCTGCATACGATAAGTCCTTATTTCTCCAACCATGAATTCTCTTCTTAACTCTATCTAACAAAACCCCACAGTCATTCCTAGAAATTTGTCTAGCATCAAGTGGGATACCCAAATACCTAACTGGTAATGTAACTTCTTGTAGAGGCATAACACATTTAATTTCCTCCCTGATTGCACAAGGAACATTCCCAAAAAAACAAGTGCTTTTTATCCATACTAGGTCTAAGAGCTGAGGACAAACAAAACTCATTAAGAGCTCTTCTAAGAACAGAGGCTGAAATGAAATCTCTATGACAGAACATCATGAGATCTTCCGCAAAGAAAAGATTCACAATGCCCAACTTTTTACAACCCCAGTGATATTTAAATCTCCTTTCATTAAGAATTTACCTTATTAACATAAGTGTTAACACTTCCATTACTATAGTGAAAAGATACAGAGATATGGGATCTCCCTGCCTAAGGCCTCTCTGAGCTTTGAAAATCCCGTGAGGTTCTCCATTAACACAAACAGAAAAAGAAGCAGACCTAAGGCATATCATAATCCATCCAATCATATTCTTATGCAAACCAAAATTTACTAATATTCCAAGAAATCCCATGAAACAGTATCATAGGCCTTCTGGATGTCCACCTTAAAGGCACATCTAGCTGGTTTCTTAATAGCATTATAACCACACATGAGTTCTTGGGCTAACATAATATTATCACAAATTTGTCCACCCTCAACAAATGCACTCTGATTAGGGTCAATAAGGCAATTTAGAACAGTTTTAAGCCTATTGGTAATTACCTTACTAATAACCTTATAAATAACGTTACAAGATGCTATAAGCCTATAGTCAGTAACTCTAATAGGGATAGAACACTTAGGAATCAAAGAGATAAACGTAGTATTCAACTCCCCAAGCATCTTACCAGACCTAAAGAACTCCTTAACTACAGCACATAAATCATCACCCACAATACTCCATGAGACTTTGAAGAAATTTGAAGTAAAGCCATCTGGTCCCGGAGCCTTATCATATTTGATGTCAAACAATACTACCTTAATTTCATCATTAGACACATCTCTGACCAAATGCAACGCAACATCATCACTAACTCTGGACTTGAACAAGGTATCAGGCATCTCTACCGGAAACACTTCATCATTAGAGCCAAGGAAGTTCTGAAAATGTTTCATGAATTGATCCACAACTACTTCATTAACATGTTCATAGCCCTCTTCATCCTTCACACTGATAATTCTGCTTTTCTTTAATCTCCCTTTAAGAAGATTATATAAGTAAGCAGTATTCTGATCACCTTCTCTCAACCACTCTATCTTCGCTTTTTGCCTTAAAACTCTTTCTTCATCCAAAACAGCATTACGGTAGGCCTTATGAAAGACCATTTCAACTTCTTTTAAGTCAGCATTGTGAGGATCTTTATCAAGATCATGAACTAATTTCAGCTCATTTCTCAACATCTTTGCCTTCTCAAAAACATTCCCATTCCGTTTCCTCATCTTTCTCATATGATATTTCATTCCTTTGAGGCGTTTAGAAAAAGTAAACATTGCATACCCTTTGACAGGGATCCCCCAGTTATCCTTGACAGTCTTTGTTGATCCCAAACATAGATCGATTTAGCTTGTGTAAACGAGATTAAATCAAGTTAAACACGTAGAGAAACTTTGTTGTATATGAAACAATTCAAGTATTATGCGAAATTAATACTTAAATAAGAACACACAAACAAGTTAAACCAAACTTTCACTTTGATTGATTAATCGAACTTGCGTACAATGAAAGTGTGAAAAACTTATAAAACTTATATATGAAACAAAACCTAAAGGCCTCCTTTTATAGATTAAGGAACCTTGTACAAGAGTCTACGTATCAACTATTCTTGGTAAAGATAAACATAAGAAAAACATTGTCAAACATATCTTTACTAGAAATATAAAACGTGTAAACTAGAATATCCTATCAGTGCTTGACTTCATCTTATCAACGCTTGACTTCTTCCTGTCAACGCTTGTCTTGTCAACGCTTGATTTCTTCCTATCAACGTCCAAATATCTCTTGTCAGCGTCCAGGTGTCTTGGCTATATTTTATTCCTAACAATCCTCCCCTAAACTTGATATCTACTCTAGTAATCAAGTTTCTGAATAAAAACTAAGTACTAGGAGGATTCTTACAAATCTTATCATATTGGAAATAAATAAACCTAATCAAATCTTTGGCTACGTCACTTGAGTAATCCATCTCTAGCTGTGTTGTCATCATTTTCTTCGAAACTTCTTTGGACATAGGATACTCAACATCCACAAGAAGATACTCAGAAAACTTTGTAGAACTCAAATTATACACACCAGCTGCTGAATATAAACGCCATTGAAGCCCACTGATATCATCATCAAGATCCTTCCAAACTAGATCTTCTTCATCTGGTGCGCACATTCTCTTGAATGTTGACCAAATCTTTATTCCATTGACTGAAGTAGGTGCTTCAGTCTCATACTTGGCCTGCATCAACCTCCAAAGGTCTGCCAAGTCTTCCCTATCCAGGCTTGCAAACAAAGACATCAAAGTAGTGAATGTATGTACCTCTTTCCCATATCTTCCAACCATCCAAAACCCACTTGCATCTTCTTCATAACTAACTATAGGGTTTCTGGAATCATGAGGTAATACTTCTACCATAAGTAGCTTCCAAGGGTGAGATCTTAATACTCTTTCTAATAACAAATTCACTAGGATTCACTCTATCCAAACTTGGTGGAAACTCAAGTGGAACTCCCTTCTTGAATGGTCTTGGTGTAATCAAAGCCCTTTGGATCTCCATCTCTTCTACAAGTTCTTCCTTTCTTTCATCTGAAAGAAGTCTAATAGTATTATGCTCTTGCACCTTTGCCCATATAGGATAAGCCTTAGATTCCAATTCATCAAAAGACAGTTCCTGCAACTTTCTAAAAGTCCAACATGTTTGATGACATCTGAGCAACATTTAATAGAGCTCCCTTCTTTCTGTCTTGGTCTATGAAAGAACTTTGCTAGCTTTATATTTCAAAATAACCTTGCAATCCCTTTGAACTCTAAGTAGAATCTCCAAACCCCAAATTTGATCTGATAAATTCATGTCTGGATTTTCCATTCCTTTATTCTCCCATGCAAAGTACATCTGAGAAACTTCAGGCATCTCATAATCTACCTAATTCTTCAACTATGCAAGATTTTCCCTTGCCAACTCATCACCATATTCAAGCCTTTCTGGTTCTTCAATAACCATTACACTTGAATCTAAACTCTCATCACCACTGCCTTCCTTACTCTCAATAGCAGTCTCCTTCATCCTATCTTCTTTCTCAAGTTGTGCAGCTAACATGGAATCAAATTTTACTTGGGCTGCATCCTTGGGAACTATTGTTTCTACCATAATCCCTTTACCTTTATCTGAAATGTCAATGGTGGGTAAAGATGACGATGGTAGCTGTGTAGACACATCTTTGATGATAGCTGATGACTGGGATACATCAACCATACCTGCAGGTCTATCAACGTCCAAAACATGTGTGTCAACGCCTAACTTACTCTTATCAGCGCTTGGCTTGTCAGCGTCAAAAATCTGCTTGTCAACGCTCACCTTACTCCTATCAGCGCTTGACTTTGTGAATTGCTCCAACATATCAGTAAAAGATAAATTCAAATTTGTAGGGGTAAACAATGAAACATCAAAACTTGGTTGCCTCTTCAAATCTGTTAGAGCTTCACCTACACCCAAAGATTCTCCTTCATGTGAGCCTTTGTCACTCACATGTATCTGCTCATCCTCCCCTTTAAAAGAATCCTCCACTCCACGCCTATGGTTAGCACCTTCCAAAATAACAATCCTCTCCCTCAATTGCTTGAGTGCAAGGCCTTGTGTAGAGACAGTATGTACCAGGTCTGTATTTTGATTTTGCAAGCTAATGCAGACAACCGTCAATTCCAATAATGTATAGGGTTCCAATCTGCTCTCCTCTAGAATGGGAATTTGACCTCCCAAAGTAGAGTCATGGGGCATGGATGGGGTCTTATGATGTTAGGACTGGCTTGGCCTGCATCTAAGCTAGTACCAATAGTCCTAGCCCCACCCATATCACCAACCACACTTGTGGTGGTGGTTCTCTCTACAACATGGCTAGTACCACTAGAGGAGAACACTCCAATTTTCCTTTGGCGTTTTTCCATCCTAAAGTCTGGGGGTGAAGAGGATGATGTAGATTGGGTTTCAGTTTGGAGGTTAAGAGGTGTTTGGGTTTGTTGTAAAAAGGTGTCAGCGTTTAGATTTTGAGTGTCAACGCCAACATTTAACGTGTTAGCATTGAAGGTATCTAGGTCAATTTCCATATGCTGGGGTGATGGTGATGGTTCAGGTAATGGGTCAAGTTGGGGTTGTGTGTCTGGTTGAGGTTGTGCTGCTGCAATAACAGCAAGCATGGCTTGGGTAAGGGGTAAGTCTTTGTATGGGGGTGAATTCATCTTTCTAAAAATAGATTTCTTTTGCACATGGATCGTATAAAAATCATCATGATCCCTGGTGCAATATCTTTGTGCATAAAAAACCATTTGCAAAAATATTGGGTAAGCAAGAGTCATCTTGCTACCCTTGTTTTTACACATGCCATTAAATATCATTTTAGAAAAATTATATTTTTGCCCAGTAGCAATACACACAATGGCACTCCCATTTGACCTGTTAATTTCATTGTGTGCAGTACATTTGGGAATCAAACATTAAAGTATGACATGTATTAAGTACTTCAAAGCTGGGGGAAATTCCTGTTTTGAATATTTGTTTAAAGTGCCCTCTTCAGGGAAAGCATAACCCAAAACTCGAAGTCCTTGTTCTAGCTCACCAATGGGTAGAGTGGTTATACCATCTGCATCATTAAGATGCAAAGCCTGGCGAACCAAGGCTTCGGTAACCACCCATGAACGCCCATGGACTGTAGCTGTTAATGTAGTCACGTTATTAATCGTTGAGGAAGTAACAGTATTCCAAAACTGCTTAATATGAGTGACAGGGATAAGAGGAGCATGAGAAAGTGCATACCTTAGAGGAGATGCATTTAAATACTCCACCATCTGAGTATATTGAGGAAACAGAGTGTTGTCAGCCTCTAAATAGGCAACCATGTTGTGCTGACTCTTGAATCCCAATACCAAATCACTCGGTTTAAACTTAGGCGCCATTGATGTAGAAAAGCTGTGATATATGTTATGAAAGATGAATATGTGTGAAATTTAGTTAGACAAGAATAAGCAGTTACCCTGTTTCAAAATAATGAGCCAAATATAGGAAAGGTAAGCACATGTGATTGGTAAAAAATGAGGCAGATATTTTTCAAAATATAATGATTAGAATCTTGAAAAGATATAACTTATCTTGTGCATTAATAAAAAGTTACCAACTCCTAAAATTATGGCCCAAAGTTTCGTCAAAAATAACAACTGGGTAGGACCCAATGTTTGTCAACGGTAAAAAATAACCTATCAACGCTCAACGGCTATATTCTTGTCAACGTTGGAAAATGCCATGTCAACGTCAAAATTGGTCCTAGCAACGTTTGGAAATAAATCTGTCAACGTCTAAAAATAAAAATAATAAAAATGAAAAAGGACCTTAACAAAGTAATTTATCCTAGTGAAGATAACCTATAGATTCAAAATTACCATAGGGTGGCAAGCACTGTCCAATCATGCACACTTGCTTAAGGAAGATAGACATAATTGTCCTCAAGTGTCCATTGCTAACCAAAGTTCTTAACAATGAAGTTATCTCATAAAATCCTTTGTAACTTCCCAGGTAAGCTCAATAAAAATCATACCCAAGTCTCCCAACAGACCACATCCAATTCTAGGCCAAAAAGTTTTGGCAGCGTGCATAGTATATCAAATTCGCATGCTACAGTGCCTCACGATTTAGTAAACTAATTCGTACTCACCAGTGGACACAATCTAGAATTATGATAAGAGTATTATATGAATACCCAGAAAGTCCTAAAAGTTTCCTAAACCTCCCCTTAAAATAAGATATACAAGTTGCTAAATAAAACATATGCAATAAAAAATTTATGTCAAGATAGGAATATAAATATTCCAACCATCATCCATAAACTTGAACATGCTCCAATAATGCTACAAGAATCCATAAGCAACTCTGTATCCATTTGTACAATGCTAACAACGCCTGCATAATTAGATCAAAAACCACAAAACTAACATGTTGATGACAACGTCAATTTAACACTTGTTAGCGTTAAAATAACCTTTCTCAGCGTTAGACAAATAAAGTGGAAAATCTAATTTTGTACAAAGACAAATAACAATGCATATACTGTACATACTTATACAATAAGTCCCCAAAACACATATTAAGTAAGATTCATCATTCCAATACTTGTTACCAAGTATTGAAATCTCCCAGTATCAAAAGGTTTAGTTAATAAATCAGCCACATTTTCCTCTGTGTCAACCCTATCTAGTTGTATTAAACCTTTTTCAAAACAATCTCTTATAAAATGATGTCTAATTTCTATGTGTTTTGTCTTAGAGTGATGTATAGGATTTTTAATAATGCATAAAGTTCTGTTATTGTCTACACAAATCTTGGTATGCATGAAATTATACCCATAATCCAACAGCTGGTTCTGAATCCATAAGACTTGTCCACAACAAGCAGCTGCATCTACATACTCTGCTTCAGTTGTAGAATTGGCCACCACTGTTTGTTTCTTGCATTGCCAAGATATCAACCTACTCCCAAGAAATTGGCATCTACCAGTTGTGGATTTTCTATCAAACTTGTCACCCCCATAATCACTGTCTGAGTATGCAATAAGCTCCAATGGAGAATCTTTTGGATACCATAATCCCAAGGTGGGATAGCACCTAAGATACATAAAAATCCTCTTGACAACATGAAGATGACACTCTTTGGGAGTCACTTGATGGCGTGCACATGCACACACAACAAACATAATATCAGGTCTTGAAGCTGTGAGATACATCAATGATCTAATCATGGACCTATAATGCCTGACATCCACTTCTTTTCCATCTCCAACCTTTCCCCAGGGGTGTTCCCTATCCATGGGTGTGCTAGCCCGTTTCTTATGTGGAGAAAAGCCAAACTTCTTCTAGATTTCTGCTATATATTTATCTTGAGAGATGAAGATACCATCTTCTTTTTGCTAAACTTGTAACCCTAGAAAGAAGTTCATCTCCCCCATTGCACTCATCTTGAAGTTGTCTGTCATGAGTTTGGAAAAGTCTTCACTCATCTTTGGACTAGAAGAGCCAAAGATGATATCATCCACATAGACCTGTACAAGTAAGAAATCCTTACCAGTCTTCTTTGTAAACAAAGTCTGATCTATGGTGCCCCTTTGAATCCATTTTCCACCAGATAGGTGGACAATGTACCATACCATGCTCTTGGGGCTTGATGAAGTCCATACATAGCTTTCTTCATTCTATACACCTTGTCTGGATGTTCTGAATCTACAAAACCAGGAGGCTGCATTACATAAACCTCCTCTGCGATAGTGCCATAAAGAAAAGCACTCTTCACATCCATTTGATAAACTATGAAGCCTGATGAGACTGCTTTTATACATAGTCTCATCGTCCAAAACGAGCTTTAAATGCATTAAATAACATCAAAATAGCCAAATATATGCTTGTGTTTGTTACTTGTGTATTTTAGGTACGGATATTGAGAAAATGACAAAAGATCACAAGAAACATGCAAAAACGAACACGGGAAACGAAGCCACACGATGAACCAAGCCCTAATGAAGATTTTACAAGAAAAACCCTTGAAGATTTGAAGATTATGAAAGAAGGGTCCTCCAATATTGAAGAATTGACACTTTAAACCCATGTTTATTCATAATTACAAGATTGGTCCTTAAAGTTTGTCAAATTTACAAAAAGGGACCTCCACTTTGAAGAATTGGCAAGAATGGTCCCTCAACAATCATGACTTGTCAATATTAGTCCTCCAAAAAGTCAATCATACAAGTAAAGACCATTATCTATGAAGAAAATGCCAAAACAACCCTTTAAGAATCAACAAATGGCAAGAAATACCCTTAAAAATACTTTGGAAAAGTATTTGGGGCAAAAGTGTGAAAATAGAAGCTTCAAATACAAAGGATATCCGGTTTTGGCTTAATAAACTTCAAGTGAAAAGAGAAAGGAAGACAAGGGGCTAAATCTGGCAGACAATGAAACATACCTAGACCAACCATCATCCTACACGTGTCCCACTAACCCATTTTAACCAATCACAACTCATTCCCTTGCCACCTCACCAATCCACTCAGTTTAATAAACTAATCACCACTGATTAGTTTATTTTGGCGCTTAACAACATATTTAAACCCAAAAACAGATCAAACCATGCACTGTTTAACGTATGAACACAATTGGGTTTTCTTAATCTACTTGAAATTAAACCACCAAAATATCCAGAAACATGATTAGGGTAGTCCTGATCATAACCCAACTCTCAAAACCCTTGCCACATCACCCCATTGTCACATGATAAACTCTCTTGTCCCACCCTTTGAAGAAGATGCCAAAAACCCTGCCACATCCAACGACCCACATACAAGCTTACTTTCTAAGCTTATTATGGACCATTTGATCATATAACAATAGCTCACACCTCAACAAACTGCCAAAACAAAGTCACATGTTCAAGAATCTTCAAAACTCTCAAGGGCAATATGGGGACTTCACAACTAGGGTTTATGCGTTTTTTATGCTTTCTAGATGAACATTGTAGCCTATAAAAGGCATAAGACTCTTTCATTTTCAGTTGCTCTTGGTTTTTCCTTTGTTTAAGTTCTGTAAATCCATTTTCATGTTTAATGAATTGTGTTTGAATCTTTGAAGAAATCCAAGTGCCAATCTTTCTAGTTACTTGTTATTGTTATATGTTTGATAAACTTGAATCTCAAAACGTTTTCTTAAACTTTGTGCAAGAAATTGCTCAAAGTTCTAAAATCTTGATATTTTGCTAAGTTCCTTGGTACACCTTGGAAATCTTGGGCTAAAGTGGATCATAGCATCCTGATATTGTGTTATCAAGGTGTTGTGAGGCTTATTACTTGGGGATAATCAAGTGTGGGGTACAAGGGTTGCATTAATCAAGATTTTGTCACCTTTCTGTTTTATATTTTTTTGCTTCTAACTTTGTTCTATCTTAGCAGCTTGATATTGGAAGCTTGTGCTTGTTCTTGCTAGCACATCAACTCAAACATACGTGGGTGTGGATGTACATCCATGAGGTTTGAACCCTTAATCTCAAAATCTGTCAAAAAAATGGATATTTGTGATATTTGAGTTCTGCTTGTGTATGTGTTGATCTTGGGGTCCAAATCTTGTTGTTTCTGTTTAAGTTTGATGTTTTGATGCTTATGTATGCATGTGACCAACTTTTGATTTGAAAATATTGATTTGAAAATATAAAGGGGTGTTTGGGTCAACTGCATATTGAAGTTAATATGTTATTGGTTAAGTGTTTACAGTTGTATGTTGCTAGTTCTTGTTTAAGAAGTGTAATAGAGTGATAATCTGCAAGTTGTATGCTTTTGAACACCTAAATTAAACATATGCTTATAAAATCTTGATTAGTTGATATTTTGGACTGTGATTTGGTGCACACCTAGTTCTAGGCTTACACTTAGGATAAAAAGTGATAAATTATATCCAACATAACCTATTAAGAAGATTTAAGTGTTTGAATTTGGCTGTGTGGTCAAGTATATATCAGCAAGTGTTCATAACTGCATGTTCTTAGTTCATCAGTAACTTTTTTGTGCTTGAATCTTGATCTAGACCTTGAACCATTGCATGAAACCTGTTTAAATTTGTTCATTTGAATTTATTATAGATTTTGTATGCTTTTGGTGCAATTTGGTTGGCTGATTTTTGCTAAAACTGCTTATTGAGTGTAAACTGCTTATTGTTCACGTTTGTGTCTGATCTGGTGCTTAATTGAATTAACTGTATCATTTGGCTGATTGGAAGTGTGATTTATTTGTTGTTCTTGACTCCTTGTGATTCACTGATCACAAGGGTGCCTTGTTTTTAACTTGAATCCAACAAAAAGTAAAAAAGGTCAAGCAGGGGGAAAAGTTCCCACTGCTCAACCTCCAAAACTAGCCCCTGCTAGTGTAAAATATCATTAAGCTTATTCATAAGCCATTTTGGCTTATCCAGACTTGCAACAACTTAATATTTGTGATAGATCTTCCTTATTTGACCCATTTATTTGATTTGGAGCTTATTAAACTTTGACTTCGACTTTTTACTAGAAAACTCATTAAGTTGACTTTTAAACAAGTGCTTATCTACTTATTCTGGCTTATTTCTTGTGCTTATTAGAAAGCTTTTTGATTATTTTGCTTAGTTAAGTCATTTAAAAGCTTTTGAAAGTTGAATCAGCACTTGAGGTGGTCTAGAACTCAAAATCGACTATTTTGTCATTTTGTGAAGAGAGTCTTGGCTTATTTCAGGCTTATTTCTTGTGCTTTTTCCAATTTTCTTTTTATATATCTCTTAGGTAACTCAAAAGAAGCTTGTGTGTCCAATTTTAGCTTATGGCATCAGCTTATAGCTTAATGGGCCAAAAAGCCCATTAAGAATAAGCTGCTTTGAAATAAGCTAGCTTAAAAACATTTTCAGCTTTTGGGCCTTCAGAGTTTTGTTCTTAAAATCAAATTTTAAGTCAGATAGGAGCTTTTGGGCTTATTTGGACAACATTTTTCTTATTGGGCCAATTTGAGCCCATTAAGGGACTGTTTGGATTTTTAGCCCATTTCAAGGCACAATAGGGGTATTTTTGTAATTTCAACTTCATTTCTGTATTATTTAGGATAAAATAAGTAGGTTTACAACTTTTTAGAATTTTTTATAAATTTTGGATTTTTATTAATATTTTATTATTAAAAATTAAAATTTAGATTTTTCAAAGTTTTTAATTTTTCTTAGATCAAATACATTAACTTAGGAATTTTACAATTTTTAGAATATTTTTATTGTCATTAGATTAATTTTTAGAATTATTTTAAGTTTTAATAGTTTTTAATTATTTTTAAATAGTTTTAATAAATTTTAAAATTTTCAAAAATAGTTATTAATTTAGTTAAGTCATTTAAGAGGTTTACAAGTGAAAAATCTCATTTTGGGCTTTTTGTTAATTAAATTGATTTTTTGGGTTTTAATTAGCATTAAAAAATTATTATTTAATTAAATAAAAGGTTTGAGTGATTTTTGATTTTTTGTAAACTCTAATTACATTTTTAGGATTTATTGCAATTTTCTAGGAATTTTTAGCGTAAAATTTTAATTTGGTCACTTTTTACGGTTTTACGTGCACGACTATTCATCTTAGTTTAATTCATAATCGTAACCGTCATTCTCTTCTAATCTTTTTTCTTCTTTTCATTTCTCATCAATATAATCACAAACGATTAATCATTTCTTACACAACACACTAGCCTCCTTGAGAACGATCCCCACTTTGGGTCATTAGTGGTTGGTTTTCCTAAACCGACACTCAATACTTGCCCTATTTACCTCCTTTTCCTAAAGGTGTGTAAAACCACTATATCATTTTGGCGCCGCTGCCGGGGAGGCGTGTTGTGTTTTGATTTGGACAATTGTTGTTTTTATATAGCCATAATAGCTAATTGTATTAGTAGCACGCTACTAATACGTATTATCGGTTTTTCGTTTTTTGTGTGAATACTATTACTATATTGTATACGTAGAACAATAAATTCACAAGTACTCCAAAAGTATGAAAACACAACCTTGATTGGGAGGTCATTACTCAATCATTGAATTCGAATCTCAAACAAGAAAGAAAAGGCAAAAATAGATAAATACTTTCGTGAAGCTTAATTTTGAAAAACACAAACTATAAGGTGGGTATAAGGCGGGTATTATAAAATATAACCTAAGGAAAAAGGCTCTTAAGTGCTTCGCGCCGCCTCGTTTCCCTGCTTGCTTGTGAGTATTTAGATAAAAAGGGCTAATCGAGGGTTTGCCAACCAAAGTATTATCTAAGTATCATATATATTTTCTTGGTTTTATTCGATTAAACCCTCTTGAACGTTTTGGTGTTCCACCAACATTCTAAAGTCATCGAAGGCGTTCACTTCACGTGATCGTTTTCATTCCTTGAGGCTTCTTTAATCAAGAAATTTGATTAAGGAGGAGATTTGTAGATTTTTGTCTACCTAATACAATCACAAAAAAAGTAAAAACAATAAAAAACCACAAAAAAAAGTAAAAACAATAAAAAACACCAAAAAGAATCTTCTTTGCTCATCCCCACGTTGTACGCGACGTTTATGCTTACTCGTAATCAATCAAGACGTGCACGTAAACGAAAAAACCAAAAGGAGTCAACACCTACTCCTAATCTTTCTAGTGAGGAGTCTCCTATTGACGAACCTATCGTAGAAGAAGAACCAACCATGGCGAATCGAACTATGATGGAGTTACTTCAAGCACCCACCGAGGGTTATGGAGAGGCTATTGTGATTCCCGCTATCCTTGCGGAAAATTTTGAAGTGAAAACGGGTTTGTTGTCGATGATCCAAAACAACAAATTCCGTGGTGATGAAAAGGACAACCCACACAACCATATCCGCCAATTCAATCGTCTTACCGCCACTTGCAAATTTAAGGATGTTGCTAATGACTTGATTAAGATGATGCTTTTTCCGTATTCCTTAGCGGGGCCCGCTAAAATTTGGTTAGAGAAAGAGCCAGCCAATTCTATATTGACGTGGAAGGATCTCGTTTCTAAGTTTGTGAACCAATTTTTTCCGCCCTCTAAGACTACGCACTTGAAAAACGAGATTTCAAAATTTTCACAAGAATTTAATGAGAGTTTTTTAACGGCTTGGAATAGGTTTAAGGAAATGTTAAATGAATGTCCTCATCACGGTTTTTCCGACTTGCATCAAATTGACACGTTTTACAATGGATTAAATGATCATGAAAGGGATTATCTAAATGCCGCCGCGGGTGGTAATTTTTTGTGTAAAATGGTTGAGGAAGCGTTGTTGATAATTGAGAACAGATCTAAGGTGTATAGTCCTCGTAACACATCGAGTGTTCGTAAGGCTTCGTCTTCGGCTTCACCTTCTTTGTCCAATACCATAGACGCTTGCCAAATTGAGGCGAACTTGGAAAACAAAATATTTGATAAGCTTAAAGGAATTTTAATTGAATTCAAAGTTGGTGAACAAAGTGTTCCCGCTACGGCTAAAGCGGTTGAGGTTTCATGTATGTATTGTGGTGGAGGTCATGATTTCTCCGAGTGCATTACCAACGATGGTAACACTTCGAGTGCCTATGCGGCCGCGGGAACTTACAACCAAAACGGTCAAGTTACCCGCTATAATCAATTGACTCCACCGGGTTTTAATCCCAATCAAAATGCTAACAACAACCATCGAAACAATCAAGTTGGTTTTAAAAACAATTACAAAGGAAACTATGGGAATCAAGGGGCTAATAATCAAGTTTCAAACAAAAATCAAAACAATGATTTTCAAAACAACAACAAGGGTTTACAAACTTTGAAAGATCTTCCAAATGAACTTGTTGAATACGCTAATGGAAACGATGCTAGGTTTGATAACATTCAAAGAGAAATCATTAGCCTAAGATCCGAGTTTAAGAATGACTTGAAAAAGGAGTTGAAAAATGAGTTAGCAAATGAGCTTAAAATCCATACAAACAAAATGAAGGGAAATGTAACTAGGTTACAACAAAACCAACAAAAAATGGAACAAGGGCAACATGAAATAAAACAAGAGATGATTAAGACCGAGAAGAGGCAATCCATGTTTGAGGATAAAATTTCATCTATGTTTGTGGCTATAATGTGCAAACCGTCTTCGAGTAGTCTTCCTAGTAACACCATATCGAACCCTAAGGGAGAGATGAAAGTGATTACCACACGTAGTGGTAAGACACTTAAGGAACCGAATCCTCAACCAATTGCTCCTACGGAGGATGCAATTGAGGAAGAACCCGAGGTGGTGGTCGAAAAGGAGCATGTCCAAATCCCACGAAGTACCGCTCATGCCACACCTACGGTTGACCCATTACCACATTTGGAACCCGAGATTCCAAAGGCTATGCCTATGCCTCAACCCACACCACCTTTGCCCTATCCATCGAGACTTAGAAAGGAGAAACGTCAAGAGCGCGACAATTACCAATTTTAGCTTTTTATGAAAATGTTCCGTGACGTTCATTTTAATGTAAGTTTTGCCGATGCTTTGGTCACGATGCCTCGATTTGCCGCTAACTTCAAGAGTATGTTGAACAACAAGGAGAAATTGCAACAATTGTCTAGTTGTTCATCGGTTTATCTTAACCGCATACCTCAAAAAGTCGGTGATCCTGGTAAATTCTTGATTCCTTGTGCAATCCAAGATATGGAAGAATGCTATGCCTTGGCCGATCTTGGTGCTAGTATTAACTTGATGCCACTTGCAATCTTCAAGTTGCTCAATCATCCTAATCTTACTCCTTCACTAATGTCTATCGAGTTGGCCGACCATTCCACGATTCCCGCATGTGGATTGGCGGAAGACCTTTTTGTGAAAGTGGGAAAGTTCTATTATCCGGTAGACTTTATCGTTGTCGATATTCCTACGGATCCTCAAGTTCCTCTCATTTTAGGTCGTTCTTTTTTAGATACGTCTATGGCTTTAATTGATGTGCAGGCTAGAAAGATCACCTTACGTTGTTGGGAATAAAATATAGCCAGTCTACTTGAGCGCTGACAAGAGGAAATCAAGTGTTGATAGGAAGAAAACAAACGCTGACAGATCAAGTGTTGACAAGAAGAAGTCAAGCGTTGATAGGTTGAAGACAAGCACTGATGGAATGATTTAGTCGACGCGTATATTGTTTCTAGTTTGTTTCTAGTAAAGATAAGTTCAACATTGTATTTTCTATAATTATCTTTACCTAGAATAGTTGATACGTAGACTCTTGTACGAGGCTTCTTATGTCTATAAAAGAAGACCTTTAGGTTATTGTTCAATATAAGTTTTCATACGTTAAACACTTTCATTGTAAGCAAGTTCGTTATTATCAATCAAGTTAAAGTTTGTTTACATCTTTGTGTGTTCTTGTTTAAGTGTTAATTCCGCATAACACTTAGATTACTTTATACATATACAAAGGTTTCTCTACGTGTATAACTTGATCTAATCTTGTATACACAAGCTTAATCGATTTAAGTTTGGTATCAACAAGTGGTATCAGATCTTGTTGAGAAACTTTTGATCTTAAAGAACACAAGAACCCTAAAATCACCAAAACCCTAATTTTCACAAAACCCTAAAAACATCATGTCCAATCCAGAAATAAACCCCTCCTCCTAAAACCCTAGCATCAAGATTCCCATGCTTGATGCAAACAACTTTGAGCTATGGAAGTTCAACTTTGAGCAATATCTGAGAATCTATGACTACACTCTCTGGGAGATTATTGAATATGGAAACACATTCAATAAAGCTGAGATTGCTAATGCCATTGCTGTAAGAACTGTTGTTGCTGGATGCCCAGAAGGAGATAAGAAAGAAAAACCTGGTGATGGTAGAGCTGTGTCTGCTGAAGACATAGCAAAGAGAAGGGTTGATATGAAAACCCTAAACATTCTAAAACTCTCTTTGGGACAAGAGAACCAGCATAAATACAGAGGTTATAAATCTGCAAAAGACCTTTGGGAAGCTCTTGAAGTTGCATATGGTGGCAATGATGATACTAAGGAAGAGAAGAAGAAGCAACTCATGCATGAGTATGCTGTTTTCAAGGCTCAACCTAATGAGAAGCTTAGCAGTGTGAGAAGCAGAATGCTTGACATTACAAGCAAGCTGTCCTTCATGGGGACACAAGTTGGTGATGTTGACATTATTGCCACTTTTCTTAAAAGCCTTGGTGATGCGTGGAAGATTGAGGCAAGATCTATTCTTGCCAATAACACTCCCAAAGGTTCTACTTTTGATGATATCTACAACAAACTAAGGCTGTTGGAGGATGAAACTCTTTTGGAGCATGGAAGTAAGTCTAATAATAGCAACATGGCCTTCTTCTCACAGAGTGAAGGCCAATTTGATCAGAAGGACTCTTACATGCACCCAGTTACTGGATCAACATGTGTCAACGCTGGAACATATCCTGTCAACGCCTCACATTCATACGCTGACACATACAAAAGTGATTCTCCAAGAGTTAAGCCTGCTGGTTTGGATCTGGATACTGTGTGTGCATACATTGCTTCTTTGCCCAATGGTTCAGTGATTACATATGAGGACCTTGAGCAAATAAGTGATGAGCACTTGGAGGAGATGTATATTAAGTGGAACATGACTCTTGCTAGTATAAGAGCAAACAGGTGGAATAGAAGGTTTAAGAAGAAGATGACCTTTAATGCAAAGGACACTGCTGGATTTGACAAATCCAAGGTTGAGTGCTACAATTGTCATCGTATGGGGCACTTCATGAGGGAATGCAGATCTACAAGAAGATCTGATGCTGGAAAACCCTCAAGCCAAATTGTTAAGGCTCAGGATCCTAAGGCCATGGTTGCCGTGCAAGAAATTGATGGTATTGGATGGGATTGGAGCTATTTGGCTAAGGATGGGGAAGAGGATAAAGCTTTGGTTGCTGAGTTAGAAGAAGAAGAGCATGTTCAATATGCTCTCATGGCACACTCCTCCTCTTCATCAGATAATGAGGTATATGATGATGCTTTTTGTAGTAAGGGTTGTAGGTTAAATACTGAGAAACTTAACAAAGAGGTTTTAAGATTGTTAAGTGATGTGAGTATTGAGAGATGCAAGTTGTCTAACTACCAAATTGCTCTCACTCAAACTGAAAAGACAGTTGAAGAGTACAAGAAAATGGAATTTGATCTAAAAGATAAAATTAATATCTTAAAACATGATTCAAATGCTAGTAATGATATTAGAAACATCATGGAAAGGGTCAATGCTGATATACAGGCTAAGTTAGATGAGGCCATCAAGAGTAAGGATAATATTGACCTTAAAATTCAGAGATTTGATAAGGCCTCACAAACCCTAGGAGAATGTGTTAATAAACAAAGGGATCCTAAGGACATGACTGGGATTGGGATGAAAGACTATACTGTGGTTCCACCACCAGCTGGGGACTTCTATGGTGTCCAAGGAAAGGACTTATCTTGGACTAGTTTACCAGAACTCCAAGAGGAGGAATTTATTCCTCCACCAAGAGTCATTACCCCAGTTGAAGAGTATAGACAAAAGTTGACTGACTTGAATGAATGTAAGAAAGCCAACTCTACCTTGTTTGTTAAGGGTGGCTTGTTATGTGAAAGTCCAAATGAGTCAACCCCTATTAAGGTAACAAACCCAATCACTGGTAAGACTGTCAACGCTTCCAAGGTTAACGCTGTTAAAAAGTCAAACGTTGTCAGACCCAAAACTTGTGTGGAGCAAAGTCCACAAGTTGTTAGACCAACCCCTTTCTTCACTAGAGGGTCTAACACTCATGGAAAAAGACCATTTCAAAAGACCAATACTTGGTCTAATAGGCAATGGGTTTCTGTAACAAACCCTAGGTTCAACGCTGACAAGGGTAATTTCAGCGTTGACAAGACCAAATCCAACGCTGACAGAAACGTTGCCAGACCTAAATATTTGCAACCACAGGGTAAGGGGTCTAAAGCTTCTTCTAGCTTGACATGGAGACCTAAGCAAGATCAAAACCCTAATTCTAATGGGCTTTCTATGACCTGTAACATATTTAATTATATTTCAAAGGTCATTACAAAACCTATTGGGGTTAACTGGGTATTTCATCCAAAAAGGGATGAACATGGGGTTGTTATGAGAACTAAGTCTATTCTTGTTGAACAACCAGATGAATCCAAGTCTGCTAAGGCTTGGGTTCCCAAAGAAAACTAATTTGTTTTCTTTATGTGCAGGGCATTCAAAAACAGGTCAATGATTATGGATAGTGGGACAGTGGATGCTCCAGGCACATGACAGGGAAGGAAGATTATTTAACTAACTTCACTCCCATTAAGGATGGTGATAAGGTTTACTTTGGAGGCGGATATGGAACTATCACAGGAAAATGAACTCTTCTCACCAAGAACTTGTGTTTTGAAAACGTGTTTCTGGTAAAGGAACTTGATTACAATCTTTTTTAGTGTATCACAAGTTTGTGATAACAAAAATAAAGTTCTGTTTACTGATACTGAATGCTTGGTGTTAAGAAAGGATTATAAAATCCCAGATGAGAAATATATTGACTATAGAACACCTAGACATAAAGACATCTATAATGTGAATCTTAATGGAATTAGGATGAATAATAATATGTCATGTTTTTATGCTAAAGCTTCAGTTGATGAGAGTAATCTATGGCACAGGAGACGAGGGCACATAAACTTTCAGAATATAAACAGGATTGTGAGACTTGGCTTGGTTGATGGTTTGTCTGAAAAGGATTTCCACAATGACCACTCTTATGTTGCATGCCTTAAAGGCAAGCAACACAAGGTCTCATTTAAGTCTAAACAGGTGCACTCTAGTTCTAGACCACTTCACTTGCTGCATATGGACCTTTTTGGTCCAACTAATATAGAAAGTTTGAATGGTAAATCATACTGCTTTGTCATCACAGATGACTTTTCTAGGTTTACTTGGACTTTCTTTTTAGCTATGAAAAGTGACACTGCTGATACTTTAATTGACTTTATCACTCAGATATAGAAGAAAACTGGTAATGAAGTTAAAATGCTTAGGAGTTATAATGGTGGTGAGTTTAGAAATAAACTATTGGATGATTTTTGTGCCAAGAAAGGGATTACTAGGCAGTTTAGTGTTGCCAGAACCCCACAACAAAATAGGGTTGTTGAGAGAAAGAATAGAACCCTAATTGAAGCTGCTAGAACTATGTTGGCTAATGCTCACTTTCCCATAGATTTTTGGGCTGAGGCTATGAATACAGCTTGTTATGTTCAGAATAGAGCATTGGTCAACAAGATACAGAACAAAACACCTTATGAGTTACTTT
Source organism: Glebionis coronaria (assembly GCA_025667525.1). NCBI lineage: Eukaryota > Viridiplantae > Streptophyta > Magnoliopsida > Asterales > Asteraceae > Glebionis > Glebionis coronaria. Next base: position 602,186,034 of record CM046875.1, on the reverse strand, counting down.
GGGGAAGGAAACCTAATATTGGTTTTCTTAAACCTTTTGGGTGTCATGTAGTTGTACTTGATACTAGTGATGCCTTAGGTAAATTTAGTGCAAAAGGTGATGAAGGCTATTTCATGGGTTTTTCAGTGCAGAGCAAGGGATATAGGGTTTACCTTAAGAAGGAAAAACATATACTTGAAAGAGTACATGTTAGGTTTTTAGAGAGTAAACCTAGTGATCCTGAAAGTGGTCCAAATTGGTTGTTTGACTTGGAACCTCTATCTAGGACTTTAAATTATATGCCTATTACTAATCCAGACATTATGAAGGTAACTTCAAATGTTGTGGAAGAACAAGTTGTTGATGTTTCAGGTACACAGGTTCATGAAGAGGTTGGATCACCAGCAGAAAAGTCATCCCCCATATAAGAGTATGTCACTATCCCCATATGGACAGATGCTTTTGCTGCTGCTGGTGCTGCTGGAAAGGATAATGGTGGTCCCCAAGTACCACCAGTTAACAACATGCATGGTCCTTCAGGCGCTGACAAAGGCAAATCTGGCGCTGATAGGACAAATTCAGGCGTTGATGGCTCAAGCGTTGACAACACCATTTCAGGCGTTGATAACCCAAACGCTGACAACCAAGGTTCAGGCGTTGACAACACTTTTGAGCATCTTTTCTCTTCTAATTTTGAACAAGGTGGACCTTCCAATTTACATGAAGAGGTTCATCCTAATATTGATGAAAGAGAGTCTGAAGAAGATATTGGTAACATGGATAATGAGATTGAAGACACCAGACTTTTTGAGGGAGGAGTTCTCACTTCTACTATGAAGAATCATCACCCTTCCCAAATTATTGGGGATGTCATGACTCCTATTCAGACTAGAAGATCTTATCAGAATCTTGGTGGATTCATTGCCAATATACACAAGAAGGTTGATACCCCTCTTGTTCAAGCATGTTTGTTTGCCTGTTTTCTGTCACAACAGGAACCCAAGAAGATCTTTGATGCTCTCAAAGAACCAAGTTGGGTGGAAGCAATGCAGGATGAGCTTCACCAATTTGCAATTCAGGATGTTTGGGAGCTGGTTGATTGTCCCAGGTATGTAAGACCTATTGGGACAAGATGGGTTCTAAGAAACAAGAGAGATGAAAGAGGTATTGTGGTCAGAAACAAGGCACGTTTAGTGGCTCAGGGATATACACAAGAGGAAGGGATAGACTATGAGGAGGTCTTTGCACCAGTTGCAAGGATTGAAGCTATAAGGATATTTCTAGCCTATGCTTCATGCATGGGCTTCACTGTCTATCAAATGTGTTAGTGCAAACATTACGATGCTTTGTCCATATAATCTCTTTGTGTTTTGTTGATGACAAACGTATAATTCGCAATACATTATGTAAAATGTTAAGGTACTCGTAATCACTCAAGAATACATTTGTATACTTCTCTCGACACCTCAAAGACCGCATTCAGCATGAATCACTCAAGGTATGTACAAACATGTCATTAACCTAACTAAGTGATCAAGGATTAATATTTTCTTAAAACTCACATTTTAATCAAATGTGACAAAAGATTTTAATTAACTTTATTTTTAAGAAAATTTTTTATTAAAAAGAAAATGGAAATTTGAATTTGGCATATTCTATATGCCAAAAGAATATCCTTGAGGGTATAAACTACCCTAGATGGCATATCCCCACTAAAGGACAAATTAGCACGGACTCCGACGCGGAGGTTCCTTAAAGGAACCCGCGGTTCCTTATTGATAAGGTACCACGGGTAGAGATAAGGAACCGCGAGTGTTTTTGACCGTTGCAATGTTGTCCTATAAATAGTGGATCATTTCTAGGTTTTCTTTCAACCCTTTTTGCACAGTTTCTTCCAAAAACCATCTTAGATCCTTGATTAGTTAGTTTTGATTAATCTTGTTTAAGATGTGATTCAATCTTCAATCTCCTCATCCTCTTAAGTGCAAAGAGAAGAACACTATCATTACTATGATGTGTTGGGTTCACTACATGATGAAGATCTTTCCTTCTATAGATCTAAGTTATGTTTTTAGTCTTCCTACTATGTATATGTAGAAGATCCAAGTGTTGGGTACACTTGGATGTGTTTGTAAGGGTAAAATATCCAAGTGATGGGAATCCTTGGATTAGGTGTTAGTTGTATAGATCCAAGTCTTGTTAGTACTTGGATATAGTGTTAGAGTTATAGATCTAAGTGATGTGTTCTTAGATCTATATGGTTTATGTGTTTAGGCCATAAAACACAAGGTTTGTTATGTTGGGCCATAAAACATAACTAGTGGGTAGATTAGATTGTGTCTTGGTAGTTCTCACTAAACTCTAAAGTGATGTGGTTGTGTCTAGGTAGTTCTCACTAAACTCTAAAGTGATGTGGTTGTGTCTAGGTAGTTCTCACTAAACTCTAAAGTGATGTGGTTGTGTCTTGTGAGTTCTCACTTAGCTTTAAAGTGATTAGTAGTTGTGTTGTGTGAAGTTCTCACTTAGCTTCAAAGTGAAGAGTCATGAAGATTGGTTCTAGCTTTCAATTAGAACTCGACATCTAGCCTTGTGTCGTTAAATGGTGAAGTGGGTGACGTTGTGTAGATTGGTCCTACCTAAGATTAGGACTCGACTTTTAGCTTAGAGTCGGAAATTGGATAAGCGACGTTGTGTATGGTTTCTCCACCTTAAGGAGTTTGTTGACTAGTGAAGTAACTCTCGAGTATGGTGTACTCGAGGAGTGGAGTAGGGCGAAGATGAGCTTCGTGACCGAACCACTATAAATCATCGTGTCGGTACTTTCCTTTACATTTATGTCTTTACCTTTGTAGATGTATTTATAGTTGCATACTTGTGTTGTGTGTTGTGTGCATCTCATAATCTAAACATCTAAGTTGCGGAAAAGCTATGGCTTAGTACGTGTGTGCTTCGTGTTTAGATTATGGTCAAGTATACATCACTTAGTCTAAACATCCTAGTTGCGGAAAAGCTTATGCTTAGTACGCGTGTGCTTAGTGTTTAGACTATTGCTTGATGTACTCTTGATTTGATGTGTTTGTGTGGTTACTTACTTGTAGTATTTATCTTTCAATCAAACACATCTTATATCTAGTCAAGCTTGATCGAGAATTTGATACAGAGGATTGTCAAAGTTTAAACATGTAATAAACAGTTTCGTCCACCGTTGGCGCTTCCATAAATGGACCGGCGGTTCTTTATTGATAAGGAACCGCGGGTACACATAAGGAACCGCACACAGTAGATTAAGCCGAAATGTTTTGAAAACTAACTAGTAACTATTCAACCCCCCTTCTAGTTTCTACAATTGGTATCAGAGCGATGGTCACACAAGATCTTTGAAGTATATTGTACTTTAAAGCTTGGATCGATCCTTGTTCTAGTTTTTCAAAACAAATGGTTTTTTAAAAATGAAAACGGTTTTTAAAAATAGAGACGATCTTTGTATCAAATTGTTCATGAAGAGTGAATACTTATGCAATGCGTTTTGTTGTTTCATTTGTACAAGTTTTGGTGTTAAATAAACTTTGTATAATAGCTTGAATTAAATCTTTTCATGTTTGGAAGTATAAAAATCTTTTGTGTCATAATTAACTCTAAAATACGAGTTCTATGTGTCTAAAATGATTTTTTAGAGTCCTAAGTCCTTCCAAAAAGTTACCAAATGATTTTGGCCAAAAACTCATTTTTTGTCCTCTGACCGCGGTTCTTTATTGTTCCCCGCGGATCCTTATCAATAAGGAACCGCAGTCAGTCTGACTCAGATTTTTGCAAACTTTGAAAAATCATATAAAATCAACCGTAAGTCCGTAGAAGTCGTGCCACCCGTCATTTCAAACGTAATTGAATTTTATCTCAATTAAAAATGCTTCCAAACCTCTATTCAAACTTTAAAATTTAAATGTTTTATAAGTTATATACTTTGTCCAAAGTATTGAGTCTCGGTTTGTCGTAAAACTTGTGTTTTACTCTTTTCTATTAAGTTGGACATCTCTTGGTGATATATATTTGAAAATTGATATATTTAAAAGTGTTAAACTTAATTAAATTTTAAATGGGCCAAAGACTATTTTCAAATAAAATCAAGCTATGAATACTTTGTTGTATCTAACACCCAAAACATGGACGAATGCTTTTATGTGTTAAGCTAATTGCTTGTGTGTTATTATTATATGTAGACATTATTAAGTGTTTCTTGCTATTTGTAGTAGTATTGCTTATATGTCTAGTCTCTTGGGCCTTGCTTGGTATTTGTTAGTACCTAGTTTTTCCTAATTAGGATGTATGCTAGATTTCTTGCATTTTAGTTGCAACATTATGTGTGCATTGCATATAGGATTAACATCTCTTGGTTTACAAATGTTACATAAACATCTTTTACACCTCGGCATGTTCTTTAACACTTTTAGGTTTGAAAGCTTTGGGATCTTGTCAAATCTATTGATTTGGGTCGTCTTACTCGATCATTGTATTATTAGTTCAAGTAGATAAATGTCTCACTATAAAACATGAAACACCCTTTGAAAATCTTAGCTATTTTCTCTTAAAAGAGTGTTTGTGGGAATCAAGAAAGATTTCGATTAAATATCGATGCATTATTCAAACTAAGATTGGTATCATTATTGAATCTAATTGACATGTTTGTTTAGTGTAGACATGAATGTGGTTTATTAATAATATACATCGGATCATAACTCACACTTGTGTTGATGGTGTTATATTGAATCTACTTGTTCAAATTGTTAGACATATTTTGTTTAATAATTACTTATAATGCATAATAGAGTCGGTTTGATAACTTGGATGTTTCATCCGAAATACTCAAGTAATTTACATTGCTATGCAATTTATAAATGTGTCATTTCCGAAAGACCAATCAAGAGTGTTCCTTTAGTTTGTGTAAACTTTGTTTATACACTTCAAAGTTATTGGCCTCAAGTTCTATAAAGGTAAATAACCTTAACTAGACTTGTTTGACAAGATATGCAATGGTGCATTCTTAACCCTCATTAGGTCATGCATTGTGTCGCCATGCAAGTTTCATCCTTGCTAAACTTTATTAAGCAAATGTTGGAATTACATTTTGTCTAACTTGAGAATGACTACTAGAGAATTTATGCACTAGGATCTTAATTTGACCTAACGGTTGAATTACTTCCATGTGGGAAGTTGAGTTGGTGTATAACTCGTAAAAAATGGTCGTGTTTAGCCTTAATTGAGCACCTCTAGTGATAGTCTCATACTCATTCTGTAAATTCTCTAAATGGCTCTTCCTATATATGACTAATGATAGTTTAATTTGATGAACTTTGTATGTCATTAGGAGTCTTTTTCTTTTGTACCCATTAGGTTTTTCTTAGCTTTCCTCTTACGTGCTAATTGAACCTATGTGTCTTTCCTTTGTGTGTGTTCTAGTTTTTATTGCTCTTAAGCATGACTTTATGATAAGTTAGACTAGAACATTAGGATTTGCTGAATTGGAAAATCCTCCTTCACCACCTAAACCTAGCCTCTGTAGGCGGTTCTTTAAATAGACCGCGGCTCCATATCAATATGGAACCACCGGTGGAGATAAAGAACCGCGGGCAGAAGCTCTCAAATTCGGGTTTTCTGAAACTTCCCAATTGTTCCAACACCCTTTGGAATCTTTGTTTCAAACCTTTGATCACTCCAAAAATATCTTGGGCTTTCCTTTTTTATCCCTTTACTAGTTTGGATCATCCCCTCACCCTTTTAAACCCTCCTTGTTAGCCTTGTTCTTCACACCTCAACCCATTCATCCTTACCCCTTAAACCACCCATTACTACCATGGTTTCTACAAGAACCTTCAATTCATCCAAAACCTCCTCTTCAAAGAGGCACCTCAAAATTAAGATTAAGTTACCCAAACTTAACTCTTCACCCTTTCACACACCCAAGAATGAGATTGTTCCAATTCTCATCTCTTCATCACCCTCATCACCTCTTGCTCTATGCAAGACTACATCAACCCATGGTACCAACCATTCACATGGTTCTACCTCCTCTCCATTTCAATCTAGAATGAATGATCTAACCTCACCCTTCACTCCAAGTACTCTCTTGGATGTGACTACCCAACCTCAACCCATCCAAAGCATTCCCATTGTGAATGACTTTGTTGATACCTTGGTGACTTCACCTTTTAGCCCTTCAAACTCACCTACATCACCCATCCAAAGCATTCCCATTGTGATTGACTTTGTTGAACCCTTGGTGACTTCACCTTTCACCCCACCAAATTCCGCCACCACCCTTGTCTTTCATTTAAGCATGTGGATTGATTATTGCTAAGACATCTAATTTAAGCAAATCTTAGGATTCTAGTGTAACTAGGATTAAAATTATGCTTAAGTTTTAGGCTTTTTTTTATATACATCTTTGTATGATCTTTATTCTCTTATATTTCCTTTCATATTTTTCAACATGATTTTTCTTTGAGTCTTAGATCTTCTTGCTATTATGTTTCTTTTTTTTCTCCTATTTTGAGTCCTTTTCTTAAACTAATAAGAATTAGGAATCTTCTTGGAGATTTTCATTACATGTAGCTTGATTTGTGATATCTAGATACATGACTTGCTTGTATGCTACTTGCTTATATATCTTCTTGCTTATCCGTATGCTATGTGCTTAATTGATTAGTTAATGAATGCATGCTTATTATAAAGGTTTTGTCTTTGTCAAGCAATTCTGATATAATATCTCTTAGATGTGTCTAACTCATGCATGTCCTTAAATGCTACATGCCAACATGTTTTACTTAGTCTTCTCTTTTTGAGTAATCATGTTTCTTGCATGCCATATGTGTTAATTGCGCACCTTCTCTACATTGGTTTATTGTATACTTCATTAGGCATTGCTTGAATTATCCTATGTGCTTACTTGATTATGTGTTAGATTTTGTACTAACTCTTTCATGTCTTCTTGAGCTTCTTTTGAGTTTCTTTTCTCATTTTCTTTTGAGATTTCACTATCACCTTCTAAGGTATAGTATTCATGAATCAATTTGTGAAGTTATCCTTAAATTCTTTGTTGAGTCTCTCTCAATTCATTTTAATCATGCTCTTCTAAGTTGATTCTCTTTCTTCAAGTCTTTCTAAACTAAGTTGAGTCGAGCCTTACCCTTTCCTCATCATGTAATTGTTCTTTGAACATCCATAATGATTGAGAAGAGCTACGAAACTTTGAGCATGTAGTTTATCGTATGCTAAACACCATTTGGTGTCGACATTCATACGCATTTTTGCCTATAATGTCCTATATCCCGAATTTTTTTTAAAGCGTCGATTTATCCGCTTTTGGTTTTCCTTTATTTTTTTTTGGTCAAAAATGTCTCTAGGTTGAGATATTTTTGTTCCTCTTTTTGAGAGTTGATTGCGGTTAAAATTTACAATTGATAAGAGTGGTTCCTTCAATTCTAAGTTTTTAACCCCTTGAGATGATATCTTCAAATTCTTGGATGTTTCTTTTCTACCTCTATTCCAACAATTTGAATTGATTTCCTCAAAATCCTCTCCTTGTTTTTTTGAGAGTTGATGGTTAAATCTTGAATTTTCTTGGGTGATTCCAAAAATTCTAAGCTTTTTACCCTTTGACATATTATCATTACAATTGGTATGGATGTTTATTTTCTATCTCTATTCCAACAATTGTGAATTGATCTTGTCAAGATCCTCTCCTTTTTTTTCTGTTTTTGGATTGATAGCATTGCATGCACACTTCTTTTCTTGTCATTGTTTGTGCAAACGACTTGTTTATCATCCTAATTCCGTTTGGGTGACCCTTGCTATATATATGCTCTTGTCTACTAACTTTGTTTTGTAGGACTTTTCTAACCCTTTTGTGTAGCTCGTCACTATTCTTGCTTTGTTGGTGCCTCAAGCAAGGGGGAGCTCATATCAAGGGGGAGCATTTGCAAGAGTTCAAGTCATTACATTTGTTATCGTTGACTCACTCAAATTGCATTCATCAAACATCTTGCAAGTAATGCATTTTGGACACTCATAGATAAGCATATTATTATGCTTGGAGTTGGTTAACCTATGGTGATTGAAGACTTCACTAGGATGACGCAAGCTCAATATCTTTGGATGATGGGTTTATAGTTTGGATTCTTTCCTCTCAAATGACAACCACAATGGATGATTAGATTTTTGGATGCATGTTCTCTCGAAGTCGATCCTCCTCTTCTTAATACGAAGACTACCTTTCAGATGCAAGCTCTCATGACGTCAATTCTTCTCTTCTTCAAGACGTTGACTACCTTTTTGATTCGACAATAGGGGGAGAAGTAAGTGTAAAAGAGTAACTTATGCATTTTAATATGTGTTGCGGTTTACTTGTTTGTCATCATCAAAAAGGGGGAGATTGTTAGTGCAAACATTACGATGCTTTGTCCATATAATCTCTTTGTGTTTTGTTGATGACAAACGTATATTTCGCAATACATTATGTAAAATGTTAAGGTACTCGTAATCACTCAAGAATACATTTGTATACTTCTCTCGACACCTCAAAGACCGCATTCGGCATGAATCACTCAAGGTATGTACAAACATGTCATTAACCTAACTAAGTGATCAAGGATTAATATTTTCTTAAAACTCATATTTTAATCAAATGTGACAAAAGATTTTAATTAACTTTATTTTTAAGAAAATGTTTTATTAAAAAGAAAATGGAAATTTGAATTTAGAATATTCTATATGCCAAAAGAATATCCTTTGAGGGTATAAACTACCCCAGATGGCATATCCCCACTAAAGGACAAATTTGCACGGACTCCGACGCGGAGGTTCCTTAAAGGAACCCGCGGTTCCTTATTGATAAGGTACCGCGGGTAGAGATAAGGAACCGCGGGTGTTTTTGACCGTTGCAATGTTATCCTATAAATAGTGGATCATTTCCAGGTTTTCTTTCAACCCTTTTTGCACAGTTTCTTTCAAAAACCATCTTAGATCCTTGATTAGTTAGTTTTGATTAATCTTGTTTAAGATGTGATTCAATCTTCAATCTCCTCATCCTCTCAAGTGCAAAGAGAAGACCACTATCATTACTATGATGTGTTGGTTTCACTACATGATGAAGATCTTTCCTTCTATAGATCTAAGTTATATTTTTAGTCTTCCTACTATGTATATGTAGAAGATCCAAGTGTTGGGTACACTTGGATGTGTTTGTAAGGGTAAAATATCCAAGTGATGGGAATCCTTGGATTAGGTGTTAGTTATGTAGATCCAAGTCTTGTTAGTACTTGGATATAGTGTTAGAGTTATAGATCTAAGTGATGTGTGCTTAGATCTATATGGTTTATGTGTTTAGGCCATAAAACACAAGGTTTGTTATGTTGGGCCATAAAACATAACTAGTGGGTAGATTAGATTGTGTCTTGATAGTTCTCACTAAATTCTAAAGTGATGTGGTTGTGTCTAGGTAGTTCTCACTAAACTCTAAAGTGATGTGGTTGTGTCTAGGTAGTTCTCACTAAACTCTAAAGTGATGTGGTTGTGTCTTGTGAGTTCTCACTTAGCTTTAAAGTGATTAGTAGTTGTGTTGTGTGAAGTTCTCACTTAGCTTCAAAGTGAAGAGTCGTGAAGATTGGTTCTAGCTTTCTATTAGAACTCGACATCTAGCCTTGTGTCGTTAAATGGTGAAGTGGGTGACGTTGTGTAGATTGGTCCTACCTAAGATTAGGACTCGACTTTTAGGTTAGAGTCGGAAATTGGATAAGCGACGTTGTGTATGGTTTCTCCACCTTAAGGAGTTTGTTGACTAGTGAAGTAACTCTCGAGTAAGGTGTACTCGAGGAGTGGAGTAGGGCGAAGAGGAGCTTCATGACCGAACCACTATAAATCATCGTGTCGGTACTTTCCTTTACATTTATGTCTTTACCTTTGTAGATGTATTTATAGTTGCATACTTGTGTTGTGTGTTGTGTGCATCTCATAATCTAAACATCTAAGTTGCGGAAAAGCTATGGCTTAGTACGTGTGTACTTCGTGTTTAGATTATGGTCAAGTATACATCACTTAGTCTAAACATCCTAGTTGCGGAAAAGCTTATGCTTAGTACATGTGTGCTTAGTGTTTAGACTATTGCTTGATGTACTCTTGATTTGATGTGTTTGTGTGGTTACTTACTTGTAGTATTTATCTTTCAATCAAACACATCTTATATCTAGTCAAGCATGATCGAGAATTTGATACAAAGGATTGTCAAAGTTTAAACATGTAATAAACAGTTTCGTCCACTGTCGGCGGTTCCATAAATGGACCGGCGGTTCTTTATTGATAAGGAATTGCAAGTACACATAAGGAACCGCGCACAGTATATTAAGCCGAAATGTTTTAAAAACTAACTAGAAACTATTCAACCCCCCTTCTAGTTTCTACAAAATGGATGTGAAGAGTGCCTTCCTCTATGGAACAATTGTTGAGGAGGTGTATGTTATGCAGCCTCCTGGTTTTGAAGATCCAGAGAATCCAGACAAGGTGTATAGAGTCAAGAAGGCTATGTATGGACTTCATCAAGCCCCAAGATCATGGTATGGTACATTTTCCACTTATTTGGTGGAAAATGGATTCAAGAGAGGCACCATAGACCAGACATTATTTACCAAGAAGGCTGGTAAGATGTCTTGCTTGTTCAGGTTTATGTTGATGATATCATTTTTGGATCTACTAATCCAAAGATGAGTGAGGACTTTTCCAAGCTTATGACAAACAAGTTCAAGATGAGTGCAACGGGGGAGATGAACTTCTTTCTAGGGTTACAAGTTCAGCAGAAAGAAGATGGTATCTTCATCTCTCAGGATAAGTATGTGGCAGAGATCTTGAAGAAGTTTGGCTTTTCTCCACATGAAAAGAGGGCTACTACTCCTATGGATAGGGAACACCCTTGGGGAAAGGTTGGAGATGGAAAAGATGTGGATGTCAGGCACTATAGATCAATGATTGGTTCATTGATGTATCTCACAGCCTCCAGACCTGACATCATGTTTGCTGTGTGTGCTTGTGCACGCCATCAAGTGACTCCCAAAGAATGTCACCTTTATGCTGTCAAGAGAATCTTTAGGTACCTTAGATGTTATCCAGATCTTGGCTTGTGTTATCCAAAAGATTCACCCTTGGATCTTATTGCATATTCAGACAGTGACTATGGAGGTGATAAGTTTGATAGAAAATCCACAACTGGTGGATGTCAGTTTCATGGGAGCAGGTTGATATCTTGGCAATGCAAGAAACAAACATTGGTGGCCAATTCTACAACTGAAGCAGAATATGTAGCAGCAGCTGCTTGTTGTGGACAAGTCTTATGGATTCAGAACCAGCTGTTGGATTAAGGGTATAATTTCATGCATACCAAGATATATGTTGACAATAACAGCACTTTATGCATTATTAAGAATTCTGTACATCATTCTAAAACTAAACACATAGAAATAAGACATCATTTTATAAGGGATTGTTTTGAAAAGGGTTTAATACAACCAGATAGGGTTGACACAGAAGAAAATGTGTCTAATTTACTAACTAAACCTTTTGATGCTGGAAGGTTTCAATACTTGGTAACAAGTATTGGAATGATCAATTTCACATAATATGTGTTTTGGGGTCTTTTTGTAAAAGTATGTACAGGATAATGCATTGTTATTGGTCTTTTTGAGGATTTAGATTTTCCACTATATTTTACTAACACTGACAAAGGTTACTTTAACGCTGATAAGTGTTATTGTGACGTTGACAGCAATATATTTGTCTAACACTGACAAATGTTTCCTTAACGCTGACAAGTGTTATCGGGACGTTGTCAGCAACAATGTTAGTTTTGTGGTTTTTAATCTAAATGTGCAGGTGGTGTTAGAATTATACCATTGGATACAGAGTTGCTTATGGATCCCTGGAGAATCATTTGAGCATGTTTTTGTTTATGGATGATGGTTGGAATATTTCTATTCCTATCTTGACATAAATTTTTTATGTTCATGCATATTTTTGGGCAACATATGTATCACAGTTTAAGGGGAGGTTTTAGGAACCTTTAGGATTTTTGGGTATCCTTATGATACTCTTATCACAATTCTAGATTGTGTCCACAGGTGAGTATGAGTTAGTTTTACTAAATCATGAGGCACTGTAGCATGCAAAGTTGATATACTATGCATGCTGCCAAGACGGCCTAGAATTGGTTATGGTCTGTTGGGAGACTTGGGAATGATTTTATCATGGGTTTTACCTGGGAGTAAAAAGGAATTTTATGAGATAACTTGGTTGTTAAGAGTTTTGGTTAGCAAGGGACATTAGAGGACTGATATGTCTATCTTGCATAAGCAAGTGTGCATAGCTGGACAGTGCTTGCCGCCCTATAATAATTATCAACTTATAGGTTATTTCCACTAGGATAAATTACTTTGTTAAGGTCCTTTTTCATTTTTAATATTTTTATTTTTGGACGCTGACAAGTATTTTTCCAAGCATTGTTGTGACCAATTTCGACGCTGACATGGCTTTGGCAAACGTTGACAAGAATATAGCCGTTGGGCGTTGATGTGTTATTTTTGACCGTTGACACTCATTGGGACCTACCCAGTTGTTACTTTTTGACGAATTTTGGGGCCGTAATTTTGGGAGTAGATAACTTTCAGTTAATGCATGAGATAACTTATTTTCTTTTCAATATTTTCATGATTGTATTTTGAAAATAGTTGCCTCATTTTTGACCAATCACATGCATATTTCTCTCCTATATATTTGGCTCCTATTTTTAAACAGGGTACCTATCATTCTTGTCTAACAACATTTTCTCCTATACTTCATCTTTATCAATCATTCAAACAACTTTCAACAATGGCACCAAAATTTAAACCAAGTGATTTGGTATTGGGATTCAGGAGTCAACACAACATGATAGCATATTTGGACGCTGATGATACTCTGTTTCCTCAATACACACAGATGGTGGCGTATTTGAATGCATCCCCCATTAGGTATGCTCTTTCTCATGATCCTCTCATCTCTGTCACACATATTAAGCAGTTTTGGAACACTGTTAGTTCCTCAACAGTTAATAAAGTGACTACATTATCATCTATTATTCATGGGCGTACATGGGTGGTTACTGAAGCCTTGGTTCTCCAGGCTTTCCATCTTGATGATGCAGATGGTATAACCATCCTTCCCATTAATGAAATAGAACAAGGACTAAGGGCTTTGGGTTATCCTTTCCCTGATGAGGGAACTTTAAACAAATATCATAAACAGGAGTTTCCCCCAGCCTGGAAGTACCTAATACATGTCCTCTTGCAATGTTTGAGTCCCAAGTGTACTGCACACAATGAGATTAATAGATCCATTGCTAGTGCTATTGTGTGCATTGCTACTGGGCAAAATTTTAATTATTCAAAAATGATTTTTGAGGGAATGTGTAAAAACAAAGGGAGTAAAATGACTTTAACTTATCCCAGATTTTTACAAATGGTTTTTGATGTGCAAAATTACTGCACAAGGGATCATGATGATTTTTATGAGATCCCTGTGCAAAAGAAAGCTATTTTTACAAAGATGAACTCACCTCCTCACCGTGACTTACCCCTCACCCCAGCTATGATTGCTATCATTGAAGCAGCACAACCCCAACCAGACCCACAACCCCAACTTGACCCAATACCTGAACCTTTACCTTCACCTCAACACATGCAAATTGACCAAGAACCCTTTGACGCTGACACATTACATGTTGGCGTTGATACACCTAATCCAAACGTTGACACCAATCCTTCACAGACCCAAACACCCCTTAACCAACCCACATCCACCCAATCCACATCATCTTCTACCCCACCACAATATAGGTTGCAAAAATGCCAAAGGACTACTAGAGTGTTTTCCTCTAGTGGTCCTAGCCATGTAGCAGAGAGAACCACCACCACCAGTGTGGTTGGTGCTATGGATGAGGCTGGGACTATTGGTTCTGGCTTAGATGCTGGCCAAGACAGTCCTAACATCTTTAAGACCTCATCTATGCCCCATGAATCTAACTTGGGAGGTCAAATACCCATTTTAGAGGAGGGCAGATTGGAAACAATGACATTAATGGAATTGACGGCTGTCTGCATTAGCTTGCAAAAGCAAAATGCAGACTTGGTACAAATTGTCAGTACACAAGGCCTTGAACTCAAGCAATTGAGGGAGAGGATTGTTATTTTGGAGAATGCTAGCACAAGGCGTGGGATGGAGGAATCTTCCAAAGGGGAGGATGAGCAGATAAATGTGAGTGATAAGGGCTCACATGATGGTGAATCTTTGGGTGTTGCTGAAGCCCTAACTAGTTTGAAGAAGCAACCAGGTTATGTTAGATCTCTGGTAACTCCTACAAATTTAGACTTGTCTTTTACATCTATGTTGGAGCAAATTACAAGAGGCGCTGAGACAGGTAATTTGGGCATTGACAAGCAAAATTTGAACACTGACACACCAAGCGCTGACATGAGTAAATTGGGCGTTGATAAAGGAAATTTGAGCGTTGACAGACCTGCAGATGAGGTTGATGTATTCCAGTCATCATCCATCATCAAAGAAGTTTCTTCACAGGTATTACCATCATCCTTACCCACCATTGATCCATTAGATAAGGGTAAAGGAAAAATGGTAGAAGTAGAAGTTTCAAAGGATGCAGCACAGGTTGAGTTTGATAAAAGGTTGGCTGCACAAATTGTGGAACAAGAAAGAAAGAAGGTTGGTGAATCACCTTTTGTTGTCACTTCAAAAGAACAAGAAGGGAGTGATGAAGCTAGTTCAAACTCAAGTGTGATGATAATAGAACAAACAGAAAGACTTGAGTATGGTGATGATTTGGCAAGAGAGAAGCTGAATGAGTTGAAATTGCAAGTAGATTTTGATATGCCAGAAGTTGTTCAGATGTACCATGCTTGGGAAGATAGGTGTATGGAGAATCCACATTTGACTATTTTAGACCAGATATGGGGTTTGGAGATTCTTCTAAGTACAAAAAGACTACAAGGTAATTCTGAAACACAAAGCTAGCAATATTCTCTCAATGTTGAAAAGGGATAGAAGGGAGTTGTACTACATGCTACTCAGATGTCATGGAACATGATGGACTTTTAAGAAATTGATTGGATTATCATTTGAAGAGTTGGAGTTCAAGGCTTATCCCATTTGGGCAAGAGTGTAGGAAGAAAACACTCTAAGACTTCTTTCTGATCAAAGGAAAGAAGAACTTGCAGAAGAGATGGAACTTAAGAAGGCAATGATTGTTCCAAGACCTTTGAAGAAGGGAGTCCCTCTTGAGTTTCCTACAGATATGGATAGATTGGTGCCTAGTGAAGCTGTTATAAGAAGGAGCATCAAGCTCTCACCATTGGAAGCTTCAGATATGGTACAAGTGTTACCTCTTGATTCCAGAAACCCAATTATAAGCTATGAAGAAGATGAATGTGGGTTTTAGAAGATTGGCAGGTATGGGAAAGAGGTTCACACTTTTACCACTCTTATATCTCTCTTTGCAAGTTTTGATAGAGAAGACTTGGTAGACCTTTGGAGGTTGTTAGAAGCCAAGTATGAGACTGAAGCTCCTACTTCAGTCAATGCAATAAAACTTTGGTCAACATTCAAGAGAATGTGTGGACCAAGAGATGAAGATCCTGCTGTTTGGAAGGATCTTGAAGATGACCTCAATGGTCTTCAATGGCGTTTGTATTCAGCTGCTGGTGTATATTATTTGAGCTCTACAAAGTTTGCTGAGTATCTACTTGTAGATGGTCAGTATTCCATGTCCAAGGAAGTCTTGGAGAAGATGAAGACAACACAGCTGGAGATTGATTATTCAAGTGACGTGGCCAAAGATTTGATCAGACATATTTATTACCAATATGATAAATGTTGTAAGATTCCTCGTAGTTCTTAATGTTTATTCAGAAACTTGATTACTAGAGTAGATATCAAGTTTAGGGGAGGATTGTTGGGAATAAAATATAGCCAGTCTACTTGAGCGCTGACAAGAGGAAATCAAGCGTTGATAGGAAGAAAACAAACGCTGACAGATAAAGTGTTGACAAGAAGAAGTCAAGCGTTGATAGGTTGAAGACAAGCACTGATGGAAAGATTTATTCGACGCGTATATTGTTTCTAGTTTGTTTCTAGTAAAGATAAGTTCAACATTGTATTTTCTATAATTATCTTTACCTAGAATAGTTGATACGTAGACTCTTGTACAAGGCTTCTTATGTCTATAAAAGAAGACCTTTAGGTTATTGTTCAATATAAGTTTTCATACGTTAAACACTTTCATTGTAAGCAAGTTCGTTATTATCAATCAAGTGAAAGTTTGTTTACATCTTTGTGTGTTCTTGTTTAAGTGTTAATTCCGCATAACACTTAGATTACTTTATACATATAAAAAGGTTTCTCTACGTGTATAACTTGATCTAATCTTGTATACACAAGCTTAATCGATCTAAGTTTGGGATCAACATACGTTTCAACGACGAGGAACTTGTTATAAACGCAACTCAAAATTCTCCAATTTCTCATGTTTATTCCGTTGCAACCGTAAAACTCGTTGATATGATTGACGTTGTTTGCGAGGAATTTTCACAAGAAGTTTTAAGTTTTGGTGATGATGAAAATAGTGGCAATCCCACTATGTTAGATCCCATTCTTGATAACTCGACACCAACCTTCACTCCATTTGAAGGTCGTGGTTTTACGTTGGAAGAATTCGATGTTCCACGTACTTGTGACGAAGACCTCGACAATGATGAGGACTTCTCGATTATCAAGGATTTTCTTAACGATTTCCCATTTCCTCCACCTCAGGAGGCTATGAGTATCGAGCCCAAATCTTCAATAGAGGAGCCACCTATCCTCGATTTGAAAGATTTACCTCATCACCTTGAATATGTATTTTTGGAGGAGGACGACAAGTTGCCGGTTATTATTGCGAAAGATCTTTGGGATGATGAAAAAAACGCACTTGTCGATGTTCTAAAGGATCAAAAAGGGGCAATTGCGTAGAAGTTATCCGACATTAAGAGGATCGATCCCAAATTTTGTACCCACAAAATCTTAATGAAGGAGGATTTCAAACCCGCAATCCAATGTCAAAGGAGGGTGAACCCCAAAATTCACGACGTCATCAAAAAGGAAGTCCTAAAACTCCTTGGTGCGGGAATGATTTACCCTATTTCCGATAGCCCTTGGGTGAGTCCTATTCATTGTGTCCCTAAGAAGGGAGGAATGACCGTTGTGCCAAACAATGCCAATGAGTTAATTCCAACTAGACTCGTGACCGGATGGAGAGTGTGCATTGACTATCGTATGTTGAATGACGCCACTCGAAAAGACCATTTTCCCTTGCCCTTCATGGACCAAATGTTGGAGTGTCTTGCGGGAAACGATTTCTATTGCTTTTTAGATGGTTTTTCCAGTTACTTCCAAATTCCCATCGATCCTCGTGATCAAGAAAAAACTACGTTTACGTGTCCATATGGAACGTTTGCCTATCGTAGAATGCCATTCGGACTTTGCAATGCACCGGTAACCTTTCAAAGGTGCATGATGGCTATTTTTCATGATATGATCGAGAAGACGATGGAAGTATTCATGGATGACTTTTCTGTGTTTGGTAGTTCGTTCACTTCGTGTTTGTCGAATCTTGAGAGAATGTTGAAGCGTTGTGAGGAAACCAACCTTGTGCTTAATTAGGAAAAATGTCATTTTATGGTTAAAAGTGGAATCGTCTTAGGGCACAAGGTTTTGAAAGCGGGGATTGAGGTAGATCAAGCTAAGGTAGACGTCATCGCCAAATTACCTCTTCCCAAAACCGTCAAGGGAGTTAGGAGTTTCCTAGGCCACGTGGGCTTTTATCGTCGATTCATCAAGGATTTTTCAAAGATTTCTCGACCTATTACACATCTCCTCGAAAAAGATGCACGTTTTGTCTTTGACGAAGATTGTGTACGAGCCTTTGAAATCCTTAAGAGGAAACTTACCGGAGCTCCCATTCTTGTTGCTCCCAGTTGGAACCTCTCCTTTGAGCTCATGTGTAATGCTAGTGACTACGCTATTGGGGCCGTATTGGGGCAACGTCATGAAAAACAATTCTTGCCTATTCACTATGCTAGAAAGACGATGATCGAGGCTCAACTAAAATACAGTACAACGGAGAAGGAATTCCTTGCCGTGGTGTATGCATTTGAGAAATTCCGACCTTATCTCGTCTTGACTAAATGCATAGTGTATACGGATCATTTGGCTATCAAGTATCTTATGGATAAACAAGATGCCAAGCCGAGATTACTTCGTTGGATTCTCCTCCTTCAATAATTTGATCACAAAATCGTTGACAAAAAAGGAGCCGAGAATCTAGCGGTCGATCATCTTTCTCGTTTGGAAGATCCTCACCAAAGTGTTTACGAGCCCAAGGAAATCACCGAAACATTTCCGCTCGAGACACTTGGTGTAGTGAATTCTAAGCTTGATTCTTCTACCCATGTTTGTGGACATTGCAAATTACCATGCGGGCAACTTCATCATCAAGGGTATGACGACTCAAGAAAAACGAAAATTCTTTCGTGACGTCAAGTTCTATTTTTGGAACGACCCTTACTTGTTTTGAACTTGTGCGGATCAAATTATTCGACATTGTGTCTTTGGTACCGAAGCTTCTAACATCCTTAGAGCTTGTCACGAGGGACCCACGGGTGGTCACCACGGTGCTAATCTCACGGCTAAGAAGGTTTTTGATACCGGTTTCTTTTGGCCTACTATTTACCGAGATGAACATGCACTTGTGAAGTCGTGTGACTCATGCCAACGACAAGGAAAAGCCTCACAAAATGATGAAATGCCACAAAATATCATCCAAGTGTGTGAGATCTTTGACGTTTGGGGCATTGACTTTATGGGGCCGTTCCCATCATCTCGTGGTAATAAGTACATCCTTGTCGCCGTTGACTACCTATCTAAGTGGGTGGAAGCTAAGGCTTTGCCCACCAATGATGCTCGTGTGGTAGTCAAGTTTTTGAAAAGCTTGTTTTCTCGGTTTGGAACCCTCGTGCGATCATAGGCGATCGTGGAACCCATTTTTGTAACGACCAATTCGAAAGGGTTCTAAGGAAATATAGGGTTATACATCGTCTTTCTACGGCTTATCACCCACAAACGAGTGGGCAAGTCGAGGTTTCAAACCGAGCTTTAAAGAGGATCTTGGAGAGATCTATTGGGGAGAACCGACAATCTTGGTCGGATAAGTTGGACGATGCTTTATGGGCCTTTCGGACCGCTCATAAGACGCCCATCGGGTGCACTCCTTATAAGCTTGTGTATGGGAAGAATTGTCACTTGCCAATTAAACTTGAATACACAAAGCTTATTGGGTCCTTAAGCATTGTAATGATGATATGGAGACCGCGGGAAAACACCAGAAAATGCAATTAAATGAATTGGATGAATTAAGGGAAATTTCTTATGAAAATTCATTAATTTACAAGGAAAAAACTATAAAGTTTCATGATTCAAAAATTAAAAACCGGGTTTTTAACATTGGGGATCAAGTGTTGCTTTTTAACTCACGATTGAAAATCTTTTCCGGTAAGTTGAAATCCCGTTGGTCCGGTCCATTCACCGTGACTCAATTTTTTCCATATGGGACCATCGAGCTAGCTCAAAATGATGGCCCCAATTTCAAGGTGAATGGACATAGGTTGAAGCACTACTTTGGCGTGGAAGTTCCATCCTTGAGGGGATCGAGTCGAGCTCATGACTCAGTAATAAAAAACGAGGTGCCTCGTGGGGGAGTCCCATGCTTATCCTATGTACATATTATCGCTTTCTAATGTAGTAACGTGTGGGGATTTGTGTCCTTACAACCTTTGTTCCGTGGTTGTTTGTGAATTGTGGATTTTAGATGATCATTATCTTCACGATTGGAGCCTCTCGTGTTCGTTTTATGGGAGCACTCGATCGTTTGCTTTGAAGACTTTCTCAATATCCATGATATATTCTTTTATGTTCTAACCTTAGGTCTATAGCACACTTCAAAAACAACTTTAAATTTAACGGTTACACCCTTTCCATGCTAGATTATGCATTCGACTACGTCTCTAGTATGTGGGTTTTCTAACCCTTAGACTCGAAAGATGGAGGACAATGTTTAACTTTAGTATGGTGGGGGGGGGGGTGAATAGATACTTGCCTTGCCAAACCTTCACGCCTTCCAAAGTTTATCTTTTTGTTTATCGTATTGTTGCAAATAAGGCTAAAAATGGCCAAATTTTAAATTTTTTCTCATGTTTTATAAGTGTTTGAAGACACGAATGTAGGTTTTCTGATGGCGAGAATAAGAGTAATTTTTGACTCGACCGTGTGTGTTGAGCACTTAGCTTCGATTCCTTAACTTTGTATTAGGCTAAGTCTCTTAAATGAGGACGAGAAATGATAGAGTTAATTATAAGTTACTATGCTAAACGTAGAGTACTCGTATTCTCTCAAAAACTCATGTGTTCTCGTTGTTTGCTTATTCTCCCTTCGCTTATAAATATTTTTTGCTTAATAAATATTGACTTAGCGGTTTAGTCTTGATTGTTGGTTTCTAGTCTTTTCTAGTAGCTTCCATGTAATTAAATTTGGAAGACATTCAGGTATCGCCAGCGTCATGGTTTTGAAGTATTGGCAACCCGAATAATCGAAAGCTTCACCCAATAATAAGATTTTAAGTGCTCACCTAAATCAAGCAAACAATTTGAAGCTCACAAGGCCGAAAAATCTATGCAAAATTGAAAGTGAATCAAGCCTTAATATTTGAAGCTTTAAAGATCCAAAATTCGCTTTTAGCGTGAGGATATACGTCTTTGGCCACAATAAACACCTCATGGCGAGGTTAAATAAAAGGCAAGGAAAGACCGAAGTCATAATAAAAGCTTCATGGCGAAGTTGAATAAAAGATGGAGGTAAACTTATGATAATAAGGTCCTTCCGTTAGGGGGCGTATAAAAGTCTTGGTAATAAGTCTCATGTTCAAAACCGTTATAAAACCGTGTTTATCGATCCTTCTTGTTGACTTAAATTTTTTGACATCGTTGTCTATTGGGAGGGGTTATTAATTCGATTGTCTTGGTTACACCGTTAGGAATCTATTTTTAGACCTAAATCTCTATCATCGCATAAGTCAAAAATGTATCCTCGTAAAACATTCAAGACAAAATAAAATATAAGAGATACAACTTAGGAAAATGGGAGGATAAGTACGTGATTAGGGCATATGAGTAGTGTTAGCATTACTAACTTATAATGACAATGATCTCGTTGCACGCTTAGCATGGAATTGGGGTGAAAATCGAGGACGATGAAATTATTTCTAACGAAGCATTCACGTGTTCTTGTTCTATGAACCTAAATGTCCCATTTTGCGATGAAAATTATACATTATGTCTAAACTGTAACACCCCCAAATTTACATAATTCAATACAGCGGAAGACTCGTTGGTATTACGGGATAGCACATTACTCACATCATAGACAACGCATAAAAAATCGCGTCGTTTAATAATAAAGCATTTCCATTCATAAATATTAAATTTACATAGGTCCCAAGTCATTGTATTTCATACAGGTTTTACAAAACAATTGAATGGAAATTATTATTTAGGTGTGGGCCATGAATTCTTGTTGTCTTCCCGAGAATTACCTTCAAGTACCTGAGATAAAACATGTTAAAAGAAAAGGTCAGCGATAACGCCGAGTGAATTCATAGAGTTTAATAAATCCATCAATATAACATCGGTATAAAATTATTACCGAAAATCATTTTGTACAAATCTTTTTAATAGGCCATAAAATAGCCAAAGTCATTTTATACAAATCCTTATCAAAATCATAATATAGGCTTTCGCCTTCAAAATCATTATACGAACCATTGTCGTTAAAAACATCATACCATACGTTTTATAACGTTGTATAAAGTTAAATAAAAACCGTTATATGAATATGGTTATGAAAAACCAAAACACGAACATAATATCAATAATATGACCCGTATTGCTAGTCAGGCAATATATGGTAATTCAGTGCGTATAGTAGTATTTCATTTATTTTTGGATTATTACAAGCCGCATGACATTGTTACCTTACTACAACAAACAACGGGTAGCTAGCCCGAAACTCATTTGCCCATCAAAATTAGCGTGTCGTCACAATAATCACGCTTGTGTAAATCTTCTCATACATAAATTCGCTTACCAATCAATGTGGCACGACGGGGATCAACCGTCAAGGCGCGAACTGGGGTGATCGTCCCCAAATAGTACTATTATATGCATAAGCGTCTACCAGATCCCGGTAGTTCACAATTCATGCTAATGGGACTTTTAGTGACATAACCTAACTTTAATAATCCATTTCCTTTCATCTATCGGGTCATAAAATCATTCATCGGGTCATACAATCATTCGGGTCCAAATCAATAAACAAGCAATCGGGACAACTAGTGTCCTATTTTATAAAAACTAACATGTTATCTCCATCGCGGGTTTATAAAACATTTTATAAAAACATTTAAAAGGGTGCGAGGCTATGAACTCACGTTGATGTGGGAAGGCGGGTTATCGGCAATTCGAATGTACGATACGTGCTTCAATCACGGAAACCTAGACAAATAATACTTGTCTTAGACTCTTGTCCGATGACAATAAAAATAACAATTATGTATACATATGATGATTTTATATAAATGATGATCAAGTGGGTTTATATATTCTCATTTACTCATTTTAGTGTTATGTATTGGTAATTTTCAAGACTAGTTACACTAGTTCAACTTGTTTACATTTTGAGGCCTAATGGGCCCTTTACAAGCCCAATATATTATATTAGCTCAATTATACTTTTATTATCAGTATTATACTTTACATGTTGGGCCCAAATGGGTTAAGCCCAATAAGTAAGTTTATAAGTGTTTTACTAACTAGTCGGGTTTATAGTCCAATAAGGCTACTTTGGCCCGTTAACGTCTATATGTTGTAAAGCTCGGGTTTTATCGGTTTTTACTTGTTATATAAGTTCATATATCAGTATGTGAGTTTATAAAAGTTTATATTAGACGGGTCCGACCGTCTAAGTTTTATTTGACAAAAACGTTAATCTTTCGGTTTTAGCCGAAAAGACGTAAAACTTAGTATATAGTTTTTATAACTTGGAAAAACATTTATACTTGTAATTTATATAACATGTCTCATTTTAATATCAATATTTATATAAATATTTTATTATAATTATTATCCACTAGTGGATTTTATATATTTATATATTTATATAAATTTTGAGTGATTATATTATATATTATTTATACAAAATCAGTCCTAAAAATCTAGTTTACTAAAATGGTCATATCTTAAGTTTTGCATGGAGATAGAACCCCAAATTTTTATCACAGAAACTACATGATATGTGATTCATTTTATTCCTTTATAGCTACTGATGAATCAACTTATAAGTATTTTATAAAATTCGTCCAAAACAGTGTAGTCAGATTTACACTCTAAACTTGTTTTGATCATATCTCACTCATTTTTATGATTCCATTGCATGGCCAACTCACACATGTGTACAAGACTCATAGATTACTGTATATTAATTTATCCAAGCCATTTTATCAGTTTATCATAAGAGTATTCACTGTTTTATACAGCCTCCTAATTTAGCCATGATTTAACCATTTTTACATGTGGTTTTTCTATCTTTTTACCCATGTTTATCAAATCTATCAACACCAAATCCCCACATAATATTTTTAATCATCATTCATCATCATATACATATAAATAAATAAAGAAATTACAAGATTACATAATCAAAATAACAAGAGGATCGGAAGAAACAATCTCTATACCACCAAAGTGATGAAATGATAAGTTTTTGGATGAACAAGACTTGGTTTTGGGTAACCAATCTTATGAGACATCAATACCACTTCTAGGATGACCAAGTATTTGTAGACTCCTCCAAAATCAGCCCTTAATCTCCATATAAACTCCTTTTTGGTTGTTAAAATCACCTCCAATCTTCATAACTTCAATGGGTTTTCATCATATGTAAATTATACATATGATTTATGGTTGAATTTTTAATCTAATGGGGTGTTTTTGGGTGATATGAGACGTTCATAGGGAGAGGAGAGAGTTGTGTGTGAGATTTGCATGTAAGAATGAGTAACTAGTTTAGCTTTAGTGGTTTTAAGTTTACAAATGGTTTTTGTTGATCCCAAAGTCAGATCTTAAACCTTAATAGCTTGTTTAAGGGTTGTGATAGAAAGAAAGAATTCAATCTAACACTAGAGAAACTTTGCAAAGCAAAGTAACTAAACAAGATGCGGAATATAATGTTTAGTACAAGAACAATATGATTAGAACGTTGAACTTTAATATATCAATGATATACGAATACCCTAAAATGGTATTAGGGTTTACAAAACCTTAAAGTATGATAATGAAAGACAAATGAGAAAGACACCCTTTGCATGCTAACCTAGTGAGTCCTTTTATAGCCACAAGGACTCACGTACAAGATCACTACTAACAAACTTGGAAAGTATTAAGGAATAATAACTGAAACGCGTAAAAATCTATTCCATGTTTATCTCTGACAGCAGGGCCTTTGACTTCAGCAGGGGAACCAATCCCCCTGCCTTTGTTATTTAGCAGGGGGAACTTACTCTAGCAGGGGTACGGATAATCAACTAGCAGGGGTAACAAGTAAGCATAGATTTATTCCCAACAATCCTCCCCTAAACTTGTGCTTTCCTCTAAAGACAAGTTTCTGAATAAATACTAGTTGATGAGGATGCTTACAAACTTTCTGGCCAAATCTGACTATGAACCATTCTTACCAGATCATAAGCAACAGGCGTTTTAGCATCTACAATTAAGTTAGCCTGTGCTAGTTTCTTCAAGGTCTCCTGAGAGAAGGGATAATACCTATGATTGATCAAGTACACACTTACTCCTTCCATCACTACCTCATAGACCCCAGAATTGGTAAACAGCTTCCAATACAACAAATCTCCTTTATTCACTGCATCAAATATAGGATCAAATAACTCATGCTCATACATCCTATGCATGCACTCCCAGATTACCCAATCCTTCTCCACACCATCCATGGTAGGAGGTTTTGCAGCAAACGTTTTCTTCAATATTTTCCACAGATCTTCTAAATCTTCACTATCCAAAATTTGAAACATGACATCTAGACTTAGAAATGTCTGTGCTGTATTGTCAGCTCTTGTAAGCTTCCACCAAGTCCTCCCTTTGTGTTCATAAACAACATATTCTATGATAGCAAACTTCTTTCCAAGTTCACTAGGTGAGATATCATCATTTTCCTGCAGAATTAGCTGTTTATCAATTTCATCATTTGAAGGCCGTTGAGACTCCTTAGTAACTGTGCCAACTTTCTCCATTCTCTTGAGTCTTTTGGCTGCTCTTTTTACATTAAGTACAGACTTCTCAATTTCTGGAAAACTTCCACCTGCTTGTGATGATGCACCTGCTTGTGTAGTTTCCAAAGTTGTTCCTCCAGCTTTTCATTTCTTAGATTCCCTAGCTTTCTGGAGCATTTCACTTTGTCTCCTAAGATACTCAACTTCCTCAGGAGTGTTGATAGTCATCCAATCCTCCACATCATACAATCTTAGAACTGGTCTGACTGCTCTTTTTATGGCTTCAAAACTCATATCTCTGAAGTCACCATCCTTCCACTTCCTATGTCTCTTAAGCAAAACTTTGTAGTGTTCAAGTTGCCCTTTCTCTGAAGTCAAATACTTCTCTCTCTGAATTTGATTTGCCCTTCTTTCCAGATACTCAGTTTGATATTTGTAAACAAGGCAAGTCAACTCATACCTGTCTTCCAAAGGAGCATTTTTTAACTCCTTCTCCCATTGATCAAGAAACTTTCCAACATGAAGTACCCTGTCATCTAGCTCTCTATGCATAATCTCAACCTGATTGAGCATATCTTTGGGCCTCATCTTTTGCATTCTTTGGTCCTGCATATCCATCTCCTCTTGTTGTAGCCTGAGAGCTACTTGTGCATCATGTGCTTCTTGAGCCCTTTGCTGTTCAGGAGTTAGATGCTTGTATTTTCTCTTGGGCTGTTCCACCATGATTCCTTTTCCTTTGTCTTTTGGATCCACCGCTGGTGCTGGTTTCACTTTAGATGCCGGTTCTTTGATTGTAATCCCCTTCTGAGCTGGTTGCTTTCTGTTCATTCTAACAAAAGTTTGAGTAATATTCTTTGCAGGGGAATGACTTATAGCAGTGGGATCAGCAACAGCATGGGAAACTTTTGAAGCAGGGGCTTCTTCTGGATTGCCCATGATGAGCAATGTTTGAGCAATTTCTTTGGTTGCACTCCCCTTATCACTTCCCTTATCACCACTTCCTTTCTCCATCCCTTTCTCAGCACTTGCTATCTTTCCATGTACACCACCAAGATATGAATAGTACTGAGCAGACTCTTCTGTATTTGGAACTTCCTCTCCTTTGGAAGCATCCTCATCTGTTGATATAATCAGTCTGGGCTTTCTCCTCCCCTCAAGAGTAGCAAGTCTGGTTTCCAAGTTATTGATAACCAGGCCTTGCTTTTTGACATCTTGTACCAGTTGTACATTCTGCCTTTTCAGACTCATACACATTTTCGTCAATTCCAAATTAGTCAAAGGTTTCATGCTGCTCTCAATCCTAGAAGGGGATTTCTCCCCTTTTTGGATATCATGGAGTGAGGGAAAGGACTTACTGATGGTGTCACTGTCCTGATCACCCCTTGAGGATGAGACAGTAGTGGCAGCCAAACCCTCAGGTTGCTCCAAACCCTTGGAGACTCTCCTCTCTGCTGCTTGTGAAGATTCACCAGGCAAGGGAGACCTGGCAAACCTGGATTTAGATCGCCTTTCATGTTGTGGATCAGCAAGGGGTAAAGGACAAGCAGGGTGTAGGTTCTTGGCAGGGGAATCAGAAGGTTGGTGTTTAGCTGTTTGATTCTTGGCTTCTTTCCGTCTGATTTGGTTCATCATAATTGAAGTGAGTGGAATGGACCTGCCAGAAAACTGGGGTGATGGTGCAAGAAGTGTGGTGAATAGTTTGGTGGTATGTTTGGTTGCTGAAAAATAGTTTTTGTGTTTAATTGGACCATGATCACTCATATTCAGCAGAAGTTCTATAAACCTTGGGTACATACAAAACTTTGAGTTGCTTGAAACGTTTTTAACCATTCCTTTAAAAATCATTTGAGAAAAACAATACTTGCTCCCTGTTGCAAAGCAGATCAGGGCAGAAGCCATCTCACTACCAAACTCATTAAAAGTAGTGGTTTTTGGTGACAAACATTGCAAAATTGTATGAATCAAATACTTCCAATGAGGGGCAAACTGGCCTTTAGCAAACTTACATTTTTGGTTTTTAGAAAGTTTGTACCCCAATTTAACAAGACCTGCAAAGACTTCAGCCTCAGAAAAGTTGGTTATCCCATCCTCATCATCAAGAAGAAGATTCTCCCTGATGGAGGCAAGTGTAATCACCTTGGGATGACCATCAACAGTGCTTTGAATTGTAACCTCTCCATTCACCGTTTTGGTCATAGATTTAGACCAGAACTGCTGAATGTGTGAGGTATAGATTCGAGGATTGATGAGAAGGGCTACTCTAAAGTATGAGGACTTTAGAAAGGCCACAGCATCAGCAAACTCTGCTGGTTCATCATGTAACAAAGTGATTTGGTTATGATTAGCAGCAATTTTGAGAGTCATGATAAAGTTTGAAAATAGTTTGAAGGTTTATAAAGGTGAGAGGTAGGTGGGATTAAGTCGAGAGAGAGAGATGGACCTGCTGGTGAAGGGAATTAAGTTTTTATAGGCGAATTGAAGAGCTGTGATTGGACCAAAATTTTCAAATTGCAAAAATATCAAAGATAAATCTTGATAAAAAAGTAATTTATTTGAAATAATAAAGAAAAGATTACCAATCAACGAAGAAAGCGCCTTAAATATCTTTTAAAAACAATAAAATATTCCCTAACCAAAATTTATGCTTGCAGGCCCAACGGCTATGAACAGGGTAACGGTATTGTCGGTCAACGGTCAAACAAGGGAATGTTATGTAAGCAGGGGAAGCAAAATATGAAAGCAGGGGAAACTTTCCTAGGGGTATTGGACTAGTCATGGGGAGACCAATGCTAACTAGCTCTGCTCTAATGCACACACTTGTATACACAAGATAGATACATAGAAACTCAAGAGTCCTCTATTCAGCAAAGATCCCAATACAAAAAGTCAACACATAAGTCACCCTGCACCAGGTTAACCCAAGAAAACATGCATACCCTCGCACCATCCCTACCTTTTCCCTTTCCTATGGTCAGTCAGTCTTGGCAATGTGTGCCACACATCTGTATTTGAACAGCAAGCTATTTTAATAGAGAAATGTAAGCACCCATTACAGTGCCTCAAGGTTTCAGAGTTCTGACAAGCTTTACAGCAAGTCCTCATTACCCTGAACCCTCACTCACCAGTGGATATGATCTAAGATCATATATGAGTATCCTAAGGATACCCTGAGTCCTAAAGGTGTGACCTAACCTCCCTTGAAACATACTGTATATACCTGATTCACCAATGAGAATAGTATGCACCATATGAAACTCTGCATTGTTAGTCTAAAATCACATATAACCACTTTGTAAAAAGAACAAACCCAGCTTAAAGAGAAAAAAATTCTCTTAGCAGGGGAATGAACCCCAGCAGGGGAATCTGTGTTAAAAAGCAGTGGAATAAAAAGTGATGGAAAAATGGACTAACAGTTATACAACAATAGCAATGAAGCAACCCTGATCATACATGACAAAATAGACATAAGTTTTTAAGGGGTAACCATTCCAATACCTGCAACCAGATACTGAAACCTCCCTACTTCAAAAGCTTTTGTTAAAAGATCAGAAATATTAAGTTCTGTATCAATTTTCTCAGGGACAATCAGTCCTTTTTCAAAACAATCTCTGATAAAGTGATGTCTAATTTCAATATGTTTAGTCTTGCTATGAAAAACAGGGTTCTTAATAATGTAAATGGTGTTGTTGTTGTCAATGAATATCTTGGTTTTAAGAAAGTTATACCCATAATCAAGCAGTTGATTTTGCACCCAAAGTACTTGACCACAGCATGCAGCATCTGCTACATACTCAACTTCAGTTGTGGATGTGGCCATAATAGTCTGCTTCTTACATTGCCAAGATATAAGTCTGCTTCCCAAAAATTGGCATCCCCCTGTTGTAGACTTCCTATCATTGTTGTCACCAGCATAATCACTATCTGAATAGGCTATCAACTCAAATGGTGACTCCTTTGGATACCAAAGTCCTAAGGTGGGATGACACTTTAGATACCTAAAAATTCTTTTTACAGCAAATAAGTGACACTCTGTTGGTGACACCTGGTATCTTGCACATAAGCAGACTGCAAACATGATGTCAGGTCTTGAAGCTGTGAGATACATAAGAGACCCAATCATAGACCTGTAGTTCCTGACATCTATAAGCTTTCCAGGACCATCTTTACCTCATGGATGATCCTTGGCCATTGGAGTGGACACCTTCTTTCCATCAGACATGCCAAACTTCTTCACAATCTCAGCCACATATTTGTCTTGTGAGATAAATATCCCATCTTTCCGCTGCTGAACTTGTAACCCCAAAAAGAAGTTTAGTTCTCCCATGGCACTCATTTGGAATTTATCCTACATCAGTTTGGCAAACTCTTTGCTAAGCATAGAGTTAGTGGATCCAAAAATGATGTCATCAACATAGACTTGTACTAGCAAAAGGTCACCCTTTTGTTTCTTGGTAAATAGGGTCTGATCAATCTTCCCCCTGCTGAATCCATTGTCTAAGAGATATTTAGAGAGAGTACCATACCAGGCTCTGGGAGCTTGGTGAAGTCCATACATAGCCTTTTTCACCTTGTATACTTTTTCTGGATGTTATGGGTCTTCAAACCCTGGAGGTTGCATAACATAGACTTCTTCATCAATGGTTCCATATAGGAAGGCACTTTTCACATCCATTTGAAAAATAGTGAAGTCCATGAATGAAGCATAAGCAAAGAATAATCTAATGGCTTCAATCCTGTCTACTGGAGCAAATACCTCTTCATAATCAATTCCTTCTTTCTGGGTATACCCTTGTGCCACTAGTCTTGCTTTGTTCCTGACAACTATTCCCCTTTCATCCTTTTTGTTCCTGAGTACCCACTTTGTCCCAATAGGCTCTATCATCCCTTGTCTTCTTTGTCACCTGCAAAAAGAAAAGTAAATTAGTTTTTCTTGGGGACCCAAGCCATTACAGACTTGGATCTACCTCGTGTATCAATGTAGGATAGTTATCAAAAACTAGAGATACACCATTAGATTGAGTACCCCTTTTGGGTACCCAAACCCAACGAGCTGAGGCTTTCACAGCTTTTCCCCATCTTCCCATGCTCCTAGAAGGCAAAACTTTGTTAGCAGGAGATACCCCAGTTTTAGCAGGGGAATCCCTATGCTTAGCAGAGGGAACCCATCTTTTGTTTTGGCCTCTATTCATGTGTTGGTAAGGTCTAGAGCCAGATCTATATGCATTATAAGGTGTTGGGGTGGTCATAGAAGTGCTGGGATTTATGTGAACATCATTCTCCTTTCTACGTGTAGGAACAACATTTTTATCAGTCACCCTGTTTCTCAAGGCATGGGCAACATACTTGGCAGGGGAAAAAGATTTTGCCCCTGCATTTAAAAGAATGGTTTTAGGTTGCATATCCTTTAAGGGATTTGCAGCCACCATCTCCATTGGTTCCTTACACTCTTGATA
This sequence comes from Glebionis coronaria, assembly GCA_025667525.1. Lineage (NCBI taxonomy): Eukaryota > Viridiplantae > Streptophyta > Magnoliopsida > Asterales > Asteraceae > Glebionis > Glebionis coronaria. The sequence continues at coordinate 602,155,092 of CM046875.1, read as the reverse complement.
AGTGTGCTCAAAGCTGCCACATGTGAAGTAGGGCTTGGTGTTAATCACAAAGTCTTCTCCTAATTGATGAGACTTTTGGTCATTCCAATTTCTTTGATTACCTCTGATATTTCTGTACATACCAGCATATTTAATGGTGGACTTAGGGGACTGTGATCTGGTCTTAGATTTGGGAGAGCTACTCTTAGAACTAGAATCACTACCAAAAATTCCTTCTCTTGAAAATAGAACAGGGTTATCAATTTTCCATTGTTTTAAAGCAACCTTTTCCTTTTCAAAATCCCTAATAACAATAGTTTTTACTAGAGACTCTTCTGTATCAAGATTATTAGGTATATAAGCACTCAAGTGAAACTCAATGTCATCCTGTTTTTGAAAACCGGGGAGACCAGTCCAGGACAGGTCTTTTTTAGGAAAAGGTACATGGATGTTGGCAGGGGGTGGTGGTATGGTAGCATGCTCATTTTTAATCCTAAACCCTGTTTTGTCCCTAGGAGATTGACCAATTTCAACTGCTTTGGTTAAATCTTTTGAAGCTTTTACAAATTTTTCAACAGTTTCCTCATCTATCTTTTTGTTAGTTTTAAAAATTTCAAGTTCAGCAGTCAATTCCTTTATAGATTGGTTATTCTCCTTGGCATCTCTTTCTAGAATCACAATGTGATCCCTGTAATCACTTTCTCTTTGCTTAAACTCTCTTATGGTGGACTCTAACTGTTCTAAAGCACGTCTATAATTATCAAGATCATTATCACAATTGATATAGTCAGCTTTTACCTTTCTGATTTGATCATTCAAAGACTCAGTATTTTTCCTACAAGCTTTAGTACAATATGAATCATCATATACCTCATTGTCAGAGCTGGAACTTGACATGGCCATGAGTGCAAAGTCTTCTTCTTTTTCCTCAGCAATCAAAGCTTGATTTCTTTCCACATTCTCTGTCATAGCACTTTAGTCCCATCCACTTGCTCCATCTATCCCCTGCATGGCTACCATGGCTTTAGCACCAGAATCATCATCTCTTGTTTCCTTTCTGAAGCTGTTTCCAGTCTTAGGTCCTCTGCATTCCCTGGCAAAATGACCCTTCTTGCCACAGTTGTAGCATTCAACTTTTGTTTTATCAAACCCAGCCACATCAGAGGGATTAATTGAGATCTTCTTCCCATACTTCTTGTAGAACCTATTGGCTCTCATGCTGAGCAGAGCCATATTCCACTTGATATCCATCTCTTCTAGCCCTTGCTTACTGATTTGACTTAGATCTTCATGTAACACAGTAGATCCTTGTGGCCCTTGAGATGCTATAAAAGCACAAGCAGTATCAAGGCTGAATGTAGTTGGTCTTTCTTCATCATAAGATGATCCAGACCTGGTAGGAGGGGAATAAACATCAGGGGCTACTTCAATTCCACTGTTTTTGGAGATTCCACTGCTTTGTGATATGAATGCCATGTTAGCAGGGGAATCAGTGGATCCATTTGAGTTGGTGGGAATCGTTCCTTTTGAATTCATCTCATTGACAACAGGTTCAAAAACTTTTAAGTTATTGTATATGTCATCAATGTTCTTGTTGTCCAAGTCATCCTTATTCTGCCAAATTGCCTTATAGGCAAACCATTCTTTCTAGAGGCTGTTAAGAAACCTGGTATTCACCTGCTCTTTTGACACCTTGATATCAAAGAATTCCAACTGGGCCACCATATCTTGAAGCCTATTGTAAATAGCTCCAATTGATTCATCACCAATTGCTTTGAAAGAAGCAAAATCATCCAGCATTTGATTCTTCTTCTTCTTCTTTGTGGCTTCATTTCCTCCAAAGGTTGTGCCTATGGCTTCCCATAGTTCCTTAGCTGTTTTGTATTTTCAGAACCTAAGTTGATGTCTATCAGGTAGAGCCAACAACAATGAGCTGTGAGCCCTGACATCATGCCTTCTAGCCAGTATTTCCTTATCACACAGAGCAGCAGATTTCTTCTTGTCCTTACCTTTAGAACTTTCACCTTTTTCTTATTCCTTTCTGTAGATTTGTAAATCTATGCTTATGTTTTTAGAGAGAGAAAGAGATAGAAAGATGGTGGATTTCACACTTCTAGAGAGAGAAAGTTAAAAGGAACTATGTGTAAAATATGAAACCACACCACCCTCTCCATCAAAGGAGAGGGTTTATATACCCAAGCCCTCTTCATGGGCTTGGGCTTACATTTTGGGCCAGCCTACACATGTTGTAGGCTAGGCTTGTTCTTGTTTAATAATTAAAGAAAGTTAACTAAACTACGAGCTATTACATGGACTATTAATGGAGTGACCGATCCTTCTTAATACGTAAAACGTATTTCCAACAATCTCCCCCTAAGGGAGGTCACTCCAAACAAGGGCGTTACCCGAGTTACAATAATGAAATAAACCTAGCATACTATGCTTGTCTTGAGCTCGTAGTCTTCGTCTTTCTTTTTCTTTTTCTTTTCTGGTAAATATGCTGATGTGATCTTTGATATCAATCTTTGATCATCAATCTCTTGCCTTGATCTCGTGCATCCATCACTTGTGATCTTCGCCTCTTCGTGACACCATGTCCCACATACTTATACCTTCGTAATTCTTGAAAGCTTCAGAGTTCGATACAGCGGAAGACTTAACTTTTAGGCTTTCTTGAATTAGATTAGATATTAAGTGCATAAAGTATAAGCATGCGGGGACGACTTCTTCTTGGATTCCGCAACGCCACCGTCTTCAAATGCCACAACATAAGTAGACACGAACAAAATGGCTTTGAACATTTCATTCTAATTCGGTAGCATTTTACCTCCGGTCGGTGAAGACCGTTGGATGATATAAAATATCGTACCCGTGACGGATAGTTTCAATTAAGTAACTTCCTGACAGGATTTCGCGGGTAAACCCGTTCTCTTTATTCGACCGTCCAAAGCTGACTGCGAACATAAAGAGTGAATCATTTGGATAATAATATCCTCATGATTTGAAGCCGTCAATTCATGTTCCTGGAACAAGTGAAATTCAATTAAGAACCGCACCATCGTTGCTTTCCAGTTGTCACGAGCTTGATTCGTATAGAATCTTGCAAGTTACCTACCAAGTGCTGTTTGAGGTTAACACTAGAAGGATTTCCACTCATCACCGTGAACACTAAGATATCACTCTGAGTGTTCTGGCAAGATCACTGAGATATTGCGTAGAGGCCTGGAACGTGTTTAAGTTCAGCTAAGAATTAAACTACTGTTGCTTTCCAGTTATCACAAGTTTGATTCATAAAGAATCGCACAAGTCACCTACCATGAGCTTTTTGATGTTTGCTCAAGAAGGATTTCCATCTTCATTGTAAATACTTTCGTATTACTCGGATGTTCAGGCAAGATCATGAAGATTTTGCGTAGGACTCTTAAAATCTTTCTTACTTTTCACAGTGTGTGAATAAGCAAGGAAATATGAAAGTGTATCCTAATGAGATATTTGATGATCTCAAATGGCTCTAGACTCGATCGTGCATTTTGGATTTTAGTGATCGGAGGCTGGAGAGGAGTGACACCTTTTCAATACCAATTTATTCGGAGTGAATAAATCAATAGATAGTGTGTTTTCTCCGTGTGATTAAAACAAATACCTTTTGAGAGATATCTGAGTTAGCTGGGATGGGTTGTGCATTGCATCACTGGGTCCATGATGTCTGTCTTCAATATCGAGAATCATTAAAATGATCTCAATAGCATATGTATTGACCCGGTTTCTGCCTAAAGTTGTAAGGAGGGCTTCTTTCTTTACACCCTTTATCATTACAATTCTTTTTCATTCTTCAACCCCTTCAATGCTTACCAATACGTCATAACTAGCACCTTGTTGTGATTGTTCCAGTGCTAACTTAAGTACTTGGTCGGCATTCAGCTGCGTTCACAATCTTTCTCCAACTTTCCTAAGGACTACTATTTCTAGCTATGGAATGTCCTTGGGAAGATTCCTCCGGTTCTGGAAGAATCATAGGACTTAACCTATCCTACCATCCTTATGTCACCACAATCTTCATCGTCGTGAAATAAATGGGTTTTGGGTAAGTATATGTCACCATGAAAATCCATTTTGATATGCAAATCCGTTTTGCTCCCCTTTAACATATGCCACGATATTCGAAAACATTTCGCATATGTCGGGATGAGCCAGCACATTAAGTCAAACCATTTGTGATAATATCCCATATTAAATCACATTTTCTCCCCCGTATTAAAAATATTAACCCAATCGATGTTTTTAATATCAATTGATTTAATGAAGTTTTAACAAAGGTTTTGGGAAGAAAAATGCAAGTCCGTTTTATCTTCATGATTCCAAATATATGAGATATGATATCGATTTTTAACATGATCACATATTCACCATATTAAAAAGAATTGACAAGGTTGGACCTGATAGATGAGAACATCATATGATAAGAGCAAATGGTTCTGGTCAGCATATGTTGGTCGCCTCGTCGCGTTGAAGTCATCTCTTGTCACCACGTGTACGATAGGTATTGTTGTCTTGACACCAACTTGTGAACTTGGCACGTTCGGCATCGAAGATTCTGAATGCTTGGCAATTGCTCCCCCTCAATTGTTGACCCGTGTTCTATCGAAAGAGTTGTAGTCGTTGGTTGAGTAGTCGCATCGTCGAGTATGTAGATACCAATTGTAGATAGCATGGTTGTAGAGATGATAGCTTCATAAAAATAAGACTTCTCTTGTTTTAACAAATAAATGCACTGAAACGTACATAGATTTGTGTCAGACCAAGTTATAAAGTAAACTTGATCCCTTACAAGGTTTTAAAGTAAACCTTGCCCGAGAAAATTAATTCCCGTTGTGAGCCAAAGCTTTCATAAGAAATACTTGACTTTAATATGAAAACCGGGTTGCAGTCAGAAATAACTACAAGCCATTTAGGCATGTTTTATGAAATATTTACAACTTTTGTACGAACTCTATTTATGGCGCCGTGTCAATATTAATCGACATTTCTAAGGCCGTAAATATTATCGTACCAAAAGACATGCCTTTAAAAAATAAATTAAAAATATTTTTGGATTTTTCTAGATTTTTCAGTTTTTTATGGTTTTTATATGGTTTTATATTTTTGTATTTTGCTTTTGAGGATAAAAATATAAACAATATATACAAATTATCACCAAGGATACGGAGAATAGTTTTACCAAGACTATTCTTTCGCTTCATCTGCTAGTTCCTTTAGAGTCTCAGGCGAGAAGGTTCTCATTCCTAGCTTGTCGGCCAAAAATTCAATTCGAGCGCGATCTAAAGCCTTCGTGAAAATATCCGCCAATTGATACTCAGATCGGATAAAGTAAAGCTCTATTACTCCATTTTCCACTTGCTCCTTGATGAAGTGGTAGCGAATGTCAATATGCTTCGACCGGGAGAATTGAACGTTGTTGCAGCATAAGGCAATGGCACTTTTGTTGTCGCAGTACATCGGAATCTTGTTGAAACCTAGACCATAGTCGGTTAACTGCGATCTCATCCAGAGAATTTGAGCACATCAACCGGACATAGCTATGTATTCTGCTTCCGTACTTGAGATTGCAGCGCTTTTCTGCCTTTTCGATGCCCAACTGATTAGTCGATCTCCTAGTAGTTGTAACGTTTCACTCCTGCTACGCCTTGTATCTTGACAACCCGCGTGATCCGCATCTGCATATGCCATTAGTGCAATAGAAGAGTCCTTCGAATACCAAAGTCCCCGATTAATGGTTCCTTTAAGATATCGAAAGATCCTTTTAACAGTAGCTAAGTGTAACTCAGTAGGCCTAGTTTGATACCTGGCACACATACATATAGCAAACTGAAGATCAGGTCGACTGGCTATGATATACAGAAGAGTACCGATCATTCCACGATAAAGTGTCGGATCAACGGCAAATCCATGTGGATCTGCATCAAGCTTAGATTTCTCCACCATTGGAGTGTCCACGGGGTCGCAAGATTCCATCTTATATTTCTTAAGCGATTCAAGGGCATATTTGGATTGATTAATAAAGATGCCTCTGGGAATCTGAGATATCTAAAGACCTAGGAAGAATGATACCTTGCCCATCATTGACATCTTAAACTTGGAAGACATGAGTGTCCCGAACTCATCCGATAAGGTTTGGGTCGAGGCTGCAAATATAATATCATCAACATATATTTGTACCATAATCATATCTTTACCTCGTTTCTGAATGAACAGCGTGGGATCCACCTTGCCTTTTGCGAAGCCTTGAGTAATGAGGAATTGTGATAATAGATCATACCATGCGCGTGGAGCTTGCTTCAACCCATAGAGAGCCTTCTTAAGCTTGTACACATGATTAGGATAATTAGGATTCACAAAACCATCCGGCTGTTGAACATAGACTTCTTCCTTGATTTCACCATTAAGAAATGCCGTCTTCACATCCATCTGATAGACGATCATATTCATATGGGCTGCATAAGCGAGGAATAGTCTAATAGCTTCCAAACGGGCAACAGGTGCAAAGGATTCCATAAAGTCGACGCCCAATAATTGCTTGTATCCACGAGCTACTAGTCGAGCTTTGTTTTTCAATATTCCTCCTAACTCATCGAGTTTCACCTTGTAAACCCATTTCAAAGTGAATAACTGCACTTGATCCGGGCATGGGACAAGTTCCCATACTTCAAGACGTATAAACTCATTAAGTTCTTCTAGCATAGCTTCTATCCAACAGGATTGAGTAAAAGCTTCTTTCCATGTCTTAGGTTCAACTTCAGTGAGAAAAGCATCAAAGTGACAAAACATTGCACTTTCTTGTAACTGACTTCGTGTGGATACCGGACGATTAGGGTCACCAATAATAGAATCTATAGGATGATCCTTTGTCCACTTGCTGTCATGTTCACGAATCCGTGGATTGGAGTAAACTGTAGAAGGAGCTTCTTCTGAGGTGGACGACCCGGCTTGATTATGGTCGGGAATTGGTACACCAAAGAATGGAAGTTCACGCATTTGAGCGAATTCCAGATCGTGATCATCGTCATCCTCTTCATCATCAATAGGCATGACATGGGTAGTTGTTACTTGTGTTGGTTGAGAATTACTCGTTGTTGGTACATCTTGACCAATTGTTGGTGCAGATGTGTCTGATTGTGCTTCGGTTGCTGGAGCGACAACTTCGGTTACCGGAGCTATTACCTCAGGTTCTGGAGCAACAATACTTGGAGGAGTAAAGAATTCATCAAAGAACGGTTGAAACAACTTATCCCATTCATTCCTGGTAGGTGGTATAAATGATGATGAAGTAGGGTTGTTTGGGACAAGACCAGAACTAATATTACTGGGTCCCATTTCATGAAGTGCGGGTTCAGAGCTGCTTTGCTCAGAAGCCATTGCTGTCAGCTCATCAAAATCAACATTCACAGTTTCAATGATCTTGCGAGAGTTACGGTTGTAGATTCGGTATGCCTTCTTTGCGGGTGCGTAACCAATGAAAATACCAATATCAGCCTTTGGTTGAAGTTTTCCCAAATTGTCACCATCATTATTTGGATAGCAAAGAGAACCAAATACATGAAGATATGATAAATCTGGTACTTTTCCATGGAGAAGCTCATAAGGTGTTTTACCATGGCGTTTACGAATTAGTGACCGGTTTTGGGTGTACACTGCTGTAGATACTGCTTCTGCCCATAAAAACAATGGAGCCTTTGCGTAAATTAACATCGTTCGAGCAGCTTCCATAAGTGTGCGATTTCGCCTTTCAACAACACCGTTTTGTTGTGGAGTGCGTGCAACGGATGTTTCATGAGATATGCCAACTTCTTCATAATAATCACGCAAGATTTGATTCACAAATTCGGTTCCATTATCTGTACGAATGCGTCGGACAGTAGTGTTGAGACGCACTTGAATCATCTTGAGAAATCTGATGATGAATTTAGCTGCTTCATTTTTTGCTTTAAGAAATTTCACCCATGTAAACCGAGAGTAATCATCGACAATGACGAGGATGTACTTTTTGCCACTAAGACTTTCAACACGCATTGGCCCACAAAGATCCATATGCAAAAGATAAAGTTTCTCTTGGTTGGTGTCTTCAGTCTTGGGTTTGTAAGACTTCTTAGTGCTTTTCCCCATTGTACACGCGGAACACAAATGATCCTTGTGAAATGATAGTTTAGGAAGACCACGAACAAGTTCGTTTTTCGCCAAGTGATTAATAGCGTCAAAGTTAAGATGAGATAACCGTTGATGCCATAACCATGACTTAGTCTTTGATGCTTTGGAGAGAAGACATACGGGAGAAGCGGCCATCATGTCTTGTAGAGACAAAGTATACAAATTATTCCCTCGAGTACCTTTCAATAAATCAACCCCTTCCAAATTACGAATGAAGCAGGTATGCTCTCGAAAAGCAACTTCTAGGTTTGCATCACAAAATTGTCCCACAGAAAATAAGTTGTGACCGAGACCTTCCACGTAATACACTCTTGAAATTATAACATTCCCAATATGATATTCACCATAACCCATTATCTTTGCAATATGATCATTTCCAAATCGAACCGTACCAAGAAACTTGTTGACGAAATTTCTGAGCTGAGATCGGTCTCCGGTCATATGCTTGGAGCAACCAGAGTCCAAATACCAGAGAACAATTTGGACCACCTGTTTTCAATAACAATAGTAGACAATGCATTGGAAACTATTGGTTCCGGAGTGTTAGCAGATACAGATATAGAATTATCAGAATTGCTAACATTTTTGAGACCCTTAGATTTCCTGCGTTTTCTAATGTGAGTTTTAGCACTAACAGGTTTTACTGTTCCAACTTTCTTGGGTTTTGGATTATTCGCAGGCACTACAGTGGGAGTAGACCTATTTAAAGGGCACTTGGTTCCTACAGTAGTGTCGGTGTTCCTAGTTAAAGGACACGCTTGTGTTTTGGTAGCCTTGGTACTCCTAGTTAAAGGGCACGCTTTTTTCACTTTAGTGGGAGTGATCCTAGTTAAAGGGCACATATTTCCTACTATAGTGAAAGTTCTACCAGTGGGACGCCACATCCAGCCAACTTTGGTTAACACTTTCCCAGTCGGTTTCCATTCTAATCGATTTTTCCGGGCATACATCTCATTCACATGGTCAATAAGGAAAGAATCATGACGACTAGAAAACATACATTCATTGCAATTCTAACATTTCAAATTAGAATTCACAGTAGGCTTAGAACGCTGCACAACCGCAGAGCCTTGAGGTTTAGCTACATGATTCTTTCTATTCAAAACAGAAATAACATTCCTAGGATGGGCTTCTACTTTCTTCTTCACTTGACTACTAGATGGGGGCAAGATCCTATCATTCTTCTTGTTTCTTTTAAGCTTAGATCTTTGAGCCTTAGTAGTGGTGCTTACTCCTGTAGAAGGCAACACGGGAATATTAGAAGCTGGTTTTGATTCCGCCTTATATTTAGTGACCAAAGTTTGAGATGGTTTAGTCCTAGGGCCCTTGTTAAGTGGTGTGACGGCAATAAGGGTTCTTTTGATTGCACTAGAGGACGATGCTGAGATAGTGGCTGCGTTATCCACAACATTCTTACCTTTGAGAGTACGAAGTGTTTCCTTTAACTCAGCCAAGACCAGGTTCTTATCACAAATTTTTTCCCTCAAATCAGATATTTCCACCGACTTTCGATTCAATTGTTCAATCAACGATTGATTCTGTGCAGTGGTATCAACACATGCGGGCTATACTGAATCGAAGAGTCGTGTATTTTTCTGTTTTAAGTTATCAACTTTGGACAAAATCTTGGAAACTTGATTGTCTAGATCAAGTCTAAAATTCTCAGCGGCCTCAAGTACGTTCACACAGTTAAGCTCCTTAGATTTCTCTATTTCCATCAGCAAAGATTGAGCAACCTTGTCACTTGGCTGACGCTGTTTTGATTGTAAATTCAATCGAAAATTCTTTTCAAAATTTGCATCATCGATATTAACACCTTCGAATGACGTTTCAAAGATTTCTTGAATAAATTGTTGCTTGCATTCAAGCGAAATACAATTTGTTTGAATCTCATCAAAACGTTTTGGAAGCGAAGAATATGAATCTTGAAGCTTTAAAAATTCAACGTCAGATTCATGACAAGTACTATCTACCACAGTATCCACAGATTCAACATAATGCACAATAGAATCATTATCAACACTAGTATTCACACAGACAGTAACTATATCATGAGACATCACTTGATTCAGAAGCAGATCATTATGGCGTGAAACCCGTTCTATTTCAAGTAAACTGTTTTCATAAGCATCTTCCATTTCATTGAAAACACGTCTAACTTCTTCTATTTCCAAAAACAAGTCTTGATCAATATTACGAAGACAAGCTTTAACATTGTTTACGAACGGAACAATTTCATCTCGAAACGCAGCTCTAGTGTGCTCAAAGATCCATTCACCTTCCGTTATGGCCGTGGCCGTCGTACGTTCCAAAATGACCTTGTCAAAATCGGCTAAGTGTTGGTGAACCGTATTTAAGTTAACGGACGCCTTACTTACCGGTGGAATTAACTTCGTTAAATCCTTTTTTACGAGTGTAGGAGACGTACTAGGAAGGTTTTCACTTGACAAACTTTGGGGCACAAGAACTGTTAATTCTGCTAATTCCTTTTGTAAGCGAATGCGTGTCTTTTTCGAAAATTGATCTTTGTTATGTTGATCATAATCAATTGTATGGAATTTTGAAAGCATTTTAGAATGAGTTTCATCCCCAAGTGATTGTGTCTCCTCAGTACTACGAACAAAAGGTGCTTCTTTCGATTTTCCAATTATGGTCATGTCATAAAGACCGGGAATATATTCCTGAGCTTGTTTTGCATAACCGGGATTAGGTGGTAAATCTTGAAGACGCTTAAGTTCGAATTCTTTAAATGATTTAGTTAAAAGATGAACCTTTTCTGTGGAAGCGTATTGTTTTAAAAGCTGTTGTTCTTTGAATTTAAGAAGTTTGGTAGCATTAATTTCCGATTCAACCTTTTTAGACTCGAGAGTTTCGAAATCCATTTTAAGTTTCTAAAAATCATTGACAATCGACTCTTTTTCTTTTAATTCATTGGAAAGATTAGCTTTTAATGATTCTATTTCTTGCAAGTGTTCAATCTTTTCAAAACGAAATTGGTCAAATTCAGAACATGTTATTTTCTCTTCTTGAGGGACCATTTCAAAAGTTTTGACCTTTTCTTTATGCAACGCAAGCTCAGCAGTTAGGCTGGAATTCGTATCTACGGATTGTCTGAGGGCCATATGCATTTGATCAATAATATGTTTAGGCACCATGACCAAATCATGTTGAGCATAAGATTCCATACCCGTCGTAGCATTTGGTTGAGGTTCACTCAAATGTGTTGGGTTGGGTACCACATCATTTGAGTTACTAGTCCCCGAATGCTGTTCGAGGTTGTCATTTTCATGCCCAACTTGATGTTGGTTATCATCAATATTATTAGATGTGGTTGGTACCTCACTGATGACATCAGAACCGTAGTGAGAGAGATTAGCAACAAGAGCAGCTTGGGCAGAGTGAATGTCATCACAATCCGAATCGTATGCATCAAGATCATCCGCTTGATAAGCTGCATTAGAAGTGGAAACAACTGCAATGCCTTCAGTATCTGCTGCCCCTGGGTCTGCCAGAAATGCCAACTCCTCTGAATCCAAAATCTTCCCCTTAGACTGAGCATCAACCAAATACATCTTCTCACGAAACCATGCATCATCCCTTCTCCTTTTCGGCTGTGTGCATTCCCTAGCCATATGACCTTGTCCTCGGCAATTGTAGCAAGTCACAACCTTTTTAGGACCAATGGGGCTCCCATTTCCACTAGCTTGAGAATTCACAGCTTGATTGTTCCCAGTCCTTGTAGGAGGTCCATATGAATTTTGCCTTCCCTGAATAGGTTACACCGTCACTTGACCATCTTGAACAGTGGCTTGTTGTCGAGGATTTGATGAGGTGCGGAGCTGATTGTTTGTTGGTGGAAATCCTCTAGTTGCAACAAGTTTTGACAAGTAGGCGGTAAGATGGTTAGAACATCAGCTGGCGTATCATTTGGAGTAAAGACCGGTGCTTGGATTGGTGGAAGTTCATTAGAGTAGAAAGCTTGTGCTGGTTGTGCTTCTATTGGAAAATATCCTTGCTGAGGAGTATAGCCCAATGGAGAAGTGTTGGCTTGTGATGGTGATGTTTGATATGGTGGTTGCTGTTGAAAAGATTGTTGATGAACACTTTGTTGATATTCTTGCTGTGGCATCATTGGTGGTTGATAAGATGGTTGCTGTGGTTGCTGATAGATGTGTGGTGGTGGCTGCTGCAAGTATGATGGTTGTTGATAAGTATAAGCCATGTTTTGTTGAGAAGCATACATTGCAAGTGGATCATGAACTTGAGGTGTAGACAATCGAGCCTCGATCACATGGCATTCGTGTTGTTGAAGAAAAGCTTGAAGTTGATCCACATTGGTGTTATGCAAGTCCTTAGCCAATTTAACATCCGTCACGTATTTTTTCCATTCTGGAGGAAGAGTGTTCAAATACTTGGTGTTCAATTGAAAGGTAGGGATTTCCATGCCATAGATATTAAGCTCATTCAACAATAGGGTAAATCTTAGATAGTAATCATTGAGAGTCTCCCCTGGCACATAGGCAAACTTATCAAAAGTATCATAAAGCTTACACTCTCGTTCTTGTTTAGTTAACGAGGTGCCTTGCATTAGAACACGAATTCTATCCCATAACTCTTTGGCAACTTTATGTTTGCTGACGAGTTTGTAGACATCTAGAGGAAGGGCTTGGAGAATGATGTTTGTAGCATACTTATCACATTTATCTTGAATCTTCATATCTCCAGTCAACTCACCCGTTGTGCGAGGACGAGTAGTCGTACCTTCCGTCACTGTACCATAATCTAATGGTCCATTGAGCACCGATACCCAAATTAGATGTCCATTCTCCTTGTTCAACATATAAAGTTCCATTCGAGAAGCCCATTCCTCATACATAGTCTTCACCAACATTGGTGGACGATTATCCGTACCCGAGAGGATGGACTTATCCGTAAGAGATGTGTACTCCATTTAAATAAGTTAAGATTTACAAAGTTGATCGAACAATGAAATAAGGTTAAGTGTTTTTGTGTTGAAGTCGAGAAACAATGTTAAAATCCCTTAAAATATGTTCTCGATAAACCAAAAATTCCAAGACAAAATTACACACGATTTCGAATTTTTTTATGGAATAATTTTTGGATTGTCGGAATGTCTAGATCGGAATGCCAGATCGGAATGTCAGATCGGAATGTCAGATCAGAAAGTCCAGATCGCAAAGCAAGGTTGTCGAGATGTTTAGATCGCAAAGTCCAGATCGTAATGTAACTTGGTCGGAATGATGGTGGTATCGGAATGCCTAGATCGAAATGCAAAGTCTATCGGAATGCTCAGATCGCAAAGCCTATCGGAATGTTTCAGATCGGAATGCTTACAAAATTTAAGCAGAGTAACGACTTAAAAACCTTCCTTATTCCCGTCAAAATCTCAGATCGCAAAGTACGATCGGAATGCCAGATCGGAATAAGTAATAAAACCCAACTATCGCAATGTAGAACCAAACCCTTTCCGATGGTAAGGTTATTGCGATGGAAGCCGACGTACAACTTGTACTTTCCGATGAAGGTTTCTGCTAGAATTTCGGAATGAAGAACACCAACTTTTTTGCACTTTTGATCCAAGGAAGATGATGTTTTAATGAAAACCAAGATACCAAGAACAGTTTAACACAAATCCCTATGTTACACTACGATAAACTTCGATCAAACACCAAAAAAATTTTGAAGATTCGGCTAAAAACAAACCAACAATCTACGAAATGTTTATAAGAACATATGCAACACTAAAAACAAACCTTTATTTCATCCCAAGCTCTTGATACCATTTGTAGATTTGTAAATCTATGCTTATGTTTTTAGAGAGAGAAAGAGATAGAAAGATGGTGGATTTCACACTTCTAGAGAGAAAGTTAAAAGGAACTATGTGTAAAATATGAAACCACACCACCCTCTCCATCAAAGGAGAGGGTTTATATACCCAAGCCCTCTTCATGGGCTTGGGCTTACATTTTGGGTCGGCCTACACATGTTGTAGGCTAGGCTTGTTCTTGTTTAATAATTAAAGAAAGTTAACTAAACTACGAGCTATTACATGGACTATTAATGGAGTGACCGATCCTTCTTAATACGTAAAACGTATTTCCAACACTTTCCCTCTTCAACTGCTAACATTTTGTTGAATTGATCACCAAATTCTATGATCTCCCAGAGAACATAGTGTTCCATTTTTAGGTATTGTTGGATTCTGAATTCCCATAATTCAAAGTTTTCAGGATCCAACATAGGTAACTTGAGGTTATTGTGGTTGTTGCTGTTTGAGGACGAGTCTGAAGACATGTTTGCTATGAGGGTTTTGTTCTTGATTTAGACAAAGTTTCTCAACAAGCTCTAATACCACTTGTTGATCCCAAAGTCAGATCTTAAACCTTAATAGCTTGTTTAAGGGTTGTGATAGAAAGAAAGAATTCAATCTAACACTAGAGAAACTTTGCAAAGCAAAGTAACTAAACAAGATGCAGAATATAATGTTTAGCACAAGAACAATATGATTAGAACGTTGAACTTTAATATATCAATGATATACGAATACCCTAAAATGGTATTAGGGTTTACAAAACCTAAAAGTATGACAATGAAAGACAAATGAGAAAGACACCCTTTGCATGCTAACCTAGTGAGTCCTTTTATAGCCACAAGGACTCATGTACAAGATCACTACTAACAAACTTGGAAAGTATTAAGGAATAATAACTGAAACGCGTAAAAATCTATTCCATGTTTATCTCTGAAAGCAGGGCCTTTGACTTCAGCAGGGGAACCAATCCCCCTGCCTTTGTTATTTAGCAGGGGGAACTTACTCTAGCAGGGGTACGGATAATCAACTAGCAGGGGTAACAAGTAAGCATAGATTTATTCCCAACAGTTTTGGTCAAAAGTGTAGGACAAGTGTCCTATACTTGTGTGTTAGCTTGCCACCGAAGGGTGGTGTTAGCTCTTCTTTCCACCACTTGTTATGGGGGTGGGCAAGTGTAAACTTGTCTCATCCCCATTAATTTACGGGTATTCCTCGATTCTAGTTTCCTCGATTTGCGTGCCCTCGGGTCGTTTTACGAAAAACGTTTTTATAAATTATGAATCAATGGCACAAAACGAATCTAATAAAAATTGTCTCATCAAAAACGGAGTTCGAAAACGTAAATACGTAATCCTAAGGTTTCCGGTTTAGTCGTGAAGGACGTTAAATTATGCTCGTAAGTCCTAATCTCTTCTCGTAAATTTGTGAGTTTATGAACTAACACAAATTTAAAATCCCAAAATAATATTCACGGATAAATTTATTTCCTGAAATGTCGGACTGTCACCAAAAACGGTGTATGTAAACGTAAGCACGTAACGTAGAATCCTCCGGTTTAGACGTAGTCGATGCTACTTTAAGACGTAAATCCAAATTTCTTCCCAAAAATAAGTGAGTTCATAATATAACATTAAAATAATGTTTTTAAATAATATTTGAGAATAAAATATAAACCATAAATTGACGGATTGTCACATCATTTACCCCTAAACAGGATCTTTGTCCTCAAAGATCATCTTATCTTACTACTCGCTTCTTATAGAGTTAAAGCCATGTAGGTATTTCCTCCACATTCGGTCTTTTCTCACAAGTGTAATCCATTACAATACGCGAGTTTCATCAAACATAACTACGGGAATAAGATCAGGCTTATTGTTGACTTACTTTCTCTATCCATGATGTTCACGGGTTTTTGATGAATGGAACTTTTCGCCGATCTAAACTTCATTAAGGAATAGTCAGATTTTCACTTGATAGGCATTTTATCAAGTTCGATATACGAAACATAATTCACGCATCTCTTGAAGTCCTAGGGCAGATCCAGCTTATATGCCTTTCAAACCAATCTTTTACATCATCTCAATGGTCCCATACAACGGGGACTTATATCCCATGATCTTTCAGATCATCAATTCATTTTTCTATGGTTAAAATTTTTGGCATAACTTCGCTACCCATCCGGCACTTCAAGATCTACATTTTATATTCACATGACCTCCTGCCCACTACCGGCAGTCAATCAATAGATCCTAATTTCAACAATAAATTCAGGTCTCGCGGGTCGAGTATTTTGTAAGGTTAGGTTCGTCATCATATGCGACCTTAAACCTAAAAGACATCTCCAACTCACAATGGGTGTATGTCGGGTGTCTTCATCCCAACTCCCGCTTACGGATGCTCTAATATTTAGATCCTAACAAGATTCGATCTCGATCCTAATATGATAATTATCAATGATAGTCTTTCCAAAAGAAAACGATTATACGGTTTATTACCAAAGGTCAATAATTCAAGCATAAAACAACACTTCCAGTGTTTTGTATCATTACTTTACCTCGTCCCTTCGATTTGGGGTGGTAAACAGTATTCTCATCAAGGTTCGTTCCCAATGACTTCTGAGCAAATCTCTAGAAATTCGATGCGAAGCGAGGATCTTGATAGAGATGATCGATACAGGCACACCATGCTTACATAACTCATTTAAATACAAGAGTCAATTTCTTCATCGAGAATCTATCATTAACAGGAATGATATTAGCAGATTTGGTCAGTTTGTCGACGATGACCCAAATCGAATCAAATTCAGATGATGACCTTTGCAATAGTTAGACGTTTACTAATGTATGAGGCGATGTCTGCCTTCATAATTTGCCATCAGTACAACTTCTTCAGATAAAGATACATTTAGTCAGAAATGACATGAATAGAATACTTATACTTATGAGATTCCAACATAACTAAATCTCGAAATCCTCCATGTTTAGGCAACCGCAAGCAGCTTTTAAAACATTTAACGCCATAGGCTTCTTGATTCTAATGGTTCACATTAGCCGCGAACCCCTTTTATTATCTATATCATCCTTTTTTCAAACATCGTTTATATTTAAATTGTTCGGCAATTTATTTTGCACCTTCATTATTAAGGAACATGTCTTAATTGGTTCTTTATCTTTTCTACATAATGTGTCAGTATCTACATTCACTTTTCTTGATGAAATAATTATCATAACCAAAATTCACTCAGAATTTTTTTCTTCATATTTTCTAAGTTTTAGTTTTGTCTCAACTATTATTTTTATCAGTTTTACTTAATCCGACGTCTAAAGTGTCGATAGTTATTACAGATAATTAAATAATAAATATTCAATTTTATAAAACGCAAGCGTAAAAATTTAAATTTCTTAGCTCGACCAATTGTATAAAAAGGTTCAAATATAAATTTAAATTTAGTTAACACGATTTTTGTTTATTTATTGAAAATTATTAATAAGATTCGTAAATGTTCGAAAAATCTTTGGTTACACTTTGGTCAAAATTTTCTTAGTTGAAAAGCAAAAATTGTCGCTTCAAATTTCAAGTCATGGTTTAAATGGTTTCCTCAATCCCTCTTAGGTTGTCTTGAGGTATACACAAACATTTACCCCTAAACAGGAGTTTAGTTAAATGTTTTAGTTATAAGGAATGATTCCTTAAAAATCCTTTGTTAAAACATTTGTCAAAACTTATTTGCACCTCCTTTTTGGTATAACCCTAAGCATTAATGGCTCTAATTTTTGAAATGTCAATATAGATCCCATTATCTTATTAATCACACGGTCAAATCATGTAAAGGGTTAATCCGGTAATCACATGTTAAATACTCAAGGTACAAGTTTTCACTACTCGGCCGACTCAGGGCATTCTACAAATAATTATTAACTCATTCTTATTCTTATAAATAAACAAATGGTCCTTAATGATCACAAGCATGAATTTATCAAATTACAGCCTACACACGTGATTCACCAAATTTATGGATGCTACATGTGTATTAGTCAATCCAAACGACATCACGTGAAACTCATAATGTTCATTACAAGTACCAGATGTAGTGATTGAAATAGATAATCTTTTTCGCGGACGCGAAATTGATGATAACCATGCCTTGATTAAATTCCTAAATATACGCTAGAACCTTGTAAATGATCGAACAATCTATCATCTTGGGTAGTGGATATAGATTTTAATCGTCAATTTACTTAGTTCACGGTAATTAATAAATATAAGGAATGATAATACCATAGCTCTTCATGATGACGAGCTTGGTAGAATATAAGTCTTCTCATACAACTCTCTCAGTTGTAGGGCAATTCTTTTAATGCAGATGGTGCTGACGTACAGTGCACATGCCACAGGTGCAACACCAAGAATATAATCAATACCAATTTCAACTTGTCTTAATGGCAAAAGTCTAGGTAATTTACCAACAAATACCTCCTAAAGTTTCAGATAATAGAAACATCTTTTAGTACATTTACTTTAAATTCTTTGTAGGTTATAATATCTATGACTAATTCACAACCATTCATGGTATAATTTCAAGTCTAAATGCAGGATATGGTCATCCATTAAGAATTATTTAGATCACTTTTGATAATCAACATCTTATTATTTAGGGGAATTCTATTTGAGTTCCCATCAATTAAGACAATGTCGTCATGTCATAATCAATCAATCTATTCTACTGGCATTACCAACTTTTCAGTTTTATGCCGTCGATAAGATGTGAACTTTTCAAAAGACTAATAATAACTCATAATCCTTCACGAATTCAAGGATATATGGAGACACAACTACCATTAAAAGAATAAGGTCAGCGCATAATCAACGCGAGAGAATTTCAAATCAGATACAGATGAAAACATTTAACGAATATGAATATATCCTATGTTTTCATAATTTGAGTACGCATTCGAAAGCTCCTCGGATCGTTACCCAGGTCATTCAAATGAAACCAAATCAAAAGAAATGATAGGAACGTCGATACATCCAGTCGGGTATCAACACTCGGTAATCAGATACTTTACCTAAGAATCTCAATATGGGAGAATTGGACAAGAAAGAATTGTCAATTGTCAAATAAGACAATTTCCACAGATGAGTAAATTCGACTCAGAAGAATAGATACTACAGGCACATATGTAGGTGTCCCTAACACTATGTCCCTATTTTTCACTTCTTGCAGATCTCATAAAATTTAATCTTTCACAATCTTTAAAGAAAATGTAGTGTTTATTAATCAGTTTTATGGTGACTACTAATCAGCCTTGCATGGTCCATTCCAAATTGTATGCAGGCGCGCAACTATATACAATTTCAAGATTAACGATGCAATACTCAGTTCGTCAAAATTTTATCATCATGTTTATAATAAAAACATCTTCATGCTTAATTCTTAAATAAGAATCAAGAATAAATTTACAAAGATTTTCTTTGTTATGAAAACAATTATGTTTTCCAAGGTGTTTTATAAACAACTTCATTTCGAAAACAATCACTTATAAATCTCACTTTGAATAATCCTTATAGTGATGAAAATTCAATTTTCTCAAAGGATACTGTTTTATCTTATAAAAACAATGAGTGATCTACAAAAGAGTGATAAAAAGTTGTATACCAAGAACTAACTACAATCTAATAGGAAATGAGCTTAGCCAATTAATCATGAGGTTCATGACCTCGATGGCGCTCAGGAATACAAAGAGAATAATCCACAATGTAACTCAAATCGAGATGAGTACTTGTTCAATGGTTGCATCACTAATGCGAACATTAGGAAGAAGCAAGAAAAGATAGATAACATCGATACATATAGAATTTAGTAATCCAAGGTAGTCTTTTCATTAATCACAAACAAGTCAAAATTGTACCGTAACACATTACGTGTCACTATGTCATACAATTCCAAGAACTCATCCTACCAACTGATGTCTCAGTTAAGTTAGGGATTATTTTTAAAAGATGCCACAATGAATACTAATCTACAAGAGTCATTAGGTGTTCCACATGTCCCAGAAGATCCATCGGTCTCAATTCAAAAGAAGATTTCTTCAATTTATTTCTTGGACACTAGGCATTCTCGTTAGTGGACAATGGCCTAGGAACAACACTTAACACTAATCAACAATCAATTAAAACCTTATAATTCAATCACAGGGCTCAACAACTTCCTCTTAACAATTTCTTATATTCCATACGAGTTAAATTTTACTTCATTCAAGTTTCAACCAAATCATACTCAATGCGATATCCTACCTCATTCTCCAATACTTTCAACCTTATTCTTAAACCTTAAAAGGACAATAAAAGCTTGATATGATCAACACTTAATTTTCAATCCTATAGCTCTTACAACAATAATTATCAAATGAGTCACTAGTATGAAATGACTCACACATTCAATTAGACTTCTCAGAAAGGTACTAGTGGCATGAGGCTTTTGGGTAATGGTTCCAATGACAGCCTCAAGTGCAACATTCACCCTTTCGATTTCAATTTAAGAATTGGATGACAATGAATCAGATGACATCTTTCTAGGTGGTAACATTTTGTCAAACTCCACTCTATAAGGAAAGATCGCCATGACATCGATATCAGTTTTAATCTCGCCAATTCTTCTTCAATATCACAATCAACTAATATCTACATTCCTATGAATATCAACCATTTTGTTGGGATCATAAATATCCACAACATGGTTTAGATCTAGAATAGCCAGAATTCCTACGGGAATAGATTCAATTGATTTGCTATGGGAATTAGGGTTCCTTGTGACAATCTACGTCGTATAAATACATCGTATAAATATAGAAATAATCATCAAACAATCATGTAATCAAATTACATCATATGTATATATATATATAATCCAAGTTATATATATATTAAAATAAAACTTCTCAGTCTGGCCTTGTCGGTAACTCGGGAATTCTTCGGCACCGTTATAGTCAAAAGATTTTTAGACATTTTGAGAAAAATGTTTATAGTTAAAAGATTTCGAAATGTTTTATTCAAAACCTTAGTTTTAAAAATCTTTCGTTCTCTATAACGAGAGCTCTGGTACCAAACTGTAACACCCCCAAATTTACACAATTCAATACAGCGGAATACTCGTTGGTGTTACGGGATAGCACATTACTCACATCATAGACAACGCATAAAAATCGCGTCGTTTAATAATAAAGCATTTCCATTCATAAATATTAAATTTACATAGGTCCCAAGTCATTGTATTTCATACAGGTTTTACAAAACAATTGAATGGAAATTATTATTTAGGTGCGGGCCATGAATTCTTGTTGTCTTCCCGAGAATTACCTTCAAGTACCTGAGATAAAACATGTTAAAAGAAAAGGTCAGCGATAACGCCGAGTGAATTCATAGAGTTTAATAAATCCATTAATATAACATCGGTATAAAATTATTACCGAAAATCATTTTGTACAAATCTTTTTAATAGGCCATAAAATAGCCAAAGTCATTTTATACAAATCCTTATCAAAATCATAATATAGGCTTTCGCCTTCAAAATCATTATACGAACCATTGTCGTTAAAAACATCATACCATACGTTTTATAACGTTGTATAAAGTTAAATAAAAACCGTTATATGAATATGGTTATGAAAACCAAAACACGAACATAATATCAATAATATGACCCCGTATTGCTAGTCAGGCAATATATGGTAATTCAGTGCGTATAATAGTATTTCATTTATTTTTGGATTATTACAAGCCGCATGACATTGTTACCTTACTACAACAAACAACGGGTAGCTATCCTGAAACTCATTTGCCCATCTAAATTAGCGTGTCGTCACAATAATCACGCTTGTGTAAATCTTCTCATACATAAATTCGCTTACCAATCAATGTGGCACGACGGGGATCAACCGTCAAGGCGCGAACTGGGGTGATCGTCCCCAAATAGTACTATTATATGCATAAGCGTCTACCAAATCCCGGTAGTTCACAATTCATGCTAATGGGACTTTTAGTGACATAACCTAACTTTAATAATCCATTTCCTTTCATCTATCGGGTCATAAAATCATTCATCGGGTCATACAATCATTCGGGTCCAAATCAATAAACAAGCAATCGGGACAACTAGTGTCCTATTTTATAAAAACTAACATGTTATCTCCATCGCGAGTTTATAAAACATTTCATAAAAACATTTAAAAGGGTGCGAGGCTATGAACTCACGTTGATGTGGGAAGGCGGGTTATCGGCAATTCAAATGTACGGTACGTGCTTCAATCACGGAAACCTAGACAAATAATACTTGTCTTAGACTCTTGTCCAATGACTCTATAAAAATAACAATTATGTATACATATGATGATTTTATATATATGATGATCAAGTGGGTTTATATATTCTCATTTACTCATTTTAGTGTTATGTATTGGTAATTTTCAAGACTAGTTACACTAGTTCAACTTGTTTACATTTTGAGGCCTAATGGGCCCTTTACAAGCCCAATATATTATATTAGCCCAATTATACTTTTATTATCAGTATTATACTTTACATGTTGAGCCCAAATGGGTTAAGCCCAATAAGTAAGTTTATAAGTGTTTTACTAACTAGTCGGGTTTATAGTCCAATAAGGCTACTTTGGCCCGTTAACGTCTATATGTTGTAAAGCTCGGGTTTTATCGGTTTTTACTTGTTATATAAGTTCATATATCAGTATGTGAGTTTATAAAAGTTTATATTAGACGGGTCCGACCGTCTAAGTTTTATTTGACAAAAACGTTAATCTTTCGGTTTTAGCCGAAAAGACGTAAAACTTAGTATATAGTTTTTATAATTTGGAAAAACATTTATACTTGTTTATATAACATGTCCCATTTTAATATCAATATTTATATAAATATTTTATTATAATTATTATCCACTAGTGGGTTTTATATATTTATATATTTTATATAAATTTTGAGTGCTTATATTATATATTATTTATACAAAATCAGTCCTAAAAATCTAGTTTACTAAAATGGTCATATCTTGAGTTTTGCATGGAGATAGAACCCCAAATTTCTATCACAGAAACTACATGATATGTGCTTCATTTTATTCCTTCATAGCTACTGATGAATCAACTTCTAAGTATTTTATAAAATTCGTCCAAAACAATGTAGTCATATTTACACTCTAAACTTGTTTTGATCATATCTCACTCATTTTTATGATTCCTGTAAAACCCGCAAAATAAGGTCATTACTTAATTCTTACTTTCCAAATATTTTTGAAGTATTTTGTAATCTTAAATATTATTATGTTTAACGGTTTAAGTTGAAATCGATATTAAATATTTTATTTTAATATTTTGACGAGCAACGAGGACTACTAGTGATCGCGATACTGACGGATGCCCACAATTTCATATTTCATTATCGATCGTTTCGATATTTAATATTTTCGACGATATCGTTTTAATTACGTGTCGAGTCGTTATATTTTTATTTTTCGTGTACGTTTAAATTTTTAAGAAACCCGAGCCCCGTAAATATTTTCAAAATTTTACTAGTGACAATTTCCCACCTTTTAACTAGCTAATTACATTTTTAAGCCAAACCTTTTCCAAATTTCACTTTGGTCCTCACCCCACTAACTAAATTAAAAATTAAACACACACACACATTTTTTTTCACTTCCAAAAATCTTTTCTCTCTCCTTTTCTCTTGCCTTTGCCGAAACACCAAACACACACCCAAATCCATACATTTTTCAAATTATCTCAAGTTTGAGGTTGAATCTAGCTAAACCAAGCATAGACCCATCTCTATTTTTGATCAAGGATCATATAGGTATAAAAATTTCACACATGCAAGCACTTTTTATTTTTATGATGTTGGTAGGTGGAAGCCATGGTTATGCATGATGTTTTTAGCATGATCCATGGTGGTTCTTGCTAGAAATCTTGTTAAAACTATATTTTGATCCAAAGATTTTTTTTTTGTTATGATTTTGATGTTATGGTGGATGTATGATGATATTAGATTATAGGAATGACCATTTCTATGGTTGGTTTTGGTCAAAAAGTTGATTTTGTACAAGATTTTGGTACCCATTTTATAGCAGTAGGTAAACTGAAAAATCCGAATTTTTATGTTTTGAAAATGACTTAACTTATAGCCTAGGGTTGTAGATTATTTCCTTAGCTTCGATTTGATATTAGGTAGAGCTTCTAGCTCAAATCGAGCGCGAAGTTATGATGTTTTGAATGATCGTGTACCGGGAGACGAGTATCGACACTACATATAGTTGTTGTCGATATTTGGATCGAATCTCGGGGACTCTAAATTGATGTTTTAAAATGTGTAACCTACTGATAATGAGGTATTTATTTATTAGGTTGAGTTTACTTTAAAGCCCGAGTGTCGGTTTTGTAAACGGAGTCGTTTAAATAAGTTAAAACGGTTGTATGAAAAATTAACGTAAATCTGTCCGGATTTTGTAGTTTGAAAATGAGTCGAGTAAAGGAATTTAAAAGTAATTTCATTTGATAAACTTGTAGGAGGACTTTCTATATATAGTAAGTTAGTTTATCGAGTCGTTTCATAAACGGTTGACAAGTTTAAAAGGGGTAAATAAGCTAGTACATGTAGTATGTACCGGCGGATTTTGTTAAAAGTATAAAATGGTAAAGTAAATGAGTAGTAAAGTATAACGAAGTTATTTATATCGTTTACTCTCGAGTGTATTGTGGTTTTATGAGTTCGAGTTTGATTTTATTAAGTATCATTTATTTCTCGAGTTTATTATTAATATACGCACCTAAATTGATAGGTTGCGGTTATCGTGATTATCGGGCATCTACTATCGTCGGCGATTGTCTTCAACTACTATAAGTACTAAGGTGAGTCTATAGCCTCGTTTGAGCTCATTCAAATATTTTAAAACCCGCGAGGGGGAATACATGTTTTGTAAACTTAGAACACAAGATTTTTATGGTATGCTTGTCCCTTTATGAATGGACCCGTGGTTGCCTTTAAATTGCATTAAGTGATTGCCTTTGTAAAACCTCAATTATGGACCGTTAATTAACCTATGATGGGTTAACCGCTAGTACAATTAATAGATCTATGGGGGAAGCCGCCCCAGTTCAGTTTTTGTAGACTTGTCATAGAAGCTTAGGCCCGACCTCCACACTGTTTGAACATATTGTATTGAGAAGTCAGGTATACGGCAATGTACCAATAATCTGGAGGTAACTGACAATTAATAAATCTCCTGTCTTATCAGACCTCTAAAGGGAGTGTCTAAGGGCTCGGTTCCATGAGCTTATTGCAATTTATGTTATATACAATTATTATTGTTGATGCAAATTATTATCTGATGCTTGTTGCCTTCAAGTATGCCACAAACTTATAATCTTGGCTTGTGTTCAAAATGATTATATAAACCTATAGATTCACTCGGCATTTTTGCTGATGATTTTCTCACATGTATTTCAGGTAATCAGGAAGGGTGAAGCTTGGAAGCCACGGGAATGAATGTTGTGCACTACTTTGTATATAAACTCTTTGAATGTTTGTCGTTCCTTTTGTTCAAAACAATTTAAATCTTTTGTTTTGGTTGTACTTCGGTTACGATGTCTTGGGACTACGCTACTCTGACAAATGTTTTGGGAACGATAAATTTAAAACGTCTCTTTTCGAGTCGTTCTTTATAAATTATGTGTTATTGTATCATTGTTTAGCACCCAAAGATGTATTCCGCTGCGTGTAAATTTGGGGGTGTTAAAGATTGGTACCAGAGCCATGAGTTATAGAGAACTAGATCTTTTTCTAAAAACCTAAACTATAACTGTCGGTTTTATTTTTCAAAGAGTCGGTGCACATGATTTCGCGTGACTCCAGGTTCAAGCTACTTCTGGGATTACAACTTTAGTATACATTATTATGTATGCCTTATTGCTAAGTATTTCTAAATAAATACTATAACCCTTTATCGATATATATATTGATATCGTTAAACTTTTCGATAAGAGTTATCATTTATTAATGATTTACTTAAATAAATTTCTGGAATTTTTCCTGTAATTATTTTGAAGGATTTTCTATATTTATTTAAAATCTTGGAAATTATTCTATTTAATTTTATTATGACCTTATACCTATTTTGTGAAATTTACCACCGTCAAATTACGTCTTCGATGAGGAGGAAGCAGGTTTCACTACTGCAAGCGAGACACAATCAACTAAGCCATGTGGATCCCCACGTGACTAGTATTATTATTTAGTGTCGTTGTACTCTATTTGTCTTTAAGATCATTCCTTGTTGATCGATGATAATAGTTTCCTTTGATCCTTATAATGATTGTGAATCCTTTTATTGATAATGTGTATGCATTTGATGATTGATTTTGTACATGATATGACTATACCATGAATACAATTAACTCATTCATTTTATCTTCTCTTAGTGATTTGACAGAATCATGCCACCTAGGAGAATGACAAATGATGCCATTGCAAGGCTAGTTGCTGAAGAGGTTGCGAAAGCATTATCTACGGATAGAGCTGCGCGTGTTAACACTGAAGGAGCAGGTGGCTCTGGAGGTGCGGCTGTTGGAGGTGAAGGTGAACCTGCTGGACCTGAAGCAGCTGCTGGAGGAGCAGGTGCAGCTGAGAATATCCTGCAGATGAGGTTGCTTAGGCTGCTGCTACGGTTAAGGAATGTACTTTTGCTGGATACATGAAGTGTGGACCTACTACATTTCAAGGAACTGGTGGAGCGCTGGAATTATTCAGGTGGATTGAGAAAACAGAAACAACGTTTGAGATTAGTGATTGCTCCGAAAGGAACAAGGTTAAGTTCGCAGTTGCTACTTTCAAGGATCGAGCTTTAAGCTGGTGGAAGACTCAAGTTGCTATAGTTGGTTTAGAAGCTGCAATCAGGAAACCTTGGGATGAAATTAAAAGGTTGTTGAAAGAAGAGTTCTATCCAGAAGAAGAGTTATCAGCTTTGGAGGATGAGTTGAGGCACCTGAAGTTGAAAGATAACAACATTGCTGCATATACGAGCCGATTCAATGAGTTGGTTTTGTTGTGTCCAGATGCTTTTGCTACCGAGATGAAAAAGATGGATCAATACATCAAAGGGTTGCCTGGGCACATTAAAGGTGAGACAACTTCATCTCGACCCAAGAACTTTGTTGAGACTATAAGAATGGCTAATACACTCATGGGGCAGAAGGTTCAAGATAGGGCTGAGAGAGCTGCTGAAGGTAGTAAAAGGAAATGGGAGAATTCCCAGAGTGGTAATCAAGGTAGTAACCGCCATAAGCAGTACAATCAGAAGAGAAATGATGGGGCTAGAGCTGCGACTAACAAGAATGATAATGCTGACCAAAGGGGACCAGCTCAGAAATGTAAGAGTTGTGGTGCTTTTCACTTTGGTAATTGTCCACCAAGGTGCACTAAATGTGGAAAGGTTGGTCATGTTGTGGAGAAATGTAAGACGAGGGTTCCTGCTACTGGAGCGAATGCTATTCCGATCAGGACTTGTTTTGAATGTGGAGAACGTGATCATCTTCGTCCTCAATGTCCGAAGTGGAAGAACAGGAAAGCAGGTGAAGCTGCTGGGGCAGTTTATGTTGTTAAGGATGCGGATCAGGCACAAGGTCCAAATGTGGTGACGGGTACGTTCTTACTCAACCATTGTTATGCTAGTGTGTTGTTTGACTCAGGATCTGATAGGAGCTTTATAAGCACTTCCTTTAGTCGTTTAATTGATGTTGAGCCAACAAGCCTAAATGCTAGTTATGAGGTCGAGTTAGCTGATGGACAATTAGTTAGTACTACCACTATATTTAAGAAGTGCCCTTTGAAATTAGCGAATCATTTGTTTGAAATTGATTTGATGCCGATTGAGTTAGGTTCGTTTGATGTGATTGTTGGTATGGATTGGTTGGTTGCTCATGATGCGGTAATTTTATGTGGGGAGAAAGTTGTTCATATACCGGTAAAGGGTAAGGTGTTAGTAGTTAAAGGTGATGTCGGTAGATCTCGTCTGACGGTGATATCTTGTATCAAGGCGAGGAAATATGTAGAAAGAGGTTGTCACCTGTTCTTGGCTCAAGTAGTGGAGACGGAACTACCGGTTAGGCGTGTGGAAGATGTTCCGGTCATTCGTGATTTTCCTAAAGTATTTCCCGATGACTTGTCAGGGCTTCCGCCTCAGCGAGAAGTCGAATTCAAGATTGATCTAGTGCCAGGAGCTGCACCGGTGGCACGTGCACCTTATCGTTAGGCACCGTCTGAGTTGAAGGAATTAGCAGATCAGTTAAAGGAGCTAATGGAGAAGGGGTTCATTAGACCAAGTTCGTCACCTTGGGGAGCTCCAGTATTGTTCGTGAAGAAGAAGGACGGATCGTTTAGAATGTGCATAGACTACCGAGAGTTGAACAAGTTAACTATTAAAAATCGTTATCCACTTCCTAGGATCGATGATTTGTTCAATCAACTTCAAGGTTCGTGTGTGTACCCGAAGATCGACTTGAGGTCGGGTTATCATCAACTTCGTGTTAAAGAGGAGGATATACCTATTACAGTTTTTCGGACGCGTTATGGACACTTTGAATTTCTGGTGATGCCGTTTGGATTAACTAACGCACCTGCGGTATTCAAGGAATTAATGAATCGTGTATGTATACCATACCTCGACAAGTTTGTGATTGTATTTATCGACGATATCCTGATTTATTCCAAAAGTCGGGAGGAGCATGAAGGTCATTTGAAGATTATTTTGGAGTTGTTCAAGAAGGAGAAGTTGTATGCAAAATTCTCCAAGTGTGATTTTTGGTTGGATTCAGTCCAATTCCTTGGGCACGTGATCGATAGTAGTGGTGTTCATGTTGATCCTTCCAAAATTGAAGCTATTAGAGATTGGGATAGGCCTACAACCCCGACTGAAGTTAGACAATTCCTGGGATTAGCTGGGTACTACCGGCGATTTATAGTAGGGTTCTCTTTAATTTCTAAACCTCTTACTAGACTTACCGAGAAAAACAAGAAGTATGAGTGGGGTTCAGAAGAAGAAGAAGCATTCCAAACTTTGAAGCGGAAGCTGTGTTCTGCACGAATTTTGGCTTTGCCCGACGGAGCTGAAGACTTTGTGGTATATTGTGACGCATCACGTAAGGGTTTTGGTGCTGTGCTGATGCAAAGGGAGAAAGTGATCGCGTATGCATCTCGTCAATTGAAGAAGCATGAGGAGAATTATACTACACATGATTTGGAATTAGGAGCTGTTGTCTTTGCTCTTAGACTTTGGAGACACTATCTCTACGGTACAAAGAGTGTGGTATATACCGATCATAAAAGCCTGCAACATATTTTGGATCAGAAGGAGCTCAATGTGAGGCAGAGAAGATGGGTAGAATTGTTGAGTGATTATGACATTCAAATTTGCTATCATCCCGGTAAGGCGAATGTAGTTGCCGATACACTTAGTAGGAAGGACAGAGAAATAACCAAAAGGGTTAGAGCTTTAGCTATGAAAACTTATTCTGATTTATCTAATCGGATACTTAAAGTTCAAACTAAGGAGATGGAGGAAGAGAATGTGAGAAATGATGACTTGGGTAGAAGGATGACACCTATATTCGAAATTCATGATGACGGAATTCGGTATTTCGAGAATTGTGTGTGGTTACCGGTGTATGGAGGTCTGAGAGATCTAATTATGCACGAATCTCATAAGTCTAAATAGTCGATTCATCCAGGATCGGATAAAATGTACCAAGACTTGAAGAAATGTTACTGGTGGCCGAATATGAAGGCTAACATTGCTACTTATGTTAGTAAATGCTTGACGTGTGCTAAGGTGAAGTTTGAGCACAAGAGACCTTCAGGTTTACTGCAACAACCTAAAATTCCAGAATGGAAATGGGAGAAGATCACTATGGACTTTGTTTTGGGACTTCCGAGGACTTCTAGTGGTTATGATACGATTTGGGTGATTGTTGATCGGTTGACTAAGTCGGCTCATTTCTTGCCGATAAAGAAAACTGATGACTTAGACAAACTTACTCGGTTGTATTTGAAGGAAGTTGTTTGTAGACATGGAGTTCGTTTGTCAATTATTTCTGATCGAGATAGTCGGTTCACATCTGAGTTTTGGAGATCGCTTCAGCGAGCTTTGGGGACTCAGTTGGATATGAGCACTGCGTATCATCCGGAAACGGACGGACAAAGTGAGAGGACTATTCAGACCTTGGAGGATATGTTACGAGCTTGTGTAATGGATTTTTGAGGTAGTTGGGATCGGCACTTACCTTTGGTGGAGTTCTCATACAACAACAGTTATCATGCAAGTATTAAGGCTGCGCCTTTTGAAGCACTTTACGGGCGAAAGTGTAGATCACCAGTTGGTTGGTGTGAAGTTGGAGAAAGTCAGTTGACGGGTCCTGAATTGATTAGAGAAACAACTGAGAAGATCGTGCAAATCAAGAATCGTTTATTAACAGCTCGTAGTAGGTAGAAGAGTTATGCGGATAAGAGGAGGAAACCATTGGAGTTTGATATTGGCGATATGGTTATGTTTAAAGTATCACCTTGGAAAGGAGTAATTGATTGTAGTGTTTTACTACTCTTTAGGAAAAGAGCGTAAATAGCGGTAAGTATCGAGTGATGATTTTAGGAAAAATCAACACTAATGACCCAATCACTTAAAAGAGATGAAAGATTCGTTTCCCAAGGAGGTATATGTGTTGTGAATTAACTTGTATGTATTTGAGATTAATATTGATGAGATGGAATGACGGTTTCGTGAAAATTACACTATGACGTAAAAATCGTAAACGTAAAGCCGTAGAAAAATCACACAAATTAAAAATTAAACTAAAACCAAAAACAAAATTAATAAATAAAAAGACTAAAAAGAAGTCTAAAATAATATAAATAAAGATAAAAATCCAACAAAGATATTTTAAAAACTTTTATTAATTAAATTATTAATTTTAAATGCTAATTAAAGCCCTAAAATTAATTTTAACTAATTCAAATGTCTAAAATATGATTTTATTGAATAATCACTTAACTTATATTATTAGAAGACTAAAAAGTAATTTTCTAAAAATTAAAAGCTATTAAAACTATTTTTAAAACTCTAAAAATGATTAAAAATGATTAAAACCTAATTAAACTTAAAATAATTATAAAAATAAATCTAAAAGTTATAAAAATATTCTAAAAATGGAAATAGTCCTAATTAATGACAAAGAACCTAGGAAAAATGAAAAAGAAAGAAAAATAAAATTTTGAAAAATTAATATTAAAATAATATTAAAATAATACTAAAAATAAAAGGTTTCTAAAATTAATTCTAAAAATTTTCTAAAAATCCTAAATAATATAACTAAGAGAAAAACACTAATTAGAGCTTCTAAACCTTTTTTAATAATTTTATAAAAATCCTTAAAGTTTATAAAAAACCTTAAAATATTATAAAATTAAAAATTAAAGTTTATACAACCAAAATAAGATGTAAACCTCAAGTTATATATTAAAAACCTAAAAACTATTTTTCCTAAAAATTTAAAATCTTTTTGGTATTTTTTAATGATTTAATAAAAACGGGTATTAAATAAATTCTAATAAATAAACTAATAATGGGAAAAATATAAAAAGTAGCTAGAAAAATCTATAAACTTAATAAGGTTCTAGGAAAAATGAAATAAGCAAAAATGAAAAGCAAATAAGCTGGAAATATGATAAATAAGCCACGACTTTAAATAATAAGCTAGAAATCAAATGACCTTAAGTAAAAAACCTTTCCCTTCTATACACAAGATAAATGCTAGCACACTGGTAAGAGCCTTGAACCCTCCAACGAGAGGTCAGGGGTTCGAAGCCAGGCTAGTGGATTTTTTTGCTATTTATTTTTTTTTTATTTTTTCCTTTTTAAAACCAAACTAACACTTGTAACAAGCTTGAAACACAATCAACTTCTCTTTTTTAAGCTAGATTAAAGCAAATTCAAATAAAAAACGTGGCCCTGTTGAGTTTTGAACACAAGCAGCTTTGGCTATGTGTTTTTCTTCTTCAAGTGATTGAATTCACCAAGAGGAGCTTGGTGATGGCTTATTTGGTGGTATATGTGGACAGTTGGGGGCACTCTTGTGCTCTTTTGAGCACAAGAAGTCAATACAATCAAGTAAAGAACAACTAGCAATCACACACTTCAAAAACAAAGCACAAAAAGACCTATGCTAGTTTCTGTGAACTTATAGCAGATCAGTAGGCTTAATGGCTTACAACTTGCAATCTAGTGAGACTTAAGCTCCCAAACTTGGCACATACACTCTCTAACTAACAAGAAAACCAAATCAAACCTTGAATCACCCAATTACTACACAGAAATCAAACATCAAGCACCAAAATTCTATAAAAATCCAACAGATTAGTGTTAAGCATGTTTTACTCTATGATTTTCTTTCAAACACACCAAAAGCTTCTATACTAGCACTAAAATGAAACACCACTAATAACAACCCTTTATCAATCAACTTGAAGCTTTCTATCACCAAATTAAAGCATGAATTAAAATTCAAACCCTGCTAAAACCTGTAGCCAAACACTACTTTATTTCTAGAAAACCAATATTTGCAAATCAAAACACTCACAAACCTAACCAAACTGATTTATATAACTACTAATATGCATAAGACATCACATAAACACAAATAAAGCAACTTAATCACAAAATCAAACCAGATCATACAAAATCACATGAAACACTTATTTTCTGAAATTTTCAAAGAGAAAAAGAGGATTACCTTAGGACCCTTACATCCAAGGGTCCTAGTGGTTGCTTAACCACCTCCCTACCAGCTGGGGCTGGTGCTGAACACAAATCAACAAGCTCTTGACACCTGTTTAAGAACAAACCCAAAAGAAAACACAAATACAAGTATAAACAGTATACTATCTTTCTGTTTTCTATTTCTTACTTCTTAAAAACTCTTCCAAACTTTTTCAACTTTCTTAAAACGTTTCTATAACTCTTTTAATCACCAATTTAACTTACCTTCTTGAACACCAAAACATGGGACAAATTTCTTCCAAAATCATCAGATTTTCAGAAAACCTTAATCTAATTTTGAAACTCAAAATTAATCAACCAAATATGAAAATTGGAACTCAGAGTCAAGCTTCACAACACACAACTTTTAAAAACAAAAAGGAATTATAATTGATTTAAATCAAAAACCAAACTTTTATTTATTAAAAAGGAATTACAAGTGCAAGCCTTGAAACTGGAACAAGGATCACCCACAGGTTGGGGTCTCTTATATAGGACTCTAATGAACATTCTAGGCTGATTTCTAAACCCTAATCACTAAGAAAATCCCAAATATGCCCTTGAACGGTTTTGAGTGGTGAGCTGTCCTTTTTGATCTCCTTCGTTCATTTTTGCTTTGAGAGTAAGCAAATATCCTTAGCCTTTGATTTGGGACACGTCACAAGACTTGGGGCCTAAGGTGAATGCTGATTGGTTGAGTGGGGAATTAGGGGTTTGGCACACATGCGTGGGATTGGGATTTTTAGGAGTGGGTTGAGTTTTGGTACGTGTGAATTAAACGTGTGTGGGTTTAATTGGGTTTTACCCAAGTAAAAGTGGAAGTGAAACCTGGGGAGTAAAAAGTGAACAGTTACCCCTATTGATCCGATATTAGGGGAAGAAACATGTTAGGCGCCTTTATTTTTTGAATGTTTCCACTTTGACACAATTGGTCCTTATCCTTTGGTTTTTTTGGCAAATCATGTTTTCCAGCCCTAAAAACGAGTTTGCTTTGCTAATAAGTTTCACCTTCTTACACTTTTGGCACCAAACTTCTCATAAAGGTTTTAAAGGATCATTTTTGCCATTTGGTGATTCTTCAAGGGATGATCTTGGACAATTTTGATCTTCAAAGGTCTTCAATATGTCTTTTACTTTATGAGGGACCATATTTGACAATTTGATTTTGTTGAGGGACTATTCTTGCCATTTCTTCAAAGTTGAAGGACCTTTTTGCAATTTTGACAAACTTAAGGGACCAAACTTGTAATTATTAATATACAAGGGTTTTAAGTGTCATTTCTTCATAGAATAAGGATCAATCTTGTTTTGTCTTCAAGTCTTCAAGGGTATTTGATGAAAATTCCATGATTAGGGCCCGGTTCTTTGTACGGCTTCGTTTCTCGTGTCCGTTTTTCCTTGTATCTTGTGATCTTTTGTCTTTTTCACGATATCCATACCTAAAATACACAAGTAAACAAACACAAGCATATATATGGTATTTTATGACATTTTAGTGCATTTAAAGCCCGAAAAGAACGATGAGATCATGTATAAATGCCATCTCATCACTCCCCCATACTAAACCATTGCCGTGCCCTCACGCAATGCTAGAATAAAGTATCTAAGCATCACCAAAGTTCAATTTTATTAACCTTTATTGAAGAGTAAAAGACTTGCAACATACTACGAGAATGTGTAAAGACATAATGTATGATTTTCATCACCAAAATGTGACTTTTAGGGTCAAAGAATAGAAACAAGTTAATGTCCCTTAGAGTAAATTTCGTCATCCTTGATTGTCATACATTCCATGCTAAGTGCAAAAACAAGATCATTGTTGGTACAAGTCACAATGCTAACACTACTCATACGTTCAAATTGTGTAATACTTTTTCTCCCCGCAATCCTAGTTATTATAAAAGGAAATGGGTTACTAGCATTTTTTATCTATTTGTCATGGATCACAAGTGATTCATATTGACTTTATTTGAGTAGTTATTAGTCCGAAAGCAAAGTAGCACGATTTGATCAATAGTTAGCCGAAGAACAAAATCTTTTAAAACTGCTTCTCGTGTATCTCCTTAAGTTCATATCTTGGCATAACTCGTTTCACGATTTGAGACCTTTCTCGGACCGATATTTGGATGTACTTCATACTTCAAATCTTGGGAAGACGTTCTCGAAATTATGGTCTTCTCTTCATATATTTCGAATTTCTTCACTTGACGTTTTTGAGAGATTCTTCATATAGGACCACGACTTCATCATTTTTCTTCAATCTTTACTTTGGATTTTGATATACAACGATCCGCCTCCTTTTCGGACTTGGATATATTTATCCTCATACCTTGTTAGGGTCTTTTTGGATAGACTTTCTCCATTCTTTAGGGGAGTAATTGCTTCTCGTCGTGTGTCTCGATCCTTCATATTGATTTTGGAATAATGATACTTCACATCATCTTTGGATCTTTAGCAAAAATAGAGCTCCTCATGCCTTGTTAGGGCCTTTTTGGATGATCGCCAATCTTCGCGTCCCGCTTCAATAAGTTATGCCTTGGCTATGAACTCTATTCAACCCCGAGCAACTTTTAAACGATCTTGCGCTAGAGGCTAAGTAACTTTTCAAATCGTACGACCTTACTTATTGCAATTATGATTTATTACTAATGCATTGATCTTATGGGAAGAAAAAGCCACAATTAAAAACATATGAGTTTTTGAAAGAACATTTTCGTGTTCTACGTTTAGCATGATCACTTGTCTAACTCTATCATTTCTCGTTCTTCACTATTTAAAGACCTCTAATTAAAGAGACTCGTGAATACTTAGCCATGCAAATCAAAATTAAGCCAAATTTGGATTAGCTTTCATTAAGACTAAATCAAATCAAAGTTTTGGGTTTTTAAGCCACCTATAGGATCTTGCACTTTCTTGGACTTTTTCAAGTTTAGAGAATGCGTTTTATAGTTCCCTTGATAAGTGACTTTCTAGAATCAATTATAGGAACTTGCGAAAAGTTCTTGTTCTTAACCCGAATGAATTAAGACTTTCGCGTTTTAAAGCTCCCTATATAAAAGTCTAGCAAAACTTGAATTGAGCGGGTTAAGGAATGTAAATGGCTCCAAATGCCAATCAAGTCAAAAATTAACTCTTATTCTACCCATCGGAAAATATACATTCGTGTCTTAAAAACACTTATGAAAACTAAGAAAATTTTTAAAATTTGGCCATTTTTAGCCTTATTAGCAAAACAAAACATTGAAGATTGGAAAACGTGAGGGCGTAGCAAAGCAAGTACCTATTCACCCCCCCATACTAAAAGTAAACATTGTCCTCAATGTTTCGAGTCTAAAGGTGGAGCACCCCTATACTAGAGACGAAGAATCGAATGCTTAGGATCTAGCATGGAAAGGGTGATCAACAATATATCTAAAGCCGTTTATTAATTATGCTAAAAGATAATTGTTAGAACAATAAAGGATATGTCATGGATTCGTGAAAAACTTCTTCAAACGAACGATGGAGGCTCACGTAAACGAACACGAGAGTCTTCAATCGTAGACGATGATGATGATCTAGATAACACAATCACAAACAACCACGAGACAACGAGTTGGAAGGGTACAAGTCCCCTTATTAGTGAATATAAAAGATAAGCATGGGATCTCCCCCACGAGGCACCTCGTTTTTGATTACCGAGTCATGAGCTCGACTCGATCCCCTCAAAATGTGAACATTTAGGGATTTCATGGTGTGGTCAATTTTTGATGGGGCTTACATGATAAACAAGGCCCAAAAAGCAACCGGTATAAAGGACTAAGTCCTTAGATGATGCAAAATACCGGGGTCGAAAATGGCGTTCTCGTTTCCATTGGAAAAACAAATCAACGCCACTTCATCACGTGCCATAAACTCAAAGAGTTTGAAGAAAATAGATGAGAAGTAGAAGGGTGAGACAATTGGTAAGACAAACGTTTGAGCTACTCGAGGTAGACTCGCACCAAGCAAATAGATATAGTTTCCATTTATTGCATCGGTGGAAGACCGAGATTTCCCTTTACATGAAATTCCGGGATCGAATATCTCGTCCTCGGTGGACAAGGATGAGGGAACATAAGGGGCTTCCCCCATACTAGAACCACACAAAACATCGTCAAAAGGAGTAGACGAGTTTGTAGTACTCAAAGCACGCGGTGATGACGGAGTTAGATTTGTAGAAAAATCAATTAAATCACATTTAAGATCATTTCCTTTGTTATCTTTTAAACTCTCCTTATGAAAACCCTTTTTGATTATGTCGAAAATATTCGGTGTTTCTAAGAAGATGTTAGTCACACTAAAAATTCTCACATTTTGAAACCGTTTTGGTTTTGGTGGTGGCAAGTTCTCAAAACGTTTATCGACGAAGAAAACCTCCCCATCGGGGCCAACATATTCATCATCCGAAAGATCTTCCGTAGAAACCGGCAATTTATCAAC
The DNA here is from genome assembly GCA_025667525.1 of Glebionis coronaria. Taxonomy (NCBI): domain Eukaryota; kingdom Viridiplantae; phylum Streptophyta; class Magnoliopsida; order Asterales; family Asteraceae; genus Glebionis; species Glebionis coronaria. Next base: position 602,117,753 of record CM046875.1, on the reverse strand, counting down.
ACTTTTCAAGAATGAATGTTCGAGGTGAGGTGAAGGATTTTTCGATTCAAGTATTGATGGTTTCTTCTTTGTAGGCTTTGCACTCATAACCTCCACCGGCGGAGGAAATGGTAAATTGTTTTTGGAGACATTCCCTAAAACTCTTGGTGAAAATTCTTTGCAAACGACATTGGTCGAGTCACCATGGTTTAAAGTTGCAATAGAATAGACATGAGAAAGATTGGAGTTTTGTGTTGCATTGATGACAAGTTCTTCTTCATTGAAACGAAGGGTGATTTTTCGAGCATGAACATCGATAAGTGCTCGTGATGTATCCAAAAATGAACGACCCAAAATGAGAGGAACTTTTCGATCGATGGGAATGTCTACAACGATAAAGTCAACGGGATAGTAAAACTTTCCGACTTTAACGAAAACGTCCTCGGCTACTCCACATGCCATGATCGTAGAATGATCGGCCATCTCGATGGACATGTTCGAAGGAGTAAGAGCCGGAAGTGAAAGTGATTTGAAAATCTCGAGAGGCATCAAATTAATACTAGCACCAAGATCGGCCAAGGCGTAGCATTCCTCCATATCTTGAATAGCACACGGAATCAAAAATTTACCGGGATCACCGACTTTTTGTGGTATGCGGCTTAGAAAAACCGATGAACAACTAGACGATTGTTGTAACTTCTCTTTGTTGTTAAGCATACTTTTGAAGTTTGCGGCGAATCGAGGCATCATGATTAAAGCATCGGCAAAACTTATGTTAAAATGTAAATCACGAAACATTTTCATAAATAGCTCAAATTGATAATTGTTCCTTTCTTGTGCTTTCTCTTTGTTACGTCTCGAAGGGTAAGGTAACGGTGGTGTGGGTTGGTCATTAGGCAACGGCCTTGGAAACTCGGGTTCCACAATTGGTATAGGTTCAACCGTAGGTGTGGTTTGAGCGGTACTTCGTGGGATTGTAATATGCTCCTTTTCGACCATCACCTCGGGTTCTTTCTCGATTTCCTTCTCCGTAGAAGTACTTGGACGAGAGATTGGTTCCTTGAAAGTTTTACCACTACGAGTAGCAACAACCTTCAATTCTCCCCTCGGGTTGTTAATGGTATCACTAGGAAGACCACCCGAAGAAGAGGGCTTACACATGATAGCTTCAAACATCTTACCCATTCGGTCCTCAAATTTTGATTGCCTAGCATCCGCTTTCAATAACTCTTGCTTAATCTCATGTTGTCCTAATTCCATCTTTTGTTGGTTTTGTTGAAGACGTTGGACATTTCCTTCCATTTTATTTGCATGAGTTTTAAGTTCATTAGCAAGTTCATTTTTAAGCTCGTTTTTCAATTCGGACCTTAAGCTAATCATCTCACGTTGCATATTATCAAATTTAGCATCATTTGCTTTTGCATAATCCAAAAATTCTCCTTGCAAATTTTTCGTGTGAGCATTTTGAAAACCTTGTGTAGTGTTTTGAAAATCACGGTTTTGGTTTTGATTAGAGATTTGTCCATTCCCACTTTGATAATTCCCTTTGTTGTAATTGCGTGTGTTGCCTTGATAATTACCTTGGTTGTTGTTTTGATAATTGTTAACATTTTGGTTTGGTGGAGCTTGATTTTGGCGGGAACCTTGGGCGTTTTGGTTGTAAGTTCCCGTTGCTACATAAGCACTCGAAGTGTTACCATCCGCGGTAATGCACTCGGAAAGATCATGAGCTCCCCCACACGATAAACAACTCTTAGCAACCGCTTTAACCGAAGCGGAATTGGAAGCTTCTTGAGCCTTCCAATGGGACATTAGATTAGCAAATCTATCAAAAAACCGATTTTCCTCATTAGCTTCATCATGTAAGGCATTAATGCTACGAGACGATTGTGATGACGATGACGAACCCATATTGGCAACACTCGGTGTGTTACGAGGGCTATAAACCTTAGATCGATTTTCAATGATTTGTAAAGCCTCATTTGTCGTCTTGCACAAAAAATTACCACCCACGGCGGCATTCAAATAATCTCGTTCATGATCATTAAGCCCATTATAAAATGTATCAATTTGATGCAATTCCGAAAAATCATGGTGAGGACATTCATGTAACATCTCTTTAAATCATTCCCATGCCATTGAAAAACTTTCATTGTTACGTTGCACAAATCGTGAAATCTCATTTTTTAAGTGTGTTGTTTTAGATGGTGGAAAAAACTTGTTCACAAACTTAGAAACGAGATCGGCCCATGTCAAAATCGAATTTGGCGGTTCTTTCTCGAGCCAAATTTTTGCGGGTCCATCCAACGAATATGGAAACAACATCATCTTAATGGCGTCATGTGGAACATCTTTGAATTTGCTAGTGGCGGTGAGACGGTTGAAATTCCTAATATGGTAATGCGGGTTGTCTTTCTCGTGACCTCGAAACTTATTTGCTTGCAACATCGACATTAAACCCGTCTTAATCTCGAAATTCTCCGCAAGGATAGCGGGAATAACAATGGCCTCTCCAAAACCCTCGGTGGGTGCTTGTAGCAACTCCATCATAGTACGATTAGCCATTACGACTTCTTGTTCTACAATAGGTTCCACAATTGGAGGTTCTTAAACAATCAACGATCCTTGATTTGCTTGCTTTTGAAGTCGTTTACGAGCTCGTTTAGCTTGATTACGAGTGATCATAAACTTCACGAAGAATGGGAGGTGAGCAAAGAAGATTCTTTTTGGTTGTTTTGTGGATTTTCAATTTTTTTTTTTTTTTTTTTTGTGTTTTTGATGATATTTAATTTTTTTTTGATTTTGGTGTATCTTCGTAGACAACAATCTACAAAATCTCTCCTCGAATCAAACTCTTGATTAAAGAAGCCTCAAAGGAATGAAAATGATCACGTGGAGTGAACGCCTTCGAATGACTTTAGAACTTTGGTGAAAACCAAATTGTTCACGAGGGTTTAATCACAAAGAAAACCAAGCAAATATAGTATACGTATTAATACTTTGGGCGGCAAAACCCTCGATTAGCCTTCAATCTCAAAATACTCACAAGCAAGCGGGGAAACGAGGCAGCGCGAAGCACTTAAGAGCCTTTTTCCTTAGGGTATATTTTATAATACCCGCCTTATACCCACCTTATAGTTTGTATTTTTCAAAATCGAGCTTCACGAAAGTATTTATCTATTTTTGCCTTTTCTTTTTGTTTGAGATTCGAATACAATAATTAGGAGATCAAATCCCAATTAAGGTTGTGTTTTCACACTTTTGGAGATATTGTATATTGATTGTGATACTTAATACAATATATTAATAATATTTGTACAAGAAAAACCAAGAAAACCGATAATACGTGTTAAGGGAGTTCCACTTAACACAAATATTATTTATGGATAATATCAAAAACAAAAGCTTCCAAATTAAAACACGACACACCTCCCCGGCAGCGGCGCCAAAAATGATTGTAGTGTTTTACTACTCTTTAGGAAAAGAGCGTAAATAGCGGTAAGTATCGAGTGATGATTTTAGGAAAAATCAACACTAATGACCCAATCACTTAAAAGAGATGAAAGATTCGTTTCCCAAGGAGGTATATGTGTTGTGAATTAACTTGTATGTATTTGAGATTAATATTGATGAGATGGAATGACGGTTTCGTGAAAATTACACTATGACGTAAAAATCGTAAACGTAAAGCCGTAGAAAAATCACACAAATTAAAAATTAAACTAAAACCAAAAACAAAATTAATAAATAAAAAGACTAAAAAGAAGTCTAAAATAATATAAATAAAGATAAAAATCCAACAAAGATATTTTAAAAACTTTTATTAATTAAATTATTAATTTTAAATGCTAATTAAAGCCCTAAAATTAATTTTAACTAATTCAAATGTCTAAAATATGATTTTATTGAATAATCACTTAACTTATATTATTAGAAGACTAAAAAGTAATTTTCTAAAAATTAAAAGCTATTAAAACTATTTTTAAAACTCTAAAAATGATTAAAAATGATTAAAACCTAATTAAACTTAAAATAATTATAAAAATAAATCTAAAAGTTATAAAAATATTCTAAAAATGGAAATAGTCCTAATTAATGACAAAGAACCTAGGAAAAATGAAAAAGAAAGAAAAATAAAATTTTGAAAAATTAATATTAAAATAATATTAAAATAATACTAAAAATAAAAGGTTTCTAAAATTAAATCTAAAAATTTTCTAAAAATCCTAAATAATATAACTAAGAGAAAAACACTAATTAGAGCTTCTAAACCTTTTTTAATAATTTTATAAAAATCCTTAAAGTTTATAAAAAACCTTAAAATATTATAAAATTAAAAATTAAAGTTTATACAACCAAAATAAGATGTAAACCTCAAGTTATATATTAAAAACCTAAAAACTATTTTTCCTAAAAATTTAAAATCTTTTTGGTATTTTTTAATGATTTAATAAAAACGGGTATTAAATAAATTCTAATAAATAAACTAATAATGGGAAAAATATAAAAAGTAGCTAGAAAAATCTATAAACTTAATAAGGTTCTAGGAAAAATGAAATAAGCAAAAATGAAAAGCAAATAAGCTGGAAATATGATAAATAAGCCACGACTTTAAATAATAAGCTAGAAATCAAATGACCTTAAGTAAAAAACCTTTCCCTTCTATACACAAGATAAATGCTAGCACACTGGTAAGAGCCTTGAACCCTCCAACGAGAGGTCAGGGGTTCGAAGCCAGGCTAGTGGATTTTTTTGCTATTTATTTTTTTTTTATTTTTCCTTTTTAAAACCAAACTAACACTTGTAACAAGCTTGAAACACAATCAACTTCTCTTTTTTAAGCTAGATTAAAGCAAATTCAAATAAAAAACGTGGCCCTGTTGAGTTTTGAACACAAGCAGCTTTGGCTATGTGTTTTTCTTCTTCAAGTGATTGAATTCACCAAGAGGAGCTTGGTGATGGCTTATTTGGTGGTATATGTGGACAGTTGGGGGCACTCTTGTGCTCTTTTGAGCACAAGAAGTCAATACAATCAAGTAAAGAACAACTAGCAATCACACACTTCAAAAACAAAGCACAAAAAGACCTATGCTAGTTTCTGTGAACTTATAGCAGATCAGTAGGCTTAATGGCTTACAACTTGCAATCTAGTGAGACTTAAGCTCCCAAACTTGGCACATACACTCTCTAACTAACAAGAAAACCAAATCAAACCTTGAATCACCCAATTACTACACAGAAATCAAACATCAAGCACCAAAATTCTATAAAAATCCAACAGATTAGTGTTAAGCAGGTTTTACTCTATGATTTTCTTTCAAACACACCAAAAGCTTCTATACTAGCACTAAAATGAAAAACCACTAATAACAACCCTTTATCAATCAACTTGAAGCTTTCTATCACCAAATTAAAGCATGAATTAAAATTCAAACCCTGCTAAAACCTGTAGCCAAACACTACTTTATTTCTAGAAAACCAATATTTGCAAATCAAAACACTCACAAACCTAACCAAACTGATTTATATAACTACTAATATGCATAAGACATCACATAAACACAAATAAAGCAACTTAATCACAATATCAAACCAGATCATACAAAATCACATGAAACACTTATTTTCTGAAATTTTCAAAGAGAAAAAGAGGATTACCTTAGGACCCTTACATCCAAGGGTCCTAGTGGTTGCTTAACCACCTCCCTACCAGCTGGGGCTGGTGCTGAACACAAATCAACAAGCTCTTGACACCTGTTTAAGAACAAACCCAAAAGAAAACACAAATACAAGTATAAACAGTATACTATCTTTCTGTTTTCTATTTCTTACTTCTTAAAAACTCTTCCAAACTTTTTCAACTTTCTTAAAACGTTTCTATAACTCTTTTAATCACCAATTTAACTTACCTTCTTGAACACCAAAACATGGGACAAATTTCTTCCAAAATCATCAGATTTTCAGAAAACCTTAATCTAATTTTGAAACTCAAAATTAATCAACCAAATATGAAAATTGGAACTCAGAGTCAAGCTTCACAACACACAACTTTTAAAAACAAAAAGGAATTATAATTGATTTAAATCAAAAACCAAACTTTTATTTATTAAAAAGGAATTACAAGTGCAAGCCTTGAAACTGGAACAAGGATCACCCACAGGTTGGGGTCTCTTATATAGGACTCTAATGAACATTCTAGGCTGATTTCTAAACCCTAATCACTAAGAAAATCCCAAATATGCCCTTGAACGGTTTTGAGTGGTGAGCTGTCCTTTTTGATCTCCTTCGTTCATTTTTGCTTTGAGAGTAAGCAAATATCCTTAGCCTTTGATTTGGGACACGTCACAAGACTTGGGGCCTAAGGTGAATGCTGATTGGTTGAGTGGGGAATTGGGGGTTTGGCACACATGCGTGGGATTGGGATTTTTAGGAGTGGGTTGAGTTTTGGTACGTGTGAATTAAACGTGTGTGGGTTTAATTGGGTTTTACCCAAGTAAAAGTGGAAGTGAAACCTGGGGAGTAAAAAGTGAACAGTTACCCCTTTTGATCCGATATTAGGGGAAGAAACATGTTAGGCGCCTTTATTTTTTGAATGTTTCCACTTTGACACAATTGGTCCTTATCCTTTGGTTTTTTTGGCAAATCATGTTTTCCAGCCCTAAAAACGAGTTTGCTTTGCTAATAAGTTTCACCTTCTTACACTTTTGGCACCAAACTTCTCATAAAGGTTTTAAAGGATCATTTTTGCCATTTGGTGATTCTTCAAGGGCTGATCTTGGACAATTTTGATCTTCAAAGGTCTTCAATATGTCTTTTAATTTATGAGGGACCATATTTGACAATTTGATTTTGTTGAGGGACTATTCTTGCCATTTCTTCAAAGTTGAAGGACCTTTTTGCAATTTTGACAAACTTAAGGGACCAAACTTGTAATTATTAATATACAAGGGTTTTAAGTGTCATTTCTTCATAGAATAAGGATCAATCTTGTTTTGTCTTCAAGTCTTCAAGGGTATTTGATGAAAATTCCATGATTAGGGCCCGGTTCTTTGTACGGCTTCGTTTCTCGTGTCCGTTTTTCCTTGTATCTTGTGATCTTTTGTCTTTTTCACGATATCCATACCTAAAATACACAAGTAAACAAACACAAGCATATATATGGTATTTTATGACATTTTAGTGCATTTAAAGCCCGAAAAGAACGATGAGATCATGTATAAATGCCATCTCATCACTAATTCGATTTGGCAAGCGAGGAAAGCTTAGTCCACGTTATATTGGTCCATTAAAGATTATTGATCGAATTGGTCCTGTGGCATATAAGTTGGAATTGCCAGAGAAGTTAAGTGCTATTCACAATACTTTTCACGTTTCTAATCTTAAGAGGTTTTTGGCGGACGAGAATTTGATAATTCCACTTGAGGAGATTCAACTGGACGACAAGCTGCATTTTATTGAAGAACCGGTGGAGATTATGGATCGAGAGGTGAAACGGCTTAAGCAAATTCGGATCCCGATAGTGAAAGTGCGATGGAATTCCCGACATGGACCCGAATACACTTGGGAGCGTGAGGACTACTTCAAGAGCAAGTATCCACATTTATTCGTAGACGGACCTAAGGAGAACTAAGCCCCGGGACGGTGCTCTCCTAAGGTGGTGAGGATGTAAAACCCGCAAAATAAGGTCATTACTTAATTCTTACTTTTCAAATATTTTTGAAGTATTTTGTAATCTTAAATATTATTATGTTTAACGGTTTAAGTTGAAATCGATATTAAATATTTTATTTTAATATTTTGACGAGCAACGAGGACTACTAGTGATCGCGATACCGACGGATGCCCACAATTTTATATTTCATTATCGATCGTTTCGATATTTAATATTTTCGACGATATTGTTTTAATTACGTGTCGAGTCGTTATATTTTTATTTTTCGTGTGCGTTTAAATTTTTAAGTATTTTTACGAAACCCGAGCCCCGTAAATATTTTCAAAATTTTACTAGTGACAATTTCCCACCTTTTAACTAGCTAATTACATTTTTAAGCCAAACCTTTGCCAAATTGCACTTTGGTCCTCACCCCACTAACTAAATTAAAAATTAAACACACACACACATTTTTTTTCACTTCCAAAAATCTTTTCTCTCTCCTTTTCTCTTGCCTTTGCCGAAACACCAAACACACACCCAAATCCATACATTTTTCAAATTATCTCAAGTTTGAGGTTGAATCTAGCTAAACCAAGCATAGACCCATCTCTATTTTTGATCAAGGATCATAGGTATAAAAATTTCAGAAATGCAAGCACTTTTTATTTTTATGATGTTGATAGGTGGACGCCATGGTTATGCATGGTGTTTTTAGCATGATCCATGGTGGTTCTTGCTAGAAATCTTGTTAAAAACTATATTTTGATCCAAAGATTTTTTATTTTTTTTTATGATTTTGATGTTATGGTGGATGTATGATGATATTAGAGTATAGGAATGACCATTTCTATGGTTGGTTTTGGTCAAAAAGTTGATTTTGTACAAGATTTTGGTACCCATTTTATAGCAGTAGGTAAACTGAAAAATCCTAATTTTTATGTTTTGAAAATGACTTAACTTATAGCCTAGGGTTGTAGATAATTTCCTTAGCTTCGATTTGATATAAGGTAGAGCTTCTAGCTCAAAACGAGCGCGAAGTTATGATGTTTTGAATGATCGTGTACCGGGAGACGAGTATCGACACTACATATAGTTGTTGTCGATATTTGGATCGAATCTCGGGGACTCTAAATTGATGTTTTAAAATGTGTAACCTACTGATAATGAGGTATTTATTTATTAGGTTGAGTTTACTTTAAATCCCGAGTGTCGGTTTTGTAAACGGAGTCGTTTAAATAAGTTAAAACGGTTGTATGAAAAATTAATGTAAATCTGTCCGGATTTTGTAGTTTGAAAATGAGTCGAGTAAAGGACTTTAAAAGTAATTTCATTTGATAAACTTGTAGGAGGACTTTCTATATATAGTAAGTTAGTTTATCGAGTCGTTTCATAAACGGTTGACAAGTTTAAAAGGGGTAAATAAGCTAGTACATGTAGTATGTACCGGCGGATTTTGTTAAAAGTATAAAATGGTAAAGTAAATGAGTAGTAAAGTATAATGAAGTTATTTATATCGTTTACTCTCGAGTGTATTGTGGTTTTATGAGTTCGAGTTTGATTTTATTAAGTATCATTTATTTCTCGAGTTTATTATTAATATACGCACCTAAATTGCTAGGTTGCGGTTATCGTGATTATCGGGCATCTACTATCGTCGGCGATTGTCTTCATCTACTATAAGTACTAAGGTGAGTCTATAGCCTCGTTTGATCTCATTCAAATATTATAAAACCCGCGAGGGGGAATACATGTTTTGTAAACTTAGAACACAAGATTTTTATGGTATGCTTGTCCCTTTATGAATGGACCCGTGGTTGCCTTTAATTTGCATTAAGTGATTGCCTTTGTAAAACCTCAATTATGGACCGTTAATTAACCTATGATGGGTTAACTGCTAGTACAATTAATAGATCTATGGGGGAAGCCGCCCCGGTTCAGTTTTTGTGGACTTGTCATAGAAGCTTAGGCCCGACCTCCACACTGTTTGAACATATTGTATTGAGAAGTCAGGTATACGGTAATGTACCAATAATCTGGAGGTAACTGACAATTAATAAATCTCCTGTCTTATCAGACCTCTAAAGGGAGTGTCTAAGGGCTCGGTTCCATGAGCTTATTGCAATTTATGCTATATACAATTATTATTGTTGATGCAAATTATTATCTGATGCTTGTTGCCTTCAAGTATGCCACAAACTTATAATCTTGGCTTGTGTTCAAAATGATTATATAAACCTATAGATTCACTCGGCATTTTTGCTGATGATTTTCTCACATGTATTTCAGGTAATCAGGAAGGGTGAAGCTTGGAAGCCACGGGAATGAATGTTGTGCACTACTTTGTATATAAACTCTTTGAATGTTTGTCGTTCCTTTTGTTCAAAACAATTTAAATCTTTTGTTTTGGTTGTACTTCGGTTACGATGTCTTGGGACTACGCTACTCTGACAAATGTTTTGGGAACGATAAATTTAAAACGTCTCTTTTCGAGTCGTTCTTTATAAATTATGTGTTATTGTATCATTGTTTAGCACCCAAAGATGTATTCCGCTGCGTGTAAATTTGGGGATGTTAAAATTCCATTGCATGGCCAACTCACACATGTGTACAAGACTCATAGCTTACTGTATATTAATTTATCCAAGCCATTTTATCAGTTTATCATAAGAGTATTCACTGTTTTATACAGCCTCCTAATTTAGCCATGATTTAACCATTTTTACATGTGGTTTTTCCATCTTTTTACCCATGTTTATCAAATCTATCAACACCAAATCCCCACATAATATTTTTAATCATCATTCATCATCATATACATATACATAAATAAAGAAATTACAAGATTACATAATCAAAATAACAAGAGGATCGGAAGAAACAATCTCTATACCACCAAAGTGATGAAATGATGAGTTTTTGGATGAACAAGACTTGGTTTTGGGTAACCAATCTTATGAGATATCAACACCACTTCTAGGATGACCAAGTATTTGTAGACTCCTCCAAAATCATCCCTTAATCTCCATATAAATCCTTTTTGGTTGTTAAAATCACCTCCAATCTTCATAACTTCAATGGGTTTTCATCATATGTAAATTATAAATATGATTTATGGTTGAATTTTTGATCTAATGGGGTGTTTTGGGTGATATGAGACGTTCATAGGGAGAGAGGAGAGAGTTGTGTGTGAGATTTGCATGTAAGAATGAGTAACTAGTTTAGCTTTAGTGGTTTTAAGTTTACAAATGGTTTTGGTCAAAAGTGTAGGACAAGTGTCCTATACTTGTGTGTTAGCTTGCCACAAAAGGGTGGTGTTAGCTCTTCTTGCCACCACTTGTTATGGGGGTGGGCAAGTGTAAACTTGTCTCATCCCCATTAATTTACGGGTATTCCTCGATTCTAGTTTCCTCGATTTGCGTGCCCTCAGGTCGTTTTACGAAAAATGTTTTTATAAATTATGAATCAACGGCACAAAACGAATCTAATAAAAATTGTCTCATCAAAAACGAAGTTCGAAAACGTAAATACGTAATCCTAAGGTTGCCGGTTTAGTCGTGAAGGACGTTAAATTATGCTCGTAAGTCCTAATCTCTTCTCGTAAATTTGTGAGTTTATGAACCAACACAAATTTAAAATCCCAAAATAATATTCACGGATAAATTTATTTCCTGAAATGTCGGACTGTCACCAAAAACGGTGTAGGTAAACGTAAGCACGTAACGTAGAATCCTCCGGTTTAGACGTAGTTGATGCTACTTCAAGACGTAAATCCAAATTTCTTCCCAAAAATAAGTGAGTTCATAATATAACATTAAAATAATGTTTTTAAATAATATTTGAGAATAAAATATAAACCATAAATTAACGGATTGTCACATAAAACACAAGTAGAAGTAATAGTAGTAGTGTAGTTAGTTTATCATTCAATAAAATTGAATAAAAATGAATTTTGGAGGTGCTACGATACTTTATTCTAGCATTGCGTGATTGCACGACAATGGTTTAGTATGGGGGAGTGATGAGACTGCTTTTATACATAGTCTCATCGTCCAAAACGGGCTTTAAATGCATTAAATATCATCAAAAATGCCAAATTTATTCTTGTGTTTGTTACTTGTGTATTTTTGGTACGGATATAGAGAAAATGACAAAAGATCACAAGAAACATGCAAAAACGAACACGGGAAACGAAGCCGCACAATGAACCAAGCCCTAATGAAGATTTTCCAAGAAAAACCCTTGAAGATTTGAAGATTATGCAAGAAGGGTCCTCCAATATTGAATAATTGACACTTTAAACCCTTGTTTATTCATAATTATAAGATTGGTCCTTAAAGTTTGTCAAATTTACAAAAAGGGCCCTCCACTTTGAAGAATTGGCAAGAATGGTCCCTCAACAATCATGACTTGTCAATATTAGTCATCCAAAAAGTCAATCATACAAGTCAAGACCATTATCTATGAAGAAAATGCCAAAACAACCCTTTAAGAATCAACAAATCGCAAGAAATACCCCTGAAAATACTTTAAAAAAGTATTTGGGGCAAAAGTGTGAAAATAGAAACTTCAAATACAAAGGATATCCGGTTTTGGCTTAATAAACTTCAAGTGAAAAGAGAAAGGAAGACAAGGGGCTAAATCTGGCAGACAATGAAACATACCTAGACCAACCATCATCCTACACGTGTCCCACTAACCTATTTTAACCAATCACAACTCATTCCCTTGCCACCCACCAATCCACTCAGTTTAATAAACTAATCACAACTGATTAGTTTATTTTAGCGCTTAACAACATATTTAAACCCAAAAACAGATCAAACCATGCACTATTTAACGTATGAACACAATTGGGTTTTCTTAATCTACTTGAAATTAAACCACCAAAATATCCAGAAACATGATTAGGGTAGTCCTGATCATAACCCAACTCTCAAAACCCTTGCCACATCACCCCATTGTCACATGATAAACCCTCTTGTCCCACCCTTTGAAGAAGATGCCAAAACCCTGCCACATCCAACGCCCCACATACAAGCTTACTTTCTAAGCTTATTATGGACCATTTGATCATATAACAACAGCTCACACCTCAACAAACTGCCAAAACAAAGTCACATGTTCAAGAATCTTCAAAACTCTCAAGGGCAAAATGGGGACTTCACAACTAGGATTTATACGTTTTTTATGCTTTCTAAATGAACATTGTAGCCTATAAAAGGCATAGGACTCTTTCATTTTCAGTTGCTCTTGGTTTTTCCTTTGTTCAAGTTCTGTAAATCCATTTTCATGTTTAATGAGTTGCGTTTAAATCTTTGAATAAATCCAAGTGCCAATCTTTCTAGTTACTTGTTATTGTTATATGTTTGATAAACTTGAATCTCAAAACATTTTCTTAAGCTTTGTGCAAGAAATTGCTCAAAGTTCTAAAACCTTGATATTTTGCTAAGTTCCTTGGTACACCTAGGAATTCTTGGGCTATAAGTGGATCATAGCATCCTGATATTGTGTTATCAAGGTGTTGTGAGGCTTATAACTTGGGGATAATCAAGTGTGGGGTACAAGGGTTGCATTAATCAAGATTTTTTCACCTTTCTGTTTTATATTTTTTGCTTCTAACTTTGTTCTATCTTAGCAGCTTGATATTGGAAGCTTGTGCTTGTTCTTGCTAGCACATCAGCTAAAACATACGTGGGTGTGGATGTACATCCATGAGGTTTAAACCCTTAATCTCAAAATCTGTCAAAAAATTAGATATTTGTGATATTTGAGTTCTACTTGTGTATGTCTTGATCTTGGGGTCCAAATCTTGTTGTTTCTGTTTAAGTTTGATGTTTTGATGCTTATGTATGCATGTGCTAACCTAAATCCAACTTTTGATTTGAAAAATATTGATTTGAAAATATAAAGGGGTGTTTGGGTCAACTGCATATTGAAGTTAATGTGTTATTGGTTAAGTGTTTGCTGTTGTATGTTGCTAGTTCTTGTTTAAGAAGTGTAATAGAGTGATAATCTGCAAGTTGTTTGCTTTTGAACACCTAAATCAAACATATGCTTATAAAATCTTGATTAGTTGATATTTCGGACTGTGATTTGGTGCACACCTAGTTCTAGGCTTAGACTCAGGATAAAAAGTGATAAATCATATCCAACATAACCTATTAAGAAGATTTAAGTGTTTGAATTTGGCTGTGTGGTCAAGTATATCAGCAAGTGTTCATAACTGCATGTTCTTAGTTCATCAGTAACTTTTTTATGCTTGAATCTTGATCTAGACCTTGAACCATTGAATGAAACCTGTTTAAATTTGTTCATTTGAATTTATTATAGCTTTTGGTGCAATTTGGTTGGCTGATTTTTGCTAAAACTGCTTATTGAGTGTAAACTGCTAGGGGTGTTCACGGGTCGGTTCGGTTCGGTTAGTTAGACGATTTTGACTATCCATCGCGGTTCGGTTAGTTAACTTTACTATCCGTAAACGAACCATACAAGGCGGTTAACCGGACATACGGTTACCCGAAATGAGTTGTTACCCACGGTTCGGGTCACGGTTAACCATTAAATAAGTTTCATAAAGTTTTAGTTTATAAATAATAACATGGTTTACAACATAGAATATCGTTTTTGTATAATTCAACGACATTTAATAGATAAAAATCATATAAAAATTATTTTGTTATAAAAAAAGTGCATTAGAATATTCATAAATAACATATTAACTAAAAAATATTTATTCGATATTTATAAACTACGATCACATTAATTAAATTTACACATACATGTTTAATACATGTACTATAATTAGAATATTTAGTTAAAAAATTTCATGTATAATAAAAGTAGGGTACTAATACAATTAATACATGTACTATAATTTGAATATTTAGTTAAAAATTTCAAGTATAATATGTGCGGTTCGGTTCGGTTAACCACGGATATCTAAAAATGAAAACCGTAACCGAACCGTTATAAGCGGGTTTTTTCGGTTTCGGTTTTTTTCGGTTTCGGTTTTTTTTGGTTTCGGGTTTTTCGGTTTCGGATTGAGCGGTTCGGCTCGGTTCGTCGGTTTCTCGGTTTTTTTGAACACCCCTATAAACTGCTTATTGTTCAAGTCTGTGTCTGATCTGGTGCTTAATTGAATTAACTGTATCATTTGGCTGATTGGAAGTGTGATTTCTTTGTTCTTGTTGACTCCTTGTGATTCACTGATCACAAGGGTGCCTTGTTTGTAACTTGAATCCAACAAAAAGTCACATAAGACAAAAAGTCAAAAAGGTCAAGCAGGGGGAAAAGTTCCCACTGCTCAACCTCCAAAACTAGCCTCTACTAGTGTAAAATATCATTCAGCTTATTCATAAGCCACTTTGGCTTATCCAGACTTGCAACAACTTATTTTTGTGATAGATCTTCCTCATTTGACCCATTTATTTGATCTGGAGCTTATTAGACTTTGACTTTGACTTTTTACTAGAAAACTCATTAAGTTGACTTTTAAACAAGTGCTTATCTGCTTATTATGGCTTATTGCTTGTGCTTATTTGAAAATTTTTTTGATAATTTTGCTTAGTTAAGTAATTTAAAAGCTTTTGAAAGTTGAATCAACACTTGAGGTGGTCTAGAACTCAAAAACGACTATTTTGTCGTTTTGTGAAGAGCGTCTTGGCTTATTTCAGGCTTATTTCTTGTGCTTTTTCCAATTTTCTTTTTACAGATCTCTTAAGTAACTCAAAAGAAGCTTGTGTGTCAAATTTTAGCTTATGGCATCAGCTTATAGCTTAATGGGCTAAAAAGCCCATTAAGAACAAGCTTCTTTGAAATAAGCTAGCTTAAACACATTTTCAGCTTTTGGGCCTTCAGAGTTTTGTTCTTAAAATCAAATTTTAAGTGAGATAGGATCTTTTGGGCTTATTTAGACAACATTTTTCTTATTGGGCCAATTTGAGCCCATTAAGAGACTGTTTGGACTTTTAGCCCATTTCAAGGCCCAATAGGGGTATTTTTGTAAATTCAACTTCATTTATGTATTATTTAGGTTAAAATAAGTAGGTTTGCAACTTTTTAGAATTTTTTATAAATTTTGGATTTTTATTTATATTTTATTATTATTTTATTATTAAAAATTAAAATTTAGATTTTTCAAAGTTTTTCATTTTTATTAGATCAAATACATTAAGTTAGGAATTCACAATTTTTAGAATATTTTTATTGTCATTAGATTAATTTTTAGAATTATTGTAATTTTTAATAGTTTTTAATTATTTTTAAATAGTTTTAATTAATTCTAAAATTTTCAAAAATAGTTATTAATTTAGTTAAGTCATTTCAGAGGTTTACAAGTGAAAAAATCTCATTTTGGGCTTTCTGTTAATTAAATTGATTTTTTGGGCTTTAATTAGCATTAAAAAATTATTATTTAATTCAATAAAAGGTTTAAGTGATTTTGGATTGTTTGTAAACTCTAATTACATTTTTAGGATTTATTACAGTTTTCTAGAAATTTTTAGGGTAAATTTTTAATTTGGTCACTTTTTACGGTTTTACATGCACGACTATTCGTCTTAGTTTAATTCATAATCGTAACTGTCATTCTCTTCTAATCTTTTTTCTTCTTTTCATTTCTCATCAATATAATCACAAACCATTAATCATTTCTTACAAAACACACTAGCCTCCTTGAGAACGATCAGCACTTTGGGTAATTAGTGCTTGGTTTTCCTAAACCGACACTCAATACTTGCCCTAATTACGCTCTTTTTCCTAAAAGACGTGTTTTTACAACTATCATAGCCCATGCAAGAGGTATAGGCTAGGAAAATCCTTATTGCTCTAATCCTTGCAACAGGTGCAAAAACCTCTTCATAGTCTATCCCTTCCTCTTGTGTATAGCCTTGAGCCACTAAACGCGCCTTGTTTCTGACCACAATTCCTCTCTCATCCTTTTAGTTTCTAATAAACCATCTTGGAATTGTCCCAATAGGTCTGACATGTCTGGGACAATCAACTAACTCCCAAACATCCTGAATAGCAAATTGGTGAAGCTCATCTTGCATTGCTTCCACCCAACTTGGTTCTTTGAGAGCATCAAAAATCTTCTTGGGTTCCTGTTGTGACAGAAAACAGGCAAACAAACATGCTTGAACAAAAGGGGTATCAACCTTCTTGTGAATATTGGTAATAAATCCTCCATGATTCTGATGAGACCTTCTAGTTTGTACAGGAGTCATCACATCACCTATAATAAGAGAAGAAGGATGATTCTTCATAGTAGATGTAAGTACTCCTCCTTCAATTATTGTATTATCATCAATCTTAGTCTCCAAGTTGCCAATATCTTCTTCAAATGCTCTTCCATCATCATCTGAATGAACCTCTCCATTTCTGTTTGAAGGTTCACCTTGTTCAAAAACACTAGAAGAGAATAAATGGTCAAAAGAGTTGTCAACGCCTGAAGTAGGACTGTCAACGTTTGAGCCATCGATGCCTGAACTTGTCTTGTCAGCGCCAGATTTTCCTTTGTCAGCGCTTGAAGAATCATGCATGTTTTCAATTGGTGATACTTGTGGACCACCTTTCTCTTTTCCAGCAGCAGCAACAGCAACAAATGCATCTGTCCATATAGGAATGGTAACATACTCAAGTATGGGTGCTAATTTGTCTGCTTGTGATCCAACCTCTTTATCAACCTGTATACCTGAAATTTCAACAACTGGTTCTTCCACAACATTTGAAGTTACCTTCACAATGTCTGGATTAGTAACAGGCATATAATTCAAAGTTCTAGATAGAGGTTCCAAGTCAAATAACCAATTTGGTCCATTCTCAGGATCACTAGGTTTACTTTCTAAAAACCTAACATGTACCTTTTCAAGTATACATTTTTCTTTCTTAATGTAAACTCTATATCCTCTACTCTACACTGAATAACCCATAAAGTAGCCTTCATCACCTTTAGCACTAAACTTTCCTAAGGCATCACTAGTGTCTAAAACAACTACATGACAGCCAAAGGGTTTAAGAAAACCAATATTAGGTTTCCTACTCCAAAATAGCTCATAAGGTGTCTTGTTGTGAATCTTGTTGATTAATGCCCTATTCTGAACACAACAAGCTGTATTCACAGCCTCAGCCCAAAATGCTATGGGGAAGTGAGCATCGGCCAACATAGTCCTAGCTGCTTCTATGAGTGTTCTATTTTTCCTCTCAGCCACCCCATTTTGTTGTGGGGTTCTAGCTATACTAAATTATCTAGTAATCCCTTTCTTGGCACAAAAGTCATCTAACAGCTTATTTCTAAACTCACCACCATTATCACTTCTAAGTATTTTAACCTTATTCCCAGTCTTTTTCTCTAACTGGGTAATAAAGTTAATCAAAATATTAGCAGTTTCACTTTTCAAATCCAAAAAGAAGGTCCAAGTAAATCTAGAAAAATCATCAGTGATGACAAAACAGTAGGATTTACCATTTAAGCTTTCTATATTAGTTGGACCAAACAAGTCCATATGCAGCAAGTGATGTGGTTTAGAACTAGAATGCACAGGTTTAGACTTAAAAGAGACTTTGTGTTGTTTGCCTTTAAGGCATGCAACACAAGAGTGGTCATTGTGGAAAGCCTTTTCAGGCAAACCATCAACTAAACCATGTCTCACAAGTCTATTTATGTTCTTAAAATTAATGTGCCCTAATCTTCTGTGCCAAAGATTACTCTCATCAACTGAAGCCTTAGCATATAGAAATGACAAATTTATTATTCATCCTAATTCCATTAAGATTCACATTATAAATATCCTTATGCCTAGGTGTTCTATAATCAATGAATTTCTCATCTGGTATTTTAAAATCTTTGCTCAACACCAAGCATTCAGTATCAGTGAAAATAACCTTATTTTTGTTATCACACACCTGTGATACACTAAATAGATTATAGTCAAGTTCTTTTACCAAAAACACGTTCTCAAAACGCAAATTGTTGGTGATAAGAGTGCCTTTTCCAGTGATAGTCCCATATCCGCCTCCAAAGTACACTTTGTCACCATCTTTAATGGGGGTAAAGTTTGTCAAGTAATCTTCCTTCCCCGTCATGTGCCTAGAGCATCCAGTATCCCAATAGCCATAATCATTAACCTGCTTTTGAATGCCCTGCACATAAAGAAAACAAATTAGTTTTCTTTGGGAACCCAAGCCTGAGCAGACTGGGATTCATTTGGTTGTTCAACAAGAACAAACTTAGTCCTTATGACAACCAGTTGTTCATCCCTTTGTGGATTAAACACCCAGTTAACCCCAATTGGTTTAGTTATGACCTTTTAAATATAATGAAATCTGTTACAGGTCATAGAAATCCCATCTGAATTAGGGTTTTGGTCTTGTTTGGGTCTCCATGTCAAGCTAGAAGAAGCTTTAGACCCCTTTCCCTTTGGCTGCAAGTATTTGGCATTACTTGGTCTAGCAGCGTTGGAAACTGTAACACCCCCAAATTTATACAATTCAATACATCGGAAGACTCGTCGGTGTTACGAGATAGCACATTACTCACATCATAGACAACGCTTAAAAATCGCGTCGTTTAATAAAAAAGCATTTCCATTCATAAGTATCAAATTTACATAGGTCCCAAGTCATAGTATTTCATACAGATTTTACAAAGCATTTGAATGGAAATTATTATTTAAGTGCGGGCCATGAGTTCTTGTTGTCTTCCCGAGAATTACCTTCAAGTACCTGAGACAAAACATGTTAAAAGAAAAGGTCAGCGATTACGCCGAGTGAATTCATAGAGTTTAATGAAACCATCAATATATCGTCGGTATATAATTATTACCGAAAATCATTTTGTACAAATCTTTGTAATAGGCCATAAAATAGCCAAAGTCATTTTATACAAATCCTTTTTGAAAATCATAATATAGGCTTTTGCCTTAAAAATAATTATACGAGCCATTGTCGTAAAAACATCATACAATACGTTTTATAACGTTGTATAGAGTTAAATAAAAACCGTCATATGAATATGGTTATGAAAAACCAAAATACGAACATAATATCAATAGTAAGACCCCGTATTGCTAGTCAGGCAATATATC
The DNA here is from genome assembly GCA_025667525.1 of Glebionis coronaria. Classification (NCBI taxonomy): domain Eukaryota; kingdom Viridiplantae; phylum Streptophyta; class Magnoliopsida; order Asterales; family Asteraceae; genus Glebionis; species Glebionis coronaria. The sequence continues at coordinate 602,098,037 of CM046875.1, read as the reverse complement.
GTAATTTAGTGCGTATAGCAGTATTTCGTAATTTATGGATTATTACAAGCTGCATGACATTGTTACCTTACTAAACCAAACAACGGGTAGCTAGCCCAAAACTCAATTTTCCCATCTAAATTAGCGTGTCGTCACAATAATCACGCTTGTGTAAATCTTCTCATACATAAATTCGCTTACCAATCAATGTGGCACGACGGGGATCAACCGTCAAGGCGCGAACTAGGGTGATCGTCCCCAAATAGTACTATTATATGCATAAGTGTCTACCAAATCCCGGTAGTTCACAATTCATGCTAATGGGACTTTTAGTGACATAACCTAACTTTAATAATCCATTTCATTTCATCTATCGGGTCATTTAATCATTCATCGGGTCGTACAATCATTCGGGTCCAAATCAATAAACAGACAATCGGGACAAATGATGTCCTATTTTATCAAAACTAACATGTTATCTCCCTCGCGGGTTTATAAAACATTTCATAAAAACATTTAAAAGAGTGCGAGGCTATGAAGTCACGTTGATGTGGGAAAGCGGGTTATCGGCAATTCGGATGTACGGTACGTGCTTCAATCACGGAAACCTAGACAAATAATACTTGTCTTAGACTCTTGTCCAATGACTTTATAAAATAACAATTATGTATACATATGATGAATTTATATATATGATGATGATCAAGTGGGTTTATACATTTTTACTCATTCATTATAGTGTTTATGTGTTGGTAACATTTTTATACTAGTTTTACTTATTTACATGTTTTAGGCCCAATAACCCTATTACAAGCCTAATACTTTATATTAGTCCATTTTACACTTTTATTATCAGTATTATACTTTTCATGTTGGGCCCAAGTGGGTTAAGCCCAATATGTAAGTTTATAAGTGTTTTACCAAATTAGTCGGGTTTATTGTCCATTAAGGCTATTTTGGCCCGTTAATGTCTATATGTTGTAAAGCTCGGGTTTTATCGGTTTTTACTTGTTATATATGTTTATACATCAGTATGCGAGTTTATAAAAGTTTACATTAGACGGGTCCAACCGTCTAAGTTTTATTTAACAAAAACGTTAATCTTTCGGTTTTAGCCGAAAAGACGTAAAAATCATGTTTATAGTTTTTATAACTTATAAAACTTACCAAACTACCATTTTTATAAAATTTCCATTTATTTATCCTTATACATATTTATATAAATATAATATATAAGTTAGTTGGTTTTAATTCACATTTTATACTATATTTATTTGAGTGCTTATATAATAATATTAAACTTTAATTTCACAAAATCTGTAACACCCCCAAATTTATACAACTCAATACAGCGGAAGACTAGTTGGTGTTACGGGATAGCACATTACTCACATCATAGACAACGCATAAAAATCGCGTCGTTTAATAGTAAAGCATTTCCATTCATAGATATCAAAGTTACATAGGTCCCAAGTCATTGTATTTAATACAGGTTTTACAAACATTTGAATGGAAATTATAATTTAAGTGCGGGCCATGAATTCTTGTCGTCTTCCCGAGAATTACCTTCAAGTACCTGAGATAAAATATGTTAAAAGAAAAGGTCAGCGATAACACCGAGTGAATTCATAGAGTTTAATAAAATCCATCAATATAATATCAGTATAAGATTATTACTAAAAATCATTTTGTACAAATCATTTTAATAGGCCATAAAATAGCCAAAGTCATTTTATGCAAATCTTCATCAAAATCATAATATAGGCGTTTGCCTTAAAAATCATTATATGAGCCAATATCGTAAAAACATCATACAATACGTCTTATGACGTTGTATGCAAATAAAAACCGTTATATGAATATGGTTATGAAAACCAAAACACGAACATAATATCAATAGTATGACCCTGTATTGCTAGTCAGGCAATACATTGTAATTCGGTGCGTCTATTAGTATTTGGGTGATTGGATTATTATAAGCCGCATGACATTGTTACCTTACTAAACCAACAACGGGTAGCTAACCCGATACTCAATTTTCCCATCTAAAGTAGCGTGTCGTCACAAAGGTCACGCTATGGAAATCTTCTCATACATAAATTCGCTTACCAATCAATGTGGCACGACGGGTATCAACCGTCAAGGCGCGAACTGGGGTGATCGTCCCCAAATAGTACTATTATATGCATAAGCGTCTACCAAATCCCGGTAGTTCAGAATTCATGCTAATGGGACTTTTAGTGACATAACCTAACTTTAATAATCCATTTCATTTCATCTATCGGGTCATTTAATCATTCATCGGGTCATACAATCATTCGGGTCCAAATCAATAAACAAACAATCGGGACAAATGGTGTCCTATTTTATAAAAACTAACATGTTATCTCCCTCGCTGGTTTATAAAACATTTATAAAAACATTTAAAAGAGTGCGAGGCTATGAACTCACATTGATGTGGGAAGGCGGGTTATCGGCAATTCGGACGTACGGTACGTGCTTCAATCACGGAAACCTAGACAAATAATACTCGTCTTAGACTCATTTCCAATGAATTTATAAAAATAACAATTATGTATACATATGATGATTATATATATATATGATGATCAAGTGGGTTTACATATTCTCGTTTACTCATTTTAGTGTTATGTGCCGATAACTTTTATACTAGTTTACTAGTTTTACCTATTTACGTGTTTTAGGTTCAATAAACTTATTATAAGTTCTGTAACTTGTTTTAATCCATTTTATACTTATATTATCAGTTATTTAAACTTTACAAGTTGGGCCCAAATGGGTTAAGCCCAATAAGTTCTTTTTATAAGAGTTTAACTTATTTAGTCCAATTATTAGTCCAATATGTTTACTTAGCTCGTTAATGTCCGTATGTCCTATAGTTCGGGTTTTATCGGTTTTTACTTGTATTAGATACTTATATATCAGTATATGACTTTTAAAAACTTTACATTAGACGGGTTTGATCGTCTAAGTTTTAATTGGCGAAAAACGTTAATTTTACGGTAATAGCCGAAAAAGTCGTAAAAATCAAGTTTATAGTTTTTATTACTTATAAGTATTATTCCACTACCATTTTTATAATTTATACACTTATTTAACCTTTTACATATTTATATAAATAAAATCCATAAGTTAGTGGGTTTTTATTTTACATTTTATATAATATAATTTTGAGTGCTTATATAATAATAATAAACATTAATTCTTAAAATCTGATTTTTATTTTCATATTCACCATAACTGTCATATCTAGAGTTCTATATAGAGATAGAAGCTCAAATTCTTATCACATAAACTACATGATATGTGCTCCATTTAACTCTTCTATAGCTACTGTTGAATCATCCTCTAAGTATTTTCTAAAAATCGTCCAAAACAGTGAACTCAGATTTGTACCTTAAACTTGTTTTGATCATATCTCACTCATTACAATGATTCCATTGCATGGCCAACTCTCACATGTGTACAAGACCCATAGCTTACTGTAAATTGATTCTACTTCATCATTTTATCAGTCTAACATGTGGTTAGTTACTGTTTTTATACAGCCTACCATTTAAACAAGATTTACCCATTTTACATGTAGTTTGTCCATCTTTTTAAGAATGTTTATCAACACCAAATCCCCACATAACATTTTTATCATCATATAATCATCATATACATATACAATAGGAAATAAAATACATGATTACATAATCAAAATAACAAGAAGATGGGGAGAACAATCTTTATACCACCATGATGATGTAGGTTGTGATCAAAACATGGATTTTGATGGAGAAACTTGTGATGAACCAAGACCATCTTCAAGACCACCATTCTTCATGAACACCTTGTGCAAAATAAGCCCTAATACTACATGGAAACTCCTCCTTGGATGTTAAAACTTGCACCAATCTTCATCTATTTGAATGGAGATTAACATATGTTCATTATAACATATGTTTGTGGTTAAAATTTGTATGAATGGGGTGTTTTGAGGGTGAGATGGGACGGCATGAAAGGAGAGAGGGAGGAGAGTTTGGTGGTTTTTGCATGTAACAAATGAAACTAGGTGTGTGTCTTGGTGGTTTTAGTTAGTGGAAGGCTTACATTTTAAGCTTGTTACATGTGTCTTAGCTTATTAGCTAAGCTTGGCACATAAAGGGGATGAGGTGTAGCTAATGTAGTCGTCCCATATTGGGGGTGGGGCAAAACTTGTTTTGTCTCATCCCCAATTATTTACGGGTACTCCTTGATTCTAGTTTTCTCGATTTGCGTGCCCTCGGGTCGTTTCACGAAAAACGTTTTTATAAATTATGAATCAACGGCACAAAACGAATCTAATAAAAATTGTCTCATCAAAAACGGAGTTCAAAAACGTAAATACGTAATCCTAGGGTTTCCGGTTTAGTCGTAAAGGACGTTAAAATAAAATTGTAAGTCCTAGTTTCTTCTCGTAAATTTCTGAGTTTATGAACCAACACAAATTTAAAACTCCAAAATGATATTCATGGATAAATTTATTTTCTGAAATGTCGGACTGTCACCAAAGACGTTGTATGTAAACATAAGCACGTAACGTTGAATCCTCCGGTTTAGACGTAGTCGACGCTACTTCAAGACGTAAGATCCAAATTACTTCCCAAAAATAAGTGAGTTCATATTATAACATTAAAATAATGTTTTTAAATAATATTTGAGAATAAAAATATAAACCATAAGTTGACGGATTGTCACAGCTTTTGCCCCTAAATAGGATCTTTGTCCTCAAAGATCATCTTACCTTACTACTCGCTTCTTATAGAGTTAAAGCCATGTGGGTATTTCCTCCACATTCGGTATTTTCTCACAAGTGTAATTCATTACAATACGCGAGTTTCATTAAACATAACTACGGGAATAAGATCAGGCTAAATGTTAACTTACTTTCTCTATCCATGATGTTCACGGGTTTCTGATGAATGCAACTTTTCGCCGATCTAAGCTTTACTAAGAAACAATCAGACTCTCACTTGATAGATATTTTATCAAGTTCGATATACGAAACATAATTCACGCAGCTCTTGAAGTCCTAGGGTAGATCCAGCTTATATGCCTTTCAAACCAATCTTTTACATCATCTCAATGGTCCCATACAACGGGGACCTATATCCCATGATTTGTCAGATCATTAGTTCATTTCTCCAAGGATAAAAATTTTGGCATAACTTCGCTACCCATCTGGCACTTCAAGATCTACATTTCATATTCACATAACCTCCTGCCCACTATTGGCAGTCAATAATCAGATCCTAATTTCAACAATCATTTTAGGTCTCGCGGGTCGGATATTTTGTAAGGTTAGGTTCGCATCTTAGGAAACCTTAAACCTAAAAGACATGTCCAACTCACAATGGGTGTATGTCGGGTGTCTTCATCTCAACTCTTGCTTACAGATGCTCTAATATTTAGATCCTAACAAGATTCGATCTCAATCCTAATACGATGATTATCAATGGTAATCCTTCCAAAGGAAAGCGATTATACGATTTATTACCAAAGGTCATTCATTCAAACATAAAATAGCACTTATATTACTTTGTATCGTTACTTTACCTCGTCCCTTCGATTGGGGTAGTACATAGTACTCTCATCAAGGTTCGTTCTCAATGACTTCTGAGCAAATCTCAAGAAATTCAATGCGAAGCGAGGATCTTGATATAGATGTTCGATACAGGCACACTATGTTTACATAACTCCTTTGCATTTATCATTAACGGGAATGATATTCGCAGATTTGGTCAGTCTGTCGATGATGACCCAAATCGAATCAAATTCAGATGATGACCTTTGCAATAGCTAGACGTTTACTAATGTATGAGGCGATGTCTGCCTTCATAATTTGTGATTAGTACAACTTCTTTAGACAAAGATACTTTTAGTCATAAATGACATAAATAGAATACTTATACTTTCAAATTCCAACATAACTATATCTCACAATCCTCCATATTTAGACAATCACAAGTGGCCTTTTATATATGTAACGTCATCGGCTTCTTAATTCTAATGGTTCACATAAGCCGCGAACCACTTTTTATTATCTATATTATCTCTTTTTTTTTTAACAATCATCGGCTATTTTTAAATGGTTCGGCAATTTTATTTTGCACCTTCATTATTAAGAAACATGTCCTAATTAGTTCTTTCTTTATATTTTCTAAGTTTTAGTTTCGTCTCAATTATCATTTTTATCAGTTTTGCTTAATCTGACGTTTTAAAGCGTCGATAATTATTACAACTAATTAAGTAAATATTTAATTTTTATGAAACGTAAACACGAAAAGTTTTTAAATTTTCTCAGTTTGTCCAATTATATAAAGGTGTTCAAAATAAAATTTGAATTTAATTAACACGATTATTGGTTGATTTATCGAAAATAATTAATAAGATTCGTAAATGTTTGAAAAATCTTTGGTTATACTTTGGTCAAAATTTTCTTAGTTAAAAGCAAAAATTGTCGTTTCAAATTTCAAGTAATAAGTTATATAGTTACCTAAATTCTTCTTAGGTTGTCTAGAAGTATACACAAACATTTACCCCTAAACAAAAGTTTAGTTAAATGGTTTGTGTATAAGGGAATAATCCCTTAAAATCCTTTGTTAAAACATTTGTCAAAACATATTTCCACTTTCTTTTTAGTATAACTCAAAGTCTTAAATGACTTCTAAATTTTAAAGAGTCCATTTATATTCCATTATCTATTAATCACACGATTAAATCATGTAAAGGATTAAGTCTTAAGTCTTATGTTAAATATTCAAGGTACAAGTTTTACTTGTTCGGCCAATTTAGGGTAATCTATAATTAATTTTTAACTCATTCTTATTCTTATAAACAAACATATAGTCCTTAATGATCACGAGCATGAATTTATCAAATTACAACCTACACACGTGATTCACCAAATTTATGAATGCTACATGTGCATCGGTCAATCCAAACGACATCACGTGAAACTCATAATGTTCATCACAAGTTCTGGATGTAATGATTGGAATAGATAATCTTTTTCGCAGATGCAAAGTTGATGATAACCATGCCATGGATCAAATATTTAAAACATACGCTAGAACCTTGTAAATGATCAAACGAATCTTCTATTTCGAGTTATGGATATTGTTTTCGATTGTCAATTTACTCAGTTTATAGTAATCTATAAATATAAGGAATGATAACACCATAGCTCTTCATGATGACAGGCTTGGTATAATAAAATCTTTCTCCGACAACTCTCTTAGTTGTACGGTAATTCCTTTAATTTAGATGGTGCTGACGTGCAGTGCACAAGCCACAGGTGCAACACCGAGAATATAATCAATACCAAATTCAACTTGCCTTAATGGCGAAAGTCTAGGTAATTTACCATCAAATACCTCCTAAAGTTTCAGATAACATAAACATCTTTTAGTACATTCATATTAGGTTCTTTCTAGATTACAATATCTATGACTAATTCACAACCATTCACGTTATAATTTCAAGTCTAAATGTAGGATATGGTCATCCATCAAGAATTATTTAGATCACTTTTGATAATCAACATCTTATCATGTAGGGGGAATTCTACTCGAGTTCCCATCAATTAAGACAATGTCGTCATGTCATAATCAATCAATCCATTCTAATGGCACTACTAACTTTCCAGTTTTATTGCAGTCGATAAGATGTGAACTTCTCAAAAGACTAATAATAACTCATAATCCTTTACAAATTCAGGGATATCTGGAGACATAACTAACCTTAAAAGAGTAAGGTCAACGCATAATCTATGCGAGAGAATTTCAAATCAGATACAGACGAAAACATTTAACGAATATGAATATATCCCATGTTTTCATAATTTGAGTACGCATTCGAAAGCTCCTCAGATCGTTACCCAGGTCATTCAAATGAAATCAAATCAAAAGAAATGATAGGAACGTCGATACATCCAGTCGGGTATCAATACTCGGTAATCAGATACTTTTCCTAAGAATCTCGCTACGGGAGAATTGGACAAGAAAAAATTGTCAATTGTCAAATAAGACAATTCCCACAGATGAGTAAATTTGACTCAAAAGAATAGATGCTACAGGCACATATGTAGGTGTCCCTAACACTATGTCCCTATTTTTCACTTCTTGCAGATCTCATAAAATTTTAATCTTTCACAATCTTTAAAGAAAATTTAGTGTTTATTCATTAGTTTTATGGTGACTACTAATCAGTTTTGCATGGTCCATTCCAAATTGTATGTAGGCGCGCAACTATATACAATTTCAAGATTAACGATGCAATACTCAGTTTGTCGAAAATTTATCATCATGTTTATAATAAAAACATTTTCATGCTTAATTCTTGAATAAGAATCACAAATAAATTAACAAAGATTTTCTTTATTATGAAAACAATTAAGTTTTCCAAAGTGTTTTATAAACAACTTCATTTCGATAGTGATTATTTACAAATCTCATTTTGAATAATCCTTTTGGTGATGAGAATTCAATTTTCTCAAGGAATACTGTTTTAACTTATAAAAACAATGAGTGATCTGCAAAAGAGTGATGAAAGCTTGTTCACCAATGATTAACTACGATATGATAGGAAATGAGCTTAACCAAATAATCATGGGGTTCATGATCTCGATGGCACTCAAAAGAATAATCTACAACGTAACTCAATTTGAGATGAGTACTTGTTCAATGGTTGCATCACTAATGCGAACATTAGAAACAAGCAAGAAAAGATAGATAACATCGATACATGTAGAATTTAGCAATCAAAGGTAGTCTTTTTCATTAATCACAAACAAGTCAAAAATGTACCGTAACACATTACGTGTCACTATGTCATACAATTCTCAGAACTCATCCTACCAACTGATGTCACAGTTAAGTTAGGGATTATTTTTAAAAGATACCACAATGAATACTAATCTACAAGAGTCATTAGGTGTTCCATATGTCCCGGAAGATCCATTGGTCTCAATTCAGAAGAAGATTTCATCAATTTATTTATTGGACACTAGGCATCATCATTAGTGGACAATGGCCTAGGAACAATCCTTAACACGATCTAACAATCAATTAAAACCTTATAATTCAATCACAGAACTTAACGACTTACTCTTAACAATCTCATATTCCATACGAGTTAAATTTTACTTTATTCAAGTTTCAATCAACTTATACTCAATTCGATATCCTACCTCATTTTCCAACACTTTCAGCCTTATTTATAAACCTTATAAGGGCAATAAAAGCTCGATATGATCAACACTTAATTTCCAATCCTATAGCTCTTACAACAACAATTATCAAATGAGTCACTAGTATTAAATGACTCACACATTCAATCAGACTTCTCGGAAAGGTACTAGCGGCATGAGGCTTTTGGGTAATGGTTCGAATTACGGCCTCAAGTGCAACATTCACCCTCTCGATTTTAATTTAAGAATTGGATGACAACGAATCAGATGACATCTTTCTAGGTGGTAACATTTTGTCAAACTCCACTCTATAAGAAAAGATCGTCATGACATCGATATCAGATTTAATCTCGCCAATTCTTCTTCGATATCACAATCAACTACTATCTACATTTCTACGAATATCAACCATTTGTTGGGATCATAAATATCCACAACTTGGTTTAGATCTAGGATAGCTAGAATTCCTACGAGAATAGCTTCGATTAATTTACTAGGGGATTTAGGGTTCCTTGTGACAATCTACGTCGTATAAATACCTCGTATAAATATCAAAATAATCATCAAACAATCATGTAATGAAATTACATCATATATATATAATCCAAGTGATATATATATATATTAGAATAACACTTCTCAGTCTGGCCTTGTCGGTAACTCGGGAATTCTTCGGCACCGTTATAGTCAAAAGATTTTTAGACATTTTTAGAAAAATGTTTTTAGTTAAAAGATTTTGAAATGTTTTATTCAAAACCTTAGTTTTAAAAATGTTTCGTTCTCTATAACGAGAGCTCTGGTACCAAACTGTAACACCCCCAAATTTATACAACTCAATACAGCGGAAGACTAGTTGGTGTTACGGGATAGCACATTACTCACATCATAGACAACGCATAAAAATCGCTTCGTTTAATAGTAAAGCATTTCCATTCATAGATATCAAAGTTACATAGGTCCCAAGTCATTGTATTTAATACATGTTTTACAAACATTTGAATGGAAATTATAATTTAAGTGCGGGCCATGAATTCTTGTCGTCTTCCCGAGAATTACCTTCAAGTACCTGAGATAAAACATGTTAAAAGAAAAGGTCAGCGATAACGCCGAGTGAATTCATAGAGTTTAATAAAATCCATCAATATAATATCAGTATAAGATTATTACTGAAAATCATTTTGTACAAATCATTTTAATAGGCCATAAAATAGCCAAAGTCATTATACGAGCCAATATCGTAAAAACATCATACAATACGTCTTATGACGTTGTATGAAAATAAAAACCGTTATATGAATTTGGTTATGAAAACCAAAACACGAACATAATATCAATAATATGACCCTGTATTGCTAGTCAGGCAATACATTGTAATTCGGTGCGTCTATTAGTATTTCGGTGATTGGATTATTATAAGCCGCATGACATTGTTACCTTACTAAACCAACAACGGGTAGCTAACCCGATACTCAATTTGCCCATCTAAAGTAGCGTGTCGTCACAAAGGTCACGCTATGGAAATCTTCTCATACATAAATTCGCTTACCAATCAATGTGGCACGACGGGGATCAACCGTCAAGGCGCGAACTGGGTGATCGTCCCCAAATAGTACTATTATATGCATAAGCGTCTACCAAATCCCGGTAGTTCACAATTCATGCTAATGGGACTTTTATTGACATAACCTAACTTTAAAAATCCATTTCATTTCATCTATTGGGTCATTTAATCATTCATCGGGTCATACAATCATTCGGGTCCAAATCAATAAACAAACAATCGGGACAAATGGTGTCCTATTTTATAAAAACTAACATGTTATCTCCCTCGCGGGTTTATAAAACATTTATAAAAACATTTAAAAGAGTGCGAGGCTATGAACTCACGTTGATGTGGGAAGGCGGGTTATCGGCTATTCGGACGTACGGTACGTGCTTCAATCACGGAAACCTAGACAAATAATACTTGTCTTAGACTCATGTCCAATGACTTTATAAAAATAACAATTATGTATACATATGATGATTATATATATATGATGATCAAGTGGGTTTACATATTCTCGTTTACTCATTTTAGTGTTATGTGTCGATAACTTTTATACTAGTTTACTAGTTTTACCTATTTACGTGTTTTAGGTTCAATAAACTTATTATAAGTTCTGTAACTTGTTTTAATCCATTTTATACTTATATTATTAGTTATTTAAACTTTACAAGTTGGGCCCAAATGGTTTAAGCCCAATAAGTTCTTTTTATAAGAGTTTAACTTATTTAGTCCAATTATTAGTCCAATATGTTTACTTAGCTCGTTAATGTCCGTATGTCCTATAGTTCGGGTTTTATCGGTTTTTACTTGTATTAGATACTTATATATCAGTATATGACTTTTAAAAACTTTACATTAGACGGGTTTGATCGTCTAAGTTTTAATTGGCGAAAAACGTTAATTTTACGGTAATAGCCGAAAAAGTCGTAAAAATCAAGTTTATAGTTTTTATTACTTATAAGTATTATTCCACTACCATTTTTATAATTTATACACTTATTTAACCTTTTACATATTTATATAAATAAAATCCATAAGTTAGTGGGTTTTTATTTTACATTTTATACAATATAATTTTGAGTGCTTATATAATAATAATAAACATTAATTCTCAAAATCTGATTTTTATTTTTATATTCACCAAAACTGCCATATCTAGAGTTCTATATGGAGATAGAAGCTCAAATTTTTATCACATAAGCTACATGATATGTAACTCAGATTTGTACCTTAAACTTGTTTTGATCATCCGTCAACTTATGGTTGATATTTTTATTCTCAAATATTATTTAAAAACATTATTTTAATGTTATAATATGAACTCACTTATTTTTGGGAAGTAATTTGGATCTTACGTCTTGAAGTAGCGTCGACTACGTCTAAACCGGAGGATTCAACGTTACGTGCTTACGTTTACATACACCGTCTTTGGTGACAATCCGACATTTCAGAAAATAAATTTATCCATGAATATCATTTTGGAGTTTTAAATTTGTGTTGGTTCGTAACTCAGATTTGTACACATGTGAGAGTTGTCCATGCAATGGAATCATTGTAACTCAGATTTGTACCTTAAACTTGTTTTGATCATATCTCACTCATTACAATGATTCCATTGCATGGACAACTCTCACATGTGTACAAGACCCATAGCTTACTGTAAATTGATTCTACTTCATAATTTTATCAGTCTAACATGTGGTTAGTTACTGTTTTTATATAGCCTACCATTTAAACAAGATTTACCCATTTTACATGTAGTTTGTCCATCTTTTTAAGCATGTTTATCCACACCAAATCCCCACATAACATTTTTATCATCATATAATCATCATATGCATATACAATAGGAAATAAATACATGATTACATAATCAAAATAACAAGAAGATGGGGAGAACAATCTTTATACCACCATGATGATGTAGGTTGTGATCAAAACATAGATTTTGATGGAGAAACTTGTGATGAACCAAGACCATCTTCAAGACCACCATTCTTCATGAACACCTTGTGGAAAATCAGCCCTAATACTCCATGGAAACTCCTCCTTGGATGTTAAAACTTTCACCAGTCTTCATCTCTTTGAATGGAGATTAACATATGTTAATTATAACATATGTTTGTGGTTAAAATTTGTATGAATGGGGTGTTTTGAGGGTGAGATGGGACGGCATGAAAGGAGAGAGGGAGGAGAGTTTGGTGGTTTTTACATGTAACAAATGAAACTAGGTGTGTGTCTTGGTGGTTTTAGTTAGTGGAAGGCTTACATTGTAAGCTTGTTACATGTGTCTTAGCTTATTAGCTAAGCTTGGCACATAAAGGGGGTGAGGTGTAGCTAATGTAGCCATCCCATATTGGGGGTGGGGCAAAACTTGTTTTGTCTCATCCCCAATTATTTACAGGTACTCCTCGATTTTTGTTTTCTCAATTTGCGTGCCCTCGGGTCGTTTCACGAAAAACTTTTTTTATAAATTATGAATCAACGGCACAAAACGAATCTAATAAAAATTGTCTCATCAAAAACGGAGTTCAAAAACGTAAATACGTAATCCTAGGGTTTCCGGTTTAGTCGTAAAGGACGTTAAAACAAAATCGTAAGTCCTAGTTTCTTCTCGTAAATTTGTGAGTTTATGAACCAACACAAATTTAAAACTCCAAAATGATATTCATGGATAAATTTATTTTCTGAAATGTCGGACTGTCACCAAAGACGGTGTATGTAAACGTAAGCACGTAACGTTGAATCCTCCGGTTTAGACGTAGTCGACGCTACTTCAAGACGTAAATCCAAATTACTTCCCAAAAATAAGTGAGTTCATATTATAACATTAAAATAGTGTTTTTAAATAATATTTGAGAATAAAAATATCAACCATAAATTGACGGATTGTCACAAAATCAGTCCTAAATTTTAAGTTCACTAAAATATCCATATCTAGAGTTCTATAATGAGATAGGACCTCAAATTTTTATCACGAAAACTATATGATATTTTCTTCATTTGACCCCTTTATAGCTACTATGAATCAACCTCTAAATATTTTAATAAATTCGTCCAAAACAGTATAGGCAGATTTGCACTTTAAACTTCTTTTGATCATATCTCACTCATTTTTATGATTCCATTGCATGGCCAACTCTCACATGTGTATAACACCTAATAATTATTGTATATTGATTCCAATTTATCATTTTATCAGTTTATCATTTGGTTACTTACTGTTTTTATACAGTCATCTTATTAAGCAAGATTTAACCATTTTTACATGTGGTTTTTCCATCTTTTTACCCATGTTTATCAAATCTGTTGATAAGTGTGAAAACACTCATCAATAATGAACCAAAAACCACTCAAAACACAGTCAAATACATTATTTTAACTTTAAAATATCAGAATTACGCGTGTATTTGTGTTTCATGTGTTTTCAGGTAAAAAGATGCATTTTTGAGCAAACACGCATTTTCAAGGATTTATTTGATGAAAAGACGAAGAAAAGAGACGAAAGATGATCCAAGGACTTTATTTGCCAACTTTTCAAAGATCGAGGGCTTAGCAAGCAATTTTATATAAGACAAAGGATGAAAAGAAATGTGCTAGAAAGTTGATATTACATTTGATAAAGGATTGAAATGGAGGGACTAAAAGGTAAATTTGGGAAGAAACTTTTATTTACTTGGTCAAAATACCAAAAGTTTCGGTCAAACACACAAACACACAATACACGTCTTCGTCTTCTTCGAAGAGAGAGAAACGAACCCTCCAATATTTCTTCATCCACCTCCAAAACCTGTAAATCAATATCAAAGACGATCCACGAAGAATCAAGCGAAGAATTAAACTACAAAGATGATCAGCTTTTTCTCCTCTACATGATGATGGCAATTAATTAGATCAAGACTCGAAGATAAAGAAACGCCCAAAATGATGAAGAATGAAGAAGGTCATTATCCTCGTATTTTACACGTGTCCATTCCTGATTGGAAGGAACACGTCATCCCACCTCCTTTCGGCGGCTATAAATAGAAGAGAAGAGCCTCATTTCTCGACGGTTAGACTAGGTGTAGTTCTAGGAGTAGATTAGATAATCTCTCTCATGCTTTCATTTTAGTTAGTTACTGAGTTTGTTATAGATTTAGATGTTAGTTAAAGTTTCAGTTAGCATTTGTAACCGTTTTCACCATTAATGAATTCAAGCTTTCTTCTCTTACTTAATATCTTCTATTTCTGATTTCGATTAGCAAGCTAATTCTGTCATAAGCTCTAATGAGCTTATGAGCTGTTTACATAAATTTTTCAATACGTTTCATTGCAGCTTTTAGTTAATTCATTAGCGTTTGATTTTCAGTTGCAAGAGATACAGTTTGATACATTTAGTTTCGGTAATAGTCAGTTGATTCAGTTAGTTTAGTAGGTTGTTGATTGATAATCTTGTTCACGGCTTTATAGCAGATTCGGTTTGTTCAGTAAAATCATAGGCTCGGTTTGGTTTCGATAATTAGGATTGTTCAGCTAGCTTATTCTTTTCACAAAGTTCTTTATAGTCCTCGAGAACTTTTAGTGATCCTATCATGACGTTAGCTCAGTATTCGTACTCTTGAAGTTTGTGAAGGATTTATTAAACTGTAATAAAAACAGCATATATGTGTTTCTGGTTTTGTTTCGACTGTGAAGCTTTACAGCTTTGAGGTTTACGAGTTCAGTATTGGAAAAGCTAGTAATCTTGTAGCAGTAATTGGTGGTTCGATATAGATCAGTTTTTGTAGGTTCAGATTCGAAGTTTTAGATCAACAGATCAATAGGAGTGTGATTGGCGTTGTAGAGATTATCTTCTAAGCCGGTGCAGCGCCGCGCTTCTCGTCATCAAAGGGCTGGCCTGGAAGACGAAGGTTAAGCACCATTTACGTTTTTAAGCAAAGTAGTGTAGTGTAAGTTTGATTGCAATGTGTTTAATCTGTATACATGTTATATGATGGTTATCAGTTTGTATAGGATAATTTGTTTCATGTGTTCTAGTTTTCTAAATACTTGCATATTCTGCGTTTAGGAATTAGATCAGTAGAGATTTAGATGTATTTGGAAGAATGAGATTCTGTTTTCTTTTGTAGTAGTATTGATATTTTTTGTAGTAGTAGTATTGATACTTTGTGAGATTTATAGCAGTTAAGATTGAATTACAATATAGGTTTAGATAATATGTTTGATAAATTGGTTTAGTTCTGTAATCTGTTCAAATAGTTAGTAGAAAATCATTTTGTTTTGGCTAGGACTCTTTGTAATCTGATGGTTTTCATGATTTGAAATATTTTAGAAAGTATGTCAATTTCAGTCCTTGATTGTGATATTAGTCATTGCGTCCACCGTCCTTGTTAGTTATTAAATGGACAGTCAATTAAGTAGTTTTCTGTTAGAATTGTTATTACTCAGTTAGTGGGTAATTAGTTTTGGACTAATTGTTTCTTACTGGGCTTGGGCCAGCTTTTAATTGTAATGGATAGATCAACTGTTTGCCCATTTAGATTTAACTAAGACTATTTTTAGTGTAAACCTTGCTTTTTTTTACAAATTAAAAATAAATAGGAATTTTATAAAATTTGTATTTTTACTTTTATAGATATAGCTTAATAATTTGTATTTTCCATTTTTATGTTTCGTGCATTTAAATGTGGTGCTTGCTAAATGTTTTTAGAATAGTACATATACGTATATAGTCTATTTTTACCTTTTTACATGCTTTTTGCCAAGTAGAAATAGAATACCAAACAAGTCTTTTTAACCAAAAACAATTAAGTCTTTGCTAGAAAACGTTATATCAATTCGAATTGATACCGAGAAAAACGAACTAAAAAGACAAATATTAAATGGCGCCGTTGCCGGTTCTTTTCGTGAAGATTAACGGTTTCGAGTGAGACGATTGGATTTTGGGATCCGTTCACTTTGTGAACGTTATTTTTTTACGTATTATAAATCAAAAAGATAAAAAAGAAATCAAAAAGATAAAAATATAAAAAAAATAAAAAATAACAAAAATCAATTATTTTCCTAAAGAATTGAACCAAAAAAATAAAAAAAATCCAAAAAGTAATCTTTTTCCTAAAAGATTACACCCAAAAATATATATTATTGGTTTTCATCGTTTTTTGCGTACATAAAGTATTTTTCTTAAAAAACCAAATAAATACAAAAATATTTTTTATATATTATTATATGTAGATACGTATACATATACGAACAACCAAGTTACCTATCTCCATAAGTATTGCCGAGGCAATACACCATGTTGAGGGGCGTTCCGGTCCTTGACATGCGTATCGATAAAATTTAATTAAGCAAGAATAGATAAATACTTCCAATAGGCAATAATTCGAAGAATACAAACTACAAAGTGAATAGAAAGGCGATGTGCTATAAAATGCCATCTAAGGGTCAATAGGTACTTAAGTGCTTCGCGCCACCTAACCCCCCGTTCACTTGTGAGTATTCTAAGAAGGAAGGCTTTATTGGAGGTCTTGCACCCAAGTAGTAATTATATATATATTATACTTTCTTGTGGATATTTCATATTGAACCTCGAGGGAGATAATCTCTTCTCCTTCAAAAGTCGACCGAGGGCTACTCCCTCATTCCTCGTGTTTACTTACACGTATACTCGCACACGTGTAAACATACCACCTTTGGTGTATTACTTCCTTCCCCCGAGGAAGCTTTTAAACGTCATTATACTTGTATATATATTCGGCCACCTTGCTAAACATGGATACTCGTTCCATGTTGGAGATTTTGCAACAACGATCCACCAACGCTAATTATTCGCCTTGTTCGACTTGTGGTGGTCCACACGATACTTATTTATGTGATCAAAACAATGGCTATTATGGGGAGGGATATGCTTATAATGGAACCGAGAACCCTAATTTTCGACCTAACATTCAAATGGACTACACTTGTAATGACTATATGGGATATTCCGGTTTTTCATCACAACCTCCACCATCATTTCATGATCAAACCTTTAATGAGCCATACCAAAACCAAGGATTTTCCAATTATGAAGGTTTTCAAAACAATGATAATTTTCAAGGCTATAATCAAGAAACTTTTCATAATCAAGGATTTTCACACAATGAAGTTTTTCAAACTAATGATAATTTTCAAGGCTATAATCAAGAAACTTTTCATAATAAAGGGTATAATCAAGGGTTTAACCAAGAGAATATGCAAAATTTCTCTCAATTTCATGAATCCTTTGGGAGGAGACTTCAAGAGATGGAAAGGAGAATACTTGGATGTTTCGAGGAAAATTGTCAAAGACAAATTCTCTTTGTACAATCTTATCTAACTCAAGGAGCTTTACCATGTGATGTTGAGCCGTCTTTGAGAGTTGATGATGAGGATGATCCTATTAGTGATGGAGATCGTAAATCATGTGAAGAACAATTCATTGCTAATCGTGCTCGTTTGCTTAAACAATGCTTATTAGATGAAGATGATGAGGAACCTTCGATTTGTATGACACTAAATGATGACACACCTTCATCACCTTTACCTCACGTGGAACCTACCGACTCTTTAACCATGGAGGACGAGCCTCTCAGCACTAATACAAACACCGATTTGGATGAATTAACCGCTTCTAGTGTTGAGAACCTTATCCCAATCCAAAGAGAGCTTGAGTGTGTTTCCAATGAACCATGTGACGAGTTTTGTATTGATACCTCTTCTCCTCATGATCACATTGAGATTTCATCCCATGTTGACTTTCATGCTACTACTAGTGATTTTGGTGACTTTGATCTTGATGAATTGTTCAAAGAAAGGGATAATGAGATTGAGGAAGAGTTTTTACAAGTCTTGCCACAAGTAGAGGATTATGATTGTGATTCTAGTGAGGCATCTTATGATATATTATCCGAGGACTTTTCATGTCAAGATGACGTTCCTAATTTGGATGAAGATGTTGCTCATATAGAAGTAGTGGAAGATGTTCATATTCGTGAGGTTTTATCAAACATTTATAATCTTATCTCCTCGATTGAAGCTTTGAATGAAAAACATAATGATGAGTCCATAGAAGAAGAACCTTTCATTGATATTTCTTCACCGGTTTTTGAGGTTGCACCTATTGATTTTTATGATGATATCATCCCTTTGAGTGATTCTCTCAATACACCTTATTTTGAGCCTTCTATTCCCACCCTTCCACCCTTGAAGTTGGTTATTGATGAAGATCCTATACTCTTAGAGATTGATCCTTTTTCACCTATGGCACCTTTAGAACTCAAAACCTTTGATATGGATTCTCATATGGATATTGATGATACCATAGAGGCTTATCTTGTTAATATTGATATTGAGGTTGATGATAGTGATTCTAATTGGGAATAGGAGATTCGTCTTAGTGAGAACTTGATTTTTGGGAACATAGAGACTACACCTCTTCCACAAGACACTATTAATCTTGATCCTCCTTATTCTATGCCTTCTATGGAAGATTACCCACCTTTTGATGATGATGATGAGCCTATTATGGATATACTTGTTATGAATGTTTTGATACCTACACCCTCATTTTCTCATGATGCTTTGATCACTAAGGGGAATCTTATATGGTTGATACGAGTTCATCTTCTTATTTTCCCATGAAGGGAAAGGTTTTTGATCCTGGGATACATATGTTTGGGAAAAATTGGTTTTCATCTAGTCCACTTAAGAGTGTGATTTCGATTGAAATGGACTTCTTGTATGAGCTTACTTTGTTGATGCTACCTATTTTGGAGTTGTTCGAATATAGAGATGGAAACTATGTATTTGATCCTGGGGTGCTTCCTATTTGAGAGATTTCGCATGTTGGACAAACTTGAGACACGTTGGACCGTTCCATTTATCGAGGCGGATATGGTAAATCTTATAGTAAATGGCAACGTGCTAAGTTTGAGTGTATCATGTGAGATGTGCTTCAAAGTGATGTACTTTATTCTCCATGATGTTTTTCCCCAAGGACAACCTAATTCGGGGCCGAGTCGAGCTAGAGACTTAGGGTTAAAAAGACTCAAGCATTGAATAACTAGGTTAGAAAACGTAGAGTAGATTTTCAATAGGTTAGGTTTAATTAAAAGGATGATATAGTAGAGTTGAAGTGGAGGGGTGCCTTTCTTCGTCTTTTCGTGTTTGTTTCAAGGGTTGCTCTCTCTCATTTCATGCTTGGAGCTTATGGAGGAGGCCCGTGTATCTGGTTCACTTCGATTAGTTTTTGCTATTGTGATATTCAAAACACTTGTGCTTAAAATGAATACCCTTTAGTTGTCTCTTCCTTGACTTGGGTTAAGCATAGTAATCAATGTAATAAGTGTAGGGGAGTTTACTCAATACTCTTAAACATTGAGGACAATGTTTATCTTAAGTGTAGGGGAGACTTCTATCGAAGTAACCTTACCTAGACCATTGCCTTAACTTCATGATAATTGGGAAAATTAATTTTTCAAACATTTTTCAAAATTTTGATCTACTTTGGCCACCAAAAATATGCATTCATAATTTTTGCATCAATCATTTTGCATAACACATTTGCATTGTATATATTTTTCTTTTATTTTTCATCAAAAATATATAAAAAGGAAAAAATATAATAAAACATGATTTTAACAAATTTAGATTTCTTTGACATATTAGGCCCGCCATGGATATTTTGACTCAACCCGAGTTTGCTTATCTTAGCATTCTCTAGCTAGTATCCTTAACCATGTAGTCCTTCATTGGTCTATTAGGCTAAGCATCCACCAATCTCATTATTTGAGATTTTAAATTTGTGGAGAATGGGAAATGATAGAGTTGAAGCAAGTATAAAAGGGCTAGATAAACTTCATGATAATTACTTGTGGCTAAACCTTTCTCTTTTCTACCTCTATTTTCTTCGCATGTATATAATTGTTAATAAATAATCAAGAACGGTTTTAATCGGTTTGTAATCTCTTATGCATTTTTGTCTAATCATTCATGGTTGATATAAGTACGTCTTAAGATTCTAAGTTAGAACGTTTTATGTGTACTAGACTTATGTCATGCTCAATATTTAGCGGGTGTTTTTCCTTTTATTCTTTTCAAATTTCTTAGTGAGGATAAAGAAAAATAAGAGCGGCTTATGAAAAAAAATGAGTGGCAAGAAAAAGAAAAGAAAAAAATATATACAAGACTCCTAAGAGGGGCAGTGTGGTGTTAATTATAGTGACTATTGAGTTCCAATATTACCTTGACGGGTTGCGGGGATTCAATAGATTTCTCCAATCCAATATTACCTTGACGGGTTGCGGGGTTGAAGATCCAAAGTCTCAAAAAGATGGCGGATATAAATTATTACGTGAGTTTTATTTTTCTTTCCTTAGCGAGTGTGTAGCTACTTATGAAAGCATGACATGAGGATTTTACACATAAGGCGAATAACTTATTACTCTTGAAACGGACTTATATTAATTGTGAGCGGTTTTTCAAGTAATGGATGAGAGGATTACTTAGGATAAAAACCGTGCTTCCTTATTTTTGGATTTTACATTTATTATACTTCACACTTGAAATAATGACAAATTTGCCTACAAGCAATTTGCTCAAATAATAACCGGTTCCACATTTAATTGTCATGAATAAGTTGATGCACTTTTTACTTGTGAATACAATGATCCCATTTTTAAGCTTGGTACGGGGAAAGTGAAACTTGAGGGTGATAAGTGTCCATGGTACCAAAGCCCTAATCTAAGTCATTGATTTCTTTATGAGTTATTTCCATCAAACCATTTCATGAAAAATATAAAAAAATATATAAATAGAATTGTTTTCTTTGCATTGCATTGTAAATATTCAAAACCATTCATCATATAGCATAGTATAGTTTATTAAATAATAAAATGGCCAAGGTTGGTTAAATATGAGAAAAGTGTAATTTAGAGCTTTAAAATGCTGCAGTGCATGAGGTCATGGCAATGGTCAAGTGGAGGGGAGTTGATAAGTGTGAAAACACTCATCAATAATGAACCAAAAACCACTCAGAACACAGTCAAATACATTATTTTAACTTTAAAATATCAGAATTACACGTGTATTTGTGTTTCATGTGTTTTCAGGTAAAAAGATGCATTTTTGAGCAAACACGCATTTTCAAGGATTTATTTGATGAAAAGACGAAGAAAAGAGACGAAAGATGATTCAAGGACTTTATTTGCCAAGTTTTCAAAGATCGAGGGCTTAGCTTGCAATTTTTTATGACAAAGGATGAAAAGAAATGTGCTAGAAAGTTGATATTACATTTGATAAAGGATTGAAATGGAGGGACTAAAAGGTAAATTTGGGAAGAAACTTTTATTTACTTGGTCAAAATACCAAAAGTTTCGGTCAAACACACAAACACAATACACGTCTTCGTCTTCTTCGAAGAGAGAGAAACGAACCCTCCAATATTTATTCATCCACCTCCAAAACCTGTAAATCAATATCAAAGACGATCCACGAAGAATCAAGCGAAGACTTAAACTACAAAGATGATCAGCTTTTTCTCCTCTACATGATGATGGCAATTAATTAGATCAAGACTCGAAGATAAAGAAACGCCCAAAATGATGAAGAATGAAGAAGGTCATTATCCTCGTATTTTACACGTGTCCATTCCTGATTGGAAGGAACACGTCATCCCACCTCCTTTCGGCGGCTATAAATAGAAGAGAAGAGCCTCATTTCTTGACGGTTAGACTAGGTGTAGTTCTAGGAGTAGATTAGATAATCTCTCTCATGCTTTCATTTTAGTTAGTTACTGAGTTTGTTATAGATTTACATGTTAGTTAAAGTTTCAGTTAGCATTTGTAACCGTTTTCACCATTAATGAATTCAAGCTTTCTTCTCTTACTTAATATCTTCTATTTCTGATTTCGATTAGCAAGCTAATTCTGTCATAAGCTCTAATGAGCTTATGAGCTGTTTACATAACTTTTTCAATACGTTTCATTGCAGATTTTAGTTAATTCATTAGCGTTTGATTTTCAGTTGCAAGAGATACAGTTTGATACATTTAGTTTCGGTAATAGTCAGTTGATTCAGTTAGTTTAGTAGGTTGTTGATTGATAATCTTGTTCATGGCTTTATAGCAGATTCGGTTTGTTCAGTAAAATCATAGGCTCGGTTTGGTTTCAATAATTAAGATTGTTCAGCTAGCTTATTCTTTTCACAAAGTTCTTTATAGTCCTCGAGAACTTTTAGTGATCCTATCATGACGTTAGCTCAGTATTCGTACTCTTGAAGTTTGTGAAGGATTTATTAAACTGTAATAAAAACAGTATATATGTGTTTCTGGTTTTGTTTCGACTGTGCAGCTTTACAGCTTTGAGGTTTACGAGTTCAGTATTGGAAAAGCTAGTAATCTTGTAGCAGTCTCTGGTGGTTCGATATAGATCAGTTTTTGTAGGTTCAGATTCGAAGTTTTAGATCAGCAGATCAATAGGAGTGTGATTAGCGTTGTAGAGATTAGCTTCTAAGCCGGTGCAGCGCCGCGCTTCTCGTCATCAAAGGGCTGGCCTGGAAGACACAGGTTAAGCACCATTTACGTTTTTAAGCAAAGTAGTGTAGTGTAAGTTTGATTGCAATGTGTTTAATCTGTATACATGTTATATGATGGTTATCAGTTTGTACAGGATAATTTGTTTCACGTGTTCTAGTTTTCTAAATACTTGCATATTCTGTGTTTAGGAATTAGATCAGTAGAGATTTAGATGTATTTGGAAGAATGAGATTCTGTTTTCTTTTGTAGTAGTATTGATATTTTTTGTAGTAGTAGTATTGATACTTTGTGAGATTTATAGCAGTTAAGATTGAATTACAATATAGGTTTAGATAATATGTTTGATAAATTGGTTTAGTTCTGTAATCTGTTCAAATAGTTAGTAGAAAATCATTTTGTTTTGGCTAGGACTCTGTGTAATCTGATGGTTTTCATGATTTGAAATATTTTAGCAAGTATGTCAATTTCAGTCCTCGATTGTGATATTAGTCATTGCGTCCACCGTCCTTGTTAGTTATTAAATGGACAGTCATTTAAGTAGTTTTCTGTTAGAATTGTTATTACTCAGTTAGTAGGTAATTAGTTTTGGACTAATTGTTTCATACTGGGCTTGGGCCAGCTTTTAATTGTGATGGATAGATCAACTGTTTGCCCATTTAGATTTAACTAAGACTATTTTTAGTGTAACCTTTGTTTTTTTTTACAAATTAAAAATAAATAGGAATTTTATAAAATTTGTATTTTTACTTTTATAGATATAGCTTAATAATTTGTATTTTCCATTTTTATGTTTCGTGCATTTAAATGTGGTGCTTGCTAAATGTTTTTAGAATAGTACATATACGTATATAGTCTATTTTTACCTTTTTACATGCTTTTTGCCAAGTAGAAATAGAATACCAAACAAGTCTTTTTAACCAAAAACAATTAAGTCTTTGCTAGAAAACGTTATATCAATTCGAATTGATACCGAGAAAAACGAACTAAAAAAGACAAATATTATCTATCAACACCAAATCCCCACATAATATTTTTAATCATCATTCATCATCATATACATATACATAAATAAAGAAAATACAAGCTTACATAATCAAAATAACAAGAGGATAGGAAGAACAATCTCTATACCACCATTAGTGATGAAAAGATGAGTCTTTGATGAACAAGGCTTGGATTTTGATGGCAAAACTTGTGATAAACCAATATCATCTTCAAGTCTACCAACCTTTATAAAATTCTCATGGAAAATCAGCCCTATGACACCAACAAATCTTCAACTTGGATGTTAGAATCACCTCCAATCTTCAAAGCTTCAAAGTAGCATCATCATGTGTATGAGTAACACATGATTTTATGGCTAACATAGATCAAATGAGGGTTGTTTTTTATGATGGTTGGACGAATTTTAGAGAGAGAGGAGAGAAGTGTGTGAGTTTTGCATGTGTAGAATGAGTTGCTAGTTTGAGTTTGGTTGTTTTTTAAGTAAAAATGGTTTTGGTGTAAGGCTAAGGACAAGTGTCCTTAGCTTAAAGATTAAGTTGACACCTTTGTGGTGTTGTGTAGCTTAAGCTTGCCGTCCAATAGTGGGGGTGGGTCAAGTTTATTCTTGTATCATCCCCATTTAATTACGGGTACTCCTCGATTCTAGTTTCCTTGATTTGCGTGCCCTCGGGTCGTTTTACGAAAAACGTTTTTATAAAGTATGAATCAACGACACAAAATGAATCTAATAAAAGATGTTTCATCAAAAACGGAGTTCAAAAACGTAAATGCGTAATCCTAAGGTTTCCGGTTTAGTCGTAAAGGACGTTAAATTATAATCGTAAGTCCTAATCTCTTCTCGTAAATTTGTGAGTTTATGAACCAACACAAATTTAAAATCTCAAAATAATATTCACGGATAAATTTATTTTCTGAAATGTCGGACTGTCACCAACAACGGTGTATGTAAACGTAAGCACGTAATGTAGAATCCTCCGGTTTAGACGTAGTCGATGCTAGTTCAAGAAGTAAATCCAAATTTCTTCCCAAAAATAAGTGAGTTCATAATATAACATTAAAATAATGTTTTTAAATAATATTTGAGAATAAAATATCAACCATAAATTGACGGATTGTCACATCATTTACCCCTAAATAGGATCTTTGTCCTCAAAGATCATCTTATCTTATTACTCGCTTCTTATAGAGTTAAAGCCATGTGCGTATTTCCTCCACATTCGGTCTTTTCTCAGAAGTGTAATTCATTACAATACGCGAGTTTCATCAAACATAACTACGGGAATAAGATCAGGCTTAACGTTGACTTACTTTCTCTATCCATGATGTTCACGGGTTTTTGATGAATGCAACTTTTCGCCGATCTAAACTTCATCAAGAAGTGATCAGATTCTCACTTGATAGACATTTTATCAAGTTCGATATACGAAACATAATTCACGCAGCTCTTGAAGTCCTAGGGTAGATCCAGCTTATATGCCTTTCAAACCAATCTTTTACATCATCTCAATGGTCCCATACAACGGGGACTTATATCCCATGATCTTTCTGATCATCAATTCATTTTTCCATGGTTAAAATTTTTGGCATAACTTCGCTACCCATCTGGCACTTCAAGATCTACATTTCATATTCACATAACCTCCGGCCCACTACCGGCAGTCAATAATCAGATCCTAATTTCAAAAATCATTTCAGGTCTCACGGGTCGAGTATTTTGTAAGGTTAGATTCGCCATCATAGGAAACCTTATACCTAAAAGACATGTCCAACTCACAATGGGTGTATGTCGGGTGTCTTAATCCCAACTCCTGCTTATAGATGCTCTAATATATCCTTACAAGATTCGATCTTGATCCTAATACGATCATTATCAACGATAATCTCTCCAAAGGAAAACGATTATACGGTTTATTACCAAAGGTCAATCATTCAAGCATAAAACAAGACTTCTAGTGTTTTGTATCATTACTTTACCTCATCCCTTCGATTGGGGTGGTAAACAGTACTCTCATCAAGGTTCGTTCTTAATGACTTCTGAGCAAATCTCTAGAAATTCGATGCGAAGCGAGGATCTTGATAGAGATTATCGATACAGGCACATCATGTTTACACAACTCCTTTAAATACAAAAGAGTCAATTTCTTCTGCAAGAATCTATCATTAACAGGAATGATATTAGCAGATTTGGTCAGTCTGTCGATGATGACCCAAATTGAATCAAATTCAGATGATGACCTTTGCAATAGCTAGACGTTTACTAATGTATCAGGCAATGTCTGCCTTCATAATTTGCCATTAGTACAACTTCTTCAGATAAAGATACATTAAATCAGAAATAACATGAATAGAATACTTAAACTTACGAGATTCCAACATGACTACATCTCAAAATCTCCATATTTAGACAACCATAAGTTGCCTTTAAAACATGTAACACCATCGGCTTCTCAATTCTAATGGTTCACATTAGCCGTGAACCCTTTTATTATTATCTATATTATCCTTCTTATATTATGTGTCAGTATCTACATTCACTTTTCCTGATGAAATAATTATCATGACCGTATTCATTAAAAATTTCTTTCTTCATATTTTCTAAGTTTCAATTTCGTCTCAACTATCATTTTTATCAGTTTTACTTAATCCGACGTTTTAAAGTGTCGATAAATACTACAAATAATTAAATAATAAATATTTAATTTTATGAAACGTAAACATAAAATTTTTAAATTTTCTCAGTTTGTCTAATTATAGTAAAATGTTCAAAATAAATTTGAATTTAATTAATACGATTTTTGTTGATTTATTGAAAATAAATAATAAGATTCGTAAATGTTCGAAAAAATCTTGGGTTATACTTTGGTCAAAATTTTCTTAGTTGAAAAGCGTAAATTATCGTTTCAAATTTCAACTCATGGTTTAACGGTTTCCTCAATCCCTCTTAGGTTGTCTTGAGGTATACACAAACATTTACCCCTAAACAGGAGTTTCGTTAAATGATTTGTGTATAATGGAATAATTTCTTAAAAATCATTTGATAAATTATTTGTCAAAACATATTTCCACTTTCTTTTTGGTAAAACCCAAAATCTTAAATGGCTCAAATTATTGAAGAGTCAATATATTCCATTTTCCATTAATCACACGATCAAATAATGTAAAGGATTAAGCCTTTCATCACATGCTAAAAATTCAAGGTATATGTTTTCACTACTCGGCCGACTCAGGGCATTCTACAAATAATTATTAACTCATTCTTATTCTTATAAATAAACAAATGGTCCTTAATGATCACAAGCATGAATTTATCAAATTACAGCCTACACATGTGATTCACCAAATCTATGAATGCTACATGTGCATTGGTCAATCCAAACGACATAACATGAAACTCATAATGTTCATTACAAGTTTTAGATGTAGTGATTGGAATAGATAATCTTTTTCGCGGACGCGAAGTTGATGATAACCATGCCGAGGATCAAATCTTCAAATATACGCTAGAACCTTGTAAATGATCGAACAATCTATTATCTTGGGTAGTGGATATAGATTTTAATCGTCAATTTACTTAGTTCACGGTAATTAATAAATATAAGGAATAATAACACCATAGCTCTTCATGATGACGAGCTCGGTAGAATAAAATCTTTCTCCGACAACTCTCTCAGTTGTACGGTAATTCCTTTAATTCAGATGATGCTGACGTACAGTGCACACGCCACAGGTGCAACACCGGGAATATAATCAATACCAAATTCAGCTTGCCTTAATGGAAAAAGTCTAGGTAATTCACCAGCAAATACCTCCTAAATTTTCAGATAACCTAAACGTCTTTTAATACATTTACTTTAAGTTCTTTCTAGATTACATTATCTATGACTAGTTCACAACCATTCACGGTATAATTTCAAGTCTAAATGCAGGATATGGTCATCCATCAAGAATTACTTGGATCAGTTTTGATAATCAACATCTTATCATTTAGGGGAATTCTATTCGGGTTCCCATCAATTAAGAAAATGTCGTCATGTCATAATCAATCAATCCATTCTACTGGCACTATCAACTTTCCAGTTTCATTGCCGTTGATAAGATGTGAACTTCTCAAAAGACTAATAATAACTCATAATCCTTCACAAATTCAAGGATATCAGGAGACATAACTAACCTTAAAAGAGTAAGGTCAACGCGTAATCTACGCGAGAGAATTTCAAATTAGATATAGACGAAAACATTTAACGAATATGAATATATCCCATATTTTCATAATTTGAGTACGCACTCGAAAGCTCTTTGGATCGTTACCCAGGTCATTCAAATGAAATCAAATCAAAAGAAATGATAGGAACGTCGATACATCCAGTCGGGTATCAACACTCGGTAATCAAATACTTTTTCAAAGAATCTTATCACAGGAGAATTGGACAAGAAGGGGATATCAATTGTCAATTAAGACAATTTCCAGAGATGAGTAAATTCGACTCAGAAGAATAGATGCTACATGCACATATGTAGGTGTCCCTAACACTATGTCCCTTTCACTTCTTGTAGATCTCATAAAATTTTAATCTTTCACAATCTTCAAAGAAAATGTAGTGTTTATTCATTAGTTTTATGGTGACTACTAATCAGCCTTGCATGGTCCATTCCAAATTGTATGTAGGCGCGCAACTATATACAATTTTAAGATTAACGATGCAATACTCAGTTCGTCAAAATTTTATCATCGTGTTTAAAATATATATTCATGCTTAATTCAAAATAAATTTACAGATATTTTCTTTATCATGGAAACAATTAAGTTTTCCAAGATGTTTCATCAACAACTTTATTTCGATAACGATTATTTATAAGTCTCACTTTAAATAATTCATATGGTGATGAAAATTCAATTTTTCCCAAGGGATACTATTGTATCTTATAAAACAATGAGTGATCTGCAAAATAGTGATGAGGAGTGGTTCACCAAGAACTAACTACAATATATCAGGAAATGAGCTTAGCCAAATAATCATGAGGTTCATGACCTCAATGGCACTCAAAAAGAATAATCCACAATGTAACTCAATTCGAGATGAGTACTTGTTCAATGGTTGCATCACTAATTCAATCATTAGGATGAAGCAATAAAATATAGATAACATCGATACATGTAGAATTTAGCAATGAAAGCTAGTCTTTTCATTAATCACAAACAAGTCAGAATGGTACCGTAACACATTGTGTGTCACTATGTCATACAATTCCAAGAACTCATCCTACCAACTGATGTCTCAGTTAAGTTAGGGATTTTTAAAAGATACCACAATGAATACTAATCTACAAGAGTCATTAGGTTTCCACATGTCCCAGAAGATCCATCGGTCTCAATTCAGAAGAAGATTTCTTCAATTTATTTCTTGGACACTGGGCATCCTCGTCATTGGAAAATGGCCTAGGAACAACCCTTAACACGAATCAACAATCAATTAAAACCTTATAATTCAATCATAGAACTTAACGACTTCCTCTTAACAATTTCATATTCCATACGAGTTAAATTTTACATTATTCAAGTTTTAATCAACTTATACTCAATGCAACATCCTACCTCATTCTCCAATACTTTCAATTTTATTCTTAGACCTTAATAGGGAAATAAAAGCTCGATATGATCAACACTTAATTTCCAATCCTATAGCTCTTACAACAATAGTTATCAAATGAGTGACTAGCATGAGATGACTCACACATTCAATTAGACTTCTCGGAAAGGTACTAGTGGCATGAGGCTTTTGGGTAATGGTTCCAATCACAGCCACAAGTGCAACATTCACCCTTTCGATTTCAAATTTAAGAATTGGGTGACAACGAATCAGATGACACCTTTCCAGGTGGTAACGTTTTGTCAAACTCCACTCTATAAGGAAAGATCGTCATGACATCGATATCAGATTTAATCTCGCCAATTCTTCTTTAATATCACAATCAACTAATATCAACATTTCTATGAATATCAACCATTTATTGGGATCATAAATATCCACAACTTGGTTTAGATCTAGGATAGCTAGAATTCCTACGAGAATAGCTTCTATTAATTTACTAGGGAATTTAGGGTTCCTTGTGACAATCTACGTCGTATAAATACCTCGTATAAATACCTCGTATAAATACCTCGTATAAATATCAAAATAATCATCAAACAATCATTTAATAAAATTACATCATATATATATATATATAATCCAAGTTATATATATATATATATATATATATATATATATATATATATATATATATATATATATATATATATATATATATATATATATATATATATATATATATATATATATATATATATATATATATATATATATATATTCATATATATATATATATATAGGGGGGCTTTCTTGTCAGAACCATAATAAGTGTGAGAACTATCAGAACCATAATAGACCAATCACAATTTAGATAATTAATATGATTTAATTTAATAAACAAAAATGCATAAGGGCAATTATGTAAAAGTTGGTTGTTTACAATTTATAGAAACTTTTACATCCCAAATTAATAGCAGATCATCTATATAAGAGATAATGCCGTTGTATTTTTTTTTTCAAAATATTTTTGGATATAATTTTTTTAAAACTCGACCTTATGTTTTTTTCCTCAGGTTTATTTTGTGTTTTTAAAAAATCTTTTTAAAAAATAAGTTATCCTATAAACATAAACATTTACGTTTTTCAGACGGTATTATTTAAAAAAACTCGTATTTTTCGATATTAAATTTTACTTTATTTTTGGTATTTTTTTACGTTTTTGATAAAAAAAAACCGTGTATTTTTTTGGATAAATAAGTATATGTATGTTTTTCGATAAAACATGTATGTTTTTCGATAAAAACATGTATATTTTTTGATAAAACATGTATGTTTTTCGATCAAAAATATATGTTTTTATTGTGTTTTGCTTAAAATGATGATCATGTCTATTATGTAGACAACATTTCTTTAAAATTCAAAATATACAGAATTTGATATCAGTTGAAATCAACTAAAATACAAATTTCTAAAAAGCGAAAATAAATGAATCTAATCGTTCGAAGCCTTCCAAGAACATATATGTACTTCTCTTTTTCATCAGAATCTTCCGAAGATACATGCACGCCTTGTAACAACATACATGCACGCCTTGCTAAACAAAAGATGTCTATCTGTGTACATGAAAGAATAACACAATTATTGCAACTTAACAACATATTACAACAACTTAAAAATATATTACAAACAACTTAATGTACCAATTATTTTCTAAATAATAGTAAATACATGTATTATTACAAAAAACATGTATGTTTTATTAAAAAAACATGTATGTATTATTAATAGATGTTTGGAACAAAAACATACATGTTTGTGAAAAAAACATACATGTTTGTGAAAAAAACATACATGTTTGTGAAAAAAACATACATGTTTGTAAAAGAAAACATACATGTTTGTGAAAAAAAACATACATGTTTGTGAAAGAAAACATACATGTTTGTAAAAGAAAACATACATGTTTGTAAAAGAAAACATACATGTTTGTAAAAAAAAACATACATGTTTGTAAAAAAAACATACATGTTTATAAAAAAAAACATACATGTTTGTAAAAAAAACATACATGTTTGTAAAACCCTAACCTCAGTCTTTGATTGACCTGAGATCATAACCGACCACCAACATCACCACCACCGCCACCTACAGCAAGTAACCACCTTAATCCTTCAGTTGACCAGCAAATTAAAAATTGTCTATGAACATACCATTAAAGCACAAAAGGAATAGCTCGTCATCTTGTTTTACACAACTCCAAACAACCAATTAAAAATAGTTAGAATTATTGTACCCATTAAACAACTTAATCTAATATCAAAAATATTTTATCTTTTCAAATCTAAATTTATCTTTCATCGGATCCTGCACTTCGGATACATATTGAAACCCGACCAAAGGAAATTTTATCACATCGAAAACCTTTAAAAAAAAACTAATTTCAAATAAATCATAATCACTTAATTAGTGAACATATAATATTAGTCTAATTTATTCGGACCAAATAATAGTCGTACCCACTTTCGATTTTTCATTCCAATCAGATTCATTCGGAAAAAATAAACCATTTTTTAGACGTGATTCATTCTACGAACCCAACAAATATTACTCTCCATATTTTTAGACGTGATTCATTCACACATATGACATTCAAACTCAATGAAAAAAATAAAAAGATACTAGAAATCAAACCTTGATAAAATTAGATTTATAAATTTCGATGGAGATATAACATATAAGTTCTTCGTAATCAAAAGCGCCTCTAAATAATGAAGTTATTAAAAACAATAGAACATCATTATCAAGCAAATACATGGACGAGGAGGACGAGAGAGACGGTGACGAAGCCTCTACATAACGCCATTAAAATACAGACGGCAAAAAAAGGGTTTCTGATGGAGGCGGCTGCCTCTTAGATTAGGGTATTTGTTATTGACAGATGAGAAAATGTTTTAATATGAAAGAGATTTGGTAATTTATTTTAGTGATTTCAAATACCCTTCAATTTAGGCACGACTTACACAATGAACTAATTCCTATTTTGCCCTTTGTGTAATTTCTTTTTCAAAACAAACTATATTTATTTTCAAAAATGCCATTATGCATTGGCAGGATGTACATTATGTACTATTAAGAGTAAAAAAAGTGGTTCTGACAGTTCTCGCACTTAAAATTGTTCTGAAAAGAAAGTTACACTATATATATATATATATATATATATATATATATATATATATATATATATATATATATATATATATATATATATATATATATATTAAAATAACACTTCTCAGTCTGGCCTTGTCGGTAACTCGGGAATTCTTCGGCACTGTTATAGTCAAAAGATTTTTAGACATTTTGAGAAAAATGTTTATAGTTAAAGGATTTTGAAATGTTTTATTCAAAAACTTGGTTTTAAAAATCTTTCGTTCTCTATAACGAGAGCTCTGGTACCAAACTGTAACACCCCCAAATTTATACAATTCAAAGCGGAAGACTCGTTGGTGTTACGGGATAGCACATTACTCACATAATAGACAACGCTTAAAAATCGTGCCGTTTAATAATAAAGCATTTCCATTCATAAGTATCAAATTTACATAGGTCCCAAGTCATAGTATTTCATACAATTTTTACAAAGCATTTGAATGGAAATTATTATTTAAGTGCAGGCCATGAATTCTTGTTGTCTTCCCGAGAATTATCTTCAAGTACCTGAGACAAAACATGTTAAAAGAAAAGGTCAGCGATAACGCCGAGTGAATTCATAGAGTTTAATAAAACCATCAATATATCGTCGGTATATAATTATTACCGAAAATAATTTTGTACAAATCTTTGTAATAGGCCATAAAATAGCCAAAGTCATTTTATACAAATCCTTCGTCAAAATCATAATATAGGCTTTTGCCTTCAAAATCATTATACGAGCCATTGTCGTAAAAACATCATACAATACGTTTTATAACGTTGTATAAAGTTAAATAAAAACCGTTATATGAATATGGTTATGAAAAACCAAAACACGAACATAATATCAATAATAAGACCCCATATTGCTAGTCAGGCAATATATCGTAATTTAGTGCGTATATCAGTATTTCGTTATTTATGGATTATTAAAAGCTGCATGACATTGTTACCTTACTAAACCAAACAACGGGTAGCTAGCCCGAAACTCAATTTGCCCATCTAAATTAGCGTGTCGTCACAATAATCACGCTTGTGTAAATCTTCTCATACATAAATTCGCTTACCAATCAATGTGGCACGACGGGGATCAACCGTCAAGGCGTGAACTGGGGTGATCGTCCCCAAATAGTACTATTATATGCATAAGCGTCTACCAAATCCCGGTAGTTAACAATTCATGCTAATGGGACTTTTAGTGACATAACCAAACTTTAATAATCCATTTCATTTCATCTATCGGGTCATTTAATCATTCACCGGGTCATACAATCATTCGGGTCCAAATCAATAAACAGACAATCGGGACAAATGATGTCCTATTTTATCAAAACTAACATGTTATCTCCCTCGCGGGTTTATAAAACATTTCATAAAAACATTTAAAAGAGTGCGAGGCTATGAACTCACGTTGATGTGGGAAAGCGGGTTATCGGCAATTCGGATGTACGGTACGTGCTTCAATCACGGAAACCTAGACAAATAATACTTGTCTTAGACTCTTGTCCAATGACTTTATAAAATAACAATTATGTATACATATGATGATTTTATATATATGATGATGATCAAGTGGGTTTATACATTTTTACTCATTCATTATAGTGTTTATGTGTTGGTAACATTTTTATATTAGTTTTACTAGTTTTACTTATTTACATGTTTTAGGCCCAATAACCCTATTACAAGCCCAATACTTTATATTAGTCCATTTTACACTTTTATTATCAGTATTATACTTTTCATGTTGGGCCCAAGTGGGTTAAGCCCAATAAGTAAGTTTATAAGTGTTTTACCAAATTAGTCGGGTTTATTGTCCATTAAGGCTACTTTGGCCCGTTAATGTCTATATGTTGTAAAGCTCGGGTTTTATCGGTTTTTACTTGTTATATATGTTTATACCAAACTACCATTTTTATAAAATGTCCATTTATTTATCCTTATACATATTTATATAAATGTAATATATAAGTTAGTGGGTTTTAATTCACATTTTATACTATATTTATTTGAGTGCTTATATAATAATATTAAACTTTAATTTCACAAAATCAGTCCTAAATTTTAAGTTCACTAAAATGTCCATATCTAGAGTTCTATAATTATATAGGACCTTAAATTTTTATCACAAAACTACATGATATGTGCTTCATTTTATTCCTATATAGCTACTGATGAATTAACCTCTAAATATTTTAATAAATTCGTCCAAAACAGTATAGGCAGATTTGCACTCTAAACTTGTTTTGATCATATCTCACTCATTTTTATGATTCCATTGCATGGCCAACTCTCACATGTGTATAAAACCTAATACTTACTGTATATTGATTCCAATTTACCATTTTATCAGTTTATCATTTGGTTACTTACTGTTTTTATACAGCCATCTTATTAAGCAAGATTTAACCATTTTTACTTGTGGTTTTTCCATCTTTTAACCCATGTTTATCAAATCTATCAACACCAAATCCCCACATAATATTTTTAATCATTATTCATCATCATATATAAGCCAAATGTGAAAAGCTTCCACAAGTATAACAGGCTTTTCTAGAAATAACTCTAAGTCTAGATGAAAAGAAACCTGTCCCATTATCACTAACTTGACTTTTTGCTGAGCTAGGTTTTCTATACATTTCTGCATATTTAATTCTAGGTTTTCTATCAACGTTTAAGCCAAGGTCAAAAGTCTTTCCAATACTAGGATTGGTCACTTTTTGGGTGTTGACTCATTTGGGCTGTCACTAAGCATGCCACCCTTAACAGACAATGTAGGGTTGGCTTTCTTACATTGGTTCAAATTAATCAATTTCTGCTTGTACTCCTCTACTAGAGTAACAATTCTTGGTGGAGGAATAAATTCCTCTTCTTGGAGTTCTGGTATATCAGTCCAAGATAAATCCTTTCTAAAGACACCATACAAGTTCCCAACATGTGGTGGAACACCAACATATTCTTTCATCCCAATCCCACTCATATCCCTAGAATCCCTTTGTTCACTCACACATTTTTCTAGGGTTTGTGAAGCTTTATCAAATTTTTGAATTTTAAGATCTACATTATCTTTGTTTTTGATAGCCTCATCTAACTTAGCTTGTAAAACACCATTGGATCTCTCCAAGATGTTCCTAACGTCAACACTAGCATTTAGATCATGAGTCAAAACATTGATTTGATCTTTTAGGTCAAGCTCCATTTTCTTATATTCAGTCACAGTCTTTTCAGTTTGAGTAAGAGCAAGTTGATAATTAGATAACTTGCATTTTTCATCAAAAACATCTGATTTTAATTTTAAAACTTCTTTGTTAAGCTTTTCAGTGTTTAGACGACAACCCTTACTTCAAAATGCATCATCATATACCTCATTGTCTGATGAAGATGAAGAATGTGCCATGCTCCTCTTCCTCCTTTTCTGCAACCTGTTCTCTTCCACATCCTTGGCCAAAAAGATCCAATCCCAGCCAACACCATCTATGTCTTGCATGGCAACCATAGCTTTTGTATCTTCAACCTTGATGATTTGACTTGAAGGCTTTCCAGCATCAGATCTTATTGGAGATCTACAGTCTCTCATAAAGTGACCCATTCTGTGGAAATTGTAACACTCAACCTTGGATTTATCAAACCCAACAATGTCTTTAGCAATAAAAGTCATCTTCTTCCTGAATCTTCTATTCCATCTATTGGCCCTTATGCTAGCAAGCGCCATGTTCCACTTTATGTCCATCTCCTCCAAGTGCTCATCACTAATCTGCTCAAGGTCCTCATATGTAATCACTGAACCATTGGGCAATGAAGCAATGTATGCACACACTGTATCTAGATCAATACCAGCAGGCTTAACTCTTGGTGAGTCAACATTGTATGTGTCAGCGTCTGAATGTGAGGCACTGACAAAGCTTGATCCAACGTTGACACAAGGTGATCCAGTTACGGGGTGCATGTATGACTCCCTTTGATCAAATTGACATTCACTATGTGAGAAGAAGGCCATATTTCCATTGGTAGACTTGCTTCCTTGATCTGAAAGGATTTCACTTTCTACAATCCTCAGTTTATTGTAGACGTCATCAAAAGTGGAACTTTTGTGAGTATTATTAGCAATCATAGACCTCACTTCAATCTTCCATGCATCACAAATAATTTTAAGGAAAGTGGTGATGATATCAGCATCATCATGTACTGTTCCCATAAATGACAACTTCCTTGTAATGTCAAGAAGTCTGCTTCTCACTCCACTTAGCTTTTCACTGGGAAGAGCTTTGAACACAACATACTCATGCAAGAGTTGCTTCTTTTTCTCTGAGGCAGTATCATCATTACCACCATAAGTTACTTGAAGGGCTGCCCAAAGATCTTTGGCAGACTCATAGCCTCTGTATTTGTGCTATTTTTCTTGTCCCAAGGAAAGTTTGAGGATGCTTAGGGTTTTCATATCATTCCTTCTCTTTGCAATGTCCTCAGCTGAGACAACTCTTCCATCTTTAGGTTTTTCTTTTCGATCCTCAGCACTTGAGCCTGGAGTTGATCTTAGAGTGATAGCAGCTAGGATCTTGGCAGCCTTATTGAATGTGTTTCCATATACAATAATTTCCCATAGGGTGTGGTCATGGATTTGAAGATACCGTTCAAAATTGAACTTCCACAGTTCAAAGTTGCCTGGATCTAGCATGAGAATCTTGATGCTATGTCTTGAGGAGGAGGTTAACTCTGGAGTAGACATGTTGTTAGAATTTTAGGGTTTCTTGAAAATTAGGGTTTTTGGCTATTTAGGGTTTTTGTGTTCTTTAGATCAAAGTTTCTCAACAAGCTCTAATACCACTTGTTGATCCCAAACATAGATCGATTTAGCTTGCGTAAACGAGATTAAATCAAGTTAAACACGTAGAGAAACTTTGTTGTATATGAAACAATTCAAGTATTATGTAGAATTAATACTTAAATAAGAACACACACACAAGTTAAACCAAACTTTCACTTTGATTGATTAATCGAACTTGCGTACAATGAAAGTGTGAAAAACTTATATATGAAACAAAACCTAAAGGCATCCTTTTATAGATTAAGGAACCTTGTACAAGAGTCTACGTATAAGCTATTCTTGGTAAAGATAAACATAAGAAATACATTGTCAAACATATCTTTACTAGAAACATACTAGAAACATAAAACGTGTAGACTAGAATATCCTATCAATGCTTGACTTCATCTTATCAACGCTTGACTTCTTCCTGTCAATGCTTGTCTTGTCAACGCTTGATTTCTTCCTATCAACGTCCAAATTGCTCTTGTCAGCGTCCAAGTGTCTTGGCTATATTTTATTCCCAACAGTCTTGAGGAAATCATCCTTATGAGTAAGATAGTTCATAAATCTGAATGATCGTTTTCTCTTAATCTTCACATCAGACATAACCAACAACGCCGGGCAATGGTCTGAAGTGACATAAGGTAGAAACTTAGCATAACATGGGCAAAAAAGTTCCACAAACCTGCAATTACTCATTATCCTGTCCAACTTTTTAAATATCCCACTTCCCGAATCATTTCTCTTCTGCACCCATGTAAAGAACAAACCAGACATGGCAATATCATCCATATCAATCTGTTCAACACATTCTCTAAAATCCCTTGTAGCATTATATTTATCAGCATCTCCTCTCGAATGTTCATTCGACTTCAAAATAACATTGAAATCACCCATCATGACCCATGGATCTTGCATAACAATGGCCACAAGATCATTTAGGTTCTTCCACAAACTTATTATATCCTTTGGATTTACTTCTCCGTAGATAAAAGACACAAAAAACATCCTTCCATCTTGAATAATACCCACTTCAAAATTAATTGCTTGATCGATTATAGATAAAACAGTAGCTTGAATGAAATTAGTATCCCATCACACTACAATTCTACACCCTTTCTTACTATCACTCGAATTAGATGTCCAATCCCATCTATCAAAAACACTATCGCATACAGACTTAACTTTCTTCTTACTTAATTGCGTTTCAATAACAGCGCACATTTTCAAATTATTTAATAATATAAGGAGTTTCACTTCATCTTGCTTAGAGGTATCACTCATACCTCTAATGTTCCACGAAGCTATTTTTATACTCATTGAAGGGTTGATGGTGAGACTTCATTCCCATCCCCTGATACATTAGCCATGTCAGTATCTATAGGCACAGAATAAACATTTTGGACCATGAATTCTGCATTAGCTGATTCATCCTTACTAATCTCATCCTCTACCGCATCCACAAATATGAAACATCATGTGCTTTACCCTCAACAATTTTGGTCTTATAGTATTTCAAACATTCATCTGACCAACTCTTTTTAGTACTCACCGAAGGCACCAAACCAGTCAACAAAAACACATCAACTTCCAAACACTATTTCTCAAGTATCATTTTATGAACAATACTATTCTCATCCCTGGTAGTTTATGTATAGATCATATCAGTTGTTTGCTCCTTGGAATGACCTGTTCTTTCCATTTCAAAAGATACATTCTTATTCACCGCCTTCATAGCATTAGCATCTACATTTTGTTTTCTGTTATTGATCTCATTATTTAAGCTAGCAATTTTTATTTTTCAGCAACTGAATCCTTTCTTTCTTATCCAAACTCTCTAACCTACTTTTGTAGTAGCTTTGAAGTTCCACATGCCATTGATTGACAATACTCTCACCAAAAAGATGACCACCCTCAAAAGCAACACTAATATCTAACTTCATCTTGTCCATCTTCCTATTCTCAGCTTCACTCTCATCCCTATACTCCATAAGAGCATCAAAACTATTCTTACTCGTACCAGCCTCTGATCTACTTTGATCCTTACTCCCCTCATCAGAATTACCCACATTGCTATCCTGACCACTAACATTTACCATACTGTTAACATTATAACCTCCTCTACCCATTGTCATACCACCCTCCCAAACATATTACCTCTCCCTCTTTTACCAATTCCACCTCTATTCATAGTAACATTACCTCTCCCACCATTACTCATTCCTCTACCAGAGGTAGCAATAGAAACATTGGCCTGAGTAGGTTGATATTGACTCTGAACATTGTTATTAGTCACCCCTCTCCTAGTAGGCACAAATTTCCACTCTTCATTACTCTTAACACCCTGAGCACCCTTCCCTAGTTTCACTCCCTCAGCCAAATCTGCCTTCTCTTGATCACTTCTGTGTCAGACTTTGCATACTTTGAAATCATGTCCAAACACCCGACAGTGTTTACAACATGGGGGTTTCTACGCATAATCCACTCTAAGTTCCATACTTTTGTCCAGACCCTCATACAAAATTTCGACACTATCCACCATTCCATCAGCCGCATCAACATCAATAAGCACCCTAACAAAATTCTCCCTTCCATATCCTTTCTCACACATAGACGCAGTTACTTTATCCATAATAATGGGAGTACCAATTCTGCTTGCAATTCTACTAATACCTTCCGTATTCCATGCTTCAAGTGGTATATTGAAGATTTTTACCCACAATGGAACCCTAGCTGGTTCAGCATTGTTCAAACACATACTCGGAGCCCACCTTTGAACAAACATTGGTTTTTGATCAACAAGCCAAGGCCCATTTTCTATCACCGGATTGTACACCATCTTCTAATTTAAATTTGAAGAAGTATAACCCTTCATTGATAATGATTTCTTCTAGCTGATATGGTCTACACATCCTTCTTAGATGACCCATAATTTCTCTATAACTCAACTTAAAACTAACAAAATACCCAACAACAGTTAAACCCCATTTAATACTACCTTCTCCAATAACCGGATCCATAGCAACAACCTTTCTACCATCTTTCACAACACATGGAACCTTCTTCAATTTATTATCATACCCTGAGCTATTCCCTTGAACTGCATTACTGAATGAGATCGACCTCTTAAAGATACTATTACCCTGTGAGTTTTCATATTGGACTTCCATCTTCTTAACACCACTAGGACCTCTTAAAAATACTATTACCATGGGTGGATTCGACACCGGAGGTGGAGAAATAATTCCTGGATGAAGCATCGTGTTAGGGTTTGAATCAGACATGATTCATGGTGGGAAAAGAAAGGTTTAAGAAGAAGAAATAGTGGATTAAGGATAAAAAACAGTTAAGTGGGAAAAGGGTCCGATGAACAGGAAACTAGAAATATTAATAAAATGAATTTAAAAGGTTGTAAAGGGAATGTATTGTGGTGAAATGTTATATCAATAGAAAGGTAATGAAAAGAAAAACAAGGATCTAAAATAAAATTTAAGATCCCATTGTTGGATCTTAATTAGATGATGATTCAATGAATAAAATTCAAGGGTTTTTAGAGAGAGAAAGGTATTTTTAGAGAGAGTCAGAGAAAACTCGGTGAAATCCTAAAAAAAAGGATAAACCGGCCAACTCAGTTTCGAATATAAATCGACCATATCGGAAAAAATCAGATAAATAGTCCTAATCGAGCATATACTTTTATAATTTTATAAATAACAAGTCCAATCTGATTAATCCTCGATTAATCCCCGTCAAACCGAATAATCGTTTGGCGGTACCTAACCGCTTAGCTAGCGCCGAGCGATTTTTGCAACTTTAGTCATGTATAGTATCTGGGGTGCTTTAAATATCCCCAAAGCATTCAATGCGGAGCTTGGTCTCAGGCCTAAACCCGAGACGAGGCTAACATATGTTACTCTTTGAGAAGGCTTGATATGACAATCCGTAAAATTCACATCTATGCTATATGTTATGATTATATGGGTATGAAATTTGGCTTGAAATTTTGGCTTTTTATGCCTTATTTGGTAAGATAAACTGCTTCTCACAACCTGAACATCCACTACAACATATTCCTATATGCTGTAAACATGATGTATATGTCAAGTCTAAAATATAATAGTAATCTTATAAGTTCAATATTGATAATAACATCCCAAATATAACTATGATGCCCTAAATTCCCTTAGAAACCCTAGAATCCCTTTAAATGAGTTGTAAACTCAAAGAATGGTAAACTATGAATAGAGAATACATATGAATAAGTCATTATAGATTATAAAAAAGTTATAGACTATACTTTAAAGACATAATAATAACTAAGAATGGTAAGAAAAAATTATACAAAACTAAGTACAAGTAAATGTATTTAATTTTATGTATAAATTGTATAACATTGTGATCCCAACGACTATTAGCAAGACAGAACGTTTTATAGGATCTTACGATCTCGATCCAATCTTATGATCTTGATTTTACTAACGCAAAAATGATTCTGAATAAAATCTCGATCTTAACAACATTGCTTATCATATCCAAAACTACTTCAAGGTGTGCCTTTGAAAATTATTCAGAGACCCAAAACTACTCAAAATATCAATTCTAATTACCAAATCTAAGAAACAATCCTCAAAGCAATTACTTATTAGTTATTATGCTAGGCTGTTAGCCTTCTCAAACTTCTATTAAACAATTTGGGCTCAAATGTTTAAACTGAAGCCCAAACAAACCAAAGCAATGAAGCATGGATAACAAATTGAAGTCACTGCTCACGATTTTCACTAATCGGCCTTATTAACCAGTTTAGTCAAAATCGGATAAATCATGGATACATCAGGGATAATTCGGTTAAATCCTAAGAAAAAGGATAAATCGGCCAACTCAGTTTCGAATATAAATCGACCATATCGGAAAAAATCGGCCTAATAGAGCATATACTTTTATAATTTTATACATAAATAGTCCAATCTAATTAATCCTCGATTAATCCCCGCCAAACCGATTAATCGTTTGGCGGTACCTAACCGCCTAGCTAGCGCCGAGCGATTTTTGCAACCTTAGTCATGTATAGAATCTGGGGTGCTATAAACACCCCAAAGCATTCAATGCAAACCAACTAAGTCCAAACACGTTTATTACACACACACTTACAATTTGACCAAACGGCTCTATTCAATATCTCATTCTCACACCGGAGCTTGGTCTCGGACCTAAACTCGAGACGAGGCTAACGTATGTGACTATTTGTGTAGGCTTTCTATGACAACCCATAAAATTCACATCTATGCTATATGCTATGATTATATGAGTATGAAATTTGGCTAGAAATTTTTTATTTTTATGCCTTATTTTGTAAGATAAACTGCTTCTCACAACCTGAACTGCCACTACAACATATTCCTATATGTTGTAAACATGATGTATATCTCAAATCTAAAATCTAATAGTAATCTTATAGGTTAAATATTGATAATTATATCCCAAATATAACTATGATGCCCTAAATTTCCTTAGAAACCCTAGAATCCCTTTAAATGAGTTGTGAACTCAAAGAATGGTAAACTATGAATGGAGAGTACATATGAATAAGTCATTATGTATTATAAACAAGTTATAAACTATTCTTTAAAGACATAATA
This sequence comes from Glebionis coronaria, assembly GCA_025667525.1. Taxonomy (NCBI): domain Eukaryota; kingdom Viridiplantae; phylum Streptophyta; class Magnoliopsida; order Asterales; family Asteraceae; genus Glebionis; species Glebionis coronaria. Next base: position 602,054,508 of record CM046875.1, on the reverse strand, counting down.
ATACCTAATAATGGTAATAACAAACTATACAAAGCTAAGTACAAGTAAATGTACATAATAGTCTGGATCACCACCTAGAAACCTTTGGTAAGCAATGTTTCAAGTAATATAACTACATAATATCTATGTACCATTATCAAAAACACTATAATAATTATAATATATCATATAAAGGAAAGATAATTAATCACAAAATACTAATATTCACTAATCCAAAGCTAATTACAAGTTAAGACCTAATAACCAAGATTAGCATATAAAATCCATTTCATATTGGACCAGAGTCTAAATTTTTGCCACTAATTATAAAACTCAACTATGTATCATATTAAGAATATACATTTACTTCAAAATAAGTTACAAGTTGGTAAAGAATAAGGTACAAGTTATCAAAGCATAGGATCTTAAACTCCCCAAATCATCCCTAGAATATGGCAAACCTATATAAACCCTTAAGCCAAGAATGTAGAAACCATATAAGTCATAAAAATATAATATAAGCCCTAGAATAATTGTACATAAGGATATAAACGCTAAATACCCAAGATAGAAAGTCATTAGGATTAGTGACCTAAAAACCCTTATATTAAGAAATCTACATAGAATCACTACCTAGTCTTTTAGGACAAGTCTACAAACACCCATATAACTTCATTAAGGTTAAATATTATATTAATACAATGTACAAGTACCCTAATTCACAAGGTACAAGATTCTAATGCATGACATGTAAAATAGGTCAAAATAAGTATTTTCACCCTTTAGACATGTTTACTTAGAATAACTTAGTAAAACCAATGTAGGGAATTCATGAACACATCAAGGACAATGTAGGATGTATAAAATGAGTTTAAATCAGTAGATAATGGAAGGATAATCCCTTTTACTAAGACTTAACCATAAACATTAGAAACTCTAACCTTCCTAAGTTTTCTTTCCATTTTCACATCAAACCTTTGTTAAACTTCAAACCAAAGACCCAAACTTCTTAACTAAAATTTATATACCCTAATTAAACCCTAATACATCACTAATCACATTCCTAAGCCCATATACCAAAATCACAAAGTATAAAGTTACAAGCCCTAGTTTTCAATCGGCCTAGCTTTTTCCCTCCAAAAACACAATTCAAAAGTTTCCCTCCCATTTTTAAACTTAAGATCAGTACTTATAGATATTTTGGGATATTTATAAGTAGGTGATTCACATACTTGTGTGCTACACATCACCGTCCCAATCCATAACCTTGTCGTGACCTTTCCTAACCACAAATTGAAGATTTACTTGAAACTAGCTTGTAAAGTCACCCCTAGTACTTGCATAGACCTTCCCTAGCATCCCTTAGTCACTAAGCTATCTATCATACACGTTTACAAGCCAAACTTCGAGCTTAAGTGTTGGAAACACTATAAATAGGGACAAATACACATAGCTTACACTTGTACCCCGTTTTCTCTTCACCTCCTACCCATTCTCCATTTCTACTCTATAAACGTCTTAGGACATCCCCCAAGACCAGAAACCAGGTCTTTAAGGAAGACATTGAAGCTCTTGAAGCTTTGAAAGCAAGTAGTGTTCATAGGAAGCCATTAGGACCCAATTTGGAGCTACCTAGGTAATTTATATGTTAGATATGATTTGATATTGTTATAATACTTTCTTAGAGTTGTTATAATGCCAAAATAATGTTAGAAAGATAATCTGAAAGAAACCAAGTCATTTGATCATTTTAAATGAAAGTTATATGTTAAAGATGTCTTAAAACCCTAGTTTTGTAATTTATATAAAATAATAAGTAAAAACCCAATTCAAAAGCTATAATTAAGAAGAAATGTTTTTATTATGATTATAAACATGTTTTGAAACTTTTTTTAAAATCCTAGATTATTTGGTCTACTTTTGAGGTTGTTATGTGATTTTTACAAGTATAAGGACTAAAACTGTCATTTTTAAAACTATTCAACATTTTGGGCCAAAAGTGTCATTTTATAAAATTCAAATATGTAAGAATAAATATTGGAAAGTTTGAGGCCCTAAGGTTAAATATTGAGGGTTTAAAATGCAAATATTAAAACTATATACTTAAGGGGTTAAAAGTGTAATTATATCAAAGTATAACTAAAAGGGCTAGTTTGCCAATTTTGAAACTAAAGAAGATTAATTATGAATATGAGGAAGTAATGAAAGTATCATGTTAGTAGGGAGCTTTGTACAAAGATGTTCCATCTCGATATTAAGTTCTGACTGAGTGGTTGGGTTTACGATTTAAAGTGCCCTCGCTCCTCAAACGTTTATAGAATGGATTCTGAGTATGATGGCCTGAACAATGGTGCTAGAATTACAACTAATTATTAAATAAAGAATATATAACCAATATTTGGAAATATAGAACTGAAGATTAAAGACTTGGTACTATACAAAATTTGTTAATCCAAGTTTGTGTGAGATCAAGTTGTTGTTTATAAGACCAAGTTGTGGTTTGTGATCAAGCTGTTTATCTGTGAATGAAATATATCTTATTATAGCTCAGACTCTATGGATCCCAGGTGAGTTTATAGCCTCACTAGGCCTGATTATTAAATGATTTAAAAACCTATGAGGGGGATATATGCTAAAATGAAATACAAATATTTTTGGTATGCTTCTCAGATATGATTATTGACACTACGCTTACTACTGCCTTTATAAGTCCCTTTTTACTCATGACCGTTAATCATTTAATGAATGCTAATATTGTGAATAGTACTATTTGGGGACTGATATCCCCTATATGGGCAAGTAGCACTTTCTGGAATGTTGATGGCTCTGACCTAGGCTAAACGGATACACTTTATTTTGCTAATATAGGAGTTTGGCAGACTGCCTGTGATAACACTCAAATATAACATATTTATAGGAGCGTATTCGTGGTGTTTATGCATATATTTATGTGATTATTATGTACTTATGATACTTAATGAAGCTTATTTGTTATTGTAGGTTCATCAATGGTTACATCACAAGAAATGTAGAAAAGACTAGTATTGGAGGTGAAAGGATGAACGACGCATGAAAGTATAGCTCTCGTATGATAAATAATACAAAGATAAAGAGTCTTGGAAAGTTTGGAAGACAGAAAGTGGAAGAAACAAAGAAAAAGGACCAAAGAAGAAATAAGGTAGAGTTGGTGCAGTTGCCACCGGCAACTTTCATTCTGCCACCAGCAAAACAACACCATTTTTGCCACCATAAAGATTCATTTTGCCACCAGCAACTCTCTTGCTGCCACTTCTCCAAGTAAACGTAAATCCCTCCATTACTTTACCTTGCTCACCAAGTTCAGCCATAACTCCATTGTAACTCCTCCAAGCTTCATTACACTCATCAATACTCACTGTTGGCTCCAAGAAAAGTGCTTGGCGGCCAAGGCTTATTCACCTATAAATAAGACCCATGGGGTAGTGTTTATCATCATCCTTCAATCATCAAACTATCTACCATCTCCATCATATTTGTGTGGTTTTGATATCACCCCTCACCCAAGTGGTGAGGGGTGGAATTGGTAGCCATGTTCATGTTATAAGACATGGAATAAGTAGATAAGAAAGCCACACCACCATAAACCATCCAATCTCTAACAATCCTCATTCCCAAACACCCCAAAAGGCTCTATACTCGCACCAAGAGGTTGATGTCCATGAAGGATATGGGTATGAAAAATTGTATTTTGGTTGTTCATTTGGTTAGAATCATTTGGGTACTTTTGTACTTTAACCTCTAATGTTTGGTAACTTCTTCTTTATAATTCAATGTTGTTTATGTTCATGTTTCTAGTGATTCTTGTGTTTTGTGATATTATACTTGTATTGTTCACATGAAAACTTGTGATAAATTGATGTTTAGATTTTATTAGTGCTTGTCATTGGATTATGGTGATAACATTATATTTGGTTGAATTGGAACTTGTTTTTGTTTGTCATTTTGGTTAATCATTGTTGAGTCTATATGTCAGAATTATTCTCAATATGGTTGATTTCAATTTGTTTACCGACAAATGATTTGGTCTTGTGCTTGTGAAGATTATGCAAGAGAATTAATAAACATAACAAGTAAGGATTTAATCTAGATTATAGGTCGAAAAGAGTCTTTTGAATATATTGTTCTAATCATCTTTCAAGTAAATGAAAATTATCAAATTGATAACACCAAGTCTATGGGTCAAAGGATTCTTGTTGTAGTTGGTTTAGGCATAAGGCTCATGAGTGACCACTTGATTGAGACTTATGTATACTTGATTTATCAAGCACCAATTTATTATTATTGGTTCTATAGGTCGAAAGGATTACTATTGATAATATGTTTTCCAAACTAAACATTTTAATGTCCATGTGATCATTTGACTATACATGTATGTTCTTTGTGTGCTTGTGCCTTTAAACGATTCTCATGGTGGTTTGATCGTGAAAATCATCACCATCATTGTTACAAACAAATAACACTTGAGTATAACCAAGTCCCATGGGACGACCTTGACTTACCAACCTAATTGCAACATGACTAGAGTATACTTGCTCGAATTTGTGTTCCTAATTAAAATCGGTAATTCTTGTTTATAAATTTAAAACCCAATGTATGGAAAGAACACATCATGTTTTTGGCTTCTTTTATTTCCTTATTGGAATTGTGTTCTTGAACGATTTGTTTCATTAACATAACCACCAACGGAGCACACCAAGTTTTTGGCGCCGCTGCCGGGGACTTGCTAGTTTGTACTCTTTTGTTAGTTTGTTTGTTTGTTTTCTTGCTTGTTTGTTGAATCGTTTTGTTACCAATTAATACTAAACCCAAAAGAGTTGTTATACCCCATTTATCCGCATAGGGGGACGAATTTCGCATAGGGGAATTCGGTTGGTGGTTGACTACTAAATTGAAGGCTTTGAATTGCTCTAACTTTCATTGTTAGTTTGTTTCTCTTGAATGATTGCTCTTGTTCTTGTGATAATTCTAACCCTTGACAAAGGTTAGAACAAGATTTTCTTAAAATCTCTTAATTCTCAAAAAGTTGCTTAAATGATCTTGGCCCAAAATCAAATTTTTGGTGTTGTGATTTCCTCTCTTGTGTTCTAAAAAATTACACTTTTCAATGATTTCCTAATAATTGTGTTTGAAAGTGCTTGTTCTCAAAAACCCAAAAACCTTGTCCCGAATCACTCTAGTCAATGACTAGAACTACTTGACCACATGAATTTTGTTTGTTTGTGTTTTTCTTGTTTTATGAGTTTCTGTATTGTTATGTGTCATGTGTCTAGAAAACCATCCGGTTTAATTGATTTGGTACAAAAATTCTATTATGTGTTTTTGTTTCATTTAGTTAAAAATTATAGTTTTTCTTATTTAGTTTTTGTTGAGTCGTGTTATGTTTATAAGTGTTTAGATTGTTTTTATTTGTCATATTTGTGATGTTTATATATGCATAATGTTTGTCTCATTTGTGTTAGTTGTCTTGTGTGTGGTTTATTTTGTTTGCATGCGTGCTTGTTTGTGTTTGTTTAAGTTCATGTGGTTAATGTATGAACTTTGTGGGTGTGTTCGCTAGAAACCCTCACGAGACTATAACTCGTCTACTCGGGATACCGAGGGGTTTAAAGGCTTGTTGCATACGCTAAATGCAATCGTGTTGCCTACGAAAGTGTGCTTAATAAATTTACGTGTTTTGTAGTTTAGTTTATTTTGCAGGTTCAATCAAGATTATGGAGGATGGATTGATCGTGATTGATGGATTGTATGTGTATAAAAGTGTTGGAGATGAAATCGCTTGATCTTCCTTACTTGGCATCTTATCATATGGAGATCAATTACATGGCTCGGGAAGTTTCGTTTCTCTTGGACTATTTATTTATTTTCCTCACTTTTCATATTTTGAAGTTTATTTTCATATTGAGTCTAATCCAAAACTTAAGTGTGAAGGGAAATTAATAGGAGAACGAAACTAATTTTTGTTGTATAAAATAAATAAATAAAATAGAATAAAAGAAAAAAGGGAGAGTTTGTATACTTGTTTGCCCTTAAGATCTAAATATTTTCACACATAGGTATGTAAATATATTTTAATAATCATCCACATGGTATTTTTTAATAATAATAATAAAAAAAAAGTTTTAGTGAGATCACACTTGTGTGATATAAATGTATATGCGTGACAAAGAGGCAACCTTAGGAATAAAACCCAAATAGCCTTTTCTATTTTCTTTTTAGCTAGTTTTATCGATTAGCTAACCAAATATAATTAACCCTTTTGTTATCACTCATGTCTAGTGCTAGATACCCATAGACACCCGTTGAGACATTCTTTTCATTTTTGTTAAATCCACTAAAAAAATAATATTTAACCTTAAACCTTCGCCTAACCCTTGTCAAAGTATAAATAATGGGTTGCTACTCACGTGGTGTGTTGGATCGTTTTTGATGATTTATAGTTGTCACATTTCGCTATGTGTGTGTGCCATTCCAACGAAGATGAAGTAGGCTGCTTCTTATTTGTATTTTTTGTGGTGTGTGCTAAAGCGAAGTGTGAGGGAAAAATGTGATGTATGTTGAAAAAAATGATAAAAAAGAGGAGGATGAGAAAAGAAAAAAAAGAAGGAAAAAAGGAATAAGTCATCGAAAAAAGAGAGTAAAAATGATGAAAAAATAGCCAATGAGCTATATTCTGAAGAAGAAGGAAGATGAAGTATGTTTGGATATCGATTAGCCAATGTGCTAAGACGTGATATATATGTGTTGATCGATATGTGTTGAATAAAGCTCATAGATTTGATCATTTTTGGGCTTGTGATTTGTTTGGTAACTATCAACATGGGACTTTGACTTTTTGTATATTCGTGATAGGTGTGAAAACACCCATCCTTTTACCACTTATTTCTTGCTGAAACGAGACCAAAACGCGTATTTAATGTCATTTGTTTTTACTTATGCGTGGTTTGTGTGTTTGTTGTATTTTCAGAGCCAACCGGATAAATATTGACAAAAACATGGGATTGCACGGGTTTTATCGAAGAAAAAGACGAAAGACAAAGTCTGTAGTCCAAGAGATGCAAAAGATTTGAAGTCATTGGGCCTATTTGAAAATTTATCGAAGAAAAGGACCAAAGATGGAAGATTTTTATATGTCGAAGAACTAAAGTCTATTAAACAAAGAAATTAAAAGACGAGTTGAATTTATTCATCGACAAATCCCGAATCATAGTCGAAAACGTCAACTTTACTGAAATGACGAGAAGACAAAAAGAAAGGGAGAAAGCCAACTCACCAACCAACTCCAAGGCCTATAAATAGGAGACCTCTTTCACATTTTTTAGGGAGTCTTCATTTTTTCTGTTTCCTTTCTTTTTGGTTCATAGCAAACCAAACACCATTATGGTGTTTGGCACCTTTTAATTTTTGATCCATCTTCATGTAAGTTTGATTTTAATTATTGTTTGTTTGAATCTTAATCCTTAATACAAGTTTCCTTTTAATCTTGTTCTTCCTTTTCTTATTGATTCTAAGTTCTAAGTTTTTATTTTGTTGATTTTGATTCCTAAAAACAAGTGGTTTTGTGTTTTTATTGATTTGGTTTGATTCTTATCATTAGTAGATGATTAGTGGTTAACTTGGTTTAATCTTTGGTTAAAAACTTGGTTGATTTTGGTAAAAATTCGTATTGTTAAGTTACCCTGTTCTTCGCGTCTTTCAAATCCCCAGAATCTGAATGAACTAAATATTCCGAACCAAGGGTTTTGTCAAATTATTCCGAATGAGCTAAGCATTCCGGATGAGCACTTAGTTTTATTTATTCCGCATCAGTTGAATATTCCGAACGAGCACTTTTGTTTTATTTATTCCGAATCAAAGTTATTCCGGATAAAGAGTTTTATTCCGAATGAGCTGAACATTCCGAACCAAGCATTTTACTAAAACATTCCGAACCAACAAGTATTCCGAACGAAGGTTTTTCCGAGTGAGTCATATTATTCCGAATAAGCATATATTCCGAATGAAGGTTTCTTTTTAATTTATTCCGTATAAAGCAAAGTATTCCGAATGAGCATGATTATTCCGAGTCAAGCATTATTCCGAGTCAGTCATATATTCCGGATGAACATTGTTTTCCGAATCAAGTGATTATTCCGCATGAAGGGTTTATTCCGGATGAAGGTTATTTATTCCGGATGAAGTGATTATTCCTGATCAGCAGAATTATTCCAAATCAGTAGTTTTTCCAAGGGAAGGTATTTTACTGTTTAAGTTTAATTCAAGCTTTATTTTAATTTGTATTTATTAATTGCTTTTAGTTTATTTTTATTACTTCACGCTTTTACCTTTTAAGTAGAAATAGATCAAAAGCTCCCCCTTTTAGTCACCAATTACGATAATTCCACTTCTAACCGTTATCAATTCGAGAAGATACCGAGAACGAAACAACGACAAATATAATTGGGTACGAGCAACACAAAGAAAGATCTTGCAACCACTGTTTTACTAACACACCAAAAATCTGTTATTAAAATGGAGCCGCTGCCGGCTCTTTTCGTAAGGATCAACGGTTTCTTCTGAGAAAAATTGAATTTTCGGATCCGTTCTTTCAGGAAAGTTATTTTCAAGTACAAAAATTTTCAAAAACCCATAAAAATATAAAATGTTCAAAAACACACAAAAAAAAATTAATTAAAAAACATATAAAAACCAAAAATACTTTCTCTTGCATTTTCTTTTTAGTGTATGCGTACTCGATCAACATCTTATCCCGAGCCCGAGACTCTCGATAATATAGACATGGCCGGTGTACACAACAACAATAATAATCCACCCCACCCCAACATGAATAATCTACCCCAACCCGACCTACGAACCATGGAGGAGCTATGCCAACCTAGGATGAATGGACATGGAGGCCCGATTGCGCCGATGCAAATCACGGCTCAGGAGTTTTCGTTGAAACATCACATGATCCAACAAGTGCAAACTAATCCATTTCGCGGATTGCCGGATGATGATGCCAACAAGCACCTCGACAAATTCATTACCATTACTCAAAGCATGAAGATGCCCGGTGTTTCTATGGATGTACTTCGCCTTCAACTATTTCCCCACACGCTCTCTCACCATGCCAAAAAATGGTTTGACCGTCTCCCAAAGAATTCTATTCATACTTGGGACGACATGACTCAACGATTTTTGTCGCGCTACTTTTCACCATCCATGGTCACGAGCCTTCGTAACCAAATTAGTAGATTCATGCAAGACAATGATGAATCACTCTTTGATGCTTGGGAACGCTACAATGATTTGATCAACCGTTTTCCAAATCATAACATGCTCCCCGTCACACTCATTGATACTTTCTACAATGGTATCACTTTTCGTGATCGTGACACGATCAACGCCGCCGCCGGTGGTACTTCTATGAAAAGGAGACCGGAGGAGTGTAGAGAGTTGATTGAAAACATGACTACTCACCACAAGAATTGGGATTCATCTGAATCCTCAAGATCTAATCCGAGAGTCAATGTTTCATCTACTTCTTCCACCACCGACATGTCCGCCATGGAACGAGCCATTATCGAAATGAGCAAAAATATGCAAATTTTGGCTACTAACCATACTCAACAAGCTAAAGCCGTTGCTATTTCTTGTGAAACATGTGGTGGTCCTCATTCTTACATTGATTGTCCTTCTACTCAAGGCAGTTTTTGTAAAAACGTTAACGCGGCATATGGTACCTATCCATCGGGAGGCTATCAAGCTCGTCCTCAAGGAGACTGTAACTTGCTAAGTTATCTTTCAAACAACTATCTTTCACCACTCGGTTTTACTCCTCAAAACCAAAACCAACAATAAAGCTATAACCGAAATAACCAAACCCAACCTCGTGCTAACAATCATTATCAATCCCAAAGAAACCCATACCCACCTCAAGGAAATTCTCAAGCTTACCAAGCTCCACCCCTCAATCAACCAACGACATTGAATCAAGACATCGAGACGTTCATGAGGACTAATAGAGAGATGGTGACGAATCTTTAGAGTCAATTCATCAACTTGAAGGGATACATGGCGAAACAAGGGAGTGATATGCGAGCCAAGCTAAGGAATGACATGGCGAAACAAAGCAGTGATATTCGCGCAGAAATGAGAGACTCTTTCAGCACTCAAGTGGATAATATACGTGATATGATCGGTTCGCTTTTCCAAGGTAATCAACCCTCTTCTTCGGGTACTCTTCCGAGTATCACCGTTGCTAATCCACGAGGGGAGATGAAAGCAATCACCACTCGTAGTGGAAAAGGTTATACGGAAACCGAGCTTCCTACACCTCCACCCGTGATTGTGAACAAGGAAAAAGAACAACTTTCTTCACCTCCTTTACCTTCTTACCCCATTCCCCCACCACCCACGGTTATGAGTGATCCTATTCCCCTAAAGCCTTCCTCTTCATCCGATATACCTTATCCTTCAAGGTTGAGGAAAGAGAAGCAAAAAAGCAAGGATGATATTCAAGTTTCAAACTTTCTTAAAATGTTTACTAATAAGTGTGTAAACACTTATCCTTTTGCCACTAAAATCAAGGAAAAACGGGACCTAATCATGTGTTTTATATCATAAAAGTCGGAATTACGCGTGGTTTTGTGTTCTTGTTGTGTTTTAGGTACAAAAGATCAAAAAGGAAGAAAACATGGGATTTGACGGGCATTTATCAAAGAAAACAACAAAGTCAACTCAAAAAGACCAAAAGTGCAACCGGGAATGAAGAATTTATCGAGAGTCAAAAGACGGGATCGTTTTTTCGCGGATTTAAGTTTGATTGGGTTTTAGTGGGTCCCACATCCGGTTAATAGGTTTTAAGGCCCATATATGGGATAAAATACGGATATAATTTGAAAAATAAGCCCAAATCCAAAGTGAAAGCCCAATATACTTTGAGACGGAAGGAGGTATTTACATTTTATAAACAAACGAATTAAGAATTCAGATAAATACATTGAATTGGTCAACTTCAAACAATAAACAAAGAATCCTACACGTGCCTCATTCCTTTACCCCACACATACGTTTTTTTTAAACAAACGAATTTATTTACCCCATTTGTTTTGATATTAACAATACAAACTTCCACCCACTTCATCTTTCTCTCCCATTCATTTTTACAGTCACCTCCATTCACCATCAAACCCTATTTTTTACATTACCAAAATTACCAAGTAATTTCATGGGGGTTTTATTAAAACCATTTAATTCACACTATGGGAAATAAATCCCCCCAATTTTCGGGGAAGAACACCCAAAGTGGTCCTCTATCCTCATCTCAAGATTGATTCTCAGCCGTTCGATGTGAAGAAAAAGAGAGAGAAGAAATCAACGATCAAGATTCAAAAACGTGGGCACCAAGATTAGGGTTTGCCTATATAACCCTCACACATCATGTAAAGGAGGGTAGCTTTTTATTAATTTTCAGTTTTTTTAATTAATTAATTTTAGGAGTAGGGTTAATTAGATTTAATTTTCAGTCAAATTAGATTAGGTAATATTGTATTTTTTTTAATTTCCAGCAATTGTATTTTTTTAATTATTAATGAAAAATTGTTCTTAATTATTTTAATCTCGTCTAAATTTCTGTCAATTTTCTTTCTTGAATCTGAATTTCTTAATTACTGTTCATTAATCTGTTTATTATAATCGATATAAACAAAATAAAAAAATAAAATAAAATAAAATAAGAAAGGAAAGAAAAAGTATCTGTTCGAAGGCTACTATGGTTCGAGGCATTTCGTTTGGTTCAAGGAAGGTTTCTGGTGGATCGAGTTGATTATGGTGGTGTTCTATTTCGGTTCACAAGGAAGCTCAGCGCTATCCTTCGACCCAACAGTTTCTCCAAAAGGTTCGATTCTCTTCTTTTAATTTGTTTGTTTAAGATTGTATTTCTGCTTAGACTAGTTTAAGGTTTTTATTTATATCTGCTGATGTGATGTTTTTGTTTAATTTGCTTATTGGTTATGTTTTAGTTTGATTAAATTTGCTTTTGTTTATTTGGTTTAATGTTTGAGTAGTATTAGTTTTAATGCTGCTGCGGTTGTTTCTGTTTGGTTTTCAGAATGTTTAGGATCTGCTTATTTTTTTTGTTGTTAGTTTTCGTTTGGTAAGTGCTAGTTTATAGGAATATGCTTAGGCTTTCGATTTATTTTGTTGATTTGATTCAAGCAATACTAGGATTTATCATTTTAACTATCTGCTTATTGGTTCTTCAGCTTATTTAGGCTTATGTTTTTCTTATGGTTGGCTTATTTTAGCTTATAGATTCTAGTAGGGGTGAGCATGGGGCGGATTGGGGCGGTTTTTAACTAAAACCAAACCCCAAACCAAAGACTTCGGTTTTTAACAATTTCAAACCATTCACTTTTGGTTTTTTCGGTTTCGGCTTTTCGGTTTTTTTAAATACATCGGTTCGGTTTCGGTTTTGTGTCGGTTTTTCTGTTTTGTTAAAAGTTACGATCCATCAATGATAAAGTTACCACTCATACTTTGATTCCCTTAACAAACAACTAATAATTTCAACTATAATATAAAGATATCAAATAAAGTACCAAACATTAGCATAAATTAAAAATCCAACAAACAAAAAAAATCCAAGAAACAAAGAAATTTGAAACGAAGTCTATAAAACAAAAACGAAAAATGCTCAAAACGCCTTTCTTGTCCACCTTTATTATTCTTTTATTCCTTGTCTTCAAAATCCATTCTTAAACTTTCCTCTGGAACACCTCTAACTGAAAAAAAGAATATGACAACATAGTATTAAAACACTGACTATGACTGCAAGTAACGAGCTAACATGTATTGCAGTTGATATCTCTTTTACAACTCACCTTAGTCCCAGTCTTCATCAATAGAAGTTTCATTGGATGGTTGCTTTCTTTTCGTAAACAAATCTGCAAATAAAAGCAATAGATATTATATACAATATGAGATATTATATTTTTTGCTCAAATATTAGACATAGTTAAGTGAAATAAAAGGCTAAAATCTTTACTAATTTCCAGATCCTCTAATTTCTCCACCAAGTCTTGTAGTTGTAAACCATTTGGTGCCACATCTTGCAAATCCGTCTGTGTAGATCGTAACCAATCTTGGGCACAAATTAAAGCTTCAGATGTCTTTGGGGTAAGGGAGCTTCTAAATTTATCAATAACCCGACCACCGCTACTGAATGTAGATTCTGATGCAACCGTAGATATCGGCATTCCCAACACATGCTTGGCCACTTGAGAAAGTATAGGAAACTTAACTGTATTTAGCTTCCACCAGCTTAGGACATCATATGTATCATCCCCCTTTATCTTTTTCTCCGGTGCATCAGCCAAGTAAATCTCTACTTCAGTATTGTTCACCCCATCTCCAAATTCTTCCAAGTATCTTTCATAACCATCATCGAGATCAACATCAAAGCCATCATCAAAAAGATGAGTAGAAGACGAAGAAGCTGCTGTGTTTCTATCATTTGCTTTCCCTGCTTTCATCTTGTAATGATTATACAAATCAGTCAAAGTTGAAACAACTCGTTCCAAGACTTCTTCACCCTTAACTGATTTCTTACCATAAATCATCCCCAAGCAATATTCAAGATAACGCAGCTTGTTTTGGGGGTCCAAAACCAATGCAACATGCAATAAGAAGTTTGTGTTATCAATGTTATCCTAATATTTGTCATCTTTGTCTTTCATTGACAATGCCATTTTTCTCTTTTTCTCATCTACTTGTAAACACATTCTTGATATAGTTGCGTGCATCGTGACAAGCTCACCAAAAAATAAGCTTGAGGTCACGTACTTAGACCCCGAAACCTTTTTTGTCACATTGAAAAAGATCTTCAAATACTCCATAAAAACCCTATAAAAAACAGGTAATATAATTATCATACTAAGAAATAAGATACAACTAAATATATAATCATATTAAACATCATTAACCAATTTACAAGTTAGCACTCGATTCATTATTTATTCAGTGATTTAACTTACGGATCATTCTCCCAGTCCTCTTCGTTAGGAGCCCCCACAACTCGATCATTCTTCTTTCTCTTCTTAGTCATATTCTCACCATCATCCTGGACTTCATTCTGAAAGTATGATCTGTAGTTTGGATCTATAATTTGAAGTCTGTCAATGAAAACAAATGTTGTAAGATTCAATATATTTGTAGCTTAATTTAAATACAGAAATTTAAAAATACAAACCTGTCAAATGCAGCTGAGTATTTCTCAGCTGTTTCCAACATCAGAAATGTTGAATTCCATCTAGTTTCGACATCGAGACACGGTTTCCTTTTGCATTCAATGTTTTCTTTCTCGACGCTCTGTTTGAAACTTTCAAATCTAGAGGGTGATGATCTGATATACTTTACAGCATTTCTAATCTTTGTGATAGATTTAAATTGCTCTTCTAAACCCTCTTTCACAACAAGATTAATGATGTGAGCACAACATCTTAAATGCAAATACTTGCAATCTAACACAGCATTAGGTCCCTTAAGCCTAGTCACTAAAAACTTAATTGCCCCATCATTCGATGAAGCATTGTCTACCGTAACTGTGAAAACCCGATCAATTCCCCATTCTTGCAAGCAACGATAAACTAGTTTTCCTATAGTCACCCCTTTATGATTCGAGATTAGACAAAAGTTAGGAATTTTCTTCCTCAGCGTCCAGTTATCATCAACCCAATGTGCCGTAAGACACATAAAATTAAAGTTTTGAACTGACGTCCATGTGTCGGTTGTTAGTGACACAGTTTGATTTTTTAAAAGATTTTTAAGCTTGTTTGCCTCTTCTTTGTAAATAGACAAGCAATCTCTAGCAATCGTCCACCTAGATGGCAATTTGAACAAAGGGTTCAAATCCCAAACCAACTCCTGAAATCCTTGATCATCAACAACACTAAAAGGTCTATTGTCTATAATGCACATTCGAGCCAATGATTTCCTACATTTAGCTGGGCTAAAAGAGTGAGAAGCCAAACCTCCGCTTGTTTCTCCTATCCCGATGGGCTTGAAACTTAAGGTACTTTGATTCTTCAAGTCGGGCTTTTTGTAAACAAGTGATCTCTTGCATACATTCTTCAAATGTTGAATCAGGGTGCTCGTACCATTCTTTTTTGTTCCAGCAGCGAGAACCTTCTTACAATAAGGGCATGGTACTTGAGTCTCACCTTTAACAAAGGTGAAATGATCCCATACCCAAGATCTCCTACCACCATTATTCTTGTCATTCTCAAGTGCCTGTTCCTCATTCGGTGTCTCCCTAGCAGGCTCGTTGTCCAACTCAATCACGTCTTCATCCCTTTTGCTGTTAAACTCGTCCTCGTTGGGAATTTCAGGCGCATACTGCAGCTGTAAAGTAACGAGGTAGTCAGTTCAGACGTAAAAGTAGTTAAAAATTACATAAACAAGTTCTTTTTATATAACTGGGTTGGTAATTCATAAATATTTTAGTGGTTCTCAATTTGAGTCATTCTAGAACAACTATGATCATAGGTGGAAACCAAAAGTTAATGATACTAGGCACGAGATAAAGTATCATCAGTAATAAGCCAATACAAAGAAAATATTTCTAGAATACTTTCTATCGTTCATCGCTATTTTACAAAACTTATATGCAATATCTACCATTTTAACCTTTTACCCTCGTCACTCTTTCAGATCTTCCAATCTTTTATATACAACCAGATCCCAGGTAAAACCGACACATAATTACTGACTGATCGAATGACTCTCGGCACTCTGTCATCATATAGTTAAAAACTGATGATATATCAAATCTAGTAATGGTCTCACATCTACACGTTAATTCTGGAACTATAAACACTAACTATAGACAAGCCGAGATCATTATATAGCAGACAGTGTGCTACTTAGCGTGCAGCTTGGGGCATGAATTGTTAGTTAAAGTCAGTTATAAAAAAACATCTCTAACTTAGATAAATTAGCTGAGACTCCTTTTTTAAGCATACAAAGCATCATCATGCAGACTGAAGCAAATTTGTAGAAAAAAAAACAAATAAATAATCAGAAGAGCATTAGATGAGTAAATTGGCAGCGCAACATGTCGTCTTATTAAACAGTTAGCCATCTACGATACTAGTGTCACTAGTCTGCTCTTGGAATGCATACAAAATACCATTGATTAAAAGCTCTTCCAAACGAGGATCAATATCAGATGCCCCCAAGTTCGCTACAACTTTCTCGATCGTTTCCATGACCATTCTTCTGTATGGTTCACTTCCACAAGAACAATATGCTCGTGGTGACAACAACTTCTCACTTTATATATTTCCATATGAACAATGACACTAAAGAAAATTAGACAGAATCTTTTTTCCAATGCTTACATGTTTTGAAAAATGACTGTAACACCCCCACAAATGCTATGCGTAGCGGAACTACAACATTGGGTGCTACGTAGTTATCATCACACATAAGCTACATTAAACGACTCAAAGAGACGTAAAAGTTCAAACATTATTAAAACATCAAGTCTACAGTTTTCCAAATCCCAAAAGAAATATAAAACAGAGTTTGCGTTTAGGTCCCCACTGAATCTCAACCAAAAGTACATTTTCATTCTCACGACAAAATATAAAAGAGTTTTAAGTGCAAAAAGGGAGGAAAACAAGTAGACCGCCAAGCCACAACAACTTCCATCCTCGCATGCTCCACTGCTATCAACCTTGATTACCTGAAACACATGCTTAAAATCGTCAACACAAAGGTTGAGCGAATCTATAGGTTTATCAAAACATCAGTTGAACATAAGTGTTAAAAAAAAAACCAATCATGATCATTCAATAGCATTGTGGCCATACAATCTATTATTCAAGAATATGACAATTGTGTTTAAGCTCATGACACTAATCCGTTAACTCAATCACCCGCGTAATAAATACCAACGTGATTCAGATGAAACCAGTGCCCCTTCTAAAGGCATCAGTTGCAATTATACCTTATTTCTCATACAAGATAATCTACCGCAGAACTTACTCAACGTACAGCTTCTCGGCTAGCATTGGGTCGTTAGCCCCGTAGTACTACAAATTGCATAAGCGGCTATCTCCCCCTACTCGAGGGCAGGACAATAGTTAATAGTTCATGAATTTAGGGTCTTTGGCAACTTGGTACTCAACACAATTTCGAGGCAACGTTCGGGTCCAACGATCATTCAAGCCTTATGTTCATTTTTATTTAACTAGCATGTATCCCCCTCGCGGGTTAAAAACATTTGAATAAAGTAAAGAGCGAGGCTATAGACTCACCTTAGATGACACACGAAGCTAGTAGTAGTAGTGATCGCCGAAGTGAAGATGCCTCCCAAATATACACGTCAAAAGCCGCGACCTAACAAATAAGGTGCGCACTTAACAACATACTCAAGTACCTCAAAACATACTTAGTATAATAAAACCAACGATTCAAAATAATATGTACATAGACATGACCAACCAATACAAGTGAATCCCTTCTAAACCCCATAACATATACTAGCTTTCCAAAACTAGTATCTTCGATATTGATCCATCTCAAGATGCCAAATCAACACGGTTCAAGTACCCTACATAGGTCTCCAATCTCAGAATACACACTCTTACATAAGACTCATATCCTTTTAAAACTTTGAGAAGCTAATAGATTAGCCTCTCGCCCCAAACTATGACGCGAGGTTAAGTACCTCCCAAAAATACTCAGCCGGTACTTACCGAAAGTACACGCTGTTTTACCATACCTAAACAACTCCGTTTTCGACGAAACTTGGTGACAAACTCACTCAATATCTGTAGAAGACTCAGTTAAAATTTCATCAAATGATTCACATTTTAGACCCACCTGCTCGACATATCTTTAGACATTAAAAACCGGACAGTTTTGCACACTTGTATCGTAAAACCGTTTTGACCTCCTTAACCAAAACCATTTACAAATCCGACTCTTGATTATGAAAATAGACTCAAAATGCTAAGTTTAGGGCCTGAGAACAGCCCTTGACCGTTTTTGAAACTCAAGTTATAGTCCCCGAGATTTGACCCAATATCGACAACAATTTCGGATTGCGTCGATACTCGCCTCCCGGTACACGAATATTCAAACCTATGTAACTTTTGACTCGTTATGAGTTAGAAGCTCTACCTTATACCGAAACGAGCGTCTCGGCGACTACTACAACAATATCCAATAATACCAACACTTATCCAACATCTACTGTACGAAAATCGGGCCTAAACCTACTGATCTAAAATGACTCTTCAAAAATCATACCAACAACCAATTTGACCCATTTTTATCATCATCTACACCTTAAATATGTTATACCCATCATCTACAACAACTCCTAATTCCTAGATTCACTTGCATGGTCATATGCATCAATTCAAAATTAAAAACAAATGCATGCACTCAAAAATAAAGAATTAATATAATAATAATAACATAAACAAGGAATCTTACAACAATCCAAATGGATCAAACTCATGTTCATCTTCAAAATCTTTTGGAAAAATAAAGTTCTTGCATGTGGAATATTTTTACACCAAAATGATCTCCTTTTGATTTCCAACATGGGACTTTGTTTAGTTTTTCTTGAATCAAGCTAGAAAATCAAATCCAAGGGGTGTTTGTTGTGTTGGGTGTCACGGCAAGAGAAAGAAGAAAGGAGAGAGAGATGAAACTTTTGGTGGAAGATTTTGTATGTGTGTTTTAATATTAAAAATTTCTTTTATATAGTGGGTGAGGGTAAAACTTGCAATTTATGCATTCTTGTGGACTAAAATGTAAATATTAATTAAAAAGCGGGAAATGACTATTAGTCAAATTTAAAAAATATTTGCGAGAGTCGGGTTTCATAAAAATATAAATCTCGTTTGTTAAATCGATCGTTTTAATAATTAAACGCACACAAAACGAAATAATAAAGTTCGACTCGACTTAAAACGTAAATGAAATAAAAATTTCAAAAATCTCCAATATCGAGATAGTCGATACTAAAATATAAAATTTGGGCATCCATCGGCATCACGATCACTAGTAGTACTTTTCAATCGACACAACAATTAAATGTATGCACACATTACCGGTTTCAACGGAAACCGTCAAACATAACAATACTCACCGTTACTTAAGAACTCAAAATACGTTACATAGTTAGGATAAAATGATGACGTTAAGTACGGGATGTTACATTCTCACCTCCTTAAAGGAGCGACGTCCCGGCGCTCGCCTCGCCTCATACTCGTATCGCGCTCTCCTAGGAAAAACGAGGGCACTTCTTATAAAGAAATCCTCACGTTCCCACGTGAATCTCGTTCCACGTCTCGAAATACATCGCACCTTCGTAATGAGGATCTTACTCGGTCTCAAACGCTTAACCTCTCGATCAAAGATCTCTACTGGTTCTTCTACAAAATGCAACTCATCCCCAAGTTGTATCTCACCAAAAGGGGATGAATGATTCCTTATCCGACAGGAACTTCTTCAAGCTCGACACACGAAAACTTACACAAATTACAAGAGCTCATCCAACGATTTTAACTTATAAACAACCGGTCCCATCCGCTGGGTGATCTTAAACGGTCCAACGCACCTTGGACTTAACTTTTCTCCATTTCCAAAACGGATTACACCTTTCCAAGGTGATACCTTAATAATTGCCATGCCTCCAACTTCAGATTTCCAACGGCTCCCTACAGTTATTGGCAAAGTTCTTCTGACGACTCCTCACGGTTTACAAGCAATTATCAATCCATACGATCTTTTCGTAGTCTCCCAAATAGTCTCAGTTCCAATTTGTCCTTCATCTACTTTATTCCAGCAATCTGGCGATCTAAACCACCGTTCATGATCCTCACAAAAACAATCACTCCCGAAAGATAGTCGCATGGGTCGCATAAAACTCCAGTGAACACATTCTAGAAAAGAATTGAGACGAGGTAATTAGTAGTAGTCGTACAAAATCACCTTATTACGATATTACGTACATACAACCCTACTTCGTCAAAACGAATTCATCGATACGAAATCATTCAGCGTATACATAACTCTCTCGAAGACATCACAACCCAAACAAACACAAAAGCCATTATGAAACACATACAACCATATTACGACATGTTTGCAACATAGCCAAACCATGCTAAACCAATCAGTTCAATCAGTTAACCCACGCTTGCTAATCAGCCAAGCCAAGGTAAAACAAGAATATTTACGTAATTCTCGGATGAGTCCAGTCAAAAGAAAATTGCAAGTTAAAGAAGGTTCAAGAGCTTGCTAGCTATGGATGCATATCCAAAAAGAAATAAAATACTTACATGTGTCATCGTGGGGTGCTCACACACGGATCCATACCCAAAAGGTACTACAAGAACACCATCTTACTTCCGTCCCAAACGTGGTCAAAATCTTAATAAATATCATCGTTCACAGTTTAAAAAAAAAATATACATGGCACGTGTTCTCCATGATCGGACTTCATTGGACAATGTCGTCTCAAGTTCTCATAACTTACGATCACTCGACCGGATTACTTACCACACAAATACATAAAAGGCAAGGGTTTACCACAAAAACATCAACTAGGGATATCTATCGTTTAACCATCGAAAATCAAGGATGGTTGAGTCAAGCAAAGAGGATTCCTCACTTAAATAAACGAGGACGACAATTGGAATGGTCTTCCAATTACCGATGCACAGTTGGTAAACTTCAACAATTTATCATGTGTCGCTTGACATATTAAAAGAACGAGAAAAGAAAATATATAAGGTACGATACATTCGACGTAGGAAAAGTCTTCGTCATTCCCCTCAGAGTCACTTGAACTCTAATTTCCTCTACTTCGGCATTTTTCCATCTTTATTAAAACTCTTCTCCCGGTGACGATACGAGCCCCTTTGGTATTACATCAACGCCTAGCGATTCCGATGAAATTTGCACATTACACACAACTCATAAAAACATTTTCCAAGATTACTCGGTCGCAGTGACTTACTAAGTCAACGCCAAACAGAAGAAAAGATTTCAACGAACACAAGAAAATTCAAGAATTTTCTTTAAAAATCAAAGAAAATACGATTACTTGCATAAGGATCCACCATTTAAAAACGTTCTCTTCCAAACATTTATCAAAAACACTACCGGTTTTTAAAAACGACCAATTTATTTGAAACTACATCGCCCTTCCAAAACTATGCATAACTAGCTAGATCATGCATACTTGAGGATCAAGCAACAACAACCAACAAAACAGGACTCTTCCCGAATTATGCCTAGTTAGCTAAGCTTTGCATAATTGAGGATCGAGTGACAACACAAACATTATTATTACATACCAAACACGACTATGGAAGTTTTCGACCTAATCTTCAAAATAATTAAACCATTTGAAATGAAATTTGAAATGGGAAAATATTGTTACCACCGGTTTAAGAAACACATCCAACATTTTTCGTTCACTTTGGAAACATACCTTTTGCTTTGCCTTTTTATGAGAAAATAAATAAATAATTAAATAAATAAATTGACACCATTTGCATTTATTTCACCAAAATATTTGACACACTCATACCTATTTTCACAATAGACTATTCACAAAATGACGGTAAGGTGGTTCATGATTAAAGATCATTGCAAGCGCAACAAGTGATTAAATTAAGATCAATGAGATCGAACGAGGTAAACGAGCAATATAATTGCCAACAGCAATTAACTACATTAGAAATGAAAATACTTCAAATATATGACAAAAGTCTCAGGATAACAACAGCAATCTACGAATACATGGAGTAAAAGTTGAATATCAACACAAGCGTCAAAAATAAAACAACGATCACACTTCCCATCGTCTCGAGTTGCACACCCATTCCACCAAGGGTATACGGGGAGAGAAGAATAACCACTTGGTTAACTATAAACAATTTTCACCAGGAAGATCGAGTTCTTTCACCTCTACAATTTGGTAAAGCGGCTTCGCCTCCTCGCTTTTGTTAAATATAAATAAACAACCACTCTAACGAAGATTTATAGCATCATACAAGTAAATACAGAATTTTAGGTTCCATTAACCGAAAGAAAAAAAATTACGGCGTCCATGAACATGATAAAATACACCGGGTGACATACCCTCATTTTCAAGTACTAGCGAGATAGTAGTTTTAAAATAAATATAACAATAATGGTTTCATACCATAGACAATATTAAAATGAACAATCACATGACGACTCATGTTTAGATACAGACTCACAAAATCAAAGAAGGGACGTCGGACGATCGAACCATCGTGTCTCAAAACATTATATATACATCTTTATTAAATTATATTCAAGTAGGCGTGTGTTGTATAATCCAGTTGCGTATAATAATTAGTGTTACCTTGTACATTGTAAAACCGAACATTTACACATTTTCAATTTGGGTTACACCATTAAATAATTTATACCTTTCATTTCTCAATCTATACAAAGTTTTCATTTCTGGAAAAATTTCAATCTCTCGGAAATTATTAACATTAGTAGATGCGGTGACTCGGTTATCATAATTGACAAATCATCAGGTTTGAAAATCTCCATACTTGTGTCAAAACCTCATTAATGTTCATATCTTAAGTACCAAAAACATACGTAGTAAGAATTTCCCAAGTTTTACGTTTTTATTATTACGACTTATATTATCACATATATACACATATCCAACACGACTCAACCTAGTCCCATTAACTCTTAAAAATTCAACCTTTGACTTTTATTACACACATGTTTTTCCCCAAAACTGTTTCGTTAAATCATATTCGCGTAATTCGACTCAAATGATAAAGAGGTCTCACGTGGTATTATCTCGGATACTTACTGATTTTAGTCGAGACTTAAATCTCAATAATAATAATATAATAAACAATCAAAATGCTTATCTCAATAATTTTAAAATATATAAAATTCAACTTTTAATCCTTAGCCCATTTTCAAATGATTTTAAAATTAACACATCTCGTCGCGGAATAAAACAAAAGATTTTTCAAACGATTTTAAACAAGCATCATCAAATTACACATATTGATTCTCTATAACGACAATTAAACAAACAAATGATTTCCAATGACGTTCCATCAATGTTTAAAATTTTATTTCAAGCATTATGACTTCATACTTAAAGTGTATATTCTGATTTTATCCCGGTTTATTTACTACAACGAGTAATGTGTTCTAGTTTATACCAATACATACGTAAACATAACCTTATGTTTAAAGTAAACCAATTTTTACAAAGTTTCTACCTCCAAAATATATGACCAATTTTTCTACTCTATATTTCAGATTATGCCAAAAGTTTGCTACATTGACCCGAAAATTAATTCATACTAAATCCGAAGCTACATATACTCAATAGTCATCTCGCAAATTTTATTATAACTCCTTTCTCGAACTAATTTAAACAAATTCTTAACAAGTCCATCACAATCTTTTAGTATCAAATTTTAATATATGAAAACAAGGATTTTGCGAGTAATAATAGTTACTTATTACGATTTACCAACCAAGGTTGAAGGAAAATAATTTCACAATGTCCATTTATTCTCTACACGAATTTTACTTGTTACAAAACACATCATACGTCATTTTTATCCGAAAGTTTCATTCACCAAACATTAAATATGTAAAACACTTTATGTATAAATCATTCAATCAACAAAGTTCGATGCTTACTTAACTTGCACAAATGCCGGACCTCGTCATGTAAAATATTAACTTCAAAATAATGAATCAACAAAACAAAATGAAATAAATGGAACGAGAATACGTATGTCAACTAAATGTTGCTATCGGCCTCGGATGAGTCTCAAAATCGTACTCCACAAAGTTAACACAAAAACCAACTAAATTCCAAGTTATCGCGATTGATCACAACGCTAGTCTATTTTTAAAACACATCTTTAAAATTCAAGTAGAATGGTAAACATCGGTTTAATGGCAACACGCCTCAACCACGTTTCACACTACACACATGATTCGCCGCCCCAATGTACGCATCGTCGATTATACTTCGTCTATGTTATAGTTACGTGAACTAACATATCAAACCCATTAGGAATAAAGGAAATAAAGTAATACGTAAGTAAATTACGTTTCAAAAGAAAATGTCCAAAATGACACATCACGGTGCGATAACGACAATCGAGATCGACCTAGTCGATATAAAATATGTTACGAAGCATCATTTACGTATCTAGAGTATCAAACGAGGTTCATATTCGGTTATTCGAACAATAAATTAATTATCAAGATTGATAATTTGCGGTGAGGCCGAATTCTCAACAAAACCGCATTATAACTTGTACGATAATCACTCAAGGACCATTGCTTCACGTGCAATGCCTTTAAACACCATAGTATATACATACTTTTACATAAAAATCATTCCTACATACACGTAGGATTACAACGCGATGTTGCCATGTAATGCAATGTAGCCCGTTATGCCAATTACATGCAACATATACGATAATCTTTACAGGAATTTGCAAATTACGATGATAAGTACTCAACGTACAAAACAATATATCTCAATATATATCTCAAAGTATTTACTTACTAAATACTTAGGGAATTCATATAAATTTCGAGGGATACATCTAAAATATAAAGCAATGCTAAAGAATTCTTACCGGAGCCATGCAGGATAGTTGTGTGTGCTTGGACCATTTCTTACGACACCAAAAGTTATAGTTTAGGATTTTCAAAAACGACCTAGTTCTCTATAACTCATGGCTCTGATTACCAATCTGTAACACCCCCACAAATGCTATGCGTAGCGGAACTACAACATTGGGTGCTACGTAGTTATCATCACACATAAGCTACATTAAACGACTCAAAGAGACGTAAAAGTTCAAACATTATTAAAACATCAAGTCTACAGTTTTCCAAATCCCAAAAGAAATATAAAACAGAGTTTGCGTTTAGGTCCCCACTGAATCTCAACCAAAAGTACATTTTCATTCTCACGACAAAATATAAAAGAGTTTTAAGTGCAAAAAGGGAGGAAAACAAGTAGACCGCCAAGCCACAACAACTTCCATCCTCGCATGCTCCACTGCTATCAACCTTGATTACCTGAAACACATGCTTAAAATCGTCAACACAAAGGTTGAGCGAATCTATAGGTTTATCAAAACATCAGTTGAACATAAGTGTTAAAAAAAACCAATCATGATCATTCAATAGCATTGTGGCCATACAATCTATTATTCAAGAATATGACAATTGTGTTTAAGCTCATGACACTAATCCGTTAACTCAATCACCCGCGTAATAAATACCGGCGTGATTCAGATGAAACCAGTGCCCCTTCTAAAGGCATCAGTTGCAATTATACCTTATTTCTCATACAAGATAATCTACCGCAGAACTTACTCAACGTACAGCTTCTCGGCTAGCATTGGGTCGTTAGCCCCGTAGTACTACAAATTGCATAAGCGGCTATCTCCCCCTACTCGAGGGCAGGACAATAGTTAATAGTTCATGAATTTAGGGTCTTTGGCAACTTGGTACTCAACACAATTTCGAGGCAACGTTCGGGTCCAACGATCATTCAAGCCTTATGTTCATTTTTATTTAACTAGCATGTATCCCCCTCGCGGGTTAAAAACATTTGAATAAAGTAAAGAGCGAGGCTATAGACTCACCTTAGATGACACACGAAGCTAGTAGTAGTAGTGATCGCCGAAGTGAAGATGCCTCCCAAATATACACGTCAAAAGCCGCTACCTAACAAATAAGGTGCGCACTTAACAACATACTCAAGTACCTCAAAACATACTTGGTATAATAAAACCAACGATTCAAAATAATATGTACATAGACATGACCAACCAATACAAGTGAATCCCTTCTAAACCCCATAACATATACTAGCTTTCCAAAACTAGTATCTTCGATATTGATCCATCTCAAGATGCCAAATCAACACGGTTCAAGTACCCTACATAGGTCTCCAATCTCAGAATACACACTCTTACATAAGACTCATATCCTTTTAAAACTTTGAGAAGCTAATAGATTAGCCTCTCGCCCCAAACTATGACGCGAGGTTAAGTACCTCCCAAAAATACTCAGCCGGTACTTACCGAAAGTACACGCTGTTTTACCATACCTAAACAACTCCGTTTTCGACGAAACTTGGTGACAAACTCACTCAATATCTGTAGAAGACTCAGTTAAAATTTCATCAAATGATTCACATTTTAGACCCACCTGCTCGACATATCTTTAGACATTAAAAACCGGACAGTTTTGCACACTTGTATCGTAAAACCGTTTTGACCTCCTTAACCAAAACCATTTACAAATCCGACTCTTGATTATGAAAATAGACTCAAAATGCTAAGTTTAGGGCCTGAGAACAGCCCTTGACCGTTTTTGAAACTCAAGTTATAGTCCCCGAGATTTGACCCAATATCGACAACAATTTCGGATTGCGTCGATACTCGCCTCCCGGTACACGAATATTCAAACCTATGTAACTTTTGACTCGTTATGAGTTAGAAGCTCTACCTTATACCGAAACGAGCGTCTCGGCGACTACTACAACAATATCCAATAATACCAACACTTATCCAACATCTACTGTACGAAAATCGGGCCTAAACCTACTGATCTAAAATGACTCTTCAAAAATCATACCAACAACCAATTTGACCCATTTTTATCATCATCTACACCTTAAATATGTTATACCCATCATCTACAACAACTCCTAATTCCTAGATTCACTTGCATGGTCATATGCATCAATTCAAAATTAAAAACAAATGCATGCACTCAAAAATAAAGAATTAATATAATAATAATAACATAAACAAGGAATCTTACAACAATCCAAATGGATCAAACTCATGTTCATCTTCAAAATCTTTTGGAAAAATAAAGTTCTTGCATGTGGAATATTTTTACACCAAAATAATCTCCTTTTGATTTCCAACATGGGACTTTGTTTAGTTTTTCTTGAATCAAGCTAGAAAATCAAATCCAAGGGGTGTTTGTTGTGTTGGGTGTCACGGCAAGAGAAAGAAGAAAGGAGAGAGAGATGAAACTTTTGGTGGAAGATTTTGTATGTGTGTTTTAATATTAAAAATTTCTTTTATATAGTGGGTGAGGGTAAAACTTGCAATTTATGCATTCTTGTGGACTAAAATGTAAATATTAATTAAAAAGCGGGAAATGACTATTAGTCAAATTTAAAAAATATTTGCGAGAGTCGGGTTTCATAAAAATATAAATCTCGTTTGTTAAATCGATCGTTTTAATAATTAAACGCACACAAAACGAAATAATAAAGTTCGACTCGACTTAAAACGTAAATGAAATAAAAATTTCAAAAATCTCCAATATCGAGATAGTCGATACTAAAATATAAAATTTGGGCATCCATCGGCATCACGATCACTAGTAGTACTTTTCAATCGACACAACAATTAAATGTATGCACACATTACCGGTTTCAACGGAAACCGTCAAACATAACAATACTCACCGTTACTTAAGAACTCAAAATACGTTACATAGTTAGGATAAAATGATGACGTTAAGTACGGGATGTTACAATGACCAAACCCACTGTGATTGTTTTCAAGTTATGCAATTCACATACATTGATATTATTTTATGACTTGAAAGACATGAACACAACACATCACAGTGGGATTTTTAATAGGACTTGAATATATAAACATTAGTTTTTCCATTTCAACATTGCAAAGATTAATTTGTAAGAACTATAAATATCAAAACACTATGGTGTTTCAGCTTAAATTTTTGCACAAGACGTACTAACAATTAGGCCCTAACCTTATTTTTTCCTAATCTCACAATCAAATCGCATTCTGACCGAACTCGATATGTACCATTTTCCTAGTAACCGGTACCCCGTACGGCTTATCGATACACAATTTTAATGCCCGGAAAAACCAAGAGCATCAATATGGTATCAGTTGGGACCTATTCTAATAATACAACAATTGTTAACATTAATAGTTTCTACACTATACCACTCAAACTTAATAATAGTGAAATGAAAGCATATATAATTCTGGAACAAGGTTTACTAACAAGTCAAAGTCAACAACCATGGTGGCCACTCGTTTGTCACAGATCTATGGTGGTTATTGTTGAGGTCCTTTGGATACTTGTTCATATATGAACAATCATAAAAGCTGACTACAATTTAAGATAGCAAAACCACGGTTTGCATTGAAACATATCAAATTGAACAACATCATTAACAATTAAGAACTACTAACTAGATAAAAAAGAACATTAAAATTATTGTTATTTTCACTTTAATTAAACACTAATTAACTATAAGAAAGAAGAAATCAAACCTTTGAAACAAACTCCACTCCATTGCGAGTATCCATGATAATCGTTCCAGAATTTTTGATTTAGGTAGAGCCGTAGATATGTGGAGGCATTATCACTCTCTAGGTATTTATACATTGATGAAACCTAGGAAATGTAGGAGTTGCAGTTAAGCAGATAAATCTTTTTCTAAAGATAAGAACAAGAAAATTAATCTGAAAAAATCTTTTATAAAGATAAGAATATTTACACAGTTTGACTGATATACGAGGGCGCGGCGGGGCGGTTTTATCGGTCCGGTTTATTATAAGCACCCGAAAACCGCTCCAAATATTCGGTTTTTTTAAATATCGAAACCATACTTATCGGTTTTTCATATGGTTTGGTTTTTTCGGTGTGGTTTTTTCGGTTTCGATTTGATTTTTCGGTTTTATGCTCACCCCTAGTTGCTAGGATCTGCGTTTGAGTAAAGTTTAATTTGATTATTTGGAACTTATGTTTGATTATTTCGCTTTATAACTTATCTGCTTATTTGGAATTTTGATTTTTCTGCTTATTTTGTTTCAGCTTTTTATTTGCTTATCCTGTTTTCAGTTATAGTTTTTTTTTGGTCCTTTCTTTTATTTGCTGATTCATTACTGCACGTACAGATCCTTTTGATCTATATCCAAAAAATTCCTTTAATATTTTAAAAAGCAAAAAGTTTTGGTCTGGAGTGGGATTCGAACCGTCGACCCCTCGCTTGGCAACCAAGCGACCTAACCATCTCATCTATACCTCTATTTGTGTTTATCTTGGCAGAATTAAATTAATATAGGACTTTTAATCTGACAGTTTATTTTAATTAGTCTAAATTCAAGTTTTTAGTTTTAATTAATTTTTAATTTTTATTATTTTCTTAATTCAGTTTTATAAAAAAAAAAAGGATAAAAAAATATTTTTACTCACTTTTATAACTTTAAATTTGTTTTCATTTTATTTTCTTTATTTAAAATAGATTTACTTTTATTTTTAAATTTAAATTAGTCTTAAATATTTTTATTTCAAGTTTACTTTTATGAGTCTTTAGTTTAAAAAAAGTTTTTAAGTTTTCATTTAAAAGATTTTTGTAGTTTAATTTTTAAATAGTTTTTAGTAAAATTATTTTAAAATAGTTTTTAAATTGTTTAGATAATTTTTAATTAGTATTTAATTTTAAATAGACTTTTAGTTTAAAATACCAAAAATATTATTTACCAAAAACAAGTTAAGTCGAAACGTTAATTGGCCATCAAATTCGAGTGAGTCGAGGAACGAAAATAGAAATAAAAAAAGGGTATACAAATTCAGTTATCAAATGGCGCCGCTGCCGCTTCGCTCGTACGATTGACGATTTTTCGTGAAGACGTTTGGATTTTGGGATCCGTTCTATTTTGAACGTAATTTTTCTTGCGCAAAAAAATAAAAAATACAAAAAAATCAAAAACTTAAAAATACAAAAAAAATTTAAAAATCACAAAAGCAATTTCTTTCCTAAGAATTGCACCAAAAAAACTAAAAAAAATCCAAAAGTAATACTTTTTCCTAAAAGTATTACACCAAAAATATTACGTATTAGTGTTAATTTTTAGTTCGATTTCTTTCGATTTTTCTTATATATATATATATATATTTTTCTAAAAAAATACAAAAAGATTTTTCTTTTATTATAATATATTACGTAGCATAATAATTATTGTTATTTTCGATTTCTTTCGACACTACCATGGATAATCGTCCGATTTGGGAAATATTACAAGAAGAGCGTTATAAGATTATGTCCGAGGAGTGTTCGACTTGTGGTGGGCCTCATGCTTATTTTAATTGTGACAAAACTTATGAGGAGGTTTATTATAGTGAGGAAAGTATGTGTTATGATACTAATACTTATTTTGGCTCCCCTAGTTTTCCTACAAATAGTGACCCACCACAATATGATCAACGGTTTTATGGGGAATTTCAAAATCAAGGGTTTTCAAACAATGAAGGTTTTCCAAATGAAGGCAATTTTCAAAACTATAATCAAGGGAGTATTTCACAACCTCAAATGGACTTAGTTCTTCATAAACTTGAGGAACATGGTAGATTCTTAAGAGAAATGCAAGAGGAAACCGATAGGAAATTCATGCTCTTTTTAGAAACCTATCAAGATCAATTTGATATTGAGCCGTCTTTGAGTGATGATATTGAGGCTAACACCACTACTAGTAGTGATGTTCCCACTGTGGATCCTTCCATCTCTCCGCCAATAAAGGAGAGACAAGGCCCGGAGACTATCATGAGTTTTACTCACCCTCCGGTGTTGACACCCACGGATACAATTAGCTCTCCTATTGAGGAAATTCCCGAGATTATATTAGAGCCTCCATTACCCCTTGATGACCCCATTTCTTTTATGACTCCTTCACCTACCCCTTCAAATGACTTTATGCTTTCTTCAAATCTTCTTAGTGAGACATGTTTTGAGAAACCAATTTTTGAGGAGTGTGAGTGCATAGAAGAAGAACCCATAAGTTGTCCTACACCTAAGGAGTTTGTAGATAGGGATGAGTTATTTTGTGATTCCGACTACATTTTTAATTATTCCTCGGGATCGGATGAGGATGATTCTCCTATTTTACCAATACCGACTTTTGAAAACCATGATACTAATGATTTATCGGATTCTTTACTCCTTAGTGATGACTTTTATACCCCGAGTATTGAGAAATTCCATCACGAGGATGCTTTTTATGATCCCGTGTTATTGGATTTCTCGCATGAGCTTAATTGTAATCATGGTATTGATGAGAAGGCAAATGGTGTTTTAAAACTTGATATTGATATTGATTTTGAGAACTCGGATTTTGATAAATTCACATTTGCCTCTTCGCCAATTACTTTTGATTCTACCATCGATTCTCATCCAATTCTCGAGGAGTTACCTAATAACAATCCTCTAATGAGAATTACGTTTACCACATTCGTGAGGATTTAACTTATCAACAAATCCCACAAATGAATGATGGTTTCGTACTTGATCATGATGTCTTCGAGAGAATTTCTAAAATCCTCAATGAGGGGAACGACAAACCTTTGTTTGACGAGCCTATCTATGATGAAGAAATCAAAGAGATTCACATTCATGAGGATGAATGCTTTGACCCGGGAGGTGACATTGACCATTTGCCGAATAGTGACCATCCTATGTCTTTGGGGGATGACAATTTGTCTCCTTTACCCATCCCACCTCCCGTGGATCACGACCTCACATACTTCTCGTATGTTGAGAGGACTTTTATCCCATCTAAGACTTATCCTCCCGCCTCTCATTTATTATGTTCCTCCGGGACCGAGGACAAGATCTTTGATCCCGGTATTACATTCGAGGCTTCCCCATGGACCATTTAATTCGGGGTCGAGTCAGGCTCGTGACTCGGTTAACAAAAACAAGCGCTTCTCGGGAGGCAACCCGATGATCTATTTTTTATATATTTTCTACAATAAGTGTGGGGGGGGGGCCGTGTAGGTTGTTTGTTTTGTGTATTGTGATTGTGCAGGGACATGTGCTTAAATGATCCACTTTTGGTACTTTTGACGAGACCCGTGTTCCCGTGTTTCTCGTGTACCCGGTTCTATCAAAACTATTGTGATTCATACTTGTATATAAATAAAACGAATAAATGTAATCACTTTAGTTTTCCCTTCCTTAGCTCGATATTAAACAACGTACTCAATGTCCTAAGTGTAGGGGAGTTTATTCACCCACATGCTTAAACATTGAGGACAATGTTTATCTTAAGTGTAGGGGGCCTTCTATCGAATTTTAGTGGGCTTTTCCAAGAATTTGACCCCATTTAACCGGAAAATTTAAAAATTTTTCAATGTTTTTCAAATTTCTGATCTATTTTGGCCTAGTAGTATTTTTATTTATTTTCTTTCCTTTTATTATCACATCGTAATAATTTCTATTTCAAGAATAAAGTCAAAAATAAATAAATAAATAAAATGGTTTTAACAAGTTTAGATATCTTTGATATATTAGGCCCGTCGTGAATAGTTTTACTCAACCCGAGTTTACTTATCCAAGTTTACTCTAGCTAGTATCCTTAACCATATGGACCTTAATTGGTTTATTAGGCTAAGCATCCACGAGTCTCATTCCTTGAGATTTTAAATTGTGGAGAACGAGAGATGATAGAGTTAATTATAAGTTCGGTATTCTTTCATTAACTTATGTGAGTTAGTTATGAGCTTTTTCTCCCATCACTTGTTAATAAACATATTTTCAATAAATAAGGTTGTACGATTTGAAAAGTTACTTAGCTTCTAGCACAAGATCGTTTAAAAGTTGCTCGGTATTAATTAGAGTTCATAACCAAGGCATAACTTATTGAAGCGGGACGCGAAGATTGGCTTATCCAAAAAGGCCCTAACAAGGCATGAGGATACCCGAGTCCAAAAAGGTCCTCACAAGGCATGAGGATTCACTTTTTGTTAAAGATCCTAAGATGATGTGAAAATCATTAATCCAAATCAATATGATGGATCAAGACACACGACGAGAAGCAATTACTCCTCTAAAGATCATGGAGAAGTCTATCCAAAAAGACCCTAACAAGGTATGAGGATAAATAGATCCAAGTCCGAAAAGGAGGCGGATCGTTGTATATCAAAATCCTAAATAAAGAAGAGGATAAATGAAGAAGTCGTGGTCAACGTTTGAAGCATCTTTCACTCCTTATGAAGATGTATACCAAAATGAAGAGAAGACCATACACTACTACACAAAACACTAAAGAGACCCCCTTAAAAAGACTGGTTATGAAAAAACATGTCTCTATGACCAAAAATGGTGGGAAAGGAATGCATGGAAACTGTTTTTCTTGAAAAAAACCAGCCTCCATAATGTGAATTATAAAGAAACCGGTTTTAAGATGTAACCAGTCTTTTTTATAAAAGTAAAGACACTGTTTTTTACATAACAACATGTCTCTATGTGTTTGTTTTATGGACACCATTTTTATTAAAAAAACCAGTGTTTTTACACATTTTAAGACATTGGTTTTTAAAAAAACAAGTCTTGTTTTATTTTAATATATTGTGGTTAATTTTTTTTAAACTTAAAATCATAAGGACTAAACGGTACAAACTCGGCTGCCAATTCTAGGAAAATCCCCCATGTGGGGAATGACAGGAGTCGAACCCCTCACCTCCTTTTATTCAGCTTAACACTTTTTGAGCGATATTTTATCACACCATCTTTATCTTTTAACTTCATAAATTTTGGATCTCAGAGCACGCTTTTTGACCTACACTTTCCATCGCTGCTCCTCCATTATCACCCCTGCTACGCATCTCCTTCTATGGGCTTTTGCACATGCTGAGTCTTCTCCCTCTTCTCCTATTTGTCCAGTTGTGTATGTCTAATCTAAAAGTTTTGTGTTAATTTGTTTTTTTTTCTGAAATTGACTTTAACCCTTTTATATGTTGTAAATGCTTTTGTGTATGTTTTGCATCTACATGGTATGAATCTTAGGGTGTAGACCATTTATATTTTCCTTCCGTTATTTTTTCTTTGCGACCGACCAATTTTAGGTTTAAGCGCTAATCCATCATCATAACTGAGATGTGTGTGTGTGATTATAGTGTTATTATAAGTTTACAACATGACTTAGATCCATTAATGGTTTCTTTATTCACCAGGTTTTGTTTGCAACAACTCTTCTCATTCGCTACCAATTCCATTGCTTCATACAAAGAAAAGTAAGATTGGTGTTTGACCAACTGAGTTGATGAAAATAAATGTCTTCGTATTTCAGTTATACTCTTTTGAATAGCTAATATCATTCTCTCATATTTATATGTTACAGGTTCATGATGCTCGCCAAGTGCTCGATGGAATGTTTGACAGAAAATCGGTCTTCTGTGTAAGTTTGGGTTAAAGATCAAGTAAGTAAAAGTAGATCGCTCGTCATTTTTTCTTTATACAAGTTTCGTCTGAAGTAAATCTAAGACCAGTGCCATGGCAATCCAGTCTTATCAATACAAAAAGATGTTGTTTTATACACTATCACTTGTTAGGATGCTTTATCAAATAATCTTTATCATGCTCCCTTATGCCCAAAGTTAGAGTCCAATCATGTAAGAAAGTTTTTCATTTAAGCTTGACTAAAATATTTTCAAATGATTTTAGAATCAATACTCCTCTAGAGACAACAGGAAAGGTCATATGGGAAGGAGAGTAAATTGTAATTTCTCGTGTGTGTGTATGTGCGCGCGCGTGTGTGTGTATGTGTTTGTGTATGTGTTTGTAAACCAGCAGGAAGTTGTGCTGAGTAAATCTGCTTTGTAGGTTGTGCCGACATTGTCACCTTGCCATTTTGACCCAAGGAAGAGTGGCGACAACCTTATTAGCCTACTTCTCAAACGACAACCAAAGAAGTTAAATTAGAGGGAATCAACTTATGTATCATCTTCAGATCTCTCAGAATTCAATAAGGTAAAAAGTATAAACCGACGATTTTATTTAAAAAACAATACTAATTAAGCGCCCTCTTATTTTATTAGGTTGCATTTAAGAACATTCCCCACTTAATTTATTGATGATTTAACCAGGTTTATGGTAATATCATGTTTAATTTTTCATGGTTTGCAGAAAGTGATATGATGAAGGAAGGGTCTGCTAAGCTTCTTCTTGGGTTTGAAAAAGATTCAACAAATTATCTAGCTGATTGAAAACCAATAAAAGCTAATCAATAACTATATTATTATTTTGCTAACTTCAAAATATATGCATGCATACTTACACAAACCACGTATTCACGTGTACGCATATGAACTAGCTATATGAATGAACGTATATTATAACATTATTAACCATATATTAATATATGACTCACTAAAATAGCATCACATGATATCCTAATGACCTATAATTTAGATCCTTATTAAAGGAGATAATTTAATTTTAGTAACTCTCAACTAGAGGTGGCAAATCTTGCCCATTTTGATAAATATGGGCACTTTTCGCCCATTTTCAAAAAAGGATGAGACACTTTTTGCCCATTCTTTTTTATTAATGGGCTAAATGGGCGCATATGTAAGAAACTTATGGGCTTAACGGGCGCACATGTAAAACACTAATTAGGCTACTCGACGGATATTTTATATTTAGTTTTTATCCCCGACTTTTAAACAAGTATTTTTAGTTTTTAATTCTATGTTTTTATATGTTTTTTTCTCATTTTAGATTGCGCCCGCCCGTTTTGCCCGTGCCCGTTTAGCCCGCCGCCCGTTTAGCCCGTTTGGCCCGCCGCCCGTTTAGCCCGTTTCCCGTTTAGCCCGCCGCCCATGCCCACCCGCCCGCCCGTTTTGCCACCTCTACTAGTCTCAACTCTCAAGTCTTAAGTCTAATGGAAGTGGTGAGCACACAAAACATGCGATGATGCATACTGGTGTGGTTGTGATGGTTATGGTGCACCTCTACTTGAATGATACTAGTGTTTAGGAATTAATTTTCCTAGCTTAGACTATGCATTACATAGCATATTGCCCCCATCATGTTATTTAAAACCTACTATGGTGTATAATTGTTGATCTAATGCCATGATTCTATTGCAGTCACTACTCAAAGGTAGATTTTTGCTGAACCAAAGATCTGTAGTGGTTGAAAAACAGAGCACTATTGCAGCGAGTGACTTGGGCCAAATAAGGGATAAACATGTTGTAGCATATATTAGGTGTTGTGTTTCTCATTTGTCTCTCAGTTTTTTGTTTGTTAGTCTAGTAATTTGGATTTATTGTTCATAAAGTTGGATGTTTTGATCTATTATTTACATTTGCTAGCTGCTAGGGACTTGACTATTTGATGGTAGACGATTCTTGGAAGTCCCCATGGTAGATTTAGCTACAAATTTTTGGCTAGAGATATGAACTAATATGCTTCCCTATTGCTCATATGGTATGAAAAACATCACATTTACGAAGTTTGCCATGTTTGGGTCTGTGTCGATGCCTTTACATGTAAATCTATTTCCAGTGAAACATTAGAACACACCACATTTATGTGTTGTGTAGTTTACTGATTTTAATAGTCAATTCAAGTAATTCGATAAAGTGTTTAGACAACTTAGAAACTGTAAATGATACGAGTACAAGCAATGTGCATGAATTAAAACAATGTGTTAAATTTTTTTAGAATCTTTTGATCTACAGTTCACTACGAAGATTAATGTTTTTAATAAACCATAAATATAGTTGAGCCAGCCATTTACTTTTCTCCATGTGAGCACGTGGTGCACATGGCATGCCGTTGTCGAGTTAGTTGTTACTATTTCTTGATAACTTGGTGGATGCTAATTGCAGTAGCCAAAATGTCAAGGAAATTTCAATGCAGTGTGTAGATTTGTTAAAGTAAATCACAATGATTTGAATGTAGTAGTAGTAGAACGGTGGGACCGTGTATAGGTTATACCTTTGCTAATACCGTCCTTACTAAAAACATTTTTTGAAATTTCTAGATCATTTGATGTCAACTGTGTAGTGAAGCTTATAGAGTTATACGTTCTGATGAGCTTATGAGTTACTTCCTGTTAAACCTTTAGTTTTCAGTCTAATTTCAGTAGTGATATAAACTTTGCATAGGTTTCTGAATAGGATCTTGTGTTTAGTGGATTCAATGAAATCTTGTAGTTTAGTAGTTCAGATATTGGTGTTTGGATCAGCTTATTATGATAAGCTGAATCAGGCCTTTGTTTGAAGCTGCTTATTGGTTTTTTTGAGTTTCTGGATCAGTTTTTTTACAGCCAGTATAAACTGACATTGTTGTCGATTTACTGTTCATAAGCGATCCAAGTTTTTCTTTATTCTGCACATTTATAGGATTGCAGGTATTGTAGCAGATCAGTTGGTTTTCATGAAGTAGTATTTAGCAGTTGGGCGTGTGATTGTTACAAGCGAGCTCAGCGCTCCGCTTCGACATCAACGGACATGCCTGGAAGTTAATGGTCAAGCTCATTTTTACTTTCTGCATTAACTGTAACAGTAGTATGATAATAGTGTAGACATATGTTTTCTGGATTATAAAAGGGATTGGATTATTTTGTGGATTATAAAAGGGATTGGACTATTTTAATTCAAACAAAGTTATGTATCTCTCGAGTTTTTGTTGTCTAAAAAATCCACTGTGTTTTGCACTTAGTTGCCACACTAATTGTTGTTTAAAGTTATTATTGATACGTGGAGCCTTTTTGGTTAATGCATTTTGTTATAGATTGTATACAGGAACGTAAAGTTGTCTTAGCATCTTTTACTTGATATTTCAGGGGGCTAGAAATGAAATCTTTGCTCTGCAGAGAAGTGATATAAGTTTTGGGTACCATGGAATAATGAGCTTATTGTGTTAATCTGAAATGAAATCTAGCTTATTGTGTTAATTTGATTATATTACTTTTAGGTACTGTGGAATAACGAGCGTCCGTTGGATAAGAAAGAGTTGAAGGCGATTGTTGGAGCTTGGTTTACATTGTGGCGACAAGTTAAATAAAAACAAATTTGATTCGAAATATGTATTTGACAATTTTAATCCTTCCTAATAAAG
Source organism: Glebionis coronaria (assembly GCA_025667525.1). NCBI lineage: Eukaryota > Viridiplantae > Streptophyta > Magnoliopsida > Asterales > Asteraceae > Glebionis > Glebionis coronaria. The sequence goes on along the minus strand of CM046875.1, from coordinate 602,016,512 downwards.
TTGTCTTTATTTACATACATTTGTTGTTTATGACAATTCAAGTCCTTTAATTTAGTTTTTTTATATAATTCTTGTATTTACATTATTTCATTGTAGAGGGTTTTAATTTGTAAAATTTGGAATTTAATAAAAATTCCAATTTTTTTTTAAAAATTAATTAAAAAGAGACTGGTTTTTAGAAAAAAACACATTTTTTACTCCATAAAAAGACTGGTTAAATGCTCTTAAAAAGACTGCTTTCTGGAGATTAGTATGGAGACAAATCTTTAAAGAGACTTGTTTTTATGAAGATAACCAGTGTCTATTCTTTTAATAGAGACTGGTTTCAAAACCAGTCTCTTTATGTATCAAGCAAGGAGATCCTCCACATAGAGACGTCCTACAAAACCAGTCTCTATTACCTTTTGGACCAGTCTCCATGGACTTTTTTGTACTAGTGATAATTTCAAGATTGTCTCTTAAGATTTGAAGTTTGAAGTACAAGCCAAATATCGGTCCGAGAAAGATCTCAAATCGTGAAACGAGTTATGCCAAGATATGAACTTTTTGAGGTTTCGAGAAGCAGTTTTAAAAGATTTTTTCCTTTAGCTAACTATTGATTAAATCGTCCCACTTTATTTTTGGCCTTAATAAATTATCGAAATAAGTAAAAAATGCATCCTCGTGATCATTCAAGACAAAAATAAAATACAAGAGATACACCGTAGGAATAAGGGGGTCCAAGTGATTAACTAAACCACATGAGTAAGTGTTAGTTGTGCTAACTTATGGTAAACAATGATCTCGTTTTTAAGCTTGGTGTGGGGAACGTGAAACTTGAGGATGATTAATATTCATGACACCAAAGCCCTAATTCAAGTCTTAGATTTCTTTACGTGTTTCTTCCATCGATGATTTTCAAGTAATAAATCATTTAACTTTTGTCTCCTTTTAAGTTTTTATCTTTTTATTGTATTAGTAATAGTAATAATAATAAAGGCCGAGATGGATTAATTATGAGAAAAATGTAACTTATGCTTTAAAATAATGCATTGCATGGGGTCATTGCAATGGTCAAGTGTAGGGGATTTAATAAGTGTGTAAACACTTATCCTTTTGCCACTAAAATCAAGGAAAAACGGGACCTAATCATGTGTTTTATATCATAAAAGTCGGAATTACGCGTGGTTTTATGTTCTTGTTGTGTTTTAGGTACAAAAGATCAAAAAGGAAGAAAACATGGGATTTGACGGGCATTTATCAAAGAAAACAACAAAGTCAACTCAAAAAGACCAAAAGTGCAAACGGGAATGAAGAATTTATCGAGAGTCAAAAGACGGGATCGTTTATTCACGGATTTAAGTTTGATTGGGTTTTAGTGGGTCCCACATCCGGTTAATAGGTTTTAAGGTCCATTTATGGGATAAAATACGGATATAATTTGAAAAATAAGCCCAAATCCAAAGTGAAAGCCCAATATACTTTGAGACGGAAGGAGGTATTTACATTTTTTAAACAAACGAATTAAGAATTCAGATAAATACATTGATTTGGTCAACTTCAAATAATAAACAAAGAATCCTACACGTGCCTCATTCCTTTACCCCACACATACGTTTTTTTAAACAAACGAATTTATTTACCCCATTTTTTTCGATATTAACAATACAAACTTCCACCCACTTCATCTTTCTCTCCCATTCATTTTTACAGTCACCTCCATTCACCATCAAACCCTAATTTTTACATTACCAAAATTACCAAGTAATTTCATGGGGGTTTTATTAAAACCATTTAATTCACACTATGGGAAATAAATCCCCCCAATTTTCGGGGAAGAACACCCAAAGTGGTCCTCTATCCTCATCTCAAGATTGATTCTCAACCGTTAGATGTGAAGAAAAAGAGAGAGAAGAAATCAACGATCAAGATTCAAGAACGTGGGCACCAAGATTAGGGTTTGCCTATATAACCCTCACACATCATGTAAAGGAGGGCAGCTTTTTATTAATTTTCAATTTTTTTTAATTAATTAATTTTAGGAGTAGGGTTAATTAGATTTAATTTTCAGTCAAATTAGATTAGGTAATATTGTATTTTTTTTAATTTCCAGCAATTGTATTTTTTTAATTATTAATGAAAAATTGTTCTTAATTATTTTAATCTCTTCTAAATTTCTGTCAATTTTCTTTCTTGAATCTGAATTTCTTAATTACTGTTCATTAATCTGTTTATTATAATCGATATAAAAAAAATTAAATAAAAAAATAAAATAAAAAAGGAAAGAAAAAGTATATGTTCGAAGGCTACTATGGTTCGAGGCATTTCGTTTGGTTCAAGGAAGGTTTCTAGTGGATCGAGTTGATTATGGTGGTGTTCGATTTCGGTTCACAAGGAAGCTCAGCGCTATCCTTCGACCCAACGGTTTCTCCAAAAGGTTCGATTCTCTTCTTTTAATTTGTTTGTTTAAGATTGTATTTCTGCTTAGACTAGTTTAAGGTTTTTATTTATATCTGCTTATGTGATGTTTTTTTTAATCTGCTTATTGGTTATGTTTTAGTTTGATTAAATTTGCTTTTGTTTATTTGGTTTAATGTTTGAGTAGTATTAGTTTTAATGCTGCTGCGGTTGTTTCTGTTTGGTTTTCAGAATGTTTAGGATCTGCTTATTTTTTTTGTTGTTAGTTTTCGTTTGGTAAGTGCTAGTTTATAGGAATCTGCTTAGGCTTTCGATTTATTTTGTTGATTTGATTCAAGCAATACTAGGATTTATCGTTTTAACTATCTGCTTATTGGTTTTTCAGCTTATTTAGGCTTATGTTTTTCTTATGGTTGGCTTATTTTAGCTTATAGTTGCTAGGATCTGCGTTTGGGTAAAGTTTAATTTGATTATTTGGAACTTATGTTTGCTTATTTCGCTTTATAGCTTATATGTTTATTTGGAATTTTGATTTTTCTGCTTATTTTGTTTCAGCTTTTTATTTGCTTATCCTGTTTTCAGTTATAGTTTTTTTTGGTCCTTTCTTTTATTTGCTGATTCATTACTGCACGTACAGATCCTTTTGATCTGTATCCAAAAAATTCCTTTAATATTTTAAAAAGCAAAAAGTTTTGGTCTGGAGTGGGATTCGAACCGTCGACCCCTCGCTTGGCAACCAAGCGACCTAACCATCTCATCTATACCTCTATTTGTGTTTATCTTGGCAGAATTAAATTAATATAGGACTTTTAATCTGACAGTTTATTTTAATTAGTCTAAATTCAAGTTTTTAGTTTTAATTAATTTTTAATTTTTATTATTTTCTTAATTCAGTTTTATAAAAAAAAAAAAAAAGATAAAAAAAAAATTTTTTATTCACTTTTATAACTTTAAATTTGTTTTCATTTTATTTTGTTTATTTAAAATAGATTTACTTTTATTTTTAAATTTAAATTAGTCTTAAATATTTTTATTTCAAGTTTACTTTTATGAGTCTTTAGTTTAAAAAAAGTTTTTAAGTTTTCATTTAAAAGATTTTTTAGTTTAATTTTTACATAGTTTTTAGTAAAATTAGTTTAAAATAGTTTTTAAATTGTTTAGATAATTTTTAATTAGTATTTAATTTTAAATAGACTTTTAGTTTAAAATACCAAAAATATTATTTACCAAAAACAAGTTAAGTCGAAACGTTAATTGGCCATCAAATTCGAGTGAGTCGAGGAACGAAAATAGAAATAAAAAAAGGGTATACAAATTCAGTTATCATTTACACAATTGAATTTTAACATCTCCTTTGCTAAGGCTCTCGCTCACATGCCTAAATATGCGAAGATGTTTAAATAACTTCTTAGTGACAAGGAAAAGCTTCTTGATATTGCTAATACCTAACTTAACAAGAATTTCTCCGCGGTTCTCTTAAGGAAATTGCCCACCAAACTTGGTGATCTGGGTTGCTTCTTGATTCCTTGCAACTTCCTGGGAGTATAGAATTGCATGGACCTAGCCGATCTAGGTGCTAGTATAAACTTAATGCCTTTAAGTGTTTGGAAGCAATTATCTCTCCCCGAGCTAGTCCCCACCAAAATGACTTTGGAATTAGCTAACCGTACGGTTTCTTATCCAGTGGGGATAGCCGAAGACGTCTTCGTTAGCATTGACAAATTCACCTTCCCGGCGGATTTTGTTGTCGTTGACTACGAGATGGATCCCCATGTTCCATTAATCGTTGGACGTCCCTTCTTGAGGACCGGTCGCACTCTCATTGATGTAGCCGCGGGCGAAGTAATCATGAGAGTTGGTGACGATAAAATTGTCTTCAACATGGGTAAGATTTCTAAGCAACCTTATTCATATGAGAGTGTTAATGCTATTGATGTTCTCGACGAGGCTTGTGAAGAACACTTTAATGATGCTTGCAAAAGTAATCTTTCTTCTCTACCCAATGTTGAGACCATTGCCTCAATTGCTCCGTCCTTAACTCCTTTTGGAGAAAGTGACTTTCTTTTGAATGATTTTGAAGCTAGCTTGGGTCCACTTGATCTTAAATATGATGATTCTCCCACCGATTGGGAAGAAGACATTTGTACAATTGAGAAACTTCTCAATGAAGACCCTTTCTCTCCTCCTTCTCCTAAAGAGGTGACTAATGATGATCCATCATTAGTTACACCATCTATTGAGGATCCTCCTACTCTTGATCTTAAGGACTTACCTCCTCATCTCGAGTATGTTTTCTTAGAAGGCATTGATCAACTTCCCGTTATCATTGATAAGGACTTAAAAGCCGATGAGAAAACTCATCTCATTGAAGTTCTCAAGAAACATAAAAGAGCTATCGCTTGGAAAATCTCCGATATTCGTGGAATTGATCCTCACTTTTGCACACATAAAATTCTCATGGAGGACGAATTTAAGCCCACAATTCAAAGCCAATTAAGGGTGAATCCTAAAATCCATGACGTTATCAAAAAAGTGGTTATCAAACTTCTTGATGCGGTCAGGATTTACCCTATCTCGGATTCACAATGGGTTAGTCCAGTCCATTGTGTGCCTAAGAAAGGCGGAATCACCGTTGTGCCCAATCAAAACAACGAGTTGATTCCTTCACGTATCGTTACTGGGTGGAGAGTTTGTATAGACTATCGCAAACTCAATGATGCCACGAGAAAAGATCATTTTCCTCTTCCTTTTATGGACCAAATGCTTGAACGTTTAGCGGGTAATGAATATTACTGCTTTCTAGATGGTTTCCCAAGATGAAGAGAAGACAACATTCACTTGTCCATATGGCACATTTGCCTACAAAAGAATGCCTTTTGGCTTATGCAATGCCCCCGTGACTTTCTAAAGGTGCATGTTGGCTATTTTCCATGATATGGTTGAGCAAACCATGGAAGTCTTCATGGATGATTTCTCGGTCTTTGGGGATTCATTCTCTTCTTGCCTTGCCAATTTAGAACGTATGCTTAAGCGGTGCAAAGACACTCGCCTTGTTCTAAATTGGGAAAAATGTCATTTTATGGTAAAAGAAGGCATTGTGCTAGGACACAAAATCTCAAAAGCCGGTCTTGAAGTGGACCGTGCTAAAGTGGATGTCATAGCCAAATTACCTCCACCTTCAACCGTGAAGGGTGTGAGAAGTTTTCTTGGTCATGCGGGCTTCTATCGTCGATTTATTCAAGACTTCTATAAAATCGCTCGCCCGATGACCCACCTCTTGGAAAAAGATACTCCTTTTATCTTTTCCAAAGAGTATTGAAGCCTTCAATCTTCTTAAGAATAAGCTAACTAAGTCACCGGTCTTGGTTACCCCTAATTGGGAGCTACCTTTTGAGTTGATGCGCGATGCTAGCGACTTTGCTATTGGAGCGGTTTTGGGACAAAGGATCTACAAACACGTCTAACCAATCCATTATGCTAGCAAGACAATGATGGGGGCTCAATTGCATTATACGACAACCGAAAAAGAGCTTTTAGCTGTTGTCTATGCTTTTGAAAAATTTCGCCCCTATCTTATTTTATCCACCACCATTATATACACGGACCATTCCGCGTTGAAGTACTTGATGACTAAGCACGACTCTAAGCCAAGACTTCTTCGCCGGGTTTTACTCCTTCAAGAATTTAACATTGAAATTCGTGACAAGAAGGGAGCTGAAAACCTAGCCGCGGATCATCTAAGTAGACTTGAGGATCCATATCAAGGGGATCATCTGAATCAAGAGATCAATGACTCTTTTCCCCTTGAGACCTTAATGTCTATCAATTCCAATCTTGATGACACCCCGTGGTTTGCGGACATTGCAAACTACTTAGCGGGTGGTGTTCTCATCAAAGGGTTAACATCCCCACAAAAAAAAAGTTCTTATATGATGTTAAGACTTACTTTTGGGATGACCCTTTTCTCTTCAAACAATGCACTGATTTGATTATTCGCCGATGTGTTGACGGACTGGCAGCTTTAGACATTCTCGAGGCTTGCCACAAAGGACCCACCGGTGGTCACTTTGGTCCCAACTATACCGCAAAGAAAGTGTTTGACTCTGGATTTTATTGGCCCACCATTTATCGTGATGCTCACGAGATGGTTAAACATTGTGATGCTTGCCAAAGACAAGGCAAGATCACACATAAAGATGAGATGCCTCAAAATTTCATACAAGAATGTGAAATCTTTGATGTATGGGGCATCGACTTTATGGGGCCATTTCCATCATCTAAAGGTAACAAGTACATCCTCGTAGCCGTTGACTACGTATCCAAATGGGTTGAAGCCAAGACTCTCCCTACGAATGATGCGCGTGTGGTTGTGAACTTTTTGAAGCAGCTTTTTGCTCGATTCGATGTTCCTCGTGCTATACTCAGTGACCGCGGGACTCATTTTTGCAATGATCAATTTGCAAGAGTCATGGCTAAGTATGGTGTCAATCACCGTCTTTCCACCGCTTATCATCCTCAAACCAACGGTCAAGCCGAGATTTCCACCCATGGATTGAAGCGAATTATGGAACGTACTGTAGGAGAGCATCGTGCCGCGTGGGACGATAAGTTAGATGATGCTTTGTGGGCTTTCCGTGCCGCATATAAGACCCCGATTGGTTGCACACCTTATCGTCTTGTGTACGGGAAAGAATGCCACCTCCCTATCGAGCTGGAACATAAGGCATACTGGGCCTTGAAGTGGGCTAACTTCGACATCAACAAAGCCGGTGATCTTCGCAAGATTCAACTCAACGAGCTAAATGAACTGAGGACTGAAGCTTACGAGAACTCATTGATCTACAAGGAGAAGACCAAGATCATCCACGATGCTAGAATTAAGAACCGAAAGTTCCACGTTGGTGATCAAGTCTTACTTTTTAACTCTCGGTTGAAGATCTTCTCGGGCAAGTTGAAAAGCCGCTGGTCATGTCCATTCACCGTCGCCAAAGTCTTTCCATATGGCACCATTGAGCTTTCTCAGCCAAATGGGCCCAATTTTAAGGTGAATGGCCAGCGTTTGAAGTTGTACTTTGGTGAGGACATCTCTCATGAGATGATTCCATCCCTCACCACGTTTCCCATGAACTAATATCGGGATCGAGTCAGGCTCGTGACTCGGTTAAAAAAACAAGCGCTCCTCGGGAGGCAACCCGAGTATCTATCCCCCTTTCCGTTTTCATCCTAAGTGTAGGGGGAGCTATATAGGTTGCTTATGTTTGTATGGTGATGTGATTACATGGATAAGTGCACTTTTGGAATCTTTGAAGAACCGTTCTCCCATGTTATCCGCAAATCCGGTTCTATCTCTCAACTATCGTGATTCAATTTTCTTCATACTCACATTTGAAATTGATCACTTTAGTTGTCTCCTCCTTAACTTGATTTAACCAACGTGCACAATGTCATAGGTGTAGGGGAGACTTTTCCCACATGCTTAAACATTGAGGACAATGTTTATATTAAGTGTAGGGGAGACTTCTATCGAAGTTTTAAGTGGACTTTTCCATTAAAGTGCCTTCATTTAACCGGAAAATCATCTTTTTCGACATTTTTCAAAATTTTTAATCTATTTTGGCCTAGTTGTATAGTTATATTTTCCTTTGTTATGGTTATTTTCTTTCCTTGCTAGAATAAAGTTTCAATAAAGTGGTTTTAAATTTTTCAAAGTCGTGAATATTTTGACTCAACCCGAGTTTACTTATCTAAGTTTACTCTTGCTAGTATCCTTAACATGTTTAAGTCATGTTTTGCTAGGCTTTTATGTAGGGAACTTTAAAACGCGAAAGTCTTAACTCTCACGGGTTAAGAACAAGAACTTTTCGTAAGTTCCTATAATTGATCCTAGAGAGTCATTTATCAAGGGAACTTTAAAATGCGAATTCGAAACTTGAAAAAGTCTAGGAATTTGCAAGATCCTATAGATGACTCGAAAACCCAAAATTTTGATTTAATTGGCTAAGTATCCACGAGTCTCATTCCTTGAGATTTTAAACTGTGGAGGACGAGAGATGATAGAGTCAATTATAAGTTTGGTGTTCTTTCGTGAATTTATGTGAGTTGACTATAAGCCTATTCTCCCATCACTTGCTAATAAATTTATCTGCAATAAATAAGGTTGTACGATTTGAAAAGTTACTTAGCTTCTAGCACAAGATCGTTTAAAAGTTGCTCGGTATTAATTAGAGTTCATAGCCAATGCATAACTTATTAAAGCGGGACGCGAAGATTGGAGAGTCTGAAAAGGCCCTAACAAGGCATGAGGGCTACATTTTGTTGCTAAAGATCCAAAAGTGATGTGAAGAATCATTTATCGAAAATCAATATGAAGGATCGAGACACACGACGAAAAGCAAGTACTCCCCGAAAGATCATGGAGAAGTCTATCCGAAAAGACCCTAGCAAGGTATGAGGATAAATAGATCCAAGTCCTAAAAGGAGGCGGATCGTTGTATATCAAAGTCCAAATTAAAGATTGGAGAAAAATGAAGAAGTCGTGGTCCAAATATGAAGAATCTCTCAAAACTTCAAGTGAAGAAATTACTATTATGAAGAGAAGACCATAATTTCAAGAACGTCTCTCAAAGATTTGAAGTATGAAGTCGCTGCCAAATATCGGTCAGAGAAAGGTCTCAAATCGTGAAGCGAGTTATGCCAAGATATGAACTTTATGAGGTCCTGAGAAGCAGTTTTAAAATATTTTGTCCTTTAGCTAACTATTGATTAAATCGTCCCACTTTGTTTTCAGCTTAAATAATTATTGAAAGAAGTCAAACAATGCATCCTCCTGATCATTCAAGACAATAATAAAATATAAGAGATACACCTAGGAATAAGGGAGTCTAAGTGAATAATTGGGCCACATGAGTTCGTGTTAGTTTGCTAACTTATAATAACAATGATCTCGTTTTTAAGCTTGGTATGGGGAACGTGAAACTTGATAATGATGAACATTCATGACAACCTAAAACCCCAATGTAAGTCTTTGAATTCTTTACTTGTTTTGTTCTTTTAGTCTCCTTAGATTTTAGTATCTAATAAAGGCCAAGGTAGGTTATTTATGATGAGAAATGTAATCTGTGCTTTGAAACTAAGCATTGGATGAGGGCATGACAATGGTCAAGTGTAGGGGATTTGATAGGTGTGAAAACACCCATCCTTTTACCACTTATTTCTTACTGAAACGAGACCAAAACACGTATTTAATGTCATTTGTTTGGAATTATGCGTGGTTTGTGTGTTTGTTGTATTTTCAGAGCCAACCGGATTAAATATTGACGAAAACATGGGATTGCACGGGTTTATCGAAGAAAAAGACGAAAGACGAAGTCTATAGTCCAAGAGATGCAAAAGATTTGAAGTCAATGGGCCTATTTGAAGATTTATCGAAGAAAAGGACCAAAGAAGGAAGATTTTTATATGTCGAAGAACTCAAGTCTATTAACCGAAGAAATTAAAAGACGAGTTGAATTTATTCATCGACAAATCCCGAATCAGAGTCGAAAACGTCAACTTTACTGAAAAGACGAGAAGACAAAAAGAAAGGGAGAAAGCCCACTCACCAACCAACTCCAAGGCCTATAAATAGGAGACCTCTTTCACATTTTTCAGGGAGTCTTCATTTTTTCTGTTTCCTTTCTTTTTGGTTCGTAGCAAACCAAACACCATTAGGGTGTTTGGCACCTTTAATTTTTGATCCATCTTCATGTAAGTTTGATTTTAATTATTGTTTGTTTAAATCTTAGTCCTTAATACAAGTTTCCTTTTAATCTTGTTCTTCCTTTTCTTATTGATTCTAAGTTCTATGTTTTTATTTTGTTGATTTTGATTCCTAAAAACAAGTGGTTTTGTATTTTTATTGATTTGGTTTGATGCTTATCATTAGTAGATGATTAGTGGTTAGCTTGGTTTAATCTTTTGTTAAAAACTTGGTTGATTTTGGTAAAAATTCTTATTGTTAAGTTCCCTTGTTCTTCGCGTCTTTCAAATCCCCAGATTCCGAATGAACTAAATATTCCAAACCAAGAGTTTTGTAAAATTATTCCGAATGAGCTAAACATTCCGGATGAGCACTTAGTTTTATTTATTCCGCATCAGTTGAATATTCCGAACGAGCACTTTTGTTTTATTTATTCCGAATCAAAGTTATTCCAGATAAAGAGTTTTATTCCGGATGAGCTGAACATTCCGAACCAAGCATTTTACTAAAACATTCCGAACCAACAAGTATTCCGAACAAAGGTTTTTCCGAGTGAGTCATATTATTCCGAATAAGCATATATACGAATGAAGGTTTCTTTTTAATTTATTCCGGATAAAGCAAATTATTCCGAATGAGCATGATTATTTTGAGTCAAGCATTATTCCGAGTCAGTCATATATTCCGGATTGTATGTAAATCTTGCTTATGTTTTAGAGAGAGAAAGAGATAGAGAGATGGTGAGAACACACACACTTAGAGAGAGAAAGTGAAAGAAAAACACTTTTCAACTATGTGTAAAAATGAAGAAACACACACCCTTTCCCTCTAAGGAGAGGGTTTATATACCCAAGCCCTTGTCATGGGCTTGGGCTTACATTTGGGCCGGCCTACACATGTTGTAGGCTAGGCTTTGGTTTGTTTGTTAAATAAAGATAAGTAACTAAACTACAAGCTATTACATGGACTATCGTTGGAGTGACCGATCCTTCTTAATACGTAAAATGTATTTCCAACAATCTCCCCCTAAGGGAGGTCACTCCAAACAAGGGCATTACCTAAGTTACAATAATAAGATAAACCTAGCATACTATGCTTGTATTGAGCTTGTAGTCTTTGTCTTTCTTTTCTTTTTCTTTTCTGGTGAACATGCTGATGTGATCTTTGATATCAGTCATGAGCATTAATCTCTTGCCTTGATCTCGTGCATCCATCACTTGTGATCTTCGCCTCCTCGTGACACCATGTCCCACATACTTATACCTTTGTAATTCTTGAAAGCTTTAGAGTTCGATACAGCGGAAGACTTAACTTTTAGGCTTTCTTGAATTAGATGAGGTATTAAGTGCATATAGTATAAGCATGCGGGGACGACTTCTTCTCAGATTCCGCAAACCCACCGTCTTCAAATGCCGCAACATAAGTAGACACGAACGTAATGGCTTTGAACATTTCATTCTAGTTTGGTAGCATTTTACCTTTGGTCGGTGAAGACCGTTGGACGATATAAAATATCGTACTTGTGGCAGGTAGATTTAATTAAAAATATCCTTGACAAGATTTCGTGGGTAAACCCGTTCTCTTTACTCGACCGTCCAAAGTTGACTGCGAACGTAAAGAGTGAATCATTTGGATAAAATTATCCGCATGATTGAAGCTGTCAAATCTGATTCCTGGAACAAGTTTGATTCATTAAAGAATCGCACCATCGTTGCTTTCCAGTTGTCACGAGTTTGATTCGTATAGAATCTTGCAAGTTACCTACCAAGTGCTGTTTGAGGTTAACACTAGAAGGATTTCCACTCATCACCGTGAACACTAAGGTATCACTCTGAGTGTTCTGGCAAGATCAGTAAGATATTGCGTAGAGGCCTGGAACGTGTTTAAATTCAGCTAAGAATTAAACCACTGTTGCTTTCCAATTATCACAAGTTTGATTCATAAAGAATCGCACAAGTCACCTACCATGAGCTTTTTAATGTTCGCTCAAGAAGGATTTCCATCTTCATTGTAAATACTTTCGTATTACTCGGATGTTCAGGCAAGATCATGAAGATTTTGCGTAGGACTCTTAAGATCTTTCTTACTTTTCACAGTGTGTGAAGAAGCAAGGAATTATGGAAATGTGTCCTAATGAGATATTTGATGATCTCTAATGGCTCTAGACTCGATCGTGCACTTTGGATTTCAGTGATCGGAGGCTGGAGAGGAGTGCCACCTTTTCAATACCAATTTATTCGGAGTGAATAAATCAACAGATAATGCGTTGTCTCCGTGTGATTAAAACAAATATCTTTTAAGAGATATCTGAGTTAGTTGGGATGGGTTGTGCATCACATCACTGGGTCCATGATGTCCATCTTCAATATCAAGAATCATTAAAAATGATCTCAATAGCATATGTATTGACCCGGTTTCTACCTAAAGTTGTAAGGAGGGCTTCTTTCTTTACACCCTTTATCTTTACAATTCTTTTTCATTCTTCAACCCCTTCAATGCTTACCAATACGTCATAACTAGCACCTTGTTGTGATTGTTCCAGTGCTAACTTAAGTACATGGTCGGCATTCAGCTACATTCACAATCTTTCTCCAACTTTCCTAAGGACTACTATTTCTAGCTATGGAATGTCCTTGGGAAGATTCCTCCGGTTCTAGAAGAATCATTGGACTTAACCTATACTACCATCCTTATGTCACCACAATCTTCATCGTCGTGAAATAAATGGGTTTTGGGGTATATGTCACCATGAAAATCCATTTTGGTATGCAAATTCGTTTTGCTCCCCCTAACATAAGCCACGATATTCGAAAATATTTTGCATATGTCGGGATGAGCCAGCACATTAAGTCAAACCATTTGTGATAATATCCCATATTAAATCACATTTTCTCCCCCATATTAAAAATATTAACCCAATCGATGTTTTTAATATCAATTGATTTAATGAAGTTTTAACAAAGGTTTTGGGAAGAAAAATGCAAGTCCATTTATCTTCATGATACCAAATGTATGAGATATGATAATGATTTGTAACATGATCACATATTCACCATATTAGAAAAGAATTGACAAGGTTGGACCTGATTGATGAGAACATCATATGATAAGATCAAATGGTTCTTGTCAGCATATGTTGGTCGCCTCGTCACGTCTGAAGTCATCTCTTGACACCACGTGTACGACTGGTATTGTTGTCTTGACACCAACTTGTGAACTTGGCACTTTCGGTATCGAAGATTCTGAATGCTTGACAATTGCTCCCCCTGAATTATTGACCCGTGTTCTATTGAAAGAGCTATAGTCGTCGTTTGAGTAGTTGCATCGTCGAGTATGTAGATACCAATTGTAGATTGCTATGGTTGTAGAGATGATAGCTTCATAAAAACAAGACTTCTCTTGTTTTAACAAATAAATGCACTAAAGCGTACATAGATTTGTGTTAGACCAAGTTATAAAGTAAACTTGATCCCTTACAAGGTTTTAAAGTAAACCTTGCCCGAGAAAATGAATTCCCGTTGTTAGCCAAAGCTTTCATAAGAAATACTTGACTTTAATGTGAAAACCGGGTTGCAGTCAGAAATAACTACAAGCCATTTAGGCATGTTTAATGAAATATTTACAACTTTTGTACGAACTCTATTTATGGCACCGTGTCGATATTAATCAACACTTCTAAGGCCGTAAATATTATCGTACCAAAAGACATGCCTTTGAAAAATAAGGTAAAAATATTTTTGGATTTTATGAATTTTTCAATTTTTATGGTTTTTATATGGTTTTATATTTTTGTATTTTGCTTTTGTGGATAAAAATATAAACAATATATACTGATGATCACCAAGGATACGGAGAATAGTTTTACCATCACTATTCTTTCGCTTCATCTGCCAATTCCTTAAGAGTCTCAGGCGAGAAGGTTCTCATTCCTAGCTTTTCGGCCAAAAATTCAATTCGAGCGCGATCTAAAGCCTTCGTGAAAATATCCGGCAATTGATACTCAGATCGGACAAAGTAAAGCTCGATTAATCCATTTTCCACTTGCTCCTTGATGAAGTGGTAGCGAATGTCAATGTGCTTCGACCGGGAGAATTGAACATTGTTGCAGCATAAGGCAATTGCACTCTTGTTGTCACAGTACATCAGAATTTTGTTGAACCCTAAACCATAGTCGGTTAATTGTGATCTCATCCAAAGAATTTGAGCACAGCAACCGGACATAGCTATGTATTCTGCTTCCGTACTTGAGATTGCAGCGCTTTTTGTGCCTTTTCGATGCCCAACTGATTAGTCGATCTCCTAGTAGTTGCAAAGTTCCACTCGTGCTACGCCTTGTATCTTGACAACCCGTGTGATCCGCATCCGCATATGCCATAAGTGCAATCGAAGAGTCCTTCGAATACCAAATTCCTCGATTAATGGTTCCTTTAAGATATCGAAAGATCCGTTCCACAGTAGCCAATTGTAACTCAGCAGGTCGAGTTTGATACCGAGCACACATACATATAGCAAACTGAAGATCAGGTCGACTAGCTGTGATATATAGAAGAGTGCCGATCATTCCACGATACAGTGTCGGATCAACGACGACTCCATGTGGATCTGCATCAAGCTTAGTTCGTTCCACCATTGGAGTATCCACGGGATCACAAGATTCCATCTTATATTTCTTAAGCGATTCAAGGGCATACTTGGATTGATTGATAAAGATGCCTCTGGGACTCTGAGATATCTGAAGACCTAAGAAGAATCATACCTTGCCCATCATTGACATCTTAAACTTGGAAGACATGAGTTTCCCAAATTCGCCGGATAAAGTTTGGGTCGAGGCTGCAAATACAATATCATCAACATATATTTGTACCATAATCATATATTTACCTCGTTTCTGAATGAACAGCGTGGGATCCACCTTGCCTTTAGCGAAGCCTTGTGTAATGAGGAATTGTGACAATAGATCATACCATGCACGTGGAGCTTGCTTCAACCTATAGAGAGCCTTCTTAATCTTGTACACATGATTAAGATAATTAGGATTCACAAAACCATCCGGTTGTTGAACATAGACCTCTTCCTTGATTTCACCATTAAGAAATGCCATCTTATCATCCATCTGATAGACGATCATATTCATATGGGCAGCATAAGCGCGGAATAGTCTAATAGCTTCCAAACGGGCAACAAGTGCAAAGGATTCCATAAAGTCGATGCCTAATAATTGCTTGTATCCACAAGCTACTAGTCGAGCTTTGTTCTTCAATATTCCGCCTAACTCATCGAGTTTCACCTTGTAAACCCATTTCAAAGTGAGTAACTGCACTTGATCCGGGCATGGGACAAGTTCCCAAACTTCAAGACGTATGAATTCGTTAAGTTCTTCTTGCATAGCTTCTATCCAACAGGATTGAGTAAAAGCTTGTTGCCATGTCTTAGGTTCAACTTCAGTGAGAAAAGCATCAAAATGACAAAACATTGCATTTTCTTGTAGCTTACTTCGTGTGGATACCGGACGATTAAGGTCACCAATAATAGAATCTATAGGATGATCCTTTGTCCACTAGTTGTCATGTTCACGAATCCGTGGATTGGAGTAAATAGTAGAAGGAGCTTCCTCTGAGGTGGACGACCCGGCTTGATTAGGGTCGGGAATTGGTACACCAAAGAATGGAAGTTCATGCATTTGAGCGAATTCCAAATCGTGATCATCATCATCCTCGTCATCATCAATAGGCATGACATGGGTAGTTGAAACAGGTGTTGGTTGAGAATTACTTGTTGATGGTATATCTTGACCAATTGTAGGTGCAAACGTATCTGATTGTGCTTCGGTTGCTGGAGCGACAACATCGGTGACCAGAGCTATTACCTCAGGTTCTGGAGCAACAATACTTGGAGGAGTAAAGAATTCATCAAAGAAAGGTTGAAACAGCGTATCTCATTCATTCCTAGAAGGTGGTGTAAATGGTGATGAAGTAGGGTTGTTTGGGACAAGACCAGAGCTAATGTTACTGGGTCCCATTTCATGAAGTGCGACTCAGAAGCGATTGCTGTCAGCTCATCAAAATCAACATTCATAATTTCGAGGATCTTATGAGACTTACGGTTGTAGATTCGGTATGCCTTCTTTGCGGGTGCGTAACCAATGAAAATACCAATATCAGCCTTTGGTTGAAGTTTTCCCAAATTGTCACCATCATTATTTGGATAGCAAAGAGAACCAAATACATGAAGATATGATAAATCTGGTACTTTTCCATGGAGAAGCTCATAAGGTCTTTTACCATGGCGTTTACGAATTAGTGACCGGTTTTGAGTGTACACTGCTGTAGATACTGCTTCTGCCCATAAAAACAATGGAGCCTTTGCGTATATTAACATCGTTCGAGCAGCTTCCATAAGTGTGCGATTTCGCCTTTCAACGACACCGTTTTGTTGTGGAGTGCAAGCAACGGATGTTTCATGAGATATGCCAACTTCTTCATAATAGTCACGCAAGATTTGATTCACAAATTCGGTTCCATTATCTGTACGAATGCGTCGGACAGTAGTGTTGAGACGCACTTGAATCATCTTGAGAAATCCGATGATGAATTTAGGTGCCTCATTTTTTGTTGTAAGAAATTTCACCCATGTAAACCGAGAGTAATCATCGACAATTACGAGGATGTACTTTTTGCCACTAAGACTTTCAACACGCATTGACCCACAAAGATCCATATGCAACAAATAAAGTTTCTCTTGGTTGGTGTCTTCAGTCTTGGGTTTGTATGATTTCTTAGTGCTTTTACCCATTGTACACGCGAAACACAAATGATCCTTGTGAAATGAAAGTTTAGGAAGAGCACGAACAAGTTCGTTTTTTGCCAAGTGATTAATAGCGTCAAAGTTAAGATGAGATAACCGTCGATGCCATAACCATGACTTAGTCTTTGATGCTTTGGAGAGAAGACATACGGGAGAAGCGGCCATCATATCTTGTAGAGACAAAGTATACAAATTATTCCCTCGAGTACCTTTCAATAAATCAACCCCTTCCAAATTACGAATGAAGCAGGTATGCTCTCGAAAAGAAACTTCTAGGTTTGCATCACAAAATTGTCCCACAGAAAATAGGTTGTGACCGAGACTTCCACATAATACACTCTTGTAATAATAACATTCCCAATATGATATTCACCATAACCCATTATCTTTGCAATATGATCATTTCCAAATCGAACCATACCAAGAAACTTGCTGACGAAATTTCTGAGCTGAGAGCGATCTCCGGTCATATGCTTGGAGCAACCAGATTCCAAATACCAGAGAACAATTTGGACCACCTGTTTTCAATAACAACAGTAGACAATGCATTGGAAACTATTGGTTCCGGAGTGTTAGCAGATAGAGATATAATATTATCAGAATTGCTAGCATTTATGAGACCCTCAGATTTCCTGCATTTTCTAATGTGAGTTTTAGCACTAAAAGGTTTTACTGTTCCAACTTTCTTAGGTTTTGGATTATACGCGGGCACTACAGTGGGAGTAGATCTATTTAAAGGGCACTTGGTTCCTACAGTAGTGTCAGTGTTCCTAGTTAAAGGACACACTTGTGTTTTGGTAGCCTTGGTACTCCTAGTTAAAGGGCATGCTTTCTTCGCTTTAGTGGGAGTGATCCTAGTCAAAGGGCACATATTTCCTACTATAGTGAAAGTTCTACCAGTTGGGCGCCACATCCAACCAACTTGGGTTAACACTTTCCCAGTCGGTTTCCATTCTAATCCATTTTTCCGGGTATACATCTCATTCACATGGTCAATAAGGCAAGAATCATGAAGAGAAGAAAACATACATTCATTGTAATTCCAACATTTCAAATTAGATTTCACACTAGGCTTAGAACGCTGCATAACCACAGAGCCTTTAGGTTTAGCTACATGATTCTTTTTATTCAAAACAGAAATAATATTCCTAGGATAGGCTTCTACTTTCTTCTTCACTTGACTACTAGATGGGGGCAAGATCCTATCATTCTTCTTGTTTCTTTTAAGCTTAGATCTTTGAGCCTTACTAGTGGTGATTACTCCTGTAGAAGGCAACACGGGAATATTAGAAGTTGGTTTTGATTCCGCCTTATCTTTAGTGACCAAAGTTTGAGATGGTTTAGTCCTAGGGCCCTTATTAAATGGTGTGACGGCTATAAGGTTCCTTTTTATTTCACTAGAGGACGATGCTGAGAAAGTGATTGTGTTATCCACAACATTCTTACCTTTTAGAGTACGAAGTGTTTCCTTTAACTCAGCCAAGACCAGATTTTTATCACAAATTTGTCCCCTCAAATCAGACATTTCCACTGACTTTTGATTCAATTGTTCAATCAAGGATTGATTCTCTGCAGTGGTATTAGCACATGCGGGCTTTACTGAATCAAAGAGTCGTGTATCTTTCTGTTTTAAGTTATCAACTTTGGACAAAATCTTGGAAACACGATTATCTAGATCAAGTTTAAAATTCTCAGCGGCCTCAAGTACGTTCACACAGTTAAGCTCCTTAGATTTCTCTATTTCTATCGGCAAAGATTTAGCAACATTGTCACTTGGCTGACGCTGTTTTGATTGTAAATTCAATCTAAAATTCTTTTCAAAGTTTGCATCATCGATATTAACACCTTTGAATGAGGTTTCAAAGATATCTAGAATAAATTGTTGCTTGCATTCAAGCGAAATACAATGTGTTTGAATCTCATCAAAACATTTTGAAAGCGAAGAATATGAATCTTGAAGCTTTAAAAATTCAGCATCAGATTCGTGACAAGTACTATCTACCACAGTATCCACAGATTCAACATTATGCACAATAGAATCATTATCAACACTTTTATTCACACAGACGGAAACTATATCATGAGACATCACTTGCTTCAGAAGCTGATCATTTTGGCGTGAAACCCGTTCTATTTCAAGTAAACTGTTTTCATAAGCATCATCCATTTCATTGAAATCACGTCTAACTTCTTCTATTTCCAAAAGCAAATCTTGATCAAGATTACTAAGACAAGCCTTAACATTCTTTACAAACGGAACAATTTCGTCTCGAAACGCAGCTCTAGTGTGCTCAAAGTTCCATTCACCTTCCGTTATGGCCGAAGCCGTCGTACGTTCCAAAATGACCTTGTCAAAATCGGCTAAGTGTTGGTGTACCGCATTTAAGTTAACGGACGCCTTACTCACCGGTGGAAGTAACTTCGTTAAATCCGTTTTGACAAGTGTAGGAGACGTACCAGGAGGGTTTTCATTTGACAAACTTTGGGGCACAAGAACTGTCTATTCAGCTAATTCCTTTTGTAAGCGAATGCGGGTCTTTTTAGACAATTGATCTTTGTTATATCGATCATAATCAGTTGTATGGAATTTTGAAAGCATTTTAGAATGAGTTTCATCCGCAAGTGACTGTGTCTCCTCAGAACTACGAACAAAAGGTGCTTCTTTCGATTTGCCAATTAGGGTCATATCATAAAGACACGGAATATATTCCTGAGCTTGTTTTTCATAACCGAGATTAGGTGGTAAATCTTGAAGACGTTTAAGTTCGAGTTCTTTAAATGATTTAGTTAAAAGATGAACCTTTTCTGTGGAAGCGTATTGTTTTAAAAGCTGTTGTTCTTTGAATTTAAGAAGTTTGGTAGCATTAATTTCCGATTCAAACTTTTTAGACTCGAGAGTTTCGAAATCCATTTTAAGTTTCTGAAAATCATTGACAACTGACTCTTTTGCTTTTAATTCATTGGAAAGATTGGCTTTTAATGATTCTATTTCTTTCAAGTGTTCACTCTTTTCAAAACGAAATTGGTTAAATTCAGAACATGTTATTTTCTCTGCTTGAGGGACCATTTCAAAAGTTTTGACCTTTTCTTTATGCAACGCAAGCTCAACAGTTAGGGTGGAATTGGTATCTACGGATTGTCTGAGGGCCATATGCATTTGATCAATAATATGTTTAGGCACCATGACGAAATCGTGTTGAGCATAAGATTCCATACCCATCGTAGCATTTGGTTGAGGTTCACTCAAATGTGTAGGATTGGGTACCACATCATTTGAGTTAATAGTTCTCGAATGCTGTTCGAGGTTGTCATTTTCATGCCCAACTTGATGTTGGTTATCATCAATATTATTAGATGTGGTTGGTACCTCACTGACAACATCAAAACCGTAGTGAGAGAGATTAGCAACGAGAGCAGCTTGGGCAGAGTGAATATCATCACAATCCGAATCATATGCGTCAAGATCATCTGCTTGATAAGCTGAATTAGAAGTGGAAACGACTACAATGCCTTCAGTATCTGCTGCCCCTGGGTCTGCAAGAAATGCTAACTCCTCTGAATCCAAAATCTTTCCATTTGACTAAGCATCAACCAAATACATCTTCTCACGAAACCATTCATCATCCCTCCTCCTTTTCGGCTGAGTGAATTCCCTAGCCATATGACCTTGTCCTCGGCAATTGTAGCAAGTCACAACCTTTTTAGGACCAATGGGGCTTCCATTTACATTAGCTTGAGAATTAACAGCTTGAGCATTCACAGTCCTTGTAGGAGGTCCATAAGAATTTTGCCTTCCCTGAATAGGTTGCACTGTTACTTGACCATCTTGAACAGTAGCTTGTTGTCGAGGATTTGAAGAGGTGCGTAGCTGATTGTTTGTTGGTGGAAATCCCCTAGTTGCAACAAGTTTTGACAAGTAGGCTGTGAGATGGTTTAGAACATCAGCTGGCGTATCATTTGGAGTAAAGACCGTTGCTTGGATTGGTGGGAGTTCATTAGAGTAGAAGGCTTGTGCTGGTTGTGCTTCAATAGGAAAGTATCCTTGCTGAGGGGTATAGCCCATTGGAGAAGTGTTCGCTTGTGATGGTGATGTCTGATATGGTGGTTGATGTGGAAAAGATTGTTGATGAACACTTTGTTGAAATGCTTGTTGTAGCATCATTGGTGGTTGATAAGACGGTTGTTGATAGGTGTGTGGTGGTGGTTGCTGCAAGTATGATGGTTGTTGATAAGTATAAGCCATGTTTTGTTGAGAAGCATACATTGCAAGTGGATCATGAACTTGAGGTGTAGAGAACCGAACCTCAATCACATGGCATTCGTGTTGTTGAAGAAAAGCTTGAAGTTGATCCACATTGGTGTTATGCAAGTCCTTAGCCAATTTAACATTCGTCACGTACTTTTTCCATTCTGAAGGAAGAGTGTTCAAATACTTGGTGTTCAATTAGAACATAGGAATTGCCATGCCATAGATATTGAGCTCATTCAACAATAGGGTAAATCTCAGATAGTAGTCATTGAGAGTCTCCCTTGGCACATAGGCAAACTTATCAAAAGTATCATAAAGCTTACACTCTCGTTCTTGTTTAGTTAACGAGGTGCCTTGCATGAGAACCCAAATTCTATCCCATAACTCTTTGGAAACTTTATGTTTGCTGACGAGTTTGTAGACATCTGGAGGAAGGGCTTGGAGAATGATGTTTGTAGCATACTTATCACATTTGTCTTGAATCTTCATATCTCCAGTCAATTCACTCGTTGTGCGAGGACGAGTAGTTGTACCTTCCGTCACTGTACCATAATCTAATGGTCCATTGAGCACCGATGCCCAAATTGTAACACTCTCATTTTTCGTATCGGTACAGCGGAAGGGTCTTTCAGAGTGTTACGGGATAGCACAATAACTCCAATCATAGACAACACATAAAAATGGTTGTTCCAAGTTTAACATACATTCATTCGATAAGAAGTTTCAAAAGCATACAACGGGTCCCAAATTATACAGGTCATTAAGTTTACAAAACACAGATCGAATGAACATTTTTAATATTAAGTGGGCCATCAGAGTCGATCTCCATCCGGATTACCTTCAAGCACCTGAGATAAAAACATGCAAAAATCATATCAGCGAATGCCGAGTGAATTCATAGAGTTTAATAAAAACCGTTATATAAAACAATCATTTAAAATCAGAACACAAGCATAATATCGGAAGTAAGTCCTCATATTTCTAGTCAGGCAATATATATCAAGCATACATCTTAAACCGTCCATGATACCGTAGTCTCTATATTACCATGATAGGTAATATATTCATCATTAATAGCGTCGTTATCATATATAGGATACATTGTATTTGAAGTATATACGTTTTATCTGAATTAGGATTATTATTAGCCGCATGACATTGTTACCTTACTATGAAAACAACGGGCCGCGAACCCGACAAACAATTTTCCCATCTAAGTTAGCGTGTCGTCACAAAAATCACGCTAGGAAATCTTCTCATACATAAATTCGCTTACCAATCAATGTGGTACGACGGGGATCAACCGTCAAGGTGCGAACTGGGGTGATCGTCCCCAAATAGTACTATCAAATGCATAAGCGTCTACCAAATCCCGGTAGTTCACAATTCATGCTAATGGGACTTTAAGTGACATAACCTAACTACTAATAATCCTTTTAGTCTCGTTTATAGGGTCATAGCATCATTCGGGTCCATATCATTAAGCATACAATCGGGACTACTTGTGTTCTATTTTTATCAAAATCTAGCATGTTATCTCCCTCGCGGGTTTACAAATCATTTTTAAAAACATTTAAAAGATTGCGAGGCTATGAACTCACGTTGTTAATGAAAGGCGGATTATCGGCTACGGGCGTGCTTCGGTCACGGAAACCTATATAAATAATAATCGATCTTAGACTCGGTCCAATGAATTTTATCAAAATAACAATATACATATGATTATTTTGTACATATGATGATGATCAAGTGGGTTTATACATCCTTGTTTACTCATTTTAGTGTTTACGTTTTGGTAACGTCTTACTAGTTCGCTAGTTTTACCTATTTACCTATTTTAAGTCCATTAAGCCTTCTATAAGTTCTTTAACTTGTTTTTATCCATTTTATACCTATATTATCAGTATATATACTTTTCATGTTGGGACCAAATGGGTTAAGCCCAATAAGTTCTTTTTACAAGTTTTTATCTTATTAAGTCCAATTATTAGTCCAATATGTTTAGTTAGCTCATAAATGTCCGAATTTCTTATAGTTCGGGTTTTATCGGTTTTTACTTGTATTATTTACTTATACATCATTATATGACTCTTATAAACTTTACATTAGACGGGTTTGGTCGTCTAAGTTTTATTTGGCGAAAAACGTTAATTTTACGACGATAGCCGAAAAAGTCGTAAAAATCAAGTTTATAGTTTTTATTACTTATAAATATTATTTCACCACCATTTATATAATTTACCCATTTAATTAACCTTTTATAAATTTATATAAATAAGTTTTATAAGTTAGTGGGTTTATATTTTTACATTTTATACATTATAATGTGAGTGCTTATATAATATTAATAAATATTATTTCCAAAAATCTGATTTTTAACTTCATGTTCACCATTTTTAACATATCTAGAGTTCTATAATGAATTAGAAGCTCATTTTTGGATGACATGTTCTTCATGTTATGTTCTACATTTAACTTAGTTATAGCTACTGCCCATTTTGAGTTTAACTTGCCTTAAGAGTCCTTACAAAACTGCTTATTCAGATTAGACCACCTAACTTGTTTTGATCATATCTCACTCATTATTTTGATTCCATTGCATGGCCAACTCTCACATGTGTATAACATCTTCTACTTACTGTAAATGGATCAAACCATGCAATTTTATCAGTTCATCTTTTAGTTATCTATTGTTTTTATACAGCCAACTAAATAATCAAGATTTTAGCTTCATTTCTTATAGTTATCAACCTTTTTAAGCATATTTATCAACACTTGATCCCCACACAACATTTTTATCATCATATATACATCATATACATATACAAAATGAAAGAAAATACATTTGTTCTTTACAAAATAACAAGAGAAAAATGGAGAGGATGATCTTCTATACCAACCAAGTGGATTTCTTGTTTTTGGAAGACAAGAACTTGATGAACACAACAAGTATCTCCAAGACCATCAAATATCAAGAACATTGGTTGGAAAATCAGCCCTAGGACACAAGCAAATCACCTCCAAAGATGTTAATATGGCCACCAAATGATCAAGGCTTCAAGAGAACTCCTTAATTGAGCTAGTAAACATGTGGTTCATGGCTAGAAAAGATCAAATGGGGTGTTTGTTGGCTTATTTTGGACGGCAAAAGGGAGAGTTTGAGAGAGTTTTTGATGTTGGTTTGCATGTGAGAATGATGGAAGTGAAAAACAAGTAGCTAGTTTTGAGGCTTAGTGGAATGGTAAAGCTTAAGGTGTAAGCTAGCTTACACTTGGTGTAAGTTAGCTAACATGATGCCACCTTGATGGTGTGGTGTCATGTTGGCCGTCCAAACCATGCTAGTGGGGTGGGACAATGTGTTTTGTCCCATCTCACTAGTTTACGGGTATTTCTCAATTCTAGTTTTCTCGATTTGCGTGCCCTCGGGTCGTTTTACGAAAAACGTTTTTATAAACTATGAATCCACGTCACAAAACGAATCCAATAAAAATTGTCTCATCAAAAACGGAGTTCAAAAACGTAAATACGTAATCCTAAGGTTTCCGGTTAGGTCGTAAAAGATGCCAAATTATGCACGTAAGCCCAAATTTAAATACGTAAATTGTGAGTTCGTCAACCAACACAAAAGTAAGTTTCAAAATATTATACGAGAAAATATTTTACTACCTGAAAATGTTAGATTGTCACAGCTTTTCCTCCTAAAAGGGATCAAAGTCCTCGTGATCCATTTCATTTGGATGTCCGTTTCTTATTGAAATCGAAGAGGTGCGGATATTTCTTCCACATTTCATCCTCTCGTTCCCAAGTATACTCCGGTCCATGCGTTGAATTCCATCGGATCTTGACAATAGGTTTCCGACTTTGTTTCAGTTGCTTTACCTCACGGTCCATAACTTCTACGGGCTCTTCGATAAAATTCAATTTCCCATCTATTCGAACCTTACCTAACGGAATTTTCTCATCACTCACTGCTTGACATTTCTTCAGATTAGATACATGGAATGTGTTGTGAACACCATGATGTTCTGGGGGTAACTCTAGTTTGTAAGCCACCGGACCTACTCTAGATAAAATCTTAAAGGGTCCAATATAATGGGGATTCAATTTTCCTCGCTTTCCAAATCTGATAACGCCTTTCCATGGCGATACTTTCAACATTACTCGGTCACCCACTTCAAACTCCATTGGCTTCCGCCGCACATCCGCGTAACTTTTCTGTCTACTACGGGCAGTCAACAACCTCTTCTTAATTTGAACTATCATCTCCGTAGTCTCCCAGATCAATTCCGGTCCCGTGAGCTGGGTATCCCCAACTTCACTCCAACATACAGGAGATCTACACTTCCTACCATACAAAGCTTCAAACGGTGCAGCCTTAATACTAGAATGGTAACTATTGTTATACGAAAACTCTGCTAACGACAAATGTTTATCCCAATTCTTACCAAAGTCTAACACACAAGCTCTCAACATATCTTCCAGTGTTTGTATCGTCCTTTCACTCTGCCCATCAGTCTGGGGGTGATAAGCAGTGCTCATGTCGAGATTCGTTCCCAAAGATCTTTGGAGAGATTTCCAAAAATTCGATGCGAATCTAGGATCTCGATCTGAAATGATCGATACAGGCACTCTATGCTTGCATACAACATTATCAAGGTATATTCGAGTCAGCTTCTCTAGTGAGAACTGCTCCTTAACCGGAATGAAGTGTGCTGATTTGGTCAGTCTATCGACAATAACCCAAATCGAATTGTTTCCAGATGATGTTCTAGGAAGCTTGGTGATAAAGTCCATTGTAATTCGCTCCCACTTCCATTCAGGAATCTTTGGTTGTTGAAGTAGTCCTGATGGTTTTTGATGTTCGGCTTTAACTCTAGCACAAGTCAAGCATTGAAGAACATACATAGCTATGTCAGCTTTCATATTCGGCCACCAGTACAACTTCTTCAAATCATGGTACATCTTATCAGATCCCGGATGAATGGAATACTTAGATTTATGGGATTCTAACATAATCAAGTCTCTTAAGCCTCCAAACTTAGGTATCCACATACGACCTCTTAAGCATTTCACTCCATCAGCTCTAACCTCTAAAGGATCTCCTTCTCCTCAGAACCCTTCATTAACAAAGTTCTCCTTCTTACAAGCTTCTATTTGCGGATTTCTAATTTGCTCAGGCAAATTATTGTGCACGGTCAAGACTAGAGAACGCACCCTGATAGGCTCTCTATCTTTCCTACTTAACGCATCAGCAACAACATTGGCTTTTCCTGGGTGATATTTTATATCACAATCATAATCACTTAACAACTCTATCCATCTTCGTTGCCTCATGTTCAATTCCTTCTGGTCGAGAATATACTGTAGGCTTTTGCGATCGGTGAATACCGTACACTTGGTGCCATACAGATAATGTCTCCACAACCTAAGAGCAAAGACTACAGCTCCTAACTCAAGATCATGAGTAGTATAATTCTCCTCATTCTTCCTTAATTGCCTAGAAGCATAAGCTATCACTTTCTCTCTCTGCATCAAAACAGCTCCATAACCTCTAAGAGATGCATCACAATACACTACAAAATCTTCACTCTCGTCGGGTAATGATAAGATTGGCGCACTACATAATTTTTGCTTCAATGTCTGAAATGATCCATCTTCATCACTTCCCCAAACAAAAAGTTTATTCTTCTTGTAACACCCCCAAATTTATACAACTTAGTACAGCGGAAGACTAGTTGGTGTTACGGGATAGCATATTACTCACATCATAGACAACGCATAAAAATCGCGTCGTTTATTAATAAGTCATTTCCATTCATAAATATCAACATTACATAGGTCCCAAGTCATTACATTTCATACAAAAGTTTTACAAAGTGTTTGAATGGAAAATATTGTTTAAGTGCGGGCCATGAATTCTTGTCGTCTTCCCGAGAATTACCTTCAAGTACCTGAGATAAGACATGTTAAAAGAAAAGGTCAGCGATAACGTCGAGTGAATTCATAGAGTTTAATAAATTCCATCAATATAACTTTGGTATAAAATTAGTAAAAATCAATTCGTACAAATCATTATAATAGGCCGTAAAATAGCCAAAATCATTTTATACAAATCCTTATCGAAAATCATAATATAGGCATTTGCCTTAAAATCAATATACGAGCCAATGTCGTAAAAACATCATACAATACGTCTTATGACGTCATATAAATTCAAATAAAATCCGTTATATGAATATGGTTATGAAAACCAAAATACAAACATAATATCAATAGTATGACCCTGTATTGCTAGTCGGGCAATACATTGTAATTCGAAGCGTCTAATAGTATTTCGGTGATTTGGATTATTACAAGCCGCATGACATTGTTACCTTACTAAAACAAAACGGGTAGCTAACCCGATACCAATTTTGCCCATCTAAAGTAGCGTGTCGTCACAAAGGTCACGCTATTGGAAATCTTCTCATACATTAATTCGCTTACCAATCAATGTGGCACGACGGGGATCAACCGTCAAGGCGCGAACTGGGGTGATCGTCCCCAAATAGTACTATCAAATGCATAAGCGTCTACCAACTCCCGGTAGTTCACAATTCATGCTAATGGGACTTTTAGTGACATAACCTAACTTTAATAATCCATTTAATTTCATCTATCGGGTCCTTTAATCATTTATCGGGTCATACAATCGGGTCATTCAATCATTCGGGTCCAAAATCAATAAACAAACAATCGGGACAAATGGTGTCCAAACTTTTATAAAAACTAACATGTTATCTCCCTCGCGGGTTTATAAAGCATTTATAAAACATTTAAAAGAGTGCGAGGCTATGAACTCACGTTGATGTGGGAAGCGGGTTATCGGCAATTCGGACGTACGGTACGTGCTTCAATCAAGGAAACCTAGACAAATAATACTCGGTCTTAGACGTTTGTCCAATGACTTTGTAAAAATAACATCTATGTATACATATGATGATTATATATATATGATGATCAAGTGGTTTACATATTCTCGTTTACTCCTTTTAGTGTTATATGTCGATAACTTTTATACTAGTTTACTAGTTTTACCCATTTACGTGTTTTAAGTCCAATAAGCTCATTATAAGTTATTTAACTTATTTTAATCCATTTTGTACTTATATTATCAGTATGTATACTTTCCAAGTTGGGCCTAAATGGTTTAAGCCCAATAGATTCTTTTTATAAGTTTTTATCTTATTTAGTCCAATTATTAGCCCAAGTATTAGTCCAATATGTTTACTTAGCTCGTTAATGTCCGTATGCCCTATAGTTCGGGTTTTATCGGTTTTTACTTGTTATACATGTTTATATATCAGTATATAAGTTTTATAAAGTTTACATTAGACGGGTCCAACCATCTAAGTTTTATTTAACAAAAACGTTAATTTTACGGCAATAGCCGAAAAAGTTGTAAAAATCATGTTTATAGTTTTATAAATTATAAAACTTAACAAGTTTCCATTTTTATCATTTATACACTTATTACACCTTTTATATATTTATATAAATAAGTTTTATAAGTTAGTGGGTTTTTATTTTACATTTTATATATTAAAATGGGAGTGCTTATATAATAGTATTATTCTTTAATTTACAAAAATCTGATTTTTAACTTCATCTTCACCAAAACTGCCATATCTTGAGTTCTACATGGAGATAGAAGCTCAAATTTTTATCACATAAACTACATGATATGTGCTACATTTAACTCTTCTATAGCTACTGTTGAATCATATTCTAAATATTTTCTAAAAATCGTCCAAAACAGTAACTTCAGATTTATACCCTAAACTTGTTTTGATCATATCTCACTCATTATTTTGATTCCATTGCATGGCCAACTCTCACATGTGTGCAAGACCCATAGCTTACTGTAAATGGGTTCTACTCCATCATATTATCAGTTTACCACTTGGTTCTTTACTGTTTTATACAGCCATGCAAATTAATCAAGATTTTAACCTTGTTTCATATGGTTTTTCACCTTTTTATCCATGATCATCAACAACAAATCCCCACATAACATTTTTATCATCATATAATCATCATAAATATATACAATAGGAAATAAAATACAAGTTTACATAATCAAAATAATAAGAAGTTGAGGAGGACAATCTTTATACCACCAACTTGATGTAGGTTATGATTTTGACATGGTTTTTGATGAAGAAACTTGTAGACAACCATGACCATCTTCAAGACCACCATGCTCCATGGACTCCTTGTGGAAAATCAGCCTCATAACACCATGAAAACTCCTCCATGGATGTTATAAGTACCACCAATCAATAGGGTTTTGAAAGGGCTTCAACATAGGTGTAAATTACATAGGATTTTGTGGTTTAAAATCATATGAAGGTGGTGTTTTGGAGGCTATATGGGACGGCCAAAAATGGAGTTAGAGAGAGGATTGTGTGAGTGGTTTGCATGGTGAAATGGTAGAAATGAGAGTGTTTGATGGTTTTGAGTTGTTAGCTAGCTTAATGTGTAAGCTTAGCATGCCAAGTGTTGTCACTAGTTAGTAAGATGACACCTTATGGTGTGTTGGCTTGTTATGGCCGGTTTTGGGAGTGGGGTGGGACAAGTGTCCCACTTGTCCCATCCCATTTATTTACGGGTACTCCTCGATTCTAGTTTCCTCGATTTGCGTGCCCTCGGGTCGTTTTACGAAAAACGTTTTTATAAATTATGAATCGACGTCACAAAACGAATCCAATAAAAATTGTCTCATCAAAAACGGAGTTCAAAAACGTAAATACGTAATCCTAAGGTTTCCGGTTTAGTCGTAAAGGACGTTAAAATAAAATCGTAAGTCCTAATCTCTTCTCGTAAATTTGTGAGTTTATGAACTAACACAAATTTAAAACTCCAAAATAATATTTACGGACAAATTTA
Organism: Glebionis coronaria; assembly: GCA_025667525.1. Classification (NCBI taxonomy): domain Eukaryota; kingdom Viridiplantae; phylum Streptophyta; class Magnoliopsida; order Asterales; family Asteraceae; genus Glebionis; species Glebionis coronaria. The sequence continues at coordinate 601,986,396 of CM046875.1, read as the reverse complement.
TTTTCTGAAATGTCGGACTGTCACCAAGGACGGTGTATGTAAACGTAAGCACGTAACGTTGAATCCTCCGGTTTAGGCGTAGTCGATGCTACTCCAAGACGTAAATCCAAATTTCTTCCCAAAAATATGTGAGTTCATATGGTAAATTGTTTTTAAATAATATTGAGAATAAAATACCAATCGTAAATTGACGGATTGTCACAGCATTTACCCCTAAACAGGATCTTTGTCCTCAAAGATCATCTTACCTTACTACTCGCTTCTTATAGAGTTAAAGCCATGTGGGTATTTCCTCCACACTCGGTCTTTTCTCACAAGTGCAATTCACTACAATACGCGAGTTTCAGCAAACATAACTACGGGAATAAGATCAGGCTTAGTGTTGGCTTACTTTCTCTATCCATGATGTTCACGGGTTTTTGATGAATGCAACTTTTCGCCGATCTAAGCTTTATTAAGAACAATTAGATTTTCACTTGACAGATATTCCATCAAGTTCGATTTACGAAACACAATTCACGCGGTTCTTGAAGTCCTAGGGTAGATCCAGCTTATATGCCTTTCAATCCCAACTTTTACATCATCTCAATGGTCCCATACAACGGGGACTTATATCCCATGATTTGTCAGATCATGAATTCATTTTTCCAAAGTTTAAAAATTTTGGCATAACTTCGCTACCCATTTGGCACTTCAAGATCTACATTTCACATTCACATAACCTCTTGCCCACTACCGGCAGTCAATAATCAAAATCCTAATTTCATTAATCATTTCAGATCTCGCGGTTCGGGTATTTTGCAAGGATAGGTTCGCCATCATAGGAAACCTTAAACTTAAGAGACATGTCCAACTCACAATGGGTGTATGTCGGATGTCTTCATCTCAACTCTTACTTACAGAAGCTCTAATATAGATCCTAACAAGATTTGATCTCGATCCTAATACGATGATTATCAATGATAATCTTTCCAAAGGAAAACGATTATACGGTCTATTACCAAAGGTCATTCATTTAAACATAAAGCAACACTTATATTACTCTGTATCGTTACTTTACCTCGTCCCTTCGATTTGGGATGGTACATAGTACTCTCATCAAGGTTCGTTCTCAATGAATTCTGAGCAAATCTCTAGAAATTCGATGCGAAGCGAGGATCTTGATATAGATGATTGATACAGGCATGCTATGTTTACATAACTCGTTTGCATTTATCATTAACGAGAATGATAATTGCAGATTTGGTCAGTCTGTCGACGATGACCCAAATCGAATCAAATTCAGATGATGACCTTTGCGATAGCTAGACGTTTACTAATGTATGAGGCGATGTCTGCCCTCATAATTGCCATTAGTATAACTTCTTCAGACAAAGATACTTTTAGTCATAAAATGACTTAAATAGAATACTTATACTTACAATTTCCAACATAACTCTATCTCACAATCTCCATATTTAGGCAACCACAAGTGGCCTTTAAAATATTTAACACTATTAGCTTCTCAATTTTTAATGGTTCGCATTATCCGTGAAACCCTTCACTATTTATATTATCCTTTTTACAAACATTGTTCATTTTTATATCGTCCGGCAATTTATGTTGTACCTTCATTATTAAGGAATATGTCCTAACTTGTTCTTTATCTTTTATACATAATGCGTCGGCATCTATATTCACTTCTCATGATGATATAATTATCATGTTCACAATTCACTCAAATATTCTTTCTATATTATGCGTCAGTAATTTCGTTCACTTTTCTCATGAAATAAATATCATAACCGTATTTATTCAAAATTCTTTCTTCACATCTTCTATGTTTTAGTTTCGTCTTTACTATCATTTTTATCCGTTTTTCTCAATCCGGCGTTTAAAGCGTCGATAATTATTATATTAAATTAATTATTAGTTAATTTTTTTATGAAGCGTAAACGTAAAAGTTTTAAATTTCCTAGTTCGACCAATTATATAAAATGTTCAAAAATAATTTGAATTTAATTAACAAGATTTTCGTTGATTTATCGAAAATAATTAATAAGATTCGTAAATGTTTGAAAAATCTTTGGTTAAAGTTTTCTTAGTTGAAAAGCAAAAATTGTCGTTTTAAGTTTTTAGGTTATGGTATAAATGGTTTTACTCACTCCTTCTTAAGTTATCTTGAGGTATACACAAACATTTACCCCTAAACAGAAGTTTAGTTAAATAGTTTGTGTATAAGGGAATAATCCCTTTAAAAATTCCTTTGTTAAAATATTTGTCAAAACATATTTCCATTTCTTTTTGGTATAATCCAAAGTCTTAAAAGGGCTCTTAATTTTTAAAGAGTCAATTTATATTCCATTATCCTTTTAATCACTTAGTCTAATCATGTAAAGGTTCAAGTCTTTAATCACGTGTTAATTATTCAAGGTTCAGGTTTACACTGTTCGGCCAATTCAGGGCAGTCTATAAATAATTATTAACTCATTCTTATTCTTATAAACAAATAAATAGTCCTTAGTGATCACGAGCATGAATTTATCAAATTACAGCCTACACACGTGATTCACCAAATTTATGAATACTACATGTGTATTGGTCAATCCAAACGACATCACGTGGAACTCATAATGTTCATTACAAGTACCGGATGTAGTGATTGGAATAGATAATCTCTTTCGCAGATGCGAAGTTTATGATAACCATGCCATGGATCAATTTTGCTAGAACCTTGTAAATGATCGAACAATTCTTCCATTTCGAGTTATGGATATCGTTTTCGATTGTCAATTTACTCAGTCACAGTAATCTATAAATATAAGGAAAGATAACACCATAGCTCTTCAGGATGACAGGCTTGGTATAATAAAATCTTTCTCCGACAACTTTCTCAGTTGTACGGTAATTCCTTTAATTTAGATGGTGCTGACGTACAGTGCACAAGCCACAAGTGCAGCACCAGAGATATAATCAATACCAATTTCTACTTGCCTTAATGGTGTAAGTCTAGGTAATTCATCAACAAATACTTCCTAAAGTTTCAGATAACCGAAACATCTTTTAATAAATTCATATTAGGTTCTTCTAGATTACAATATTTATGACTAATTCACAACCATTCGCGGTATAATTTCAGGTCTAATATGCGGGATATGGTCATCCACCAAGAATTATTTATATCACTTTTGATAATCAACATCTTATCATTTAGGGAAATTCTACTTGAGTTCCCATCAATTAAGACAATGTCGTCATGTCATAATCAATCAATCCATTCTACCGGCATTATCAACTTTTCAGTTTCGTTGCCGCTGATAAGATGTGAACTTCTCAAAAGACCAATAATAACTCATAATCCTTCACAAGTTCAAGGATACATGGAGACACAACTACCATTAAAAGAGTAAAGTCAACACATAATCTACGCGATAGAGTTTCAAATCAGATACAGACGAAAACATTTAACGAACATGAATATATCCCATGTTTTCATAATTTGAGTACGCATTCGAAAGCTCCTCGGATCGTTACCCAGGTCATTCAAATGAAATCAAATCATAAGAAATGATAAGAACGTCAATACATCCAGTCGGGTATCAACACTCGGTAATCATATACTTTTCCTAAGAATCTCACTACGAGAGAATTGGACAAGAAGGAATTGTCAATTGTCAAGTAAGACAATTTCCACAGATGAGTAAATTCGACTCAGAAGAATAGATGTTACAGGCACATATGTAGGTGTCCCTAACATTATGTCCTTATTTTTCACTTCTTGCAGATCTCATAAAATTTATTCTTTCACAATCTTCAAAGAAAATGTAGTGTTTATTCATTAGTTTTATGGTGACTACTAATCAGTCTTGCATAGTTCATTCCGAATTGTATGTAGGCGCGCAACTATATACAATTTCAAGATTAACGATGCAATACTCAGTTCGTCAAAATTTTATCATCATGTTTATAATAAAAACATTTTCACGCTTAATTCTTAAATAAGAATCAAAATAAATTTACAAAGATTTTATTCGTTATGAAAACAATTTAGTTTCCAAAGCGTTTTATAAACAACTTCATTTTGATATCAATCACTTATAATTCTCACTTTGAATAATCCTTATTGTGATGAAAATTAAATTTTCTCAAAGGATACCGTTTTAACTTTATAAAAACAATGAGTGATCTGCAAAAGAGTGATGAAAGCTTGTTCACCAAGAATTAACTACGATATGATAGGAAATGAGCTTAGCCAAATAATCATGAGGTTCATGACCTTGATGGCACTCAGAAAGAATAATTCACAACGTAACTCAAATCAAGATGAGTACTTGTTCAATGGTTGCATCACTAATGCGGTCATTAGAATGAAGCAATAAAAGATAGATAACATCGATACATGTAGGATTTAGTAATCAAAGGTAGTCTTTTCATTAATCACAAACAAGTCAAAATTGTACCGTAACACATTATGTGTCACTGTGTCATACAATTCTCAGAACTCATCCTACCAACTGATGTCTTAGTTGAGTTAGGGATTATTTTTTAAAAGATACCACAATGAATACTAATCTACAAGAGTCATTAAGTGTCCCGCCTGTCCCGGAAGATCCATCGGTCTCAATTCAGAAGAAGATTTCTTCAATTTATTTCTTGGACACTGGGCATCCTCGTCAGTGGACAATGGCCTAGGAACAACCCTTAACACGATCTAACAATCATTTAAAACCTTATAATTCCATTACAAAACTTAACGACTTCTATTAACAATCCCGTATTCCATACAGGTTAAATTTTTACTTCATTCAAGTTTCAACCAATTTTATACTCAATTCAATATCCTACCTCATATTCCAATACTTTCAATCTTATTCTTCGGCCTTGTAAAGGCAATACAATCTTAATATGAATCAACACTTAATTTCCAATCCTATTAGCTCTTACAACAATAATTATCAAATGAGTCATTAATATGAAATGACTTGATCATTCAACTTAGACTTCTCGGAAAGGTACTAGTGGCATGAGGCTTTTGGGTAATGGTTCCAATGACAACCTCAAGTGCAACATTCACCCTTTCGATTTCAATTTAAGAATTGGATGACAACGAATCAGATGACATCTTTCCAGGTGATAACGTTTTGTCAAACTCCACTCTATAAGGAAAGATCGTCATGATATCGATATCAGATTTAATCTCGCCAATTCTTTTTCAATATCATGATCAACTAATATCTACACTTCTATGAATATCAACCATTTGTCGGGATCATAAATATCCACAACTTGGTTTAGATCTAGGATAGCTAGAATTCCTACGAGAATAGCTTCGATTAATTTACTAGGGGATTTAGGGTTACTTGTGACAATCGACGTCGTATAAATACCTCGTATAAATATCAAAACAATCATCAAACAATCATGTAATAAAATTACATCATGTATATATATAATCCAAGTTATATATATATTAAAATAACACTTCTCAGTCTTGGCCTTGTCGGTAACTCGGGAATTCTTCGGCACCGTTATAGTCAAAAGATTTTTAGACATTTTTAGAAAAATGTTTTTAGTTAAAAGATTTTGAAATGTTTTATTCAAAACCTTGGTTTTAAAAATCTTTCGTTCTCTATAACGAGAGCTCTGGTACCAAACTGTAACACCCCCAAATTTATACAACTTAGTACAGCGGAAGACTAGTTGGTGTTACGGGATAGCACATTACTCACATCATAGACAACGCATAAAAATCGCGTCGTTTATTAATAAGTCATTTCCATTCATAAATATCAACATTTCATAGGTCCCAAGTCATTACATTTCATACAAAAGTTTTACAAAGTGTTTGAATGGAAAATATTGTTTAAGTGCGGGCCATGAATTCTTGTCGTCTTCCCGAGAATTACCTTCAAGTACCTGAGATAAGACATGTTAAAAGAAAAGGTCAGCGATAACGCCGAGTGAATTCATAGAGTTTAATAAATTCCATCAATATAACTTTGGTATAAAATTAGTAAAAATCAATTCGTACAAATCATTATAATAGGCCGTAAAATAGCCAAAATCATTTTATACAAATCCTTATCGAAAATCATAATATAGGCATTTGCCTTAAAATCAATATACGAGCCAATGTCGTAAAAACATCATACAATACGTCTTATGACGTCATATAAATTCAAATAAAATCCGTTATATGAATATGGTTATGAAAACCAAAATACAAACATAATATCAATAGTATGACCCTGTATTGCTAGTCGGGCAATACATTGTAATTCGAAGCGTCTAATAGTATTTCGGTGATTTGGATTATTACAAGCCGCATGACATTGTTACCTTACTAAAACAAAACGGGTAGCTAACCCGATACCAATTTTGCCCATCTAAAGTAGCGTGTCGTCACAAAGGTCACGCTATTGGAAATCTTCTCATACATTAATTCGCTTACCAATCAATGTGGCACGACGGGGATCAACCGTCAAGGCGCGAACTGGGGTGATCGTCCCCAAATAGTACTATCAAATGCATAAGCGTCTACCAACTCCCGGTAGTTCACAATTCATGCTAATGGGACTTTTAGTGACATAACCTAACTTTAATAATCCATTTAATTTCATCTATCGGGTCCTTTAATCATTTATCGGGTCATACAATCGGGTCATTCAATCATTCGGGTCCAAAATCAATAAACAAACAATCGGGACAAATGGTGTCCAAACTTTTATAAAAACTAACATGTTATCTCCCTCGCGGGTTTATAAAGCATTTATAAAACATTTAAAAGAGTGCGAGGCTATGAACTCACGTTGATGTGGGAAGCGGGTTATCGGCAATTCGGACGTACGGTACGTGCTTCAATCAAGGAAACCTAGACAAATAATACTCGGTCTTAGACGTTTGTCCAATGACTTTGTAAAAATAACATCTATGTATACATATGATGATTATATATATATGATGATCAAGTGGTTTACATATTCTCGTTTACTCCTTTTAGTGTTATATGTCGATAACTTTTATACTAGTTTACTAGTTTTACCCATTTACGTGTTTTAAGTCCAATAAGCTCATTATAAGTTATTTAACTTATTTTAATCCATTTTGTACTTATATTATCAGTATGTATACTTTCCAAGTTGGGCCTAAATGGTTTAAGCCCAATAGATTCTTTTTATAAGTTTTTATCTTATTTAGTCCAATTATTAGCCCAAGTATTAGTCCAATATGTTTACTTAGCTCGTTAATGTCCGTATGCCCTATAGTTCGGGTTTTATCGGTTTTTACTTGTTATACATGTTTATATATCAGTATATAAGTTTTATAAAGTTTACATTAGACGGGTCCAACCATCTAAGTTTTATTTAACAAAAACGTTAATTTTACGGCAATAGCCGAAAAAGTTGTAAAAATCATGTTTATAGTTTTATAAATTATAAAACTTAACAAGTTTCCATTTTTATCATTTATACACTTATTACACCTTTTATATATTTATATAAATAAGTTTTATAAGTTAGTGGGTTTTTATTTTACATTTTATATATTAAAATGGGAGTGCTTATATAATAGTATTATTCTTTAATTTACAAAAATCTGATTTTTAACTTCATCTTCACCAAAACTGCCATATCTTGAGTTCTACATGGAGATAGAAGCTCAAATTTTTATCACATAAACTACATGATATGTGCTACATTTAACTCTTCTATAGCTACTGTTGAATCATATTCTAAATATTTTCTAAAAATCGTCCAAAACAGTAACTTCAGATTTATACCCTAAACTTGTTTTGATCATATCTCACTCATTATTTTGATTCCATTGCATGGCCAACTCTCACATGTGTGCAAGACCCATAGCTTACTGTAAATGGGTTCTACTCCATCATATTATCAGTTTACCACTTGGTTCTTTACTGTTTTATACAGCCATGCAAATTAATCAAGATTTTAACCTTGTTTCATATGGTTTTTCACCTTTTTATCCATGATCATCAACAACAAATCCCCACATAACATTTTTATCATCATATAATCATCATAAATATATACAATAGGAAATAAAATACAAGTTTACATAATCAAAATAATAAGAAGTTGAGGAGGACAATCTTTATACCACCAACTTGATGTAGGTTATGATTTTGACATGGTTTTTGATGAAGAAACTTGTAGACAACCATGACCATCTTCAAGACCACCATGCTCCATGGACTCCTTGTGGAAAATCAGCCTCATAACACCATGAAAACTCCTCCATGGATGTTATAAGTACCACCAATCAATAGGGTTTTGAAAGGGCTTCAACATAGGTGTAAATTACATAGGATTTTGTGGTTAAAAATCATATGAAGGTGGTGTTTTGGAGGCTATATGGGACGGCCAAAAATGGAGTTAGAGAGAGGATTGTGTGAGTGGTTTGCATGGTGAAATGGTAGAAATGAGAGTGTTTGATGGTTTTGAGTTGTTAGCTAGCTTAATGTGTAAGCTTAGCATGCCAAGTGTTGTCACTAGTTAGTAAGATGACACCTTATGGTGTGTTGGCTTGTTATGGCCGGTTTTGGGAGTGGGGTGGGACAAGTGTCCCACTTGTCCCATCCCATTTATTTACGGGTACTCCTCGATTCTAGTTTCCTCGATTTGCGTGCCCTCGGGTCGTTTTACGAAAAACGTTTTTATAAATTATGAATCGACGTCACAAAACGAATCCAATAAAAATTGTCTCATCAAAAACGGAGTTCAAAAACGTAAATACGTAATCCTAAGGTTTCCGGTTTAGTCGTAAAGGACGTTAAAATAAAATCGTAAGTCCTAATCTCTTCTCGTAAATTTGTGAGTTTATGAACTAACACAAATTTAAAACTCCAAAATAATATTTACGGACAAATTTATTTTCTGAAATGTCGGACTGTCACCAAGGACGGTGTATGTAAACGTAAGCACGTAACGTTGAATCCTTCGGTTTAGGCGTAGTCGATGCTACTCCAAGACGTAAATCCAAATTTCTTCCCAAAAATATGTGAGTTCATATGGTAAATTGTTTTTAAATAATATTGAGAATAAAATACCAATCGTAAATTGACGGATTGTCACACTTCTGAGTAAGCTTAGTCAAGGGTTTAGCTATCAAAGAAAATTCTTTAATGAATCGCCTATAATAGCCAGCCAATCCTAAGAACTGTCGCACTTCCGTTGGCGTTGTCGGTGCAGACCAATTCTTAATAGCTTCAACCTTTGCAGGATCAACATGAATTCCATCTCTGTTAATCACATGACCAAGAAATTGCACAGGATCTAACCAGAAATCACACTTCGAAAACTTAGCATACAACCTTTCATCCTTCAATAAATTCAAAACAATCCTCAAATGTTCTCTATGCTAATCTTCATTCTTAGAATAGATTAGAATATCGTAAATAAACACAATCACAAATTTATCCAAGTAGGGCTTGCATACTCGATTCATTAAATCCATGAAAACCGCAGGTGCGTTAGTTAACCCAAATGGCATTACTTGAAATTCATAGTGTCCATAACGATTTCTAAATGCAGTTATAGGAATATCTTCTTCACGGACGCGAAGTTGGTGATATCCTGACCGTAAATCTATCTTAGAATACACACTAGATCCTTGCAGTTGATCAAACAAATCATCAATCCTAGGTAAAGGATGTCGATTTTTAATTGTCAACTTATTCAGTTCCCTATAATCAATGCACATACGAAAAGATCCATCCTTCTTCTTAACGAACAAGACTGGAGCTCCCCAAGGCGACGAGCTCGGTCGAATAAAACCTTTATCAGACAACTCCTTAAGTTGCTCAGATAACTCCTTTAATTCAGAAGGGGCTAATCGGTAAGGCGCACGTGCCACCGGTGCAGCACCAGGAATTAAATCGATTCGAAACTCTACTTGCCTTATCGGTGGAAGTCCGGGTAAATCTTTAGGAAATACCTCAGGAAATTCACAAATAATATGTACATCTTCCAATCGTTTCTCCCTAGACTCATTCCCGGTCACTTGAGCTAAGAATAACTCACAACCGTTCCTGATGTACTTTTGGACTTTAATACATGAAACGATTTTCAAACGAGATTCACCTCGACTACCATCAATTACTAACGTCCTATTCCTAAGAGGAATCTTAACCTTCTTCTCTCCACATAAAATAGTAGCATTATTCAACGACAACCAATCCATACCAATAATAATATCAAAACTACCTAATTCTATCAACATCAAATCAATCAGAAAGGAATACTTCAAGAGATTTAGAGAGCATCCTTCTAATAGCTTATTAGTTTTCACTAATTTACCATCAGCCAATTCCACCTCGTAACTGGTACTTATCTCAACAGGTTCAATATCAATAAGGGCACTAAATTTAGTGGATACAAAGCTCCTATCGGCACCCGAATCGAATAAAGCAACAACATAATGATTGTTGAGTAAAAACGTACCGGTAACAACATTCGGATCCTCTTTCTTCACCTCAATTGTTCCAAGTTGGTAGATACCACCCTGGGGGTTTCTTCCAGGTACAATCGCTTTCAACTTGGGGCATTCCGATTTCCTATGACCTTCTTCATTACAGTTGAAGCAAATGGTTCCCTTCTTATACCTTTCAACCTTGTGTCCAAGCTTTCTGCAATTTCGGCACTTCCAGCAGTCGCCAGCATGCCTCTTGTTGCCACACTTAGGACATCTATCATCATTGTGCGGTGCATTGTTGGTAATAGCATTTGCATTCCCCTTTCTCTTGTTCTGACGGCGATTAAAGATCTTCCTATTATCACCTCTATCTACCCGATCACCGTCTCCCTTTCTTTTCTCACCTACACGGGCTTCATCTTCCTTATCCTGAATTATCTGTCCAATGAGTTGGTAAGCCATTCGAACAGCATCATCAATGGTCAGTGGTTTAGATGATGTCACGTCCCCCCGGATATTCCTGGTCAACCCTTTCACATATTTCTCAATTCGGATCTCTTCGGGTTCAACCAATCGAGGACATAGCAAGGCCAACTCATTGAATCGGTTCGTGTAAGTATCAATGTCCACACCTTTCATTCTCAAATGAATCAACTCCTGTTCTAACCTAATGATCACACTACGAGGACAAAACTCCAAAGTCATCCACTTCTTAATTTCAGCCCAAGGAGTAGCATTAGCAGCATCAAGACCCATGAAAGCAATTCTCCCGTTCCACCAAGTCAACGCACGACCTTTAAGAGTAGTCATAGCAAAAGTCACCTTATCTTCCTCCTTACACTTACTAATCCTAAACAACGATTCAATCTTCTCAATCCACTGGCTTAATCCTACGGCACCTTCAGTTCCATTAAAAGGTAGAGGTTCACACTTCATGAACGTCACATAAGTACAACCACCAACTTCAGGTGCATTAGTTCCAAGTCCTCCTATATTTCCTCCAGCATTAGCATTCACATTATTAGCATTCACATTCACATTAGTACCGCCAATTCCACTACCGCCAGCTCCACTACCGCCAGCTCCACTATTGCCAGCTCCACTACCGCCATCTCCACTACCGCCAGCTTCATTTCTAGCATTTGCCATAAATTCAGTCATAGATGTGGTAACTTGCTCCGTAATAATCCTACGTACATCATCCTCAGTCACAGCCTTCTTGGGCGGCATAGTTCTATAATTTCACAATTTCAAAAGTATTAAGTATTCACCCAACAAAGGATTCATATAATATGGATTGAATTCATAATCAAGATACAAACAAGGCACAATATGGAATTCAAGACAAGATACATATTTCATTCGATCTGAAACAAAAGTATTGTCTTAGTACATCCCATATCAAAGTTCTAGCACTATATACACTCAAAATTTGTGCCAAGTCTATTACTAACAAGTCGGTTCAGTCAAAGCTACAAGCACAAAAGATATAAAGGTCACTACTAAATACAGACTGGTCTACTGAGAACCGCCAGATGGTCCATCATCCATCGTCTTCTGAATCTTCGTCGGACGATCACTAGACACATCTTCAGCTGGGCGCTTACGGATTACTCCTCTTTCAACCATGTCGGCATAAAATCTACTGATCCAACCCACGGATATATTCAACTCCTTTTCAGCTTTCTCACGCATCGCACGAGCTACACTCAACTGAATCTCCATAGAATTTACCTTTTTCTTCATAGCAGCATACTCACCCCTTTCCAACACCGATAACCTCCTAAAAGCCTCATTCAAACCACGTTCTACATCACTCAAATCCAAACTAATCAATTCCCGCTCTTTCTCGCCAACCTTAGTCTTCGACTCCAAATAAGCAACCTGAGTCTGAATAACACCTAATCCAACCTCTGTCACACAACTCTTAACACGGGAAGCATCTAGATCACGTCTCAAGGCCCATGGTGCAAGACCATCAATATGAGTAGCCTCTCGAGTACTAGACGACTCTCCTATCTCACGTCTACGAGTAGCAATACCATCGGTACCGTCAGGTGCATCGTCATCCTCATCCTCCTCTGATTCAGAATCAGATTCAGACGATTCAGACATTTCATCCCTAGGTAACTCATCCTCAGAATCAGACAAACAAACTGGTGGGGGCAAAGGCTCGCCCTCTGGAACATCATACGGATAAATAAGCTCGGCTTCCTCATCGTCATCAACCTCAACATCTATACCTACGTCCTCCTCGACATCCTCGTCGTCAATCTCGTCATCTAAATTATCTAATCCAATCTCATCATCATTCTCAATATCCACATTCTCAATATCCACATTCTCAATCTCATTCTCTACCAAGTCAACCTGAGGGGCAACCTGATCTCCTAGTCCTAACTCGGGCTCGGAATCCTCAAATGGTTCCTCCTCATCATCAATATCATAATCTACTAAGTCTAAATAAGGATCATCTTCTATATTAGGTTCGGGAATAGCATGGTTTTCTACAGAAATATTAGGGTCAGCCATGACAATCTGCATTTATATATATATCTCGTATTAGGATAACATACTAGTTAAACAATTACATAATGAAATCACGATATATACATATATATAAATTAAATTATATATATCAAAATATATATCTTCTCAATAGGGCTTGTTGGTAACGTCGGAGATCTCTGGCACCGTTATAGTCAAAAGATTTTTCAAATATTTTCTCAAATGTTCATTGTCAAAAGATTTTGAAAAGTTTTGTTCAAAACCTTGGTTTTTAAAATCTTTTGTTCTCTATAACGAGAGCTCTAGTACCAAACTGTAACACTCTCATTTTTCGTATCGGTACAGCGGAAGGGTCTTTCAGAGTGTTACGGGATAGCACAATAACTCCAATCATAGACAACACATAAAAATGGTTGTTCAAGGTTTAACATACATTCATTCGATAAAAAGTTTCAAAAGCGTACAACAGGTCCCAAATTATACAGGTCATTAAGTTTACAAAACACATATCGAATGAACATTTTTAATATTAAGTGGGCCATCAGAGTCGATCTCCATCCGGATTACCTTCAAGCACCTGAGATAAAAACATGCAAAAATCATATCAGCGAATGCCGAGTGAATTCATAGAGTTTAATAAAAACCGTTATATAAAACAATCATTTAAAATCAGAACACAAGCATAATATCGGAAGTAAGTCCTCATATTGCTAGTCAGGCAATATATATCACTCATACTTCTTAAACCGTCCATGAGACCGTAGTCTCTATATTACCATGATAGGTAATATATTCATCGTTAATAGCGTCGTTATCATATATAGGATACATTGTATTGGAAGTATATACGTTTTATCTGAATTAGGATTATTATTAGCCGCATGACATTGTTACCTTACTATGAAAACAGCGGGCCGCGAACCCGACAAACAATTTGCCCATCTAAGTTAGCGTGTCGTCACGAAAATCACGCTAGGAAATCTTCTCATACATAAATTCGCTTACCAATCAATGTGGTACGACGGGATAAACCGTCAAGGCGCGAACTGGGGTGATCGTCCCCAAATAGTACTATCAAATGCATAAGCGTCTACCAAATTCCGGTAGTTCACAATTCATGCTAATGGGACTTTAAGTGACATAACCTAACTACTAATAATCCTTTTAGTCTCGTTTATAGGGTCATAGCATCATTTGGGTCCATATCATTAAGCATACAATCGGGACTACTTGTGTTCTATTTTTATCAAAATCTAGCATGTTATCTCCCTCGCTGGTTTACAAATCATTTTTAAAAACATTTAAAACAGTGTGAGGCTATGAACTCACGTTGTTAATGAAAGGCGGATTATCGGCTACGGGCGTGCTTCGGTCACGGAAACCTATATAAATAATAATCGATCTTAGACTCGGTCCAATGACTTTTATCAAAATAACAATATACATATGATGATTTTGTACATATGATGATGATCAAGTGGGTTTATACATCCTTGTTTACTCATTTTTATTGTTTACATTTTGGTAACGTCTTACTAGTTCGCTAGTTTTACCTATTTACCTATTTTAAGTCCATTAAGCCTTCTATAAGTTCTTTAACTTGTTTTTATCCATTTTATACCTATATTATCAGTATATATACTTTTCATGTTGGGCCCAAATGGGTTAAGCCCAATAAGTTCTTTTTACAAGTTTTTATCTTATTAAGTCCAATTATTAGTCCAATATGTTTAGTTAGCTCGTAAATGTCCGAATTTCTTATAGTTCGGGTTTTATCGGTTTTTACTTGTATTAGTTACTTATACATCAGTATATGACTTTTATAAACTTTACATTAGACGGGTTTGGTCGTCTAAGTTTTATTTGGCGAAAAACGTTAATTTTACGGCGATAGCCGAAAAAGTCGTAAAAATCAAGTTTATAGTTTTTATTACTTATAAATATTATTTCACCACCATTTATATAATTTACCCATTTAAATAACCTTTTATACATTTATATAAATAAGTTTTATAAGTTAGCGGGTTTATATTTTTACATTTTATACATTATAATGTGAGTGCTTATATAATATTAATAAACATTATTTCCAAAAATCTGATTTTTAACTTCATGTTCACCATTTTTAACATATCTAGAGTTCTATAATGAATTAGAAGCTCATTTTTGGATGACATGTTCTTCATATTATGTGCTACATTTAACTTAGATATAGCTACTGCCCATTTTGAGTTTAACTTGCCTTAACAGTCCTTACAAAACTGCTTATTCAGATTAGACCACCTAACTTGTTTTGATCATATCTCACTCATTATTTTGATTCCATTGCATGGCCAACTCTCACATGTGTATAACATCTTCTACTTACTGTAAATGGATCAAACCATGCAATTTTATCAGTTCATCTTTTAGTTATCTACTGTTTTTATACAGCCAACTAAATAATCAAGATTTTAGCTTCATTTCTTATAGTTATCAACCTTTTTAAGCATATTTATCAACACTTGATCCCCACACAACATTTTTATCATCATATATACATCATATACATATACAAAATGAAATAAAATACATTTGTTCTTTACAAAATAACAAGAGAAAATGGAGAGGATGATCTTCTTTACCAACCAAGTGGATTTCTTGTTTTTGGAAGAAAAGAACTTGATGAACACAACAAGTATCTCCAAGACCATCAAATATCAAGAACATAGGTTGGAAAATCAGCCCTAGGACACAAGCAAATCACCTCCAAAGATGTTAATATGGCCACCAAATGATCAAGGCTTCAAGAGAACTCCTTAATTGAGCTAGTAAACATGTGGTTCATGGCTAGAAAAGATCAAATAGGGTGTTTGTTGGCTTATTTTGGATGGCAAAAGGGTTTTGATGTTTGGTTTGCATGTGAGAATAATGGAAGTGAAAAACAAGTAGCTAGTTTTGAGGCTTAGTGGAATGGTAAAGCTTAAGGTGTAAGCTAGCTTACACTTGGTGTAAGTTAGCTAACATGATGCCACCTTGATGGTGTGGTGTCATGTTGGCCGTCCAAACCATGCTAGTGGGGTGGGACAATATGTTTTGTCCCATCTCACTAGTTTACGGGTATTTCTAGATTCTAGTTTTCTCGATTTGCGTGCCCTCTGGTCGTTTTACAAAAAACGTTTTCATAAATTATGAATCAACGTCACAAAACGAATCCAATAAAAATTGTCTCATCAAAAACGGAGTTTAAAAACGTAAATACGTAATCCTAAGGTTTCCGGTTTAGTCGTAAAAGATGCCAAATTATGCACGTAAGCCCAAATTTAAATCCGTAAATTGTGAGTTCGTCAACCAACACAAAAATAAGTTTCAAAATATTATACGAGAAAATATTTTACTACCTGAAAATGTTAGATTGTCACACAAATGAGATGTCCATTCTCTTTGTTCAACATGTAAAGTTCCATTCGGGAAGTCCAATCCTCGTACATAGACTTCTCCAACATTGATGGACGATTATTCGTACCCGAGAGGATGGACTTATCCGTAAGAGATGTGTACTCCATTTCGATAAGTTAAGATTTACAAACGTTGATCGATCAATGAGAGAAAGTAAATGTGTTTGTTGTTGTGAGTTGAAGTCGAGAAACAATGTTAAAATCCCCTAAAATATGTTCTCGAAATTTTTTAAGGAATAATTTTTGATTGTCGGAATGTTGATCGGAAAGCTGTCGGAATAAGCCTAATCGGAATACCTTTGATCGGAATATCCCATCGGAATACTCTTGTCGGAATACCAAATTGGAATGTACCAAAATCGGAATACCAAATCGGAATGTACCAAAATCGGAATGCCTAATCGGAATGTACCAAAATCGGAATACCAAATCGGAAAGTACCAAAATCGGAATACCTAATCGGAATGTACCAAAATCGGAATACCTAATCGGAATGTACCAAAATCGGAATACCTAATCGGAATGTACCAAAATCGGAATACCTAATCGGAATGTACCAAAATCGGAATACCCTATACCCTAAACCCTATTTTGATTACACTGATCGGAATACCTATAAACCCTTTTCCGATGACCTGATCGGAATAAATCCCACTTTTCTCGGACATAACTCAACCAATTCGTGATTTTAAGCCAAAAAATGATCAAAATACCCAAAATTTTGTGTTTTTAGCCAAAGTAACTATACCAAATCACTACCACAACTATGTAGATGATTTGTATCAAGAAAAAACCATAAAAAACACAAAAAAAAATTTGGACGTGTGTTTATATAGATCAAAAAAGGCGTATGAATCAAGAACACAAACACATAAACAATACAATCATCCCATGGCTTTTGATACCATTTGTAGGATATATAAATCTTGCTTATTTTTTGAGAGAGAAAGAGATAGAGAGATGGTGAGAACACACACACTTAGAGAGAGAAAGTGAAAGAAAAACACTTTTCAACTATGTGTAAAAATGAAGAACCACACACCCTCTCCATCTAAGGAGAGGGTTTATATACCCAAGCCCTTGTCATGGGCTTGGGCTTACATTTGGGCCGACCTACACATGTTGTAGGCTAGACTTTGGTTTGTTTGTTAAATAAAGATAAGTAACTAAACTACGAGCTATTACATGGACTATCGTTGGAGTGAACGATCCTTCTTAATACGTAAAACGTATTTCCAACACAGATGAACAGTGTTTTCCGAATCAAGTGATTATTCCGCATTAAGGGTTTATTCTTGATGAAGGTTATTTATTCCGGATCAGCAGAATTATTCTGAATCAGTAGTTTTTCCAAGGGAAGGTATTTTACTGTTTAAGTTTAATTCAAGCTTTATTTTAAATTGTATTTATTAATTGCTTTTATTTTATTTTTATTACTTCACGCTTTTACCTTTTAAGTAGAAATAGATCAAAAGCTCCCCTTTTTAGTCACCAATTACGATAATTCCACTTCTAACCGTGATCAATTCGAGAAGATACCGAGAACGAAACAACGACAAATATAATTGGGTACGAGCAACACAAAGAAAGATCTTGCAACCACTGTTTTACTAACACACCAAAAATCTGTTATTATGAGACACCTCTCATAAAATTCCTATGTCTTATCCATACCCATTAAACCAAAGCCTTATCCTTGTAACCCGAATAAAAGTCCTCTTTAGATGTGTACACTTGGTGCTCATACCATTTGGTTTAGTATTTTTTTACTTTGTAGATTTTCATCTTATTTTTCTAAACCATTTCATGCACCATGTGGGAGATGTTTTATTTTACTTGCTTGAGGACAAGCAAACTCATAAGTGTGAGGGGGTTTGCACCTTTGGCGATTTCGTATATATATATATAAAATTTCCCAAAAATATTTTCTTTTAATTGCTTGAGGACAAGCAAACTCTTCGTGTGAGGGGGTTTGCACCTTTAGCCATTTATTATAAAAAACCAAAAATATTTTTAATTTTTCATAGAATTTTATAAATATTCTTTTTTTTTCAGAACCTAGGTATTTTTTTTATAAACTTATTTTTAGTTTTATTTGCTTGATGGCAATCAAAATTTTTCTTTTCCTTGCTCGAGGACGAGCAGAACTTAAGTGTGAGGGGATTTGATAACACTCAAATCTAACATATTTATAAGAGCGTATTCGTGGTGTTTATGCATATATTTATGTGATTATTATGAACTTATGATACTTAATGAAGCTTATTTGTTATTGTAGGTTCATCGATGGTTACATCACGAGAAATGAAGAAAAGACGAGTATTGGAGGTAAAAGGATGAAACAGACATGAAAGTGTAGCTCTCGTATGATAAATAATACAAGGATAAAGAGTCTTAGAAAGTTTGGAAGACAGAAAGTTGAAGAAACAAAGAAAAAGGACCAAAGAAGAAATAAGGGAAAGTTGGTGCAGTTGCCACCAGCAACTTTCATTCTGCCACCAGCAAAACAACACCACTTTTGCCACCAACAATATTCATTTTGCCACCAGCAACTCTCTTGCTTCCAGTTCTCCAAGTAAACTTAAGTCCCTCCATTACTTCACCTTGCTCACCAAGTTCAGCCATAACTCCAGTGTAACTCCTCCAAGCTTCATTACACTCATCATTACTCACCTTTGGCTCCAAGAAAAGTGCTTGGTGGCCAAGGCTAATTCACCTATAAATAAGACCCATGGGGTAGTGTTTATCATCGTCCTTGAATCATAAATCTATCTACCATCTCCATCATATTTATGTGGTTTTGATATCACCCCTCACCCAAGTGGTGAGGGGTGGAATTGGTAGTCATGTTTATGTTATAAGACATGGGAGAAGTAGAGAAAAAAGCCACACCACCAGAAACCATACAATCTCCAACAATCCTCATTCCCAAACACCCCAAAAGGCTCTATTCTCGCACCAAGAGGTTCATGTCCATGAAGGCTATGGGTAGGAGAAATTGTATTTTAGTTGTTCATTTGGTTAGAATCATTTGGGTACTTTGGTACTTTAAACAATAATGTTTGGTAACTTTTTCTTTATTATTCAATGTCGTTTATGTTCATGTTTCTGGTGATTCTTGTGTTTTGTGATATTATACTTGTATTGTTCATATGAAAACTTGTGATAAATGGATGTTTGGATTTTATTAGTGCTTGTCATTGGATTATGGTGATAACATTATATTTGGTTGAATTGGAACTTGTTCTTGTTTGTCATTTTGGTTAATCATTGTTGAGTCTATATGTTAGAATTATTCTCAATATGGTTGATTTCACTTTGTTTACCGACAAATGATTTGGTCTTGTGCTTGTGAAGATAGTGCAAGAGAATTAATAAACATAGCGAGTAAAGGTTTAATCTAGATTATAGGTCGAAAGGAGTCTTTTGAATATATTGTTCTAATCATCTTTCAAGTAAATAGAACTTATCAAATTGATGACACCAAGTATATGGGTCGAAAGGATTCTTGTTGTTGTTGGTTTAGGCATAAGGCTCATGAGTGACCACTTGATTGAGACTTATATATACTTGATTTATAAAGCACTAATCTATTATTATTGGTTCTATAGGTCGAAAGGATTACCATTGATAATATGTTTTCCAAACTAAACATCCTAATGTCCATGCAACACCCACAAATATTCATACTTTAGTTTAGCGGAATAGTCATTGGTGTTATGGGATAGCACATTACTCAAATCATAGACAACGCTTAAAAATCACGTCGTTTAATAATAAAACATTTTCCATTCATAAATATCAAGTTACATAGGTCCTAAGTCATAGTATTTCATACAATTTTTACAAAGCATTTGAATGGAAATTGTTATTTAAGTGCGGGCCATGAATTCTTGTTGTCTTCCCGAGAATTACCTTCAAGTACCTAAGATAAAACATGTTAAAAAGAAAAGGTCAGCGAAAACGCCGAGTGAATTCATAGAGTTTAATGAAATCCATTAATATATCATCGATATAAAATTATTACCGAAAATCATTTTGTACAATTCCTTGTCGTAGGCCATAAAATAAGCCAAAAACATTTTATACAATTCTTTGTTTTAATTCATACTATAGGCTTCTGCCTTCAAAACTATTATACGAACTAATGTCGTAAAAACATCATACAATATGTTTTATAACGTTGTATAGAGTTAAATAAAAACCGTTATATGAATATGGTTATGTAAAACCAAAACACGAACATAATATCAATAATAAGACCCCGTATTGCTAGTCAGGCAATGGTACTAGCATTTTGCTAAGGGTTTGGATTTAAGTTCTCGGTATCTCCTCGAATTGATCTCGGCTCTAAGTGGAATGATTTGTTCTTGGTTAATAAAAAGGTGTTGGTTTGTTTATCTATTTTAAACTAATAACAAGTAATTAAGAATCGAAGGGTAAACTTAAAGCTTTAAATGATTAAAGTAAAAAGACGAGTTTAAAAATAAATGCTTGAAAACATAAAGATTAAATTAGAAAATTAAATGAACACTCAATAAAAACTAACTCTTAGAAAACTTTGCAAAAATATGAACTTAGTCGGAAAATACTAAAAGAAAGTAAGATCGGAATATAGCAAAAACAACTCAAATCGGAATAATCTAAAATGGAGTGATCGGAATATCTAGAAAAAGGTGCAAATCGGAATATATTCCGATCGGGTGATCGGAATATTGAGAGAAGCTAATGATCGGAATAAGGGACAAGGTTCCAATCGGAATGCATCAAAACTTGCACAATCGGAATACTCAAAAATGAATCATACGGAATATGGGAGAAAGACTTTAATCGGAATACACTAAAAGCATAACAATCGGAATAAGCCAAGATTGAGTCAGATCGGAATATTGCCAAAGAAACACAATCGGAATGATTGGAAATAAGCTGCAATCGGAATATGGTAAAAAGGGGCAGATCGGAATCTCAAAACCCTTTTCCGATCAATACGATCAGAAAAAGGGTGCTGCTGGTCGGAATGCACAAATCGGAAAGGGGTTTATAACCCTTTCCGATTACCAACTTTGATCCGAAAAATAAGCAAGGTGAATAAGCTATGGAATAAGCTTATCACCACAACTAGCACGGATCTAAATAGAAGCAGATTTGATAAGCACTAAAAACAACTTATCTAAACTTCAAATAAGCAAAAACATAAATCAAATGATAAAAAGATAAACTTTTTATGAAAACTTTAAAAAGAGAATAAGCAAAACCAACAAATAAGCCAATAAGCACAAGGATCTCAAAGCTTATTTGTGTAGAAACTTAGGAAAACATAAAAAGATTTACTTTTTAAGCACAAAATCATTGATGAACAACACGGATCATACGAGATTTGTACCAAAATCAATCAAAATCAAAGAAAGGAAGGATGAGATTAAAGATTAAAAGCTTGAAACTAAACTTGATTAATGAAAAAAATAATAAAAATGTTTGATCTTGAAAGAGAAAAAGATGAAAACTAGTGAGAGAAAGTTTCGAACTTTCTCTCTCTAAAACTAGAGAGAATGAAAAAACTAAAAACTACCTAAAAGACTAAGTGTGCAAATTTGTGAAGTAAAGTCCTATTTATAGGCAAGTCTTGTGGTGGTGGGCTTGTGATTGGGCTTTGGTTTGGGCTTCTTTTTCTTCTTTCTTCTTTAGTCTTCACGCTTCTTTAAATAAACGTTTCCGACTTGGATTTGAGAAGTGTCGGTGAATAATTCCAACTCGTCTTATAATCTTTTGTTTAATAGACTCGAGTTCTTCGACATGTATGAATCTTCCATCTTTGGCTCTATTCTTCGATAAATCTTTAAATAGGCACAGTGACTTCAAATCTTTTGCATCTCTTGGACAATAGACTTTGTCTTGAGTCTTTTTCTTCGATAAAACCCGTGCAATCCCATGTTTTCTTCAATATTCATCCGGTTGACTCTGAAAACACAATAAACACAAAAACCACGCATAATTCCAAACAAATGATATTAAATACGTGTTTTGGTCTTGTTTTAGCTAGAAATAAGTGGTAAAAGGATGGGTGTTTTCACACCTATCAAATCCCCTACACTTAACCATTGTCATGCCCTCTTGCAATGCTTAGTGATAAAGCAAATTTACATATTTCTCATAATCAATCAACCTTGGCCTTATTAATATTCTACTAAACAAAAATGAAAGTACTAAGAGAAATTAAAACTTTAAAGTAAACAAAAGGATGGAAATAACTTGCAAAGAGATCAAGGACTTACATTAGGGCTTTGGTGCTGCGAAGATTTATCACCCTCAAGTTTCACGTTCCTCAAACTAAGATTAAAAACGAGATCATTGTTATTATAAGTTAGCAAATAAAACACTTACACACATGGCTTAATTAAATGCTTAGACTCCCTTATTCCTAGAGTTATCTCTTATATTTTATTTTTGTCTTAGAATGATCATGAAGATGCATTTTTGGACTTATTTCGATAGTTTATTTAGGCTGAAAGCAAAGTAGGACGATTTGATCAATAGTTAGCTAAAGGACAAAATCTCTTAAAACTGCTTCTCGGGATATCAAAAAGTTCATATCTTGGCATAACTTGGTTCACGATTTGAGACCTTTCTCGGGCCGATATTTGGCATGTACTTCATACTTCATATCTTGAGAGACGTTCTTGAGATAATGGTCTTCTCATCGTAATAGAGTTTCTTCACTTGGAGACTTTTGAGGGGTACTCCAACTTTGTTGACCACGACTTCATGATTATTCTTCAATCTCTAATTGGGATTTTGAGATACAACGATCCGCCTCCTTTTCGGACTTGGATCTATTTATCCTCATACCTTGTTAGGGTCTTTTCGGATAGACTTCTCCATGATCTTTATGGGAGTTGATTGCTTTTCGTCGTGAGTCTTGATCCTTCATATTGATTTTGGGAATAATGCTTTTCACATCACTTTGGATCTTCAGCAATAAAATTGAATCCTCATGCCTTGTTAGGGCCTTTTCGGACTCGCCAATCTTCGCGCCCCGCTTCATAATTTATGCCTTGGCTATGAACTCTTATCATTACCGAGCAACTTTTAAACGATCTTGGGCTAGAAGCTAAGTAACTTTTCAAATTGTACGACCTTACTTATTGTAGATAAATTATTAGCAAGTGATGGGAGAATAGGCAAATAATTACACCAAGTGAGCTTGTGCAAGAATACCGACTTATAATTGACTCTATCATTTCTCGTTCTCCACAATTTAAAATCTCAAGTAATGAGACTCGTGGATGCTTAGCCTAATAAACCAATTAAGGTCTACATGGTTAAGGATACTAGCTAGAATAAACTTAGATAAGTCTATTCGGGTTGAGTCAAAATAATCGCAACGGGCCTAATATGTCAAAGACTTCTAAACTAGCTACACCACTTAACTAATATCTTTGATTTTATTGCGGAATATATACATATGAAAGCAACGATAAAAATTTAAAAATTACGACTACATGGCCAAAGTTAATTAAAAATTTGAAAAATGTTGAAAAAGATGATTTTCCGGTTAAATGAAGGCATTTTCATGGAAAAGTCCACTTAAAACTTCGATAGAAGTCCCCCCTACACTTAAGATAAACATTGTCCTCAATGTTTAAGCATGTGGGAAAAGTCTCCCTAGCACTTATGACATTTTGCATGTTGGTTAACTCAAGTTAAGGAAGAGACGACTAACGTGATCATTTTCAAAATGTGAGTATGAAGAAAATTGAATCACGATAGTTGAGAGATAGAACCGGATTTCGGATGACACGGGAACACGGTTCTTTAGAGATTCCAAGAGTGCATTCATCCCTGTAATCACATCACCACACAAAAACAAACACCTATACAGGTCCCCCTACACTTAGGAGGTAAAAACATAAAAGGATAGATACTCGGGTTGCCTCCCGAGGAGCGCTTGTTTTTGATAACCGAGTCACGAGCCTAACTCGACCCAAAATTAGTTCATGGGGAACGTGGTGAGGGATGGAATCATCTCATGAGAGATGTCCTCACCAAAGTACAGCTTCAGACGCTGGCCATTCACCTTGAAATTGGGCCCATTTGGCTGAGAGAGCTCAATGGTCCCATATGGAAAGACTTTGGCGACGGTGAATGGACCAGACCAGCGGCTCTTCAACTTGCCAGAGAAGATCTTCAACCGATAGTTAAAAAGTAAGACTTGATCACCAACGTGGAACTCTCGGTTCTTGATTTTTGTGTCATGAAGGATCTTCGTCTTCTCCTTGTAGATCAGCGAGTTCTCATAAGCTTCATTCCTCAGTTCGTTGAGCTTGTTGAGTTGAATCTTGCGATGATCACCGGCTTTGTTGATGTCGAGGTTAGCCCACTTCAAGGCCCAGTGCGCCTTATGTTCCAGCTCGATGGGAAGGTGGCATGCTTTCCCGTACACAAGACGATAAGGTGTACAACCGATCGGGGTCTTATAAACAGTACGGAAAGCCCACAGAGCATCATCTAACTTATCGGCCCACGCGGCACGATGCTTTCCCACAGTACGCTCCAAAATTCGCTTCAATCCACGGTTGGATATCTCGGCTTGCCCATTGGTTTGGGGATGATAGGCGGTGGAAAGACGGTGATTGACACCATACTTAGCCATGACTCTTGCAAATTGATCGTTGCAAAAATGAGTCCCGCGGTCACTGATAATAGCACGAGGAACGCCGAATCTAGCGAACAGCGATTTCAAAAAGTTACAAACCACCCTTGCATCATTAGTAGGTAAAGCTTTGGCTTCAACCCACTTTGAAACGTAGTCAACGGCTACAAGGATGTATTTGTTTCCTTTAGATGAAGGGAATGGCCCCATAAAGTCGATACCCCAAACATCAAAGATTTCACATTCTTGTATGAAATTTTGAGGCATCTCATCTTTATGAGTGATCATTCCTTGTTTTTGGCAGGCATCACAACGTTTAACCATCTCGTGAGCATCACGATAGATGGTGGGACAATAAAATCCCGAGTCGAACACTTTTTTGGCGGTGTAGTTGGGACCAAAGTGACCACCGGTGGGTCCTTTGTGGCAAGCATCAAGGATTTCTAAAGCTGTCGGTCTATCAACACATCGATGAATAATCAAGTCAGCACATTGTTTGAATAGATACGGGTCATCCCAAAAGTAAGTCTTAATGTCGTTAAAGAACTTCTTCCTATTCTGGGATGTTAACCCGTCAACGAGAATTCCACCCGCCAAGTAGTTTGTAATGTCCGCAAACCACGGGGTTTCATCAGCAGTCGAGTTGATAGACATTAAGGTCTCCAAGGGAAAAGAATCATTGATTTCTTTGTTCGGATGATCCCCCTGGTAAGGATCCTCAAGTCTACTGAGATGATCCGCGGCTAGGTTTTCAGCTCCTTTTTTATCGCTAATTTCGATTTTAAACTCTTGGAGTAGCAAAACCCAGCGAAGAAGTCTTGGTTTGGAATCTTGTTTAGTTAACAAGTACTTCAACGCGGAATGATCGGTATACACGATTGTGATGGAAAGGACAAGATAGGGGCGAAACTTTTCAAAAGCAAAGACAACAGCTAAAAGCTCTTTTTCGGTTGGCGTATAATGCAATTGTGCCCCCGTCATTGTCTTGCTAGCGTAATGGATTGGTTGGAAGTGTTTGTTCACTCTTTGGCCCAAAACCGCTCCAATAGCAAAATCACTAGCATCGCACATCAACTCAAAGGGAAGCTCCCAATTAGGGGTAACCAAGACAGGTGCCTTATTTAGCTTATCCTTAAGCAAGTTGAAGGCTTCAAGACACTCTTTGGAAAAGATAAAAGGATTATCTTTTTCCAAGAGGTGGGTCATCGGGCGAGCGATTTGAGAAAAATCTTTGATGAATCGACGGTAGAAGCCCGCATGACCCAGGAAACTTCTCACACCCTTCACGGTTGAAGGTGGAGGCAACTTAGCGATAACATCGACTTTAGCACGGTCTACTTCAAGACCGGCTTTGGAAATTTTGTGTCCTAGTACGATGCCTTCTTTTACCATGAAATGGCATTTTTCCCAATTAAGGACAAGGAGAGTGTCTTCACACCGCTTTAGCATACGTTCTAAATTGGCAAGGCAAGCAGAGAAAGAATCGCCATAAACCGAGAAATCATCCATGAATACTTCCATAGTGTCTTCCACCATGTCATGGAATATAGCCATCATACACCTTTGGAACGTCCCAGGAGCATTACATAAACCAAAAGGCATGCGTTTGTAAGCAAATGTTCCGTAGGGACAAGTGAATGTGGTCTTTTCTTGGTCCTTAGGATCGATGGGAATTTGAAAATACCCGAAGAAACCGTCTAAAAAGCAGTAATAGTCATTATCAGCTAGACGCTCGAGCATTTGATCCATGAAGGGAAGAGGAAAGTGGTCTTTTCTCGTGGCATCATTGAGCTTGCGATAATCAATACAAACTCTCCACCCAGTAACGAGACGAGTGGGAATCAACTGGTTGTGTTCATTGGGAACAACGGTTATTCCGCCCTTCTTGGGCACACAATGGACGGGACTTACCCATGGCGAATCCGAGATAGGGTAAATCAAGCCGCCATCTAGAAGTTTGATAACTTCTTGTTTGATGACGTCATGAAATTTAGGATTAACCCTTCTTTGGCTCTGGATTGCGGGTTTAAAGTCATCTTCCATGAGAATCTTGTGAGTACAAAAGTTCGGATCAATTCCGCGGATATTGGAAATTTTCCAAGCAATTGCCTTCTTATGAGCTTAAAGCACAGCGATGAGGCGAGATTTCTCTTCTTCTTTCAAGTCCTTAGCAATGATGACGGGTGACTTCTTCTCTTCTTCAAGGAACACATACTCGAGATGGGGTGGCAACTCCTTAAGTTCTAAATTCGGAGGATTTTCGATGGGAGGCGTTTTCAAAGTCGGAGCATCGATAGCAATAACCGTGGAAGATGGTGGAGAAAGATTGTCTTCTTTGAGAAGGTTTTCAAAGAAACTCATGTCGTCAGCCAAATCGGTGGTAGACTCGTAATTAGTTAAGTTCACATCTCCCATGGTGGCTTCAAGATCTTTCCAAAAGAAATCACTTTCTCCAAATAGAGACAGTGATGAATCAATAGAGGAAACGGTCTCAACATTGGGAAGAGAAGTAGGAATACTTTTGCAAGCATTTTGGAAGTGTTCTTCACAAGCCTCATCAAGAACTTCAATACAATTAACACTCTCGTTGGAATAAGGTTGTTTAGACAACTTTCCCATGTTGAAGACAATTTTATCGTCACCCACTCTCATGATAAGATCACCGGCTTCAACATCGATGAGAGTGCGACCGGTCCTCAAGAATGGACGACCAACAATCAATGGCACACGAGGGTCCATCTCGTAGTCAACGACAACGAAATCAGCAGGAAAAGTGAATTTGTCGACTCCTACAAAGACGTCTTCAGCTATCCCCACAGGATAAGCAACCGTACGGTTAGCTAATTCCAGAGTCATTTTGGTGGGGACTAGCTCAGGAGAGATAATTGCTTCCAAACGCTTAGAGGCATTAGATTAATACTGGCACCTAGATCGGCTAAGGCCATGCAATTCGCTACTCCCGGGAAGCTACAAGGGATTAAGAGACGAACCGGATCATCAAGCTTGGTTGGCAATTTCCTTGAGAGTACTACAGAGCAATTCTCATTAAGTTGGGTGTTAGCAATATCAAGAAGCTTTTCCTTGTCGCTAAGATGATCTTTGAACATTTTCGCATACTTTGGCATGTGAGCGAGAGCCTCAGCGAAGGAGATGTTGAAATTCAATTGTTTGAACATTTTAAGAAAGTTCGAAACCTGAATATCATCCTTGCTTTTGAGCTTCTCTTTCCTCAACCAAGATGGATAAGGTATATCGGAAGAAGAGGAAGGCTTTGGGATCGAAGGATCACTCACATCCTTGGGTGGTGGGGGGGTAGAAGTAAGAGGTGGAGAAATTGGGGAAGTAGAAGGATGAGGAATAGGAGCAGGTGACTCGTTCTCCTTAGTCACAACCACCGGTGGAGGTATAGGAAGCTCGGGTTCCTTGGTACCTTTGCCACTGCGAGTGGTGGTTGCTTTCATCTCCCCTCTTGGATTCGCAACGGTGTTACTCGGAAGATTACACGAAGAAGATGATTGATTACCGTGGAAGAAACTAGCCATCATGTTTCTTAAGTCATTCGTTTGACTATCCATAGTGTTTCTCATATCAGCTCTCAGATCGTTCCCTTGTTTCACCAGGTCTGCTTTCAAGTTGCGCACTTCCTGTTGGAGATTGTCCATGAGCACATCGTTAGTCTTCATGTAGGTTCCAATGTCTTGGTGTAATGCGATGGGTTGGTTGGGAGGAGCATTGTATGCGGGTGGTTGATAAGGAGGTTGCTGGTAAACTTGGTTGTTTCTTTGAGGTGGATGTTGTTGTTTGTGAGGTGGTATGTATGGTCCACAAGATTGTTGTTGTTGATGAGGAGGGCGGTTGAGGGTTTGTTGTTGGTTTTGGTTGTTAGGAGGAAAACCAGGTGGTGAGAGATAGTTGTTGGAACGGTAGCTAAGCAAGTTGCGGTCACCTTGAGGACGAGCTTGATAAGCGGGTTGAGGATAGGTAGCGTATGCTGCATTCACATTCTCAGAAGGGTAGTCTTGGGTGGCGGTACAAGTGGTGTAAGAGTGAGGACCCCCGCATATCTCACATGGTTGGCTAACAGCATTGACTTGAGCGTCTTTAGCGTTTCTAGCGTTGATGCTGTTGGTGTTGTTGGCGGTTTGGGTAGCAAGCGATTCAAGAAGCGCAGTGATTTTGTCAATTCGCTTGTCGTTGTCACTAGTACTAGGACTAGCGACATTGGTCCGCACACTCTTGGTTTGCACACGAGACTTATTCTCAATGATATCCCAAGCAGCATTGGAAGTCTTAGCCAAAAGGTTACCCCCCGAGGCACTGTTTAGTGAATCTTGGTCAGTCATGCTTAAACCATTATAAAAAGTATTAATTTGGTGCACTTTGGTAAAACCATGTTGTGGGCATTTTCTTAAAAGATCTTTGAAACGATCCCAAGATTCACTAAACGACTCATCGTACATTTGTTCAAAATTGATAATTTCATTCCGTAAAGCGGTAGTACGAGAGGGTGGGAAAAAGTAGTTGATAAACTTGGTCTCCAAATCCGTCCACGTAATAATACTCTGTGGCGGTTCCTTAGCAAGCTAATGCCGGGCTTGTCCCTCTAAAGAAAAGGGAAAAAGTTGTAAACGGATTACCTCTTGTGGAACACCATTGTACTTGACCGTATTAGTGAGTTGCAAGAATCTCTTGATGTGGTCATGTGGGTCATCAATGGTACGCCCCAAGAATGGTTGAGCAGAGACCATCTGGATAAAGCCGGATTTGAGCTCAAAGTTGTTGGCTGCAAACGCGGGTATGACAATTGGACCATTGTTACCATCTACATGTGCTTGCAGAAGTTCAATCATCGGGCGATTATCCGGTAGAGGCTCATTGTTGTTGTTATTATTGTTGTTGAAAGGTGGATTGTTATTGTTATTATTGTTTTGAGGTGGGTTATTGTTGTTGTTTTGTACACCGGCCATGTCTAAGTCTTCGAGAGGCTCGGGCTCTTGATAAGACGTTGATCGTGTACGCATGCACCTGCAAAAGAACTAACAAGGCAAAAACAAAGCAAAAATATTTTTGGTTTTTATGTTTTTTAATTTTTAGGATTTTTGAAAATTTTATATTTTTTAGGGTTTTTGAAAATTTTTATGAAAAAGTAACGTTCACGGTGAACGGATCCCAAAATCCAAGTTCTCACAAAAAACTGTTGATCTTAACGAGAAGAGCCGGCAGCGGCGCCATTTGATACTAGCGTTTTGCTAAGGGTTTGGATTTAAGTTCTCGGTATCTCCTCGAATTGATCTCGGCTCTAAGTGGAATGATTTGTTCTTGGTTAATAAAAAGGTGTTGGTTTGTTTATCTATTTTAAACTAATAAAAAAGAAATTAAGAATCGAAGGGTAAACTTAAAGCTTTAAATGATTAAAGTAAAAAGACGAGTTTAAAAATAAATGCTTGAAAACTTAAAGATTAAATTAGAAAATTAAATGAACACTCAATAAAAACTAACTCTTAGAAAACTTTGCAAAAATATGAACTTAGTCGGAAAATACTAAAAGAAAGTAAGATCGGAATATAGCAAAAACAACTCAAATCGGAATAATCTAAAATGGAGTGATCGGAATATCTAGAAAAAGGTGCAAATCGGAATATATTCCGATCGGGTGATCGGAATATTGAGATAAGCTAATGATCGGAATAAGGGACAAGGTTCCAATCGGAATGTATCAAAACTTGCACAATCGGAATACTAAAAAATGAATCAATCGGAATATGGGAGAAAGACTTTAATCGGAATACACTAAAAGCATAACAATCGGAATAAGCCAAGATTGAGTCAGATCAGAATATTTCCAAAGAAACACAATTGGAATGATTGGAAATAAGCTGCAATCGGAATATGGTAAAAAGGGGCAGATCGGAATCTCAAAACCCTTTTCCGATCAATACGATCGGAAAAAGGGTGATGCTGGTCCGAATGCACAAATCGGAAAGGGGTTTATAACCCTTTCCGATTACCCACTTTGATCCGAAAAATAAGCAAGGTGAATAAGCTATGGAATAAGCTTATCACCACAACTAGCACGGATCTAAATAGAAGCAGATTTAATAAGCACTAAAAACAACTTATCTAAACTTCAAATAAGCAAAAACATAAATCAAATGATAAAAAGATAAACTTTTTATGAAATCTTTAAAAAGAGAATACGCAAAACCAACAAATAAACCAATAAGCACAAGGATCTCAAAGCTTATTTGTGTAGAAACTTAGGAAAACATAAAAAGATTAACTTTTTAAGCACAAAATCATTGATGAACAACACGGATCATAAGAGATTTGTACCAAAATCAATCAAAATCAAAGAAAGGAAGAATGAGATTAAAGATTAAAAGCTTGAAACTAAACTTGATTAATGAAAAAATAATACAAATGTTTGATCTTGAAAGAGAAAAAGATGAAAACTAGTGAGAGAAAGTTTAAAACTTTCTCTCTCTAAAACTAGAGAGAATGAAAAAACTAAAAACTACCTAAAAGACTAAGTGTGCAAATTTGTGAAGTAAAGTCCTATTTATAGGCATGTCTTGTGGTGGTGGGCTTGTGATTGGGCTTTGGTTTGGGCTTCTTTTTCTTCTTTCTTCTTTAGTCTTCACGCTTCTTTAAATAAACGTTTCCGACTTGGATTTGAGAAGTGTCGGTGAATAATTCCAACTCGTCTTATAATCTTTTGTTTAATAGACTCGAGTTCTTCGACATGTATGAATCTTCCATCTTTGGCTCTATTCTTCGATAAATCTTTAAATAGGCACAGTGACTTCAAATCTTTTGCATCTCTTGGACAATAGACTTCGTCTTGAGTCTTTTTCTTCGATAAAACCCGTGCAATCCCATGTTTTCTTCAATATTCATCAGGTTGACTCTGAAAACACAATAAAAACAAAAACCACGCATAATTCCAAACAAATCATATTAAATACGTGTTTTGGTCTTGTTTTAGCCAGAAATAAGTGGTAAAAGGATGGGTGTTTTAACACCTATCAGTCAATATATTGTATTTCAACGCGTATAGCAGTATTTTCGTTATTGGATTATTATAAGCCGCATGACATTTCTACCTTATTATAACAAACAACGGGTAGCTAACCCGAAACTCATTTGCCCATCTAAAATAGCATGTCGTCACAATAATCATGCTTACATAAGTCTTCTCATACATAAATTCGCTTACCAATCAATGTGGCACGACGGGGATCAACCGTCAAGGCGCGAACTGGGGTGATCTTCTGTAACAACCCCCAAATTTATACAATTCAATACAACGGAAGACTCCTTGGTGTTACGGGATAGCACATTACTCACATCATAGACAACGCTTAAAAATCGTGTCGTTTAATAATAAAGCATTTCCATTCATAAATATCAAATTTACATAGGTCCCAAGTCATTGTATTTTATACAGGTTTTACAAAGCATTTGAATGGAAATTATGGTTTAAGTGCGGGCCATGAATTTTTGTTGTCTTCCCGAGAATTACCTTCAAGTACCTGAGATAAAACATGTTAAAAGAAAAGGTCAGCGGAAACGCCGAGTGAATTCATAGAGTTTAATGAAATCCATCAATATAACATCAGTATAAAATTATTACCGAAAATCATTTTGTACAAATCTTTGTAATAGGCCATAAAATTGCCAAAGTCATTTTATACAAATCTTTATCAAAAATCAAAATATAGGCTTTTGCCTTCAAAATCATTATATGAACCAATGTCGTAAAAACATCATACAATACGTTTTATAACGTTGTATAAAGTTAAATAAAAACCGTTATATGAATATTGTTATGTAAAACCAAAACACGAACATAAAATCAATAATAAGACCCCGTATTGCTAGTCAGGCAATATATCGTAATTCAGTGCGTATAGTAGTATTTCGTTATTTGGATTATTATAAGCCGCATGACATTGTTACCTTACTACAACAAACAACGGGTAGCTAGCCCGAAACTCAATTTGCCCATCTAAATTAGCGTGTCGTCACAATAATCACGCCTGTGTAAATCTTCTCATACATAAATTCGCTTACCTATCAATGTGGCACGACGGGGATCAACCATTAAGGCGCGAACTGGGTGATCGTCCCCAAATTGTACTGTTATATGCATAAGCGTCTACCAAATCCGGTAGTTCACAATTTCATGCTAATGGGACTTTTAGTGACATAACCTAACTTTATCAATCCATTTCATTTCATCTATCGGGTCATTTAATCATTCATCGGGTCATACAATCATTCGGGTCCAAATCAATAAACAAACAATCGGGACAACTAGTGTCCTATTTCATAAAAACTAACATGTTATCTCCCTCGCGGGTTTATAAAACATTTAATAAAAACATTTAAAAGAGTGCGAGGCTATGAACTCACGTTGATGTGGGAAAGCGGGTTATCGGCAATTCGGATGTACGGTACGTGCTTCAATCACGGAAACCTAGACAAATAATACTCGCCTTAGACTTTTGTCCAATGACTTTATAAAAATAACAATTATGTATACATATGATGATTTTATATATGATGATGATCAAGTGGGTTTATACATTCTCATTTACTCATTCATTATAGTGTTTATGTGTTGGTAATTTTCAAGACTAGTTACACTAGTTCAACTTGTTTATATTTTAAAGCCCAATGGGCCTATTACAAGCCCAATACTATTCATTAGCCCAATTATACTTTTATTATCAGTATTATAATTTATATGTTGGGCCCAAATGGGTTAAGCCCAATAAATAAGTTTATAAGTGTTTTACCAAATTAGTCGGGTTTATTGTCCATTAAGGCTACTTTGGCCCGTTAATGTCTATATGTTGTAAAGCTCGGGTTTTATCGGTTTTTACTTGTTATAAATGTTTATATATCAGTATGTGAGTTTATAAAAGTTTACATTAGACGGGTCCAACCGGCTAAGTTTTATTTAACAAAAACGTTAATCTTTCGGTTTTAGCCGAAAAGACGTAAAACTTAGTATATAGTTTTTATAACTTATAAAACTTACCAAACTACCATTTTTATATAATGTCCATTTATTTATCCTTATGCATTTTTATATAAATGAAATATATAAGTTAGTGGGTTTTAATTCATATCTTTTGCTATATTTGTTTGAGTGCTTATATAATAATATTAAACTTTAATTTCATAAAATCAGTCCTAAAAATCTAGTTTACTAAAATGATCATATCTTGAGTTCTACATGGAGATTGAACCCCAAATTTTAATAACAGAAACCACTTGATATGTGATTCATTTTATTCCTCTATAGCTACTGATGAATCAACTTCTAAGTATTTTATAAAATTCGTCCAAAACAGTGTACTCAGATTTGCACTATAAACTTGTTTTGATCATATCTCACTCATTTTGATGATTCCATTGCATGACCAACTCTCACATGTTTATAACACCTAATACTTACTGTATATTGATTCCACTTTACCATTTTATCAGTTTAACATTTGGTTACTTACTGTTTTTATACAACCATCATATTTAGCAAGATTTTAACCTTGTTACTTATGGTTTTCCATCTTTTTAACCATATTTATCAACACCAAATCCCCACATAATATTTTTAATCATCATTCATCATCATATACATATACATAAATGAAGAAAATACAAGATTACATATTCAAAATAATAAGATGATAGGAAGAAATAATCTCTATACCACTAAAGTAATGAAATGATGAGTTTTTGGATGAACAAGACTTGGTTTTGGGTAACCAATCTTATGAGATATCAACACCACTTCTTTAACTTGGCAAA
The DNA here is from genome assembly GCA_025667525.1 of Glebionis coronaria. NCBI lineage: Eukaryota > Viridiplantae > Streptophyta > Magnoliopsida > Asterales > Asteraceae > Glebionis > Glebionis coronaria. The sequence goes on along the minus strand of CM046875.1, from coordinate 601,951,569 downwards.
TGAACTTCTTGAGATCTTCATATGCATGAATACCTTCTTTAAAATCAGCCCCTAAACTCCATGGAAACTCCTTTTCACATGTTATAACCACCTCCAATCTTCATCTTTTCAATGGGTTTTCATCATATGTAAATTATACATATGATTTATGGTTGATTTTTTTGATCAATGGTGGTGTTGTTGATGAATGTGGACGTTCATAGAGAGAGAGGGGAGGAGAGATTGATAAAGTTTAGCTAGTTTGCATGTATGAGAAAGTGGTTAGGAGTTTAGTGGTTTTGGTTAGATAGTTTTGTAGAAATAGGAGGACAAGTGTCCTTGTGGTTTATGTAAACTTGCCACCCATAGTGGGGGTGAGGCAAGTGTAAACTTATCTCATCTCCACTAATTTACGGGTACTCCTCGATTCTAGTTTCCTCGATTTACGTGCCCTCAGGTCGATTTACGAAAAACGTTTTTATAAATTATGAATCTACGGCACGAAACGATTCTAATAAAAATTGTCTCATCAAAAACGGAGTTCAAATAACGTAAATACGTAATCCTAAGGTTTCCGGTTTAGTCGTAAAAGACGTTAAATTATTCACGTAAACTCTAATTTCTTCTCGTAAATTTGTGAGTTTATGAACCAAGACAAATTTAAAACTCCAAAATAATATTCACGGATAAATTTATTTCCTAAAGTGTCGGAGTGTCACCAAAAACGGCGTATGTTAGCGTAAGCACGTAACGTAGATTCCTCCGGTTTAAACGTAGTCGATGCTACTTCAAGACGTAAATCCAAATTTCTTCCCAAAGATAAGTGAGTTCATAATATAACATTAAAATAATGTTTTTAGATAACACTTGAGAATAAAATATCAACCATAAATTGACGGATTGTCACAGCATTTACCCCTAAACAGGATCTTTGTCCTAAAAGATCATTTTATCTTACTACTTGCTTCTTATAGAGTTAAAGCCATGTGGGTATTTCCTCCACATTCGGTCTTTTCTCACAAGTATAATTCATTACAATACGCGAGTTTCATCAAACATAACTACGGGAATACGATCAGTCTTAATGTTGACTTACTTTCTCTATCCATGATGTTCACGGGTTTTTGATGAATGCAACTTTTCGCCGATCTAAACTTCATCAAGAAGTAATCATATTTTCACTTGATAGACATTTCATCAAGTTAGATATACGAATCATAATTTACGCAGCCCTTGAAGTCCTAGGGTAGATCCAGCTTATATGCCTTTCAAACCAATTTTTACATCATCTCAATGGTCCCATACAACGGGGACTTATATCCCATGATCTTTCAAATCATCAATTCATTTTTCCATGGTTAAAATTTTTGGCATAACTTCGCTACCCATCTGGCACTTCAAGATCTACATTTCATATTCACATAACCTCCTGCCCACTACTGGCAGTCAATAATCAGATCCTGATTTCAACAATCATTTCAGGTCTCGCGGGTCGAGTATTTTGTAAGGTTAGGTTCGCCATCATAGGAAACCTTAAACCTAAAAGACATGTACAACTCACAATGGGTGTATGTCGGTTGTCTTCATCCCAACTCCTGCTTACAGATGCTCTAATATATATCCTCACAAGATTCGATCTTGATCCTAATACGATAATTATCAATGATAACCTCTCCCAAGGAAAACGATTTTACAGTTTATTACCAAAGGTCAATCATTCAAACATAGAACAACACTTATAGTATTTTGTATCGTTACTTTACCTCGTCCCTTTGATTGGGGTGGTACACAGTACTCTCATCAAGATTCGTTCTCAATGACTTCTGAGCAAATCTCTAGAAATTCGATGCGAAGCGAGGATCTTGATAGAGATGATCGATACATGCACACCATGTTTACACAACTCCTTTAAATACCAAAGAGTCGATTTCTTCATCAAGAATCTATCATTAATAGGAATAGCTAGACGTTTACTAATGTATGACCTTTGCAATAGCTAGACGTTTACTAATGTATGAGGCAATGTGTGACAATCCGTCAATTTATGGTTGATATTTTATTCTCAATATTTATTTAAAAATATTATTTTAATGTTATATTATGAAGTCACTTATTTTTGGTAAGTAATTTGGATTTACGTCTTGAAGTAGCATCGACTACGTCTAAACTGGAGGATTCTACGTTACGTGCTTACGTTTACATACACCGTTTTGGTGACAGTCCGACATTTCAGAAAATAAATTTGTCCGTGAATATTATTTTGAGATTTTAAATTTGTGTTGGTTCATAAACTCACAAATTTACGAGAAGAGATTAGGACTTATGATTTTAATTTAACGTCCTTTACGACTAAACCGGAAACCTTAGGATTACGTATTTACATTTTCGAACTCCGTTTTTGATGAGACAATTTTTATTAGATTCGTTTTGTGCCGTTGATTCATAATTTATAAAAACGTTTTTCGTAAAACGACCCGAGGCCACGCAAATCGAGGAAACTAGAATCGAGGAATACCTGTAAATTAGTGGGATGGGACAAAACAAGTTTTGCCCCACCCCACTCAAAGGGACGGCTAAATATGGGACACCAACACCCTTTGGTGTCAACTTGTGATATACAAGTTCAACACTTGTCTAGTTAGCTTCATTTTGAAGCCATTAACTTGTCAAAACCAACTAGCAAAACCACTCTTCTCATTTCCTCTCATGCAAAACAACTAAATCCTCTCATCTCTCTCTATTATTGCCGTCCCACCACCACCTTAAACACCCCATTTGATCTAAATTTATCCATGAAATCCTATGTTATTCTTGCACAAAATGATGCCCTTTTAAAACCCTATTGATTGGTGGTGATTATAACATCCAAGGAGGAGTTTCTATGGAGTCTTGGGGCTGATTTTCCACAAGGAGTTCTTGAAGAATGATGGTCTTGAAGATGGTCTTGGTTTATCACAAGTTTCTCCATCAAAATCCATGTTTTGATCACAACCTACATCATCATGGTGGTATAAAGATAGTTCTTCCCATCCTCTTGTTAATTTTGATTATGTAATCATGTATTTTATTCTTAAATGTATATATGTATGATGATATATGATGATAAAAATATTGTGTGGGGATTTGGTGTTGATAATCATTGGTAAAAAGATGAAAAACTATATGTAAAAAGGTTAAAATCATGCTTAAAATGATGGCTGTATAAAACAGTAAAGAACCATGTGATAAACTGATAAAATGGCATAGATTAATGGATATACAGTAATTAATATGTCTTGTACACATGTGAGAGTTGGCCATGCAATGGAATCATTAGGATGAGTGAGATATGATCAAAACAAGTTTAGAGTACAAATCTGAGTTCACTGTTTTGGACGATTTTTAGAAAATACTTAGAGGCTGATTCAACAGTATCTATACGAGAGTTAAATGGAGCAAATATCATGTAGTTTATGTCATAAAAATTTGAGCTTCTATCTCCATATAGAACTCTAGATATGGCTGTTTTGGTGAACATGAAAGTAAAAATCAGATTTTGGAAATTAAAGTATAATAGTATTATATAAGCACTCAAATAAAAATAGTATAAAATGTGAATTAAAACCCACTAACTCAAATAATACATTTATATAAATATATATAAGGATAAATAAATGGACATTTTATAAAAATGGTATCTTGATAAGTTTTATAAGTTATAAAACTATAAACATGATTTTTACGACTTTTTCGGCTATTACCGTAAAATTAACGTTTTTCGCCAATTAAAACTTAGACGATCAAACCCGTCTAATGTAAAGATTTTAAAACTCATATACTGATATATAAACATATATAACAAGTAAAAACCGATAAAATCCAAACTATATAACATACGGACATTAACGGGCTAAGTTAACGTTATTGGACTAATAATACAACAAAATGGACTAAAACACTTATAAACTTATTTATTGGGCTTAACCCATTTGGGCCCAACATGTAAAGTATAAATACTGATAATACAAGTATAAAATGGATTAATACAAGTTAAAGAACTTATAATAGGTTTATTGGACTTAAAATATGTAAATAGGTAAAACTAGTAAACTAGTAAGAAGTTACCAATACGTAGACACTAAAATGAGTAAAAGAGAATGTGTAAACCCACTTGATCATCATATATATAAAATCATCATATGTATACATAATTGATATTTTTATAAAGTCATTGGACGTGAGTCTAAGACGAGTATTATTTGTCTAGGTTTCCGTGATTGAAGCACGTACCGTACATCCAAATCGCCGATAACCGCCTTCCCACATCAACGTGAGTTCATAGCCTCGCACTCTTTTAAATGTTTTTATGAAATGTTTTATAAACCCGCGAGGGAGATAACATGTTAGTTTTAATAAAATAGGACACCATTTGTCCTGATTGTTTGTTTATTGATTTGGACCCGACTGATTGTATGACCCGATGAATGAATATATGACCCGATAAAGGAAATGAAATGGATTATTAAAGTTAGGTTATGTCACTAAAAGTCCCATTAGCATGAATTGTGAACTACCGGGATTTGGTAGACGCTTATGCATATAATAGTACTATTTGGGGACGATCACCCGAGTTCGCGCCTTAACGGTTGATCCCCGTCGTGCCACATTGATTGGGAAGCAAATTTATGTATGAGAAGATTTACACAAGTGTGATTATTGTGACGACACGCTAACTTAGATGGGCAAATTGAGTTTCGGGCTAGCTACCCGTTGTTTGTTGTAGTAAGGTAACAATGTCATGCGGCTTATAATAATCCAATTAACGAAATACTGCTATATGCACCGAATTACGATATATTGCCTGACTAGCAATATGGGGTCATACTATTGATATTATGTTCGTGTTTTGGTTTTTATAACCATAATCATATAACGGTTTTGATTTAACTCCATACAAGGTTATAAAACGTATTGTATGATATTTTTACGACATTGGTTCGTATAACGATTTTGAAGGCGAAAGCCTACATTATGATTTTGATAAGGAATTGTATAAAATGACTTTGGCTATTTTATGGCCCATTAAAATGATTTGTACAAAATGATTTTCGGTAATAATTTTATACCGATGATATATTGATGGTTTATTAAACTCTATGAATTCACTCGGCGTTATCGCTGACCTTTTCTTTTAACATGTTTTATCTCAGTTACTTGAAGGTAATTCTCGGGAAGACAACAAGAATTCATGGCCCGCACTTAAACAATAATTTCCATTCAAATTCTTTGTAAAACTTGTATTAAATACAATGACTTGGGACCTATGTAAATTTGATATTTATGAATGGAAATGCTTTATTATTAAAACGACACGACTTTTAAGCGTTGTCTATGATGTGAGTAATGTGCTATCCCGTAACACCAACTAGTCTTCTGCTGTATTGAGTTGTATAAATTTGGGGGTGTTACAGTTTGGTACCAGAGCTCTCGTTATAGAGAACGAAAGATTTTTAAAACTAAGGTTTTGAATAAAACATTTCAAAATCTTTTAACTATAAACATTTTTCTAACAATGTCTAAAAATCTTTTGACTATAACGGTGCCGAAGAATTCCTGAGTTACCGACAAGGCCAGACTGAGAAGTGTCATTTTAATATATATATAACTTGGATTATATATATATATATTATATATATATATATATATATATATATATATATATATATATATATATATATATATATATATATATATATATATATATATATATATATATATATATATATATATATATATATATATATATATATATATATATATATATATATATATATATATATATATATATATATATATATATATATGTATATATATATGATGTAATTTGAATACATGATTGTTTGATGATTATTTCTATATTTATACGAGGTATTTATACGACGTAGATTGTCACAAGGAACCCTAAATCCCATAGTAAATTAATCTAAACTATTCCTGTAGGAAATCTAGCTATTCCAGATCTAAACCAAGTTGTGGATATTTATGATCCCAACAAAATGGTTGATATTCGTAGAAATGTAGATATAAGTTGATTGTGATATTGAAGAAGAATTGGCGAGATTAAAACTGATATCGATGTCATGACGATCTTTCCTTATAGAGTGGAGTTTGATAAAACGTTACCACCTAGAAAGGTGTCATCTGATTCTTTGTCATCCAATTCTTAAATTTGAAATCGAAAGGGTGAATGTTGCACTTGAGGCTGTCATTGGAACCATTACCTAAAAGCCTCATGCCACTAGTACCTTTTCGAGAAGTCTGATTGAATGATCGAGTCATTTCATACTAGTGACTCATTTGATAACTATTGTTGAAGGAGCTATAGGATTGGAAATTAAGTGTTGTTCATATCGAGATTTTATTTCCCTTTTAAGGTTTATGAATAAGGTTGAAAGTACTGGAGAATGAGGTAGGATATCGAATTGAGTATAAGTTTGTTGAAACTTGAATAAAGTAAAATTTAACCCGTTTGGAACATGAGATTATTAAGAGGAAGTCATTAAGTTTTGTGATTGAATTATAAGGTTTTAATTGATTGTTGATTCATGTTATGGGTTGTTCCGAGGCCATTGTCTAATGACGAGGATGCCTAGTGTCAAATACATAAATCTAAGAAATCTTCTTCTGAATTGGGACCGATGGATCTTCCGAGACAGGTGGGACACCTAATGACTCTTGTAGATTAGTATTGATTGTGGTATCTTTTAAAAATAATCACAAACTTAACTGAGACATCAGTTGGTAGGATGAGTTCTTGGAATTGTATGACATAGTGACACGTAATGTGTTACGATACAATTTTTGACTTGTTTGTGATTAATGAAGAGACTACCTTTGATTGCTAAATTCTACATGTATCGATGTTTTCTATCTTTTCTTGCTTCATCCTAATGTTCGCATTAGTGATGCAACCATTGAACAAGTACTCATCTTCATTTGAGTTACGTTGTGGATTATTCTTTTCGAGCGCCAGCAAGGTCATGAACCTCATGATTATTTGGCTAAAGCTCATTTCCTATCATATTGTAGTTAGTTCTTGGTGAACAACTTTTCATCACTCTTTTGCAGATCACTCATTGTTTTTATAAGATAAAACAGTATCCCTTGATAAAGATTGAATTTTCATCCCCATATGTATTATTTAAAGTAAAATTTATAAGTAATCGTTATTGAAATAGAGTTGTTTATAAAACACCTTAGAAAACTTAATTGTTTTCATAGCAAAGAAAATCTTTGTAAATTTATTTTTGATTCTTATTTAAGAATTAAGCATGAATATATATTTTAAACATGATGACAAAGCTTTGACGAACTGAGTATTGCATCGTTAATCTTAAAATTGTATATAGTTGCGCGCCTACATACAATTTGGAATGGACCATGCAAGGCTGATTAGTAGTCACCTTAAAACTGATTAATAAACACTACATTTTCTTTAAAGATTGTGAAAGATTAAATTTTATGAGATCTGAAAGAAGTGAAAAATAGGGACATAGTGTTAGGGACACCTACATATGTGCCTGTAGCATCTATTCTTCTGAGTCGAATTTACTCATCTGTGGAAATTGTCTTATTTGACAAATTGATATTCCCTTCTTGTCCAATTCTCACATTGTGAGATTCTTAGGAAAAGTATCTGATTACCGAGTGTTGATACCCGATTGGATGTATCGACGTTCCTATCATTTATTTTGATTAGATTTCATTTGAATGACCTGGGTAACGATCCGAGGAGCTTTCGAATGCGTACTAAATTCATGAAAACATGGGATATATTCATATTCGTTAAGTGTTTTCGTCTGTATCTGATTTGAAATTCTCTCGCGTAAATTATGCGTTGACCTTACTCTTTTAAGGTTAGTTATGTCTCCAGATATCCTTGAACTTGTGAAGGATTATGAGTTATTATTAGTCTTTTGAGAAGTTCACATCTTATCAACGACAATAAAACTAAAAAGTTGGTAGTGCCATTAGAACGGATTGATTAATTATGACATGACGATATTGTCTTAGTTGATGGGAACTCGAATAGAATTCCCCTAAAAGATAAGATGTTGATTATCAAAAGTGATCTAAATAATTCTTGATGGATGACCATATCCCGCATTTAGACTTGAAATTATACCGTGAATGGTTGTGAATTAGTCATAGATATTATAAACTAGAAAGAACCTAATATGAATTTATTAAAAGATGTTCACGATATTTGAAACTTTAGAAGGTATTTGTTGGTAAATTACCTAGACTTTCGCCATTAAGGCAAGTTGAAATTGGTATTGATTATCTTCTTGGTGCTGCACGTGTGACGTGTGCACTGTACGTCAACATCATCTGAATTAAAGGAATTACCGTACAACTAAGAGAGTTGTCGGAGAAAGATTTTATTCTACCGAGCTCGCCATCATGAAGAGCTATGGTGTTATCATTCCTTATATTTATAGATTACTATGAACTGAGTAAATTGACAATCGAAAACGATATCCATGACTCGAAATGGAAGATTTGTTCGATCATTTACAAGGTTCTAGCGTATGTTTTAAAGATTTGATCCATAGCATGGTTATCATCAACTTCGAATCCGCGAAGAAGATTATCTATTCCAAGTACTACATCCAGAACTTGTAATGAACATTATAAGTTTCACGTGATGACGTTTGGATTGACTAATACACATGTAGCATTCATAAATTGGTGAATCACGTGTGTAGGCTGTAATTTGATAAATTCATGCTTGTGATCATTAAAGGACTATTCATTTGATTATAAGAATAAGAAGGAGTTAATAATTAATTATAGACTGCCCTGAATTGGCCGAGTAGTGAAAACCTATACCTTGAATATTTAACAAGTGATTTAAGACTTAATCTTTTACATTATTTGACCGTGTGATTAATAAGATAATGAAATATATAGACTCTTCAAAAATTAAGAGCCCTTTTAAGACTTTGGATTTTTACAAAAAAAAGAAAGTGCAAATATGTTTTGACAAATATTTTATCAAAAATAAGTTTTGAGGGATTATTCCCTTTTGCCCAGAACATTTAACTAAACTCTTGTTTAGGGCTAAATGTTCGTGTATACCTCAAGACAACCTAAGAAGGATTGAGGAAACCATTTAAACCATGACTTAAAATTTGAAACGATAATTTTTGCTTTTCAACTAAGAAAATTTTGACCAAAGTATAACCAAATATTTTTCAAACATTTACGAATCTTAATAATTATTTTCGACAAATCAACAAAAATCGTGTCAATTAAATTCAAATTTATTTTGAACATTTTTATAATTGGTCGAACTAAGAAATTTAAACTTTTAACGTTTACATTTCATACAAACTTAATATTTATTATTAATTTACTTGTAATAATTATCGACGCTTTAAAATGTCGGATTGAGCAAAACTGATAAAAATGAAAGTTGAGACGAAACTAAAACTTAGAAAATGTGAAGAAAGAATTTCTGAGTAAATTGTAGACATCATAATTATTTTATCAGGAAAAGATGAATGCAGATACTGACACCTTATATAAAAAGGATAAAGAATCAATTAGGATATATTTCTTAATAATGAACGTGCAAAATAAATTGTCGAACAATATAAAAATAAACAATGCTTGTAAGAAGGATAATATAGATAATAAAAAGGGGTTCGCGGCTAATATGAACCATTAAAATTGAGAAGCCGATAGCGTTAAATGTTTTAAAAGGCCACTTGTGGTTGCCTAAATATGGAGATTGTGAGATGTAGTTATGATGGAATCTTGTAAGTATAAGTATTCTATTCTTGTCATTTATGATTTAATGTATCATTATCAGAAGAAGTTGTACTGATGGCAAATTATTAAGGCAGACATCGCCTCATACATTAGTAAACATCTAGCTATTGCAAAGGTCATCATCTGAATTTGATTCGATTTGGGTCATCGTCGACAGACTGACCAAATCTGCTAATATCATTCCTGTTAATGATAGATTCTTGATGAAGAAATTGACTCTTTTGGTATTCAAAGGAGTTATGTAAACATGGTGTGCCTGTATCGATCATCTCTATCAAGATCCTCGCTTCGCATTGAATTTCTAGAGATTTGCTCAGAAGTCATTAAGAACGAATCTTGATGAGAGTACTGTGTACCACCCCAACCGAAGGGACGAGGTAAAGTAACGATACAAAATACTAGAAGTCTTGTTTTATGTTTGAATGATTGACCTTTGGTAATAAACCATATAATCGTTTTCATTTGAAGAAATTATCATTGATAATTATCGTGTTAGGATCGAGATCGAATCTTATGAGGATATATGTTAGAGCATCTGTAAGCAGGAGTTGGGATGAAGACACCCGACATACACCCATTGTGAGTTGGACATGTCTTTTAGGTTTAAGGTTTCCTATGATGACGAACCTAACCTTGCAAAATACTCGACCCGCGAGACCTAAAATGATTGTTGAAATTAGGATCTGATTATTGACTGCCGGTAGTGGGCAAGAGGTTATGTGAATATGAAATGTAGATCTTAAAGTGCCAGATGGGTAGCGAAGTTATGCCAAAAAAAATTTCAACTTGGAAAAATGAATAGATGATCTGAAAGATCATGGGATATAAGTCCCCGTAGTATGAGACCATTGAGATGATGTAAAAGATTGGTTTGAAAGGCATATAAGCTGGATCTACGCTAGGACTTCAAGGGCTACGTGAATTATGTTTCGTATATCGAACTTGATAAAATGCCTATCAAGTAAAAATCTGACTATTCCTTAATGAAGTTTAGATCGGCGAAAAGTTGCATTCATCGAAAACCCGTGAATATCATGGATAGAGAAGGTAAGTCAACAATAAGCCTGATCTTATTCCCGTAGTTATGTTTAATGAAACTCGCTTATTGTAATGAATTACACTTGTGAGAAAAGACCGAATGTGGAGGAAATACCCACATGGCTTTAACTCTATAAGAAGCGAGTAGTAAGATGATTTTTGAGGACAAAGATCCTATTTAGAGGTAAATGCTGTGACAATCCGTCAATTTATGGTTGATATTTTATTCTCAATATTTATTTAAAAATATTATTTTAATGTTATATTATGAACTCACTTATTTTTGGGAAGTAATTTGGATTTACGTCTTGAAGTAGCATCAACTACGTCTAAACCGGAGGATTCTACGTTACGTGCTTACGTTTACATACACCGTTTTGGTGACAGTCCGACATTTCAGAAAATAAATTTGTCCGTGAATATTATTTTGAGATTTTAAATTTGTGTTGGTTCATAAACTCACAAATTTACGAGAAGAGATTAGGACTTATGATTTTAATTTAACGTCCTTTACGACTAAACAGGAAACCTTAGGATTACGTATTTACGTTTTTGATGAGACAATTTTTATTAGATTCGTTTTGTGCCGTTGATTCATAATTTATTAAAACGTTTTTCGTAAAACAAACCGAGGGCACGTAAATCGAGGAAACTAGAATCGAGGAATACCCGTAAATTAGTGGGATGGGACAAAACAAGTTTTTCCCCACCCTACTCAAAGGGACGACTAAATATGGGACACCAACACCCTTAGGTGTCAACTTGTGATATACAAGTTCAACACTTGTCTAGTTAGCTTCATTTTGAAGCCATTAACTTGTCAAAACCAACTAGCAAAACCACTCTTCTCATTTCCTCTCATGCAAAACAACTAAATCCTCTCATCTCTCTCTATTATTGCCGTCCCACCACCACCTTAAACACCCCATTTGATCTAAATTTATCCATGAGATCCTATGTTATTCTTGCACAAGATGATGCCCTTTTAAAGCCCTATTGATTGGTGGTGATTATAACATCCAAGGAGGAGTTTCTATGGAGTCTTGGGGCTGATTTTCCACAAGGAGTTCTTAAAGAATGATGGTCTTGAAGATGGTCTTGGTTTATCACAAGTTTCTCCATCAAAATCCATGTTTTGATCATAACCTACATCATCATGGTGGTATAAAGATAGTTCTTCCCATCCTCTTGTTAATTTTGATTATGTAATCATGTATTTTATTCTTAAATGTATATATGTATGATGATATATGATGATAAAAATATTGTGTGGGGATTTGGTGTTGATAATTATGGGTAAAAAGATGAAAAACTATATGTAAAAAGGTTAAAATCATGCTTAAAATGATGGTTGTATAAAACAGTAAAGAACCATGTGATGAACTAATAAAATGGCATAGATTAATGGATATACAGTAAGTAATATGTCTTGTACACATGTGAGAGTTGGCCATGCAATAGTATCATTAGGATGAGTGAGATATGATCAAAACAAGTTTAGAGTACAAATCTGAGTTCACTGTTTTGGACGATTTTTAGAAAAAACTTAGAGGCTGATTCAACAGTAGCTATAGAAGAGTTAAATGGATCACATATCATGTAGTTTATGTCATAAAAATGTGAGCTTCTATATCCATATAGAACTCTAGATATGGCTGTTTTGGTTAACATGAAAGTAAAAATCAGATTTTGGAAATTAAAGTATAATAGTATTATATAAGCACTCAAATAAAAATAGTATAAAATATGAATTAAAACCCACTAACTCAAATAATACATTTATATAAATATGTATAAGGATAAATAAAGGGACATTTTATAAAAATGGTAGCTTGATAAGTTTTATAAGTTATAAAACTATAAACATGATTTTTACGACTTTTTTAGCTATTACCGTAAAATTAACGTTTTTCGCCAATTAAAACTTAGACGATCAAACCCGTCTAATGTAATGTTTTTAAAACTCATATACTGATATATAAACATATATAACAAGTAAAAACCGATAAAACCCGAACTATATAACATACGGACATTAACGGGCTAAGTTAACGTTATTGGACTAATAATACAACAAAATGGACTAAAACACTTACAAAATTATTTATTGGGCTTAACCCATTTAAGTCCAACATGTAAAGTATAAATACTGATAATAAAAGTATAAAATAAATTAATACAAGTTAAAGAACTTATAATAAGTTTATTGGACTTAAAATATGTAAATAGGTAAAACTAGTAAACTAGTAAGAAGTTACCAATACGTAGACACTAAAATGAGTAAAAGAGAATGTGTAAACCCACTTGATCATCATATATATAAAATCATCATATGTATACATAATTGATATTTTTATAAAGTCATTGGACATGAGTCTAAGACGAGTATTATTTGTCTAGGTTTCCGTGATTAAAGCACGTATCGTACATCCAAATCGCCGATAACCGCCTTCCCACATCAACGTGAGTTCATAGCCTCACACTCTTTTAAATGTTTTTATGAAAGTTTTTATAAACCCGCGAGGGAGATAACATGTTAGTTTTGATAAAATAGGACACCATTTGTCCCGATTGTTTGTTTATTGATTTGGACCCGACTGATTGTATGACCCGATGAATGAATAGATGACCCGATAAATGAAATGAAATGGATTATTAAAGTTAGGTTATGTCACTAAAAGTCCCATTAGCATGAATTGTGAACTACCGGGATTTGGTAGACGCTTATGCATATAATAGTACTATTTGTGGACGATCATCCCAGTTCGCGCCTTGACGGTTGATCCCCGTCGTGCCACATTGATTGGTAAGAGAATTTATGTATGAGAAGATTTACACAAGCGTGATTATTGTGACGACACGCTAACTTAGATGGGCAAATTGAGTTTCGGGCTAGCTACCCGTTGGTTGTTGTAGTAAGGTAACAATGTCATGCGGCTTATAATAATCCAATTAACGAAATACTGCTATATGCACCGAATTACGATATATTGCCTGACTAGCAATATGGGGTCATACTATTGATATTATGTTCGTGTTTTGGTTTTCATAACCATAATCATATAACGGTTTTTATTTAACTCCATACAAGTTTATAAAACGTATTGTATGATATTTTTACGACATTGGTTCGTATAACGATTTTGAAGGCGAAAGCCTACATTATGATTTTGATAAGGAATTGTATAAAATGACTTTGGCTATTTTATGGCCCATTAAAATGATTTGTACAAAATGATTTTCGGTAATAATTTTATACCGATGATATATTGATGGTTTATTAAACTCTATGAATTCACTCGGCGTTATCGCTGACCTTTTCTTTTAACATGTTTTATCTCAGGTACTTGAAGGTAATTCTCGGGAAGACAACAAGAATTCATGGCCCACACTTAAACAATAATTTCCATTCAAATTATTTGTAAAACTTGTATGAAATACAATGACTTGGGACCTATGTAAATTTGATATTTGTGAATGGAAATGCTTTATTATTAAAACGACGCGACTTTTAAGCGTTGTCTATGATGTGAGTAATGTGCTATCTCGTAACACCAACTAGTCTTCCGCTGTATTGAGTTGTATAAATTTGGGGGTGTTACACAATGTCTGCCTTCATAATTTTCCATTAGTACAACTTCTTCAGATAAAGATACATTTAGTCAGAAATGACATGAATGTAATACTTATACTTACGAGATTTCAATATGACTAAATCTCAAAATCCTCTATATTCAGGCAACCACAAGTGGCCTTTTATACATTTAACGCCATCGGCTCCTCAATTCTAATGGTTCATAGTAGCCGCGAACCCCTTTTTATTATATATATTATCCTTCTTACAAGCATTGTTTATTTTTATATTGTTTGGCAATTTATTTTGCACCTTCATTATTAAGGAACATGTCCTAATTGGTTCTTTATCTTTTCTACATAATGTGTCAGTAATTATATTCACCTTCCTCGATGAAATAAATATCATGACCATATTTATTCGAAAATTCTTTCTTCACATTTTCTAAGTCTTAGTTCTATCTCTACTATTGTTTTTATCAGTTTTGCTCAATCCGACGTTTAAAGCGTCGGTAATTACTACAAGTAATTAAATAATAAATATTTAATTTTTATGAAACGTAAACGCAAAAAAATTTTAAATTTTCTCAGTTTGTCCAATTATATAAAAATGTTCAAAATAAATTTGAATTTAATTAACACAATTTTTGTTGATTTATCGGAATTAATTAGTAAGATCCGTAAATGTTCGAAAAACCTTCGTTTATTCTTTGGTAAAAATTTTCTTAGTTGAAAAGCAAAAATTGTCGTTTCAAATTTTAAGTCATGGTTTAACGGTTTCCTCAATCCCTCTTAGATTGTCTTGAGGTATACACAAACATTAACCCCTAAACAGGAGTTTAGTTAAATGATTTGTGTATAAGGGAATAATCCCTTAAAAATCCTTTGTTAAAACATTTGTCAAAACATATTTCCATTTTCTTTTTGGTAAAACCCAAAGCCTTAATGGTTCTGATTTTTGAAGAGTCAATATATTCTATTTTCTATTAATCACACGATCAAATAATGTAAATGATTAAGTCTTTCATCACCTGTTAAATATTCAAGGTACAAGTTTTCACTACTCGGCCGACTCAGGGCATTCTACAAATAATTATTAACTCATTCTTATTCTTATAAATAAACAAATGGTCCTTAATGATCACACGCATGAATTTATCAAATTAAAGTCTACACACGTGATTCACCAAATTTATGGATGCTACATGTGTATTAGTCAATCCAAACGACATCACGTGAAACTCATAATGTTCATTACAAGTACCGGATGTAGTGATTGGAATAGATAATCTTTTTCGCGGATGCGAAATTGATGATAACCATGCCGAGGATCAAAAATTTTAAAACATACGCTAGAACCTAGTAAATTATCGAACAAATCTATCATCCTGGGTAGTGGATATAGATTTTTAATCGTCAATTTACCTAGTTCATGGTAATCAATAAATATAAGAAATAATAACACCATAGCTCTTCATGATGACGAGCTTGGTAGAATAAAAGCTTTCTCCGACAACTCTCTCAGTTGTACGGTAATTCTTTTAATTTGGATGGTGCTGACGTACAGTGCACATGCCACAATTGCAGCACCGAGAATATAATCAATACCAATTTCAACTTACCTTAATTGTGAAAGTCTAGGTAATTCACCAGCAAATACCTCCTAAAGTTTCAAATAGCAGGAACATCTTTTAATAAATTCATATTAAGTTCTTTCTAGATTACAAAATCTATGACTAATTCACAACTATTCACGGTATAATTTCAAGTCTAATGCAGGATATGGTCATCCATCAAGAATTATTTAGATCACTTTTGATAATTAACATCTTTTCTTTTAGGGTAATTCTATTCGAGTTCCCATCAATTAAGACAATGTCGTCATGTCACAATCAATCAATTCATTCTACTGGCACTATCAACTTTCCAGTTTCATCATCGTTGATAAGATGTGAACTTCTCAAAAGACTAATAATAATTCATAATCCTTCACAAATTCAAGGATATATGGAGACACAACTACCATTAAAAGAGTAAGGTCAACGCATAATCTACGCGAGAGAATTTCAAATCAGATACAGACGAAAACATTAACGGATATGAATATATCCCATGTTTTCATGAATTTGAGTACGCATTCGAAAGCTCCTCGGATCGTTATCTAGGTCATTCAAATGAAATCAAATCAAAAGAAATGATAGGAACGTCGATACATCCAGTCGGGTATCAACACTCGGTAATCAGATATTTTTCCTAAGAATCTCACTACGGGGGAATCGGACAAGAAGGGAATATCAATTGTCAAATAAGACAATTTCCTCATATGAGTAAATCCGACTCAGAAGAATAAATAGTACGGGCACATATGTAGGTGTCCCTATCAATATGTCCCTATTTTTCACTTCGTGCAGATCTCATAAAATTTATCTTTCACAATCTTCAAAGAAAATTTAGTGTTTATTAACAATTTAATGGTGACTACTAATCAACCTTGCATGGTCACTTCCAAAATATATGTAGGCGCGCAACTATATACAATTTTAAGATTAACGATGCAATACTCAGTTCGTCAAATTTTATCATCATGTTTATAATAAAAACATTTTCATGCTTAATTCTTAAATAAGAATCAAAAATAAATTTACAAAGACTTTCTTTGTTATGAAAACAATTAAGTTTTCCAAGGTGTTTTATAAACAACATCATTTCGATAATGATTATTTATAAGTCTCACTTTAAATAATCCATATGGTGATGAAAACCCAATTTTTCTCAAGGGATATTGTTTTAACTTATAAAAACAGTTAGTGATCTGCAAAGGAGTGATGAAAAGTTGTTCATCAAGAACTAACTACAATATAATAGGAAATGAGCTTAGCCAAATAATCATGAGGTTCATGACATCGATGGCACTCAAAAAGAATAATCCACAACGTAACTCAATTCAAGATGAGTACTTGTTCAATGGTTGCATCACTAATGCGAACATTAGGATGAAGCAATAAAAGATAGATAACATCAATACATGTAGAATTTAGCAATAAAAGGTAGTCTTTTTATTAATCACAAACAAGTCAAAATTGTACCGTAACACATTACGTGTCGCTATATCATACAATTCCAAGAACTCATCCTACCAACTGATGTCTCAGTTAAGTTAGGGATTTTAAAAGATACCACAATGAATACTAATCTACAAGAGCCATTAGGTGTTCCACATGTCCCAGAAGATCCATCGGTCTCAATTCAGAAGAAGATTTCTTCAATTTATTTCTTGGACACTGGGCATCCTCGTTAGTGAACAATGGCCTAGGAACAACCCTTAAAACGAATCAACAATCAATTAAAACCTTATAATTCAATCACAGGGCTTAACAACTTCCTCTTAACAATTTCTTATTCCATGCAAGTTAAATTTTACTTTATTCAAGTTTCAACCAATTTTATACTCAATTCGATATCCTACCTCATTTCCCAATACTTCAACTTTATTTTTTTAAACCTTAAAAGGGCAATAAAAGCTCGATATGAACAACACTTAATTTCAAATCCTATAGCTCCTTCATCAATAGTTATCAAATGAGTCACTAGTATTAAATGAATCACACATTCAATTAGACTTCTCGGAAAGGTACTAGTGGCATGAGGCTTTTGGATAATGGTTCCATTGACAGCCTCAAGTGCAACATTCACCCTTTCGATTCTCAAATTTAAGAATTGGATGACAACGAATCAGATGAAACCTTTCCAGGTGGTATCGTTTTGTCAAAGTCCACTCTATCAGGAAAGATCATCATGACATCGATATCAGATTTAATCTCGCCAATTCTTCTTTAATATCACAATCAACTAATATCAACATTTCTACGAATATCAACCATTTGTTGGGATCATAAATATCCATAACTTGGTTTAGATCTAGGATAGCTAGAATTCCTACAAGAATAACTTCGATTAATTTACTAGGGGATTTAGGGTTCCTTGTGACAATCTACGTCGTATAAATACCTCGTATAAATATAAAAATAATCATCAAACAATCATGTAATAAAATTACATCATATATATATAATCTAAGTTATATATATATATTAAAATAACACTTCTCAGTCTGCCCTTGTCGGTAACTCGGGAATTCTTCGGCACCGTTATAGTCAAAATATTTTTAGACATTTTGTGAAAAATGTTTATAGTTAAAAGATTTTGAAATGTTTAATTCAAAACATTGGTTTTAAAATCTTTCGTTCTCTATAACGAGAGCTCTGATACCAAACTGTAACACCCCCAAATTTATACAATTCAATACAACGGAAGACTCGTTGGTGTTACGAGATAGCACATTACTCACATCATAGACAACGCTTAAAAATCGCGTCGTTTAATAATAAAGCATTTCCATTCATAAATATCAAATTTACATAGGTCCCAAGTCATTGTATTTTATAAAGGTCTTACAAAGCATTTGAATGGAAATTATTGTTTAAGTGCGGGCCATGAATTCTTGTTGTCTTCCCGAGAATTACCTTCAAGTACCTGAGATAAAACATGTTAAAAGAAAAGGTCAGCGAAAACGCCGAGTGAATTCAAAGAGTTTAATGAAATCCATCAATATAACATCGGTATTAAATTATTACCGAAAATCATTTTGTACAAATCTTTGTAATAGGCCATAAAATAGCCAAAGTCATTTTATACAAATCTTTATCAAAAATCATAATATAGGCTTTTGCCTTCAAAATCATTATACGAACCAATGTCGTAAAAACATCATATAATACGTTTTATAACGTTGTATAAAGTTAAATAAAAACCGTTATATGAATATGGTTATGTAAAACCAAAACACGAACATAAAATCATTAATAAGACCCCGTATTGCTCTTCAAGAAATATATCGTAATTCAGTGCGTATAGCAGTATTTTATTATTTGGATTATTATAAGCCGCATGCCATTGTTACCTTACTACAACAAACAACGGGTAGCTAGCCCGAAACTCAATTTTCCCCTCTAAAGTAGCGTGTCGTCACAATAATCAGGCTTGTGTAAATCTTCTCATACATAAATTCGCTTACCTATCAATGTGGCATGACGGGGATCAACCGTCAAGGCGCGAACTGGGGTGATCGTCCCCAAATAGTACTGTTATATGCATAAGCGTTTACCAAATCCCGGTTGTTCACAATTCATGCTAATGGGACTTTTAGTGACATAACCTAACTTTAATAATCCATTTCATTTCATCTATCGGGTCATTTAATCATTCATTGGGTCATACAATCATTCGGGTCCAAATCAATAAACAAACAATCGGGACAACTAGTGTTCTATTTCAAAAAAACTAACATGTGATCTCCCTCGTGGGTTTATAAAACATTTCATAAAAACATTTAAAAGGGTGCGAGGCTATGAACTCACGTTGATGTGGGAAAGCGGGTTATCGGCAATTCGGATGTACGGTACGTGCTTCAATCACGGAAACCTAGACAAATAATACTCGTCTTAGACTTTTGTCCAATGACTTTATAAAAATAACAATTATGTATACATATGATGATTTTATATATGATGATGATCAAGTGGGTTTATACATTCTCATTTACTCATTCATTATAGTGTTTATGTGTTGGTAATTTTCAAGATTAGTTACACTAGTTCAACTTGTTTACATTTTAAAGCCCAATGGGCCTATTACAAGCCCAATACTACTCATTAGCCCAATTATAATTTTATTATCAGTATTATAATTTATATGTTGGGCCCAAATAGGTTAAGCCCAATAATTAAGTTTATAAGTGTTTTACCAAATTAGTCGGGTTTATTGTCCATTAAGGCTACTTTGGCCCGTTAATGTCTATATGTTGTAAAGCTTGGGTTTTATCGGTTTTTACTTGTTATATATGTTTATATATCAGTATGTGAGTTTATAAAAGTTTACATTAGACGGGTCCAACCGTCTATGTTTTATTTAACAAAAACGTTAATCCTTCGGTTTTAGCCGAAAAGACGTAAAACTTAGTATATAGTTTTTATAACTTATAAAACATACCAAACTACCATTTTTATATAATGTCCATTTATTTATCCTTATGCATTTTTATATAAATGAAATATATAAGTTAGTGGGTTTTAAGTCATATTTTATACTATATTTGTTTGAGTGCTTATATAATAATATTAAACTTTAATTTCACAAAATCAGTCCTAAAAATCTAGTTTACTAAAATGATCATATCTAGTGTTTTACATGGAGATAGAACCCCAAATTTTTATCACAGAAACTACATGATATGTGCTTCATTTTATTCTTATAGCTACTGATGAATCATGTGACACCCTAGAACCGAGGTCATTAACGTTACCCTAAATTACGCTAATTTTTGAAATTTTTTATAAATTTTAATTTCTATATATATAAGTATTTTGGTTAAAGCCGATGTTCGAGGTTATAATTTTTACGATTGACGATTCAAGAAGGAAGATGACGAATACGATCCCGATGGATGCCCAAATTTCTATAATTATTGACGTATTATCGATAATGTAATTTCTCGAGAATTTTATTTACGGTTCGTGTTAAGTTGAGTCGGGTGAGTTTTATAGCTTTCCGAGTACATTTAAAGTATCCCAAAAGTATTTTGGAGTGTTTGGGATAATTTCCGACTCCCGTAAAATTTTCTAAAATGACTAGTGAGTCAATCCCGCAAAGTTTTAGTGACGTTTTTACTTGAGGCCAAAAGAAAGCTTTAATTGCACAATGGGTCCTTCCAATTTTACAAAAAGGGGAATGAACACACACACTTAACAAAAACACTTGGAAAAAAATTGTTTTCTCTCCCTCTCTTCCTCCTTAGGCCGACGGTCACCCCCAAACCCACCAAAACCACCATTAATTTTTTTTCTACTTGGTTTTCATCAAAACTAAGGTTAGACCACCTCTAATCTTATCATTCCCTACCTTTCTATGTACTCAAATCCAACATGCATTCAAACTTTTTTTTCAAGAATCAAAGGAATTTTTCAAACTCGTTTTTTAGGTTAATTGGATTAATGCATGTTAAATTCATGTGTAATGAGGGTATAATCACTAAACAAACCCACCAAAATTGATTTGGTTGTGGTGTTTTGGTCACCCAAACCCCACGGCTAGAGGGGGTGTTTGGGGAGCCATGGTGATTGATGTTTTGAGCTTTGGTTTTGTGTTTAATTTTGTGTTCATAGGTGTTTTAGATGGGTACAAGTGTTTGCATGTTTGTTTTTAGGATTTTAGCTTATGAGTTTGATGATCAATAGGGGTTAGGAACTGAAAATATGGTTTGGTTGTGATTAGGGAAGCTTAGGATGATGCCTAGTAATGATAAATAGGTTTGGAATCGAGCGTAAGTGTGATTTTGGTATGGTTAAATTTAGGCAGAAAGTTTAAGGCATTTTTGTAAAAATCATTTTGAAAACAGGTCTTGTGGATAGGATAGACTTGTAGAGAATTTTCTTAGCTTCGATTTTGTATAAAGTAGAGCTTACGACTCCTAACGAGTCAAAAGTTACGACGATTTGAAATTCGTGTACCGGGAGATGAAAACCGTCATAATCCGAAGTTGTGATTGGTTTAGGTCAAATCCCGGGGACTATAAGTCTAGTTTGGTAAATGGTCAAGGACTGAATTTTGGTGTCAAACCTGCACATTTGAGTCTACTTTAGGACTTAGGTGTCAAATGGGTCAATGGAGTATTTTAAACGGGTCAAACGGGTCCAACTTGGTCAAAGTACAATTTCAGTCCGAAAAACGTAGTTTTTGGAAAAGCGTTGAGTAGCGGGTCGTAGAAGTAAAAATTTTTATTGGGATTAAATATGTGTTATCTACAGGTCATATAGTATTTTTGAGAATTTTGTCACATTTTATAAAAATGGTTAAGTATAGTAAAACAGCCCGTACTTTTGGTAAGTATCGGCGAAAATGAATAAAAATGGATAACATTAATAATAAGGACGAATGGTGTAAAATGAGTAACGCTTGTTGTTTTATGTTGGCGTGAGTTGTAATTGTCCTAAGTGACTAGTATCTATGTATTTTATACAGTACCATAAGGTTTTTAAATGAGATTACTCATTACGCGTTATTTGGTTGATAGGTGTTGATTTACCCGGGCATCCGTATCGTCGTCAGTGATCATCTCTCGAACTATCGACTACTTGATATATAAGGTGTGAATTTATAGCCTCGCTTATTATTATTTCAAACTGTTTTACCCGCGAGGGAAATGCATGCTAGTTTTTAAAATGAACGTATGTCATGAATGATTGTTGGTCCCGAATGTTGCCTTTGAAATTGTGTTGAGTACCTAGTTGCAAAAGACCCTAATTTCATGAACTATTAACTATTGTTTAGTCCTAGTGTGGATTAGAAATAGCCGCTTATACAAAGTGATAGTACTATGGGGTTGACTACCCTATCCGAGACGAGGGCTAGTACGTTGATACCCCCTGCGGACGGATAATTTGTGATAAGAGATAAGGTATAATTGCAACTGATGCCTTATTAGGGGCCATGGTTTCATCTGAATCACGCCGGTAATTATTACGCGGGTGATTGAGTTAACGGTTTAGTGTCATGAGCTTAAACACAATTGTCCGTATCTTGAATATAGATTGTTTGATCGACAAGTCTATGAATGATCGTGAATGGTTTTTATTTCGTATACGTTCAAAATGAATTGTAAAACCTATGAATTCCACTCAACGTTTTCGTTGACCAAATTTTGGCATGTGTTTCAGGTAACCGCTGAAGTGTAGCATGGAGCGTGCATGGGATGGATGTTGTGTGTATGGCTTGGAGTCTGCTTGTTTTTCCTCCCTTTTCTACTTAAACATTTTAACTTTAATGTCATGTTGTTGTGAAACTGAAATTTTTGGGTTGTGATTTATGGGGACCGAAAACGCTAAACTCTGTTGTACCAATTGGGGTTGGAAAAACCGTGGACATGTATCATTTAACAATTTTTAGTTCAAGTTTTAAGTTGACGTCTCTTTAGAGTCGTTCGATATATCTTGTGTGTAATGATAACTGCGTAGCACCCAAATGTTGTAGTTCCGCTGCGCATAGCATTTTGTGGGGGTGTTACAAATCAACCTCTAAGTATTTTATAAAATTCGTCCAAAACAGTGTACTCAGATTTGCACTCTAAACTTGTTTTGATCATATCTCACTCATTTTGATGATTCCATTGCATGGACAACTCTCACATGTGTATAACACCTAATACTTACTGTATATTGATTCCACTTTACCATTTTATCAGTTTAACATTTGGTTACTTACTATTTTTATACAGCCATCATATTTAGCAAGATTTTAACCTTGTTACTTATGGTTTTCCATCTTTTTAACCATATTTATCAACACCAAATCCCCACATAATATTTTTAATCATCATTCATCCTCATATACATATACATAAATGAAGAAAATACAATATTACATATTCAAAATAACAAGATGATAGGAAGAAATAATCTCTATACCACTAAAGTGATGAAATGATGAGTTTTTGGATGAACAAGACTTGGTTTCGGGTAACCAATCTTATGAGATATCAACACCATTTCTTTAACTTGGCAAATGAACTTCTTGAGATCTTCATATGCATGAATACCTTCTTGAAAGTCAGCCCCTAAACTCTATGCAAACTCCTTTTCACATGTTATAACCACCTCCAATCTTTATCTTTTCAATGGGTTTTCATCATATGTAAATTATACATATGATTTATGATTGATTTTTTTGATCAATGGTGGTGTTGTTGATGAATGTGAACGTTCATAGAGAGAGAGAGGGGAGGAGAGATTGATAAAGTTTAGCTAGTTTGCATGTATGAGAAAGTGGTTAGGAGTTTAGTGGTTTTGGTTAGATAGTTATGTAGAAATAGGAGGACAAGTGTCCTTGTGGTTTATGTAAACTTGCCATCCATAGTGGGGGTGAGGCAAGTGTAAACTTGTCTCATCTCCACTAATTTACGGGTACTCCTCGATTCTAGTTTCCTCGATTTACGTGCCCTCGGGTCGATTTACGAAAAACGCTTTTATAAATTATGAATCTACGACACGAAACGATTCTAATAAAAATTGTCTCATCAAAAACGGAGTTCGAAAACGTAAAAACGTAATCCTAAGGTTTCCGGTTTAGTCGTAAAAGACGTTAAATTATTCACGTAAACTCTAATTTCTTCTCGTAAATTTGTGAGTTTATGAACCATCACAAATTTAAAACTCCAAAATAATATTCACGGATAAATTTATTTCCTGAAGTGTCGGAGTGTCACCAAAAACGGCGTATGTAAGCGTAAGCACGTAACGTAGAGTCCTCCGGTTTAAACGTAGTCGATGCTACTTCAAGACGTAAATCCAAATTTCTTCCCAAAGATAAGTGAGTTCATAATATAACATTAAAATAATGTTTTTAGATAACACTTGAGAATAAAATATCAACTATAAATTGACGGATTGTCACATCTTCCCTAAATAGTACTATTATATGCATAAGCGTCTACCAAATCCCGGTAGTTCACAATTCATGCTAATGGGACTTTTAGTGACATAACCTAACTATAATAATCAATTTTATGACATACATCGGGTCATAAAATCATTCATCGGGTCATATAATCATTCCGGTCCAAATCTATAAACAAACAACCGGGACAACTAGTGTCCTATTTTATTAAAACTAACATGTTATCTCCCTCGCGGGTTTATAAAACATTTCATAAAAACATTTAAAAGAGTGTGAGGCTATGAACTCACGTTGATGTGAGAAGGCGGGTTATCGGTAATTCGGATGTACGGTACGTGCTTCAATCACGGAAACCTAGACAAATAATATTCGTCTTAGACCCTTGTCCAGTGACTTTATAAAAACAATGGCTATGTATACATATGATGATTTTATAAATATTATGATGATCAAGTGAGATTGTACATCTTTATTTACTCATTATAGTGTCAAGTGTTGGTAAATTATTATACTAGTTTCACTAGTTTAGCTTCTTCACATGTTAAGGCCCAATAAGCCCATTATAAGCCCATTACCTTATATTAGTCCATTTTACACTTTTAATATCAGTGTTATACTTACATGTTAGGCCCAAGTGGGTTAAGCCCAATAAGTAAGTTCATAAGTGTTTAGCCAATAAGGCTAATTTGGCCCGTTAATGTCCGTATGTTATAAAGCTCGGGTTTTATCGGTTTTTACTTGTAATATGTACTTATATATAAGTATATGAGTTATAAAAGGTTTACATTATACGGGTACGACCATCTAAGTTTTAATTGACGAAAACGTTAATTTTACGGTTTTAGCCGAAAAGACGTAAAAATCATGTTTATAGTTTTATAACTTATAAAACTTATCAAATTGCCATTTTTATTAAATGTCTCCTTTATTTTTTATTGTACATACATAAATAAATGTTATATATAAGTTAGTGGGTTTTAAGTTTACATTTTATATATTATTTACTTGAGTGCTATTATAATACTATATATTTAAATTTTCACAAATCCGATTTTTACTTTCACTTTCACCATTTTTACCATATCTTGAGTTCTATAAGGAGATAGAAGCTCATTTTTGGATGATATAAACTTCATATTATGTGCTACAATTATCTTAGCTTTAGCTACTTCTCAATCCAAGTCTAAATGTCCCTAACAGTCCTGACAAAACAGACTATTCAGATTGGTACTTCAATTTTGTTTTGATCATATCTTACACATTATAATGATTCCATTACATGGCCAACTCTCACATGTGTACAAGTCTTAATACTTACTATATATTAATTTATCTATACCATTTTATCAGTTTAACATATGGTTGTTTACTGTTTTTATACAGCCTACTAAATTAAGCAAGATTTTAACCTTTACATGTAGTTTTTTCATATTTTTATCGAAGTTTATCAACACATGATCTCCACACAATATTTTATCATCATTCATCATCATATACATGTACATAAATAATGAAAATACAAGATTACATATTCAAAATAACAAAAGGATAGGAAGAACAATCTCTATACCACCAAAGTGATGAAAAGATGGGGTTGATGATGAACAAGACTTGGTTTTGGGTAACCAATCTCATGAGATATCAACACCACTTCTACGATCACCAAATATTTGTAGACTCCTTGAGAAATCATCCCTTTATCTTCATAAAATCTCCTTTGTGGATGTTATGATCACCTCCAATCAACAAGTCCTCAAAGGGTATTCAACTTGTGCAAGTTAAACACATGAATCAAGGTTGAATTTTTGATCATATGGTGGTTTATGGTGGTGATATGGATGGCCAAAATGGAGTAGAGAGAGAGAGATGAGAGTGTTTATCATGTTGAAAAATGAGAGTGAATGGTTTGGTTAGCTTGTTTTGAGGTGTTGGTAGTTTTGGAAGGCTAGATGGACAAGTGTCCAATTAGTTTATATAAATTTGACACCAAGATGGTGTTATTTCTTAGTCTTGGCTGGTTATGAGTGGGGGTGGGACAAAAGTGGTTTTGACTCATCCCAATTTATTTACGGGTACTCCTCGATTCTAGTTTCCTTGATTTGCGTGCCCTCGGGTCGTTTTACGAAAAACGTTTTTATAAATTATGAATCAATGGCACAAAACGAATCTAATAAAAATTGTCTCATCAAAAACGGAGTTCAAAAACGTAAATACATAATCCTAAGGTTTCTGATTTAGTCATAAAGGACGTTAAATTATGCACGTAAGTCCTAATCTCTTCTCATAGATTTGTGAGTTTATGAACCAACACAAATTTAAAATTCCAAAATAATATTCACGGATAATTTATTTCCTGAAATTCGGACTGTCACCAAAAATGGTGTATGTAAACGTAAGCACGTAACGTAGAGTCCTCCGGTTTAGACGCAGTCGATGCTACTTCAAGACGTAAACCCAAATTTCTTCCCAAAAAGGAGTGAGTTCATAATATAACATTAAAATAATATTTTTAAATAATACTTGAGAATAAAATATCAACCATAAATTGATGGATTGTTACAGCATTTACCTCTAAACAGGATCTTCTTCCTCAAAGATCGATTTATCTTAATATTCGCTTCTTATAGAGTTAGAGCCATGTGGGTATTTCCTCCAAATTCGGTCTTTTCTCACAAGTCTACTTCATTACTATACGCGAGTTTCATCAAACATAACTACGGGAATACGATCAGACTTAATGTCGACTTACTTTCTCTATCCATGATGTTCACGGGTTTTTGATGAATGCAACTTTTCGCCGATCTAAACTTTATCAAAAAGTAATCAGATTTTCACTTGATAAACATTTTATCAAGTTTGTTATACAAAACATAATTCATGCAGTCCTTGAAGTCCTAGGGTAGATCCAGCTTATATGCCTGTCAATCCAACTTTTACATTATCTTAGTGGTCCCATATAACGGGGAATTATTTCCCATGATCTTTCAGATCATCAATTCATTTTTCCAAGGAATTTTTTTTGGCATAACTTCGCTACCCATCCTGCACTTCAAGATCTACATTTCTTATTCACATAACCTCTTGCCCACTACTGACAGTCAATAATCATATCCTAATTTCAACAATCATTTCAGGTCTTGGGGGTCGGGTATTTTGTAAGGTTAGGTTTGTCGTCATAGGAAACCTTAAACCTAAAAGACATTTCCAACTCACAATTGGTGTATGTCGGGTGTCTTCATCCCAACTCCTGCTTACAGATGCTCTCATATTTAGATCCTCACAAGATTCGATCTCGATCCTAATACGATAATTATCAATGATAATCTCTCCAAAGGAAAACGATTATACGGTTTACTATCAAAGGTCAATTATTCAAGCATAAACAACACTTCTAGTGTTTTGTATTGTTACTTTACCTCGTCCCTTCGATTGGGGTGGTAAAAAGTACTCTCATCAAGGTTCGTTCCCAATGACTTTCGAGCAAATCTCTAGAAATTCGATGCGATTTGAGGATCTTGATAGAGATGATCGATAAAGGCACACCATGCTTACATATCTCCTTTAAATACAAAGAGTCAATTTCTTCATCGAGAATTTATCATTAACATGAATGATATTAGCAGATTTGGTCAGTCTGTCGACGATGACGCAAATCGAATCAAATTCAGATGATGACCTTTGCAATAGTTAGACATTTACTAATGTATGAGGCGATGTCTTCCTTCATAATTTGCCATCAGTACAACTTTTTCAGATAAAGATACATTAAATCAGAAATGGCATGAATAGAATAATTAATCTTATGAAATTCCAACATGACTAAATCTCAAAATCTCCATATTTAGGCAACCACAAGCGGCCTTTTATACATTTAACGCCATCGGCTTCTCAATTCTAATGGTTCACATTAGCCGTGAACCACTTTTTATTATCTATATTATCCTTCTTACAAGCATCAATTATTTTTAAATTGTTCGGGCAAATTTATTGCACAGTTATTACTAAGGAACACATCCTAATTGATTCTTTATCCTTTTTACATAATGCGTCAGTATTTACATTCACCTTTTCTAATGAAATAATTATCATGACCACAATTCACTCAGAAATTCTTTCTTCATATTTTCTAAGTTTTAGTTTCGTCTCAACTATTATTTTTTTCAGTTTTGCTTAATCCGACGTTTAAAGCGTCAATAAATATTACGAGTAATTAAAAAATAAATATTTAATTTTACGAAACGTCAACGTGAAAATTTTTAAATTTCTCAGTTCGTCCAATTATAGAAAAATGTTGAAAATAAATTTGAATTTAATTAACACGATTTTGGTTGATTTATCGAAAATAATTAATAAGATCCGTAAATGTTCGAAAAACCTTTGTGTATACTTTGGTCAAAATTTTCTTAGTTGAAAAACAAAAATTGTCGTTTCAAATTTCAAGTCATGGTTTAAATGGTTTCCTTAATCCCCCTTAGGTTGTCTTGAGGTATACACAAACATTTACCCCTAAAGGAGTTTAGTTAAATGATTTGGGTATAAGGGAACGATTCCTTAAAAATCCTTTGATAAATATTTGTCAAAACATTTTTTCACTTTCTTTTTAGTGTAACCAAAAGTCTTAAATGGCTCAAATTTTCGAAGAGTCAATATAGATTTCATTATCTATTAATCACATGGTCAAATAATGTAAAGGATTAAGTCTTTAATCATATGTTAAATATTCAAGGTACATGTTTTCACTACTCGGCCAATTCAGGGCAATCTATAAATGATTATCAACTTAGAAACCAACATATGGTCCTTAATTTTCACAAGCACGAATTTATCAAATTACAGCTTACACACGTGATTCACCAAATTTATGGATGCTACATGTGCATTAGTCAATCCAAACGACATAACATGAAACTCATAATGTTCATTACAAGTTCTGGATGTAGTGATTGGAATAGATAATCTGTTTCGCGGACGCAAATTTAATGATAACCATGCCGTGGATCAAAATTTTAGAACATACGCTAGAACCGTGTAAATGATCGAACAAATCTTCCATCTTGAGTAATGGATATAGATTTTTGATCGTCAATTTACCTAGTTCACGGTAATCAACAAATATAAGGAATGATAACACCATAGCGCTTCATAATGACGAGCTCGGTAGAATAAAATCTTTCTCCGATAACTCTCTCAGTTGTACGGTAATTCTTTTAATTCGGATGGTGCTGAAGTATATTGCACATGCCACAGGTGCAGCACCGGGAATATAATCAATACCAAATTCAACTTGCCTTAATGGCGAAAGTCTAGGTAATTTACCAGCAAATACCTCCTAAAGTTTCAGATAATAGGAACATCCTTTAATAAATTCACTTTTAAGTTCTTCCTAGATTACAAGATCTATGACTAGTTAATAACCATTCATGGTATAATTTCAAGTCTAAATGAAGGATATGGGCATCCATCAAAAATAATTTAGATCACTTAGGGGAATTCTACTCGATTTCCCATCAATTAAGACAATGTCGTCATGTCATAATCAATCAATCACTTCTACTGGCATTACCAACTTTCCAGTTTTATTGCCGTTGATAAGATGTGAATTTCTCAAAAGACTAATAATAAATCATAATCCTTCACAAATTCAAGGATATCAGGAGACATAACTAACCTTAAAAGAGTAAGGTCAACACATAATCTACACGAGAGAATTTCAAGTCAGATACAGACGAAAACACTAACGAATATGAATATATCCCATGTTTTCATGATTTGAGTACACATTCGAAAGCTCATCGGATCGTTACCCGAGTCATTCAAATGAAATCTAATCAAAAGAAATGGTAGGAACGCTGATACATCCAGTCGGGTATCAACACTCGGTAATCAGATACTTTTCCAAAGAATCTCACCACGAGAGAATTGGACAAGAAAGAGTTGTCAATTGTCAAATAAGACAATATCCACAGAAGAATAAATGGTACGGGCACATATGTAGGTGTCTTTAACAATATGTCCCTATTTTTGCACTTCTTGCAGAACTCATAAAAATTTATCTTTCGCAATCTTCCAAGAAAATTTAGTGTTTATTAATAATTTCACGGTGACTACTAATCAGCCTTGCATGGTCCCTTCCAAATTGTATGTAGGCGCGCAACTATATACAATTTTAGGATTAACGATGCAATACTCAGTTCATCAAAACTTTGTCATCGTGTTTAAGATAAAAATATTTTCATGCTTAATTCTTGAATAAGAATCAAAAATAAATTTACAAAGATGTTATTTATTATGAAAACAATTAAGTTTTACAAGGTGTTTCATAAACAACTTTATTTCGATAACGATTATTTATAAATCTCACTTTGAATAATCCATATGGCGATGAAAATTCAATTTTTATCAAGGGATACTGTTTTTAACTTATAAAAACAATGAGTGATCTGCAAAAGAGTGATGAAAAGTTGTCCACCAAGAACTAACTACAATATAATAGGAAATGAGCTTAGCCAATTAATCATGAGGTTCATGACCTCGATGGCACTCAAAAAGAATAATCCACAACGTAACTAAAATCGAGATGAGTACTTGTTCAATGGTTGCATCACTAATTCGAACATTTGGATGAAGCAAGAAAAGATAGATAACATCTATACATGTAAAATTTAGCAATCAAAGGCAGTCTTTTCATTAATCACAAATAAGTCAAAATTGTACCGTAACATATTACGTGTCACTATGTCATACAATTCCAAGAACTCATCCTATCAACTGATGTCTCAGTTAAGTTAGGGATTTTTAAAAGATACCACAATTAATACTAATCTACAAGAGTCATTAGGTGTTCCACCTGTCCCAGAAGATCCATCGGTCCCAATTCAGAATAATATTTCTTCAGTTTATTTCTTGGACACTAGGAATCCTCATTATTGGACAATGGCCTAGGAACAACCCTTAACACGAACCAACAATCATTAAAAACCTTATAATTCAATCACAGGACTTAACGGATTCCTCTTAACAATCTCATATTCCATACAAGTTAAATTTTTACTTCATTCAAGTTTGAACCAAATCATACTCAATGCGATATCATACCTCATTCTCCAATACTTTCAACCTTATTCTTCAATACTTTCAACCTTATTGTTAGACTTTAAAAGGGCAATAAAAGATCAATATGAACAACACTTAATTTACAATCCTATAGCTCTTACAACAATAGTTATCAAATGAGTCACTAGTATGAAATGACTCACACATTCAATTAGACTTCTTGGAAAGGTACTAGTGGCATGAGGATTTTGGGTAATGGTTCCAATGACAGCCTCAAGTGCAACATTCACCCTTTCGATTTCAATTTAAGAATTAGTTAACACCGAATCAGATGACACCTTTCCAGGTGGTAAGGTTTTGTCAAACTCCACTCTATAAGGAAAGATTGTCATGACATCGATATCAGATTTAATCTCGCCAATTCTTCTTCAAGATCATTATCAACTAATATCAACATTTCTACGAATATCAACTATTTTGTTGGAATCATAAAGATCCACAACTTGGATTGATTTGCTAGGGGAGTTAGGGTTTCTTGTGACAATCTACGTCGTATAAATACCTCGTATAAATATTAAAATAATCATCAAACAATCATGTAATCAAATCACATCATATATATATATATATATATATATATATATATATATATATATATATATATATATATATATCTTTACATTATATATAAGAGGAGGGATATGCCACATAAGCATGTTTTAATCCACCTCATCATTATTTGTTAAGGAAATAAATATTTTAAATTTTTAATAAATATTTTATAAAAAACCCTAACTATTAACAACTATAACATGACTTTTTTTTTCCAGAGAAAACAAACACGGCAAAACATTTGTAAAGAAGAAAAGGGGCACGCCTCATTCCCGTCAAACCCATGTGTTTGTATTCTATTTTTTTATCAATACTAAAAGGTTTGTTTTAGTTTATGATTATGTTTCATATTATAAAAACTAAACATTATCATTATATTTTTTGTTTGACTAATACAAACTTTTTTATGCTTATGATTCACCAGATCAAGGGATGTTAGTTCTTTTCTGATTAGGACACTTTCAATATTTACCAATCTCAAAAGTTTATCAGATCAGGTCATGTTTATTTTCCCCCAATCTCAAAAAATATAAATTGGTTGTTAAAAACATACCTCTTATAAACCACGATCGAGATGATTCATCTCGATCGTGGTTTGTAAGAGGTATGTTTTTTCTATTATATCTCGACCGTGGTTTGTAAGAGGTATGTTTTTTCTATTATATTTAAATTAAGTATGTTAATTAATCATTCATCTTTTCTTTTATTTATTAACAGGGTTTATAGGTTAATCATTCTTCTTTCAAATCAAGAGGTATGTATTACACTTCTACTATAGTTAATTTTCTATTTTGAATTATGTTATGATTGTTTTATTTTTACTGATCAGGTTGAAAATTTTATGAACCCACCAATTCAACCAGCTCAAAATGTATGTGCCTTTCTATTTTATTATGTATGTGCCGAAGGTGTTTGATATAATTACCAGTTGAACTTATACCTTTAAATAAGCTGTAAAACCCGCATGCTTTTACCATGAATAGTGCCCTTAAGATCGTACGTTCTAGATTAAAACTTACCTCATGTAGTATTGATCACATTCATGTGCTAATAATCAAGCAAGTGCATACGTGTATGTCATGACAAGTATCGATTACGTGCGAACTCATGATAAACAGTTAATAATATATCACGTGAACATAATTAAATCATGAACACCATTTAAAATACTAATTATAATAATTACGTAAATACTCAGAATATATTCACGAGCGTGGAGTTTACGATAAACGACACGTTAAAAGAAACAGAAACACGTTAAACACGAGCACGTTTAACCACGAACGAACACGAAACATCGGGACACGAGAAAGGTACGGGTACCCCATGTGGGGCCCCCATACCCACGGCACACATAGACAAAATGGGCTTGGCCCATGGACTTTACAAGTTAAGGGGGGTAAAGAGTAAAACATGTTTTCACTTTTCATTTTACAAGAAATAAACAAAAAACCCTAAAAGAGTTTTTCTCCTCTCCTTTTTGCTCTCTTGGTGCCGCCACCTCTACACCACCATAAGGGGGTGTTTGTTTGATTTTGATCTTAAAAACAAGTGTTAGAATACGTGTTTGTTCATCCTTTTTCCAAGCTACATAGTGGTATACCTTTCTAACCCTTCTTTTTAATTCTTTTAATTCTTTTAATCTTTGATTATTTTCATGAACATGTTATTATTTTTCTTATGAAAACAAGGTAATTAATCATTGATCTAACATGTTTTGGTATTAATTAAAATCAAAGAATGGTTTATAAGGGTGTTTGTATTTGGCCGCCTAGCAAACAAACCCGAGGGGGGGGTTTGGTTTGCTATTGCCGCCACCACCAAGACCACAATTGGTCTTGGTTGGCTCATGTGGGACCCACGGCAGCAAGGGGACACGTGTGCCCCGGGTTTGGCCCGGGGTACGGTGTCGAATTCATACCCGATTCATGGTTCGTTGGTTAAAATCATGATCTATGTTACATGTAATTTTTATGAATCATGAACTTAGGATATAATTAATTAATAACATGAAATATTAATTAAATCATGACTTAGGTTATTTTAATTATTAGTTTATCATGACATTAATTTAACCTAAGTATTTTATGTTATAAGTTATAATTAATTAATTATTAAAACATGCCTATAATTAATTAATTTAGACATGACTTAGGTTATATTATTATTAATAATAATACACATTTTAACCTAAGTATTTTCATTTAATTTTAATTATACATGTTATACTTTAATTAAAATGCTTAACCTATGGTTTAATTAAAATACATGAAATAATAATTAAACTATACACTATATCATATGACTTAAGAATGAGGTTATAACACTTAGACTTATATGTTAGCTTATGAAATCAGCTTAATTCTAATTATGGAAACTTCTATTTATAGAAACTTAATTAAATAAGGCAACTAATCTAATTATGGAAACCTTCTATATATGGAAATCAATCTATTTCAGGCAGCTAATCTAATTATGGAAACCTTCTATATATGGAAACTTATTTAATTAAGGCAGCTGATCTATTTTTGGAAACTTTCTATTTTTAGAAACTAATCTATTTTAGGCAGTAAATTCTATTTTTGGAAACTTTCTATTTTTGGAAACTTTCTATTTTTGGAAACTTTCTATTTTTTGAAACTTTCTATTTTTCGAAACTTTCTATTTTTGGTAACTTTCTATTTTTGGAAACTTTCTATTTTTGGAAACTTTCTATTTTTGGAAACTTTCTATTTTTGGAAACCTGCTATTTTTGGAAAGTTACTTATTATTACACAGTAAGTATAATAATACATGAAACACCAGTTATACTTAATCAGATTAACCAGAAATACAAGATAAACACAGTTTAAGGCTTTAAACAGTGAACCATGACCTAAAACATACCAAATCAGCTATAACGAGACACAGAACCCAGTACGTAATCAGTGAATCGATACTTATACACGTGTGTATTCATGTAGCGTTAGTGATCCAGAAGTAGGAGTCTTTCTTCCGTTCATTTCACTGGACTTGAGGTACGGATTCCCGTCCTTTCAGTATGGACATTCCTTCCTTATTAGGATTTCCCCGTATGCAGCCAACTGTTTTCCCCAGCATTTGTTTTATTGTTTTGAACTGCTTATGTTAATTTAGCATAAACTATAGCCATATACAAGCATGACCAGTTTCACCTAGTTATGGAGGTACCATAACCATAGCATTGGAGGCACCGATGTTATGACTTCCCCACGGCGGAGTGATTGCTCGTGGCGTCCCTTTTCAGTTTGGCCATATTATTATATCAGTTGGGGCGTATGGGTGCATCCTAGTTACATGTTTTATTCAGTTTATCATGGTGAATGTGGTGTGTGCCTTGCACCCTTCACAAGGAGCTGATCCCTCCTACCCAAACCAGTATATTGATTAGAGGCATCCCCTCTAATCAGCATGATGAGGTCACCCCTCCAAGTATTCATGCACGTGACCTTTTCATGACCTATATGGGCTATGGTATATATATATGTTAAAACAGTTTTCGCAGGTTAAACATAAGGCTTTTCAAACTATAAAACTAGTTTTCATGATACTTAACCAGTTTACTCAGTACTTAGTCTTCCGCTGTTATATGTTACATGCTTATCCTATATCATGCTTTATTGTACATCCGTGCACTGAGCGTCTTGCTCAGCCGTTTTCCTTTTCATGTTCCCAAAACGGCAGGTACTCAGGGACGCTCGTAGATCTCGAACGTAGGTGCATATGGACTGGAAGCTTTACTGTCTTTCTTTACTTTATGCATTTCCTTTACTTTGATACAGTTGCTTTGGACATTGTTTCGTCCTTCCTTTTCCAGTATTTATGTTTGTGTGTGATGAGCTTTACTTTGGGATACCGATGTTTGATTCCGGTATTTCCTTTTATGGTTGAATAATGCTTAGACATTTATCCTTGTATGCTTTGATGACACGCCATGATATGCGTAATATTCCATTTCCAAAATGGGGTGTTACAATTATGGTATCAGAGCCTGGTTTCGACCTGTAGGCTCTCAAATATGACCTGTGATTAGTGGGTAGTCACTACGGTCTTCCTAGAACTGACAGTTGTTTTCATGCATTCATCATTTTTAAGCATACATATACATGACATTGTTACAGGGTTTTTGACTAAGTAATGGTTGGTACAGGACTGGCCCTATTTAGTCGCATGTGTTTTATCGAAACTTTTAGATTTGGGACCGACCCATAGGCGTCCCCTCGATATGTCTTTTATTTTGAGTGAACTGACCGAAGGCGTTCACTCTCGAGCATCAAAAGTTTTCATAAAACTGCATCATGCATTCATACAAAGATTTTCTTGCATAAAATTTTTCTCGTGAAAATTTTGGCATAAAATTTTTCTTTTATATATTTTATGTTTGAACTGTTAATCATATGTTTTATGTTATACTGTCAGATGGTTCTCACACGCGAGCAAGAGCAGCTCAATGCTGCAATTCAGGCTGCCATGCAAGCCTTACTTCCTCAACTGAGGAATGACATTCGTGCTGAAGTCCAAGCTGCCAATAATCAGCAGCCACAGAATCAGGCACCTCCTCCTCCTCCTCCCCCAGTGACTCTAGCGGTATGGTTGGAAAGATTTAACAAGCTCCGTCCTAGAGCTTTTGAAAAGACTGATAGCCCCAGCGATGCTGAAAGCTGGCTGACTCACATTGAGAAAATCTTCAATGCTATGGGATGTGACCCCGCCTTCAAGGCAAGATTGGCGTGCTATAGGTTTGAAGGCGATGTACTCAACTGGTGGCTAGCTTTGACGCAGTCAGAAGGAGGTGATGAATGGGTCGCTGGTTTGACATGGGCCCAATTCAAGGAGAGAGTGATGGAACAGTTCTTTCCTAAGGCGGAGCAGGACAAACTCAAGCGAGAATACCACGGGATACGTCAGAGACAGGGCGAGAATAGCAACGAATTCATGCAGCGCTTTCTTCGCCTTGCTGGTTTTCTAGGAGCAGCGGCTGGTACTCCTGAGGAGCAGGCACACCAATTTAGGTGGGCACTTCGCACCTCGGTTGCGAACAATCTAGTATGTGCTACGTTCAATACGGTAGCACAAGTGGCTGACGCAGCAAGAAAGCTTGAGATGTTGCAGGAACGTGATGAGTTCGGGGAAGCAGAAAGACCCGACAAGAGGTAAAACATTTCATGTTCTAGCGTTAACCAGACCGCATCCTATCGTTATATGTTCTATAATCATCTCTTAAACTGTATCTTCCAGGCAGAAAACTGGGGACCGGTCTCAGCCGGCTACTCAGCAGCAGCCCAATCAGCCCAAAGGAAACGGTCACTCTAACGACCGTTCTGTTGTGGAAAGGCGCAGCGGTAATGACAATTACCGTAACAATGCGGGACAGTCCAACAACAACAGGTCCTACTATTTACGCATCTTCTTATGATTTCATGTTATATTTCCCATGCTGACACTATGTTAATCTCTACCAGGAACCACGGTAACGGAAGGGACCAGAACCACAGGGGTTCTCAGCCCAACCGTTCAGCTAACACTGGTAAGCATCTTACGACGTTTACGTC
Source organism: Glebionis coronaria (assembly GCA_025667525.1). Taxonomy (NCBI): domain Eukaryota; kingdom Viridiplantae; phylum Streptophyta; class Magnoliopsida; order Asterales; family Asteraceae; genus Glebionis; species Glebionis coronaria. The sequence continues at coordinate 601,913,422 of CM046875.1, read as the reverse complement.
TTATACTCGTGCATATACCTTATTCTTAACACGTTCTGTCATCAGCAGGCCCTCAGCAAGCAAGGACTCCTGCTGGAGGATTCACTCATCCTCTTTGCAGCACCTGCCATCGCAGACACCCTGGCCCATGTCGTCGTGACTCCGACGCGTGCTACAAGTGCGGCCTCCCTGGCCATCGTATGAGAGATTGCCGTAAGGGTGAAATGGAGGGTACTTCGGGTCATGCTGATACTAAACCGCCTCATACCACTGGGCGTGTCTATACGACATCGCGCGATCAGGCAAACAAATCTACAGGTATCATTACTGGAATTTTGTATATGTACGGCCAGGCTGCATGTGTTCTTTTCGACACGGGTGCCACTCATTCAGTTGTTTCCACTACTTATGCTAAGAACATCAGGACACTTCCCTTGCCATTAGAAACTAAGCTTACCATTTCCACGCCTCTGAGGGACTCGGTATTAATAACTCATGCATACAAGAGTCTTCCTCTAGAGTTTGACGATAAAGTTCGTGCAGTAGATGCACTTCCTCTAGACATGATTGAGTTCGATATGATTCTCGGCATGGATTGGCTATCCAAGCACCATGCTACCATAGACTGCCACTCTTATCGAGTGATCTTTAGCGACATTAATGCACCAGAGTACATCCATAACGGGTTCATACCCGGACGGTCTGTACAAGTCATATCTACCTTGCAAGCACGTGCATTACTGTCACATGGCTGCGAAGGTTATCTCGCTACGGTTCATGACATGGATGCTGAATCCCCATCGATTCAGGATCAACCAGTAGTTTCGGAATTTCAAGACGTCTTCCCAGATGAACTTCCAGGCATACCACCTGCAAGAGAAGTGGAGTTCAACATCGACCTTGTTCCAGGAGCTGAGCCAATCTCTAAGGATCCGTATCGTATGGCTCCCATAGAGCTAAAAGAACTGAAGGACCAATTGCAGGAACTCCTTGAACGAGGGTTCATTAGACCGAGCGCATCTCCATGGGGCGCACCGGTCTTGTTCGTTAAGAAGAAGGACGGCAGCATGCGACTTTGCATTGACTACCGTGAACTTAATAAGATTACCATCCGCAACAGATATCCACTGCCACGTATAGACGATCTGTTTGACCAACTTCAAGGAGCCAAACACTTCTCAAAGATCGATCTAAGGTCAGGCTATCATCAGCTAAGGGTTAAAGAGCAGGATATTGCCAAGACTGCTTTTCGTACCCGCTATGGCCATTATGAGTTTGTAGTCATGCCATTCGGCCTGACTAACGCTCCAGCAGTATTCATGGATCTGATGAACAGAATCTTCCATGAATTCCTTGATAAATTTGTCATTGTATTCATCGATGACATCTTGATATTCTCAAAGTCCACGGAGGAACACGAAGATCATCTCCGTACTGTACTACAGATTCTTCGTCAGAAGCAGCTGTATGCGAAATTCTCCAAGTGTGAGTTCTGGTTAAACAAGGTGGCATTCTTAGGTCACATTGTATCAGCAGAAGGGATCACTATGGACCCAGCGAAGGTTGAGGCTATCACTAAATGGCCAAGACCAACATCAGCGACAGAAGTCCGCAGTTTCTTAGGCTTAGCTGGATGTTATCGAAGATTCGTGGAGAACTTTTCTCGGCTGGCATTGCCTCTCACCAAACTGATGCGAAAAGGAGAGAAATTCGTCTGGACGGAAGATCGAGAGAAGAGCTTCGAAGACCTAAATCAGAAGTTAGTATATGCACCTATTCTTACTCTCCCATCTGGTACAGGTGGATTTCAGATCTATAGCGATGCATCGGGGAAGGGACTGGGCTGTGTTCTCATGCAACATGGGAAAGTGATCGCGTATGCTTCACGGCAGCTTAAGCCCTATGAAGAAAACTACCCTACGCAAGAGTTGGAACTTGCTGCAGTGGTGTTCGCATTGAAGATATGGAGGCATTACTTATACGGAGAATCATGCGACATTTTCACGGATCACAAGAGCTTGAAGTATATCTTCACACAGCGAGAATTGAACATGAGACAAAGGAGATGGTTGGAACTGTTGAAGGATTATGATATTAACCTACAGTATCATCCCGGGAAAGCTAATGTAGTAGCAGATGCACTCAGCAGAAAGTCCGGAATGATAAACGACATTGAGATCAAGGAACAAAACATAAGGGACTTGGGGCGGCTTGACATCGAAATCATGGTACGTGGGCAGCACGGATACTGGGCGAATCTTAGAGTAGAACCTGAGTTACTGACTAGGATCAAGGAAGCGCAGAAGGATGATGGAGAGATTTGGGCGATAATTCAGAATTTGGAGAAGCAGACAGAAATCAGAATGGACGCAGACGGTATCATTTGGCAGGGCACGAGACTTTGCGTTCCTGACAATCAAGAACTCCGGGAAGCATTGTTAGCTGAAGCTCACAGCTCCCCATTTTCTATACATCCTGGGTCGACAAAAATGTACCATGACATCAGACAGCACTTTTGGTGGAGTGGTATGAAACAGGATGTAGCCACGTATGTCTCCAAATGTCTTACCTGTCAGCAGGTTAAGATTGAACATCAGCGATCTGGCGGTCTCCTTCAACCGTTGGATATTCCAGAGTGGAAGTGGGACAAAATCACCATGGATTTTGTTACCGGTCTTCCGCCTACCAAGAAGAAGCACGATGCTATTTGGGTCATTGTTGATCGACTCACCAAATCAGCTCATTTCTTATCGATACGCAAGGAAGATCCGGTAAGTAAACTCGCAGATACGTACAGAAGGGAGATCATGAGACTCCACGGCACTCCCTCCAGCATCGTCTCAGACAGAGATCCTCGTTTCACGTCGCGATTCTGGAAAGGTCTGCAAAAAGCTTGGGGTACACAACTTAAGCTGAGCAGAGCCTTTCATCCTCAAACGGACGGACAATCGGAGCGAACAATTCAGACATTGGAAGATATGTTAAGGTCGTGTGCGTTGGAATGGACAGGTGATTGGGACGATTACATCTGTTTAGTCGAGTTTGCATACAACAACAGCTGGCACGCAAGTATCAAATGTGCTCCTTTCGAAATGTTGTATGGCAGAAAGTGTCGCGCTCCAACTTGCTGGGATCAAGTGGGAGAGCGAACACTCGAAGGACCAGAGATTATAGAAATGACCAATGAGAAGATTGAGGTAGCTAAACAGAAGCTGCAGGAAGCGCGTTCACGTCAGAAGAGTTACGCCGATAAGCATCATAGGGACATACATTTTAATGTGGGAGATCACGTCTTCCTCAAGGTTTCGCCGGCACGTGGTGTTAAACGCTTCGGGATCAAGGGAAAACTCAGTCCTCGGTTCATCGGACCATTTGATATCGTTGAACGAATCGGCGAAGTATCTTACCGATTGGCGTTACCTCCTCAGCTTTCGCACGTGCATAACGTGTTCCATGTGTCCTTACTCAGAGGGTACAATTATCATCCCCTTCACATGGTTCAGTATCCACTGGAACAGATACGTGAAGATCTCACGTTTATAGAAGAACCCGAACGAGTACTCGACATGCAAGAACGAGTCATGAGAAGGAAGACGATTCCTTTCGTTAAAATCCTTTGGAGGGACCATACCGAGCGGGAAGCCACTTGGGAAACAGAGGAGTCTATCCGGGCTTCTTACCCTCACTTCATATTTTGAGTTCGGGTATGTCACTTCTTTTCAGCTTACTTTATCTATAATTCGGGGACGAATTATTCGTTTTAGGGGGGAAGAATTGTAAAACCCGCATGCTTTTACCATGAATAGTTCCCTTAAGATCGTACGTTCTAGATTAAAACTTACCTCATGTAGTATTGATCACATTCATGTGCTAATAATCAAGCAAGTGCATACGTGTATGTCATGACAAGTATCGATTACGTACGAACTCATGATAAACAGTTAATAATATATCACGTGAACATAATTAAATCATGAACACCATTTAAAATACTAATTATAATAATTACGTAAATACTCAGAATATATTCACGAGCGTGGAGTTTACGATAAACGACACGTTAAAAGAAACAGAAACACGTTAAACACGAGCACGTTTAACCACGAACGAACACGAAATATCGGGACACGAGAAAGGTACGGGTACCCCATGTGGGGCCCCCATACCCACGGCACACATAGACAAAATGGGCTTGGCCCATGGACTTTACAAGTTAAGGGGGGTAAAGAGTAAAATATGTTTTCACTTTTCATTTTACAAGAAATAAACAAAAAACCCTAAAAGAGTTTTTCTCCTCTCCTTTTTGCTCTCTTGGTGCCGCCACCTCTACACCACCATAAGGGGGTGTTTGTTTGATTTTGATCTTAAAAACAAGTGTTAGAATACGTGTTTGTTCATCCTTTTTCCAAGCTACATAGTGGTATACCTTTCTAACCCTTCTTTTTAATTCTTTTAATTCTTTTAATCTTTGATTATTTTCATGAACATGTTATTATTTTTCTTATGAAAACAAGGTAATTAATCATTGATCTAACATGTTTTGGTATTAATTAAAATCAAAGAATGGTTTATAAGGGTGTTTGTATTTGGCCGCCTAGCAAACAAACCCGAGGGGGGGTTTGGTTTGCTATTGCCGCCACCACCAAGACCACAATTGGTCTTGGTTGGCTCATGTGGGACCCACGGCAGCAAGGAGACACGTGTGCCCCGGGTTTGGCCCGGGGTACGGTGTCGAATTCATACCCGATTCATGGTTCGTTGGTTAAAATCATGATCTATGTTACATGTAATTTTTATGAATCATGAACTTAGGATATAATTAATTAATAACATGAAATATTAATTAAATCATGACTTAGGTTATTTTAATTATTAGTTTATCATGACATTAATTTAACCTAAGTATTTTATGTTATAAGTTATAATTAATTAATTATTAAAACATGCCTATAATTAATTAATTTAGACATGACTTAGGTTATATTATTATTAATAATAATACACATTTTAACCTAAGTATTTTCATTTCATTTTAATTATACATGTTATACTTTAATTAAAATGCTTAACCTATGGTTTAATTAAAATACATGAAATAATAATTAAACTATACACTATATCATATGACTTAAGAATGAGGTTATAACACTTAGACTTATATGTTAGCTTATGAAATCAGCTTAATTCTAATTATGGAAACTTCTATTTATAGAAACTTAATTAAATAAGGCAACTAATCTAATTATGGAAACCTTCTATATATGGAAATCAATCTATTTCAGGCAGCTAATCTAATTATGGAAACCTTCTATATATGGAAACTTATTTAATTAAGGCAGCTGATCTATTTTTGGAAACTTTCTATTTTTAGAAACTAATCTATTTTAGGCAGTAAATTCTATTTTTGGAAACTTTCTATTTTTGGAAACTTTCTATTTTTGGGAACTTTCTATTTTTGGAAACTTTCTATTTTTCGAAACTTTCTATTTTTGGTAACTTTCTATTTTTGGAAACTTTCTATTTTTGGAAACTTTCTATTTTTGGAAACTTTCTATTTTTGGAAACCTGCTATTTTTGGAAAGTTACTTATTATTACACAGTAAGTATAATAATACATGAAACACCAGTTATACTTAATCAGATTAACCAGAAATACAAGATAAACACAGTTTAAGGCTTTAAACAGTGAACCATGACCTAAAACATACCAAATCAGCTATAACGAGACACAGAACCCAGTACGTAATCAGTGAATCGATACTTATACACGTGTGTATTCATGTAGCGTTAGTGATCCAGAAGTAGGAGTCTTTCTTCCGTTCATTTCACTGGACTTGAGGTACGGATTCCCGTCCTTTCAGTATGGACATTCCTTCCTTATTAGGATTTCCCCGTATGCAGCCAACTGTTTTCCCCAGCATTTGTTTTATTGTTTTGAACTGCTTATGTTAATTTAGCATAAACTATAGCCATATACAAGCATGACCAGTTTCACCTAGTTATGGAGGTACCATAACCATAGCATTGGAGGCACCGATGTTATGACTTCCCCACGGCGGAGTGATTGCTCGTGGCGTCCCTTTTCAGTTTGGCCATATTATTATATCAGTTGGGGCGTATGGGTGCATCCTAGTTACATGTTTTATTCAGTTTATCATGGTGAATGTGGTGTGTGCCTTGCACCCTTCACAAGGAGCTGATCCCTCCTACCCAAACCAGTATATTGATTAGAGGCATCCCCTCTAATCAGCATGATGAGGTCACCCCTCCAAGTATTCATGCACGTGACCTTTTCATGACCTATATGGGCTATGGTATATATATATGTTAAAACAGTTTTCGCAGGTTAAACATAAGGCTTTTCAAACTATAAAACCAGTTTTCATGATACTTAACCAGTTTACTCAGTACTTAGTCTTCCGCTGTTATATGTTACATGCTTATCCTATATCATGCTTTATTGTACATCCGTGCACTTAGCGTCTTGCTCAGCCGTTTTCCTTTTCATGTTCCCAAAACGGCAGGTACTCAGGGACGCTCGTAGATCTCGAACGTAGGTGCATATGGACTGGAAGCTTTACTGTCTTTCTTTACTTTATGCATTTCCTTTACTTTGATACAGTTGCTTTGGACATTGTTTCGTCCTTCCTTTTCCAGTATTTATGTTTGTGTGTGATGAGCTTTACTTTGGGATACCGATGTTTGATTCCGGTATTTCCTTTTATGGTTGAATAATGCTTAGACATTTATCCTTGTATGCTTTGATGACACGCCATGATATGCGTAATATTCCATTTCCAAAATGGGGTGTTACATAAGCCATAACATCATATGAATCTTGAATTTTACTTTGTTTGAGTCTTAGGTCTTACCGGGTTAATAAATAACGGTGAAGGAACACTTAAACTTTAACTCTTATCATATGTTTTTGTTTAACGCAATTTATATGACCTGGATATTAATTTCATATAGAGGAGGCAACCAAGTGTTTGTGATCATAGATAATGTGAAAGTCTAAATAAGGTTCATTTTAGTTGTTTATATGGGTCGCTTTGGTGTTCGTATGGGTTAGCCGAGAATGGGGGTGCATCTATCTGTAACACGTGTGGCTATTTTTTAGATTTGGTGAATGCTATTATGGAACATAGAAGATACACACCAAAATGCATTCCTCCTGTTATGCTCCTCAGTTTGTTTTGCTTCATGGGTGCGACCTTCAGCCTCAGCATGTGCTTTAACTCTAATACTTTAACGTTCCAATTCGGCTCTTTCTTTCTCTGTCTGTCTCTGTTGAGCTTGAATATTCACTTCAGCTGATCTTCTTTTCGCCAGATTTCACATGTCTTTTTCACGTTTGAAGCAGATGGGTAGTAAAATATTTTAGAAACAAAAGGCGTTTCTCAGTGTGATGGCTAAATAGATAATAAAAGTAGGAGCACGATCTTCGGATCATATTCGTGGATCAGTATAGTAGTAATGAAAGGTAAATTTGTAGCGGAGTAAGGCTTGCGCAAATGGTCCCTTTTTACTTATTCGAGGACAAACAATGCAATTTCATTTTTTCCTTTTGTTAGGTTACGTTAGACTGTCCTACTCAGATGCGTAATCTGATATAATATTGTTTCGGTGCACTTATTTATGGGCTTAACTGGACATAAGTTGCCTAACTCGTACGGGAACTTACATCAGCACCATCCTTAATTATCATAGATTATCATAAGTTGCAACAATACGTTTTAATATCTACAAGACACAAATATGTGCATAAACTGGTGGTGGGTTTTTCCAGTCCGACCCATTCCGCACTGACCTAAACCCAAATTATCATGTTTCCCAAACCATCCACCTTTATTGCCACATCTGAAACTAGGTATCTCATTTTCATGTTGTGTTTCAACACGAGAATGAATTCACAGAAACTAGAGAATATAAAACAATTCTTCAGAACGGTAGGTTCTTTTTTGTTAAGTTATGCTACTTTGTTACAGGTCACTATAATGAGGCATGCAGCTGCGCAACATTTAGAAACATTGTTTTTATTTAAACATTCTCTAGGGAAAACCATTTTAATGTAGAGCGAGAAGTTTTTATGGCTTTGGGTAATCTTGACCATAAAGAAACTCACAAAGAACTAAAGAAGCCATTTCCAACATACGTAAATGAAAAATTACATCTGCGTTACCCATCGATATCAGAAAGGTGAACATCAACTCTCATAACTACGCGTGTATCATGAAGTCCTCGTCATTATGAAATGTGAATACCAACTTATCGAAACCTTTTTGTTTCCTTCAGGCTGCTTACATTTCTATAATGAGAACTTCCAGTTTTCTTGACTGAAGTGAGGTTGATCCCCTACTAAAGATATATATCGAAACTGACGCAGTTTGAGAGAGAACAATAACTTTGTGAAAGCATCTACTAAGGGGAAGATGGGCAAAGCCGTATCCGATGCATTTGAGATCGTGGATCAGACCTTAAAGGGAGCATATGATGAAGAGAGCATGGGAAAAGCAGCATCGATTGCGGCTAAGGTCTGTAGATAGAGATGAAGGTTCACCAAGAAATAAGGAGTTTGGTTCTCCGACCCTCGCACCAGGTCTCTTGTGCTTACCTACGAAGCCACATTCTTGGCAAAAATTTGATGACCTTGGTGATGATGACGTGGTCCCCGCAGATGCTAGATTACCTATTACTGAGGATAAGCAACATTCACCACCAGCAAATACTAACTTTTTTTTATCTATTTCTTCTTGGCGATTGAAAAAGTTTTGACATGAGCTATAAGGTGAAAGATGGCATTAGAAGAGCTCTAATCTATCTATAGGATAGTTCTGCTACAGCCTATACGCGTTACTACAAATTCTATAATGGACTCCAACTTTTCAATTGTTACCGTGTTCTCAAGCGATGCATGATTATCCATATCAAAATGCGGGTGATGTTTCAGAAAGGCCACCAGAGAAAGAAACAGCCACACTATTGATTCATCGTCTTCACGCGGCTATTACTCATGATACTCTCACTCGGCTCTTTTCTCACTATGGTGCTCCTTGTGTCCGTCCATGCACTACTGGAAGGTAGTGAGCAAGTATGATTCACATCATACTTGTCTGCATTTCAGGTCTACTGGGTGTTACATTGACATATATTTTTTCATGCAGGATGAGGAACTATGCTTTTGTTGATTTTAATAATGAGGGAGTGGCAGCTTAAGCAAAACGGCAATTAAATGGGTAATTAATTATTGCAAGTTCAAAAAGTCCTATTATATGATGAGATTGTTGTTTAACATTCCTGTGCGCTACACTAATGATATGCTTATCGGGTTACAGTTTCCTGGAAAATTCTTGTCAGTTGAAATTAAAATGCTCGCCTCTAATCTAAGCTTAATAAGCTCTTTAAAGTTACTAAAGAAGGATGTGTTGGGAAAACATATGCCTTACCAAAGCTTAATGATTTCTGGTGGAGATAAAAGATCAAAGCGACGCTCGAAAGAAGAAAGGAAGGGAATGGTTCAGACTTTCATGACAAAGTAATTTTATTGGGTGTGTTCTAGGGCTGCTTTTTAATGTTAGAAACAATAGTACTTTTGTTTCAACTTTGTTAATTATAAGTATGTTGATTGCAGACCCTGGGCTTCGAATAATGGAAGTTTCCCATCACCGAATCTGATACACAAGGAAGTTGGCGTGTCCTACTACACAGTCCGTGAAATTTTGCGGGGGCTTATTCAGGAGAATCAGGTACTTGCTCCGCCTAAGTTGCCTTTAGGAGAAAATAATATGGAAAAGCTGGATACCTTCTTGGAAAACTATCCATTGGATTATGTTTCATTTGATCCTGATGTACATGGGTTATCTCCAAAAGACAAGTAGACATTATGAGTATGATATGTGACGTCAAAGAATTTTAAATAAAAAAGGATCTCTGAACTGCATATATAGACTGAATCTGGAAAACAACGTTATTAATGGGAGTATATTGTAAAATAAAGAAATTATTGATGCTGAAATAAGTTGAGATCGGTAGATGATGTGGTAGATCTAACTAATGCAGGTGTAATAAATGCATGTACGAAGAACAAGTGCAAGCAGAATCATCGATTGAAAGAGGCAACAATGAAGAAAAACGTGAGGGGTTAAAACTAGGATCTGAAGTAAGTAACCATACATAATTTTTGTTGGAAGAGGATATGGAACGACAAAAGGATGAAATAAAGAGGTGGAAATGCAACAGGATCAAATACGTCGTTTTTCGACGAATGCAGTGGTGGAAACTTTTCTTTGAGACCTGCTTCTAGCGAATATGGTGACGTGGATTACAAAATAATTGAGAAAGAAGTGTTGGATGTTAAATTTGAGAACTCGACACCTGCTAAACATAAAGTGAGTTTTACTTGATTTAAATTTCTTTCTTGCTAGAAAATCGAACTCTTACTGCAATATACTTGCATTTGCTAAATAAATTCACGTCTTGAGGAGATAACCTTAAGGGAGTTAACTTATTGACCATCAACAATGGACATTGGTCGTGTTTATTTAGACGTGGCTTATTCTGCACGAAAAATATTGCAATACTCTTGGAAATATGAATTGTAAAATAATTAACAATATAAATAAACCTTTGGAGTTAGGTATTGACTTGGGTCATGTTGGGAATAAATTAAGGCCAGATCACTTGAGCGCTGACAAGAACAATTCAAGCGCTGACAAGCACAAAACAAGCGCTGACAGCTCAAGCGTTGACAAGTTGAAGTCAAGCGTTGACAACATTGAAGACAAGCACTGACGGAAGATATGATTTACACGTTTATTATATTCTAGAATACTTCTAGTAAGGATAGAAACGACAATGTATTTTCTATGTTTATCTTTACCTAGAATAGTTGATACGTAGCTTATTGTACAAGGCTTCTTAGTCTATAAAAGAAGTCCTTTAGGTTAATGTTCAATATCAAGTATTACATAAGTTATCGTACATAAACATCTTTCATTGTAAGCAAGTTCGACATTGATAATCAAAGTGAAAGTTTGTTTATATCTTGTGTGTTCTTGTTTAAGTGTTAAATTCCGCATAACACTTAGATTCACAAAGCATATACAAAGGTTTCTCTACGTGTTATACTTGATCTAATCTCGTATACACAAAGCTAATCGATCTAAGTTTGGGATCAACAAGTGGTATCAGAGCTTGTTGAGGAACTTTTGATCTTTGAAGAACACCAGAACCATACACGAACACCAAAACCCTAATTTTCTCAGAAACCCTAACAACATCATGTCTGAAGCAATAACCACCTCCTCTTCACCCTTACCAAACATCAGGATTCCCATGCTTGATGCAACCAACTTTGACTTATGGAAGTTCAACTTTGAACAATATCTGGGGATCTTTGATTACACACTCTGGGAGATTACTGAATATGGAAACTCATTCAATAAGGCTCAAAAGATTCTTGATGCCATTACTCAAAGATCAGCTGTTGAAGGATGCCCTGATGAAGATAAGAAAGAAAAACCTGGAGATGGTAGAGTTGTAGGTGTTGAAGATATTGCAAAGAAAAGGGTTCACATGAAAGCCCTAAATATTCTGAAAGTCTCTTTGGGACAAGAAAACCAGCACAAATATAGAGGCTATGAATCTGCTAAAGATCTTTAGGAAGCACTTGAAGTTGCATATGGTGGCAATGCAGACACTAAGGAAGAAAAGAAAAAGCAACTTCTGCATGACTATGCTGTCTTCAAAGCTCCACCCAATGAGAAACTGAGTAGTGTGAGAAGCAGATTGCTTGACATCACAAGCAAATTGTCCTTCATGGGGACACAAGTTGGTGATGTTGACACCAATGCTACCTTTCTTAAAAGTCTTGGTGAGGCATGGAAGATTGAGGCAAGATCTATTCTTGCCAATAATACTTACAAGAGCTCCTCGTTTGATGACATCTACAACAAACTAAGACTATTAGAAGATGAAACTCTTTCAGAACATGGAAGCAAATCTAGCACCAGCAACATGGCCTTCTTCTCTCATAGTGAAGGTCAATTCAATCAGAAGGACTCTTTTATGCATCCAGTTACTGGATCAACATTTGTCAGCGCTGGAACAAGTCCTGTCAACGTCTCCTTTTCAGACGCTGACACATTTATGAATGACTCCCCAAGAGTTAAACCTGCTAGTTTGGATTTGGATACTGTGTGTGCTTACATTTCTTCTTTACCCAATGGTTCAGTGATTACATATGAGGACCTTGAGCAGATAAGTGATGAGCACTTGGAAGAGATGGACATCAAGTGGAACATGGCTCTTGCTAGTATAAGAGAAAATAGGTGGAATAGAAGGTTCAAGAAGAAGATGACCTTCAATGCTAAAGACACAGCTGGATTTGATAAATCCAAAGTTGAATGCTACAACTGTCATCGTATGGGGCACTTCATGAGGGAATGCAGATCTCCTAGAAGATCTGATGCTGGTAAACCCTCAAGTCAGGTTGTTAAAGCTCAAGATTCCAAAGCCATGGTTGCAGTTCAAGGAATTGATGGTACAGGATGGGATTGGAGCTATCTGGCTAAGAATGCTGAAGAGGACAAAGCTTTGGTTGCTGATATTGAAGAAGAAGAGCATGTTGAATATGCTCTCATGGCACACTCCTCCTCTTCATCTGATAATGAGGTATATGATGATGCTTTTTGTAGCAAAGGTTGTAGGTTAAACACTGATAGACTTAACAAAGAGGTGTTAAAACTAAAAGATGATATGAGCACTGAAAGGTGTAAATTGTCCAATTACCAACTAGCTCTTACTGAAACTTAGAAAACCGTTTCTGAATACAAGAAAATGGAATTTGACTTAAAAGATAAGATAAATATCTTAAAACATGAGCTAGAGGGTAGTATGGATATCAGAAATATCATGACAAAGGTCAATAGAGACCTACAGGCTAAGTTAGATGAGGCCATTAAGAATAAAGATAATGTTGACCTCAAGATTCAAAGATTTGATAGAGCCACCCAAACCCTAGGAGAGTGTGTAGCTAAACAAAGGGATCCTAAGGACATGACTGGGATTGGGATGAATGATTACTCTCTGGTTCCACCACCAGCTGGTGACTTCTATGGTGTCCTTAGAAAGGATTTGTCTTGGACTGGTATACCAGAATGCCAAGAAGAGGATTTCATTCCTCCACCAAGAGTTGTCACTCCAGTAGAAGAGTATCAACAAAAACTGACTGACCTAAATGAGTGGAAGAAAGCTAACCCTACTTTATTTGTTAAGGGAGGTTTGCTATGTGAAAGTCCCAATGAATCACCACCCATTAAGGTGACTCATCCCATCACTGGTAAAGCTGTTGACCTAGGCTCAAACACTGTTAGAAGACCTACCATTAAATATGCAGAGATGTATAGGAATAATAGGTCACCCAAGAGCCAAGTTAGCAATCATGGAACAGGTTTCTTCTCTACTAGACCTAAGGTTGTGTCTAAGAAAGCCTGTTACTCTTGTGGTAGCTTTTCACATTTGGCATACAAGTGTGTCAACGCTCCCAAAGCCAGCGCTGATAGGAACAATTTCACCGCTGATAGGAAGAAAGTCAACGTTGTTAGGAAGTCAAACGTTGTCAGACCCAAACCTTGTGTGCTGCAAATTCCACAAGTGATTAGACCTGCCCCATTCTTTTCTAGAAGGTCTAACACTCATGGACAAAGACCTTTTCAAAAGACAAACACCTGGTCAAATAGGCAATGGATTCCTGTAGCAAACCCTAGGTTCAACGCTGACAAGGGTAATTTCAGCGTTGACAGGACAAAATCCAACGCTGACAGAAACGTGACCAGACCCAAATATTTGCAGCCACAATGTAAGGGGTCTAAAGCTTCTTCAAGCTTAACATGGAGACCCAAGAAAGATCAGAACCCTAATAATAATGGAATTTCAATGACTTGCAATAGATTTAATTACATTTCAAAGGTCATTACAAAACCTATTGAGGTTAACTGGGTATTTCATCCTAAAAATGATGAGAATGGGGTTGTTGTGAGAACTAAGTCTGTTCTTATTGAACAACCAGATGAATCCAAGTCTTCTGAGACTTGGGTTCCCAAAGAAAACTAATTTGTTTTCTTTATGTGCAGGGCATTCAAAGATAGATCAATGATTATGGATATTGGGATAGTGGATGCTCAAGGCACATGAAAGGAAAGGAAGACTATCTAACGAACTTCACTCCTATTAAAGATGCTGATAAGGTATACTTTGGAGGGGGCTATGGCACCATTACAGGCAAAGGAACCCTTCTCACCAACAATCTGCGTTTTGAGAATGTCTTCCTGGTAAAAGAACTTGATTATAATCTGTTTAGTGTATCACAAGTTTGTGATAACAAAAATAAGGTTCTTTTCACTGATACTGAGTGTTTGGTGTTAAGCAAGGATTTTAAGATCTCTGATGAGAAATATATTGAGTATAGAACACCTAGGCATAAGGACATATATAATGTGAATTTAAATGGGATTAAAGTAAATACCAATATGTCTTGTTTTTATGCTAAGGCCTCAGTAGATGAAAGTAATTTGTGGCACAGGAGACTAGGGCACATAAATTTTAAAAATATAAATAGACTTGTGAGGCTTGGTTTAGTTGATGGTTTGCCTGAGAAGGCCTTCCACAATGACCACTCTTGTGTTGCATGTCTTAAAGGCAAGCAGCACAAGGTCTCATTTAAGTCCAAACAGGTGCATACTAGTTCCAGACCTCTTCATATGCTTCACATGGACCTCTTTGGTCCAACAAATATAGAAAGTTTAAATGTTAAGTCATATTGCTTTGTAGTCACAGATGACTTTTCTAGGTTCACTTGGACATTCTTTCTAGCTATGAAGAGTGACACAGCTGATGTTCTTATTGATTTTATCACTCAGATTGAGAAAAGGTCTGGAAATGAGGTTAAAATGCTTAGGAGTGATAATGGTGGAGAATTTAGGAACAAGAAGCTAGATGATTTTTGTGCCAGGAAAGGAATTACTAGGCAATTTAGCATTGCTAGAACCCCACAACAAAATGGGGTTGCTGAAAGGAAAAATAGAACCCTAATTGAAGCAGCCAAAACAATGTTGGCTGATGCTCACTTTCTAATAGCCTTTTGGGCTGAGGCTGTTAATACAACATGCTATGTGCAAAATAGAGCATTGGTTAACAAAATTCATAACAAAACACCTTATGAGTTACTTTGGGGAAGAAAACCTAATATTGGTTTTCTCAGACCTTTTGGATGTCATATAGTAGTATTAGATACTAGTGATGCCTTAGGGAAATTTAGTGCAAAAGGTGATGAGGGTTACTTCATGGGGTATTCAGTCCAGAGCAAGGGTTATAGGGTTTATCTTAAAGAGGAAAAACGGATAGTTGAGAGAGTACACGTTAGGTTCTTAGAGAATAAACCTAGTGATCCTGAAAGTGGTCCTAATTGGTTGTTTGATTTGGAACCCTTATCTAGAACTTTAAATTATATGCCTGTCACTAATCCAGACATTGTGAAGGTAACTTCAAATGTTGTGGCGGAACAAGTTGTTTATGTTTCAGGTACACAGGTTAATGAGAGGGTTGGATCACAAGCAGAAAAGGCATCTCCTACATTTGAATATGTCACAATTCCCATTTGGACAGATGCTTTTGCTGCTGCTGCTAGACAAGATAATTGTGGTTTCCAAATACCATCAGATACAAACATGCATGGTTTTTCAGGCGCTGACAAAGGAAAATCTAGCGCTGACAAGACCAATTCAGACGTTGATGGCTCAGACGTTGACAACAACAGTTCAAGCGTTGTTAGCCCAAACGCTAACAAACAAGGTTCAGACGTTGACAACACCTTTGCACATCTTTTCTCTTCCACTTTTGAACAAGGAGAACCTTCCAATGTTCATGAAGAGATTTCTGTTGATCAAAGAGAGTCTGATGAAGAAGATATTGGCAACATGGAGCATGAGGTTGAGGACACCAGACTTTTTGAAGGAGGGGTTCTCACCTCCACAATGAAGAATCACCCTACATCTCAGATCATTGGTGATATTATGACTCCAGTTCAGACAAGAAGATCCCATCAAGGTCTTGATGGATTTATTGCCAATATACACAAGAAGGTTGATACCCCTCTTGTACAAGCATGTTTGTTTGCATGTTTTCTGTCACAAGAAGAACCCAAGAAAATATTTGATTCTCTCAAAGAACCAAGTTGGGTGGAAGCAATGCCGGATGAGCTTCACCAATTTGCAATTCAGGATGTTTGGGAGCTGGTTGATTGTCCTAGATATGTCAGACCTATAGGGACAAGATGGGTTCTAAGGAACAAAAGGGATGAAAGAGGTATTGTGGTTAGAAACAAGGCAAGGTTAGTGGCTCAAGGTTATACACAAGAGGAAGGGATAGACTATGAGGAGGTCTTTGCACCAGTTGCAAGGATTGAAGCTATTAGGATTTTTCTAGCCTATGCTTCCTGCATGGGCTTCACAGTCTATCAAATGGATGTCAAGAGTGCTTTCTTGTATGGCACCATTGTTGAGGAAGTATATGTCATGCAACCTCCTGGTTTTGAGGATCCAGAGCATCCAGATAAAGTGTATAGAGTCAAAAAGGCTATGTATGGCCTTCATCAAGCCCCTAGAGCATGGTATGGTACTTTGTCTTCCTATTTGGTGGACAATGGATTCAAAAGGGGCACCATAGATCAGACACTATTTACAAAGAAGAAAGGCAAGGATGTGTTGCTTGTGCAGGTCTATGTTGATGATATCATTTTTGGGTCTACTGATCCAAAGATGAGTGAGGATTTCTCCAAGCTTATGACAGACAAATTCAAGATGAGTGCTATGGGGGAGATGAACTTCTTTCTTGGTTTACAAGTTCAGCAGAAAGAGGATGGTATCTTCATCTCCCAGGACAAATATGTTGCTAAAATCTTGAAGAAGTTTAGCTTTTCTCCACATGAAAAGAGGGCTACTACTCCTATGGATAGAGAACACCCTTGGGGAAAGATTGGAGATGGGAAAGATGTTGATGTCAGGCATTATAGATCCATGATTGGATCCTTGATGTATCTTACTGCCTCCAGACCTGACATTATGTTTGCTGTGTGTGCTTGTGCACGCCATCAAGTGACTCCCAAAGAATGTCACCTTTATGCTGTGAAGAGGATCTTTTGGTACCTAAGATGCTATCCTAATCTTGGTTTGTGGTACCCAAAAGATTCACCATTGGAGCTGATTGCATATTCAGATAGTGATTATGGAGGTGATAAGTTTGATAGGAAATCCACAACTGGTGGATGTCAGTTTCTTGGGAGTAGGTTAATATCTTGGCAATGCAAGAAACAAACAGTGGTGGCTAATTCTACAAGTGAAGCAGAGTATGTGGCTGCAGCTGCATGTTGTGGTCACGTGTTGTGGATTCAGAACCAGCTGTTGGATTATGGGTATAATTTCATGCATACTAAGATATTTGTTGACAATAATAGTACTTTATGCATCATTAAGAATCCTGTACATCATTCTAAAACTAAACACATAGAAATTAGACACCATTTTATCAGAGATTGCTTTGAGAAAGGTTTAATACAACCAGATAGGGTTGACACTAAGGAAAATGTGTCAGATTTATTAACTAAACCTTTTGATACTGGAAGATTTCAATACTTGGTAACAAGTATTGGAATGGTTAATCTCACTTAATATGTGTTTTGGATTCTTTTTGTAAAAGTTTGTACAGGATGATGCATTACTATTATTAGTCTTATTGGTAATTTAGATTTTCCACTATATTTTTCTAACACTGACAAAGGTTGTTTGAACACTGATGAGTGTTTTTGCAACGTTGTCAGCAAATATAATTTTCTAACGCTGACAAAGCTTCCTTTAACGCTGTTATGTGTTATCGGGGCGTTGTCAGCAACAATGTTAGTTTTGTGGTTTTCAATCTAAATGTGCAGATGTTGTTAGCAGTATCCATTGGATACAGAGTTGCTTATGGATCAAAGGAGAAGCATTTGGACATGTTTTTGTTTATGGATGATTGTTGGAATGTTTCATTCCTATCTTGACATAAATTTTTTATGTTCATGCATATTTTTAGCAAACTCTTTGTATCTTTGTTTAAGGGGAGGTTTTAGGAACCTTTAGGATTTTTGGG
Organism: Glebionis coronaria; assembly: GCA_025667525.1. Taxonomy (NCBI): domain Eukaryota; kingdom Viridiplantae; phylum Streptophyta; class Magnoliopsida; order Asterales; family Asteraceae; genus Glebionis; species Glebionis coronaria. Next base: position 601,895,263 of record CM046875.1, on the reverse strand, counting down.
TATCGATATGATACTCTTATCACAATTCTAGATTGTGTCCACAGGTGAGTATGGGTTAGTTTTACTAAACCATGAGGCACTGTAGCATGCATAGTATATCAACTTTGCATGATGCCAAGACATTTTTGGCCTAGAATTGGTTGTGGTCTGTTGGGAGACTTGGGAATCATTTTGATATGGGATTTACCTGGGAGTAACAAGGATTTTATAAGGTAACTTGGTTGTTAAGAATTTTGGTTAGCAAGGGACACTAGAGGACTGTTATGTCTATCTTGCTTATGCAAGTGTGCATAACTGGACAGTGCTTGCCGCCCTATAATAATTATCAGCTTTTGGTTATTTTCTCTAGGATAAATTACTTGTTAAGGTCATTTTTCATTTTTTTTAAAACAATTTTATTTTTGGACGCTGACAAGATTTTTCCAAGCGTTGTTGTGACCAAATTGGACGCTGACATGGCTTTAGGCGAACGTTGACAAGATTATAGCCGTTGGGCGTTGATGGGTTATATTTGACCATTGACAGTCAATGGGTCCTACCCTGTTGTTACTTTTTGACATAATTTCAAGCCGTAATTTTAGGAGTTGTTACTTTCATTAAATGCATGAGATAACTTATAACTTTTTCAATATTTTCATGATTAGTTTTTGAAAATCTTTGCCTATTTTTGGGCCAATCACATGTATTCATCCACTCCTATAAATTTGGCTCCTATTTTTAAACAGGGTATCTATAATTCTTGTCTAACACTTTTCTCTTATCAACCTTCATCTTCTATACTTCAAATTAACAGCTTTCATCAATGGCACCAAGATTTAACTCAGCAGAATTGGATTTGGGGTTCAAGTCTCAACACAACATGATTGCTTATCTTGTTGCTGATAATACTTTGTTCCCTCAATACACACAAATGGTGGCGTATTTGAACGCATCCCCATTAAGGTATGCTCTTTCTCATGCACCACTCATTCCAGTCACACACATTAAACAGTTTTGGAACACTGTAAGTTCCTCAACAGTTAATGGAGTGACCACATTAACTTCTATTGTTCATGGGAGATCTTGGGTGGTTACTGAGGCCTTGGTACGCCAGGCCTTGCATCTTGATGATGCTGATGGTATAACCATTCTTCCTATAACTGACATAGAACAAGGGCTTAGGGCTTTGGGATACCCTATTCCTGATGAAGGTACTCTTAACAAGTACCATAAGCAGGAATTTCCCCCAGCCTGGAAGTACCTCATTCACATTCTCCTTCAATGTTTGAGTCCCAAATGTACTGCACACAATGAGATCAATAGATCCATTGCAACTGCTATTGTGTGTATTGCAACAGGGCAAAAATATAACTAGTCTAAAATGATTTTTGAAGGAATGTGTAAAAACAAGGGGACAAAAATGACTTTAGCTTATCCCCGTTTTCTGCAAATGATTTTTGATGTTCAAAGATATTGTTTAAGGGATCACAATGACTTTTATAAAATCCCTGAACAAAAGAAAGCTATTTTTACCAAGATGAATTCACCACCTCATACAGACCTACCTTTAACCCCAGCCATGCTTGTTGTTATTGCAGCAGCACAACCCCAACCAGACCCCCAACCTCATATTGAACCTCACCCACAACTTGAACCTATCCCTGAACCTTTACCCTCACCTGACCAAATGCAAATAGACCAAGAACCCTTTGACGCTGACATATCTAATGTGGGCGTTGATGTGCCTATTTCCAACGCTGACACCCAACCATCACAATCCCAAACACCCCTTAACCAACCCACATCTACACCTTCTTCCACACCATCTTCCACACCACCTGAATCGAGGGTTGTTTAAACGCCAAAGGACTGCTGGAGTGTTCTCCTCTGGTGGTCCTAGCCATGAAGCAGAGAGAACCACCACCACAAGTGCGGCTGGTGACCTGGATGAGGCTGGGACTATTGGTTCTGGCTTAGAGGCTGGCCAAGGCAGTCCCACCATAATTAAGTCCTCATCCATGCTCAATGAACCTGACTTGGGAGGTCAAATCCCCATTTCAGAAGAGGGCAGACTGGAACCAATGACTATTTTGGAATTGACGGCTGTCTGCATTAGCTTGCATAAGCAGAATGCAGACTTGGTACAAATTGTCAGTAACCAAGGCCTTGAACTCAAGGAATTGAGGGAGAGGATTGTTGTTTTAGAGAGTGCTCATGCAAAGGGAGGTATGGAGGAGTCTTCCAAAGGGGAGGAAGATCAAAGAAATCTGAGTGATAAGAGCAGTCAAGATGGTCAATCATTGGATGTTGCTGAAGCTCTTACTACTTTGAAGGAACAAACAGGTTTTGATACGTCCTTGATCTCTCCAACCAATTTAAATTTATCATTTACAGATATGTTGAGAGAGGTTACACAAGGCGCTGAGGGAAAATATTTGAGCGTTGACAAGACAAGTTTGGACGCTGATAGAAGTATTTTGGGCGCTGATAGAGGATATTTGGACGTTGACAGATCTGCATATGGAGGTGATGTATTCCAGTCATCATCTATCATCAAGGATGTTCCTACTCAGGTATTACCATCTACCTTACCAACAATTGCACCATCAGATAAGGGTAAGGGTAAGTTGGTAGAAGAAATTGTTCCAAAGAATGCAGCTCAGGTTGAATTTGGAACAATTTCTTCTACCAACTTACCCTTACCCTTATCTGATGGTGCAATTGTTGGTAAGGTAGATGGTAATACCTGAGTAGGAACATCCTTGATGATAGATGATGACTGGAATACATCACCTCCATATGCAGATCTGTCAACGTCCAAATTTCCTCTATCAGCGCCCAAAATACTTCTATCAGCGTCCAAACTTGTCTTGTCAACGCTCAAATATTTTCCCTCAGCGCCTTGTGTAACCTCTCTCAACATATCTATAAATGATAAATTTAAATTGGTTGGAGAGATCAAGGACGTATCAAAACCTGTTTGTTCCTTCAAAGTAGTAAGAGCTTCAGCAACATCCAATGATTGACCATCTTGACTTCTCTTATCACTCAGATTTCTTTGATCTTCCTCCCCTTTGGAAGACTCCTCCATACCCCCCTTTGCATGAGCACTCTCTAAAACAACAATCCTCTCCCTCAATTCCTTGAGTTCAAGGCCTTGGTTACTGACAATTTGTACCAAGTCTGCATTCTGCTTTTGCAAGCTAATGCAGACAGCCGTCAATTCCAAAATAGTCATTGGTTCCAGTCTGCCCTCTTCTGAAAAGGGGATTTGACCTCCCAAGTCAGGTTCATTGAGCATGGATGAGGACTTAATTATGGTGGGACTGCCTTGGCCAGCCTCTAAGCCAGAACTAATAGTCCTAGCCTCATCCAGGTCACCAGCCGCACTTGTGGTGGTGGTTCTCTCTGCTTCATGGCTAGGACCACCAGAGGAGAACACTCCAGCAGTCCTTTGGCGTTTAAACAACCCTCGATTCAGGTGGTGTGGAAGATGGTGTGGAAGAAGGTGTAGATGTGGGTTGGTTAAGGGGTGTTTGGGATTGTGATGGTTGGGTGTCAGCGTTGGAAATAGGCACATCAACGCCCACATTAGATATGTCAGCGTCAAAGGGTTCTTGGTCTATTTGCATTTGGTCAGGTGAGGGTAAAGGTTCAGGGATAGGTTCAAGTTGTGGGTGAGGTTCAATATGAGGTTGGGGGTCTGGTTGGGGTTGTGCTGCTGCAATAACAACAAGCATGGCTGGGGTTAAAGGTAGGTCTGTATGAGGTGGTGAATTCATCTTGGTAAAAATAGCTTTCTTTTGTTCAGGGATTTTATAAAAGTCATTGTGATCCCTTAAACAATATCTTTGAACATCAAAAATCATTTGCAGAAAATGGGGATAAGCTAAAGTCATTTTTGTCCCCTTGTTTTTACACATTCCTTCAAAAATCATTTTAGACTAGTTATATTTTTGCCCTGTTGCAATACACACAATAGCAGTTGCAATGGATCTATTGATCTCATTGTGTGCAGTACATTTGGGACTCAAACATTGAAGGAGAATGTGAATGAGGTACTTCCAGGCTGGGGGAAATTCCTGCTTATGGTACTTGTTAAGAGTACCTTCATCAGGAATAGGGTATCCCAAAGCCCTAAGCCCTTGTTCTATGTCAGTTATAGGAAGAATGGTTATACCATCAGCATCATCAAGATGCAAGGCCTGGCGTACCAAGGCCTCAGTAACCACCCAAGATCTCCCATGAACAATAGAAGTTAATGTGGTCACTCCATTAACTGTTGAGGAACTTACAGTGTTCCAAAACTGTTTAATGTGTGTGACTGGAATGAGTGGTGCATGAGAAAGAGCATACCTTAATGGGGATGCGTTCAAATACGCCACCATTTGTGTGTATTGAGGGAAAAAAGTATTATCAGCAACAAGATAAGCAATCATGTTGTGTTGAGACTTGAACCCCAAATCCAATTCTGCTGAGTTAAATCTTGGTGCCATTGATGAAAGCTGTTAATTTGAAGTATAGAAGATGAAGGTTGATAAGAGAAAAGTGTTAGACAAGAATTATAGATACCCTGTTTAAAAATAGGAGCCAAATTTATAGGAGTGGATGAATACATGTGATTGGCCCAAAAATAGGCAAAGATTTTCAAAAACTAATCATGAAAATATTGAAAAAGTTATAAGTTATCTCATGCATTTAATGAAAGTAACAACTCCTAAAATTACGGCTTGAAATTATGTCAAAAAGTAACAACAGGGTAGGACCCATTGACTGTCAATGGTCAAATATAACCCATCAACGCCCAACGGCTATAATCTTGTCAACGTTGGCCTAAAGCCATGTCAGCGTCCAATTTGGTCACAACAACGCTTGGAAAAATCTTGTCAGCGTCCAAAAATAAAATTGTTTTAAAAAAAAATGAAAAATGACCTTAACAAGTAATTTATCCTAGAGAAAATAACCAAAAGCTGATAATTATTATAGGGCGGCAAGCACTGTCCAGTTATGCACACTTGCATAAGCAAGATAGACATAACAGTCCTCTAGTGTCCCTTGCTAACCAAAATTCTTAACAACCAAGTTACCTTATAAAATCCTTGTTACTCCCAGGTAAATCCCATATCAAAATGATTCCCAAGTCTCCCAACAGACCACAACCAATTCTAGGCCAAAAATGTCTTGGCATCATGCAAAGTTGATATACTATGCATGCTACAGTGCCTCATGGTTTAGTAAAACTAACCCATACTCACCTGTGGACACAATCTAGAATTGTGATAAGAGTATCATATGGATACCCAAAAATCCTAAAGGTTCCTAAAACCTCCCTTTAAACAAAGATACAAAGAGTTTGCTAAAAATATGCATGAACATAAAAAATTTATGTCAAGATAGGAATGAAACATTCCAACAATCATCCATAAACAAAAACATGTCCAAATGCTTCTCCTTTGATCCATAAGCAACTCTGTATCCAATGGATACTGCTAACACCATCTGCACATTTAGATTGAAAACCACAAAACTAACATTGTTGCTGACAACGCCCCGATAACACATAACAGCGTTGAAGGAAGCTTTGTCAGCGTTAGAAAATTATATTTGCTGACAACGTTGCAAAAACACTCATCAGTGTTCAAACAACCTTTGTCAGTGTTAGAAAAATATAGTGGAAAATCTAAATTACCAATAAGACTAATAATAGTAATGCATCATCCTGTACAAACTTTTACAAAAAGAATCCAAAACACATATTAAGTGAGATTAACCATTCCAATACTTGTTACCAAGTATTGAAATCTTCCAGTATCAAAAGGTTTAGTTAATAAATCTGACACATTTTCCTCAGTGTCAACCCTATCTGGTTGTATTAAACCTTTCTCAAAGCAATCTCTTATAAAATGGTGTCTAATTTCTATGTGTTTAGTTTTAGAATGATGCACAGGTTTCTTAATGATGCATAATGTACTATTATTGTCAACAAATATCTTAGTATGCATAAAGTTATACCCATAATCCAACAGCTGGTTCTGAATCCACAACACTTGACCACAACATGCTGCTGCAGCCACATATTCTGCTTCAGTTGTAGAGTTAGCCACCACTGTTTGTTTCTTGCATTGCCAAGATATTAATCTGCTCCCAAGAAATTGACATCCACCAGTTGTAGATTTCCTATCAAACTTGTCACCACCATAATCACTATCTGAATATGCAATCAGCTCCAATGGTGAATCCTTTGGGTACCACAAACCAAGAGTAGGAAAACATCTCAGGTACCTAAAGATCCTCTTCACAGCATAAAGGTGACATTCTTTGGGAGTCACTTGATGGCGTGCACATGCACACACAGCAAACATGATATCAGGTCTGGAAGCAGTAAGATACATCAAGGATCCAATCATGGATCTATAATGCCTGACATCAACATCTTTCCCATCTCCAATCTTTCCCCAAGGGTGTTCTCTATCCATAGGAGTAGAAGCCCTCTTTTCATGTGGAGAAAAGCCAAACTTCTTCAAGATTTCAGCAACATATTTGTCTTGGGAGATGAAGATACCCTCTTCTTTCTGCTGAACTTGTAAACCAAGAAAGAAGTTCATCTCCCCCATAGCACTCATCTTGAATTTGTCTGTCATGAGCTTGGAGAAATCCTCACTCATCTTTGGATCAGTAGACCCAAAAATGATATCATCAACATAGACCTGCACAAGCAACACATCTTTGCCTTTCTTCTTTGTAAATAGTGTCTAATCTATGGTGCCCCTCTTGAATCCATTGTCCACCAAATAGGTAGACAAAGTACCATACCATGCTCTAGGGGCTTGATGAAGGCCATACATAGCCTTTTTGACTCTATACACTTTGTCTGGATGTTCAGGATCCTCAAAACCAGGAGGTTGGATGACATAAACTTCTTCAACAATGGTGCCATAAAAGAATGCACTCTTTACATCCATTTGATAGACTGTAAAGCCCATACAAGATGCATAGGCTAGAAAAATCCTAATAGCTTCAATCCTTGCAACTGGTGCAAAGACTTCTTCATAGTCTATCCCCTCCTCTTGTGTATAACCTTGAGCCACTAACCTTGCCTTGTTTCTGACCACAATACCTCTTTCATCTCTTTTGTTCCTGAGAACCCATCTTGTCCCAATTGGTCTGACATATCTAGGACAATCAACCAGCTCCCAAACATCCTGAATAGCAAATTGGTGAAGCTCATCCTGCATTGCTTCCACCCAACTTGGTTCTTTGAGAGCATCAAATATCTTCTTGGGTTCTTCTTGTGATAGAAAACAAGCAAACAAACATGCTTGAACAAGAGGGGTATCTACCTTCTTGTGTATATTGGCAATAAATCCACCAAGACTTTGATGGGATCTTCTTGTCTGAACTGGAGTCATAACATCACCAATGATCTGAGATGAGGGGTGATTCTTCATTGTGGAAGTGAGAACTCCTCCTTCAAAAAGTCTGGTGTCCTCAACTTCACGCTCCATGTTGCCAATATCTTCTTCATCAGACTCTCTTTGATCAACTGGGATCTCTCCATGGACATTGGAAGGTCCACCTTGTTCAAAATTTGAAGATAAAAGATGTGCAAAGGTGTTGTCAACGTCTGAACCTTGTTTGTCAGCGCTTGGGCTAACAACGCTTGAACTGTTGTTGTCAACGTCTGAGCCATCAACGTCTGAATTGCTCTTGTCAGCGCTGGATTTGCCTTTGTCAGCGCTTGAAGAACCATGCATGTTTGTATCTGGTGGTATTTGGAAACCACCATTATTTTGTCCAGCAGCAGCAGCAACAGCAAAAGCATCAGTCCAAATGGGAATTGTTACATATTCAAATGTAGGGGATGCCTTTTCTGCTTGTGATCCAACCCTTTTATCAACCTGTGTACCTAAAACATGAACAACTTGTTCCTCCACAACATTTGAAGTTACCTTCATAATGTCTGGATTAGTGACAGGCATATAACTTAAAGTTCTAGATAAGGGTTCCAAATCAAACAACCAATTAGGACCACTTTCAGGATCACTGGGTTTATTCTCTAAGAACCTAACATGTACTCTTTCAACAATACGTTTGTCCTCCTTAAGATAAACCCTATAACCCTTGCTCTGCACTGAATACCCCATGAAGTAACCTTCATCACCTTTTGCACTAAATTTCCTTAAGGCATCACTAGTGTCTAAGACTACTACATGACATCCAAAAGGTCTGAGAAAACCAATATTAGGTTTTCTTCCCCAAAGTAACTCATAAGGTGTCTTGTTCTGAATTTTGTTAACCAATGCTCTATTTTGCACATAACATGTTGTATTAACAGCCTCAGCCCAAAAGGCTATGGGAAAGTGAGCATCAGCCAACATTGTTCTGGCTGCTTCAATTAGGGTTCTATTCTTCCATTCAGCAACCCCATTTTGTTGTGGGGTTCTAGCAATACTAAACTGCCTAGTAATTCCCTTCCTGGCACAAAAATCATCTAGCTTCTTGTTCCTAAATTCTCCACCATTATCACTCCTAAGCATCTTAACCTCATTGCCAGACCTTTTCTCAATTTGAGTGATAAATTCAATAAGAACATCAGCTGTGTCACTCTTCATAGCTAGAAAGAATGTCCAAGTAAACCTAGAAAAGTCATCAGTGACAACAAAACAATATGACTTGCCATTCAAACTTTCTATATTAGTTGGACCAAAGAGGTCCATGTGAAGCATATGAAGAGGTCTGGAACTAGTATGCACCTGCTTGGACTTGAATGAGACCTTGTGCTGCTTGCCTTTAAGACATGCAACACAAGAGTGGCCATTGTGGAAGGCCTTCTCAGGCAAACCATCAACTAAACCAAGCCTCACAAGTCTATTTATATTTATAAAGTTTATGTGCCCTAGTCTCCTGTACCACAAATTACTTTCATCTACTGAGGCCTTAGCATAAAAACAAGACATATTTGTATTCACTTTAATCCCATTTAAATTGACATTGTATATGTCCTTATGCCTAGGTGTTCTATACTCAATATACTTCTCATCAGGGATCTTAAAATCCTTGCTTAACACCAAACACTCAGTATCAGTGAAAAGAACCTTATTTTTGTTATCACACACTTGTGATACACTAAACAAATTATAATCCAGTTCTTTTACCAGGAAGACATTCTCAAAACGTAGATTATTGGTGAGAAGGGTTCCTTTGCCTGTGATGGTGCCGTAGCCCCCTCCAAAGTATACCTTATCACCATCTTGAATAGGAGTGAAGTTTGTCAGATAGTCTTCCTTTCCTGTCATGTGCCTTGAGCATCCACTATCCCAATATCCATAGTCATTGATCTGCTTTTGAATGCCCTGCACATAAAGAAAACAAATTAGTTTTCTTTGGGAACCCAAGTCTCAGAAGACTTGGATTCATCTGGTTGTTCAATAAGAACAGACTTAGTTCTCACAACAACCCCATTCTCATCCCTTTTAGGATGAAATACCCAGTTAACCCCAATTGGTTTTGTAATGACTTTTGAAATATAGTTAAACCTGTTGCAAGTCATTGAAACTCCATTATTATTAGGGTTTTGATATTTCTTGGGTCTCCATGTTAAGCTTGAAGAAGCTTTAGACCCCTTACCTTGTGGCTGCAAGTACTTAGGTCTGGTCACGTTTCTGTCAGCGTTGGATTTTGTCCTGTCAACGCTGAATTTACCCTTATCAGCGTTGAACCTAGGGTTTGCTACAGGAACCCATTGCCTATTTGACCAGGTATTTGTCTTTTGAAAAGGTCTTTGTCCATAAGTGTTAGACCTTCTAGTAAAGAATGGGGCTGGTCTAATCACTTGTGAACTTTGCTGCACACAAGGTCTGGGTCTGACAACGTTTGACTTCCTAACAACGTTGACTTTCTTCCTATCAGCGCTGAAATTGTTCCTATCAGCGCTGGCTTTGGGAGCGTTGACACACTTGTATGCCAAATGTGAAAAGCTACCACAAGTATAACAGGCTTTCTTAGACACATTTTTAGGTCTAGAAGCAAAGAAACCTGTTCCATGATTGTTAACTTGGCTCTTGGGTGACCTATTATTTCTATACATCTCTGCATATTTAATGGTAGGTCTTCTAACAGTGTTGGATCCTAGGTCAACAGCTTTACCAGTAACTGGGTGAGTAACCTTAATGGGTGGGGATTCAATGGGACTTTCACACAGCAAACCTCCCTTAACAAATAAAGTAGGGTTAGCTTTCTTCCACTCATTTAGGTCAGTCAATTTTTGTTGATACTCTTCTACTGGGGTGACAACTCTTGGTGGAGGAATGAATTCCTCTTCTTGGCATTCTGGTATACCAGTCCAAGATAAATCCTTTCTAAGGACACCATAGAAGTCACCAGCTGGTGGTGGAACCAGAGAGTAATCATTCTCATTCATCCCAAGCCCAGTCATATCCTTAGGATCTCTTTGTTTATCTACACAGTCTCCTAGGGCTTGGGTGGCTCTATCAAATCTTTGAATCTTGAGGTCAACATTATCTTTATTCTTAATAGCCTTATCTAACTTAGCATGTAGGTCTTTATTGACTTTTGACATGATATTTCTAACATCCATACTACCCTCTAGCTCATGTTTTAAGATATTTATCTTATCTTTTAAATCAAATTCCATTTTCTTATATTCAGAAACGGTATTCTCAGTATCAGTAAGAGCTAGTTGGTAATTGGATAGTTTACACCTTTCAGTGCTCATATCCTCTTTTAGTTTTAACACTTCTTTGTTAAGTCTGTCAGTGTTTAACCTACAACCTTTGCTACAAAAAGCATCATCATATACCTCATTATCAGATGAAGAGGAGGAGTGTGCCATGAGAGCATATTCAACATGCTCTTCTTCTTGAATGTCAGCAATCAAAGCTTTGTCCTCTTCAGCATCCTTGGCCAGATAGCTCCAATCCCATCCAGTACCATCAATTCCTTGAACTGCAACCATGGCTTTGGAGTCTTGAGTTTTAACAACCTGACTTGAGGGTTTACCAGCATCAGATCTTCTAGGAGATCTGCATTCCCTCATGAAGTGCCCCATGCGATGACAGTTGTAGCACTCAACTTTGGATTTATCAAATCCAGCAGTGTCTTTAGCATTGAAGGTCATCTTCTTCTTGAACCTCCTATTCCACCTATTTGCTCTTATACTAGCAAGAGCCATGTTCCACTTGATGTCCATCTCTTCCAAGTGTTCATCACTTATCTGCTCAAGGTCCTCATATGTAATCACTGAACCATTGGGCAAAGAAGCAATGTAAGCACAAACAGTATCCAAATCCAAGCCAGCAGGTTTAACTCTTGGGGAGTCATTTATGAATGTGTCAGCGTCTGAAAAGGAGACGTTGACAGGACTTGTTCCAGCGCTGACAAATGGTGATCCAGTTACTGGATGCATAAAAGAGTCCTGCTGATTGAATTGACCTTCACTATGAGAAAAGAAGGCCATGTTGCTGGTGCTAGCTTTGCTTGAAAGAGTTTCATCTTCCAACAATCTTAGTTTGTTGTAGATGTCATCAAACGAAGAGCTCTTGTGAGTATTATTGGCAAGAATAGATCTTGCCTCAATCTTCCATGTCTCACCAAGACTTTTCAGAAAAGTAGCATTGATGTCAATATCACCAACTTGTGTCCCCATGAAGGATAATTTGCTTGTGATGTCAAGCAATATGCTTCTCACACTGCTCAGTTTCTCATTGGGCTGAGCTTTGAAGACAGCATAATCATGCAGAAGTTGCTTCTTCTTTTCTTCCTTAGTTTCTGCATTACCACCATATGCAACTTCAATTGCTTCCCAAAGATCCTTAGCAGATTCATAGCTTCTATATTTGTGCTGATTTTCTTGTCCCAGAGACACTTTTAGAATATTTAGGGCTTTCATGTCAGCCCTTTTCTTTACAATATCTTCAGCACTTACAGCTCTACCATCTCCAGGTTTTTCTTTCTTATCTTCATCAGGACATCCTTCAACAGCTGTTCTTGTTGCAATGGCATTCAGAACCTTTTGAGCTTTATTGAATGAGTTTCCATATTCAATAATGTCCCAGAGTGTGTAGTCAAAGATCCCCAGATATTGTTCAAAGTTGAACCTCCATAAGTCAAAGTTGGTTGCATCAAGCATGGGAATCTTGATGTTTGGTAAGGATGAAGAGGAGGACATGATGTTTGCTTCAGACATGATGTTTATAGGCTTTTGAGAAAAATTAGGGTTTTGGTGTTCGTGTATCGTTCTGGTGTTCTTCAAAGATCAAAAGTTCCTCAACAAGCTCTGATACCACTTGTTGATCCCAAACTTAGATCGATTAGCTTTGTGTATACGAGATTAGATCAAGTATAACACGTAGAGAAACCTTTGTTATATGCTTTGTGAATCTAAGTATTATGCGGAACTTAATACTTAAACAAGAACACAAGATGTAAACAATACTTTCACTTTGATTATCAATGTCGAACTTGCTTACAATGAAAGATGTTTACGAATGAAAAACTTAATGAAAACTTGATAATAAACATTAACCTAAAGGCCTTCTTTTATAGACTAAGAAGCATTGTACAATTAGCTACGTATCAACTATTCTAGGTAAAGATAAACATAGAAAATACATTGTCGTTTCTATCCTTACTAGAAGTAATCTAGAATATAATAAACGTGTAGCTCACATCTTCCATCAGTGCTTGTCTTCAATCTGTCAACGCTTGACTTTAACTTGTCAACGCTTATGCTGTCAGCGCTCACTTTGCTCTTGTCAACGCTTGAGTTGTTCTTGTCAGCGTTCAAGTGATCTGGCCTTAATTTATTCCCAACACTTATAACTTTTTCAATATTTTCATGATTAGTTTTTGAAAATGTTTGCCTATTTTTGGGCCAATCACATGCATTTTTTCTCTCCTATAAATTTGGCTCCTATTTTTAAACAGGGTATCTATAATTCTTGTCTAACACTTTTCTCTTATCAACTTCATCTTCTACATTTCAAATTACCAGCTTTCATCAATGGCACCAAAGTTTAACTAAGCAGAATTGGAATTGGGGTTCAAGTCTCAACACAATATGATTGCTTATCTTGTTGCTGATAATGATTTGTTTCCTCAATACACACAAATGGTGGCGTATTTTAACGCATCCCCACTAAGGTATGCTCTTTCTCATGCACCACTCATTCCAGTCACACACATTAAGCAGTTTTGGAACACTGTTAGTTCCTCAACAGTTAATGGAGTGACCACATTAACTTCTATTGTTCATGGGAGGTCTTGGGTGGTTACTGAGGCCTTGGTACGCCAGGCCTTGCATCTTGATGATGCTGATGGTGTAGCCATCCTTCCAATAAATGAAATAGAACAAGGGCTTAGGGCTTTGGGATATCCCTTTCCTGATGAAGGTACTCTAAACAAGTATCATAAGCAGGAATTTCCCCCAGCCTAGAAGTACCTCATCCACATCCTCCTTCAATGTTTGAGTCCCAAATGTACTGCACACAATGAGATCAATAGATCAATTGCCAGTGCTATTGTGTGCATTGCAACAGGGCAAAAATATAACTATTCTAAAATGATTTTTGAAGGGATGTGTAAAAACAAGGGGACAAAAGTGACTTTAGCTTATCCCCGTTTTCTGCAAATGATTTTTGATGATCAAGGTTACTGCTCAAGGGATCACAATGATTTTTATAAGATCCCTGAGCAAAAGAAAGCTATTTTTACAAAGATGAATTCACCACCCCATAGAGACTTACCTTTAACCCCAGCCATGCTTGCTGTTATTGCAGCAGCACAACCCCAACCAGACCCCCAACCTCTAATTGACCCTCAACCACAACTTGAACCCATTCCTGAACCTTTACCCTCAACTGAACAAATGCAAATTGACCAAGAACCCTTTGACGCTGACACATCAAATGTTGGCGTTGATGTGCCTATTTCCAACGCTGACACACAACCTTCACAATCCCAAACACCCTTTAACCAACCCACATCTACCCATTCTTCCACACCATCTTCCACACCACCTGAATATAGGTTGATAAAATGCCAAAGGACTACTGGAGTGTTCTCCTCTGGTGGTCCTAGCCATGAAGCAGAGAGAACCACCACCACAAGTGTGGCTGGTGACCTGGATGAGGCTGGGACTATTGGTTCTGGCTTAGATGCTGGCCAAGGCAGTCCCACCATAATTAAGTCCTCATCTTTGCCCATTGAACCTGACTTGGGAGGTCAAATCCCCATTTCAGAAGAGGGCAGACTGGAACCAATGACTCTTTTGGAATTGACGTGTGACAATCCGTCAATTTATGATTGATAATTTATTCTCAATATTTATTTGAAAACATTATTTTAATATTACAATATGAACTCACTTATTTTTGGGAAGAAGTTTGGATTTACGTCTTGAAGTAGCATCGACTACGTCTAAACCGGAGGATTCAACGTTACGTGCTTACGTTTACATACACCGTCTTTGGTGACAGTCCGACAATTCAGAAAATAAATTTATCCGTAAATATTATTTTGGAGTTTTAAATTTGTGTTGGTTCATAAACTCACAAATTTACGAGAAGAGATTAGGACTTACGATTTTATTTTAACGTCCTTTACGACTAAACCGGAAACCTTAGGATTATGTATTTACGTTTTTGAACTCCGTTTTTGATGAGACAATTTTTATTGGATTCGTTTTGTGACGGTGATTCATAAATTTATAAAAACATTTTTCGTAAAACGACCCGAGGGCACGCAAATCGAGGAAACGAGAATCGAGGAGTACCCGTAAATAAATGGGGATGAGACAAGTGGGACACTTGTCCCACCCCCACTATATCCGGCCTAACTAAGCTACCAACACATTATGTGTCAATAACTTAACAAGACAAGCAACACTTGTCTTAGCTTACAAAGTAAGCATTTCACCAACAAAAACCACTTACACCTAAACCATTTTCTCACACACAACATGCAAACAACCATCAAAAACTCTCTCTACTCCATTTTTGGCCGTCCACTCTTACACCATAAACAACACTTTGATCAAAAATCAACCAGGAAATCCTATGTTATTTCTACATATGTTGAAGCCCTTTTGAAGCTCTCTTGAATGGTGGTGATTATAACATCCATGGAGGAGTTTTCTTGGTGTCTTAGGGCTGATTTTACACAAGGAGTTCATGGAGCATGGTGGTCTTGAAGATGGTCATGGATATCCACAAGTTTCTCCATCAAAAACCATGTCAAAATCATAACCTACATCAAGTTGGTGGTATAAAGATTGTCCTCCTCATCTTCTTGTTATTTTTGGTTATGTAATCATGTATTTATTTCCTATTGTATATATTTATGATGATTATATGATGATAAAAATGTTATGTGGGGATTTGTTGTTGATAATCATGGATAAAAAGGTGAAAAACTATAAGAAACAAGTCTAAAATCTTGTCTAAATATGTTGGCTGTATAAAACAGTAAAGAACCAAGTGGTAAACTGATAATATGATGAAGTAGAACCCATTTACAGTAAGCTATGGGTCTTGTACACATGTGAGAGTTGGCCATGCAATGGAATCAAAGTAATGAGTGAGATATGATCAAAACAAGTTTAGGGTATAAATCTGAAGTTACTGTTTTGGACGATTTTTAGAAAATACTTAAAGGATGATTCAACAGTAGCTATAGAAGAGTTAAATGTAGCAAATATCATGTAGTTTATGTGATAAAAATTTGAGCTTCTATCTCCATGTAGAACTCAAGATATGACATTTTTGGTGAAGATGAAGTTAAAAATCAGATTTTTGGAAATTAAAGAATAATACTATTATATAAGCACTCACATTTTAATATATAAAATGTAAATAAAAACCCACTAACTTATAAAACTTATTTATATAAATATATAAAAGGTGTAATAAGTGTATAAATGATGAAAATGGAAACTTGTTAAGTTTTATAAGTTATAAAACTATAAACATGATTTTTACTACTTTTCCGGCTATTGCCGTAAAATTAACGTTTTTGTTAAATAAAACTTAGATGGTTGGACCCGTCTAATGAAAACTTTATAAAACTTATATACTGATATATAGACATTTATAACAAGTAAAAACCGACAAAACCCGAACTATAGGGCATACGGACATTAACAAGTTAAATAAACATATTGGACTAATAAATGGACTAAGTAGGATAAAAACTTGTAAAAAGAATCTATTGGGCTTAACCCATTTAGGCCCAACTTGGAAAGTATACATACTGATAATATAGGTACAAAATGGATTAAAATAAGTTAAATAACTTATAATAAGCTTATTGGGCTTAAGACACGTAAACGGGTAAAACTAGTAAACTAGTATAAAAATTATCGACATATAACACTAAAAGGAGTAAACGAGAATATGTAAACCCACTTGATCATCATATATATATATAATCATCATATGTATACATACTTGTTATTTTATAAAGTCATTGGACAAACGTCTAAGACCGAGTATTATTTGTCTAGGTTTCCGTGATTGAAGCACGTACCGTACGACCGAATTGCCGATAACCCGCCTTCCCATATCAACGTGAGTTCATAGCCTCGCACTCTTTTAAATGTTTTATAAATGCTTTATAAACCCGCGAGGGAGATAACATGTTAGTTTTTATAAAATTTTGGACACCATTTGTCCCGATTGTTTGTTTATTGATTTTGGACCCGAATGATTGAATGACCCGATTGTATGACCCGGTAAATGATTAAAGGACCCGATAGATGAAATAAAATGGATTATTAAAGTTAGGTTATGTCACTAAAAGTCCCATTAGCATGAATTGTGAACTACCGGGAGTTGGTAGACGCTTATGCATTTAATAGTACTATTTGGGGACGATCACCCCAGTTCGCGCCTTGACGGTTGATCCCCGTCGTGCCACATTGATTGGTAAGCGAATTAATGTATGAGAAGATTTCCAATAGCGTGACCTTTGTGACGACACGCTACTTTAGATGGGCAAAATTGGTATCGGGTTAGCTACCCGTTGTTGGTTTAGTAAGGTAACAATGTCATGCGGCTTATAATAATCCGAATTAACAAAATAATAATAGACGCTCCGAATTACGATGTATTGCCTGACTAGCAATACAGGGTCATACTATTGATATTATGTTTGTATTTTGGTTTTCATAACCATATTCATATAACGGTTTTTATTTGATTTTATACAACGTCATAAGACGTATTGTATGATGTTTTTACGACATTGGCTCGTATATTGATTTTAAGGCAAATGCCTATATTATGATTTTCGATAAGGATTTGTATAAAATGATTTTGGCTATCTTACGGCCTATTATAATGATTTGTACGAATTGATTTTTGGTACTAATTTTATACCCAAGTTATATTGATGGAATTTATTAAACTCTATGAATTCACTCGGCGTTATCGCTGACCTTTTCTTTTAACATGTTTTATCTCAGGTACTTGAAGGTAATTCTCGGGAAGACAACAAGAATTCATGGCCCGCACCTAAACAATATTTTTCCATTCAAACACTTTGTAAAACTTTTGTATGAAATGTAATGACTTGGGACCGATGTAACTTTGTTGTTTATGAATGGAAATGCTTTATAAATAAACGACGCGATTTTTATGCGTTGTCTATGATGTGAGTAATGTGCTATCCCGTAACACCAACTAGTCTTCCGCTGTATTGAGTTGTATAAATTTGGGGGTGTTACAGTTTGGTACCAGAGCTCTCGTTATAGAGAACGAAAGATTTTTAAAACCAAGGTTTTGAATAAAACTTTTCAAAATCTTTTTACTAAAAACATTTTTCTAAAAATGTCTAAAAATCTTTTGACTATAACGGTGCCGAAGAATTCCCGAGTTACCGACAAGGCCAAGACTGAGAAGTGTTATTTTAATATATATATAACTTGGATTATATATATATGATGTAATTTTATTACATGATTGTTTGATGATTATTTTGATTTTTATACGAGGTGTTTATACGACGTAGATTGTCACAAGTAACCCTAACTCCCCTAGTAAATTAATCGAAGCTATTCTCGTAGGAATTCTAGCTATCCTAGATCTAAACCAAGTTGTGGATCTTTATGATCCCAACAAATGGTTGATATTCGTAGAAATATAGATATTAGTTGATTATGATATTGAAAAAGAATTGGCGAGATTAAATCTGATATCGATGTCATGACGATCTTTCCTTATAGAGTGGAGTTTGACAAAACGTTATCACCTGGAAAGATGTCATCTGATTCGTTGTCATCCAATTCTTAAATTGAAATCGAAAAGGGGAATGTTGCACTTGAGGCTGTCATTGGAACCAGTACCCAAAAGCCTCATGCCACTAATACCTTTCCGAGAAGTCTAATTGACTGATCAAGTCATTTCATAATAATGACTTATTTGATAATTGTTGTTGTGAGAGCTAATAGGATTGGAAATTAAGTATTGATTTATATTGAGATTGTATTGCCTTTACAAGGCCGAAGAATAAGATTGAAAGTATTGAAGATTGACGTAGGATATTGAATTAAGTATAAAATTGGTTAAAACTTGAATAAAGTGAAATTTAACCTGTATGGAATATGAGATTATTAAGAGGAATTCGTTAAATTCTTTGATTGAATTATAAGGTTTTAAATTGATTGTAGGTTTGTGTTAAGGGTTGTTCCTAGGCCATTGTCCACTAACGAGGATGCCCAGTGTCCAAGGAATAAACTGAAGAAATCTTCTTCTGAATTGAGACCGATGGATCTTCCGGGACATGTGGAACACCTAATGACTCTTGTAGATTAGTATTCATTGTGGTATCTTTTAAAAATCCCTAACTTAACTGAGATATCAGTTGGTAGGATGAGTTCTGAGAATTGTATGACATAGTGACACGTAATGTGTTACGGTACAATTTTGACTTTTTGTGATTAATGAAAAGACTACCTTTGATTGCTAAATTCTACATGTATCGATGTTATCTATCTTTTATTGTTTCATCCTAATGTTCACATTAGTGATGCAACCATTGAACAAGTACTCATCTTGATTTGAGTTACGTTGTGGATTATTCTTTTTGAGTGCCATCGAGATCATGACCCTCATGATTATTTGGCTAAGCTCATTTCCCATCATATCATAGTTAGTTCTTGGTAAACAAGCTTTCATCACTCTTTTGCAAGATCACTCATTGTTTTTATATGATAAAACGGTATCCTTTGAGAAAAATTAAATTTTCATCACTATAAGGATTATTCATAGTAAGATTTATAAGTGATTGTTATCGAAATGAAGTTGTTTATAAAACACCTTGGAAAACTTAATTGTTTTCATAACAAGGAAAATCTTTGTAAATTCATTTTGATTCTTATTTAAGAATTAAGCATGGAAATGTTTTTGATGATAAAATTTTGACGAACTGAGTATTGCATCGTTAATCTTGAAATTGTATATAGTTGCGCGCCTACATACAATTTGGAATGGACTATGCAAGACTGATTAGTAGTCACCATAAAACTAATGAATGAACAGTACATTTTCTTTGAAGATTGTGAAAGATTAAAAATTTATGAGATCTGCAAGAAGTGTAAAATAAGGACATAATGTTAGAAACATCTACATATGTGCCTGTAGCATCTATTCTTCTGAGTCGAATTTACTCATCTGTGGAAATTGTCTTAATTGACAATTGACAATTCTTACTTGTCCAATTCTCCTGTAGTAAGATTCTTAGGAAAAGTATCTGATTACTGAGTGTTGATACCCGACTGGATGTATCGACGTTCTTATCATTTCTTATGATTTGATTTCATTTGAATGACCTGGGTAACGATCCGAGGAGCTTTCGAATGCGTACTCAAATTATGAAAACATGGAATATATTCATATTCGTTAAGTGTTTTCGTCTTTATCTGATTTGAAATTCTCTCGCGTAAATTATGAGTTGACCTTACTCTTTTGATAGTAGTTGTGTCTCCAGATATCCTTGAATTTGTGAAGGATTATGAGTTATTATTAGTCTTTTGAGAAGTTCACATCTTATCGACGGCAATGAAACTGGAAGGTTGATAGTGCCAGTAGAATGGATTGATTGATTATGACATGACGACATTGTCTTAATTGATGGGAACTCGAGTAGAATTCCCCTAAAAAGATAAGATGTAGATTATCAAAAGTGATCTAAATAATTCTCAATGGATGATCATATCCTGTATTTAGACTTGAAACTTATACCATGAATGGTTGTGAACTAGTTATAGATATTGTAATCTAGAAGGAACATAATATGAAATTATTAAAAGATGTTTCTGTTATCTGAAACTTTAGGAAGTATTTGTTGATGAATTACCTAGACTTTCGCCATTAAGGCAAGTAGAATTTGGTATTGATTATATTCCCGGTGCTGCACCTGTGGCTTGTGCACTGTACGTCAGCACCATCTGAATTTAAAGAATTACCATACAACTGAGAAAGTTGTCGGAGAAAGATTTTATTATACCAAGCCTGTCGTCCTGAAGAGCTATGGTGTTATCTTTCCTTATATTTATAGATTACTGTGACTGAGTAAATTGACAATCGAAAACGATATCCATAACTCGAAATGGAAGATTTGTTCGATCATTTACAAGGTTTTAACGTATGTTTTAAAGATTTGATCCACGGCATGGTTATTATCAACTTCGTTTCCGCGAAGAAGATTATTTATTCCAATCACTACATCCGGTACTTGTAATGAACATTATGAGTTTCACGTGATGTCGTTTGGATTGACTAATACACATGTGGTATTCATAAATTTGGTGAATCACGTGTGTAGGCTGTAACTTGATAAATTCATGCTCGTGTTCATTAAGGACTATTTGTTTGTATACAAGAATGAGAATGAGGTTAATATTTAAGTATAGATTGCCCTGAATTGGCCGAACGATAAAAACCTGTACCTTAAATAATTAACACGTGATTAAAGACTTGAACCTTTACATGATTTGACTATGTGATTAAAAGGATAATGGAATATAAATTGACTCTTCAAAAATTAAGAGCCCTTTTAAGACTTTGGATTTTACCAAAAAGAAATGGAAATATGTTTTGACAAATGTATTAACAAAGGATTTTAAAGGGATTATTCCCTTATACACAAAACATTTAACTAAACTTCTGTTTAGGGGTAAATGTTTGTGTATACCTCAAGATAACCTAAAAGGGATTGAGGAAACCATTTGAACCATGATTTGAAATTTGAAACGACAATTTTTGCTTTTCAAATAAGAAAATTTTGACTAAAGTATAAACCAAAGATTTTTCGAACAATTACGAATCTTAATAATCATTTTCGATAAATCAACAAAAATCTTGTTAATTAAATTCAAATTTAATTTGAACATATTATATAATTGGTCGAACTGAGAAATTTAAAACTTTTACGTTTACGTTTCATAAAAATTAACTGATTATTATTTAATTAATTGTAATAATTATCGACGCTTTAAAACGTCAGATTGAGTAAAACTGATAAAAATGATAGTTGAGACGAAACTTAAACATAAAAGATATGAAGAAAGAATTTTGAATAAATACAATTATGATATTTATTTCATCAGGAGAAAGTGAACGTAATTACTGACGCATTATGTAGAAAAGATAAAGAACCAGTTAGGACATGTTCCTTAATAATGAAAGTGCAAAATAAATTGCCGGACGATATAAAAATAAACAATGTTTGTAAAAAGGATAATATAAATAGTGAAGGGTTTCACGGCTAATGTGAACCATTAAAAATTGAGAAGCCGATAACGTTAAATGTTTTAAAGACCGCTTGTGATTGTATAAATATGGAGATAGTGAGATATAGTTATGTTGGAATTTGTAAGTATAAGTATTCTATGTATGTCATTTTTGACTAAAAGTATCTTTGTCTGAAGAAGTTGTACTGATGACAATTATGAAGGCAGACATCGCCTCATACATTAGTAAACGTCTAGCTATTGCAAAGGTCATCATCTGAATTTGATTCGATTTGGGTCATCGTCGACAGACTGACCAAATCTGCTAATATCATTCCCGTTAATGATAAATGCAAAAGAATTATGTAAACATAGTGTGCCTGTATCGAACATCTTTATCAAGATCTTCGCTTCGCATCGAATTTCTAGAGATTTGCTCAGAAATCATTATGAACGAACCTTGATGAGAGTACTATGTACCACCCCAAATCGAAGGGACGAGGTAAAGTAACGATACAAGGTAATATAAGTGCTATTTTATGTTTGAATGATTGACCTTTGGTAATAGACCGTATAATCGTTTTCCTTTGGAGAGATTATCATTGATAATCATCATATTAGGATCGAGATCGAATCTTGTTAAGATTTAGAAATTAGAGCATCTGTAAGCTGGAGTTGAGATGGAGACACCCGACATACACCCATTGTGAGTTGGACATGTCTCTTAGGTTTAAGGTTTCCTATGATGGCGAACCTATCCTTGCAAAATACCCGACCCGCGAGATCTGAAATGATTGTTGAGATTAGGATTTGATTATTAACTGCAGATAGTGGGCAGGAAGTCATGTGAATATGAAATATAGATCTTGAAGTGCCAAATGGGTAGCGAAGTTATGCCACAATTTTTAACCTTGGAAAGATGAATTCATGATCTGACAAATCATGGGATATAAGTCCCCGATTGTATGGGACCATTGAGATGATGTAAAAGTTGGGATTGAAAGGCATATAAGCTGGATCTACCCTAGGACTTCAAGAAC
This sequence comes from Glebionis coronaria, assembly GCA_025667525.1. Taxonomy (NCBI): domain Eukaryota; kingdom Viridiplantae; phylum Streptophyta; class Magnoliopsida; order Asterales; family Asteraceae; genus Glebionis; species Glebionis coronaria. Next base: position 601,872,499 of record CM046875.1, on the reverse strand, counting down.
TGCGTGAAATATGTTTCGTATATCGAACCTGATGGAATATCTATCAAGTGAGAATCTGATTATTCTTAGTAAAGCTTAGATCGGCAAAAAGTTGCATTCATCAAAAACCTGTGAACATCATGGATAGAGAAAGTAAGTCAACATTTAGCCTGATCTTATTCCCGTAGTTATGTTTGATGAAACTCGCGTATTATAATGAATACACATGTGAGAAAAGACCGAATCTGGAGGGAATACCCACGTGGCTTTAACTCTATAAGAAGCGAGTAGTAAGGTAAGATGATCTTTGAGGACAAAGATCCTGTTTAGGGGTAAATGCTGTGACAATCCGTCAATTTATGATTGATAATTTATTCTCAATATTTATTTGAAAACATTATTTTAATATTACAATATGAACTCACTTATTTTTGGGAAGAAGTTTGGATTTACGTCTTGAAGTAGCATCGACTACGTCTAAACCGGAGGATTCAACGTTACGTGCTTACGTTTACATACACCGTCTTTGGTGACAGTCCGACAATTCAGAAAATAAATTTATCCGTAAATATTATTTTGGAGTTTTAAATTTGTGTTGGTTCATAAACTCACAAATTTACGAGAAGAGATTAGGACTTACGATTTTATTTTAACGTCCTTTACGACTAAACCGGAAACCTTAGGATTATGTATTTACGTTTTTGAACTCCGTTTTTGATGAGACAATTTTTATTGGATTCGTTTTGTGACGGTGATTCATAAATTTATAAAAACATTTTTCGTAAAACGACCCGAGGGCACGCAAATCGAGGAAACGAGAATCGAGGAGTACCCGTAAATAAATGGGGATGAGACAAGTGGGACACTTGTCCCACCCCCACTATATCCGGCCTAACTAAGCTACCAACACATTATGTGTCAATAACTTAACAAGACAAGCAACACTTGTCTTAGCTTACAAAGTAAGCATTTCACCAACAAAAACCACTTACACCTAAACCATTTTCTCACACACAACATGCAAACAACCATCAAAAACTCTCTCTACTCCATTTTTGGCCGTCCACTCTTACACCATAAACAACACTTTGATCAAAAATCAACCAGGAAATCCTATGTTATTTCTACATATGTTGAAGCCCTTTTGAAGCTCTCTTGAATGGTGGTGATTATAACATCCATGGAGGAGTTTTCTTGGTGTCTTAGGGCTGATTTTACACAAGGAGTTCATGGAGCATGGTGGTCTTGAAGATGGTCATGGATATCCACAAGTTTCTCCATCAAAAACCATGTCAAAATCATAACCTACATCAAGTTGGTGGTATAAAGATTGTCCTCCTCATCTTCTTGTTATTTTTGGTTATGTAATCATGTATTTATTTCCTATTGTATATATTTATGATGATTATATGATGATAAAAATGTTATGTGGGGATTTGTTGTTGATAATCATGGATAAAAAGGTGAAAAACTATAAGAAACAAGTCTAAAATCTTGTCTAAATATGTTGGCTGTATAAAACAGTAAAGAACCAAGTGGTAAACTGATAATATGATGAAGTAGAACCCATTTACAGTAAGCTATGGGTCTTGTACACATGTGAGAGTTGGCCATGCAATGGAATCAAAGTAATGAGTGAGATATGATCAAAACAAGTTTAGGGTATAAATCTGAAGTTACTGTTTTGGACGATTTTTAGAAAATACTTAAAGGATGATTCAACAGTAGCTATAGAAGAGTTAAATGTAGCAAATATCATGTAGTTTATGTGATAAAAATTTTAGCTTCTATCTCCATGTAGAACTCAAGATATGACATTTTTGGTGAAGATGAAGTTAAAAATCAGATTTTTGGAAATTAAAGAATAATACTATTATATAAGCACTCACATTTTAATATATAAAATGTAAATAAAAACCCACTAACTTATAAAACTTATTTATATAAATATATAAAAGGTGTAATAAGTGTATAAATGATGAAAATGGAAACTTGTTAAGTTTTATAAGTTATAAAACTATAAACATGATTTTTACTACTTTTCCGGCTATTGCCGTAAAATTAACGTTTTTGTTAAATAAAACTTAGATGGTTGGACCCGTCTAATGAAAACTTTATAAAACTTATATACTGATATATAGACATTTATAACAAGTAAAAACCGACAAAACCCGAACTATAGGGCATACGGACATTAACAAGTTAAATAAACATATTGGACTAATAAATGGACTAAGTAGGATAAAAACTTGTAAAAAGAATCTATTGGGCTTAACCCATTTAGGCCCAACTTGGAAAGTATACATACTGATAATATAGGTACAAAATGGATTAAAATAAGTTAAATAACTTATAATAAGCTTATTGGGCTTAAGACACGTAAACGGGTAAAACTAGTAAACTAGTATAAAAATTATCGACATATAACACTAAAAGGAGTAAACGAGAATATGTAAACCCACTTGATCATCATATATATATATAATCATCATATGTATACATACTTGTTATTTTATAAAGTCATTGGACAAACGTCTAAGACCGAGTATTATTTGTCTAGGTTTCCGTGATTGAAGCACGTACCGTACGACCGAATTGCCGATAACCCGCCTTCCCATATCAACGTGAGTTCATAGCCTCGCACTCTTTTAAATGTTTTATAAATGCTTTATAAACCCGCGAGGGAGATAACATGTTAGTTTTTATAAAATTTTGGACACCATTTGTCCCGATTGTTTGTTTATTGATTTTGGACCCGAATGATTGAATGACCCGATTGTATGACCCGGTAAATGATTAAAGGACCCGATAGATGAAATAAAATGGATTATTAAAGTTAGGTTATGTCACTAAAAGTCCCATTAGCATGAATTGTGAACTACCGGGAGTTGGTAGACGCTTATGCATTTAATAGTACTATTTGGGGACGATCACCCCAGTTCGCGCCTTGACGGTTGATCCCCGTCGTGCCACATTGATTGGTAAGCGAATTAATGTATGAGAAGATTTCCAATAGCGTGACCTTTGTGACGACACGCTACTTTAGATGGGCAAAATTGGTATCGGGTTAGCTACCCGTTGTTGGTTTAGTAAGGTAACAATGTCATGCGGCTTATAATAATCCGAATTAACAAAATAATAATAGACGCTCCGAATTACGATGTATTGCCTGACTAGCAATACAGGGTCATACTATTGATATTATGTTTGTATTTTGGTTTTCATAACCATATTCATATAACGGTTTTTATTTGATTTTATACAACGTCATAAGACGTATTGTATGATGTTTTTACGACATTGGCTCGTATATTGATTTTAAGGCAAATGCCTATATTATGATTTTCGATAAGGATTTGTATAAAATGATTTTGGCTATCTTACGGCCTATTATAATGATTTGTACGAATTGATTTTTGGTACTAATTTTATACCCAAGTTATATTGATGGAATTTATTAAACTCTATGAATTCACTCGGCGTTATCGCTGACCTTTTCTTTTAACATGTTTTATCTCAGGTACTTGAAGGTAATTCTCGGGAAGACAACAAGAATTCATGGCCCGCACCTAAACAATATTTTTCCATTCAAACACTTTGTAAAACTTTTGTATGAAATGTAATGACTTGGGACCGATGTAACTTTGTTGTTTATGAATGGAAATGCTTTATAAATAAACGACGCGATTTTTATGCGTTGTCTATGATGTGAGTAATGTGCTATCCCGTAACACCAACTAGTCTTCCGCTGTATTGAGTTGTATAAATTTGGGGGTGTTACATGACGGCAGTCTGCATTAGCTTACAAAAGCAAAATGCAGACTTAGTAAAAATTGTCAGCTCTCAAGGCCTTGAACTCAAGCAATTGAGGGAGAGGATTGTTGTTTTGGAGAGTGATCATGATAGGAGGAGTATGGAGGAGTCTTCCAAAGGGGGGGAAGATCAAAGAAATCTGAGTGATAAGGGCAACCAAGATGGTCAATCAATGGATGTTGCTGAAGCCCTTACAACTTTGAAGGAACAAACAGGTTTTGATACGTCCTTAATGTCTCCAACCAATCTAAATTTATCATTTACAGCTATGATGAGAGAGGTTACACAAGGCGCTGAGGGAAAATATTTGAGCGTTGACAAGACAAATTTGGACGCTGATAGAAGTATTTTAGGCGCTGATAGAGGAAATTTGGGCGTTGACAGACCTGCACATGAAGGTGATGTATTCCAGTCATCATCTATCATCAAAGAAGTTTCTACTCAGGTATTACCATCTACCTTACCAACCATTGCACCATCAGATAAGGGTAAGGGTAAATTGGTAGAAGAAATTGTTCCAAAGGATGCAGCCCAAGTTGAATTTGATAGAAGATTGGCTGAACAAATGATGGAACAAGGTGAAAAGGAAAAGTCACCATTTGTTGTGACTTCTGAAGAAGAAAGTGATGGAGCTAGCTCAGACTTAAGTGTGATGATTATAGAACCTGAATGGCTTGAGTATGGTGATGAGCTTGCTAGGGAAAAGTTGAGAGAATTGAAATTGCAGGTTGACTTTGACATGCCAGAGGTGGTTCAAATGTAAAATTCTTGGGAAGAAAGCTGCATGGATAATCCAGACTTGACCATTTCAGATCAAATATGGGGTTTGGAGCTTCTTCTTATTGTTCAGAAGGATTGTAAGGTGATTTTGAAGCACAAGGCAAGCAATATTCTCTCAGAATTGAAAAGGGATAGAAGAGAGATCTACTTTATGTTGCTCAGATGTCATGGAGTTGGATGGACACATCAGAAGTTGAAGGCTTTGACATTTGATGAGTTGGAACATAGGGCTTATCCTATTTGGGTGAGAGTGCAGGAAGAAAACACTCTCAGACTTCTTTCAGATGAAAGAAAGGAGCAACTTGCAGAAGAAATGGAAATCAAGAAAGCTATGATGATTCCCAGGCCAGTGAAGAAGGGATTTAAACTTGAGTTTCCAAAAGATATGGATCCACTATATCCAAGTGAAGCAGTTATAAGAAAGAGCCTCAAGCTCTCCCCATTAGAAGCTTCAGATATGGTGCAGGTGTTACCATTAGATTCCAGGAATCCAATTGTGAGTTATGATGAGGATGAATATGGATTCTGGAAGATTGGCAGATTTGGCAAGGAGGTACACACTGTTACCACTCTCATATCTTTATTTGCAAGTTGTGATAGAGAAGACTTGGTGGACCTTTCGAGGTTGCTAGAGACCAAGTATGAGGCTGAAGCACCAACTTCAGCTAATGGAATAAAACATTGGACCACATTCAAAAGAATGTGTGGGACAAAAGAGGAAGATCCTGAAATATGGAAGGATCTTGAAGATGACCTCAGTGGTCTTCGATGGAGGTTATATTCTGCTGCTGGTGTATATCATTTGAGCTCTACAAAGTTTGCTGAGTATCTACTTGTGGATGCTCAGTATTTCATATCCAAAGTTGTTTTGGAAAAGATGAAGGACACTCAGTTGGAGATAGATTATACAAGTGACGTGGCAAAGAATTTGATCAGATTTATTTATTACCAATATGAGAAGATTTGTCAGACTCCTCCAATCTTAATGTTTATTCAAAAACTTGATCATTAGAGTGGATATCAAGTTTAGGGGAGGATTGTTGGGAATAAATTAAGGCCAGATCACTTGAGCGCTGACAAGAACAATTCAAGCGCTGACAAGAACAAAACAAGCGCTGACAGCTCAAGCGTTGACAAGTTGAAGTCAAGCGTTGACAACATTGATGACAAGCACTGATGGAAGATATGATTTACACGTTTATTATATTCTATAATACTTCTAGTAAGGATAGAAACGACAATGTATTTTCTATGTTTATCTTTACCTAGAATAGTTGATACGTAGCTTATTGTACAAGGCTTCTTAGTCTATAAAAGAAGGCCTTTAGGTTAATGTTCAATATCAAGTTTTACATAAGTTTTCGTACATAAACATCTTTCATTGTAAGCAAGTTCGACATTGATAATCAAAGTGAAAGTTTGTTTATATCTTGTGTGTTCTTGTTTAAGTGTTAAATTCCGCATAACACTTAGATTCACAAAGCATATACAAAGGTTTCTGTACGTGTTATACTTGATCTAATCTCGTATACACAAAGCTAATCGATCTAAGTTTGGGATCAACAGGTCACAATAATTTGTTGTTCCATCTTGGGTGAAGATATTTTACACAGAAGCAAAATGTATTCGTGAAATTATCTACCCAAGAAAATGTTGAACTCTAAATAGGACGAAGAAAACATAATATTTACTTGCAAGATGGCGTGTTCCATGATCTGCTAACTTTCTACTTTTTGATGTTTTATGAACATGCTAATTATAACCACGGGCGGATTCTATTTCACTTTCTTCTACACTCTTGATCATTTGTCTTTAAAACGTTTGTAATAAGCTATGCTAATAGTGTTTCTTTGTTGCTAGAATAATCATAAGGGTATTATCTGTCAAATATGCTCTAACTACTCTTTATGTCAATTCCCAGCATCTCGAAAGCAACAAAACGAGCAATCTTTGTCAAGAATCGACTTTTGGAGAGAGAACAGCGAATAAGAACAAATTAGATATTAAGCTCAGTGGTAGTGCCCAAAAGAAAATGCCTGACACAACATTAAACAGGATACATCAGTAAGTATATAAAAGCACATTAATGTTTTATTGTGGTATTGTTCTAGAAAATTATAAAGCATGCCAGAATCTTGACTTGTTGTGCGACTGAGGTGTGTTGATTAGAAATGCTGTTAGAATTGTTTTACCTGTCAAAACGGGCGTGCCAATTTAACTTGACATGAGTTATTGTTTATTGAGTTGTGCATATATTTGCATATAGTTATCGAATATGAAAATATCTTTTCATAGCTGTAAACATGTTTATATCACCAGTAATCTAATTTTCCGAGTAAAATGATTTAGGTAGTTTTATGCCATTATAACTACACTTTCTGCAACTTTCTGACCGGTAAGAAGGATTTGGTTTCTAAATGGCTGGCCAAGCTTTCATTATAGGGTCAGAATCCGGTGGATAGAAACGTAAACCTTGGATTGAAAGCCATCAGAAACACAACACAACCTTGCTATTGTGTTCTACCTATTACCCCTCCATGTCAGTCCGAGAGCGTGAGTGTCGATGCTCATGCATTAACTAATTAATCAGAGGTCTCACGTCCTGGAATTAAGAGAAATTGGGTAGCATAGGGGGTTCATACGTCCACATCTCCAAACTGAAGATGAGGAGGTAAGGCTAACCAAATATTCAAAAACATAATACAAGGGAAATTATTTTTATATATTTAGGAAATTGAATAGGTATTTGGAGACATTTATTTTATTAAGTGTACTGGAGGTACTTGCTGATGAAAGCTTGCTCGTGATTGCGGCTTGGAGATGGTCTCGTTTACTGCTGATGGCAGATTGTTGAGACTCGCTCTACATTATCTCCATAAAATACATCACATATCTGGATTGTCCCTTATAGTTGAGAAGTAGTGATTTCTGTAATATAATCTACTCATTTGCTCGACCAATATTCCTCCAATATCCCTCCATATCTGGAAAAGGTTTGTGTATTGTGTTGTAAATTTTCAGCCTATGTTAGCTCGGGGTCTCATTATCATTAATTAAGTAAGAGGTTTTTTTGGGTTTGGTAATTTTTGTTTTGAATATTAAATTCTTTTACAATCTGGGTTTAAATGTTTAATGTTGCTCTAAAAAGCAAAATCTATGTGTTATGGAATTTGTTTAGTAGTACAAGAAGAAAATAAATTGTATTATTTTCAAGTTTTGCTTCGGTGACCAACATAATAATAATTAGTATAATTAGATTTGGTATAAATTATCAATAGTATCAATTTACCATGGAACACCCTATCATAGTATTTGATACTAAATTGAATACTACATGATGAATAAAAAATAATGTCAGGTGATCTATGACTTTATGGGTAAAGATTAGTTTTTTCATGAGATATTTCAAAGGATTTCAAGTTAGTTAATAACCTTTGTGTCGGCAACATTATCAATCTGTTAAGTTTTTGGTTTCTGATACCAATTCATGTTGTTGAGGTTTATAATCGGCAAAAATTATTATGAGATATGCTTGGTCTTACGCCGGAAGACACAAGTTTTACATTTTATATCATTTAAATTTAGCGTGCCAAACATATCGATATGCATAATAATTTAATTTAACGCAAGTATATTATATTTGTTTTGCTTTAGTATTTTGGATTACTATATTTGCATGACCCTCACACTTGCAAACAATACGTGTGACTATAGATTAGGATAGCAAAATAGATATCGTCTTTTTCGTCGACGACCTAAATTTGGATTCTCCCATAAAGAATATAGTTTTTTTGTTAGACCCATGGACCAACGCTATGAATTAGGGGTGTTTGTATCTAATGTGTTTTAAGCATTATTATATTAGATTGAAATGCATTATACAGGCTGAGTTAAGATCAATGTATACCATGTTTTTAGCATAAACCATATCAACCAATCATATTTATCTAAACCAACATTTCATCGTTTTTTTAAAAATTAAATATCTCACAAACGGTAAATCGGTAAGTGACAATAATACACAATTACAACGAGAATTAAATCATTTTTCTATCGAGGGACACATGTATATACTTTCGACGATTTTTTTTCTGAGAAAATCATATATGATTCGTATCACGGATCATATATGATTTTCTAGAATCATATATGATTCGTGATACGAATCATATATGATTTTCTCAGAAAAAAAATTCGTCGAAAGTATACAAAGTTGCCTCTCGATAGAAAGATGATTTAATTCTCGTCACAATGGTATGTTTCGTTTTGCGTAACGATTAACGGTTCGTGAGATATTCAATTTTTTTTAAAATAGACTTTTTTTGTTAGATAAAAAAATGGAGGGTTGTGATTGGTTGATTGGGTTTATCCTAAAAAGAGAGTCCTTCAATTTTGAGCAATTCGTGATTGAGTCTAAAAAACATGTTTTTCCTGATACGGTCCAAGATATAGGGCAACAGAGGACACGTGGTGCATTCTGCACCCAGTTGCCCTATTGCCAAAAGAAAAAGACCATTTCTAGAAAGAGAAAATTTTAGGTGTTTTTTGGGAAGCGAATAATGGGCAACGGACCTTTTTGGTAATTTTCCCTAATTCTTATGAGTTTCTTTGTTTGCTTCTTATTTTTTCAACAACTATAACTGATATGTGTTTTTATAGCAATTATGACTCACACGGACTTATTGATAATGTAAACATTACATTAAGTTTAATCATGATATCTTCAAATCTATGTTGATAATTTACTTTTGAAGAATTAAATTAGGCATTATGAAACAATTATACAAGTAACCAACAGTATGCATAAAAAAAATTTTACCCTCTCAAAAAACTTACAAACAATTAATTCAGTAAATAAAAAACATAAACAACAAATACAAGTCATAACGATTGATAATGCACTAAAAGACAGTTATACTTACAAAATTATAAACGAATATTTACCGACTAAACAAAACTTAAACAACAATAAAAATCATACCTGCCAATCGGACACTACAAATAAATATTTAACAAATAAAAAGTTAAAGGACAATCAAAAGTCATACTCGTCCATCGGACGGGTTTTGCAACTAGTATATATATATATATATATATATATATATATATATATATATATATATATATATATATATATATATATATATATATATATATATATATATATATATATATATATATATATATATATATATATATATATATATATATATATATATATATATATATATATATATATATATATATATATATATATATATATATATATATATATATATATATATATATATATATATATATATATATATATATATATATATATTAAAATAACATTTCTCAGTCTGGCCTTGTTGGTAACTCAGGAATTCTTTAGCACCGTTATAGTCAAAAAATTTTAGACATTTTGAGAAAAAGTTTATAGTTAAAAGATTTTGAAATGTTTTATTCAAAACCTTGGTTTTAAAAATCTTTCGTTCTCTATAACGAGAGCTCAGGTACCAAACTATAACACCCCCAAATATTCATACTTTAGTTCAGGGGAAGAGTCGTTGGTGTTACGGGATATCACATTACTCAAATCATAAACAACGCTTAAAAATCGCGTCGTTTAATAATAAAGCATTTTCCATTCATAAATATCAAGTTACATAGGTCCCAAGTCATAGTATTTCATACAATTTTTACAAAGCATTTGAATGGAAATTTTTATTTAAGTGCGGGCCATGAATTCTTGTTGTCTTCCTGAGAATTACCTTCAAGTACCTGAGATAAACCATGTTAAAAAGAAAAGGTCAGCGAAAACGCCGAGTGAATTCATAGAGTTTAATGAAATCCATTAATATATCATCGGTATAAAATTATTACCGAAAATCATTTTGTACAATTCCTTGTCGTAGGCAATAAAATAAGCCAAACACATTTTATACAATTCTTTGTTGTAAATCATACTATAGGCTTCTGCCTTCAAAATTATTATACGAACCAATGTCGTAAAAACATCATACAATACGTTTTATAACGTTGTATAGAGTTAAATAAAAACCGTTATATGAATATGGTTATGTAAAACCAAAACACGAACATAATATCAATAATAAGACCCCGTATTGTTAGTCAGGAAATATATTGTATTTCAATGCGTATAGCAGTATTTTCGTTATTGGATTATTATAAGCCGCATGACATTGCTACCTTACTATAACAAACAACGGGTAGCTAACCCGAAACTCATTTGCCCATCTAAAACAGCGTGTCGTCACAATAATCACGCTTATATAAGTCTTCTCATACATAAATTCGCTTACCAATCAATGTGGCACGACGGAGATCAACCGTCAAGGCGCGAACTGGGGTGATCTTCCCCCAATAGTACTATTATATGCATAAGCGTCTACCAAATCCCGGTAGTTCACAGTTCATGCTAATGGGACTTTTAGTGACATAACCTAACTATAATAATCCATTTTATTTCATACAGCGGGTCATAAAATCATTCATCAGGTCATATAATCATTCAGGTCCAAATCAAATAAACAAACAATCGGGACAACTGGTGTCCTATTTTATTAAAACTAACATGTTATCTCCCTCGCGGGTTTATAAAACATTTCATAAAAATATTTTAAAGAGTGCGTGGCTATGAACTCACGTTGATGTGGGAAGGCGGGTTATCGGTAATTCGGATGTACGGTACGTGCTTCAATCACGGAAACCTAGACAAATAATACTCGTCTTAGACCCTTGTCCAATGACTTTTTAAAAACAATGGCTATGTATACATATGATGATTTTATAAATATGATGATGATCAAGTGGGATTGTACATCTTTATTTACTCATTATAGTGTCAAGTGTTGGTAAATTCTTATACTAGTTTCACTAGTTTAGCTTCTTCACATGTTAAGGCCCAATAAGCCCATTATAAGCCCATTACCTTATATTAGTCCATTTTACACTTTTAATATCAGTATTATACTTACATGTTAGGCCCAAGTGGGTTAAGCCCAATAAGTAAGTTCATAAGTGTTTAGCCAAATTAGTTGGATTAATAGTCCAATAAGGCTAATTTGGCCCGTTAATGTCCGTATGTTATAAAGCTCGGGTTTTATCGGTTTTTACTTTTAATATGTACTTATATATCAGTATATGAGTTATAAAAAGTTTACATTAGACGGGTACGAGCATCTAAGTTTTAATTGACGAAAACGTTAATTTTACGGTTTTAGCCGAAAAGACGTAAAAATCATGTTTATAGTTTTATAACTTATAAAACTTATCAAATTGCCATTTTTATAAAATGTCTCATTTATTTATTATTGTACATACTTATATAAATGTTATATATAAGTTAGTGGGTTTTAAGTTTACATTTTATATATTATTTACTTGAGTGCTATTATAATACTATATACTTAAATTTTCACAAATCTGATTTTTACTTTAACTTTCACCATTTTTACCATATCTTGAGTCCTACAAGGATATAGAAGCTCATTTTTGGATGACATAAACTTCATATTATGTGCTACAATTAACTTAGTTTAAGATACTGCTCAATCGAAGTCTAAGTGTCCCTAACAGTCCTCACAAAACAGACTATTCAGATTGGTACTTCAATTTTGTTTTGATCATATCTTACTCATTATAATGATTCCATTGCATGGCCAACTCTCACATGTGTACAAGTATTAATACTTACTGTATATTAGTTTATCTACACCATTTTATCAGTTTAACATATGGTTGTTTACTGTTTTTATACCTCCTACTAAATTAAGCAAGATTTTAACCTTTACATGTAGTTTTTCATCTTTTTATCCAAGTTTATCAACACATGATCCCCACACAATATTTTTATCATCATTCATCATCATATACATATACATAAATAAAGAAAATACAACATTACATATTCAAAATAACAAAGGATAGGAAGAACAATCTCTATACCACCAAAGTGATAAAAAATGGGGTTGATGATGAACAAGACTTGGTTTTGCGTAACCAATCTCATGAGATATCAACACCACTTCTAAGATAACCAAATATTTGTAGAATCCTTGAGAAATCAGCCCTTGATCTTCATAAAATATCCTTTTTGGATGTTATGATCACCTCCAATCAACAAGTCTTCAAAGGGTATTCAACTTGTGCAAGTTAAACACATGAATCAAGGTTGAATTTTTGAATATATGGTGGTTTATGGTGGTGATATGAACGGTCAAAATGGAGTAGAGAGAGATGAGAGTGTTTTGCATGTTGAAAAATGAGAGTGAATGGTTTGGTTAGCTTGTTTTGTGGTGTTGGTAGTTTTGTAAGGCTAGATGGACAAGTGTCCATTTAGTTTATATAAATTTGGCACCAAGATGGTGTTATTTCTTAGTCTTGGACGGTTATGAGTGGGGGTGGGACAAAAGTGGTTTTGTCTCATGCCCATTTATTTACGGGTACTCCTCGATTCTAGTTTCCTCGATTTGCGTGCCCTCAGGTCGTTTTATAAAAAATGTTTTTATAAATTATGAATCAACGGCACAAAACAAATCTAATTAAATTTGTCTCATAAAAAACGGAGTTCAAAAACGTAAATATGTAATCCTAAGGTTTCCGATTTAGTCGTAAAGGACGTTAAATTATGCACGTAAGTCCTAATCTCTTCTCGTAAATTTGTGAGTTTATGAACCAACACAAATTTAAAATTCCAAAATAGTATTCACGGATAAATTTATTTCCTGAAATGTCAGACTGTCACAAAAAACGGTGTATGTAAACGTAAGCACGTAATGTAGAATCCCCCGGTTTAGACGTAGTCGATGCTACTTCAAGACGTAAACCCAAATTTCTTCCCAAAAAGGAGTGAGTTTATAATATAACATTAAAATAATGTTTTTAAATAATACTTGAGAATAAAATATCAACCATAAATTGACGGATTGTCACATTCCATGTGATAATTTGACCATACATGTATGTTCTTTGTGTGCTTGTGCCTTTAAACGATTCTCATGGTGGTTTGATCGTGACAATCATCACCACCATTGTTACAAACAAATAACACTTGAGTATAACCAAGTCCCATGGGACGACCTTGACTTACAGACCTAATTGTAACATGACTAGAGTATACTTGATCGAATTTGTGTTCTTAATTAAAATCGGTAATTAAAATTGTTAATTCTTGTTTATAAATTTAAAACTCAATTTGTTGAAAGAACATATCAAGTTTTTGGCTTCTTTTATTTCTTCCTTGGAATTGTGTTCTTGAACGATTTGTTTCATTAACATAACCACCAACGGAGCACACCAGCCTGCTTAAGGGCAATTTGATGTGTTCTGGTATGTCAAGTAGCGAGGTACGAGCTAGTGCAATAATAATAAATTGTTTTATGTGAGCGAATAATAACGTAGCTCAGGAAAAAGGATCTTGTATTCAAACTGATTTTAAACCTATAAATTCACTCAATCTTTGTGTTGATTTTAAGTATATATCTCAAGTTTTAAAGATTGCTTGTATGAAGTAGCATGAGGATGGCATGAAGAGGCACAAGACTGAAATTATTCTACATTTTTGGTGTTGGGAATAAAATTAATTAAGTCACTGGGACGCTGACAAGAAGAACTTGAACGCTGACAAGACTAAAAGAGGCGCTGACAGGTGAACGTTGACAAAGCATTATTGAGCGCTGACAAAGGAAAGTTCAACCACTGATGGAATACTTAGTCTACACGTTTTGTAATTCTAGTAAAGATATGTTCAATATTGTATTTTATATATTTATCTTTACCTAGAATAGTTGATAGGTAGACTATTGTACACGACTCCTTGTGCTATAAAAGGAGGTCGTAGGGTTCTTAGTTTAATAACAAGTTTTACCTTTCATTGTGCACACGTTTGATTATTAATCAAAGTGAAAGTTTGGTTTACATTGTTTTTACTTTGTTATTTGTTCTAAGTGTTAATTCCGCATAACACTTAGATTGTTGAATACACAAAGTTTCTCTATGTGTTAAACTTGATTTACTCTCGTTAACACAAAGCTAAATTGATCTATGTTTGGGATCAACAAGTGGTATCAAAGTTTGTTGAGGAACTTTGATCTAAAGAACACCAAACCCTAAAAACCCTAAATCGTTGAAAAACCCTAAAAACGAAACAAGATGGATACCACAAAATCTTCATTCTCATCCAATCACAATGTCAACATTCCTATGCTCGACCCTGACAACTTTGAACAATGGAAGTTCAATTTTAAACATTATCTTCAAGTCAATGACTATGCTCTTTGGGAAGTCATTGAATATGGTAATCAATTCGATAAAGTAACTAAGATTCAGTCTGCTATTGGAGCACGAAGAACATTTGGACAAACTGGTGCAAATCTTATTGAAAGACTTCAAGATGGAAGAGCAGTCTCAGCCATTAAGATAGCCTTGAGAAAGAATGACATGAAGACTTTGAACAATTTTAAACTCTCCTTGGGTTCAAAGAACCAACACAAATAAAGAAGCTATGAATCTGCTAATGATCTTTGGGCAGCCTTGCAAGTTACCTATGGTGGTAATGAAGATATGGCCAAAGAAAGGATGAAGCAACTGTTGAGTGAATATGCTATGTTTAAGAGTGCTTCTTTTGATGATATCTACAATAAGCTAAAGATTGTGGAGAATGAGACCTTACTTGAATATGGGAAGAAGTCAACATCTGGAAACGTGGCCTCATCTCACATAGTGATTCTCAAACCATTAACAAAGACTCACAAGTTAATGGATTGAGTGTACATCCTGTTACTGGATCAACTCTTGTCAGTGGGTCGACTTTTGACGCTGACACATACAATGTTGGCTCACCAAGTCTTAAGCCTGCTGGTATTGATTTGGATATAGTATGTGCATTCATTACTGCATTGCCCAATGATTCCTTAGTTACCTATGAGGATCTTGAGCAAATCTGTGATGCTGACCTAGAAGAGATGGATATCAAGTGGAATATGACACTTGCAAGCATAAGGGCTAATAGATAGAATAGGAGATTTGGTAGAAAGATGACTTTCAATGGTAAAGACACAGCTAGATTTGACAAATCCAAGGTTGAATGCTATAATTGTCATAGGATGGGACATTTCATGAGAGAGACTAGATTTCCACGGAGTGATGATGCTAGAAAGAAATCAAGACAAATTGTCGCTGTTGGGGACGCTGAGACAAAGGCTATGGTTGCCATGCAAGGTATTGATGGCATTGGATGGGACTAGAGCTTTATGGCAGAAGATGTGGTAGAGAATCAAGCCTAGGTTGCTAAAAAGGAAGAAGGAAAGAACGTTCACTTTGCTCTCATGGCCAACTCCTTGTCTTCATTAGATAATGAGGTATATGATGATGCCTTTTGTAGTAAAGGTTGCAGGTTAAACACTGAAAAACTTATAACAACCCAAAATTTTTTACCAACGTTTAAATTAAGATTTTTCGAACATTTACGAAACTTGTTATTTATTTTCGATAATTTAACAAAGATCGTGTTAGCTAAATTCAATTTTATTTTGAATATTTTCTTTTAGTTTATGAACTGAGAAATTTAAAATTTTTAGGCTTACGTTTCATAAATTAAATAATTATTATTTTATTACTTGTAGTATCTTTCGACGTTTTAAAGACGGATTGAGCAAAAATAATAAAAATAATAGTTGAAACAATTCAAAACTAAAACATTGAAAATAGATGAAGAAATAGTATTTTCATTATATCTTAAAACGTTGCTAATAACGTGAGTAATATAGTTTACATTTTATTTTTATGGAGAAATCTAACCGAAATATCTAGAAATGATTAAACGAGCATTTAAATAAATAATAGCAAATGTTTTCGAAATGCGACGAAGTAAGGACTCATTTTTATTGGAAAAATGATTTTAAAAATGATGGCGCAAGTCTCGTGTCTTGAATCGTTCATTAAGTCGTCCAAACGAGCCTCGAAACCATATTGAACAAAAGTAAATAAAACATTTACGAAATCTACCCTAAAGTATTTTATTCTTGCCGCTTTGGTTTTATACTTTTTAGTATAAATAGAAAATTATAGACATTTTTCCTCATTTTATCAAAACAAAACACACACATCTTCAACAAAGCTCTCAAGCTTCATCAATGGCTTACACCAGAAAACTTTTCCGGTGTTGTTTTTTCAGCGACCTCTATATTTTCCGGCGACCTTCATTTTTTCGGGCCAAGACCAAAAATGCTCCAAAACTCCGGATCTACATGAATCCCACACTCACTTTCTCCCACTCACGGCACCTTGTGCCGCCGCCACCTTATGGTGGTGTGTGGGTGACGAATTTGTCATCTTTCCTAGTGGGTATACCATAAAAACCCTAAAAACATGTAGATCTAGTCCGGCTCTATCCATGCATGGTGGTTGCATCAGGTGAAACTTATAGATCTAGTCCAGATCTATCCATGCATGGTGATTGCATCAAGTGTTGACAAGATCTTGGATGGTTTCTTGCATGCGTCACTCACTAGTACAACGACTTTCATACGCCTTGTAAGATCTACATCTCGTTCTTAATTATTATTCCTTTTATTTTTCTTGATCTTATATATATATATATATATATATATATATATATATATATATATATATATATATATATATATATATATATATATATATATATATATATATATATATATATATATATATATATATATATATATATATAGATATATATATATATATATATATATATATATATATATATATATATATATATATATACATATATATATACACACACACACATATATATATAAATTGATTAATGAGTATTGGGACATTGTATATGAATTTTTGACACAAAAATCAAGCTAAACAAGCTCTAGTAACGATTTGATTTATAACAATTTTTCAACCGTAGAAAAAACACATTCCATGTCGAACTCAGTAAGTTTGGGAACTAAAAACTTACATATTAAGATAGATAATTGTTTTGTGATTAATTCCCCGGTTGGCTCGTCCCGTGACGAATTTTAGATAGTGAGATATGACCAAAATAGTGAAAACTAGCCAGATGTGAACATACTGTTTTTGATGGACTGTTTTCTCGTAAAATTTGTATACTGACCTATGATTATGTAAAATTAAAAGTTGTAGATACAATCATGAAGAAGTAAAATCAATCGGATGGTTTACCAATTCTTTACAATTTGGAAATGGTGACCAAAATAGTGAAAACTAATCAGATCTGAACATACTGTTTTGATGGACTGTTTTCTCGTAAAATTTTTATACTGACCTACTAATATGTAACATTAAAAGTTGTAGATAAAATCATGAAGAACTATAATCAATTTGATGGTTTACTAATTCCTTACGGTTTGGAAATGGTGGCCAAAATAGTAAAAACTAGTCTGATCTGAAATTACTTTCTTGACGAACTGTTTTCTCATTTAAGAACTCAGAATCATTGAAAAAGGTAAAACTATAGGTTGTAGATAAAATCATGAGCAAGTCGAATCAATCAGATGGTTTACCAATTCTTTACGGTTTGGAAATGGTGGCCAAAATGGTGAAAACAAGTTTGGCTGCCCAAAAACAGCCAACTCTTCTAAGTGATAAAATTTGTACATTAGCTATGGTAAGTATAAATTTGGGGTAATAAGACTTATAATTAGTATAGTACACGAGTTAATAATGATTTTGGTAAAAAGAACACACTTAGATGATTTATGGTTCATGAGATATGATCAAATTAGCGGGACATGTCGGGAGAATTGTAATAAACGGACTATACCTCATTAACGTAAAAAGTGATGTTTTTCATACAAACTGACGTAGTAGGACCCACTTGTCGGGAATTTTAGACTTAGTTATATAGTGATAATTATGGAACCCGATACCCGACCAACGTGTTTGTGATTCGTTTTAGAACCCAAAAACTATATAAAGTGGACTTGGGCCAAAAAAGCCCAACTTACACTTGTAATGGCTAATGGGCCATTATTGGACCTGAGATTTATAACCAATTTAGAGTGAAATACTGAATTTAAAATGGACCTAAGTTATCTAATCATATAATGGACCACTATTGGGCTTAGGATGGACTAAAAGTGTTAAATTGGATATTACACTAAAATAGTTAAGTTTTCACCTAAAAGTTTTATAAAGAATCATAAAACTTATGTAATGTACAAGAACTTATTAAAATATACTTATTACATATATGTACAATTTATTTCTTGTCTCGAGTCTAAGACGCGCCTCGTTATATTTAGGTCTCGTGTGATCATGTATCGAGTGTTGACATTTATTCTTGATTGACGTTCGTTCTCTATTAACTATTGTGACGATTGTATCAGGTAAGTCTATAGCCTCGCTTTTATACTATCTTGTAAATGGTTTTTAAACCCACGAGGGGGAATACATGTTTTTTATAAACATAGAACACAAGTCTTTTATGGTATGCTTGCCTCTCTATGAATGAACCCGTGGTTGCCTTTAAATTGCATTAAGTGATTGCCATTATTAAAGCCTCAATTATGGACCATTAATTAACCTATGATGGGTTAAGCGCTAGTACATTTAATTGATCTATGGGGGAAGCCACACCGGTTCAGTTTGTGTGGACTTGTCACAGAAGCTTAGGCTCGACCTCCACACTGTTTGAACATATTGTATTGAGAAGTCAGGTATACGGCAATGTACCAATAATCTTGAGGTAATGACAATTAATAAATATCTTGTCTTATTAGACCTACAAGGGAGTGTCTAAGGGCTCAGTTCCATGAGCTTGATGGAATTTATGTTATATACAATTATTATTGTTGACGCAAATTGATAACTCGGATTTTACTCAGGTTAAAAAGATTCGTTGTTCCAATCTCTTCGAATTGAAAAACTTGCGTTTAATGTGTGACTCAGTTTTATTTTGGTGAAACAAAAATGTGTCGTTGTAGTATTTAAAATAAGAGTGCGAAACTTTAAAGTAAAAGTGCAATTAAAGTAAATCTAAGTCTAATTAAACTAAGGGCAAGTATTTAAAAACGTGACTGAAATTAAAGGGCACTAATGTAAATAACGCAAACTTAAATCTATCTAACGCAATCTTAAAACGCAACTAAAACTTAAACTAAGGCAAGGCTAAAATAAAGCTAAGACAAGTAATCTTAAAGTGCAATTAAATAAAAAAAGCGGGAAAAATAAAGCTTGAACATTAAAGGCAGAAATTTAAAAACAGACACTAACAAAAACCTGAAAGAAACTCCTTGATTCGGAACTTTTAAGTTCCGAATGAACCTAGCTCTTGAGTCGGAACTCCTTGATACGGAAGTCTTAATCCGGAACTTTCGTTCAGAAGACTTCCGGATGAACAAGCTTGAGTCGGAAGTTTGGTTCGGAAGTTTTGGCTGATTCGGAACTTGTCCTTCGTCCGGAACTTTTCCGGATGAAGCTTGATTCGGAAGACAAAGCTTGACTCGGAATCTTGCCCTTGATCCGGAACTTTTTGGTTCGGAAGTCTTCGTCCGGAACTTTGGTTCGGAAGTCTTCGTCCGGAACTTTGGTTCGGAAGTCTTCGTCCGGAACTTTGAATGTTCCTGATGAACAAGCTTGACTCGGAAGTTTTTGCTGATCCGGAACTCTTCCGGATGAAGCCCTTGATCCGGAACTTTTGAGTTCCAAATGAAAACCTTCTCTTGAGTCGGAAGTTTACCTGGAAAGATCAGATACAGCAACAAATATCCCCGAAGAACAAGGGAATCATAGTAATAACGATCTAAACACAATTTTAACCAAAATCAAACAAACGAATAAGCTAAACTAATAACAAAACAATAGTTAATCATAAACAAACAATTTAAATCAACAAAACAAACAAATTTAACCACAATAATCAAAAACCCACTTGATCAAAATAAAGACATGAACATGAACACAAACATAAACATAGAAATCAAAGATCAAGAAAGGTAGATAGGAGATTAACAAGATAAAGTAAAGATTGACAAGAATTAAATGAAAACTTACTTGGAATTAAAGGAATTTAATGTGGAAGACAAGGTATTTAAATTGACAAGTATTTAAATGACATGAATTAAAGGTGCAAGGTAAGTAAATGGTGGAAGACTAATTGTCACACTTAGCCAACAAGAAAAATAATTATCATCCTAATCTATATATAGGGGAGGATTAGGAAGCTTCCTCCCCTCCTTCATTTCTTCTTAATTGCGAGATTAAGTCCATCCTTCTTTTAATCTTCATTAATTGCACCATTAGTCCTTTATTCTTCTAATCTTCTTTGAACTTGGACTTTAATGACTTTTGGCTCGGGATTTCTTTTGAACTCGTCTTTTAATTCTTCAATAAAATAGACTTGAGTTCTTCGGCTTTAAGTAAACTTCCGTCTTTTGACTCTTTCTTCGATAAATCTTCAGAATTGGTCTTGGACTTCCGTTCTTTTTGCACTCTTGACTTCTCGACTTCGTCTTTCATCGTTTTTCTTCAATAAAAGTCCGTAAATGCCCGTGAATTCCCGTGTTTTCTCCACTTTTCACCTTTTCGTCGTAAATCACAACAAAAACACAAACCACGCATAATTCCGACATAAAAGACATAAAATATACGTTTTGGTCTGGTTATTATTGTAATTAAGTGGTAGAAAGGATGGGTGTTTACACACCTATCAAATCCCCTACACTTGACCATTTCAATGTCCTCATGCAATGCATTAGTTACAAAGCACGTTTACACTTTTCATCATAATCAATCCATAGTGGCCTTTATTAAAGAGATAGAAACTATAAACATTCAAAGTAAAGAAATCAAAAGCATACCTTGGGTTTTGGAAATGTTATGAATAATCATCATCCTTAAGTTTTCACTTTCTCCAAACCAAGCTTAAAAACGAGATCATTGTTATTATAAGTTAGTAAACTATCACGAACTCATGTGGGCCAATTACTCACTTAGACTCCCTTATTCCTAGGTGTATCTCTTATATTTTATTATTGTCTTGAATGATCACGAGGATGCATTTTTGACTTATTTTGATAGTTATTAAGTCTGAAAATAAAGTGAACGATTTAATCAATAGTTAGCTAAAGGACAAAATCTTTTAAAACTGCTTATCGGGACCTCATAAAGTTCATATCTTGGCATAACTCGCTTCGCGATTTGAGACCTTTCTCGGACCGATATTTGGCAGCGACTTCATACTTCAAACCTTGAGAGACGTTCATGAAATTATGGTCTTCTCTTCATAATGGAATTTCTTCACTTGAAGTTTTGAGAGATTCATACTTGGAACACGACTTCTTCATTTTTCTCCAATCTTTATTTTGGACTTTGATATACAACGATCCGCCTCCTTTTATGACTTGGATCTATTTATCCTCATACCTTGTTAGGGTCTTTTCGGATACACTTCTCCATGACTTTTGGGGAGTATTTTCTTTTCGTCGTGTGTCTCGATCCTGCATATTGATTTTTGATAAATGATTCTTCACATCACTTTGGATCTTTAGCAACAAAATATAGCCCTCATGCCTTGTTAGGGCCTTTTCGGACTCGCCAATCTTCGCATCCCGCTTCAATAAGTTATGCCTTGGCTATGAACTCTAATCCATACCGAGCAACTTTTAAACGATCTTGAGCTAGAAGCTAAGTAACTTTTCAAATCGTAGAACCTTATTTATTAGCAGATAAATTATTAGCAAGCGATGGGAGAATAGGCTCATAATTAACTCACATAAATTCACGAAAGAATACCGAACTTATAATTGGCTTTATCATCTCTCGTTCTCCACAGTTTAAAATCTCAAGTAATGAGACTCGTGGATACTTAGCCTATTAAATCAAAGTTTTGGGTTTTCGAGTCGCCTATAGGATCTTGCAAATTCTTAGACTTTTTCAAGTTTAGAATTCGTGTTTTAAAGTTCCCTTGATAAACGACTCTCTAGGATCAATTATAGGAACTTGCGAAAAGTTCTTGTTCTTAACCCGTGAGAGTTAAGACTTTCGCGTGTTATAGCTCCCTATATAAAAGCCTAGCAAAACTTGACTTAAACACGTTAAGGATACTAGCTAGAGTAACTTAGATAAGTAAACTCGAGTTGAGTCAAAAGATTCACAACGTTCTGAAAATTAAAACCACTTATTAAACATTTATTCTAGCAAAGAAAGAAAATAACTATACAAATGGAAAAACTAATAGGCCAAAATAGATCAAAAATTTTGAAAAATGTCGAAAAATTGATTTTCCGGTTAAAATGAGGACAAATACAAGGAAAAGACCACTTAACTTCGATAGAAGTCCCCCCTACACTTAATATAAACATTGTCCTCAATATTTAAGCATATGGGAGTAAACTCCCCTACACTTAGGACATTGTGCACTTTGTTTAAATCTCGCTAAGGAAGAGACAACTAAAGATATTCCTATTTTAATATTGAGAAAATATAAAATAGTGAATCGAAAAGAGTTTAGGATAGAACCGAGAAGAAGTGGAACATGGAATCACGGGTCGTCAAGAATCATCAAGAGTGGATCATTGAAGCTCGAATCCCTGATTAAGAGAGTAGAGGAGAGGAAATAGCAAACCAAAGGGTCTCCCCTACACTTATGTTAAAAACAAAGAAAAAGATAGATAGATAATTGGGTTGCCTCCCGAAAAGCGCTTGTTTTTGTTAACCGAGTCACGAGCCTGACTCGTCCCCGAATTAAATGGTCCATGGGGAAGCCTCTAATGTTATACCGGGATCAAAGACCTTGTCCTCGTTCCCGGAAGAATATAACAAAGGGGAGGCAGGAGGATAAGTCTTAAACGGTAGAAATGTCCTGTCAACATACGAGAAGTATGTGAAATCTTGATCCTCAGGAGGTGGGGTGGGTATAGGAATCACATTGTCAACCTCCAAAGACAATGGATGTGGACCAATTGGCAAAGTCGGAAGGTTATCAATCATAAAATGGTCATAGTCACCTCCCGGTTCAAAACACTCATCCTCATTTCCCGGAGAGGGAAATTGATACATCACCCGCTTGGGCGTGCATTCAGTAGGATGAGGGGGCAATATAGTAGGAGAAGTAAGAGAAGAATTACCTTCCACATGTGATACCTTTCCAGTAGAGTCAGAACGCTCCACCTCTGCGATATAAGGGGGCATGGCTATCAAAGTATGCTCATCAGTAACAAGAGAGTCATACCTATCAATGTCTTCAATCCTTTCGTCAAAGAGAGGATTCACCTCACTAGATATGTAATCGTCATCAAAATCAAATAAAGGGTTCGAATAAATCTTGAAAGTTTCCTTCGGAACGTCTTCATCAGATAGTGACTCGTCATCATTAGAAGTAGAATCATCATCTTGATCGAAAAGAGGATTAGAGAAAACCATAGAATCCTCTTCCAAAGTGTTGGTGGAAGGAACATCATCAGAAGAAAGTGCATCATACTCATCATCACTGTCGGATGTCAACTTAGATTCACTTGGAATTGAGACCAGGTTATCAGCGCTAGACGTATTGAATTCGTCGGATTCCTTTGCAGGAATTGTGCTAATATCCTCATCCTTTAAGATGGTTGAATCCTTAGGCTCCGGCAAGTCAGGAAAAGGAATAGCATTCTCATTGGTCCAAGAAATAGGACTCTCATCGTCATCATTGTCATAATAA
The DNA here is from genome assembly GCA_025667525.1 of Glebionis coronaria. Lineage (NCBI taxonomy): Eukaryota > Viridiplantae > Streptophyta > Magnoliopsida > Asterales > Asteraceae > Glebionis > Glebionis coronaria. The sequence goes on along the minus strand of CM046875.1, from coordinate 601,848,264 downwards.
TATGGAAGCACAAGAGGAGGAGTATAAGCATTAAGATTAGATACCTGCTCTTGGTGCTGATCCGCTTGCCATTTCTCCATCATCCTGTGGACAGCTTCTTGAACTTTTTGAAAGTTGTCAAACAGTGTGGCCAGTAGATCAGGAGGAAATGCACGACAGGGTTGAGGATTGACGGTGTGACGTGGGGGCTCACGGTTATAAACACTGGGATGATAGCACGGAACGTTCTCAAAGATCTTCGACGGATCACAAGAAGAAGCATCGTGAGGGCCCCCACAAATATAGCACCACGGGTATGGAGAAAAACCCGGTGCGTCTTGAGGATAGAGATTGTCATAGGGAGTGGGTGGGAAAGTATTGTAAGAGTTGAAGTATGAGTTTGTTGAATTGCAAAATGGACAAAATCCAAATTGTGTATCGTCGATATCAAAACCACACCGCTCACAAGTACACCATTGACATGTTTGAAAACCATGCCAAGGTCTCCCACACCGCACGCACGACGAATCCATGAAGAATTATGAATAAGAGGGGTAAAGAAAAGAATGAAACATAATAGAGGATAAAGAGGAATATTTTTGGTGCAAAACTTTGAAAAAGAAATGCTTTTTATAATTTTTCAATTGTTTTTGGGATTTTTGAAAATTTTTGTCACGAAAAATAACGTTCACAAGTGAACAGATCCCAAAAAGCAACGCGTCTCTCACAGAAAACCGTTAATCTTTACGAAAAGAGCCGGCAGCGGCGCCATTTGATAACTCAGATTTTACTCAGGTTAAAAAGATTCGTTGTTCCAATCTCTTCGAATTGAAAAACTTGCGTTTAATGTGTGACTCAGTTTTATTTGGGTGAAACAAAAATGTGTCGTTGTAGTATTTAAAATAAGAGTGCGAAACTTTAAAGTAAAAGTGCAATTAAAGTAAATCTAAGTCTAATTAAACTAAGGGCAAGTATTTAAAAACGTGACTGAAATTAAAGGGCACTAATGTAAATAACGCAAACTTAAATCTATCTAAGGCAATCTTAAAACGCAACTAAAACTTAAACTAAGGCAAGGCTAAAATAAAGCTAAGACAAGTAATGTTAATGTGCAATTAAATAAAAAAAATGGGAAAAATAAAGCTTGAAAGTTAAAGGCAGAAATTTAAAAACAGACACTAACAAAAACCTGAAAGAAACTTCTAGATTCGGAACTTTTAAGTTCCGAATGAACCTAGCTCTTGAGTCGGAACTCCTTGATACGGAAGTCTTGATCCGGAACTTTCGTTCGGAAGACTTCCGGATGAACAAGCTTGAGTCGGAAGTTTGGTTCGGAAGTTTTGGCTGATTCGGAACTTGTCCTTCGTCCGGAACTTTTTCGGATGAAGCTTGATTCGGAAGACAAAGCTTGACTCGGAATCTTGCCCTTGATCCGGAACTTTTTGGTTCGGAAGTTTTCGTCCGGAACATTGGTTCTGAAGTCTTCGTCCGAAACTTTGGTTCGGAAGTCTTCGTCCGGAACTTTGAATGTTCCGAATGAACAAGCTTGACTCGGAAGTTTTTGCAGATCCGGAACTCTTCCGGATGAAGCCCTTGATCCGGAACTTTTGAGTTCCAAATGAAAACCTTCTCTTGAGTCGGAAGTTTACCTAGAAAGATCAGATACAACAACAAATATCCCCGAAGAACAAGGGAATCACAGTAATAACGATCTAAACACAATTTTAACCAAAATCAAACAAACGAATAAGCTAAACTAATAACAAAACAATAGTTAATCATAAACAAACAATTTAAATCAACAAAACAAACAAATTTAACCACAATAATCAAAAACCCACTTGATCAAAATAAAGACATGAACATGAACACAAACATAAACATAGAAATCAAAGATCAAGAAAGGTAGATAGGAGATTAACAAGATAAAGTAAAGATTGACAAGAATTAAATGAAAACTTACTTGGAATTAAAGGAATTTAATGTGCAAGACAAGGTATTTAAATTGACAAGTATTTAAATGACATGAATTAAAGGTGCAAGGTAAGTAAATGGTGGAAGACTAATTGTCACACTTAGCCAACAAGAAAAATAATTATCATCCGAATCTATATATAGGGGAGGATTAGGAAGCTTCCTCCCCTCCTTCATTTCTTTTTAATTGCGAGATTAAGTCCTTCCTTCTTTTAATCTTCATTAATTTCACCATTAGTCCTTTATTCTTCTAATCTTCTTTGAACTTGGACTTTAATGACTTTTGGCTCAGGATTTCTTTTGAACTCGTCTTTTAATTCTTCAATAAAATAGACTTGAGGTCTTCGGCTTTAAGAAAACTTCCGTCTTTTGACTTTTTCTTCGATAAATCTTCAGAATTGGTCTTGGACTTCCGTTCTTTTTGCACTCTTGACTTCTCGACTTCGTCTTTCATCGTTTTTCTTCAATAAAAGTCCGTAAATGCCCGTGAATTCCCGTGTTTTCTCCACTTTTCACCTTTTCGTCGTAAATCACAACAAAAACACAAACCACGCATAATTCCGACATAAAAGACATATAATATGCGTTTTGGTCTGGTTATTATTGTAATTAAGTGGTAGAAAGGATGGGTGTTTACACACCTGTCAAATCCCCTACACTTGACCATTGCAATGTCCTCATGCAATGCATTAGTTACAAAGCACGTTTACACTTTTCATCATAATCAATCCATAGTGGCCTTTATTAAAGAGATAGAAACTATAAACATTCAAAGTAAAGAAATCAAAAGCATACCTTGGGTTTTGGAAATGTTATGAATAATCATCATCCTTAAGTTTTCACTTTCTCCAAACCAAGCTTAAAAACGAGATCATTGTTATTATAAGTTAGTAAACTATCACGAACTCATGTGGGCCAATTACTCACTTAGACTCCCTTATTCCTAGGTGTATCTCTTATATTTTATTATTGTCTTGAATGATCACGAGGATGCATTTTTGACTTATTTTGATAGTTATTAAGTCTGAAAATAAAGTGAACGATTTAATCAATAGTTAGCTAAAGGACAAAATCTTTTAAAACTGCTTCTCGGGACCTCATAAAGTTCATATCTTGGCATAACTCGCTTCGCGATTTGAGACCTTTCTCGGACCGATATTTGGCAGCGACTTCATACTTCAAACCTTGAGAGACGTTCATGAAATTATGGTCTTCTCTTCATAATGGAATTTCTTCACTTGAAGTTTTGAGAGATTCATACTTGGACCACGACTTCTTCATTTTTCTCCAATCTTTATTTTGGACTTTGATATACAACGATCCGCCTCCTTTTATGACTTGGATCTATTTATCCTCATACCTTGTTAGGGTCTTTTCGGATACACTTCTCCATGACTTTTGGGGAGTATTTGCTTTTCGTCGTGTGTCTCGATCCTGCATATTGATTTTTGATAAATGATTCTTCACATCACTTTGGATCTTTAGCAACAAAATATAGCCCTCATGCCTTGTTAGGGCCTTTTCGGACTCGCCAATCTTCGCATCCCGCTTCAATAAGTTATGCCTTGGCTATGAACTCTAATCCATACCGAGCAACTTTTAAACGATCTTGAGCTAGAAGCTAAGTAACTTTTCAAATCGTAGAACCTTATTTATTAGCAGATAAATTATTAGCAAGCGATGGGAGAATAGGCTCATAATTAACTCACATAAATTCACGAAAGAATACCGAACTTATAATTGGCTTTATCATCTCTCGTTCTCCACAGTTTAAAATCTCAAGTAATGAGACTCGTGGATACTTAGCCTATTAAATCAAAGTTTTGGGTTTTCGAGTCGCCTATAGGATCTTGCAAATTCTTAGACTTTTTCAAGTTTAGAATTCGTGTTTTAAAGTTCCCTTGATAAACGACTCTCTAGGATCAATTATAGGAACTTGCGAAAAGTTCTTGTTCTTAACCCGTGAGAGTTAAGACTTTCGCGTGTTATAGCTCCCTATATAAAAGCCTAGCAAAACTTGACTTAAACACGTTAAGGATACTAGCTAGAGTAACTTAGATAAGTAAACTCGAGTTGAGTCAAAAGATTCACAACGTTCTGAAAATTAAAACCACTTATTAAACATTTATTCTAGCAAAGAAAGAAAATAACTATACAAATGGAAAAACTAATAGGCCAAAATAGATCAAAAATTTTGAAAAATGTCGAAAAATTGATTTTCCGGTTAAAATGAGGACAAATACAAGGAAAAGACCACTTAACTTCGATAGAAGTCCCCCCTACACTTAATATAAACATTGTCCTCAATATTTAAGCATATGGGAGTAAACTCCCCTACACTTAGGACATTGTGCACTTTGTTTAAATCTCGCTAAGGAAGAGACAACTAAAGATATTCCTATTTTAATATTGAGAAAATATAAAATAGTGAATCGAAAAGAGTTTAGGATAGAACCGAGAAGAAGTGGAACATGGAATCACGGGTCGTCAAGAATCATCAAGAGTGGATCATTGAAGCTCGAATCCCTGATTAAGAGAGCAGAGGAGAGGAAATAGCAAACCAAAGGGTCTCCCCTACACTTATGTTAAAAACAAAGAAAAAGATAGATAGATAATTGGGTTGCCTCCCGAAAAGCGCTTGTTTTTGTTAACCGAGTCACGAGCCTGACTCGTCCCCGAATTAAATGGTCCATGGGGAAGCCTCTAATGTTATACCGGGATCAAAGACCTTTTCCTCGTTCCCGGAAGAATATAACAAAGGGGAGGCAGGAGGATAAGTCTTAAACGGTAGAAATGTCCTGTCAACATACGAGAAGTATGTGAAATCTTGATCCTCAGGAGGTGGGGTGGGTATAGGAATCACATTGTCAACCTCCAAAGACAATGGATGTGGACCAATTGGCAAAGTCGGAAGGTTATCAATCATAAAATGGTCATAGTCACCTCCCGGGTCAAAACACTCATCCTCATTTCCCGGAGAGGGAAATTGATACATCACCCGCTTGGGCGTGCATTCAGTAGGATGAGGGGGCAATATAGTAGGAGAAGTAAGAGAAGAATTACCTTCCACATGTGATACCTTTCCAGTAGAGTCAGAACGCTCCACCTCTGCGATATAAGGGGGCATGGCTATCAAAGTATGCTCATCAGTAACAAGAGAGTCATACCTATCAATGTCTTCAATCCTTTCGTCAAAGAGAGGATTCACCTCACTAGATATGTAATCGTCATCAAAATCAAATAAAGGGTTCGAATAAATCTTGAAAGTTTCCTTCGGAACGTCTTCATCAGATAGTGACTCGTCATCATTAGAAGTAGAATCATCATCTTGATCGAAAAGAGGATTAGAGAAAACCATAGAATCCTCTTCCAAAGTGTTGGTGGAAGGAACATCATCAGAAGAAAGTGCATCATACTCATCATCACTGTCGGATGTCAACTTAGATTCACTTGGAATTGAGACCAGGTTATCAGCGCTAGACGTATTGAATTCGTCGGATTCCTTTGCAGGAATTGTGCTAATATCCTCATCCTTTAAGATGGTTGAATCCTTAGGCTCCGGCAAGTCAGGAAAAGGAATAGCATTCTCATTGGTCCAAGAAATAGGACTCTCATCGTCATCATTGTCATAATAATATGGAAGCACAAGAGGAGGAGTATAAGCATTAAGATTAGATACCTGCTCTTGGTGCTGATCCGCTTGCCATTTCTCCATCATCCTGTGGACAGCTTCTTGAACTTTTTGAAAGTTGTCAAACAGTGTGGCCAGTAGATCAGGAGGAAATGCACGACAGGGTTGAGGATTGACGGTGTGACGTGGGGGCTCACGGTTATAAACACTGGGATGATAGCACGGAACGTTCTCAAAGATCTTCGACGGATCACAAGAAGAAGCATCGTGAGGGCCCCCACAAATATAGCACCACGGGTATGGAGAAAAACCCGGTGCGTCTTGAGGATAGAGATTGTCATAGGGAGAGGGTGGGAAAGTATTGTAAGAGTTGAAGTATGAGTTTGTTGAATTGCAAAATGGACAAAATCCAAATTGTGTATCGTCGATATCAAAACCACACCGCTCACAAGTACACCATTGACATGTTTGAAAACCATGCCAAGGTCTCCCACACCGCACGCACGACGAATCCATGAAGAATTATGAATAAGAGGGGTAAAGAAAAGAATGAAACATAATAGAGGATAAAGAGGAATATTTTTGGTGCAAAACTTTGAAAAAGAAATGCTTTTTATAATTTTTCAATTGTTTTTGGGATTTTTGAAAATTTTTGTCACGAAAAATAACGTTCACAAGTGAACAGATCCCAAAAAGCAACGCGTCTCTCACAGAAAACCGTTAATCTTTACGAAAAGAGCCGGCAGCGGCGCCATTTGATAACTCAGATTTTACTCAGGTTAAAAAGATTCGTTGTTCCAATCTCTTCGAATTGAAAAACTTGTGTTTAATGTGTGACTCAGTTTTATTTGGGTGAAACAAAAATGTGTCGTTGTAGTATTTAAAATAAGAGTGCGAAACTTTAAAGTAAAAGTGCAATTAAAGTAAATCTAAGTCTAATTAAACTAAGGGCAAGTATTTAAAAACGTGACTGAAATTAAAGGGCACTAATGTAAATAACGCAAACTTAAATCTATCTAAGGCAATCTTAAAACGCAACTAAAACTTAAACTAAGGCAAGGCTAAAATAAAGCTAAGACAAGTAATGTTAATGTGCAATTAAATAAAAAAAATGGGAAAAATAAAGCTTGAAAGTTAAAGGCAGAAATTTAAAAACAGACACTAACAAAAACCTGAAAGAAACTTCTAGATTCGGAACTTTTAAGTTCCGAATGAACCTAGCTCTTGAGTCGGAACTCCTTGATACGGAAGTCTTGATCCGGAACTTTCGTTCGGAAGACTTCCGGATGAACAAGCTTGAGTCGGAAGTTTGGTTCGGAAGTTTTGGCTGATTCGGAACTTGTCCTTCGTCCGGAACTTTTTCGGATGAAGCTTGATTCGGAAGACAAAGCTTGACTCGGAATCTTGCCCTTGATCCGGAACTTTTTGGTTCGGAAGTTTTCGTCCGGAACATTGGTTCTGAAGTCTTCGTCCGAAACTTTGGTTCGGAAGTCTTCGTCCGGAACTTTGAATGTTCCGAATGAACAAGCTTGACTCGGAAGTTTTTGCAGATCCGGAACTCTTCCGGATGAAGCCCTTGATCCGGAACTTTTGAGTTCCAAATGAAAACCTTCTCTTGAGTCGGAAGTTTACCTAGAAAGATCAGATACAGCAACAAATATCCCCGAAGAACAAGGGAATCACAGTAATAACGATCTAAACACAATTTTAACCAAAATCAAACAAACGAATAAGCTAAACTAATAACAAAACAATAGTTAATCATAAACAAACAATTTAAATCAACAAAACAAACAAATTTAACCACAATAATCAAAAACCCACTTGATCAAAATAAAGACATGAACATGAACACAAACATAAACATAGAAATCAAAGATCAAGAAAGGTAGATAGGAGATTAACAAGATAAAGTAAAGATTGACAAGAATTAAATGAAAACTTACTTGGAATTAAAGGAATTTAATGTGCAAGACAAGGTATTTAAATTGACAAGTATTTAAATGACATGAATTAAAGGTGCAAGGTAAGTAAATGGTGGAAGACTAATTGTCACACTTAGCCAACAAGAAAAATAATTATCATCCGAATCTATATATAGGGGAGGATTAGGAAGCTTCCTCCCCTCCTTCATTTCTTCTTAATTGCGAGATTAAGTCATTCCTTCTTTTAATCTTCATTAATTTCACCATTAGTCCTTTATTCTTCTAATCTTCTTTGAACTTGGACTTTAATGACTTTTGGCTCAGGATTTCTTTTGAACTCGTCTTTTAATTCTTCAATAAAATAGACTTGAGTTCTTCGGCTTTAAGAAAACTTCCGTCTTTTGACTTTTTCTTCGATAAATCTTCAGAATTGGTCTTGGACTTCCGTTCTTTTTGCACTCTTGACTTCTCGACTTCGTCTTTCATCGTTTTTCTTCAATAAAAGTCCGTAAATGCCCGTGAATTCCCGTGTTTTCTCCACTTTTCACCTTTTCGTCGTAAATCACAACAAAAACACAAACCACGCATAATTCCGACATAAAAGACATATAATATACGTTTTGGTCTGGTTATTATTGTAATTAAGTGGTAGAAAGGATGGGTGTTTACACACCTGTCAAATCCCCTACACTTGACCATTGCAATGTCCTCATGCAATGCATTAGTTACAAAGCACGTTTACACTTTTCATCATAATCAATCCATAGTGGCCTTTATTAAAGAGATAGAAACTATAAACATTCAAAGTAAAGAAATCAAAAGCATACCTTGGGTTTTGGAAATGTTATGAATAATCATCATCCTTAAGTTTTCACTTTCTCCAAACCAAGCTTAAAAACGAGATCATTGTTATTATAAGTTAGTAAACTATCACGAACTCATGTGGGCCAATTACTCACTTAGACTCCCTTATTCCTAGGTGTATCTCTTATATTTTATTATTGTCTTGAATGATCACGAGGATGCATTTTTGACTTATTTTGATAGTTATTAAGTCTGAAAATAAAGTGAACGATTTAATCAATAGTTAGCTAAAGGACAAAATCTTTTAAAACTGCTTCTCGGGACCTCATAAAGTTCATATCTTGGCATAACTCGCTTCGCGATTTGAGACCTTTCTCGGACCGATATTTGGCAGCGACTTCATACTTCAAACCTTGAGAGACGTTCATGAAATTATGGTCTTCTCTTCATAATGGAATTTCTTCACTTGAAGTTTTGAGAGATTCATACTTGGACCACGACTTCTTCATTTTTCTCCAATCTTTATTTTGGACTTTGATATACAACGATCCGCCTCCTTTTATGACTTGGATCTATTTATCCTCATACCTTGTTAGGGTCTTTTCGGATACACTTCTCCATGACTTTTGGGGAGTATTTGCTTTTCGTCGTGTGTCTCGATCCTGCATATTGATTTTTGATAAATGATTCTTCACATCACTTTGGATCTTTAGCAACAAAATATAGCCCTCATGCCTTGTTAGGGGCCTTTTCGGACTCGCCAATCTTCGCATCCCGCTTCAATAAGTTATGCCTTGGCTATGAACTCTAATCCATACCGAGCAACTTTTAAACGATCTTGGGCTAAAAGCTAAGTAACTTTTCAAATCTTAGAACCTTATTTATTAGCAGATAAATTATTAGCAAGCGATGGGAGAATAGGCTCATAATTAACTCACATAAATTCACGAAAGAATACCGAACTTATAATTGGCTTTATCATCTCTCGTTCTCCACAGTTTAAAATCTCAAGTAATGAGACTCGTGGATACTTAGCCTATTAAATCAAAGTTTTGGGGTTTTCGAGTCGCCTATAGGATCTTGCAAATTCTTAGACTTTTTCAAGTTTAGAATTCGTGTTTTAAAGTTCCCTTGATAAACGAATCTCTAGGATCAATTATAGGAACTTGCGAAAAGTTCTTGTTCTTAACCCGTGAGAGTTAAGACTTTCGCGTTTTATAGCTCCCTATATAAAAGCCTAGCAAAACTTGACTTAAACACGTTAAGGATACTAGCTAGAGTAACTTAGATAAGTAAACTCGAGTTGAGTCAAAAGATTCACAACGTTCTGAAATTAAAACCACTTATTAAACATTTATTCTAGCAAAGAAAGAAAATAACTATACAAATGGAAAAACTAATAGGCCAAAATAGATTAAAAATTTTGAAAAATGTCGAAAAATTGATTTTCCGGTTTAAATGAGGACAAATACAAGGAAAAGACCACTTAACTTCGATAGAAGTCCCCCCTACACTTAATATAAACATTGTCCTCAATATTTAAGCATATGGGAGTAAACTCCCCTACACTTAGGACATTGTGCACTTTGTTTAAATCTCGCTAAGGAAGAGACAACTAAAGAGATTCCTATTTTAATATTGAGAAAATATAAAATAGTGAATCGAAAAGAGTTTAGGATAGAACCGAGAAGAAGTGGAACATGGAATCACGGGTCGTCAAGAATCATCAAGAGTGGATCATTGAAGCTCGAATCCCTGATTAAGAGAGTAGAGGAGAGGAAATAGCAAACCAAAGGGTCTCCCCTACACTTATGTTAAAAACAAAGAAAAAGATAGATAGATAATTGGTTTGCCTCCCGAAAAGCGCTTGTTTTTGTTAACCGAGTCACGAGCCTGACTCGTCCCGGAATTAAATGGTCCATGGGGAAGCCTCTAATGTTATACCGGGATCAAAGACCTTGTCCTCGTTCCCGGAAGAATATAACAAAGGGGAGGCAGGAGGATAAGTCTTAAACGGTAGAAATGTCCTGTCAACATACGAGAAGTATGTGAAATCTTGATCCTCAGGAGGTGGGGTGGGTATAGGAATCACATTGTCAACCTCCAAAGACAATGGATGTGGACCAATTGGCAAAGCCGTAAGGTTATCAATCATAAAATGGTCATAGTCACCTCCCGGGTCAAAACACTCATCCTCATTTCCCGGAGAGGGAAATTGATACATCACCCGCTTGGGCGTGCATTCAGTAGGATGAGGGGGCAATATAGTAGGAGAAGTAAGAGAAGAATTACCTTCCACATGTGATACCTTTCCAGTAGAGTCAGAACGCTCCACCTCTGCGATATAAGGGGGCATGGCTATCAAAGTATGCTCATCAGTAACAAGAGAGTCATAGCTATCAATGTCTTCAATCCTTTCGTCAAAGAGAGGATTCACCTCACTAGATATGTAATCGTCATCAAAATCAAATAAAGGGTTCGAATAAATCTTGAAAGTTTCCTTCGGAACGTCTTCATCAGATAGTGACTCGTCATCATTAGAAGTAGAATCATCATCTTGATCGAAAAGAGGATTAGAGAAAACCATAGAATCCTCTTCCAAAGTGTTGGTGGAAGGAACATCATCAGAAGAAAGTGCATCATACTCATCATCACTGTCGGATGTCAACTCAGATTCACTTGGAATTGAGACCAGGTTATCAGCGCTAGACGTATTTTGAATTCGTCGGATTCCTTTGCAGGAATTGTGCTAATATCCTCATCCTTTAAGATGGTTGAATCCTTAGGCTCCGGCAAGTCAGGAGAAGAATAGCATTCTCATTGGTCCAAGAAATAGGACTCTCATCGTCATCATTGTCATAATAATATGGAAGCACAAGAGGAGGAGTATAAGCATTAAGATTAGATACCTGCTCTTGGTGTTGATCCGCTTGCCATTTCTCCATCATCCTGTGGACAGCTTCTTAACTTTTTGAAAGTTGTCAAACAGTGTGGCCAGTAGATCAGGAGGAAATGCACGACATGGTTGAGGATTGACGGTGTGACGTGGGGGCTCACGGTTATAAACACTGGGATGATAGCACGGAACGTTCTCAAAGATCTTCGACGGATCACAAGAAGAAGCATCGTGAGGCCCCCCACAAATATAGCACCACGTGTATGGAGAAAAACCCGGTACGTCTTGAGGATAGAGATTGTCATAGGGAGAGGGTGGGAAAGTATTGTAAGAGTTGAAGTATGAGTTTGTTGAATTGCAAAATGGACAAAATCCAAATTGTGTATCGTCGATATCAAAACCACACCGCTCACAAGAACACCATTGACATGTTTGAAAACCATGCCAAGGTCTCCCACATCGCACGCACGACGAATCCATGAAGAATTATGAATAAGAGGGGTAAAGAAAAGAATGAAACATAATAGAGGATAAAGAGGAATATTTTTGGTGCAAAACTTTGAAAAAGAAATGCTTTTTATAATTTTTCAATTGTTTTTGGGATTTTTGAAAATTTTTGTCACGAAAAATAACGTTCACAAGTGAACAGATCCCAAAAAGCAACGCGTCTCTCAAAGAAAACCGTTAATCTTTACGAAAAGAGCCGACAGCGTTGCCATTTGATAACTCGGATTTTACTCAGGTTAAAAAGATTCGTTGTTCCAATCTCTTCAAATTGAAAAACTTGCGTTTAATGTGTGACTCAGTTTTATTTGGGTGAAACAAAAATGTGTCGTTGTAGTATTTAAAATAAGAGTGCGAAACTTTAAAGTAAAAGTGCAATTAAAGTAAATCTAAGTCTAATTAAACTAAGGGCATGTATTTAAAAACGTGACTGAAATTAAAGGGCACTAATGTAAATAACGCAAACTTAAATCTATCTAAGGCAATCTTAAAACGCAACTAAAACTTAAACTAAGGCAAGGCTAAAATAAAGCTAAGACAAGTAATGTTAAAGTGCAATTAAATAAAAAAATGGGAAAAATAAAGCTTGAAAGTTAAAGGCAGAAATTTAAAAACAGACACTAACAAAAACCTGAAAGAAACTTCTTGATTCGGAACTTTTAAGTTCTGAATGAACCTAGCTCTTGAGTCGGAACTCCTTGATACGGAAGGTCTTGATCCGGAACTTTCGTTCGGAAGACTTCCGATGAACAAGCTTGAGTCGGAAGTTTGGTTCGGAAGTTTTGGCTGATTCGGAACTTGTCCTTCGTCCGGAACTTTTTCGGATGAAGCTTGATTCGGAAGACAAAGCTTGACTCGGAATCTTGCCCTTGATCCGGAACTTTTTGGTTCGGAAGTCTTCGTCCGGAACATTGGTTCTGAAGTCTTCGTCCGGAACTTTGGTTCGGAAGTCTTCGTCCGGAACTTTGAATGTTCCGGATGAACAAGCTTGACTCGGAAGTTTTTGCAGATCCGGAACTCTTCCGGATGAAGCCCTTGATCCGGAACTTTTGAGTTCCAAATGAAAACCTTCTCTTGAGTCGGAAGTTTACCTAGAAAGATCATATACAACAACAAATATCCCCGAAGAACAAGGGAATCACAGTAATAACGATCTAAACACAATTTTAACCAAAATCAAACAAACGAATAAGCTAAACTAATAACAAAACAATAGTTAATCATAAACAAACAATTTAAATCAACAAAACAAACAAATTTAACCACAATAATCAAAAACCCACTTGATCAAAATAAAGACATGAACATGAACACAAACATAAACATAGAAATCAAAGATCAAGAAAGGTAGATAGGAGATTAACAAAATAAAGTAAAGATTGACAAGAATTAAATGAAAACTTACTTGGAATTAAAGGAATTTAATGTGGAAGACAAGGTATTTAAATTGACAAGTATTTAAATGACATGAATTAAAGGTGCAAGGTAAGTAAATGGTGGAAGACTAATTGTCACACTTAGCCAACAAGAAAAATAATTATCATCCGAATCTATATATAGGGGAGGATTAGGAAGCTTCCTCCCCTCCTTCATTTCTTCTTAATTGCGAGATTAAGTCCTTCCTTCTTTTAATCTTCATTAATTGCACCATTAGTCCTTTATTCTTCTAATCTTCTTTGAACTTGGACTTTAATGACTTTTGGCTCAGGATTTCTTTTGAACTCGTCTTTTAATTCTTCAATAAAATAGACTTGAGTTCTTCGGCTTTAAGAAAACTTCCGTCTTTTGACTTTTTCTTCGATAAATCTTCAGAATTGGTCTTGGACTTCCGTTCTTTTTGCACTCTTGACTTCTCGACTTCGTCTTTCATTGTTTTTCTTCAATAAAAGTCCGTAAATGCCCGTGAATTCCCGTGTTTTCTCCACTTTTCACCTTTTCGTCCTAAATCACAACAAAAACACAAACCACGCATAATTCCGACATAAAAGACATATAATATACGTTTTGGTCCGGTTATTATTGTAATTAAGTGGTAGAAAGGATGGGTGTTTACACACCTATCACGAATTCGATGCTTGTTTCCTTCAAGTATGCCACAAACTTATAATCTTTGCTTGTGTTCAGAATGATTTGTAAAACCTATAGACTTGCTCAACCTTTGTGTTGATGATTTTACACATGTATTTCAGTTAATCAAGATGGATAGCAGCGGAGCATGAGAGGAAGTAAGTTGGTGCTTACTTGTCTAAACTTTATAGTTGTTTTCCATCCTTTGAATTGAATAAATGACTTTTAAAAGTCTTTAATGAATGTGATTTTTTGGTAATGATTTTTGGGACTAAACGCTACTCTGATTTATATATTAGGATGGGAAACTTTTTAGAAAAAATTGTATAATATTTTAACGTCTCTTTTGAGGTCGTTTTCTATGATTGTGTGTGATGTGCTATGAGTAGCACCCCAAAGTGGTATTCCGCTGCGTGGTAATTTGGGGGTGTTACAGATTGGTATCAGAGCCACAAGTTATAGAGAACTAGGTGGATTTTGAAAAACCTAAACTATAACTTTTGGTATGTTTTAAAAGGTTTTAAGCACGCAACTACTCCGCATGGCTCCGGTAAGTCTATTCTTGTATTACTTATGATTGATTGTGATTATGTGAACCAATGTGTATGTAGGAATAGTAGTATGTATATTTATGAATATACTATGATATTTAAAGGCATTGCACGCGAAGCAATGTTCCTTAAACGATTGTCGTACATTTATAATACGGTTTTGTATCGGATTTGGCATCACCGCCAATCACCGATCTTGATGATTATGTATTATCTGAATACGAGCATGAAACTCGTTTGATACTTTTAGTATGTATATATCGTTTCATAATCTATCGCATATCGACTTTTTTAAGTTCGATTGTTATCATCATATTGCGATGTGCCATTTTTGGACATCTTCTTTTGAAACAAAATTGATAAATGCGATGTTCGTGTTTTCGTTACTACTTATGATTTTGAAGAATCATTTATCCAAGGCGATATATCCTACGTAATGTGACGTGTGATTTAATTTTATATGACAACGTTTTATTGGCGAAAAGGAGGATACCAATGTTGGACTTAAGATATATATATCCTAATTAAATATATATAGTTTGGGTACAACAAAGATATGCTCATAGTAGTCATTCGGTTGAGTGATTAATACTGTGTATCTAAATGGAATGGGACATTTAGATATATAGATTTTAACTCGCACAACTAAGAGTCGTTTAAGGGTGTCTTATTTAAATGGATTAGGACATTTGAATAAGAAAATTTTAAACCACTGGACCTTAGATTGTCGTGTTTTCCTTATTCAAATGAAATGGGACATTTGAATACGGAAATCAAGATGTAAGTTTATTAACACCTTGTTATTACTATGGTATTTTGATATGATATCGTGTTGAGAGATAGTAATACTTGAGTAGGATGACTTATAATCGTTTTGTTGAAATGGATTGGGACGCCTTTTCATTTGAACAAGAAAGTTATAAGTTTCCGAATCGTAAATTTATAAACTCTTGTATACGTGAAAGGGGACGCCTTTTGATGTAGACAAGGAATTATAAATGAGTGGGCCCAAGTATGTCTGTCTCGATTTGTGAGTGTTTGTTATGCGTACGTCTTTCTTCGAACCCTGTTTCGTGGATAAGAATCGTTCAGTGCTATCGTAATTATGATGATTGTCGATTAGCATCTATGTACAAATAACCCGTTGTACATCTCTCGAGTAGTGATTTGTTTTGATGGACCATTTCTAATGTGTCTTGATGATCGACGGTGGAAATCTGTATTTGATGATTATGTTTGACTTCTGCTTTTAGATACTTATGTGGAATGTGATCTAGTCGACTGATCATAAGTTGTGAGATCTTGAGACGACATTGTCCAATGACGTCCGATCATGGAGAACGTGTACCATATAATATCTTTTGACTTTCTTTGGAACCTAGACGATGACTTGTCTGTTTTTCACTCTTCACTGTTAGACTAAAGACTGTTACATCCAAATTAAGCACCGGGACGTCGCTTCCTAAAGGAGTGGATGATATAACAACCCAAAATTTTTGACCAACGTTTAAATTAAGATTTTTCAAACATTTACAAAACTTTTTATTTATTTTCAATAATTTAACGAAGATCGTGTTAGCTAAATTCAAATTTATTTTGAATATTTTCTTTTAGTTTATGAACTGAGAAATTTAAAATTTTTACTCTTACGTTTCATAAATTAAATAATTATTATTTAATTACTTGTAGTATCTTTCGACGTTTTAAAGACGGATTGAGCAAAAATAATAAAAATAATAGTTGAAACAATTCAAAACTAAAACTTCGAAAATATATGAAAAATAGTATTTTTCATTATATCTTAAAACGTTGCTAATAACGTGAGTAATAGAGTTTACATTTTATTTTTATGTAGAAATCTAACCGAAATATCTAGAAATGATTAAACGAGCATTTAAATAAATAATAGCAAATGTTTTCGAAATGCGACGAAGTAAGGACTAATTTTTATTGGAAAAATGATTTTAAAAACGATGGCGCAAGTCTCGTGTCTTGAATCGTCCGTTAAGTCGTCTAAACGAGCCTCGAACGCTTATTGAACAAAAGTAAATAAAACATTTACGAAATCTACCCTAAAGTATTTTATACTTGCCAATTTGGTTTTATACTTTTTAGTATAAATAGAAAATTATACTTATTTTTTCTCATTTTATCAAAACAAAACACACAGATCTTCAACAAAGCTCTCAAGCTTTATCAATGGCTTCCCCCAGAAAACTTTTCCGGTGGTGTTTTTCCGGCGACCTCCATATTTTCCAACGACCTTCATTTTTCCGGCCAAGACCAAAAATTCTCCAAAACTCCGGATCTACACGAATCCCACACTCACTATCTCCCTCTCACGGCCACCTTGTGCTGCCGCCACCTTATGGTGGTGTGTGGGTGACGAATTTGTCATCTTTCCTAGTGGGTATACCATAAAACCCCCCAAAAACATGTAGATCTAGTCCGGATCTATCCATGCATGGTGGTTACATCAAGTGGAACTTGTAGATCTAGTCCGGATCTATCCATGCATGGTGGTTGCATCAAGTGTTGACAAGATCTTGGATGGTTGCTTGCATGCATCACTCACTAGTACAACGACTTTGATACGCCTTGTAAGATCTACATCTCATTCTTAATTATTATTCCTTTTATTTTTCTTGATCTTATATATATATATATATATATATATATATATATATATATATATATATATATATATATATATATATATATATATATATATATATATATATATATATATATATATATATATATATATATATATATATATATATATATATATATATATATATATATATATATATATATATATATATATATATATATATATATATATATATATATATATATATATAATTGATTTGGGACATTGTATATGAATTTTTGACACAAAAATCAAGCTAAACAAGCTCTAGTAACGATTTGATTTATAACAATTTTTGAACCGTAGCAAAAACAGATTGCATGTCGAACTCAGTAGGTTTGGGATACTAAAAACTTACATATTAAGATAGATAATTGTTTTGTGATTAATTCCCCGGGTGGCTCGTCCCATGACGAGTTTTAGATAGTGAGATATGACCAAAATAGTGAAAACTAGTCAGATCTGAACATACTGTTTTTATGGACTGTTTTCTCGTAAAATTTGTATTCTGATCTATGATTATGTAAAATTAAAAGTTGTAGATAAAATCATGAAGAAGTAAAATCAATCGGATGGTTTACCAATTCCTTACGGTTTGGAAATGGTGGCCAAAATAGTGAAAACTAGTCAGATCTGAATATACTGTTTTGATGGTCTGTTTTATCGTAAAGTCTGTATACTGATCTACGAATATGTAAAACTAAAATTTTTAGATAAAATCATGAAAACTATAATCAATTGGATGGTTTACCAATTTCTTACGATTTGGAAATGGTTGCCAAAATAGTAAAAACTAGTCAGATCTGAAAATACTGTCTTGACGAACTGTTTTCTCATATAAGAACTCAGAATCATTGAAAAAGGTAACACTGTAGGTTGTAGATAAAATCATGAGCAATTCGAATCAATCGGATGGTCTACCAATTCTTTACGGTTTGGAACTTGCGGCGAAAATGATGAAAACAAGTTTGGCTGCCCAAAAACAGCCAACTCTTCTAAGTGATAAAATTTGTACATTAGCTATGGTAAGTATAAATTTGGGGTAATTAGACTTATAATCAGTATAGTACACGAGTTAATAATGATTTTGGTAAAAAGAACACACTTAGATGATTTAGGGTTTACGAGATATGATCAAATTAGCGGGACATGTCGGGAGAATTGTAATAAACGGACTACACCTCATTAACGTAAAAAGTGATGTTTTTCATACAAACCGACGTGGTAGGACCCACTTGTCGGGAATTTTAGATTTATTTCTATAATGATAATTATGGAACCCGAGACCCGACCAACATAAAATATTAAGTGTACGTGTTTGTGATGCGTTTTAGAACCCAAAAACTATATAAGTGGACTTGGGCCAAAAAAGCCCAACTTACACTTGTAATGGCTAATGGGCCATTATTGGACCTGACATTTATAACCAATTTAGAGTAAAATACTGAATTTAAAATGGACCTAAGTTATATAATCATATAATGGACCACTATTGGGCTTAGGATGAGCTAAAAGTGTTAAATTGGATATTACACTAAAATGGTTAAGTTTTCACCTAAAAGTTTTATAAAGAATCATAAAACTTATGCAATGTCCAAGAACTTTTTAAAAAATACTTATTACATATATGTACGATTTATTTCTTGTCTCGAGTCTAAGACGCGCCTCGTTATCTTTAGGTCTCGTGTGATCATGTATCAACTGTTGACATTTATTCTTGATTGACGTTCGTTCTCTATTAACTATTGTGACGATTGTATCAAGTAAGTCTATAGCCTCGCTTTTATACTATCTTGTAAATGGTTTTTAAACCCACGAGGGGGAATACATGTTTTTTTATAAACTTAGAACACAAGTCTTTTATGGTATGCTTGTCCCTTTATGAATGGACCCGTGGTTGCCTTTAAATTGCATTAAGTGATTGCCATTATTAAAGCCTCAATTATGGACCGTTAATTAACCTATGATGGGTTAACCGCTAGTACAATTAATAGATCTATGGGGGAAGCCTCCCCGGTTCAGTTTGTGTGGACTTGTCACCGAAGCTTAGGTCCGACCTCCACACTGTTTGAACATATTGTATTGAGAAGTCAGGTATACGGCAATGTACCAATAATCTGGAGGTAATGACAATTAATAAATCTCCTGTCTTATTAGACCTACAAGGGAGTGTCTAAGGGCTCGGTTCCATGAGCTTGATGCAATTTATGCTATATACAATTATTATTGTTGATGCAAATTCGATGCTTGTTGCCTTCAAGTATGCCACAAACTTATTATTTTTTCTTGTGTTCAAAATGATTTGTAAAACCTATAGACTTGATCAACCTTTGTGTTGATGATTTTACACATGTATTTCAGGTAATCAAGATGGATAGCAGCGGAGCATGAGAGGAGGAAGTTGGTGCTTACTTGTCTAAACTTTATAGTTGTTTTGTAACACTCTCAAATTTCGTATTGGTACAGCGAAAGGGTCTTTTAGCGTGTTACGGGATAGCACAATAACTCCAATCATAGACAACACATAAAAATGGTCGTACAAGGTTTAACATACATTCATTCGATAAAAAGTTTTAAAGTGTACAACAGGTCCCAAATTATACAGGTCATTAAGTTTACAAAACATAGATCGAATGAACATTTTTATTATTATGTGGGCCATCAGAGTCGATCTCCATCTGAATTACCTTCAAGCACCTGAGATAAAAACATGCAAAAATCATATCAGCGAATGCCGAGCGAATTCATAGAGTTTAATAAAACCGTTATATAAAACAATCGTTGAAATCAAAACACAAGTATAATATCAGAAGTAAGTCCTCGTATTGCTAGTCAGGCAATATATAAATCAAAGCGTACATCTTAAACCGTCCATGAGACCGTAGCCTCAATATTACCATTATAGGTAATATTATTATCGTTATTAGCATCAATATTAAATCGTATTGGATTACATTTGGATTATTATTAGCCGCATGACATTGTTACCTTACTTTCACAAACAACGGGCCGCGAACCCGACAAACAATTTACCCATCTAAGTTAGCGTGTCGTCACAAAAATCACGCTATGTAAATCTTCTCATACATAAATTCGCTTACCAATCAATGTGGTACGATGGGGATCAACCATCAAGGCGCGAACTGGGGTGATCGTCCCCATATAGTACTATCATATGCATAAGCGTCTACCATATCCTGGTAGTTCACAATTCATGCTAATGGGACTTTGAGTGACATAACCTAACTACTAATAATCATTTTTATCTCTTTTATTGGGTCATCGCATCATTCGGGTCCATATCATTAAGCATACCATCGGGACTACTTGTGTTCTATTTTATCAAAAACTAGCATGTTATCTCCCTCTCGGATTTACAAATCATTTTATAAAACATTTAAAAGAGTGCGAGGCTATGAACTCACGTTGATAATGAAAGGCGGATTATCGGATACGGGCGTGCTTCGGTCACGGAAACCTATATAAATAATAATCGGTCTTAGACTTTTGTCCAATGACTTTATCAAAATAACAAATATACATATGATGATTTTGTACATATGATGATGATCAAGTGGGTTTTTATATTCTTATTTACTCATTTTAGTGTTTATGTATTGGTAACTTTTTACTAGTTTACTTAGTTTTACCTATTTACATATTTTAGGTCCAATAAGCCTATTATAAGTTCATTAACTTGTATTAATCCATTTTATACTTGTATTATCAGTATTTATACATTACATGTTGGGCCCAAATAGGTTAAGCCCAATTAGTAATTTTTATAAGTGTTTAACTTATTTAGTTAAATTATTAGTCCAAATATTCTAACTTAGCTCCTTAATGTCCGTATGTCATATAGTTCGAGTTTTATCGGTTTTTACTTGTATTAGGTACTTATATATCAGTATATGACTTTTAAAAACTTTACATTAGACGGGTCCATATCATTAAGCATACCATCGGGACTACTTGTGTTCTATTTTATCAAAAACTAGCATGTTATCTCCCTCTCGGGTTTACAAATCATTTTATAAAACATTTAAAAGAGTGCGAGGCTATGAACTCGCGTTGATAATGAAAGGCGGATTATCGGCTACGGGCGTGCTTCGGTCACGGAAACCTATATAAATAATAATCGGTCTTAGACTTTTGTCCAATGACTTTATCAAAATAACAAATATACATATGATGATTTTGTACATATGATGATGATCAAGTGGGTTTTTATATTCTTATTTACTCATTTTAGTGTTTATGTATTGGTAACTTTTTACTAGTTTACTTAGTTTTACCTATTTACATATTTTAGGTCCAATAAGCCTATTATAAGTTCATTAACTTGTATTAATCCATTTTATACTTGTATTATCAGTATTTATACATTACATGTTGGGCCCAAATAGGTTAAGCCCAATAAGTAATTTTTATAAGTGTTTAACTTATTTAGTTAAATTATTAGTCCAAATATGCTAACTTAGCTCCTTAATGTCCGTATGTCATATAGTTCGAGTTTTATCGGTTTTTACTTGTATTAGGTACTTATATATCAGTATATGACTTTTAAAAACTTTACATTAGACGGGTTTGATCGTCTAAGTTTTAATTGGCGAAAAACGTTAATTTTACGGTAATAGCCGAAAAAGACGTAAAAATCATGTTTATAGTTTTTATAACTTTTAAATCTTATTCAACTACCATTTTTATAAAGTGTCCATTTATTTAACCTTATACATATTTATATAAATGAAATTTATAAGTTAGTGGGTTTTAATTCACATTTTATACTATATTAGTTTGAGTGCTTATATAATACTATTAAACATTAATTTCTCAAAATCTGATTTTTTAGTTTCATCTTCACCATTTTTATCATATCTTGAGTTATATAAGGAGATAGAAGCTCATTTTTGGATGGCATAAACTTCATATTATGTGCTACAAATAAGTTAGTTATAGCTACTGCTCATTCTATGTATAAGTATCCTTAACAGTCCCTACAAAACAGACTATTCATATTAGCACACTAATCTTGTTTGGATCATATCTCACTCATTTTAATGATTCCATTGCATGGCCAATTCTCACATGTATATGACATCTAACACTTACTGTAAATGGATTCCATCATGCAATTTTATCAGTTTATAACTTGGTTACTTACTTTTTTTATACAGCCAACATTTTACGCAAGATTTTAGCATTGTTACTTATGGTTTTTCATCTTTTAAATCATATCTATCAACACTTGATCCCCACAGAACATTTTTTTATCATCATATATTTATCATATACATATACAATAAGAAAGAAAATACATTTGATCTTTACAAAAATAACAAGAGAAATGGAAAGGATGATCTTCTTTACCAACCAAGATTATATCTTGTTTTTAGATGACAATAACTTGATGAACACCAAATATATCTCCAAGATCATCAACCACCAAGATTGTTTTTTGAGAAATTAGCCCTAGGACACAAGCAAATCACCTTCTTTGTTGTTAATATGGCCACCAATCAATCAAGGCTTCAAGGTTTCTCCATAATATGAATAGATAACATAAGATTTATGGCTAGAATTGATCAAATGGGGTGTTTGATGGTGGTTATAGGATGGCAAGGGAGGAGTGGGAGAGAGGGTTTTTAGTTGTTTTGCATGTATGAAATGGAAGCAAATGGTTAAGCTAGTGTTTTTTATGTTTGGTGGATGAATAAAGCTTACTTGTTAAGCTAAGCTTAACAAGTGTAAGCTACTTGTTATAAGGGTGCCACATCAAGTGATGTGGTGTCCCTCTTGGCCGTCGATTTTGTTAGTGGGTTGGGGTAAACTTGTTTTGTCCCATCCCGCTAATTTACGGGTATTCCTCGATTCTAGTTTCCTCGATTTGCGTGCCCTCGGGTCGTTTTACGAAAAATGTTTTTATAAATTATGAATCAACGGCACAAAACGAATCTAATAACAATTGTCTCATCAAAAACGGAGTTCAAAAACGTAAATACGTAATCCTAAGGTTTCCGGTTTAGTCGTAAATGACGCTAAATTATGCACGTAAGCCCAAATTTAAATCTGTAAATTGTGAGTTCATCAACCAACACAAAAATAGGTTTCAAAATATTATACGAGAAAATAATTTACTACCTGAAAATGTTAGATTGTCACAGCTTTTCCTCCTAAAAGGGATCAACATCCTCGTGATCCATTTCATTTTGATGTCCGTTTCTTATTGAAATCAAAGAGGTGCGGATATTTCTTCCACATTTCATCCTCTCGTTCCCAAGTAAATTCCGGTCCATGCTTTGAATTCCATCGGATCTTGACAATAGGTATCCGACTTTGTTTCAGTTGCTTTACCTTTACGATCCATAACCTCTACGGGTTCTTCGATAAAATGCAACTTCCCATCTATTCGAACCTTATCCAACGAAATTTTCTCATCACTCACTGCTAAACATTTCTTCAGATTAGATACATGGAATGTGTTGTGAACACCATGAAGTTCTGGGGGTAACTCTAGTTTATAAGCCACCGGACCTACTCTAGATAAAATATTAAAGGGTCCAATATAGCTGGGATTCAATTTCCCTCGTTTTCCAAATCTTATAACGCCTTTACATGGCGATACTTTCAACATTACTCGGTCACCCACTTTAAATTACATCGGCTTCCGCCGCACATCCGCGTAACTTTTCTGTCTACTACGGGCAGTCAACAACCTATTCTTAATCTGAACTATCATCTCCGTAGTCTCCCGGATAAATTCCGGTCCCGTGAGCTGGGTATCCCCAATTTCACTCCAACATACAGGAGATCTACACTTCCTACCATACAAAGCTTCAAACGGTGCAACCTTAGTACTAGAATGGTAACTATTGTTATACGAAAACTCTGCTAACGGCAAATGTTTATCCCATTTCTTACCAAAATCTAACACACAAGCTCTCAACATATCTTCTAGTGTTTGTATCGTTCTTTCACTCTGCCCATCAGTCTGGGGGTGATAAGCAGAGCTCATGTCGAGATGCGTTCCCAAAGATCTTTGGAGAGATTTCCAAAAATTTGATGCGAATCTAGGATCTCGATCTGAAATGATCGATATAGGCACTCCATGCTTGCATACAACATTATCAAGGTAAATACGAGTCAACTTCTCCAAAGAGAACTGCTCTTTAACCGGAATGAAGTGTGTTGATTTGGTTAGTCTGTCGACAATGACCTAAATCGAGTTATTTCCAGATGATGTTCTAGGAAGCTTGGTGATAAAGTCCATCGTAATTTGCTCCCACTTCCATTTAGGAATCTTTGGCTGTTGAAGTAGTCCTGATGGCTTTTGATGTTCAGCTTTGACTCTAGCACAAGTCAAGCATTGAAGAACATACATAGCAATATCAGCTTTCATATTCGGCCACCAGTACAACTTCTTCAAATCATGGTACATCTTATCAGATCCCGGATGAATGGAATACTTAGATTTATGGGATTCTAACATAATCAAATCTCTTAAGCCTCCAAACTTAGGTATCCACATACGACCTCTTAAGCATTTCACTCCATCAGCTCTAACCTCTAAAGGATCTCCTTCTCCTCGGAACCCTTCATTAACAAAATTTTCTTTCTTACAGGCTTCTATTTGCGCATTTCGAATTTGCTCAGGCAAATTATTGTACACGGTCAAAACTAGAGAACGCACCCTGATAGGCTCTCTATCTTTTCTGCTTAATGCATCGGCAGCAACATTGGCTTTTCTTAGGTGATATTTTATATCACAATCATAATCACTTAACAACTCTATCCATCTTCGTTGCCTCATGTTTAATTCCTTCTGATCAAGAATATACTGTAGGCTTTTGTGATCGGTGAATACCGTACACTTGGTGCCATACAGATAATGTCTCCACAACCTAAGAGCAAAGACTACAACTCCTAACTCAAGATCATGAGTAGTATAATTCTCCTCATTCTTCCTTAATTGCCTAGAAGCATAAGATATCACTTTTTCTCGCTGCATCAAAACAGCTTCATAACCTCTAAGAGATGCATCACAATACACTACAAAATCTTCACTCCCGTCGAGTAATAATAGAATTCGCGCACTACATAATTTTTGCTTCAATGTCTGAAATGCTCCATCTTCATCACTTCCCCAAACGAAAGGTTTATTCTTCTGGGTAAGCCTAGTCAAGGGTTTAGCTATTAAATAAAATTCTTTAATGAATCGCCTATAATAGCCATCCAATCCTAAGAACTGTCACACTTCCGTTGGCGTTGTCAGTGAAGACCAATTCTTAATGTCTTCAACCTTTGCAGGATCAACATGAATTTCATCCTTGTTAATCACATGACCAAAAAATTACATAGAATCTAACCAAAGTCACATTTCAAAAACATAGCATACAACCTTTCATCCTTTAACAAACTCAAGATAATCCTTAAATGTTCTCTATGTTCATCTTCATTCTTAGAATAGATTAGAATATCGTCAATAAACACAATCACAAATTCGTCCAAGTAGGGCTTGCACACTCGGTTCATTAAATCCATGAAAACCGTAGGTGCGTTAGTTAACCCAAATGGCATTACTTGAAATTCATAGTATCCATAACGAGTTCTAAATGCAGTTATAGGAATATCTTCTTCACGAACGCGAAGTTGGTGATATCCAGGCCGCAAATCTATCTTAGAATACACACTAGATCCTCGTAGTTGATCAAACAAATCATCAATCCTATGTAAAGGATATCGATTTTTAATTGTCAACTTATTCAGTTCCCTATAATCAATGCACATACGGAAAGATCCATCCTTCTTCTTAACGAACAAGACTGGAGCTCCCCAAGGCGACGAGCTTGGTTGAATAAAACCTTTATCATACAACTCCTTAAGTTGTTCAGATAACTCCTTTAATTCAGAAGGGGCTAATCGGTATGGCGCGCGTGCCACCGGTGCAGCACCAGGAATTAAATCGATTCGAAACTCTACTTGCCTTATCGGTGGAAGTCCGGGTAAATCTTTAGGAAATACCTCAGGAAATTCCCAAGTAATAGGTACATCTTCCAATCGTTTCTCCCTAGACTCATTCCCGGTCACTTGAGCTAAGAATAACTCACAACCGTCCCTGATGTACTTTTGGACTTTAATACATGAAACGATTTTAAAACGGGATTCACCTCGGTTACCATCAATTACTAACGTCCTATTCCTAAGAGGAATCTTAACCTTCTTCTCTCCACATAAGATATCTAAACATTTGAAACGTGTCTTATATTGACACCTGGATATAATTTTGTGGCGTGTCACATGCGTGTGAAATGAGATTTAATATTAGTCTTGTTTTACAATTGACTAAAGCGGGTATTATCGAAGTCCGATATTTTAAAAGTTTCACGATTTAAATGATACACGCAAAATCATGAAAAATAAACGCTTAAATTAATAAAACGTCGACATTCGGAGAACATTAATATTTGGATAAATAATGAGGGTTTATGATTTAATAACCTTTAACATGTCGTATAAACAAATAACGCCTAAAGTTTTAACGTAATTTACGAAGGATTCTCGTAAAATGAGAATTAAAATGACGATAATAGAAAATATTTTTATGTTATAACGAGAATGTTTACGGTCAATGTCAGACATATATTTTGTCGATAGATAATAAATGACACGTATTCGATACATTAAAGACTTAACCTTGTAGGTTAGTCAATAATTTCATATTATTTATAGAACTAACATGACATTTAAAAGCCGGGTAATAAATATTGTCCGGATAATTGGAATAGAATTAGAGCTCAGTCTAAGTGTTTGATTTTATAATTTCGAATAAAATATTGTCAATGATCAGAAAAAAATATTTAAAATATAATGTAACACCCCCAAATTAATACAACTCAATACAGCGGAAGACTAGTTGGTGTTACGAGATAGCACATTACTCACATCATAGACAACGCTTAAAAATCGCGTCGTTTAATAATAAAAGCATTTCCATTCATAAATATCAAAATTTCATAGGTCCCAAGTCATTGTATTTTATACAGGTTTTACAAAGCATTTGAATGGAAATTAATATTTAAGTGCGGGCCATGAATTCTTGTTGTCTTCCCGAGAATTACCTTCAAGTACCTGAGATAAAACATGTTAAAAGAAAAGGTCAGCGATAACGCCGAGTGAATTCATAGAGTTTAATAAAATCCATCAGTATAATATTAGTATAAAATTATTACTGAAAATCATTTTGTATAAATCATTGTAATAGGCCATAAAATAGCCAAAGTCATTTTATACAAATCTTCATCAAAATCATAATGTAGGCGTTTGCCTTAAAAATCATTATACGAGCCAATGTCGTAAACACATCATACAATACGTCTTATGACGTTGTATGAAAATAAAAACCGTTATATGAATATGGTTATGAAAAACCAAAACACGAACATAATATCAATAGTATGACCCCGTATTGCTAGTCAGGCAATACATCGTAATTCGGTGCGTCTAGTAGTATTTCGTTAGTTGGATTATTATAAGCCTCATGACATTGTTACCTTACTAAACCAAACAACGGGTAGCTATCCCGAAACTCAATTTTCCCATCTAAATTAGCGTGTCGTCACAAAGGTCACGCTATGAAAATCTTCTCATACATAAATTCGCTTACCAATCAATGTGGCACGACGGGGATCAACCGTCAAGGCGCGAACTGGGGTGATCGTCCCCAAATAGTACTATTATATGCATAAGCGTCTACCAAATCCCGGTAGTTCACAATTCATGCTAATGGGACTTTTAGTGACATAACCTAACTTTAATAATCCATTTCATTTCATCTATCGGGTCATTTAATCATTCATCGGGTCATACAATCATTCGGGTCCAAATCAATAAACAAACAATTAGGACAACTAGTGTCCTATTTTATAAAAACTAACATGTTATCTCCCTCGCGAGTTTATAAAACATTTTATAAAAACATTTAAAGAGTGCGAGGCTATGAACTCACGTTGATGTGGGAAGGCGGGTTATCGGCAATTCGGACGTACGGTACGTGCTTCAATCACGGAAACCTAGACAAATAATACTCGTCTTAGACTCTTGTCCAATGACTTTATAAAAATAACAATTATGTATACATATGATGATTTTATATATATGATGATGATCAAGTGGGTTTATACATTTTCACTCATTCATTATAGTGTTATGTATTGGTAACTTTTGTACTAGTTTACTAGTTTTACTTATTTACATGTTTTAGGCCCAATAAGCCTATTATAAGCCCAATACTATTCATTAGTCCAATTATACTTTTATTATCAGTATTTATACTTTACATGTTGGGCCCAAATGGGTTAAGCCCAATAAATAAGTTTATAAGTGTTTTAGCCCATTTTGTTGTATTATTAGTCCAATAACGTTAACTTAGCCCGTTAATGTCCGTATGTTTTATAGTTCGGGTTTTATCGGTTTTTACTTGTTATATATGTTTATATATCATATATTTACTTGTTATATATGTTTATATATCAGTATATGAGTTTATAAAAGTTTACATTAGACGGGTCCAACCGTCTAAGTTTTATTTAACAAAAACGTTAATTTTACGGTAATAGCCGAAAAAGTCGTAAAAAAATCATGTTTATAGTTTTATAACTTATAAAACTTATCAAACTACCATTTTTATAAAATGTTCATTTATTTATCCTTATACATATTTATATAAATGTATTATATAAGTTAGTGGGTTTTAATTCACATTTTATACTATTTTTAGTTGAGTGCTTATATAATACTATTAAACATTAATTCTTTAAAAATCTGATTTTTAGTTTCATGTTCACCAAAACAGCCATATCTAGAGTTCTATATGGAGATAGAAGCTCAAATTTTTATGACATAAACTACATGATATGTGCTCCATTTAACTCTTCTATAGCTACTGTTGAATCAGCCTTTAAGTATTTTCTAAAAATCGTCCAAAACAGTAAACTCAGATTTGTATTCTAAACTTGTTTTGATCATATCTCACTCATTTTGATGATTCCATTGCATGGCCAACTCTCACATGTGTATGACATCTAATACTTACTGTAAATTGATTCCACCATGCCATTTTATCAGTTTAACATTTGGTTACTTACTGTTTTTATACAGCCATCATATTTAGCAAGATTTTAACCTTATTACCTATGGTTTTTCATCTCTTTAATCATATTTATCAACACTTGATCCCCACACAACATTTTTATCATCATATATTCATCATATACATATACAATAAGAAAGAAAATACATGATTACATAATCAAAATAACAAGAGGATGGGGAGAACAATCTTTATACCACCAAAGTGATGAAATGATGAGCTTTTGGATGAACAAGACATGGTTTTGAGTAACCAATCTTATAAGATATCAACACCACTTCTAGGATCACCAAGTATTTGTAGATTCCTCCAAAAATCAGCCCTTGTTCTTCATGAAAACTCCTTGAGAAATCAGCCCCAAACTCCCTTGAAAACTCCTTTTTACATGTTAAGATCACCTCCAATCTTCATAACTTCAATGGGTTTTCATCATATGTAAATTATACATATGATTTATGGTTGAATCAAGATCAAATGGAGGTTGTTTATGGTGGATATGGGAGGAAATATAGAGAGCAAGGGAGAGAAAAATGGTGGTTTGCATGTGAAAAATGAAAGGAAATGGTTTAGTGCTAGTGGTTTTTGTTGGTGTGTAGCTAACTTGGTTAAGTTAGCTTAACAAGTGTAACTTGTTTACTACAAGTTTGACACCTTATGAGGTGGGGTGTCCATTGTTTAGCCATCCCTTTGAGTGGGGTGGGGCAAGTGTATACTTGTCTCATCCCACTAATTTACGGGTATTCCTCGATTCTAGTTTCCTCGATTTACGTGCCCTCGGGTCGTTTTACGAAAAACGTTTTTATAAATTATGAATCAACGGCACAAAACGAATCTAATAAAAATTGTCTCATAAAAAACGGAGTTCGAAAACGTAAATACGTACTCCTAAGGTTTCCGGTTTAGTCGTAAAGGACGTTAAATTAAAATCGTAAGTCCTAATCTCTTCTCGTAAATTTGTGAGTTTGTGAACCAACACAAATTTAAAATCTCAAAATAATATTCACGGATAAATTTATTTTCTGAAATGTCAGACTGTCACCAAAACGGTGTATGTAAACGTAAGCACGTAACGTTGAATCCTCAGGTTTAGACGTAGTCGATGTTACTTCAAGACGTAAATAGAAATTTCTTCCCAAAATAAGTGAGTTCATAATATAACATTAAAATTAATATTTTCAAATAAATATTGAGAATAAAATATCAATCATAAATTGACGGATTGTCACATATAAGTTAATTAAAATTCTCGAGATCTCAGGATTTACGTATGAAAAAGTAAAGAGGAACAAGTAAAACACTGTAAAATCAAGAAGTACGAATAAAAGAATAATTTAATACCGGAAAAGTACGAGTTCTTATAAACACCAAATCGGTTATAAGCTGTGAATAACAACTATTAACAAAAGAACATATGGACAATGTGCTACAATTATGTATTAACAACTAGCATTCAAGTTTAACCAATCACCACAAATCCAAGGCTCCAAGCCTTACCAATAACCACAATTCCAAGGCTCCAAGCCTTATCAATAACCATGATCCCATTGGCGCCCATACACCTATGAACTAATCCCAAGGCCCCGCCTTTTCAACATCCCCTTGGTACCAAGTCAAACCACAATAACTGAGAAGGTACGTGTCGCCTGATCTAAATCATAAACACAATCAAAAATCACATAACAGTTAATCACATAAGTGTACACACAAGTCCATCAACAAACTCTAAAAATATTCACAACATTATTTACAAAACCATACAGTGTCTCTTCCATCCCATCTGGAAATCAAATCATAAAAATACATGGGACTATGAAACTCACCTGAACAAGCTTATCCAAGTACCCGCGCTCTAGCACAAATCTAAACACACAAACGTATACAATCAAGACATGAACCACATACCAAAATGGCTCATCAATCTATGATGGATATCTAACCTTATCCTACAACTTAACCCCATTTATATGCCATATGAATCTCATTACATCCTTATATAAAGCCCTTAACTTAGTTTAGTTCATAACTCGTCCCGTTAACATTTAACCCAAAACAGTCCCTTTTTCATACTTCAAACTATTGGCCAAACACCCCCTTAACAAAAAAACATGCCCTGTAAAAGAAACCATATTCCCTTACATGTGTTAGCTAACGCTCCCCTTTGGCCGCAACCTTAAAGCTACTGTTAAGGCCTCCATATATATATATATATATATATATATATATATATATATATATATATATATATATATATATATATATATATATATATATATATATATATATATATATATATATATATATATATATATATATATATATATATATATATATATATATATATATATATATATATATATATATATATATATATATATATATATATATATATATATATATATATATATATATATATATATATACTTTTAACTATCCAGAATTTACTGATTTTTAACATATGAAAAGTTTGTTATGATTAAAGGGTCTTACCCTAACCCATTTGTTTAGCCCTCCTCTAGATCTTTTATATAACATATAAACTAACTCTCATGGGGAGTAAAAATATGATGTTTTATGTTATGGTATGGGTTTAATGTAATCCTAAAGGCCTCCTAACCCAATTACAAGTCCATTGGGCCTGTTTTTGGGCTTTTTGGTTATTTTCTTCCTTCCTTTTCTTTTGGCTGCCCAAACCAAGCCCAAAGAACCTAAGGATCTGGGTTTTAACCTTATTTTATAACTTTTATCATTCTTAAACTAAACCTCACATTCGGGTTACTTCTGGGCCAAAACACTAAAGCCTTACATTGATTTTTTCGACTTTCTACGCGATTTCCGAACTAACCGTCATTTCCAAAAGTTTCTAATTATGTAAAGTATCTCTAAAACGTATCCTAACCATACAATATGTACTGAATACATACATACAACATACGATACATACACGAAACCTTGTAAAAACGATATCTGAACTTTCTCGCAGTTCATTTCTAAACGCATTTCATTTCATTTCATTTCCAACCCGTACCATGATTTACAAATCATGTACCTCATTTCGTCCATTCTCATCCCCAAAATCACACATATAAACACATAAATCACATAAAACACATAGTCACAAAAAAATACCCAAAAAATAAGACTATGTGACGAACCTCAAAAATCGGGGTTGTCACAACATAAATCGAGGAAACTAGAATCGAGGAATACCCGTAAAATAATGGGGATGAAATAAGTTTACACTTATCCCACCCCCATAATGGGCGGACACAACAAGGGAAGACACCCCTTTGGTGTCAAGTTTATAGCAAGTGTTGAGACACTTGTCTCATAACTTGTTCAAGGTACATAAATGTGACACCCTAGAATCGAGGTCATTAACGATACCCTAAATTACGCTAATTTTTGAAATTTTTGATAAATTTTAATTTCTATAATTTATAAGTATTTTGGTTAAAGCCGATGTTCGAGGTTATAATTTTTACGATTGACGTTTTAAGAAGGACGATGACGATTACGATCCCGAGGGATGCCCAATTCTATATAATTTTTGACGATTTATCGATAATGTAATTTTTCGAGAATTTTATTTACGGTTCGTGTTAAGTTGAGTCGGGTGAGTTTTATAGCCTTCCAAGTACATTTAAAGTATCCCAAAAATATTTTGGAGCATTCGGGAAGATTTCCGACTCCCGTAAAATTTTCAAAATTTACAAATGAGTCAAACCCGCAAAGTTTTGAGGTCGTTTTCTATTCAAGGACAAAAGAAGCCCAAAATTGCATTTAGGTCCCTCCTAACCCATCAAAAGGGCCTAAATGAACAAATACACAAACACATACAAAACATTTCACCAAAAATCAAAACCCACTCCCTTCTTCTCTCTCAAACTCACGGCACACCCCACCACCATCAAGAATCCACCAAAAATCTTTTCCACTTGATTTTTCAAAAATCTAAGGTTAGACCACGCTTAGTTTGGTCATTCCCCACCTATTCATGTGCTCAAATCCAACATGCATGGATAAAAAATTTTCAAGATTTTTCCATATGATCCAAATTCGTTTTTGAGGCTTAAAGAGCTAGTGCATGTTGATAATTTAGTGTTATGGAAGTATAAACACCATGAAAACCCACCAAAATTAATTTGGTTGTGGTGATTGGGTCACCCAAACCCCACGGCAAAGGGGGTGTTTGGGGAGCCATGGTGGTTGTTGATTTTGCATGTTGTATTTGTGTTTGGTTTGTTGTTTTAGGATGATTCATGTAGGTCTTACTACTTGCATGTTTATTTTCTTTGATTCTTGATATTGAGATTGGTTGATCAATAGGGGTAGGATGGAAGTTTGATGTTAGGATATGTTTGGGAAGGCTTAGGATGATGTTTAGTGTTGGTTAGAAGTCTTGGAATCGAGTCTAAGCATGTTTTTGGTATAGTCATTTTTAGGCAGAAACATTTGGTCTATTTTATAAAAATGATTTTTGTTCCAGGTATTGAAAACTAAATGTAGTGATAGAGGGTTTTTCTAGCTTTAATTTGGTATAAGGTAGAGCCCGTGACTCAAAACGAGCTAAAAGTTATGACATTTTAAAGATCGGGTACCGGGAGACGAGGACTTTCACAATCCGGATTTGTGCAAAGTTTTAGTCAAATCCCGAAGGTCACAAGTATAATTTGGTAAATGGTCAAGGGTCAAAATTTGGTCCCTAACCTGTACAAATGGGTCTATATGTTGACTTATGAGTCAAGGAAGTCAAAGGTATTTTTCATATAGGTCAAAGTGGTCAAAATTGGTCGAAGCGCAATTTCAGCCCGTAAAATGTAGTCGTGGAAATGAGTTGCGTAACGGGTCGTAAAAGTGAAAACTTTTGTTGGGCTTAAAAACATGTTATCTACAGGTCATATATCATTTTTGGAAATTTTGTCAAATTTTATAAGCATGGTTTAATAAGGTAAAACAGCCCGTACTTTAGTCAAGTACCGGCGAGAACGTGTAAAAATGGACAACGTAGGTTATAAGAATGAATGGTATAAAATGAATGATACTTGTTGTTTTTGTTTTTGGCGTGAGTTATATTTGTCTTAAGTGACTTGTATATATGTATTTTATACAGTACCGTAAGTATTTAAATGAGATTACTCATTACGCGTTATTTGTGATAGGTGTTGATTTACCCGGGCATCCGTAACATCGTCAGTGATCACTCCTCGAACTACCGACTACTTAAGATATAAGGTGTGAATTTATAGCCTCGCTTATATTATTTCAAATTGTTTTACCCGCGAGGGAAATGCATGCTAGTTTTTAAAAAGGAACGTATATCATGAATGATTGTTAGACCCGAAAGTTGCCTTAGAAATTGTGTTGAGTACCAAAGTTGCAAAAGTCCCTAAATTCATGAACTATTAACTATTGTCTTGCCCTCGAGTAGGGGGAAATAGCCGCTTATGCAATTTGTAGTACTACGGGGTTAACGACCCAATGCTAGCCGAGAAGCTGTACTTATAGTAAGTTCTGCGGTAGATTATTTTGTATGAGAAATAAGGTATAATTGCAACTGATGCCTTTAGAAGGGGCACTGGTTTCATCTGAATCATGCCGGTATATTTACGCGGGTGATTGAGTTAACGGATTAGTGTCATGAGCTTAAACACAATTGTCAGTATCCTGATTATAGTTTGTTTGATCGACAAGACTATAAATGATCACGAATGGTTTTTATTATATATACGTTCAAATGGATTGAAAAACCTATGAATTCCACTCAACGTTTTCGTTGACCAAATTTTTGGCATGTGTTTCAGGTAACCGCTGAGCAGTAGGATGGAGCATGCATGGGATGGATGTTGTGTGATCGGCTTGGTGTCCGCTTGTTTTTCCCTCCTTTTCTACTTAAACAATTTTTATGTTTAATGTCATGTGGTTGTAAAACTGAAGTTTTTGGGGTTGAGATTCATGGGGACCGAAAACGCTAAACTCTGTGCACTATTTGGGGTTGGAAAAACTGTGGACATGTATTATCTAAAAATTTTAAATTTCAAGTTTTAAGTCGACGTCTTTTTAGCGTCGTTTGATATCTCTTGTGTGCAATGAATACTGTGTAGCACCCATTGTTGTAGTTCCGCTGCGCATAACAATTGTGGGGGTGTTACAGATTGGTAATCAGAGCCACGAGTTATAGAGAACTAGGTCGTTTTTGAAAATCCTAAACTATAACTTTTGGTGTCGTAAGAAAGGGTCCAAGCACACACAACTATCCTGCATGGCTCCGGTAAGATTTATTGTTGTATTTATGGCATTTGACGTATACTTTTGAGTAAAGTATATATGTGGGTAATTATTATATAAGTATGGGGATTACTATATGTAGACGTTAAATTTTACGTGAAATATCCGACATCGTAATTTTCATATTAATCATGCATGAGCATCATATTATTACATTTCGGGCATATGTACCACCTTTGCATTGCATTTGCATGCATATATTTATAACTATTGTATAATTACTTATGTACCCTCCGAAATTCGCTGTTATTGCAGGAATGGCCGAGGTACCGCCCAACGATAACGGAAACGATTACGTCGTAGGTCACGAAGGGGGACCGTTTCCTCCGAACCCGCCGGACAATAATAATGGATGGATCGCTCCAGAAGACGAAATAGGACCGGAAAACGACAATGGCGAAAGTGAGGTGGATAATTTCAGCATGAGTAGTGACGACGATGAGGATTCCGAAGAAGAGCCCGAGGAGCTATTGGATGATGGCATTCCCGAGGATGCCGTAGGCCAGACCGAACCCGATTTGTTTCAATCCCCGAGTTCGCCGAAGGGTTATGAGGTACCACCGACCGGTCGTTATGAGCAGCAACCCTTTGATCGCCCGATGGACAATAGTAATGGGAACAGTGGAGAGTCATCCAAGTCGCCATCGATTCACGAGAATGTTGCAAGGGTCTATTTTCCGAGACCGAGTCACTACTGGGATCCCGCAGGTCGTTTGGGGAGGATGGAAAGGTTAATGTATGAGCGGTTTGTAGTTGAGACTAGGGTGATTAAGAAGTTTGATAAGACTGAGAGGGAACATCAAAGACTGTTGGAAAGGACTTCAAGAATTGCGTATGATGGGATGATGAACACAAGTGCCATCAACAGTTTGAAATCAATGGTTGCGAATTTAAGTGCTAGTCTTGATCGTGTGAGGGAAGATCAGATGAGGTTGTCGAGGATGCAGAGTTGGGAGCATCGTGTGAGGGATTCATTGCCCCCGGATTGGAGATTCGTGGACGATGTGGAGATGGAGGCGAACGACTTTATGGTTCAGCCGCCTACTGGAGGTGCTTGTATTTCGGTGGGAAATCAGGTAGCGATTGAGCATGGATCCACATCAGGGACGAGAAAGGAAACAGAATGTGGGCCAGATGAGAAAGGAAACGGAAAAGTGGATGATGTGGACGAGGACGTGAGTGATGAGGAAACCGAGGAAGACGACGACGAGCCGCCATCCAAGAGGCAGTGTGGATCACCACATGCCTAGTTACTTGTTTTGTATTTTCTTTGATCATTGTAATAGAACTATTTTAGACCTTTGTATGATGGTATTATGACGAGAAACTCAAGTACTTGATGTTTTGTGGTGAATGATTGTAGTGGCATTACTTGTCACGATTTTGGTTAACTATCAATACAATCTATGTTACCTTTCATGATCTGTGATATGTCTTAAATTTGATCTTTTGTGGTGTGAATTGATGAATATTAGTAACTCCGTAGTGATGTGTCGTTGTATGTATTTTATGTCTGGGAAACTTGATATAAATACTTACATTGTTTTTCTATTTTTCTTGTCTTGCAGAAAGAGATATTCGATAAAACAATGCCTCCAAAGTTGACTGCCGATCGTGTTAACAACATGATTCAGGAAGCAATAGCTAATGCGTTGCAAGCGGACCGAGCTGGGAGAAATCAGGATCCAGGAAGGAACGCGGGGAGACAACCAGCCCCGAGAGTGTGTACCTATTCAAGCTTTATGAAGTGCGGTCCTACGCAGTTCCGTGGATCAGGTGGAGCCCTAGAACTTAGGCGATGGTTGGAAAAAGTTGAGAGTACGTTTGAAATCAGTGGTTGTGCAGAGGCGGATAAAGTAAAGTTTGCAGCAGCTACATTTCTGGATGATGCGTTAAGCTGGTGGAATACCCAGGTAGCTACGATGGGATTGGCTGTGGCGAATGCAAGAACGTGGAATGCAACCAAAGCTTTGTTGACCAAGAAGTTTTGCCCAGAGGAGGAATTGGGGCAATTGGAGGACGAACTGAGACATTTGACCTTAAAGAACAACGATATAGCTGCTTACACCAGGAGATTCAATGAGTTAAGTCTTTTGTGTCCGGACATATTTGCCAATGATGCCAAGAAAATGAAGCAGTATATTAAGGGTTTATCTAGCAACATCAAAGGTGAAACAACTTCGTCGAAACCTGGAACGTTTGATGAAGCGGTTCAAATGGCACACGCTTTGATGGACGTTAAGCTTCAGGACAAGCAGAATTACATTGCTGAGGGCAACAAAAGAAAATGGGAGGCAGCACAAGGCAATCAATCCCAAGGCCAGAACCGAGGAGGAAATCGAAACAACCAAGGGCCGAACCGTAATCAGCAGTTTAATCAGAGAAGGAACGAAGGGATGAGGGCCGTGACGAACCCTAGAGGTGTGAAAGTAAATCCCCATTGTGGAAAGTGCAACTTGTATCATGTTGGAAACTGCCCGCCGGCATGCGGCAAGTGTGGAAAGGCAGGTCATAGGACTTCTAGTTGTCGAACGGGAGGAGTAGCCACTGGGGCTAATGCTATCAGGATGAGAGGATGTTATAGCTGTGGAGAAAGGGGGCATGTGCAAGCAAATTGCCCGAAGGCAGGGAACAGACGGGGAGGAAATAATGCGGCAGCTGTGTATCAAGTGGGAACTGCTGATAAACCACAAGGTCCAAATGTGGTTACCGGTACGTTTTTGCTAGACGCTTGTTATGCTAGTATTTTATTTGATTCTGGCTCCGACAAGAGTTTTGTAGACGTTAGATTTAGTCGTCATATCGATAGAGAACCGGTATTGTTAACGACTAGTTATAATGTTGAATTAGCCGATGGAAAAATTGTTAGTACGAATTCTATACTGAAAGGGTGTACCTTGAAGTTAGGAAACTACGCTTTTTAAAATCGACTTGATGCCTATAGAGCTAGGATCGTTTGACGTGATTGTGGGAATGGATTGGTTAATGGCGCATAGTGCTACAATCGTCTGTGGTGAGAGATTGGTTCAGATTCCGCTGAGGAATAGGGTTTTGACGGTTAAGGGAGACGAATGCACTTCTCGTTTGAAGGTGATTTCGTGTTTGAAGATGATGAAGTACGTAGAGAGCGGATGCGATGTGTTTTTGGCACAAGTTTCGAGCGATGGTGATGTAGAGGCGAGGATTGAAGAGGTACCAATTATTCGCGAGTATCCGGACGTTTTTCCAGACGAGTTGCCAGGTTTACCGCCTAATCGTGAGGTCGAATTTCGAATTGATTTAGTGCCAGGAGCTGCACCGGTTGCACGTGCACCTTATCGTTTAGCACCATCTGAGTTAAAGGAGTTAGCGGATCAATTGAAGGAGTTGATGGACAAAGGATTTATTAGGCCGAGCTCATCACCTTGGGGAGCGCCAGTGTTGTTCGTAAAGAAGAAGGATGGTTCGTTTAGGATGTGTATTGACTATAGAGAACTCAATAAGCTGACGGTTAAGAATCGGTACCCATTACCGAGGATTGATGATTTGTTCGATCAATTACAAGGTTCCAGTGTATACTCAAAGATCGATTTAAGATCAGGGTATCATCAACTGCGTGTAAGAGAGGAGGATATTCCTGTAACTGCCTTTCGTACGCGGTATGGACACTTTGAATTTCGAGTGATGCCGTTTGGGTTGACAAACGCGCCTGCTGTATTCATGGATCTTATGAATCGCGTGTGCAAGCCGTATCTAGATAAGTTTGTTATTGTTTTCATCGACGACATACTTATTTACTCTAAGAGTAAGGAGGAGCACGAGAAGCACCTGAGAAGGATTTTGGAGTTGTTAAGGAAGGAGAAGCTGTATGCAAAATTCACTAAGTGTGAGTTTTGGTTGGAATCAGTGCAGTTTCTAGGTCATGTGATTGATAGTGAGGGAGTTCGTGTAGATCCTGCTAAGATCGAAGCGATTAGGGAATGGTCAGCACCGACGACGCCGACTGAAGTTCGACAATTTTTGGGTTTAGCTGGGTACTATAGAAGGTTTATTGAAGGATTTTCGTTGATTGCGAAACCATTGACGCGGCTTACCGAGAAGAATAGGGTGTATGAATGGGGAAATGAGGAAGAGCTTGCTTTCGAAACGCTCAAGGATAAGTTATGTTCCGCGCCGATTTTATCATTGCCTGAGGGAACCGAAGATTTCGTGGTGTATTGTGATGCGTCTCGTAAAGGTTATGGAGCAGTGTTAATGCAACGTGAAAAGGTGATAGCTTACGCGTCGAGGCAATTAAGGAAGAACGAGGAGAAATACACGACGCACGATTTGGAATTAGGAGCGGTAGTTTTTGCGTTGAAGCTGTGGAGACACTATCTGTATGGGACAAAGTGTGTTGTATTCACTGATCACAAGAGTTTGCAGCACATTTTAGATCAAAAGGAGTTGAATATGCGACAAAGACGATGGGTTGAACTACTGAGTGATTATGATTGTGAAATTCGCTATCACCCTGGGAAGGCGAATGTTGTAGCGGATGCATTAAGTAGGAAGGAACGGGAGAAACCTTTGAGGGTTAGAGCTTTAGTGATGAGTGAGAGCGTTGACTTAACCGAAACCATACTGAAGGCTCAGGAGAGAGGATTGATGAAAGGGAATGTTGAAGCCGAGAACTTGGGACGAATGTTGAAACCTCTTTTTGTGATTAGGTCTGACGGACTAAGATATTTTGAGAATCGGATTTGGTTACCATTGTGTCCATCTGAGGAAGGAAAGCCTGGAGTTCGAGAATTGGTTATGAATGAGTCGCATAAGTCGAAGTATTCGATACATCCTGGATCGGATAAGATGTACCACGACCTGAAGAAAGTCTATTGGTGGCCGAATATGAAGGCAGATATTGCTCGTTACGTCAGTAAGTGTTTGACTTGTGCAAAGGTTCAGGCAGAACATAAGAAACCATCTGGATTGTTGGTACAACCGGAAATCCCAGAATGGAAATGGGAGAAAATCGCAATGGATTTTGTGACAGGATTACCTAGGACTCCTAGTGGAAGCGATATGATATGGGTAATTGTGGACAGGTTGACGAAATCTGCTCATTTCTTACCTATGAAGAAGACGGACAGCATGGAAAGACTCGCCAGCGTGTACGTGAAAGAGATCGTCTGTAGACATGGAGTGCCGTTATCGATCATTTCAGATCGCGACAGTAGATTTACGTCGGAATTTTGGAGATCGCTTCAACGTGCGATGGGCACTGAACTGAGTTTAAGCACGGCTTATCACCCGGAAACTGACGGCCAGAGTGAACGAACGATTCAAACGATGGAGGACATGCTCCGAGCGTGTGTGATTGATTTTGGAGGAAGTTGGGAACGCCACTTGCCTCTAGTGGAATTTTCGTACAATAATAGTTATCACGCGAGTATCAAAGCGGCACCGT
Source organism: Glebionis coronaria (assembly GCA_025667525.1). NCBI lineage: Eukaryota > Viridiplantae > Streptophyta > Magnoliopsida > Asterales > Asteraceae > Glebionis > Glebionis coronaria. Next base: position 601,807,422 of record CM046875.1, on the reverse strand, counting down.
TCGAAGCATTGTATGGAAGGAAGTGTAGATCGCCCGTGTGTTGGAGTGAAGTAGGGGAAAGTCAATTGACTGGACCCGAAATGGTATTAGAAACGACAGAGAAGATCGTGCAGATCAAGAACCGACTACTTGCTGCGAGAAGCCGACAGAAGAGTTATGCCGATAACCGAAGGAAACCGTTGGAGTTTGAAGTTGGAGATATGGTTATGCTCAAGGTATCGCCATGGAAGGGTGTAATTCGTTTTGGGAAGAAAGGAAAGTTGAGTCCGAGGTATATTGGACCGTTTAAGATCGTTGAACGAATTGGACCAGTAGCGTACAAGTTAGAATTGCCGACCGAGCTTAGTGCTATTCATGACACGTTCCACGTATCGAACCTGAAGAAGAGTTTGGCGGACAAGGAATTGGTGATTCCTTAGGACGAGATTCGACTAGACGACAAAATGCACTTTGTGGAAGAACCTGTGGAAATCATGGACCGGGAGGTCAAGCGGTTGAAGCATAGTAGGATTCCCATTGTGAAGGTCCGATGGAATTCTAAGCGTGGACCGGAATACACATGGGAACGTGAGGACTTTTTCAAGGAAAGGTATCCTCATCTGTTCCAATAGACGAAATGTGAGTCCAAGAAGAGGCGAGCGCCGGGACGTCGCTCTCTTTAAGGAGGGGTGGATGTGACACCCTAGAATCGAGGTCATTAACGATACCCTAAATTACGCTAATTTTTGAAATTTTTGATAAATTTTAATTTCTATAATTTATAAGTATTTTGGTTAAAGCCGATGTTCGAGGTTATAATTTTTACGATTGACGTTTTAAGAAGGACGATGACGATTACGATCCCGAGGGATGCCCAATTCTATATAATTTTTGACGATTTATCGATAATGTAATTTTTCGAGAATTTTATTTACGGTTCGTGTTAAGTTGAGTCGGGTGAGTTTTACAGCCTTCCAAGTACATTTAAAGTATCCCAAAAATATTTTGGAGCATTCGGGAAGATTTCCGACTCCCGTAAAATTTTCAAAATTTACAAATGAGTCAAACCCGCAAAGTTTTGAGGTCGTTTTCTATTCAAGGACAAAAGAAGCCCAAAATTGCATTTAGGTCCCTCCTAACCCATCAAAAGGGCCTAAATGAACAAATACACAAACACATACAAAACATTTCACCAAAAATCAAAACCCACTCCCTTCTTCTCTCTCAAACTCACGGCACACCCCACCACCATCAAGAATCCACCAAAAATCTTTTCCACTTGATTTTTCAAAAATCTAAGGTTAGACCACGCTTAGTTTGGTCATTCCCCACCTATTCATGTGCTCAAATCCAACATGCATGGATAAAAATTTTTCAAGATTTTTCCATATGATCCAAATTCGTTTTTGAGGCTTAAAGAGCTAGTGCATGTTGATAATTTAGTGTTATGGAAGTATAAACACCATGAAAACCCACCAAAATTAATTTGGTTGTGGTGATTGGGTCACCCAAACCCCACGGCAAAGGGGGTGTTTGGGGAGCCATGGTGGTTGTTGATTTTGCATGTTGTATTTGTGTTTGGTTTGTTGTTTTAGGATGATTCATGTAGGTCTTACTACTTGCATGTTTATTTTCTTTGATTCTTGATATTGAGATTGGTTGATCAATAGGGGTAGGATGGAAGTTTGATGTTAGGATATGTTTGGGAAGGCTTAGGATGATGTTTAGTGTTGGTTAGAAGTCTTGGAATCGAGTCTAAGCATGTTTTTGGTATAGTCATTTTTAGGCAGAAACATTTGGTCTATTTTATAAAAATGATTTTTGTTCCAGGTCTTGAAAAATAAATGTAGTGATAGAGGGTTTTTCTAGCTTTAATTTGGTATAAGGTAGAGCCCGTGACTCAAAACGAGCTAAAAGTTATGACATTTTAAAGATCGGGTACCGGGAGACGAGGACTTTCACAATCCGGATTTGTGCAAAGTTTTAGTCAAATCCCGAGGGTCACAAGTATAATTTGGTAAATGGTCAAGGGTCAAAATTTGGTCCCTAACCTGTACAAATGGGTCTATATGTTGACTTATGAGTCAAGGAAGTCAAAGGTATTTTTCATATAGGTCAAAGTGGTCAAAATTGGTCGAAGCGCAATTTCAGCCCGTAAAATGTAGTCGTGGAAATGAGTTGCGTAACGGGTCGTAAAAGTGAAAACTTTTGTTGGGCTTAAAAACATGTTATCTACAGGTCATATAGCATTTTTGGAAATTTTGTCAAATTTTATAAGCATGGTTTAATAAGGTAAAACATCCCGTACTTTAGTCAAGTACCGGCGAGAACGTGTAAAAATGGACAACGTAGGTTATAAGAATGAATGGTATAAAATGAATGATACTTGTTGTTTTTGTTTTTGGCGTGAGTTATATTTGTCTTAAGTGACTTGTATATATGTATTTTATACAGTACCGTAAGTATTTAAATGAGATTACTCATTACGCGTTATTTGTGATAGGTGTTGATTTACCCGGGCATCCGTAACATCGTCAGTGATCACTCCTCGAACTACCGACTACTTAAGATATAAGGTGTGAATTTATAGCCTCGCTTATATTATTTCAAATTGTTTTACCCGCGAGGGAAATGCATGCTAGTTTTTAAAAAGGAACGTATATCATGAATGATTGTTAGACCCGAAAGTTGCCTTAGAAATTGTGTTGAGTACCAAAGTTGCAAAAGTCCCTAAATTCATGAACTATTAACTATTGTCTTGCCCTCGAGTAGGGGGAAATAGCCGCTTATGCAATTTGTAGTACTACGGGGTTAACGACCCAATGCTAGCCGAGAAGCTGTACTTATAGTAAGTTCTGCGGTAGATTATTTTGTATGAGAAATAAGGTATAATTGCAACTGATGCCTTTAGAAGGGGCACTGGTTTCATCTGAATCATGCCGGTATATTTACGCGGGTGATTGAGTTAACGGATTAGTGTCATGAGCTTAAACACAATTGTCAGTATCCTGATTATAGTTTGTTTGATCGACAAGACTATAAATGATCACGAATGGTTTTTATTATATATACGTTCAAATGGATTGAAAAACCTATGAATTCCACTCAACGTTTTCGTTGACCAAATTTTTGGCATGTGTTTCAGGTAACCGCTGAGCAGTAGGATGGAGCATGCATGGGATGGATGTTGTGTGATCGGCTTGGTGTCCGCTTGTTTTTCCCTCCTTTTCTACTTAAACAATTTTTATGTTTAATGTCATGTGGTTGTAAAACTGAAGTTTTTGGGGTTGAGATTCATGGGGACCGAAAACGCTAAACTCTGTGCACTATTTGGGGTTGGAAAAACTGTGGACATGTATTATCTAAAAATTTTAAATTTCAAGTTTTATGTCGACGTCTTTTTAGCGTCGTTTGATATCTCTTGTGTGCAATGAATACTGTGTAGCACCCATTGTTGTAGTTCCGTTGCGCATAACAATTGTGGGGGTGTTACAATAAACCTCCATCTCTCACACACACTCACACACTTGCATGTGTAAAATAGAAAACTTCATCAAAATCCTATCCGTCTCCTCTCTTGTGCCGTCCATAACCACCACCAAATCACCATCTTTATTAAACTTTCAACCTACAACTTAATCAATAATCAACATATATTGAAAACCACTTAAAAGGAGCATGTTTGGAGGTGATTATTACTTGTGAAAAGAAGTTTTCATGGATTCCTAGGGATAACTTTCAAGAAGAAGTACATATACTTGAATATCACTAAAAGTTGTCTTGAAAAGTTAAAGGTTTGGGTACATAGATCATGCTTGTTCATCCAAAATTTCATCTTTTCCACCACTTTGGTTGGTATAAAAATTGATTCTTTCTATCATCCTATTAATTTTGTAAATGTATTTATCTATTTACTTCAAAATGTATATGTATGATGATGATGATGAATGAAGATCAAGTGATTGCATGGGGATTTTATGTCATTAGATTAAGTTGATGAGGCTAAATCTACATGTAAAAGATGTTAAAATCATCACTAGATTAGTAGGCTGTTAAAAACAGTAACTTTCAATATTTTTACTTGGTTAAATGGATTAGATTATTTGATATAATGACAGATAGATGATTTTTACATAAGTGGTGAATTGGCCACACAATGGAATGTTAAAAATGAGCAAGATATGGCCAAAACACTTTTGTGGTACTAATCTGACTGGTCTGTTTTGGACGAATTAAAACTAATATTTAGAGGCTGTTTGAGAAGGATCCATAGAAGAGTTATTTGTAACAAATATCATGTAGTTTATACAGTAAAAATTTAGGGTTCCAACTCCTTGTAGAACTTAAGATATGATCAAATGGCGAACATGAGATTTCACATCAGATTTGACTTTAAAGTATATAATACTAAAATGCCACTTGAAGTAAAATACTATATAAAATAAGTATATAAAAGTTAACAAATGATAATAACTATTATAAAATAAGTTTATATACTATAATAAATAAATATTACATTTTATAAAAATAAAAATCAAATGTTTTCTAAACTACAAACTATATATAGATTTTTACGTCTTTTTGCCTAATACCTAAAGGATGGCGTTTTTGTCAAATAAAACTTAGATGGTCGGACTCGTCTAATGTAACATTTTTATATAAAATATACTGATATTTAAGCATATTTAACAAGTAAAAATCGAAAAAAACGAGCTTTGTAACTTATGGACCATAATGGGCCAAATTAACCGAGTTGGACCACTAGGCCCAACAAGTTTGGCTTAACACTATTGGACTTACTCATGGGCTTAACCCACTTGGGCCCAACATATGATTATAGGCCTGGTCTTAAATAGATAAATGGACTAATAAAAAGATATTGGACTCTTAATGGGCCTATTGGGCCTTAACATATACATGGGCTAAAACTAGTATAATAAGACTAAGTTAACTAATACTTAAAAACTAATAATGTTGTATAAGGTAATAAAAACCCGCCTGATCATCATGTTATGACATCATTACATATACATAACAACTTTTTATTAATATTATTCACCATAGTCTAAGATCGAGTATTATTTGTTTCGGTTTCCCGTGATCGAGGCACGTATCGTACATCCTAATTGCCGATAACCCGCCATTCCCAACCAACGTGAGTTCATAGCCTCGCACTCTTATAAATGTTTTATGAAATGTTTTACAAACCCACGAGGGAGATAACATGCTAGTTTTAATAAAAATAGAAAACACAAGTGGTCCTAATTGTATGCTTATTAATATGGACCCGATTGATTGGATGACCAAATGAATGATTGAAATGGATTATTATTAGTTAGATTATGTCACTATAAGTCCCATTAGCATGAATTGTGAACTACCGGGAGTTGGTAGACGCTTATGCATAATATTACTATTTGGGGAAGATCACCCTAGTTCGCGCCTTGACGGTTGATCCCCGTCGTGCCACATTGATTGGTAAGCGAATTTATATATGAGAGGGATATATTTAGCGTGATTTTTGTGAGGACACGCTGTTTAAAATGGGAAAATGAGTTCTGGGCTAGCTACCCGATATTTATTATAGAATGGTAATAAAGTCATGCGGCTTATAATAATCCGATAATAATAATGATAATGGTAACATTGAGGCTGCGCTCTCAGGAATAGTGTATGATATATGATTTGAATTATAATATATTGCCTGACTAGCAATATGGGGTCTTATTTATTATTATACCCGTGTTCTAGTTTTACATAACTATTTTATATAATGGTTTTTATTATTTTATAAACAACGTTATAAAACGTATTGAATGGTGATTTATGACAATGATTCGTACAAAATATTTTTTGCATAAGTTATGATTTACGACAAAATGCTTTTCGGTAATGATTATATACCGGTTTTATGCTAATGGTTATTATTAAACTATATGGACTCGCTCAGGGTTTCGCTGACTTTTAACATGTTTTATCTCAGGTACTTGAAAGTAATTCTCGGGAAGACTACAAGAGTTTATGACCCGCACTTAAATAAAAATTCCTATTCAAATGTTTTGTAAATTTTTAAGACATACTTTGACCCGAGGACCTATGTAATTTGATATTTATGAATGGAAAATGCTTTGTTATTAAACGACGTGATTTTTAAGTGTTGTCTTTGATTTGAGTAATATGATATCCCGTAACACCAACGACTATTCCGCTGATTCGAAATGTGAATATTTGGGGGTGTTACAGAATATGTTATGACAATGCCTTGAACATACAACAATTCTAATATAGTTCACAACATCAATAAAACAAATAAACAAAAACTTCGGAATGCAAGCCTATGGTCTCTCTAAATCCCTCGCTCCCTAATGCTCTTATCACCGTTAGGCAAACCAGAAAATGATGCTAAAACACGTCAACATAAAGTTGGTGAGAGTCACAAGTTTACGACACAAAACAATTTCAAAAGTTGTGCTTAACATCAAAAAAATCATTTATTTTTATAGACAACAAGAACTACTACATAAACATGCAAGCATATTATATCATATATCATCATATCCTATCAACTTCCATGGCCATTTTAGTTTAACCCCAGAACACTAAGCAAAGGTTACCAGACAATATTCACCCAAGAACACATAGCATGGGTGACCACCTAGATTTCACTCAGGTACACGTAGCATGAGTGACCACGAATTTCTAACATCACCTAGGAAACAAGACATATAATAGCATAAACCTATCGATTCATTTAATAAACATCAATACAAGTAAATCATAACATATTAAGCATCATTTCCATCCTTTCTAGAGTAAAATAATTTAAATACAAGGGACTATGTAACTCACCTTGCGATAGCAATCCAAAAGTTCACGCACGATCAAACAATATCTAAAGCATATACAAAGAAAACACGCATCAACATTGATTCAAGGACTCTATTCCTTCATCAATCTAATAACCTCCTATATGATCGATATCTCTAATGTCTATCCTATATCAGCACCACATGATCCCTCTAAGTGTCTCTCACAACAATTACACTCATAAACTAAACCATTCACCTTTCCCCCAAAACAGACTGTGACAAAATTTATAGCCAAAAGTCTGACTCGAGTAGGCGACCTTAACCAATTCCAAATGACCTCTCCTTTAAAAGGTGACTTCTACAACATGTAAATAAGCCCTCATAATGATCACAAGGCCCAACTCAAATACTAAGTACCCCAAACACCCCAAGACATAAGTTTGAACTCTGCTATCTAGATATCAGTCTTGACTCCGACACTTGCACAAAAGTTTCGACCAACCCACTGCCCTCAAATGACCACAAACCTTACACATTTGAAAAGTAGACTCTGAGTACATAATTTTAAACTTTTTATTCACTCAAAAAGATTTTAAAACGACCAAATTATGATAAAAACTATTTGACTTAATTTTTGCCCCGACTTAGCAACGATTCTGCGACGACTTAGCGACAGTATAGCGACATATTAGCGACAGTTCAGTGACAGTTCGATGATTTAAACCCTAATTCACCATTAATCATTATATTGAACCCATTTATGATCAAATTCAAACCCTAACCTTATTAATTACAGAAAATTAAAAACCCTAATCCATCATATGATTATTTACTTGTTAAAAATATGATTAGATTAACAAAAAACATAAATTGAAATCAAGATTATACTTTTAATTGGCCAAAAATCAACTTTTTGCAAAACCCTAATTTTTCTTGAAAGCACCGATCGTTCCTCACTTTTTTATGAAGAAAATATGATTTTTTGCTAAGTAGTGTTGCTTTTATACTTTTCTGAAAGGCTTTTTTTTTCCAAATTGGGCTCAAATTAGCTTTGTGGGTTATTTTGTCTATTTTTTTCTTTTCTTTTCTTTTTAAATCGGTCCAACCGAATTTTTTTATAAAACTTTGTATTATTATTATTATTATTATTATTATTATTATTATTATTATTTTTTTTTTTTTTAATAAAATTCCAAATTTTATTAATCACACAAAATTGGAAGGGAGCCGCGAAACAAGCTGCGCGCCCACTCCCTTTTGAATACAAAAACTAAGTCTAGACATCAAAAAACCGCCCCTCCTCGCGTCATTAAAATGACAACCAGCTAACCGCTTAAGATGCGAGAGAGTACCCATCGCCTCCTCCTCAAACTCCCCAAAAGTCGAGAAGGCGAATGGAATAAACGAGTAACCATGCTCAGCACAAATAGAAGAATACTTCCTCTTCTTCTTCTGAACAGCCGACTGCAAAGCACTCCCAGGAACCCACGACTCCAACCCCGTCCCTGCAAACGGAGAAACCCCTGTAACATCTAAACACACATCTTTGCCCTGGGACCAATTGTGTAGCAATAAATCTGCTGGCCGAAGATCACGCCCACCATCAGAAACAAAACCCATATCAGCTTCTTTCCTCACCGACACACCAACCTTAGAGCAAATATCAAACAACACATCACGAACAAGATTGTGCCGAAACTTAACCCCCAAATCACTAGCACAATGAACAGCATGATCACCCCACAGATCCATCCGATGTACATGGCAACCCGATCACAAAGAACCATCAGGAAATAAAGGAATCGACAAACGATAACACAATACCGCACGAAACTGTCTCGGGTTCATCCGCTGTACATTATTATTATTAGTATTATTATTATTATTATTATTATTATTATTATTATTATTATTATTATTATTATTATTATTATTATTATTACTATTATTATGTCTAGATATTACCTCCAGTTTATTTCTGGGTCAAAACCCGAAAGTCTTACGTTAAATCTTCGACTTTATGATGTGATTTTTGATCTAGCCTTCATTTCCAAAAGTTTCTAAATATGGAAAGTAACTCTAAAACTTATCTAATACATATAATAAATACTTAATACATACATACAACATATGATTCATACACAAAACCTTACAAAAAAGATATTAAAACTTTCACGTAGTTCATTTGCCATTTCATTTTACCAAATTTCATTTCCCACATGTACCATGATTTAAGAATCATGTACCTCATTTCATTCATTTTCAAATCCCAAAATCTAACATAAAAACACATAAAACACATTGTTCACACTGTCTAACACATAAATAAAAGTCAACGGTTGACAACTTACTCGTCAAAACCCTAGTTGTCACAGTAGCGACAAAGGCTTTGCGCCAGGGATTTTATTGGACTACCATGCACTAGGATGTAAGGGAGAAACAAGAAATTGTGACTCATGCCCAATAAATTCCCCGGTCCCTAAGTTGCTTGATCGAGGTAGAAATAGGGTGGTAAATATATTAATCAAACACGCAAAATGACGTAAAATCAAAAACGTATTAAACTTAAAAAACCTAGGTATCGTTGTTTGACGGAGAAATTATGAATTGAGATTCCAAAGCAAATGAAACTTAAAACTAATGACAAAACGTAAATTACACAAATAAAAAAAAAGTCTAATAAAATAGTAAAATAGTCAAAAAAATTCAAAAATTCAAAAATGATTTAAAACTACTTAGCTAAAAATGAAAATAAAGATTGATTTTAAAAGTACAATGGACCAAAAAGCCTAATTGTACAAAATTGGCCAAAAATATAAATGGGATAAAACGCCCAATAACCAAAAATTTGAAAATTGAAAAGGGGAAAGTGAAACAAGACTAAAAAGATGATTTTAAGCAACTTTAAGAATAACACTTTAAGCTGAAAATGTCCCAATAATATCTTAATAATAAGCTCTTATTTTGGTTTTATAAGCCCAATAAGAAAATATATGGCTTATTGAAAGTCTTAGTGAACCGATCCCAATATTTTGACAAAACAAACAAGTTTTAAAAAGTTACTTTAAGAAAAACATATTATAGCTTCTAGAATAAGATAATAAGCACTCTAAAAAACCTAAAAAGCTTATTGAGCCATTACATAAGCTGAAACTTGACAAAATAAGCAAAGTAAAATTACACAAAAAGAAAAAATAGTCGTTTTTGCATAAAAGAAAACCAAATAAGCTGAAAATTGACAAGGTAGCCTAAAATGGGATTATAAGAACAATGGTGAAGGAATTTTTCCAATAAGCACACTCAAAAAGCTGGAATCACAATAAGCACTTTTTAGAAAAGACAAAATAATTGAATCCTAGGTAAAAGTTTTTAACACCCCCAAATTACATTGCGCAGCGGAAATACACATTTGGGTGCTAAATACAAACATTGTTACACAAGACATTTTGAACAAACTCAAAATGATAAATTAGAAATATAAAAGAATATAATTTAACCACTGTCTAAAACTTTCAATCCCAAGTAAAACTATTTTAGAAATATCAGAGTAATATTTAGGTCCCCTAAAGACTTTATCATATTCACAAACACTTTACCAAAGTACTCGACCGTACATTATTATTTTTATGACAAAAGGAAAAGAAATCCGTTTTAGTCCAATCACCACAAAATCAATCCCGCAATCCTTCTCCAGCAAGCTCCGCAATTCATCAGCTTCAATACCTGAAATACATGCTTAAAATCATCAACACAACGGTTGAGCGAGTCTATAGGTTTTCCAAATCAACATTTGAACACAAGAGAAAAATCAATCAAGATCATTTAATAGAATTTTCGTGCACACAATCTATTAGTCAGGCATTCTCGTATATAACAACAGCTACTGAATTGTATTAAGCTCATGACACCGACCCCTTAACTTAGTCACCCACGCCTAAAGCCGACATGACTAGATAAAATTCGAGTGCCCCTACTAGGGTATCATTTGCAAGGATACCAATTCTAATTCTCGTAAAATTATCCTTCCCAACGGGTTACTCAACGTAAAGCCCTGGTCTCGGATAGGGTCGTCAACCCAATAGTACTATAATTAGAATAAGCGGCTATTCCCAACTCACAACATCAAGTCAGAAGATAGTTAACGGCTCATGAATTTAGGGTCTTTTGCAAATAGGGTACTTATACAATTTAAAACAACAAAGGCAAAAAAGCAACATTCGGGTCCAAACAATCAATCATGACTTGTGTTCATTTAACTTTCAAATAGCATGTATCCCCCTCGCGGGTTTTAAAATCATTCAAAACAATTACAAAAGCGAGGCTATAGACTCACCTGGAGTAATAGCAGTAGTAAGACGATCTTCGACGATAGTTGATGCCCGATAAAAAAAACCGCAACCAATCAAACTCAAACTCAAAAAGTCACGATAAACTCGAGAGAAAACGATATAAATAACTTCATTATACTTTATTACACATTTACTTAACCATTTTACACTTTTTACAAAGTCCACCGGTACATACTACATGTACTAGCTTATTTTACCCCTTTTAAACTTGTCAACCGTTTAGGAAACGACTCGATAAACTAACTTACTATATATAGAAAGTCCTCTTTATCAAATGAAATTACTTTTAAAGTACTTTACCCAACTTATTTTCAAATTATAAAATCCAGACAGATTTACGTTAATTTTTCATACAACCATTTTAACTTATTTAAACGACTCCGTTTACAAAACCGACACTCGAGTTTTAAAGTAAACTCAACCTATAAAATAAACACCTCATTATCAGTAGGTTACATTTTTCAAAACATCCATTTAGAGTCCCCGAGATTCGATCTAAATATCGACAACAACTACTTGTAGTGTCGATACTCGTCTCCCGGTACACGATCATTCAAAACATCATAACTTCGCGCTCGTTTGGAGCTAGAAGCTCTACCTTATATCAAATCGAAGCTAAGAAAATTATCTACAACCCTAGGCTATAAGTTAAGCCATTTTCAAAACATAAAAATTCGGATTTTACACTGTTATAAAATGACTATAAAAATCTTGTACAAAATCAACTTTTTGATAAAAACCAACCATAGAAATGGTCATTTCTATACCCTAATATCATCATACATCAACCATAACATCAAAATCATAATCAAAATAAAAATCTTTAGATCAAAATGAAGTTTTAACAAGATCTTTAGCAAGAATCACCATGGATCATCGTGAAAATGCCATGCATGATCATAGCTCCTACCTACCGACATCAAGAAAAAAAAATTGCTTTCATGTAAGGAATTCTTACACCAGTATGATCCTTATGCAAATATAAGATTGGGTCTATGCTTGGATTAGTTGGATTCAACCTCAAAATCAAGATAAAATTGATTGAATGTGTGTTTTGGTGATGGGTGGGTTTCGGCAAAATGGAGAGAAAAAGAGAGAGAGAGATGAAAATTTTAAAATGAATAAAATGGAAGTGTGTGTTTATTTTTGCTTTATATATAGTGGGGTAGGGACCAAAGTTGCAATTTAGCAATAGTTGTGGCTAAAATGTAAATAGTTAGCTAAAAAGCGGGAAATAACTATTAGTCAATTTTCAAAATATTTACGGGGCTCGGGTTTCATAAAGATACTTTGAAAAATTTAAAACGTACCTCAAAAATAATAATATCGACTCTCGACTCGACTTGATACGAACTTAAAATAAAAACGTCGAAAATATAAACATCAAGACAACAATTGATAAAACATAAAATCTCGGGCATCCGTCGATATCGTGGTCACTAATAATCCTCGCTATTAGTAAAAAGATAAAAATAAGGCCTCTAACGTCGGTTTTAAATAAAACCATCAATCGTTATTTCATTCAACTCATCAAAAATTTCAAAATTATTCGTAAAAATAATATTATATAATATTAAATAAATGACCTCGGGTTTGGGTTGTCACATCCTACCCTCCTAAAAGAGAGCGACGTCCCGGCGCTCGGCCCCTCTTATATTCACATCCCATACCTCCAGAACAAATGAGAACTCTTTTCCTTAAAGAAATTCTCATACTTCCTTCACAATTTCAAATTCCACTTCTGGAATACTTGCGTCTTCACAATATAATCCTTACCATGTTTCGACCTCATAAGAACTTTTCAAAGTTCTTTCTATGAAAAGAAACTTATCTTCAAGTTGAATTCTTTCCTTGTTGTTGTTCTGAAAACAAATTTCACCCGTCATAACGACACCTTATGCATAACCACGTTTCCCAGTTTCAAACTCCATCGACTTCCTTCGATTGCCAACATAACTCTTCTGACAACTCCTTGTTACTAATAAACGGTCCTTAACCCATACAATCTTATCAATATTGCCAATATCACTTCTAGTTCAGTCATTCAATTCCACCTACATTTCTGCAATACACTGGAAAACTAATCTTATGTCCATAACTCACTATCTTTTAACCTTCACAAATTGAAGTTATTTATGTACCATCAATAGTACAGCCTTACTACTAGCATGACAAACATCGTCATATAAAAATTCCAACAATTTCTAAGTCAATCACACACGCACAAGTATACCGTTTGATGTTCGAATCATCCTTTCACTCTGTCCATCAGTCTCTATATAACACACAGTACTCAACTCAACTTTCATCTTTATCCAAACCAAACCGTATCTATTACTTGACTTGTGAGATTCCTTCATCACTAAGTCTCACTCTCTAAACTTAGATATGTTAGGAGTGCTCAATATATCATGTCTCACTTGACCTTACAATGAAATCCTTTCCATAAGTTTGAGAAAATATTGAAATCATTTATCTTGACATCTTTCTCAATTCAGACCACTAACTTAAAATTTTATATCCTTGCTATCAAGCCTACACTTCTTGTCATTAACGAAACTCAAATCTTAAAAGATTTTCCCCCTTTTTCTTCCTGATAAGTACATCAGCTACCACATTCGCCTCTTCTAGATGGCAGCGAATCTCGTAGTCATAATCACTCACGGTCATAACCACCATCATACTCAAATACTCAAAATATATAACTGATAATCCTCTACTCATTTCCTTTGTCATCCCAATAAATTAATTATGGAGCAACTTCTATGATCCTTTATCACTACACACTTGATTCCATACAAGTAATATTTCTACCATCTCAAAGCAAACACCACAACTACATAACCCTTATGAGACACATCACAGCAAACTACAAACTATAAATACCTCAGATCCTTTCAACAATGACAACATCAGTGCAGAGCACAGCCTACCCTTCAGTGTTCAGTATACAACTTCCTCATCTCATAAGGATCAGATCTCGAAACTTACAATTTAGATGTATAAGTGGGACTCACACATCCAATTCTTCTTAGTCAGCTTAATCAATGGTTTAACAATCAGTGAAAACCTTTCGATAAACCTCCGATTATTCCCAGCTTAAACCAAGGAATTAACAGATTCCCGTCAGCGTCGTTGGTACCGACTAATCATTGATCGTTTCAATCTTGGCAAGATCTTCACAAATATCTTTGTTGTCAAACAACTACCTTAGAAAACGCAAATATTTCAACCAACATTCACACATAGGAAACTTTACATACAGTCTCTCCTTTTCCAACCATCTCAAAAATTATCCTCATATGTTACTTATGTTCCTTCTTTCCTCTTGGAATAAAATAGAATATCTTCAATAGATATAATGAATAACTCCTCCTAGAACATCTTACACACAAGATTCACCCAGTCCATTAATACGGCAGACACGTTCGTCCATTCCAAAAACATCACTTGCTACTTAAAGTACCCACATCAAGTACGAAAAACAACTATAGGAACATCTTCTTCTCTAACTCTCAGTTTATGATAACCAAAACTCAAAGTGATCTTTGAGTACTCATGGGATCCAGACAAGTTGCATGGATCAAACGAATCATCAATCCTCGGTAATGGAAACCGATTCTTGGCTGTCAATTGATAAGCTCTCGATCATCAATACACATCCGAAACATTCCATCTTTCTTTGACAAACAACACAAACGATCATCACTGTAACGAAGCTTAATCTAATACATCCTTTATCCATCACTCCTCGTAGTTGACCGAATAACTCATTCCACTCAACGGTGCCAAATGATAAGGCATACAAATACTACTCAACAGAACGCAGCAGCACTACACAACGAAACGCAGAAGCACTACACCTATTGCTTACAACACTCAATCGACACGAACTCCATTTCACAAGTCGGCAGCAACTCTACAAAACTTCAGGAAAACTTGATAATACTCTCTTATCATTAACAGATCTCCAAACTTCTCCTCAACCACTCTATCACTAATTACCTGAGCTAGGAATACATCACATTCCTCTTCCACATACTTCCTTGTTTCCAAACAAGATACTTCTCAAACGGAAAATTCACTCATCACCTCTCATAGTCAACACTCAGCTTGTGCAGCAAAATCTAAACCAGCAACTATCAATTTATAGTGAAGATTAGTCCAATCTCAAGCATTAGCACTTCGCACCACTAACCAATTCATACCAATAATCCATATCCAAAGATTCTAACTCTTTGAGCATCAAGTCGATACTAAACACCTACTTTCCTAAATTCAAGGAACACACTCTCAGTGTAAAACTAACACTAGCAACCTTTCCATCGGTTAACTCCACGTCATAGTTAATTGTCAATCTTATTGACTCTCTGTTGATAAAACAACTGAATCTTTACATTTCTACAGTTTCTACCCGATCTGAAATCCAACAACATACTTACATAAAGAGTCTCAAGTAAGAATATACCATTTACAACATCCAGACCTTAAGGTTTGTCAGCATCACTCAAACGTAAACCGGAGCGGCAGCATTCCTATCTTGTCAATTTCCTTTCCTTGGACAATTCCTTTGTTTGTATTCTTTCTCACCACGGCTAAAACACATCACTACTCCAGGGATACTAATTCCATTGACTAATCCTCTTGTTCTGCACTTCACAGCTTTATGACTAGGTTGTCCTAACTCTAGTCGCAATTGTGGAAAATTACCTACATGATATAGAGTACAGCAAACACCCTAAGATTTATCTGGCTACTTCCAGCCAACGTGGCAGCACTAATTTCCATCATTCCTTCCATGGTTTAAATACTGATTTCGGTTCTGTCTTTGGTTATTGTTATTACTGTAATCCACACGATTCTAACCTTGATTCGGGTCAGACTGAACAAATTCCCACTTTCTCTTATTGTTTCAACAATGCTATCTTTCCTAACTTGCACTTTCACATCCATTAAATCAAACGTCCTCTAAACAGCTTCATCTAAAGATTCAGGTTAAGAAGAAATAATCTCACTCTTGGTATCACTAGACAATCCCCTAATGTACGACTTTGTTGTTTTACGGTCATTCACAAAAGTATCAGGACATAGCAAATATAGCTCAGAATATTTCCTAGTAAGCAGTAATATCATGGTCCCTTAGAACTAATTATGTCAATTCGGATTCCAACTGTCATAGTTCCTTCTCGGGACAAATCCTAGCAGTCAATAGTCCTTTCATCACGGTCCATGCCTTACTATTAGTCACAACCAATCCAAAAGTAGTCACTTAGTATTCCACCATCTTAGTGTACCATCCTGAAATATAGCAGCAGCAAATTTCATCTTATTAATTTCTGAACATCCAATAATCTCAAAGTACTCTCTATCTTATCAATCCAAATATGCAATTCTAATGCACCACTAATACCACAAAACTGAGCAGAACCACACTTCTGAAAACTAACATAAGTACATTCTCTTGAACTTGGAGAATGGCAGCAATACTATCATCTGGATCAACAACATCCTCCTTATTGTTAGCAACATCGCCATTATTTTCAGCAGCAACATCAATATTCTCAGCAGCATCATCATTATTCTCAGCAACATCATCATTATCTCTAGCACAACTAACTCTTGCATCTTTTAATTCCTAGCAGCACGATCAGCTCCAAATGCTCTAGCAATAACTTGTTTGTTCAAAGTGTTCACAGTCACATAGCGATCTACTAATGACAGAAATATAATTCCCCTACTCCTTCTTCCATTATCACGGAGGAAAGAAACATCTTAAGTATACATATCAAGATAAAAGAAGGAATTCTTTCTCAGGACATCTCATGGATACTACATGCACGAACAACATAAACTACAATGGTTCATCAACCAAAACTCAAAAGAGTCAACAAAGGCACATCATAGATCATGAGGGTAAGTCAGATTGCGTTGAGAATTCAACAAGATAGTGGCAATGTCTGTCACTACAATCATCTACCGAACAAACTTAAAGGATAATAAGTTCCATCACAATGCTATGACACAAGGGTTAAATAAGTCCAATCACAAAAGAAAATAAGATACAAAGAAATCCATTACGCGATTAGTTCCTTAGACAGCAGCTCCTCATCCTCCTTAACATTGTTGTCAGCTTCATCACACTCGTCTATTTCCCTTTTCACACCTCAAGGTCAAATCCATAACCTGATGGCAGCTCATTCTTAAAACCCAAATACTCACTGCTACACAGCAGACTAATCACAAGGCAAATCTCAGCATGACTTTCAATATTCCTAAGCTTCCAAGCAATACTTAGAATCAATCTCACCTGAGGCTCCACTCACTCATCCTTTCAAAGCTTACCTACTTCTCTTTAAATCATTCAGTTCAAACACATAGATTCATCACAATCGACCCAAGACTAGCAATCTCATCCATCTTCCAAGTCCTAACAAACTCAAATCTCCACATACCAAATACAACCTTTAAAATCACCTTTCTTTCATATCAACCCTCTAATCACACCAATTTCAACCACATACTATCATACATCAACTAATCAAACTTCCTCATACCCGATATAAGTCGCAAGAAATCAGTTGTAAAATTATTCATCACCCGGTCTACTGTCCCAGACCCTCGCTATAACTAAAAAGCTCTGATTACCAATCTTTAACACCCCCAAATTACATTGCGCAACGGAAATACACATTTGGGTGCTAAATACAAACATTGTTACACAATACATTTTGAACAAAATCAAAATGATAAATTTGAAATATAAAAGAATATAATTTAACCACTGTCTAAAACTTTCAATCCCAAGTAAAACAATTTTAGAAATATCAGAGTAATATTTAGGTCCCCCAAAGACTTTATCAAATTCACAAACACTTTACCAAAGTACTCGACCGTACATTATTATTTTTATGACAAAAGGGAAAGAAATCCGTTTTAGACCAATCACCACAAAAGCAATCCCGCAATCCTTCTCCAGCAAGATCCGCAATTCATCAGCTTCAATACCTGAAATACATGCTTAAAATCATCAACACAACGGTTGAGCGAGTCAATAGGTTTTCCAAATCAACATTTGAACACAAGAGAAAAATCAATCAAGATCATTTAATAAAATTGTCGTGCACACAATCTATTAGTCAGGAAATCTGGTATATAACAACAGCTACTGAATTGTATTAAGCTCATGACACCGACCCCTTAACTTAGTCACCCACACCTAAAGCCGGCATGACTAGATGAAATTCCAGTGCCCCTACGAGGGTATCATTTGCAAGGATACCAATTCTCATTCTCGTAGAATTATCCTTCCCAGCGGGTTACTCAGCGTAAAGCCCTGGTCTCGGATAGGGTCGTCAGCCCAATAGTACTATTGTTAGAATAAGCGGCTATTCCCAAATCACAACATCAAGTCAGAAGATATTTAACGGATCATGAATTTAGGGTCTTTTGCAAATAGGGTACTTATATAATTTAAAACAGCAAAGGCAAGAAAGCAACATTCGGGTCCAAACAATCAATCATGACTTATGTTCATTTAACTTTCAAATAGCATGTATCCCCCTCGCGGGTTTTAAAATCATTCAAAACAATTACAAAAGCGAGGTTATAGACTCACCTGGAGTAATAGCAGTAGTAAGACGATCTTCGACGATAGTTGATGCCCGATAAACACAAAAACCGCAACCTATCAAATAAGGCGCGTTCATCAATAATAAACTTGAAAAATAAATCATACCTAACAACATCAAACTCAAACTCAAAAAGTCACGATAAACTCGAGAGAAAACGATATAAATAACTTCATTATACTTTAATACACATTTACTTAACCATTTTACACTTTTTACAAAGTCCGCCGGTACATACTACATGTACTAGCTTATTTTACCCCTTTTAAACTTGTCAACCGTTTATGAAACGACTAGATAAACTAACTTACTATATATAGAAAGTCCCCTTACAAGTTTATCAAATGAAATTACTTTTAAAGTACTTTACCCAACTCATTTTCAAATTATAAAATCCGGACAGATTTACTTTAATTTTTCATACAACCATTTTAACTTATTTAAACGACTCCGTTTACAAAACCGACACTCGTGTTTTAATGTAAACTCAACCTATAAAATAAACACCTCATTATCAGTAGGTTACATTTTTCAAAACATCCATTTAGAGTCCCCGAGATTCGATCCAAATATCGACAACAACTACTTGTAGTGGCGATACTCGTCTCCCGGTACACGATCATTCAAAACATCATAACTTCGCGCTCGTTTGGAGCTAGAAGCTCTACCTTATATCAAATCGAAGCTAAGAAAATTATCTACAACCCTAGGCTATAAGTTAAGCCATTTTCAAAACATAAAAATTCGGATTTTACACTTTACTTACTGTTATAAAATGACTATAAAAATCTTGTACAAAATCAACTTTTTGATAAAAAAACCAACCATAGAAATGGTCATTTCTATACCCTAATATCAACATACATCAACCATAACATCAAAATCATAATAAGAATAAAAATCTTTAGATCAAAATGAAGTTTTAACAAGATCTTTAGCAAGAATCACCATGGATCATCATGAAAATGCCATGCATGATCATAGCTCCTACCTACCAACATCAAGAAAAAAAATGTGCTTTCATGTAAGGAATTCTTACACCAATATGATCCTTATGCAAATATAAGATTGGGTCTATGCTTGGTTTAGTTGGATTAAACCTCAAACTCAAGATAAAATTGATTGAATGTGTGTTTTGGTGATGGGATGGGTTTCGGCAAAATGGAGAGAAAAGAGAGAGAGAGATGAAATTTTTAAAATGAATAAAATGGAAGTGTGTGTTTGTTTTTGCTTTATATATAGTGGGGTAGGGACCAAAGTTGCAATTTAGCAATAGTTGTGGCTAAAAATGTAAATAATTAGCTAAAAAGCGGGAAATAACTATTAGTCAATTTTCAAAATATTTACGGGGCTCGGGTTTCATAAAGATACTTTTAAAAATTTAAAACGTACCTCAAAAATAATAATATCGACTCTTGACTCGACTTAATACGAACTTAAAATAAAAACTTCGAAAATATAAAAATCGAGACAACAATTGATAAAACATAAAATCTCGGGCATCCGTCGATATCGTGGTCACTAATAATCCTCGCTACTAGTAAAAAGATAAAAATAAGACCTCCAACGTCGGTTTTAAATAAAACCATCAATCATCATTTCATTCAACTCATCAAAAATTTCAAAATTATTTGTAAAAATAATATTATATAATATTAAATAAATGACATCGGATTTGGGTTGTCACAAACTTAACCAAATCTTCTAAAACTTTGGGAACTTGTTAATAAGTTGAGAAAAGTAACTCTGATTACAAAAGCCTAGCTGTTGCACGTTTAGTAAGTTGGGAAATAGTTGATAAGTTAAGGACAACTTATATGAAGCCAAACAGACTTGTTAAGTGAATTGTTTGTCCAAATAGTGATAGAATAGTCCCTCAGTGGCACAATGATATTGTTTAGTTTTTTAAGTTGCTTGGTGTTGTGGTGGTGGTGGTGG
This sequence comes from Glebionis coronaria, assembly GCA_025667525.1. NCBI lineage: Eukaryota > Viridiplantae > Streptophyta > Magnoliopsida > Asterales > Asteraceae > Glebionis > Glebionis coronaria. The sequence continues at coordinate 601,786,719 of CM046875.1, read as the reverse complement.
GTTCAAGTCCCTCCACATTCCTTTTAAATCCTTTTTTATTTTTTCTCAGCTTAATAATGAGCTAGGGGACTCAGTTCCGTCTTATGATCACATAAACACACACAAGCAATATCAAAATAAAAAACAACACAATTCACACAGCAACAAAGATTTAATCAAGAAAAGAAGTAAATGGCCAAAATTGAACACTCATATGAACCTAAGGCTAGTTTTTGCCAATTTCAAACACATACAACTTTTTGAAATAATCTCAAAACTTAAATTTATTTGCAAACAGATTAAGCTAACCTGTAACACCCCCAAATTTACACAATTTAATACAGCGGAAGACTCGTTGGTGTTACGGGATAGCACAGTACTCACATCATAGACAACGTATAAAAATCGCTTCGTTTAATATTAAAGCATTTCCATTCATATATATATCAAATTTACATAGGTCCCAAGTCATATTATTACATACAAATTTTACAAAGCATTTGAATGGAAAATGTTATTTAAGTGCAGACCATGAATTCTTGTCGTCTTCCCGAGAATTACCTTCAAGTACATGAGATAAAACATGTTAAAAGAAAAGGTCAGCGATAACGCCGAGTGAATTCATAGAGTTTAATAAAACCATTAATATATCATCGGTATATAATTATTACCGAAAATCATTTTGTACAAATCCTTGTAGTAGGCCATAAAATAGGCCAAAAACATTTTATACAAAATCCTTGTCAAAATCATAATATAGGCTGTTGCCTTCAAAACCATTATACGAACCATTGTCGTAAAAACATCATACAATACGTTTTACAACGTTGTATAGATTAAATAAAAACTGTTATATGAATATGGTTATATAAAACAAAAACACGAACATAATATCAATAATAAGACCCCATATTGCTAGTCATGCAATATATCGTAATTCAGTGCGTATAGCAGTATTTTGTTATTTGGATTATTATAAGCCGCATGACATTGTTACCTTACTCCAACAAACAACGGGTAGCTAACCCGAAACTCAATTTGCCCATCTAAATTAGCGTGTCGTCACAATAATCACGCTTGTGTAAATCTTCTCATACATAAATTTGCTTACCAATCAATGTGGCACGACGGGGATCAACCGTCAAGGCGCGAACTGGGGTGATCGTCCCCAAAGAGTACTATTATATGCATAAGCGTCTACCAAATCCCGGAAGTTCACAATTCATGCTAATGGGACTTTTAGTGACATAACCTAACTTTAATAATCCATTTTATTTCATACATCGGGTCGCATAATCATTCATCGGGTCATACAATCATTCGGGTCCAAATAAATAAACAAACAATCGGGACAAATGGTCTCCTATTTTAGTAAAACTAACATGTTATCTCCCTCGCGGGTTTATAAAACACTTAAAAGAGTGCGAGGCTATGTACTCATGTTGATGTGGGAAAGCGGTTATCGGCAATTTGGATGTACGGTACGTGCTTCAATCACGAAAACCTAGACAAATAATACTCGTCTTAGACTTTTGTCAAATGACTTTATCAAAATAACAATTATGTATATATATGATGAATTTATACATATGATGATGATCAAGTGGGTTTATACATCTTTACTTATTTATTATAGTGTTTATGTGTTGGTAACATTTTTATACTAGTTATACTAGTTCAATTTAATTACATTTTGAGGCCCAATAGGCCCATTACAAGCCCAATATATTATATTAGCCCAATTATACTTTTATTATCAGTATTATATTTTACATGTTGGGCCCAAATGGGTTAATCCCAATAAGTAAGTTTATAAGTGTTTTACTAACTAGTCGGGTTTATAGTCCAATAAGGCTACTTTGGCCCGTTAATGTCTATATGTTGTAAAGTTCGGGTTTTATCGGTTTTTACTTGTTATATAAGTTCATATATCAGTATGTGAGTTTAAAAAAGTTTATATTAGACGGGTCCGGCCGCCTAAGTTTTATTTGACAAAAACGTTAATCTTTCGGTATCAGCCGAAAAGATGTAAAATTTAGGTATATAGTTTTATAACATTGGAAAAACATTTATAACCTATCCCATTTTAATATCAATATTTATATAAATCTTTTACTATAGTTATTATCCACTAGTGGGTTTTATATATTTATATATTTTATATATATTTTGAGTGCTTATATTATATATTATTTATACAAAATCAGTCCTAAAAATCTAATTTACTAAAATGGTCATATCTAGAGTTCTACATGGAGATAGAACCCCAATTTTTTATCACAGAAACTAAATGATATGTGCTTCATTTTATTTCTCTATATCTACTAATGAATCAACTTCTAAGTATTTTATAAAATTCGTCCAAAACAGTGTACTCAGATTTTCACTCTAAACTTGTTTTGATCATATCTCACTCATTTTATGATTCCATTGCATGGCCAACTTTCACATATGTACAAGACTCATAGCTTACTGTATATTAATTTATCCAAGCCATTTTATCAGTTTATCACTTGGTTACTTACTATGTTTATACAGCCATCTTATTAAGCAAGATTTAACCATTTTTACATGTGGTTTTTCCATCTTTTTACCCATGTTTATCAAATCTATCAACACCAAATCCCCACATAATATTTTTAATCATCATTCATCATCATATACATATACATAAATAAAGAAAATACAAGATTACATAATCAAAATAACAAGAGCATAGGAAGAACAATCTTTATACCACCAAGATTAAGAAGTTTATGATCAAGGCTTGGATTTTGATGGAAAAACTTGTGATAGATCAACACCTACTTTGAAGACCACAAATAGTTGTAAACTTCTTGTAGAAATCAGCCCTTGGACATAACCAAATCACCTCCTTGGATGTTAGAATCACCTCCAATCTTCAAGGCTTCAAAGGAGCATCATCATGTGTATGAGTAACACATGATGTTATGGCTAAAATAGATCAAATAAGGGTTGTTGTTGATGTTTGTTGGACGAAGTAGAGAGAGATGAGAGAGTTTGGTGAGTGGTTTGCATGAGTTTCTAAGTGTAAATGGTATGAATGAAGTGGTTTTGGTGGTTTTGTGCTAAGTTAGCTTACATGTTAAGCTTATGCTAACATGTGTTAGCTTTCTAGCTAAAAGGGTGCCACATCTTATGATTTGGTGTCCTCTTTTGGCCATCTCTTTTGAGTGGGGTGGGATAAACTTGTTTTGTCCCATCCCACTAATTTACGGGTATTCTTCGATTCTAGTTTCCTCGATTTGCGTGCCCTCGGGTCGTTTTACGAAAAACATTTTTATAAATTATGAATCAACCGCACAAAACGAATCTAATAAAAATTGTCTCATCAAAAACGGAGTTCAAAAACATAAATATGTAATCCTAAGGTTTCCGGTTTAGTCGTAAAGGACGTTAAATTATAATCGTAAGTCCTAATCTCTTTTCGTAAATTTGTGAGTTTATGAACAAAAACAAATTTAAAATATCAAAATAATATTCACGAATAAATTTATTTTCTGAAATGTCGGACTGTCGCCAAAACTGTGTATGTAAACGTAAGCACGTAACGTAGAATCCTCCGGTTTAGACGTAGTCGATGCTACTTCCAGACGTAAATCCCAATTTCTTCCCAGAAATGAGTGAGTTCATAATATAACATTAAAATAATGTTTTTAAATAATACTCGAGAATAAAATATCAATCATAAATTGACGGATTGTCACAGCATTTACCCCTAAACAGGATCTTTGTCCTCAAAGATCATTTTATATTACTACTCGCTTCTTATAGAGTTAAAGCCATGTGGGTATTTCCTCCACATCCGATCTTTTCTCATAAGTGTAATCCATTACAATATGTGAGTTTCTTCAAACATAACTACGGGAATGAGATCAGGCTAAATGTTGACTTACTTTCTCTATCCATGATGTTCACGGGTTTTTGATGAATGCAACTTTTCGCCAATCTTAATTTCATCAAGAAGAATTCAGATTTTCACTTGATAGACATTTATCAAGTTCGATATACGAAACATAATTCACGCAGCCCTTGAAGTCCTAAGGTAGATCCAACTTATATGCCTTTCAAACCAATTCTTACATCATCTCAATGGTCCCATACAACGGGGACTTAATTCCCATGATCTTTCAGATCTTCAATTCATCTTTCCATGGTGAAAATTTTGGCATAACTTCGCTACCCATCCGGCACTTCAAGATTTACATTTCATATACACATAACCTCCCGCCCACTACTGGCAGTCATTAATCAAATCCTAATTTCAACAATCATTTCAGGTCTCGCGGGTCGGGTATTTTGTAAGGTTAGGTTCGCCATCATAGGAAACCTTAAACCTAAAAGACATGTCCAACTCACAATGGGTGTATGTCGGGTGTCTTCATCCCAACTCCTGCTTACAGATGCTCTTATATTTAGATCCTAACAAGATTCGATCTCAATCCTAATACGATAATTATCAATGATAATCTCTCCAAAGGAAAACAATTATACGGTTCATTACCAAAGGTCAATCATTCAAGCATACAACAACACTTCTAGTGTTTTGTATCATTACTTTACCTCATCCCTTCGATTGGGGTGGCAAACAGTACTCTCATGAAGGTTCGTTCCCAATGACTTCTGAGCAAATCTCTAGAAATTCGATGCAAAGCGAGGATCTTGATAGAGATGATCGATACAGGCACACCATGTTTACGCAACTCCTTTAAATACAAGAGTCAATTTCTTCATCAAGAATCTATCATTAACAGGAATGATATTAGCAGATATGGTCAGTCTGTCGACGATGACCCAAATTGAATCAGATTCAGATGATGACCTTTGCAATAGTAAGACGTTTACTAATGTATGAGGCAATGTCTGCCTTCATAATTTGCCATTAGTACAACTTCTTCATATAAAGATACATTTAGTCATAAATGACATGAATGGAATACTTATACTTATGAGATTTCAATATGACTAAATCTCAAAATCCTCTATATTCAGGCAACCACAAGCAGCTTTTAAAACATTTAACGCAATCGGCTTCTCAATTCTAATGGTTCACCTTAGCCGTGAACCCTTTTTATTATCTATATTATCCTTTTTACAAGCATCAGCTATTTTTAAATTGTTCGGCAATTTATTTTGCACAGTCATTATTAAGGATCACGTCCTAATTGATTCTTTATCCTTTCTATATTGTGTGTCAGTATCTACATTCACTTTCCCTGATGAAACAATTATCATGACAGTATTCATTCAAAATTTCTTTCTTCATATTTTCTAAGTTTTAGTTTCGTCTCAGTTATTATTTTTATCAGTGTTGCTCAGTCCGGCGTCTAATGCGTCGATAATTATTACAAGTAATTAAATAATAAATATTTAATTTTATGAAATGTAAACGTAAAAGTTTTAAATTTTCTCAGTTCGTCTAATTATAGAAAAAAAATGTTCAAAATAAATTTGAATATAGTTAACACGATTTTTGTTGATTTATTGAAAATAACTAATAAGATTCGTAAATGTTTGGAAAGTTCTTTGTTTACACTTTGGTCAAAATTTTCTTAGTTTAAAAGCAAAATTTGTCGTTTCAAATTTCAAGTCATGGTTTAAATGTTTTCCTCAATCCCCTTTAGGTTGTTTTGAGGCATGCACAAATATTTACCCCTAAACAGGAGTTTAGTTAAATGATTTGTGTATAAGGGAATAATCCCTTAAAAGTCCTTTGTTAAAACATTTGTCAAAACATATTTCCATTTTCTTTTTGGTAAAACCTAAAGCCTTAATGGTTCCAATTTTTGAAGAGTCAATATATTCCATTTTCTATTAATCACTCGGTCAAATAATGTAAAGGATTAAGTCTTTCATCACATGTGAAATATTCAAGGTACAAGTTTTCACTACTCGGCCGACTCAGGGCATTCTACAAATAATTATTAACTACATCTTATTCTTGTAAATAAACAAATGGTCCTTAATGATCACAAGCATGAATTTATCAAATTACAGCCTACACACGTGATTCAAAAAATTTATGGATGCTACATGTGTATTAGTCAATCCAAACGACATCACGTGAAACTCATAATGTTCATTACAAGTACCGGATGTAGTGATTGGAATAGATAATCTTTTTTGCGGATGCGAAATTGATGATAACCATGCCGAGGATCAAAATTTTTAAAACATACGCTAGAACCTCGTAAATTATCGAACAAATCTATCATCTTGGGTAGTGGATATAGATTTTTAATCGTCAATTTACCTAGTTCACGGTAATCAATAAATATAAGAAATAATAACACCATAGCTCTTCATGATGACGAGCTTGGTAGAATAAAAGTCTTCTCCTACAACTCCCTCAGCTGTAGGGTAATTCTTTTAATTTAGATGGTGCTGACATACAGTGCACATGCCACAAGTGCATCACCGGGAATATAATCAATACCAATTTCAACTTGCCTTAATGGCAAAAGTTTAGGTAATTTACAGACAAATACATTCTAAAGTTTCAGATAACAGAAACATCTTTTAATAAATTCATATTAGGTTCTTTCTAGATTATAATATCTATGACTAATTCACAACCATTCACGGTATAATTTCAAGTCTAAATGCAGGATATGGTCATCCATCAAGAATTATTCAGATCACTTTTGATAATCAACATCTTATCATTTAGGGGAATTCCACTCGAGTTCCCATCAATTAAGACAATGTCTTCATGTCATAGTCAATCAATCCATTCTACTGGCACTATTAACTTTCCAGTTTCATTGTCGTCGATAAGATGTGAATTTCTCAAAAGACTAATAATAACTCATAATCCTTCACAAGTTCAAGGATATCCGGAGACATAACTAACCTTAAAAGAGTAAGATGAACGCATAATCTACGGGAGAGAATTTCAAATCAGAACAGACGAAAACATTTAACGAATATGAATATATCCCATGTTTTCATAATTTGAGTACGCATTCGAAAGCTCCTCGGATCGTTACCCAGGTCATTCAAATGAAATCAAATCAAAAGAAATGATAGGAACGTCGATACATCCAGTCGGGTATCAACACTCGGTAATCAGATACTTTTCCTAAGAATCTCACTACGGGAGAATTGGACAAGAATTGTCAATTGTCAAATAAGACAATTTCCACAGATGAGTAAATTCGATTCAGAAGAATAGATGCTACAGGCACATATTTAGGTGTCCCTATCAATATGTCCCTATTTTTCACTTCTTCCAGATCTCATAAAATTTATACTTTCACAATCTTCAAAGAAAATGTAGTGTTTATTCATTAGTTTTATGGTGACTACTAATCAGTCTTGCATGGTCCATTCCAAATTATATGTAGGCGTGTAACAATATACAATTTCAAGATTAATGATGCAATACTCAGTTCGACAAAATTTTATTATCATGTTTATAATAAAAACACTTTCATGCTTAATTCTTATATAGGAATCAATAATAAATTTACAAAGATTTTCTTTGTTCTGAAAACAATTAAGTTTTCCAAGGTGTTTTATAAACAACTTCATTTCGATAACAATCACTTATAAATCTCACTTTGAATAATCCTTATAGTGATGAAAATTCAATTTTTCTCAAAGGGATACTGTTTTATCTTATAAAAACAATGAGTGATCTGCAAAAGAGTTATGAAAAGTTGTTCACCAAGAACTAACTACAATATATCAGGGAATGAGCTTAGCTAGTTAATCATGAGGTTCATGACCTCGATGGCGCTAAAAAAGAATAATCCACAACGTAACTCAATTCGAGATGAGTACTTGTTCAATGGTTGCATCACTAATGCGAACATTAGGATGAAGCAATAAAAGATATATAACATCGATACATGTAGAATTTAGCAATCAAAGGTAGTCTTTTCATTAATCACAAACAAGTCTAAATTGTACCGTAACACATTACGTGTCACTATGTCATACAATTCAACGAACTCATCCTACCAACTGATATCTCAGTTAAGTTAGGGATTTTTAAAAGATACCACAATGAATACTAATCTACAAGAGTCATTAGGTGTCCCACCTGTCTCGGAAGATCCATCGGTCCCAATTCAGAAGAAGATTTCTTCAATTTATTTATTGGACACTGGGCATCCTCATCATTGGACAATGGCCTAGGAACAAAACTTAACACGAATCAACAATCAATTAAAACCTTATAATTCAATCACAGAACTTAACGACTTCCTCTTAACAATCTCATATTCCATACGGGTTAAATTTTACTTTATTCATGTTTTAATCAACTTATGCTCAATGCAACATCCTACCTCATTCTCCAATAATTTAAATTTTATTCTTAGACCTTAAAAGGGCAATAAAAGCTCGATATGAACAACACTTAATTTCCAATCCTATAACTCCTTTATCAATAATTATCAAATGAGTTACTAGTATGAAATGACTTGATCATTCAACTAGACTTCTCGGAAAGGTACTAGTGGCATGAGGCTTTTGGGTAATGGTTCCAATGACAGCCTCAAGTGCAACATTCACCCTTTAGATTTCAATTTAAGAATTGGATGACAACGAATCAGATGACATCTTTCTAGGTGGTAACGTTTTGTCAATCTCCACTCTATAAGGAAAGATCGTCATGACATCGATATCATATTTAATCTCGCCAATTCTTCTTCATCCTCAAATCAACTAATATCTACATTTCTACGAATATCAACCATTTTGTTGGGCTCATAAATATCCACAACTTAGTTTAGATCTGGAATAGCTAGAATTCCTACGAGAATAGCTTCGATTAATTTACTAGGGGATTTAGGGTTCCTTGTGACAATCTACGTCGTATAAATACCTCGTATAAATATCAAAATAATCATCAAACAATCATGTAATAAAATTACATCATATATATATGTAAAATCCAAGTTATATATATATATATTAAAATAACACTTCTCAGTCTGGCCTTGTCGGTAACTCGGGAATTCTTCGGCACCGTTATAGTCAAAAGATTTTTAGACATTTTTAGAAAAATGTTTATAGTTAAAAGATTTTGAAATGTTTTATTCAAAACCTTGGTTTTAAAAATCTTTCGTTCTCTATAACGAGAGCTCTGGTACCAAACTGTAACACCCCCAAATTTACACAATTCAATACAGCGGAAGACTCCTTGGTGTTACGGGATAGCACATTACTCACATCATAGACAACGCATAAAAATCGCGTCGTTTAATAATAAAGCATTTCCATACATATATATATATATCAAATTTACATAGGTCCCAAGTCATATTATTACATACAAATTTTACAGGCCATAAATTCTTGTCGTCTTCCCGAGAATTACCTTCAAGTACCTAAGACAAAACATGTTAAAAGAAAAGGTCAGCGATAACGCCGAGTGAATTCATAGAGTTTAATAAAACCATTAATATATCATCGGTATATAATTATTACCGAAAATCATTTCGTACAAATCCTTGTAGTAGGCCATAAAATAGGCCAAAAACATTTTATACAAATCCTTGTCAAAATCATAATATAGGCTGTTGCCTTCAAAACCATTATACGAACCATTGTCGTAAAAACATCATACAATACGTTTTACAACGTTGTATAGATTAAACAAAAACCGTTATATGAATATGGTTATATAAAACCAAAACACGAACATAATATCAATAATAAGACCCCGTATTGCTAGTCAGGCAATATATCGTAATTCAGTGCGTATAGCAGTATTTCGTTATTTGGATTATTATAAGCCGCATGACATTGTTACCTTACTACAACAAACAACGGGTAGCTAACCCGAAACTCAATTTGCCCATCTAAATTAGCGTGTCGTCACAATAATCACGCTTGTGTAAATCTTCTGATACATAAATTCGCTTACCAATCAATGTGGCACAACGGGGATCAACCGTCAAGGCGCGAACTGGGGTATTCATCCCCAAATAGTACTATTATATGCATAAGCATCTACCAAATCCCGGTAGTTCACAATTCATGCTAATGGCACTTTTAGTGACATAACCTAACTTTAATAATCCATTTTATTTCGTACATCGGGTCGCATAATCATTCATCGGGTCATATAATCATTCGGGTCCAAATCAATAAACAAACAATCGGGACAAATGGTGTCCTATTTTGGTAAAACTAACATGTTATCTCCCTCGCGGGTTTATAAAACAATTCATAAAAACACTTAAAAGAGTGCGAGGCTATGAACTCACGTTGATGTGGGAAAGCGGTTATCGGCGATTTGGATGTACGGTACGTGCTTCAATCACGAAAACCTAGACAAATAATACTCGTCTTAGAATTTTGTCAAATGACTTTATCAAAATAACAATTATGTATATATATGATGACTTTATACATATGATTATGATCAAGTTGGTTTATACATCTTTACTTATTTATTATAGTGTTTATGTGTTGGTAACATTTTTATACCAGTTCAATTTAATTACATTTTGAGGCCCAATGGGCCCATTACAAGCCCAATATATTATATTAGCCCAATTATAAATTTATTATCAGTATTATATTTTACATGTTGGGCTCAAATGGGTTAAGCCCAATAAGTAAGTTTATAAGTGTTTTACTAACTAGTCGGGTTTATAGTCCAATAAGGCTACTTTGGCCCGTTAATGTCTATATGTTGTAAAGTTCGGGTTTTATCGGTTTTTACTTGTTATATAAGTTCATATATCAGTATGTGAGTTTAAAAAAGTTTATATTAGAAGGGTCCGACCGCCTAAGTTTTATTTGACAAAAACGTTAATCTTTCGGTACTAGCCGAAAAGATGTAAAATTTAGGTATATAGTTTTATAACTTTGGAAAAACATTTATATTTAGAATTTATATAACCTATCCTATTTTAATATCAATATTTATATAACTCTTTATTATTGTTATTATCCACTAGTGGTTTTGTATATTTATATATTTTATATAAATTTTGAGTGCTTATATTATATATTATTTATACAAAATCAGTCCTAAAAATCTAGTTTACTAAAATGGTCATATCTAGAGTTATACATGAAGATAGAACCCCAAATTTTTATCACAGAAACTACATGATATGTGCTTCATTTTATTTCCCTATAGCTACTGATGAATCAACTTCTAAGTATTTTATAAAATTCGTCCAAAACAGTGTACTCAGATTTGCACTCTAAACTTGTTTGGATCATATCTCACTCATTTTTATGATTCCATTGCATGACCAACTCTCACATATGTACAAGACTCATAGCTTACTGTATATTAATTTAACCAAGCCATTTTATCAGTTTATAATTTGGTTACTTACTGTTTTTATACAGCCATCTTATTAAGCAAGATTTAACCATTTTTACATGTGGTTTTTCCATCTTTTTACCCATGTGTATCAAATCTATCAACACCAAATCCCCACATAATATTTTTAATCATCATTCATCATCATATACATATACATAAATAAAGATAATACAAGATTACATAATCAAAATAATAAGAGGATAGGAAGAACAATCTTTATACCACCAAGACTAAGTAGTTTATGATCAAGGCTTGGATTTTGATGGAAACACTTGTGTTAGATCAACACCAACTTTGAAGACCACAAATATTTGTAAACTTCTTGTAGAAATAAGCCCTTGGACATCACCAAATAACCTCCTTGGATGTTAGAATCACCTCCAATCTTCAAGGCTTCAAAGGAGAATCATCATGTGTATGAGTAACACATGATGTTATGGCTAAAATAGATCAAATGAGGGTTGTTGTTGATGATTGTTGGACGAAGTAGAGAGAGATGAGAGAGTTTGGTGAGTGGTTTGCATGAGTTGCTAAGTGTAAATGATATGAATGAAGTGGTTTTGGTGGTTCTGTGCTAAGTTAGCTTACATGTTAAGCTTATGCTAACATGTGTTAGCTTTCTAGCTAAAAGGGTGCCACATCTTATGATGTGGTGTCCTCTTTTGGCCATCTATTTTGAGTGGGGTGGGATAAACTTGTTTTGTCCCATCCAACTAATTTACGGGTATTCTTTTATTCTAGTTTCCTCGATTTGCGTGCCCTCGGGTCGTTTTACGAAAAACGTTTTTATAAATTATGAATCAACGGCACAAAACGAATCTAATAAAAATTGTCTCATAAAAAACGGAGTTCAAAAACGTAAATATGTAATCCTAAGGTTTCCGGTTTAGTCGTAAAGGACGTTAAATTTAATCGTAAGTCCTAATCTCTTTTCGTAAATTTGTGAGTTTATGAACCAACACAAATTTAAAATCTCAAAATAATATTCACGGATAAATTTATTTTCTGAAATGTTGGACTGTCGCCAAAATGGTGTATGTAAACGTAAGCACGTAACGTAGAATCCTCCGGTTTAGACGTAGTCGATGCTACTTCCAGACGTAAATCCAAATTTCTTCCCATAAATGAGTGAGTTCATAATATAACATTAAAATAATATTTTTAAATAATACTCGAGAATAAAATATCAATCATAAATTGACGGATTGTCACATAACCTATTAAGCTATTGATTCACCAAATTATAGCTTCCAAAACACAATATTAATCCCTATGTTGAATTTGAAAATTTAAGGCCAAGAACAAGAACAAAAGTGAAATTTTCTCAATGTTAAAAGGATATAAAGTGTTTCTAACTTTCAAGAAACTACTGACATTCACTTAGGATACCTATTGCACTATGTCTAACCACAATTTAACAGGAAAAGCAAATATTTTTGCCTAAGGATCAAATAAATGGATTTATCTCAAAGACTTGAAATCCATTTAATATTTTATTATTTTGTTTTTTCGACTAAAACTCCTACTGATGCATCAACTATTAAGCTGTACTAGATTATCCAAGCAACAATCAAGCTATGGCCAACACTAGATCTCCAAGAACAAGGCAATCCAAGCACCATTTAAAAACTGCACAAAAGTGTCCTACTCACCTAACTTTTTTTAAAGCAAGCATGACTTAAACTTAAAATCAGATCAGATGTATAGCTCAGAATCCTTTAAAAATATGAATAAGTACTAAATAAGAAATAAAAACACAACACCAGTTGGAAAATTAAACATTTAAGGCCTAATTTAACTCTTTGTGACAGGTTTATGAAAACCTAATATTTTTTTGTTTTATCTTGTTTTAATGAAAGATAGATGATTAATAAGATCTAACTAACCTATATGAACAAATTTAAGCAGAAAATAAGCACTAGTGATAAGTTGAAAAGATTATGCTAAGAATTTATATGCCTTTTAAGGTTTAAGCTATGAAATAGAAATGGCAAATGAACAATAAGGAACTAAATATAACAATAAGCAAATACAAGACACAAATAAGCACACAATAACCAGAAGCAATAAGCTACACTGGAATAAGCTATAAATGATTTTTTAGAGGAATTTCAAGGTAATTTACTAATAGCATCTGCTCACCATAGATCTTAGTTCTATAAGCTTGGGCTTAAGCTATTAAGCCCAAACCATGATAAGCTCTTGCCCATGAGATTAACCTTCCCAACTTGGTTTTTAACTTTTCAAGGCAAAGGGACTTTTCAAGATAAGCAATATGGTTCAAGGTATAAAGGCTCCAAGGGATTTCAAGAATAAGAAACTAAAGGGACTTTATAAAATAAACCTTATGCTCTCTGCTTATTGAATGAGCTAAGAGAAAGTTTAGGTTTATGATGAGAGTCTTAGTCTTAGTATTTTTTTATTTTCTATATTTTTATAAACCAAACAAAACATAAACTTAAAATTAGATTTTTAATAAGCTTGAAATGAGTTTATAAAAGCAGGAAGATTGAAGCTATGAACTATGAGAGAGCTTATTGAGTATTCAAGTTTCCTAGGTTTTTGGAAAAACTTAGCATACATTTTGATATCAAAGAACAATGAAAGAAACTTAAACAAGATGCAATGAAATGTAAATGAATGCAGGATTGAACTCAAAATTCACCTTTATTAAATCAAAATCAAGATTACAAGGCTTAAATTAAAAAACTTGGAAATTTAAAGAAATACAATAAAACAAAAATACGGCTAAGAGCTAATAGCTTGTTTCTCTGTCTTGAGGGATCTTTATATAGATAAACCCTAATGCCTTCAATGTCGACATCCCCCTTTGATCCTTTAAGGCACATTGCATTTGATTCCTAGCTATGTCCTTGTGTTGATAAGACGATGTCATTTGAATTCTGAATTTCCTTTGTAGTCGTTGATATTGCTTGGTCCCAAATTAGATCATTTTAAGCCGTTAGATCATATCCCCCATCTTGTCTTCTTTTATGCCTAGGGCACACTTGTCTCTTTGTGTGATGTGGACAAACCTACGTGGGTTTGTCTCGTTTTAGGTTCAATCAAAGGGTTTAATAATTAATTTTGAATTGCCCTTTGATTTGATGTGACTATGAATGGTAAATAGTACAAGGTATACGATGGGTAAGTAGCAGTGAAAATTCAAATTCCATTCTTTATATACCTTTAACCAAAAGGGCGGGTCAAACTACTCTAGAAATGGCAGGAATGGTTCTTGTGTTTTGGAAAGTTTGCTATGAATGTTAAATACTTGTAATGAATGTTAAAAAGTTTCCAACTTGTTCGTTTTAGTCCTTTGACTTTTAGGAAATAATAAGCCAAGGACCAAAATTGACATTGTGATATTCTTCAAGGATCCTTTTGGTTAATTAGGATATTTGATGGACCTTTTTGTTGTTTTGGATATTAGGGAGGATAGTTTGGTAATTAGTATGATTTAGGGTTTGATATCTCCTTAAAATGCAATATCGACTTTGGTCTTGTGCAATTCTTCATATCTCGTGTCCGTTTTGCCGTTTCTTGATCTTTGTCTTGTGTTTTCTTGAATATGTACCTACAGACATTCAATCAACAATATACAAACATATGTGCATAATTTTGATGATATTAAACTATTTAAGACCGTTTTATGATATATAAAGATGTGTAAAATGCTACACATCAAATCCCCTATACTACTAAACCATCGACGTGTCCCTACACGTAAATGACATAATCAACTAATGCGTAAATGACATAATATATTGCTTTCCTCATACGATATAACTTTTAATTTCATAGAATAAGAATACGTGAATGCCTCATATGTGGAAACCTTGGTTTCCGGATCTTTGAAGCTACTAGGAATGATCATTGTTCATATGATTAAACAATCAAAGCGGAATTAGAACAACAACCATTAACAAGGTGTTTAGGCACAATAACATGAATTAAAACAAAAGGGTTGCTCATTATATTAATAATAAACAACCACTAGACGTGTATACATTGAATCCCACGTCTAGTGCACACACGCTTTTAGGTTTACATTGTGAATGAATTGATGAATAAAACCTAAGACCCTTGGTTCATTTTATAGTGTAAGGATTAGGGTTTACAAGAGATAATAACAAATAAACAAGTAAATCTTCTATTTAAATAAACTTATGCAGAATATATCTTGCATGTTTATCTAAATAGAAGCTTCCATAAGCTTATTGTCTACGTTTCTATCAACTCTTAAATTGCATGTGACAATGCTTGGATTGCACACGACAACTCTTGAGCCAACAACGCTTAGTTTGTTCTTGTCAACGCCTAAATTGCTCTTGACAACGCTTAGACAAATACCTTCATGTTTTCTTCGTTTTTGAGTTTCTGCCACATCAACTTTTTGACCCAACAATCTTCCCCTAGTTGATGTTGGCAAAACTCTATGTGTATCTCTTGTAAGTTGTACATGATCTTCAAATTGCTTCCCCTCAAGTGTAGCATGCATTTCTTCCCCTTTTTGTCACATCAACAGGAAAGTAAACAATGTATGCAATCTTTGAAGATTCTCCAAATGTAGCTCTATGTAATGATCTTGAAGAAAAATAAATAAAGTATTCTTGATGTAGAAGTAGAATAACCCAACCTTGTGTTCTATGTCTTGTACTATCCATGTGATGAAGAACTTATACCAAATTATGCAAAAAATAAAAGTAGACCTCGATCCCATTGTAAAAATCCTCATCCTTTGTGAGATACTGAGCACGATAATGTAACTCCTTCAAGTGATATCAATTTGACCTTTGCTAGATTTTGACAAGTCTTCATCACCAACCATGTAAAGCACGAACAAGTTATCTTCAAACTTGCTTTGACATTTGAAGATATAATAGAACACAAACTCGCGAAAATCTTCTTCAATCATCAAACTTACCATAAGAATTCGTCCCCTTAAGCTAACACCTCTTCATGACGAATCTTTATTGAAATAATAGCTTCATATCATATGTAAAAGCTTAACTACGGATAACTCTTTTACAAGGCTACCCCGATTACATAATCCAATCAAATATCACTCCAATCAAATACTTCATGAATTGTTGCTAACTCGCTTTAAAATCATTAATCCCTTTTCAAAATATCCGAGCCATAAATATCAACATGATATTCTAAATTAAAACGGAGATTCCATGTACCTTCGTGTGTAAATTCCACCTTTTTTTGTGTGCTAAAAACGTACCAATTTTCTCAAACAGCAGCGTTCCTAGTGTTGTCCAATATCATCTTTATCCAAGATCTCCATCAGTTGTATTGTCCGATATAGGACAATACATATCAGCACTGGAATTCATATATCGGACGACACTGCCAATGCTATCAGCGTTGACTTATTCTGTCAGCGACAAATTCTTCCTGTCAGCGTCGATTTCACTCTTGTCAGCGCCTCCTTTTCTGCTGACGTCATCAAATGGCTACAATCTTTTTGATAGCAACGAACAGTAATATAACAGCTTTCTTTCTTTGTTCCATATTACCAGCTATCAAAATATCCTTAAAAATAGCAAGTGAATATCATATATACAAATTGCTTTGTATACACAACAAACAAATGCAAATTATATTCACTTTCTCACGTCACCATGATTTTGTTCCAAACTTCTGCTCAATAAAGATGAACCATGAATGAATCTTGCTTAAATCCTTCGTGTGAACACATCATTGTTTAATCTTTATCACAACTTTGTATAAACACAAAAACTTTCCACCAATAAGGATATTAGCTTCGTGTGAACAGAATCTGTGTGACTGATCATAGGTCATGTGAACGCAACATGATCATGTGAACACACCATGTCATGTGAAGACAAATATTTTCTCGCATGAAACATAAGCAGGTCCACAAAAGTACTTAGCATCATCACGATTTCTTTCTTGTAGATTGTCTGCATCACGTAATTCCTCCAAATTAGCAGCAAAACACCAACATGACAAAGAAACCTTTTATTTGCTCCTTGTAATGTTTCAATAAACTAAATCTAGGGTTTATTCAAAAACCCCTTTTCTTGCTGCTATCAATCGATCAAATTTTCTGTTTAAAAATCGATCTAGGATATATAATTTATGCATCGAAACCCTTACTTAGGATTTGTAGAACCAACCTAGCTCGATTCTTGCGTTCCAACAGCCACATACCATGTACTTTTCTGCTTTTTACAGTTGATCTTGGGTTTGAGGAACCCTAGTTCATGATTTTAGGTAAAAGAGCAAAAACGTAAATACCTTTACTGCAACGAACTTCGACGAGCTATAAATTTTTCTTGAGAGCTGAACTCGACGATCGCTCCGGTGAGACTCTAGACATAAGTGCCAAGAATCTACAGTCCAAAAATTACGAAGATCCAACAGTTAACGAAGGAGAAAACGTGTTTTGAACATGGCTTTCCATAGAAAACTGCATTCACTCACTGCTGACTTTGACGCTTAATAACTTTTTCCTGGGGATAAAACTCGACAATCCCTCCGGTGAATGTTTAGATATATGTATGTAGAACACACATATAAAATTTCGTGACGATCCAATGGTTCAATAAAAAATTATGACCTTCTGAATACTGTTGCGCACACAAAAACGTCCAGAAAAACCCTAGACGGATTTTTCTTCTTTTCACCATACACGAACACCTTGTTGGTCCTAGCATCACGAGCCACGAGGCTCTGATACCAATTGTGGAAACCTTAGTTTCCGGAACTTTGAAACTATTAGGAATGATCATTGTTCATATGATTAAACACTCAAAGCGGAATTAGAACAACAACCATTAACAAGGTGTTTAGGCACAATAACATGAATTAAAACAAAAGGGTTGCTCATTATATTAATAATAAACAACCACTAGACGTGTATACATTGAATCCCAGGTCTAGTGCACACACGCTTTTAGGTTTACATTGTGAATGAATTGATGAATAAAACCTAAGATCATTGGTTCCTTTTATAGTGTAAGGATTAGGGTTTACAAGAGATAATAACAAATAAACAAGTAAATCTTCTATTTAAATAAACTTATGCAGAATATATCTTGCATGTTTATCTAAATAGAAGCTTCCATAAGCTTCTTGTCTACGTTTCTATCAACTCTTAAATTGCATGTGACAATGCTTGGATTGCACACGACAACTCTTGAGCCAACAACGCTTAGTTTGTTCTTGTCAACGCCTAAATTGCTCTTGACAACGCTTAGACAAATACCTTCATGTTTTCTTCGTTTTTGAGTTTCTGCCACATCAACTTTTTGACCCAACATCATAGAGATTAGTTCGTCATCTTTGATTTTTCACACATTCCATGCCAACTTTAAAACAAGATCATTGTTGAAGTACAAGTCGCTGATGTTAAGACTACTCATATACGTCAAGTGTGTATACTCCATCTCCATTATTCCTATCTTTTATAATTCAATATTTTATGCTTGTCATGTTCCTGAAGGTTCATATTGACTTATTTGATAATCGATTAAGTCCGAAAATAAAGCAAAAATGGTGTAACCACAATCATTAACTAGAAGAATTTCCTTAAAGATAAGGGAGGTGATTTGAACACTCCTCAAAATGATTTGCACACTCAAAAGTATCTTATTGTGACATATATACCCTTATATTACTTCTACTCATGTTTACTTTTACAAAGCTATAAATATTAAAATATCATATTTTTTAGTGTCCAAATCACTTTTAGGAGTGTGCAAATCACCTCCCTAAATATAACGATGTCAAAAAGTTAAGTCAACAAGAAAAATCAATAAACACGGCTTTATAACGAATTTGAACATTTGACTTATTGACCGTGAATTTTATTATCCCCCTGTGGAAACCTTGGTTTCCGGATCTTTTAAGCTACTAGGAATGATCATTGTTCATATGATTAAACAATCAAAGCGGAATTAGAACAACAACCATTAACAAGGTGTTTAGGCACAATAACATGAATTAAAACAATAGGGATTGCTCATTATATTAATAACGAACAACCACTAGACGTGTATACATTGAATCCCACGTCTAGTCGACACACACTTTAGGTTTACATTGTGAATTAAAGATATGAATAAAACAATTAATATAATATTTTTGATGTAGAAGTAGAATAACCCAACCTTGTGTTCCATGTCTTGTACTATCCATGTGATGAAAAACTTATACAAATGACTAAATATAAGTAGACCTCGCTCCCTTGTCAATATTCTCATCCTTTGTGAGACACTGAGCACGATAATGTAACTCCTTCAAGTGTTATGGCAAGTCTTCATCACCAACCATGTAAAGCACGAACAAGTTATCTTCAAACCAATGGTATCCCTCCATGATTTAAAGATATGATAAAACACAAACTCGCGAAAATCTTCTTCCATCATCAAACTTACCATAAGAATTCTTCCCCTTAAGCTAACACCTCTTCATGAAAAATCTTAATCTTCATATCATATGTAAAACCATTAAGACGGATAACTCTTTTACAAGGCTACCCCGATTACATAATCAAATCCAATAAATTACTTCACGAATTGTTGCTAACTCGCATTAAAATCATTAATCCCTTTCAAAATATCCGAGCCATAAATATCACCATGATATTCTGAATTAAAATGGAGATTCCATGTACCTTTGTGTGTATAATCCTCCTTTTTGTGTGCTAAAAACGTCCAATTTTCTCAACAGCAGCAATCATTGTGTTGTCCAACATCCTCTTCTGTCCAATATCTCTATCAATTGTATTGTCCGATATCGGACAATACCTATCAGCGTTGAAATTCATATATCGGACAACACTATCAACCTGTCAGCGTTGACTTATTCTGTCAGCGTCAAAATCCTTCCTGTCAGCGTCTGAATTACAAACGTCAGCGTTTGATTTACTTTCTCGTCAGCGTCGAACTTAAACAACATCAACGTCACTGTTGAATTATCTCTTGAATATTATAACACCTTAACACATAATCACATGGCCCACATTAGCTTTAGCCCCATGTGAATATAACAAGACCTTCAACAGTGCTTCATGTAGCCTTCATCCAATCACATCATTTGAACCACGTGAACACAAAACTGTATCTAACGTCACTTGCTACTACTTTGATCCTGTGAATCGCATGTCCACCATAACCATGTGAATATATAGTAACCATATAATATCCAATCATAGCTTCATAACCGTGTGAACACACTTCTTTGAATAGTCAATCCGCCCCCAATGACAACTCCAGTCTATCGTCGTCAGGGGAATCACTTTTGCAAATTCCATAACGACAAAGGTCATGGCACGGACGAGTGCATTCAGCTGAAGAAGCATATTGAGTCATTGATCAAATCAGGCAAACTCAAACATCTGGCCAAGGACTTGAAGGATGGGAAGGATAAAAAAAGAGTGCCAAAAAAGATTTCCAGAAGGAAAAGCCCACAACCATATTCATGGTTCAGTCATGGCAACAGAGGACAAAGCAGAAAATTAGCCAAAAATTTTCTCGCAGCAAGGAAATCTCATTCCCTCCTATCACGGCAAGCAATGTGGCGGACACACCTCTCACAATTGAGCTGAGCATTAGAAACCACAATATTCTTCGCATGTATGTTGACGGAGGCTCATCCACAGAAGTACTATACGAACATTGTTTCGTAAAATTATGACCGGAGATCAAAAACCAACTAATGTCAGCCACGTCGCCGCTTGTACGTTTTAGTGGATAATCCATCTGGCCGATAGGACAGTTACGACTGTTGGTTACTATTAGAGATAAAGAAAATTCAACAAACGAATGGATGAACTTTATGGTTATACACTCTCACTCCCCGTACAATGGTATTATCGGAAGGTCAGGAATCCTAGCCATGCGAGCAGTCCAGTCTACAGCACACGGCATGATAAAATTCCAGGTGGATGGGGGAATTGTTACCATCTTCAACTCAATAGTTCCGCCTACGAAATGTCACGCCATCACAACGCCGACACAACCAACTCCCAAAAAGGAAGGATCACTACCCGTGAATTGGAAGGTGACTATCCATCCTGATTACCCAGAGCAAGAGGTGGCCATCGGAGGGAGTCTCTTCGATAAAGGTAGGAATGCCATGTGCTCCCTCTTTAGGAAGAACCTCGATGTATTCACATGGGAACCAAAGCACATGACATGCGTACCACGCTGAGTCGTGGAACACAAGCTTATGATTCGTCCGGGATACCCTCCTTTAAAGTAAAACAAGCGCGGCCAAGCCCTAGAATGCAGTCAGGTCATACTTGAGGAAGTAAGAAAACTGGTTGATGCAGGGATCATGCGAGAGGTTTATTACCATGAATGGCTCTCCAATCCAGTCATGGTTAATAAACATGATGGAAGTTGGCGTATGTGTGTGGACTTCATGGACATGAATAAAGCTTGTCCACAAGATTGTTATCCACTGTCGGAAATCGACTGGAAGGTCGAATCCCTATTCGGGTATCCCTTTAAGTGTTTTTTGGATGCATATAATGGTTATCACCAAATTCAGATTTTGAAGGAGGACGAGGAGAAGACGGTATTCCATAAAAGTCAGGGCGTGTATTGCTACACAAAAATTTCATTCGGATTCAAGAATGCAGGCGCGACATATCAACGACTTATTGACAAAGTGTTTGACTCACAGATTGGTCGTAACCTAGAAGTCTACATTGATGACTTGGTTATCAAAAGCCACACGAAAGACGAGCTCCTCCGCGATGACTAGGAGACGTTCGATAGTTTGAGAAAAATCAACATTAACCCCAAAAAATGCACATTTGGGGCAACAGAAGGGATGTTCCTAGGGTACATGATAGACCCAAACAACATCAAGCCTTGCCCGGAGAAAACTGAGGTCGTGATACAACTGCCATCTCCTCGTACACTGAAGGAGGTACAATCACTTAACGGAAAGTTAACCGGGCTAAACAGGTTCCTGTCAAAATCCACAGAGAAGTCACTTCCTCTATGTAAAATCCATGATTTTACCATGATTGAATATAATAAATTTCCACCTAATAATCCTAGAACACTAATTCATGTGTTACATCTCCTTAAGATATGTGTGAACTTGTCTATCATGTAATTATACTTTACTTTCATCTTTGTTGAAAATGAATTCATAACTTAAAACCATGAACATACAACTAGGAAAAACAAGTAATGAAATTATAACTAGCAATGTGTGTGTGCGACACTTAACAAGTTGGAGAAAATGTTACATCATGCATACTTAGCCGTTTATGCATATTTATACATCCCTTGCATATTACACTACTCTTGGACTAGCCCAAGACCATCACCCTCCTTTGTGATAAGCCCAAAACAAGCCCAAGCCAATTACCCTTTGGCTAGGTTTACACGGCAAAACACATAGGTGGAAGAAGAAAGGGTGCATTCGTAATGGAAAAGACTACACTTGGCACAAGTATTCTTACCAAGGCAATCATACCTTTTGCATTCCCTTTTCCCTCTCTCCTCTTTAAGCCTAAACACACACACACACATTCTCATACATGCAATCTCATTTCTCTTCATCTTTCTCTCTCTACATTTCGGCTATAAACCATAAAAATCCAAAGTTGATTCATTAAATCAACTATATATTTGTCCCATCTTGATTACAAATCATTTGGTAGCATCATTCCTTTTTGGAATCACTATAAATAAGCCCTAGCTGAATCTTTAAATCCATGGCTTCGTTTATATTAGGGTTTTCTTCATCAACTAGATTAGATCTCTAATCTCCTTGTTCATCTAGATCATCTTTGGTACTTTTAAGCAAGAAAGGTATACACCTCGTGCTCTTTCATTTCTTCATGCATGCATCATCATACATCTATTACCACAAGTAAATAACATGTTAAAACCAAGATTTGATAAAGCCATGACCATAATAGGTCACGACATATTTATGAAAATCATATACATGATTAAAAATCTTTTAATAAGAAACCTATGGGTTATATTCTATGTTTTAAACTTGATTTGAAAACCATATGAAACATTTTACGAACCTAAATGTTTCATGAGTTACAAATCTTGTTTTATGGGACTTTGGTTAACTAATGATCATAGATCTCATAAAATGAACTTGTGTAACATAAAAATCATGAAGACCATGACCTTAAAGGTCACGGCTAAAATGAATAATGACCATATGATTTGTCTACTAAGTTTTAATAATGGGATATGAAGTGATACATGTTGAATGGAATATTAAAAATCACAAAAATAACTTATGTGTATATATGTAGCCGTGGGTTACATAATACCTAAAATGGGTTAGATGTACATGCATGCTTATATAAACCATAGATTTAATGATAGAGTTAACTTGAGCATAATAAGCATAAAATAAGCTTATAAAATCTTATGGGAATCTTGGGAAAAGACAATATATCCGTGGGCTATATGTAGTCTCCTTGGTATAATAGTAACATTGGGAACATGCATGACACCTAGATAATCATGATTATATTTTTGTAATTATTTACAAGACTTAAAATTAGCTAAAGTGTTCATCTTGTAAATACCAAGATTTAGAAATATATCCGTGGGCTATATATGAGTGTACATGGATCTTTGATTGATTTTTAGGTCTAGACATAGTTTAGATCTTATTTTGGACTTGTGACTTGTTTTCTTGAATTGTACATAGCTAGATCTATTTTTGGAAACACTTATAAGTACATGCAACCTTAAAATAAGTTTTAACTCATCTTAAATAAGTTATAACTAATTATAGCCGTGAGATATAAGCTCCTATTAGGGCTTATGACTTGCATGCAACCTTCTAACACACCTAGATCTATTTTGGAACATCACATAAAACCAACTATTAGTTTTATTCTTTAATTAAGATCTAAAACTAAATATGAAAAAGCTAATAATAAGCTTATAATAATATCCTAAGTTAAAACTTACATAAAATGCAAAGTAGTGTTAATGGACTATTTAAGCCCCCGAAATGTTAATCCAAGACTTAATGGGCCCAATAAGCCCATTTGATAAATCTTAGTAAATTAATGGACTTAAGATTTCACTTAGGCCCATTTAACTAATTAAAGGACTTAAAAATGTATTTAAGCCCAACAAATGATTTAAAGGCCCATTTAAATAAATTAATGGACTTGAGATATATTTAGGCCCACTAGATAGCCCATTAGATGTTTAGCCATTTAATGAGCCTATTTATTGAGCCCATATAATGTTTAAATGTTAAAATAAAAGTTTTTATAATAAAATATAACTTATAAAAACTTTTTGGATTAAATGATAATTTATGAAACTTAAGGACTAAAATCGTAACTTATGAAACTTGTTTTGATAAACTAGTAAACACAAGGACTGAAAATGTAATTATCCAAAAGTCTAGGGTTTAATAACTATTATCCGTGGCAAATTAAACCCTAGGGACCATTTTGGGAAGTTTCTAAAAATTATTTTGTCATTTTATAACCCTAAGGACCATTCTTGTAATTAGCGAAACTTAAAGAAGCCCTAGGGGCTGTTTTTGTCATTTTTGTAAAGTTACAAAACCTAGATATAACTAGGGGGACTAAATCTGCCATAAGCCGAAACTTTAAGAAGCCCTAGGTACCAAATGTGTAAAATCCGAAAGTTATACTTGTTTAATATACGGATGGACTAGTTTTGCCATGTTTTGAAACATTAACAAGCCCTAACCCTAAAATGTATTTTAATTATAATAAAACATAATTAAACACCTACACCAAAAGAATTAATGTATAAATTCTAAACTTTGTAATTAATAAATTATTTTATAAATGTTAAAATAATTTATGGGAAACTTTAAAGTTAAATAAAATATTTTATTTTATTTTTCAAAATAAAATATTTATATTTGCTATAGGGAATAAATTGTATAAACAATATGGACATGTATTACTAATACATAAGCACATATATTTTTAGGAAATAAGATTATATGAACGTTGGATAAATTGAATGCTAATAGGTAAGTAAAACACCTTACGTTTACTTAAAATATGAAACTTCATAATAAGTTTAAATGTATGATTATAATACATGAACTACGAACGTGAACTAAAATTAAGTAGAATTTTTATGTTTACTTAATAATGGAACTTAATAGTAAATGAATAATTATAATATATGAACGGAGAATGTAAACTAATATTTTAAGTAGGACATTTTATGTCTACTTCAGTAAGAAACTTAATTGTAAAGTGAATGATTATTATAAATACATATATGCTAACTGATATTAATAGTTAAACATTTTATATTTACTTAGAAATGAAACTTATATAGATAAGTTTAAATGAATATTGTTGATACTTGAACTACAGTTATTAAGATAAATACCGTAGCATAAATGAACTAACTAAAATCTGTATAAGCATACATATATGTTTTTTGTACTATCTATTAAGACTGTACTATTTGATTAGGCATAACTTTTGGCGTGAGCTTTATTTTGATTTTCGTATTAAACAACTATTACCTACTCCTAGGTGAGTTTACAGCCCCATATAAACTTTTGATACAACCTTTCCTCTATGGGAAAGAAAATATGCAAACACTTAATGGACATAACAGAATTGTATAAACTTGACTATGATTGATTATTATTGGAACTGTTAAATTGTTGTAAATTACCCAAATGTTATAAATAGATCTATTAGGGATTGACCATCCCCATTTGGGTGAGACATGCTCACTGTACCTTGGCCGGGACAACAGATGTATACCATGTTGGTACTGGGTTGGGTGTCTTTTTGTAAGACACTACGTCCTCATCTGTTGAGGACTATGGAAGGTTAAGCTTCAGTTTCTAATAATAAACAAATGTAATCTATATTTTACTAAGAATGCTTTGTGCATTGTTACTTCTATAATTATTGTATGTCCAAACTAATAAATGTTAAACCTGTAAATTCACCAACTTTATGTTGACCCTCTAGCATGTCTTTCACAGGAATATGAAGTTAGTACGTGATGTGTGCATGGTCTCTAGCATCTGAGTAATATGCATCGTAGGACTCGTCAGGGGTTCTATTTGGGAAACATAAAACATCACCTTCTATCATGTTTAAGAAAAAATTTATTTATTTGTTTATCAAACATATAATCTGATTTGAATAACTCTTATCTTATGCTCTATGGACTATATGCTATCGATCCACCCTAGTGACATCTCCGTGGATATTTCCGCATATTTTGACCCTACCCGGGGTGTCACAGAGAATGGTATCAGAGCATTAGTTATAGAGAACCGGATAAATTTTTAAATAAAATAAAAATAAAATGATTTTTCTTTTATTTAAAACTGGACTATAACTTATAAAAATCTTTTGGGATTTTATTTCGGGACCGTATTAGTTAAGCATATAGATCTTAGGGCATTTTATGTTATGTGAACTAAGTGTATATATTGTTACTAAACTTGATTGTTAATACTGTTTAGTGAGATATTGCTATGGAAAATGTTAGATATGCTAAACTTGAAAATTTTACACTACATAGTAAAATACTGAAATGAAGGCATAGATAATACTAAACCAAACCTTGCACTTATAAATTGATAAATGAACTGCTTAAATGATAACATATATATAAGTATTAATATATGTAACCTTAAAACATTATGATAATTGTTTAAAAGGGATATATTTCATAAAACATGTAATCTAAAATAATATTGTTCTTTGTTTGTAAGCTTATACTTACTTCAAACTTAAAATAATACTATTTAGAGCATCATGACTCCGCCTACTGCAACTTCGACTCTTCTACCCGTAGTAGCTCCTACTCCAGTTGTTTGTTCATCTCCACGATCAACGCAGTGCGGATGGTTATTAGCCTCGGATTCAGAGGATGACCCAACCATCAAAGCTATACTCCTAGAGGACCCTTTTTCCATCTCAACATCAGCCACACTGGCCCCAACCTCTATGGAGGAGGACCGGGTCCTTCCTAGCATACCATCTTCCATGCCTCCATCCTTATCATCGGGCTATTTTTCCGGGCCTGTACCCATCTCCACTTATGAGACCGGGGAAGGCTCCGGGGCAGGGCGTGCCGATTCCGTCCAGGCCCAGATTGCCGCACTGGCCGCACGCCAGGAGCAAGAGATATCCGACCTCCGCAACCAGTTGACAGACAATCAACAAAGCCACGCCGTCATCTACGATCGTATCGACTCTCTCTTTCGCACTATGAGAGGAGAATCCCAGACCGCTAAAGGCATCCAGGCTAGGACAGACGAGGCATTGAAGTGGTTATAGTAGGAGAAATACCGCCTCCACCAGCGCATTCAGGTCATGGAGGGTCTGCAGCATCAAACCCATGCTGCTCTTTCCGCTCAGGAGCAATCATTATCAATTTTCTTTGATCTCGCCACTGTCCGGCATGATGGGGTTACTGGGGAGATGGCTTATCTCCGAGGGGTCATCGATAGACTCTGGAACCAGCTGTTGTCAGCATTCCATGTGCTTAAGGAGACCCGAGCGACAATTCGGGCATTATAGGGTTCTCGGAGAGCATCTGGAGCTCCATCAACACCATCAGCACTGGCCTCATCTAGTGGACCATCTAGGAATGATTAATATAGATGTACTAAACTTCTTGTACATCATGACAAGCTTACGGGTTGCATCCCGACTATCATGATATAAGGCCTTTGTACTTTTATTTTTTTCAGCTTTTGGTGATGTAATCCTGTACTCTATCTTTTCTTTTCTTTTGGACATGTAACTTTGGGATGTAATATTTTAAAGACTGTGTGTATCATTACCTTGGACAAGGCCTAATCGTCCTATGACTTATATTTTGTAATGCTAGATGAATGTTAAATGTCTTATGGAAATAACATGAAATCACTTTCTTTATTATATTTGCTGTGCAATGTATTATATTATGAGATCTTGACAGGTTATCCAAATTTTTTATGAAATCAGTGCATGAATTTTTCCCGTTCAAATAATATAAAAACTGTACTAACATTTGAACTAATAATCTCATTTTTATGTATGATTATAGAAAAATGGTGATTACGCGATCAAACCCCAATAATGCAACTGCTTCCAACACCGCTAATACCGAAGTTTCTAAAGCTACTCATAATGTTACCGCTGCTTAATTCATGGAGATGATTGGAGAAGGCATTACGGCAGTTATGGCAGCCAGAGAAGCTAATATGAATGATGATCCAAACCAGAACATGCGTAGAAACAACGCCAACAGGGGTTGCTCTTACCCCGACTTATTAAAATACAAATCCTCATACTACCGAGGGAAAGAAGGAGTTTTTGAATTGATGCAGTGGTTTGAAAGACTAGAGACAATTTTCCGTATCAGCGGTTATGCTGACGAGAACAGAGTTAAGTTTGCTACATGCACCCTACTCGAGAGCGCCCTTACTTGGTGGAACTCTGTGGTCGCCACCCTTGGACATGACACTGCCTTTACTCTCACTTGGGCCAACCTCAAGGAGAGAATGACTGAGAAATACTATCCCAGAGGAGAAATGAAGAAGTTGGAAGTCGAGTTGTGGGATCTAAAGTGTAAGAACAATGATATCCTTTCGCACAACCAAAGATTTAAAGAGTTTAGCTTGATGTGCACCATAATGTTCCCTCTACGGAGTGACAAGATTGAGAAGTATGTCAGCGGACTCCCTGAAAACATCCATGACAGTGTGCTAGCTTCACGACCCACTACCGTAGAAGGTGCTATCGAATTTGTGACTGAGCTAATCAACAAGCGAGCCCGCAATCTGTCCGAGAGACAAACGGACAAAAAGAGAAAATTCGATGAAAGCTCTCGTAGCCAGCACCAGTAGCCTTCCAAAAAGAAAAACGTTGGGCAAGCTGTGATACTACTCCCAAAACCCGCACCAAGAGCTACTCAGGGACCAAGCCCAAGTGCTCAAAATGCAACTATCACCATGTTGCTGGAGGATAATGCCAAGGATGCTACAAGTTCGGCCAACAAGGCCATTTTGCTCGTGATTGTCAAACAAATGTTTCTACCCCGGGTCGACCCAATACCAATCCCGGAAACAGCAACAAGGGCAAGTCCAATGCACGTGGAAGTGGAAGTGGGCAGCAGGGAAACCGAAACCCCGTAGGTGGAAGTAGTAGTGGACCAAAGAAAGATGTGGTATGCTACGAGTGTGGAACCCCTGGGCATGTGAGACCCGATTGTCCCAAGTTGGCCAACCAGAAGAAGGACAAAAAGGGAACTCCTTCGCAAGTGTACATGGCCGACAATGGCCAAGCTAATCGTGGCACCGACATCGTACCTGGTACGTTCTTACTAAACCAATGATATACATCTATCTTGTTTGACACATGGGTAGACCAAAGCATTATATTTGCTAAATTTAGTAAGATATTGGAAATACCTCCGTTAGTTCTAGACTCCTATTATACTATAGAATAGTGGATGGAAAGGTTTTGATGGTTAACACCATCATTCGAGGTTGTTCCTTAAAACTTTCCAATCACCCATTTTACATCAATCAGATCCTAGAAAGTCTTGATAGCTTTGATGTCATCATTAGCATGAATTAACTAGCAAGTATCATACAATTATCATATATGATCAAAAAACGGTTCGTGTACCTTGGGGAGATGAAACCCTGATTATACTAGGGGACCATAACCCCTATATAGTTAACACTAGATTTAGTGTCATTTCTAGCACCAACAAGCCAGAGAGTACTTGGCCCGGGGATGCCCCATTTCCCTAACCTGTTTCTCCAACCCTAAACCTAAAAGACACATCCAATTCAAAATGGGTGTATTTTGTAGGGCTAAGTTCGACATCCCTCGTAAAGAGATGTTGAATGCCACATGATATAGGACATTCCTTTTCCTCTTCGGGTCTAATTAGTTCGACAATACCATCATTCACCAGACTCTGGGAGGTGTAATTTCCTCTCTTTAGAAGTCAGAATTTGTACAAATTTTGAACCAGTAATATTGAATGCATGACCCTTGTTACGGCACCCTGCAAGGCGCGCACTTCTTTATTCTTGGTATCTTCTTTTATTCCCACCATTTGAGGTACTTCTTTTTTGCGCCCCTCTTGCTCAGCCCCACGGAGAATGAAGCAAATTTTTTGCAACTTCTTACCCAATCGCCATCAACAATAATCTTAACCTCTCTATTGGGTAAAAACTTTAGTACTAATAATTGATGTTTGTATCCCACAAGCTTGAGGTATAATTGTAAGTCTTTTCTTAAAGCTGATGATATAGGAGGGGTTATAGTTAAAATATTTCGTTTTACCCTCAACCCCCAATTTTCATCATCGGGTGTGGAGATGTAATCTGTATCTGACCCGTGAAAAGGATTCAGACATAGTACATCCCCAGCTTCCCCAGCATATAAAACATGTTGGCGTGTCCTCCTCATATCATAAACCATTTGCAGTGGATTTGTCCTCCTAACCAATTCCACAACACCATTGGTCCTCTCCCAGCTCTTGAAAGTACATAACTACAACTCCCGTTGGGAAACCCGCGCCTATCCATCCACAGCAGCAGTCTCCTTTACTGCTCAATTGGATGAATAGTACAAACCGGATAAAGATCTCTTTGCATTCCCTTCCTATCCATCCACAGTAGCAGTCTCCCTTACTGCTCAATCAGATGAATAGTGCAAACTGGATAAAGATCTCTTTGCATTCCCTTCGTATCGATCCACAACAACAGTCTCCTTTACTGCTCAATCGGATGAATAGTGCAAACCGGATAAAGATCTCTTTGCATTCCCTTCCTATCCATTCACACCCACAGTCTCTTTTACTGCTCAATTGGATGAATAGTGCAACCCGGATAAAGATCTCTTTGCATTTCCTGCTATCCATCCATAGCAGCAGTCTCCTTTACTACCCAATCGGATGTATAGTGCGATCCGAATAAAGATCTCTTTGCATTGATTCCTATCCATCCAAAGCAGCGGTCTCTTTTACTGCTCGATCGGATGAATAGTGCAACCCGAATAAAGATCTCTTTGCATTCTCTTTTGTTCACCCGTAATAACAGAAGCCTTCATTAATGCCCAATCGGACGTATAAGGGTAACCTAGGTAAAGACCACTTCGCGTTCATGCCGCCATCCGTACCTGAGAGAGAGTCTGAAACGAATCATATACTTAGAACATCTTTCACTCAAAATATAACTATGTTTTTAGTAGCTTTGAGGACAAAGCTAAAATAACGGGGTGGTGCTGTAAAATCCATGATTTTACCATGATTGAATATAATAAATTTCCACCTAATAATCCTAGAACACTCATTCATGTGTTACATCTCCTTAAGATATGTGTGAACTTGTCTATCATGTAATTATACTTTTACTTTCATCTTTGTTGAAAATGACTTCATAACTTAAAACCATGAACATACAACTAGGAAAAACAAGTAATGAAATTATAAATAGCAATGTGTGTGTGTCACACTTAACAAATTGGAGAAAATGTTACATCATTCATACTTAGCCGTTTATGCATATGTATACATCCCTTGCATATTACACTACTCTTGGACTAGCCCAAGACCATCACCCACCTTTGTGATATGCCCACAACAAGCCCAAGCCAAAGCCCATTACCCTTTGGCTAGGTTTACACGGCAAAACACATAGGTGGAAGAAGAAAGGGTGCATTGGTAATGGAAAAGACTACACTTAGCACAAGTATTCTTACCAAGGCAATCATGCCTTTTGCATTCCCTTTTCCCTCTCTCATCTTTAAGCTGAAACACACACACACATTCTCATACATGCAATCTCATTTCTCTCTCTATATTTCGGCTATAAGCCACAAAAATCCAAAGTTGATTCATCAAATCAACTAAATCTTTGTCCTATCTTGATTACAAATCATTTGGTAGCATCATTCCTTTTTGGAATCACTATAAACAAGCCCTAGCCGAATCTTTAAGGCCACGACTTGGTTTATATTAGGGTTTTCTTCATCAACTAGATTAGATCTCTAATCTCCTTGTTCATTTAGATCATCTTTGGTACTTTTAAGCAAGAAGGGTATACACCTCGTGCTCTTTCATTTCTTCATGCATGCATCATCATACATCTATTAACACAAGTAAATAACATGTTAAAACAAAGATTTGATAAATCCATGACCATTATAGGTCACGACATATTTATGAAAATTATATACATGATTAAAAAATCTTTTAATAAGAAACCTATGTCTTGTATTCTATGTTTTAAACTTGATTTGAAAACCATATGAAACATTTTATGAATCTAAATGTTGCATGAGTTTCAAATCTTGTTTTATGGGACTTTGGTTAACTAATGATCATAGATCTCATAAAATGAACTTGTGTAACTTAAAAATCATGAAGATAATGATCTTAAAGGTCACGGATAAAATGAATAATGACCATATGATTTGTCTACTAAGTTTTATTAATGGGATATGAAGTGATACATGTTAAATGGAATATTAAAAATCACAAAAATAACTTATGTGTATATATAGTCGTGGGTTACATAAGACCTAAAATGGGTTAGATGTACATGCATGCTTATATAAACCATAGATCTAATGATAGAGTTAACTTGAGCATAATAAACATAAAACAAGCTTATAAAATCTTATGGGAATCTAGGGAAAAGACAATATAGTCGTGGGCTATATGTAGTCTCCTTGTTATAATAGTAACCTTGGGAACATGCATGACACCTAGATAAAATTAGCTAAAGTGTTCATCTTGGAAATACCAAGATTTAGAAATATAGTCGTGGGCTATATATGAGTGTACATGGATCTATGATTGATTTTTAGGTCTATACATAGTTTAGATCTCATTTTGGACTTGTGACTCATTTTCTTGAATTGTACATAGCTAGATCTATTTTTGGAAACACTTATAAGTACATGCAACCTTAAAATAAGTTTTAACTCATCTTAAATAAGTTATAACTAATTATAGCCAGGAGATATAAGCTTCTATTAGGGCTTATGACTTGCATGCAACTTTGTAACACACCTAGATCTATTTTGGAACATCACATAAAACCAACTATTAGTTTTATTCTTTAATTAAGATCTAAAACTAAATATGAAAAAGCTAATAATAAGCTTATAAGAATATCCTAAGTTAAAAGTTACATAAAATGTAAAGTATTGTTAATGGATTATTTAAGCCCACGAAATGTTAATCCAAGACTTAATGGTCCCAATAAGCCCATTTGATAAATCTTAGTAAATTAATGGACTTAAGATTTCACTTAGGACCATTTAACTAATTAAATGACTTAAAAATGTATTTAAGCTCAACAAATGATTTAAAGGCTCATTTAAATAAATTAATGGACTTGAGATATATTTAGGCCCACTAGATAGCCCATTAGATGTTTTGCCCATTTAATGAGCCCATATAATGTTTAAATGTTAAAATAAAAGTTTTTATAATAAAATATAACTTATAAAAGTTTTTGGATTAAAATGACAATTTATGAAACGTAAGGACTAAAGCCGTAACTTATGAAACTTGTTTTGATAAACTAGTAAACACAAGGACCGAAAATGTAATTATCCAAAAGTCTAGGGTTTAATAAATATTATCCGTTGCAAATTAAACCCTAGGGACCATTTTGGGAAGTTTCTAAAAATTATTTTGTCATTTTATAACCCTAAGGACCATTCTTGTAATTTTACGAAACTTAAAGAAGCCCTAGGGGCTGTTTTTGTCATTTAATAAAGTTACAAAACCTAGATATATCTAGGGGACTAAATCTCCCATAAGTCGAAACTTTAACAAGCCCTAGGTACCAAATGTGTAAAATCCGAAAGTTATACTTGTTTAATATATGGAGGGACTAGTTTTGCCATGTTCTGAAACATTAACAAGCCCTAACCCTAAAATCTATTTTAATTATGATAAAACATAATTAAACACCTAGACCATAGGAATTAATGTATAAATTCTTAAATTTGTAATTAATAAATTATTTTATAAATGTTAAAATAATTTATGGGAAACTTTAAAGTTAAATAAAATATTTTATTTTATTTTTCAAAATAAAATATTTATATTTGCTATAGGGAATAAATTGTATAAACAATATGGACACGTATTACTAATACATAAACACATATATTTTTAGGAAATAAAATTATATGAACGTTGGATAAATTGAATGCTAATAGGTAAGTAAAACACCTTACGTTTACTTAAAATATGAAACTTAATAATAAGTTTAAATGGATCATTATAATACATGAACTACGAACGTGAACTAAATTAAGTAGAATTTTTATGTTTACTTAATAATGAAACTTAATAGTAAATGAATGATTATAATACATGAACGGATAACGTAAACTAATATTTTTAGTAGGACATTTTATGTCTACTTCAGTAAGAAACTTAATTGTAAGTTGAATGATTATTATAAATACATATATGCTAACTGATATTAATAGTTAAACATTTTATGTTTACTTAGAAATGAAACTTATATAGATAAGTTTAAATGAATAATGTTGATACTTGAACTATGGTTATTTAGATAAATACCGTAGCATAAATGAACTGACTAAAATCTGTATAAGCATACATATATGTTCTTTGTACTATCTATTAAGACTGTACTATTTGATTAGGCGTAACTTTTGGCGTGAGCTTTATTTGGATTTTCGTATTAAACAACTATTGCCTACTCCCAGGTGAGTTTACAGCCCTATATAAACTTTTGATAAAACCTTTCATATATGGGAAAGAAAATATGCAAACACTTAATGGACATAACAGAATTGTATAAACTTGACTATGATTGATTATTATTAGAACTGTTAAATTGTTGTAAATCGCCCAAATGTTATAAATAGATCTATTAGGGATTGACCATCCCCATCTGGGTGAGTCATGCTCATTTTACCTTGGCCGGGACAACAGATGTATACCATGTTGGAACTGGGTTGGGTGTCTTTTTGTAAGACACTACGTCCTCATCTGTTGAGGACTATGGAAGGTTAAGCTTCAGTTTCTAATAATAAACAAATGTAATCTATATTTTACTAAGAATGCTTTGTGCATTATTACTTCTATAATTATTGTATGTCCAAACTAATAAATGTTAAACCTGTAAATTCACCAACTTTATGTGGTCCCTCTAGCATGTCTTTCACAGGAATATGAAGTTAGTACGTATGTGTGCATGGTCTCTAGCATCTTAGTAATCTGCATCATAGGAGTCGTCAGGGGTTCTATTTGGGAAACATAAACAATCACCTTCTATCATGTTTAAGACAATTTTTATTGATTTGTTTATCAAACATGTAATCTGATTTGAATAACTCTTTATCTTATGCTCTATGGACTATATGCTATCGATCCACCCTAGTGACATCTCCGTGGATATTTCCGCATATTTTGACCTTACCCGGGGTGTCATACTCTATTCAAGAAACTCAAGAAGTGCTTGAAGAAAGGGAATTTTAGTTGGACAAGAGAGGCAGAGGCGGCATTCGGGTAGCTTAAACAGCATCTAGCAGCCCTTCCCATGCTAGCGCCCTATGACCCAATGAGGAGCTAATTGTATACTTATCCGCACACATGAGCAATAAGTGCTGACCTATTGACCGACTGAGACTCGGTCCAGACTCCAGTTTAATTCATAAGTAGGGCATTGCAAAGGCCAGAATTGAACTACTCCCCAATGGAGAAGCTGGTCCTATCACTGGCTTACGCCGCAAAGAGGTTGCATCGTTATTTTCAGGCGCACCCAATTGTGGTAATCACAGACCAGCCAATCAAATAGATCATCTTAAAACCAGATACGACATGATGGTTGCAGAAGTGGAGTGTCCTGCTAGGGGTACACAATATATCTTATAGACCAAGGACAGCCGTTAAGGGACAAATCTTGGTAGATTTCATCATTGAGAAGCCGAGGAGGACGTACCAATAGTCCCAAAGGAACCATGGGTCCTATTCACAGACGGATCTTCCTACACGGATGGGTCAGGTGCGGGCTTCATACTTACAAATCTAGAAGGCAAGGAGTTCACTTATAACTTACGCTTTGAATTCACAGCCACAAACAATGAGGCGAGATATGAAGCACTGATTGTAGGCTTAAGGCTAGCAGCGATAATGGGCGTACGTAACCTAGAGGCCTATGTGGACTCACGGCTCGTTGCGAACCATATCTTGGGTAAGTATGAAGCTAAAGAGGACAACATGATCCAATATTTGGAAAAGGTTAAGTCGCTTATCGCTGGCTTCAGAAAGTTTTCTATTAAGCAAGTACCAATAGAAGAGAATAAGAAAGTGGATGCTCTTAGCAAAAGCGGATCCACAAGCTTTGCCCACTTGTCCAGAAAAGTGTTGGTAGATATACTCAAGGATAAATCCATCACAGGGGAGGACCTACGTGGATGACCCCAATCATCAGCTACTTAACAGACGAGACTTTTCCTGATGATGAAACAGAGGCACGTCGCATCCGCAGGAAGTCAAAACAGTTTGAACTACGCGACGACATCTTATACAAGCGGTCGTTCTTACAGCCGTGGTTATGATGCGTCAGACCAAGCCAAGCTAGTTATGTGATCAGCGGAATTCATGAAGGGTCGCGTGGCATGCACGCCGGCCCCAGATCTGTGGTGGCAAGAGCATTACGCATAAGGTATTACTGGTCAACCATGCACCAAGACGCGCATAACATAATTCTCAAATGTAGTGATTGTCAAGTACGCAGGCCAGTGTCGCGCCATCCCACACAGGAACTAACACCTATCACAGTCCCATGGCCATTCTACAAGTGGGGGATCGACATAGCGGGACTTTTTACTGTTGCAGCTGAAGGTGTTAAGTTCTTGATAGTAGCCATGGATTACTTCCCTCGTTGGATTAAGGCTAAGGCAGTCTTAACAATCATGAGTAAACAGGTAAAAAGTTTGTTTGGGAAAACGTTGTATGTCGTTTTTGCTTTGCCAGGTGAGATTATCTCAGATAATAAGGATTGGTGCGTGGCGCTAAACATCACACGGCATTTCGCTTTCGTCAAGCATCCGCAACCAACGGTTTGGTAGAACGAGCAAATAGAAGCTTAGGAGAAAGAATCAAATCGCGCTTAGAAGAAAGAAGCACCAAGTGGGTAGATGAGCTACCAAATGTTTTATGGGCACATAGAACAATGATAAAAATGGCCAATGTGGATACTCCGTTCGCATTAGCCTATGGTATGGAGGCAGTCATACCAGCAGAGATTGGAATGCCAACAATCCGTACGACAGAAGTTAACGTCGTCACGAACGACGAGGAACTAAGGGCCAACTTAGACTTTCTAGAGGAGAAAAGAGAGTTAGAAACTATCAATGAAGCTAAAGGTAAGGCACGGATGAAAACTTATTATGCTTCTAAAGTTAAAAGTGTTCCCTTTTGACTAGGGGATTTTGTCTATCGTGTAAACGAGGCGAGTCGCGTGGAAAACACAAGAAAACTAGGCCCAAAGTGGGAAGGACTGTACAAAGTTGTGGAATCTTTGGGACGAGGTACGTACAAGTTATGTGACATGGATGCCATGACTTGGATCGTACATGGAACATCTGCAATCTCAAGAAGTGTTATCTCTAAAAGGCCACGGCCTCCGCATGGACATCAAGCAGTAGACAACTCCAATAAAGATCCATGTTATTCTGTCTCTTATGTTTCTAGGTCTTATTTGTCTTAGGATTATATTATTCTGTCAAGAAGAAAAAATGTAACCGTGATAATAAAGTGTCGTGGTGCCTAGCTAGCTCCACGGCTTGTTCTTGTTCAAACCATGTTTCTTTAATACTTGAGATTATTTATTGTCGTTTGTATACTTCGTATTATTTCTTGTTCATATCATTCATCAGCCGTACATGTACTATCCGTTTCCATGCGCAACAAGAGGATTGAGTGAACCTAATAATTCAACTTGTCGCATATGAGGCATGCAACCCCCGCGACCACGGATCATGAATCCTTACTAGACACCTTATTTGCAATACGTTGTAATAAGTATAAAAATACCGTACTTACAAAAGCCAGACATGGTAAAGTCACACAGTGCACGTCTAGTAACATATAGACTTAGTCTTTACATAAGCCGTGATACATCATGTATGGATATACAATTATCTACTCAAAATACAAGTTTCAAATACAT
This sequence comes from Glebionis coronaria, assembly GCA_025667525.1. Classification (NCBI taxonomy): domain Eukaryota; kingdom Viridiplantae; phylum Streptophyta; class Magnoliopsida; order Asterales; family Asteraceae; genus Glebionis; species Glebionis coronaria. Next base: position 601,748,225 of record CM046875.1, on the reverse strand, counting down.
ACATAAAAGTGCCATGGACATCCACGACCAAATGGATTACCAAATAAGGTTACACAAAGTGTCACACCCCACCATGGCGGAATATGGGGCGCGACATATGGATATCATCAGGCTAAAAATGGCCAAATTTTAAAATTTTTCTCATGTTTTATAAGTGTTTGAAGACACGAATGTAGGTTTTCCGATGGCGAGAATAAGAGTAATTTTTTACTCGACCGTGCGTGTTGAGCACTTAGCTTTGGTTCCTTAACTTCACATTAGTCTAAGTCTCTTAAATGAGAACGAGAAATGATAGGCTTAATTATAAGTTACTATGCTAAACGTAGAATACTCGTATTCTTTCAAAAACTAATGTGTTCTCGTTGTTTGCTTATTCTCCCTTCGCATGTAAATATTTTTTTTGCTTAATAAATATTGACTTAGAGGTTTAGTTAGGATTGTTGGGTTTCTAGTCTTTTCTAGTAGCTTCCGTGTAATTAAATTGGGAAGACATTAAGGTATCGCCAGCGTCACGGTTTTGAAGTATTGGCAACCCGAATAATCAAAAGCTTCACCCAATAATAAGATTTCAAGTGCTCACCAAAATCAAGCAAACAATTTGAAGCCCCACAAGGCCGAAAAATCTATGCTAAATTGAAAGTGAATCAAGCCTTAATCTTCGAAGCTTTAAAGATCCAAAATTCGCTTTAGCGTGAGGATATACGTCTTTGGCTAATAAAACCACCGATGAGGCGGATAATAAAAGGCATGGCAAGACCGAAGTCATAATAAAAGCTTCATGGCGAAGTTGAATAAAAGATTGAGGTAAACCAAAGATAATAAGGCCCTTCTGTTAGGGGGCGTATAAAAGTCTTGGTAATAAGTCTCATGTTCAAAACCGTTATAAAACCGTGTTTATCGATTCTTCTTGTCAACTTAATTTTTTAACATCGTTGTCTATTAGGAGGGGTTATTGATTTGATGGTCTTGGTTACACCGTTAGGACTCTATTTTTAGACCTAAATCTCTATTATGGCATAAGTCAAACAATGTATCCTCGTGAGACATTCAAGACAAATTAAAATATAAGAGATACAACCTAGGAATAATGGGAGAATAAGTACGTGGTTAGGGCATATGAGTTGTGTTAGCATTAATAACTTATAATGACAATGATCTCGTTACACGCTTGGCATGGAATTGGTGTGAAAATCGAGGACGATGAAATTATTTCAAATGAAGCATTCACGTGTTCTTATTCTATGAACCTAAACGTCCCATTTTGCGATGAAAATCATACATTATGTCTAAAACACAAGTAGTAGCAATAGTAGTAGTGTAGTTTATCATTCAATAAAGTCAATAAAATGAATTTTGGAGGTGCTTTGATACTTTATTCTAGCATTGCGTGAGGGCACGGCAATGGTTTAGTATGGGGAAGTGATGAGACTGCTTTTATACATAGTCTCATCGTCCAGATCGGGCTTAAAATGCATTAAATATCATTAAAACTACCAAATATATGCTCGTGTTTGTTGCTTGTGTATTTTAGGTACGGATATTGATGAAATGACAAAAAGATCACAAGAATCAATCAAATACGAACACGGGAAACGAAGCCGCACAATGAACCGGACCCGAATCCTGAATTTCCAAAATGGTCCTTGAAGAATTGAAGATTGTCAACATTGGTCCCTCATTTTTGAAGATTTGGCAAGAAAGGCCTTTGGAGAATTCATTTATACAAGATACATCCTTGTATTTTGAAGACATATCATTAAAAGCCCTTGAAGATTGCATTTATTGCACTTTTGGTCCTTGATAAAAGTTTGTATAAAACTTGTGCCAAAATTGACAAGTTGATGAAAGTTAATTACAAAGGATTAGAAGTTATTTGCTGTTTATTACAAAATGAAGAAAGGAAAGGAATTGAGGGACTGTTTTAGCCAGACATTCAAACCCACCACAACCAATCAACCTGCCACATCACACCCTACACCCAATCACACCCCACCACCTCATCCTCCTCTCCACGTCACACTCCACCCAAACATTATAACTGATTAAATCAGTTATTTATGTTTCCCTCCTTAACATTTATTTAAAAACCCTTAATCCCCAAAACAGATTAAAACAACCCCTTAATCACCCATAAATCCTAACAAAACCCCAGGTCGAATTAAGATCATATCAAAGGGGTTTTTGTTTATCTTCTCCAGAACACTAATTGGCCATATCCTCATCCCATCCCACACAAGAAACGTGAACCCAACACACCCATGTGTCCTGTAGGGCCCTCCCCTGCACCCGTCACTTTCCCCAAACCCCAATACCCGACCATATCAACGGATATGTGGAAATACTTGGTCCCCAATACTAAATGAACGTCTCAAGATCACTTCATCACAGCTGTAACATCACATGAAGCCATTTGACCATTTTCAAGATTCCTCAAAGGGGCATTTTCGGATTTTTATGTATTAGGGTTTAGGGCTTTTATTTTCATGTATTATTTTATTCAAGTAGCACTAGAAGGTTCCTTGTTAGCTTATAAAAGGGAATGTGGCTTGTACATTCACCGTTGTTCCAGATTTTGATCTCACCTTAATGTAATTACTTTTTTAAGTTATAAAAGTTGGTATATTCGAGAAATTGTAATTCCTTTTTATTTTTTTAAAAGTTGGTGTTTATTGTGCATGAGATCAATGTGAGTTCCACATTTTAACTTTAGTTCAAGAATTTTCAAAATAACTCCTATTTTTCAAGTTTCTGAAAAAGGTGTTGGTTTTGGTAAAATCTTGTTCCAAGAATTGGATTTCCAAGTTTGTAAGTGTTTTGTTTAAGTGTTTTGAAAGGAAAAGTATTTGAGAGAGTTTTGTGAAAAAGGTTTAAAAAGTTTTAAAATCAGAAATATTGGTTATATTGTTTCTGCCTTGTTCTTAGTAGGAAACCTTGGGAGCTTTTGACTGTTCTTCCAAGAGGTTCTGCACAAGCCCGAGCTTGTTGGAGGTGGCTTTTCAGCCATTGTGGGACCTGGATGTGGGTCCCACAAGGTAACTATCTTATACCTTGTTTTCATTTTTCAGATTTGTGATTTTAGTGAAATGCATGAAATCTGCTTATATGTTTGTTTGATGATTTGATGTTACTGAATTGAGGTTTTTATGCATGTTTAGGACCTTGTTGATTAGATTTGTGTAGATTTGATTTGATTTGGCTTGTTAAAATTTGATTTCAGTATTTAAAGGAGTGTTTGGATTAGGGTTTAAACTAGGGTAAATGATATAAATCTTGTGTTAAAACCTGTTAACACACTCATTAGGTTGCTAGTAGGTAATTTTAGTATTTGGGTTTCAGTTTGGTGAAGTTTAAATCAAGTTTGCATGATAAAAATTGGAAAGTAGCACATAAAACAATTAATCCCTTGTTCTGCTTGTTTTGTGAGAAATTTGTGCCACAAATCTTGCTCATCGTTAGATATTAGGCTAAAGTAGGATTGTGTATCAGTTTTATGCCATTTAGTTGGATTGTGTGCAAGATTTGAGCAAGTGAAATTCATTATTGTGCCAAGTAAACCAGCAACTGTTCATCAGATACCATACAAACTTAATCAGTAACTTCTTGTGCTTATTTGTATGTGATTTCTGTGAAGGACTTGTGTGTTTTTGTGCATAATTTGACTCCCTACACTCCACTGAGTGTAGGGGTGCCCCCATTGTCCAAAGAAAAGCTCAAATAAGCTTTCCTAAGCTTAATCAGTCACCAGACCCGTTTTTTAACACAGTCAGTGGGAACTAAGTTCCCACTGCTAGTGCAATTGTTACCACTGTTGGGCAAAAAGACAAAACCAGGCACATGTCACTATCAGATTTGAAATTTTTTTGTCTTTAGTGCCTAAATTTAGGAGTTAGGGTTTCAAACTTTTTTCAATATTTTTCTTATTTAACTTCTGATTTTTCAGTTTAATTAGTTTTTTAATTTACTGTTCATATAATTTTTTTAGATTAAATAGCTATTTTTAATTAACTTTTTACTTTCTGTTTTTGTCTTTTAGTGACAAAAATACTTATTTTTCAGTTTTAAAATTTTTCATAGATTAAGAAAAACATTTTAAGATTTTTAGTTCAAAAAGTTTTTACTATTCACTTATTTATTTATTTTTTATAATTAATTTAGTTTAATTAAGGTTTTATTATAACTGCTTTTGTCTTCTAGTGAAAAATTTTATATTTTTCAAACTTTTTCATTTTTCTACTGTTCATTAGAGTAATTTAGGATTTTTAAAATTGAAAAATTATTTTTAGCATTATTTTATTATTTTTATGATTATTTTAGTTTAAAAATAGTTTTTAGTGATTTAAAAATAGAAAAATAGTTTTTAAAATTTAGGAAAAATACATTTTAGTCTTTAGATAATATAAGTAAGTTATTTGGTCAATAAAATAATATTTTGGACATTTTGTTAATTATATTTAATTTTAAGGCTTTAATTAGCATTTAAAATTGAATATTTTAGGGCTTAGTTTTAACTTTTAATTAAATTTTAGGTTAAATTTTTAATTTGTAGTTTTTTATGGTTTTACATGATCGACCTTTTCGCCTTAGCTTAATCCGTCTTCGTAACCGTCATTCTCTTCTCACCCCATTTCTATTTTTCTTTTTCTCAATATAATCACAAATCATTAATCATTTCATTACATAACACACTAGCCTCCTCGAGAACGAACTCACTTTAGGGTCATTTACACACGGTTTTCCTAAATCGTCGTGCTTACTTACCCTATTTGTTGGTCTTTTCCTAAAGGGTATACAAAAACTCAACAATCATTTTGGCGCCGCTGCCGGGGAGGCGTGTTGTGTTTTGATTGGACTTTTTGTTTTTATATACTAACCGTAAATAGTATTTGTATTAGTAGCACTCTACTAATACGTATTATCGGTTTTCGGTTTTTGTGTGACTACTATTACTATATTGTATACGTAGAACAATAAATTCACAAGTACTCCAAATACGTGAGAAATCACAACCTTGACTTGGGAGGTCATTACCCAATCATTGTATTCGAATCTCAAACCAAAGAAAAAGGCAAAAATAGATAAATACTTTCGTGAAGCTCGATTTTGAAAAATACAAACTATAAGGTGGGTATAAGGCGGTTGTATTTCATGACCTAAAGGAAAAAGGCTCCTAAGTGCTTCGCGCCGCCTCCTTTCCTCCGCTTGCTTGTGCGTATTTTGAGATTGAAAGCTAATCGAGGGTTTGCCGCCCAAAGTATTATTAAGTATCATATATATATTCTTGGTTTCCATTGATTAAACCCTCTTGAACGTTTTGGTGTTCCACCAACGTTCTAAAGTCATCGAAGGCGTTCACTTCACGTGATCGTTTTCATTCCTTGAGGCTTCTTTAATCGAGAGATTTGATTAAGGAGGAGATTTGTAGATTTGTGTCTACTTAATACATTTCACCAAATTCCAAAAAGGTTAATACAATCAAAAACCACAAAAAATTGAAAAATACAAAACACCAAAAAGAATCTTCTTTGCTCGTCCCCTCGTTGTACGTGACGTTTATGCTAACTCGTAATCAAGTAAGACGTGCACGTAAACGAAAGAACAAAACTCCCACTCCAAATCATTCTAGTGAGGAGTCTCCTATTGACGAACCCATTGTAAGAGAAGCACCAACCATGGCGAATCGAACTATGATGGAGTTACTTCAAGCACCCACCGAGGTTTATGGAGAGGCTATTGTGATTCCCGCTATCCTTGGGGAGAATTTTGAGGTGAAAACGGGTTTGTTGTCGATGATCCAAAACAACAAATTCCGTGGTGATGAGAAGGATAATCCACACAACCATATCCGCCAATTCAATCGTCTTACCGCTACTTTCAAATTTAAGGATGTCTCGAATGACTCGATTAAGATGATGCTTTTTCCGTATTCCTTAGCGGGGCCGCTAAAATTTGGTTAGAGAAAGAGCAAATACTTAGTCGTGGACCGAATGGGCCTTGTATAAAAGCGGATGCTAGGCAATCTAAGTTTGAAGACCGAATGGGAAAGATGTTTGAAGCTATCATGTGTAAACCTTCTTCTTCGAGTGGTCTTCCTAGTGATACCATCGTGAACCCGAAAGGAGAATTGAAGGTTATTACTACTCGTAGTGGTAAAACTTTCAAAGAACCCATTTCTCGTCCAAGTACTTCTATGGAGAAGGAAAAAGAGAAAGAACCCGAGGTGGTGGTAGAAAAGGAGCAAATTCCAACCCACGAAGTACCGCTCAAACCACACCTACAGTTGAACCAATACCAATAGTGGAACCCGAGATTCCAAGGCCTATGCCTATGCCCCAACCCACACCACCCTTACCTTACCCTTCAAGACGAGACAAGGAAAAGGCACAAGAACGAAATAATTATCAATTTGAACTTTTTATGAAAATGTTTCGTGACTTGCATTTTAATATAAGTTTTGCCGACGCCTTGGTCATGATGCCTCGATATTCCGCGAATTTCAAAAGTATGTTGAATAACAAAGAGAAATTTTCAAAAATCGTCTAGTTGTTCTTCGGTTTTTCTTAGCCGCATACCTCAAAAAGTCGGTGATCCCAGCAAGTTTTTAATCCCATGTGCTATACAAGACATGGAAGAATGCTACGCCTTGTCCGATCTTGGTGCTAGTATTAATTTGATGCCTCTTGAGATTTTTAAGTCGCTCAATCTTCCCAATCTCACTCCTTCAAGAATGTCAATCGAGATGGCCGATCATTCTATGATTCTAGCTTGTGGAGTTGCCGAGGACGTCTTCGTGAAAGTTGGAAAGTTCTACTATCCCGTAGACTTTATTGTTGTTGACTTTCCCATCGATCCTAAAGTTCCTCTAATTTTAGGTCGATCATTTTTGGATACCTCTAGAGCACTTATCGATGTGCATGCTAGGAAAATCACTCTTCGTTTCAATGAGGAAGAACTCGTCATAAATGCAACTCAAAACTCCACACTTTCTCATGTGTATTCTATCACGTCTTTGAACAATGTTAGTCCCATCAAAAACATTTGTAAAAGGATTTCAAAAATAGTTTTAGGAGTTGATGATAAAAACGATTTTCCGTCCGCTCCGCCGGTGGAGGTTAAGAGTGTTAAGCCTACGATTCCATTCACGAATGATTCTTCGGATGATGAATGTGTTGATCCCGATGGGGGAGTTTCCTTTGTTGACAAACGTTTTGAGAACTTACCACCACCTTTACCAAAACGGTTTTCAAATGTGAGAATTTTTAGTGTGACTAATATTTCTTTAGAAACACCAAATATTTTTGACATAATTAAGTCGGGTTTTCATAAGGAGAGTTTAAAAGATGAAAAAGGGAAAGATTTTAAATTGAATTTAAAAGATTTTTCTACAACTCTAACTCCGTCATCACCACGTGTATTGAGTACTACAAGATCGTCTTCTCCTTTTGACGATGCTTTGTGTGGACTTAGTGTGGGGGAAGCCCCTTATGTTCCCTCCCCTTTCTCCATCGAGGACGAGATATTTGATCCCAGAATTGCTTATAAAGGGAAATCTCGGTCTTCCACCGATGCAATAGTGGAAAATCTTTCTATTTGATTGGTGCGAGTCTACCTCGAGTAGCTCAATGTTTTTATGACTTACCCATTGTCCCATCGTTCTACTTCTTCTCATCTATTTTCTTGAAACCCTTTGGGTTTGTGTTGACACATGATGAAGTGGCGTTGATTTGTTTTTCCAATGAAAACGAGAACGCCATCTTCGATCCCGGTATTTTGCACCATCAAAGGACTTAGTCCTTAATACCGGTTGCTTTTGGTCCTTGATTACATGTAAGTCCCACCAAAAATGACCGAACCAAGGATATCCCTAAATGATCACATTTATGGGGATTCGAGTCGAGCTTTTGACTCGGTTATAAAAAACAAGGTGCCTCGTGGGGGATTCTCATGCTTATCCTTGTAAATATTATTGCTTTTTAGTTAATCCTAATGTGAGGGGATTTGTGCCCTTCCAACCTTTGTTCCGTGGTTGTTTGTGAATTGTGTTTTTTTAGATGATCATTATCTTTACGATTGGAACCTCTCGTGTTCGTTTATGGGAGCACTCGATCGTTTGCTTTGAAGAATTTCTCGATATCCACATGATATATCCTTATATGTTCTAACCTTAGGTTTTTAGCACACCTCATAAACGGCTATTAATTTAACGGTTACACCATTTCCATGCTAGATTAAGCATTCGACTACGTCTCTAGTATGGGGGTGTTTGCACCCCTAGACTCGAAACATTGAGGACAATGTTTAGTTTTAGTATGGGGGTGAGTAGATACTTCACCTTGTTTACGTCAACACGCAATCCAAAATTTCATCTTTTTGCTATCATTTTGTTGCAAATAAGGCTAAAAATGGCCAAATTTTAAAAATTTTCGTATTTTTCATAAGTGTTTAAGACACGAATGTAGGTTTTCCGATGGTGAGAATGAGAGTAATTTTTGACTCGACCGTGCGTGTTGAGCACTTAGCTTCGATTCCTTTACTTTTTAGGCTAAGTCTCTTAAATGAGGACGAGAAATGATAGAGTTATTTATAAGTCTCGTAATCGTCACGATCTCATGTGTAGTAATTATTAGCTTATTCTCCCCACGCTTTTGATAAATAAATTGTTAATAAATATTGATTTAGCGGTTTAGTCACTATTGTTGGTTTCTAATTTGTTTTAGTAGCTTCCATGTAATTAAATTGGGAAAACATTAAGGTATCGCCAGCGTCATGGTTTTGAAGTATTGGCAACCCGAATAATCGAAAGCTTCACCCAATAATAAGATTTCAAGTGCTCACCTAAATTAAGAAAAAAATTTGAAGCTCACAAGGCCTAAAAATCTATGCCCAAATTGAAAGTGAATCAAGCCTTAATCTTTGAAGCTTTAAAGATCCAAAATTCGCTTTAGCGTGAGGATATACGTCTTTGGCTAATAATAAAAGGCAAGGCAAGACCGAAGTCATAATAAAAGCTTCATGGCGAAGTTGAATAAAAGATGGACGTAAACCAAAGATAATAAGGCCCTTCCGTTAGGGGGCGTATAAAAGTCTTGGTAATAAGTCTCATGTTCAAAACCGTTATAAAACCGTGTTTATTGATCCTTCTTGTTGACTTAATTTTTTGACATCGTTGTCTATTAGGGTGAATTATTAATTTAATGATTTTTGTTACACCGTTAGGACTCTATTTTTAGACCTAAATCTCTATTCACGCATAAGTCAATGATGTATCCTCGTGATCATTAAGACAAAATAAAATATAAGAGATACCAAGTAGGAATAAGGGAGTTTAGGTTCGTAATTAACACTCATAAGAAGTGATCGTGTTGCTAACTTATAATAACAATGATCTCGTTACACGCTTAGCATGGAATCAAGTGAAAATCAAGGACGACGAAATTATTTCTAACGAAGCATTTACGTATTCTTGTTCCATGATCACAAAAGTCACTTTTTCGTGATGAAAACAATACATTATGTCTAAAACGCGTGTAGTAGTTTATTTAAGTTTATGTTTTCAATAAATGTTATCATAAAATGAATTTTAGAAGTGCTATGATACTTAATTCTAGCATTGCGTGGGGACACGGCAATGGTTTAGTATGGGGGAGTGATGAGACTGCAATTATACATAGTCTCATCGTCCAAATCGGGCCTAAAACGCTTAAAATATCATGAAAATACCCCTATATATGCTTGTATTTGTGTCTTGTGTATTTTAGGTACGGATATCGTGAATTCACCAAATGATCACAAGAATGAAGCAAAAACGAACACTGGAAATGAAGCCGCACAATGAACCGGACCCGAGTGTTGAATTTTCCAAAAAGACCCTCAAGTTTGAAGATTTGTCAAAATGGTCCCTCAAGAATTGAAGAATTACACTTTATACCCCTCAACTATCCAAAAAATACTTTGGGGTCCCTAAAGTTTTTTTAAAATTTACAAGTCCAGCCCTTGAAGATTGAAAAAGGACAACACAAGTCCTCCAATGTTACAAAGGACTATTGATGAAACAGCCAAAGGACTAACGAAGAAAAGTCAAAAGGACCAAGGGTGCTAAGTTTACACTATTCTGTTGTTAATGGGAGGGGCTGATATTGCCAAAACCTAAAACTAATTAACCATTTAAACCATTTACCCATTACACAAACCCACCAATACCTTGTTGCCAGCTCACCCTAAACCGACCCAAACCCTTACCCAAAACCCGATCCAACAAACCTGCCACATGTTTATTATTATTTAACTCGTTTTTAAACTTTTTTAATAATAACAAAGCATGGCAGAAAACACCAAAACACCCCTAATCACAGATTAAATTATACACCGTTCCTGTGTATAAACCCTAATCTTACACTTTTTATTGACAAAGAATCAGGGTTAAATCTTCTCCAGGATAATGATTAAGAACCTCTCAATCTCATTCCCACCCCTAATCACCTATCACCATCACCCATGTGATGTACCCAACCATTCCTGACCCACTCTTGGCTAGCAAACAAGGTGTGACAGCAGATCCAACGACCCATAGGGTTTTCTTGCTCTCCAATGGTCCTCCAACGGCCATGATGATATTCAAACAACTGGCAATCCCACATGTCCTCTGGCAAATCACAAGATGCTTCATTTGACCAAGATCAGTCAACACCATTTCAAACCATGAGGGCATTGATGGTAATTCGTCCTTTTTAGGGTTAGCATTCTAGAATATTCATGTAGCCATTATATAAGGCATAGGTATCTCTCATTTGCAATTGTTCCAGATTTTTCCAAGTACTGTAATTCCTTTTTGAAAATAATAAAAGTTGGTATTTTTGTGTTGAAAAGTAATTCCTTTTTATATATTTTAAAAGTTGGTGTTTATCTTGAGTAGAATCTGAGTTCCAATTTATCTATCATTTGTGTTTATGTTTCTAAGTTTTTGCAAATTTAATTCATTTTTCAAAAAAAAAAGTTACTTTGAAAAGATGGTGTTTTATGAAATATTTGATCCAAAATTATGTTTCTTGTTCGTATTATAAGGAGTTGTTCAAGTTGTAAAAGATTTCTTTGAAAAGGTTTTTCCAAGGAGAAAAGAAAAAAGGGGGGAAGTTACTGTTCACATTTTAGTTCATCCGAGAGCTTATTGTATAAGCTCTTACGCTTAGCGTAAGTTGGTTTGGAGTTACTGATATGTTCAAAAGATTTCAAGTTTTGAAGCTCTGTTGGGAAATTTATTGGTTGGTTTCAAGGGTAAGGGTAACCGCAGTTCTGGTTTGAAGTTACTGCTTATGGTTCTTTGGAGGTTTATGAGAGAATAAGCCGATTTGGGTGATTAAGCTTGGGTGATAGGCTGTAGGAGCTTTTGGAAGTTGTTTGAGCTATAAGGAGTTGAGTTGACGTGCTTGTGGTTTGGTGATTCGAGTTTGAAGCTCGGATCAAACTGTATGTGATTTCCTCCTTGTTATAGTTTATTGTCCATTAACTACTACAGTAGTTCTTATCAGTTTGCTTATTTACTTCATCAGGTGGCTTATTATGTGTTTATTTCAATTTCTAGTATTACTTGTTTGCTTATTTGTAGTTTTATTTACATTGTTTCTACTTTCTGCCATAAACCATAAAAATACCAAAAATATTTTAGTCGCTTTGCTTAATCACTATAATCTAGCTTATTTTCTGTTTTTTTTATTAGCTTATTAGGTTGATATATAGCTTTATGTCATTTGAGTTTTGAAAATTAATCATTAAAACATCTAGTCTAAGCCTTTATGGAAAAAAAACTGCTCATTCGGAAAGTAGTGTTTGGGAGAGCTAGGTCTAGGGCGGTAACCACCAACCTAGAGATTGCTAAATTCTGCACAACTTTAACGGCTTAGGAAAGTAAATTTCTACAACTAGATTAGGTGTTAGTGTATAGTTAGAAATATTGTAGGTTGTTAGCTTGTTAGGTTTAGTTAGCATTTAGGTCTATTTCTTGTTCTTTGTTGTTCCGTTTTGTGGCACCACTTGGTTTCTTGTGGGAGGTCTGTAGTTGTGTATTTGGCAAGCTGGTAGGCTGCTTGTGATAGTTGTAGGTAATTGAGATCACGTGCTTTGCTATCTTGCTGCCTAAATACCTGCAAAATATTAAGTTCCATTTGTATAGTTGTTTATTTTGGTTTTTCTTATGCTTATAACTTAGCAATTTGGTAGGATTAGTGGTAATCTAGGACGATATTGTGTTTTTTTTGAATAGTCAGTGTGTGGCTGAGCTTCATAAGCCAAAAGTCCCAAGTCATGTCTTTAGATTAGCCTATAGCAACTGCAAGTCCATCGTCATATGCTTTTTTTTTTTTTTTTTTAGTTGAAGTTTGTGCCTATTTGAACGCTGTTTACTTTCTGATTGATTGGAGTGTTTACTGTGGTTAAATTGTGATTGTTAGTACCCCCTTGTTCCTATACCAAACAAAGAAAGTGCCAACCCAAGAAAAAATGTGTCCTTCTTATGTTTGTGTTTAGCTGTGCACATGAACCTAAATTTAGTTTGATTTGTATTGTGTTTACTGTTTTGGGTAAGTGCGTAGTCACTGTGCTCCAAGTGAACCTAGTGCGCCTGCAAGCTGCATGCCTTGTCACCGCACAAAAATAGAAACAGAAGTAGGGGGCAGTAGGGGGTCTGTGTCCGCTTATAAATTGTGCAAACTTTTTACTTTTGGGTTTACTGTGCGGCTGATGTGAGTTTCGTGTGGCTTATGATTATTGATTTTTCTTGAGTTCTTATACCTTTTGTGTGAATTTTGTCTGCAAGCAAACTGCTCTTGGGTTCTACTGAATTCCAACAAAAAAGCTATAAAGTTGTGAGTCCAAAGCTGTCAAAAAAATACCCAGAAAGTAGGCAGTGAGCAAGGCTCGAACTGCAGACCTGGTATCACTAGAGGACGAAGCAGACTTCTCTTGAAACATCTGGCTCTATACAATACTTTTTTATTACTCCCATTTATTTGGTTTATATACGCTTTAACTTTTGTCTTATTATTATGAAATTATAATAATAAGCTGCACAAAAAGAAGGCAGTAGGGTCTCGAACCCTTAACCATCTTGCATATACCAGACGCAGCACTACCTACCCAACCATCTCTGCTAAGATGACTTTTTGTTAAAGTTTTGCAACATGTTTTATTTAAACCCTTTTTTTGTTTTGTTTTATATCATATGCTTATCATCTTTAGATAGCTTATTTCACAGCTTGTTTTGAGCTTAATTTTACGTATTTTATTTTTTTTTCTTACATTGTTTCTAACATTATATAACTTCTTTAATTTTTATAAGATTTTCGAAAAATCATTTAATATTTTTTTATTATTTAATTAGTTTAAATTTGTATTTAATTCATAAAAAAATATTTAAAAGTAAAAAAAATGTAATTCTTTTTTCTAAAATTTTCTTTTGTCATTTAGGACGTAGGACAAATAAATTTGCTTTTATATAGTTTAAATTTCATAATTTTATTATTATTATTTATTTTCTAAGTTTATTCACATTTTAAAAATTTAAAAAGTCATAAAAAAAATAGAAAAAAGTTTATAAAGATTTTCAAAAAAATATTTTTAGTTTTTAAATAGTATAAACTAGGTTTGCAAATAATAAAGTTTGAATTTTGTCCTTCTCTTAGTTATTTTATTTTTTAGGATTTTTATTTAACTTTGAAAATTAATATAAAATAATTTAAACATTTTCAAAAAATTTGGTTTTCATATTTTTCTTAATTAGGATTTTTAGTACTTTTTAGTGATTCTTAATTATTGTTTAGGTGAAATTTTTCGTTGGGCCGCGTTTTTACGTTCGCGCATTTTCGTCCGTTTTGAGCGTAATTCGTCTCCTTTTTCTTTTCTTTCTTTCTTTCCAAAAACGTAATCACTCGATTAAATAACGTATATAACTTTTGGCTAAACACCATACCTCCTCGAGAACTAACTCGAATATTCGTCTTTACGTTTTTTTTCCTAAAACGTATCGATTAATACTTACCACAACTTTAGTGTTTGCTTGCTTTTTCCTAAAGGTAAGTAAAACGAGTAAAATACTCAACACCAAAATGGCGCCGCTGCCGGGGATCGAACCCGGGTCACCCGCATGACAGGCGGGAATACTTACCACTATACTACAACGACGAAAATCGAAGTGAAAATCAAGTGAACAAACAAACAAACACTAAAATCCGTGCACTAGCAAAAAGCTAACAAACAAAAACACAAAATCAAAACATGAACCAAACACAAAGATGGCTCATTAACCTATGATGTACATCTAACCCTCTCCCATATATATACCTCATTTATATGCTCTAAGCATCTCATTACACCCCTCTATAAAGCCCTTAACTTAGTTTACTTCATAACCCGTCCCGTTAACATTTTACCCAAAACAATCCCGGTTTTTGGGTCTCCAAACTATAAGCCAAACGCCCACCTAAACATACCCATGATCTCTGTAAAGGAAATCCTATTCCCTTACATATGTTAGCTAACACCTCCCATTTTCCCCAACCTTAAAGCTACTCTTAAGGCCCCGATATATATATATATATATATATATATATATATATATATATATATATATATATATATATATATATATATATATATATATATATATATATATATATATATATATATATATATATATATATATATATATATATATATATATATATATATATACTTTTGTCTATCCAGATTTTACTGATTTTGAACATACAAAACGTTTGTTATGCTTAGGGGGTCTTACCCTAACCCACAATCTTGGACCCAATGCAGATACTTCCTATAATATATAAACCAACTCCCATGTTCGTTTGAAAGCCCCAATATATCCCTAAGTATCCCAAACAACCCAAAACATAAAAAGAAAACAGGCTAATTTCAAAACTGTTTTGACCTCCGACTGTTGTAACCTGTTTTTGACCCACTTCCCGACCTCCAATTTAGTTTTCGTTTCTTGCATTTGAAATAAACATCAATTACCTTTCCAGGGATACTTGGATCGCAAAATAAGAGTTTGTATAACTATCTATATGATCAAAACAATTGACCCTAAATTCTGCCTAGTTTTTAATGACGAATTTAATTAACTAACCTAATTAATTACCCATAATTTATTTAATTACAAGCCCTAATTATTATAATCACTAATATATCATTAGAATACAGATTTTATAATTAAACCTAACCTAAATCCATCATGCATTTATTATAAAAACATTAAAAACAATTAAAGTGAAAAGGGATTTTAAAGATTTACCTTTGATTTTTTGAAAACCAAGATTTTTATTGAAGAACCCTAATTACTTGTGAAACTCGCGACTTTTCTTTGTCTCCAAGAGAAAAATAATGAATTTTTGGTTTAGTATAAACTTTATATAGAGTGTGGGTGAGTCCTAACCCAACCCAAGCCCACCTTCCTTTTTTCTTTTTTTTTCTCTTTAATCGGCCCTAAACCGTCTTTATACCCCTTTTTTTTCTTTTTATTGTTTAATATTACACTGCTAGTGTTTCCTTAAATTTCCTTAATTTATTACAGCTCCTAAAACCTCCAAAACCTCCAAAACCCCAAAACCGTAAAACTAGTCAAATTTACGCGTTTACCGTAAAAGACGTAAAATATATACAGTTTTAAAACAGATCTTATATTTTGAAATAAACTTTATAAATAAGTCATAAAGGACTTAAAACCATCCCGTAAATTATTCCCGTGACTAAATACCTCATCCGAAACCTCAAAATTCTAAACCGTAAATCGTAAAAATACGATTTTCTATAATACATATACGTATACGTAAACCACTAAATAACACCATCTCATTTCATAGTCACTACCATGTGAGCTCATGAACATGAATCATCACACATCGTTTCACTAACAATGTACCCCGTACCAGAAACGATATCCAAACCACAATCTATACACACCAATTAGCACATAAACACGTAAAGACACGTAACTTGCACCAAATAAAACTAAGTGATGAACCTCAAAACAACGGTTGTCACGTCCCGAGATTTACTCCTTAGGATCAAACACATAACCAACAAATCACATGAGGCTACTTGTTCTAAATGAACTCTTCTCATTTCTATGTGTACTTTAGTTCAAGTCTCAAATTACCACATATACTAACTACCCATATTTAAATTCATACCCAAACTCTTGACCTCATAGTCAATAAATCTCACAAATGACTCTTTGATAAAACAAAGACTCTTATTAACACAAATCCCGAATAACCGTACATGCAAATATGCATTCTCAAACAACATTTACCAATCTCAATACATGAAATATATCATGTATACCACTCATTTTCCCCAGGTAATTCTATACTCATAAGCTACTGGTCCGATCTTTCCAAGGATCATAAATTGACCTACACAACTCTACATCAACTTTTCCATTTTACCAAAACATACCACCCGTTACTATCGGTGAAACTTCCTACATAACTTTGTCACTAAACTCTAATGGTTTCCTCCTTTTCAACATAGCATCCCTTGTTGCTCTCATCCTTTCCACAAACACCATTACCACATTAGTAGCCTCTTTTACCAATTCGAGTCCACAATGGGGACAACTCACCCTATCTTGTCATATAGTGCCTCAAATGGCATTTATCGACTTCTAGTATGATAACTATCATTATATGAAAATTCAGCCATCACTAAAGAGTTTCCTAACTCCCTCTAAATCAATCACTCATGCCCTCAGTGTAACTCCTAAGGTTGTATAAATATCTCACTTGCCCATCCTTTTCCAGTTAGCTGGATATACTCATATCCAATCATGTTCATCAACTCCCTTTAGTCCGTACCCCAAACTACTTAAAAATTCCAATTTCCTTACAAAGTGACCTATGACGGCCTTTCACATATCCATTAGTTCTTCCAATCCAAATCAACTTATGATCTATGCACATCATCAAAAGGATGGTTATCTCAGTTAGTCTATCAACTACCATCCAAACCCATGCTACATGTAACACCCCCAAATTTATACAACTCAGTACAGCGGAAGACTCGTTGGTGTTACGGGATAGCACATTACTCACATCATAGACAACGCATAAAAATCGCGTCGTTTAATAATAAAAGCATTTCCATTCATAAATATCAAAGTTACATCGGTCCCAAGTCATTATATTTCATACAAAGTTTTACAAAGTATTTGAATGGAAAATATTGTTTAAGTGCGGGCCATGAATTCTTGTCGTCTTCCCGAGAATTACTTTCAAGTACCTGAGATAAAACATGTTAAAAGAAAAGGTCAGCGATAACGCCGAGTGAATTCATAGAGTTTAATAAAATCCATCAATATAATATCAGTATAAGATTTATTACTGAAAACCATTTTGTACAAATCATTTTAATAGACCATAAAATAGCCAAAGTCGTTTTATACAAATCCTTATCGAAAATCATAATATAGGCATTTGCCTTTTATACGAGCCAATGTCGTAAAAACGTCATACAATACGTTTTGCAACGTTGTATAGATTAAATAAAACCGTTATATGAATATGGTTATAAAAACCAAAATACAATCATAATATCAATAGTATGACCCTGTATTGCTAGTCAGGCAATACATCGTAATTCGGAGCGTCTATTAGTATTTCGTTAGTTTTGGATTATTATAAGCCGCATGACATTGTTACCTTACTAAACCAACAACGGGTAGCTAACCCGATACCAATTTTGCCCATCTAAAGTAGCGTGTCGTCACAAAGTCACGCTATGGAAATCTTCTCATACATAAATTCGCTTACCAATCAATGTGGCACGACGGGGATCAACCGTCAAGGCGCGAACTGGGGTGATCGTCCCCAAATAGTACTATTAAATGCATAAGCGTCTACCAACTCCCGGTAGTTCACAATTCATGCTAATGGGACTTTTAGTGACATAACCTAACTTTAATAATACATTTGATTTCATCTATCGGGTCCTTTAATCATTTATAAGGTCATACAATCGGGTCATTCAATCATTCGGGTCCAAAAATCAATAAACAAACAATCGGGACAAATGGTGTCCTATTTAATAAAAACTAACATGTTATCTCCCTCGCGGGTTTATAAAACATTTATAAAAACATTTAAAAGAGTGCGAGGCTATGAACTCACATTGATATGGGAAGGTGGGTTATCGGCAATCCGGACGTACGGTACGTGCTTCAATCACGGAAACCTAGACAAATAATAATCGGTCTTAGACGTTTGTCCAATGACTTTATAAAAATACCAATTATGTATACATATGATGATTATATATATATGATGATCAAGTGGGTTTACATATTCTCATTTACTCATTTTTGTGCTATGTGTCGATAACTTTTATACTAGTTTTCTCGTTTTACCTATTTACGTGTTTTAGGTCCAATAGGCCTATTATAAGTACTTTAACTTGTTTTATCCCTTTTATACCTATATTATCAGTACTTAAACTTTACAAGTTGGGCCCAAATGGGTTAAGCCCAATAATAAGTTTATAAGTGTATTAGTCCATTTTTGTTGTATTGTTAGTCCAATATGTTTATTTAGCTCGTAAATGCCCGTATTTCTTATAGTTCGGGTTTTATCGGTTTTTACTTGTATTAGTTACCTATACACCAGTATATGACTTTTATAAACTTTACATTAGACGGGTTTGGTCGTCTAAGTTTTATTTGGCGAAAAATGTTAATTTTACGGCGATAGCCGAAAAAGTCGTAAAAATCAAGTTTATATTTTATAACTTATAAAACTTAACAAGTTACCATTTTTATAAAATGTCCACTTATTTAACCTTTTAATTATTTATATAAATAAAATCCATAAGTTAATGGGTTTTTATTTTATATTTTATACTATTAAATTTTGAGTGCTTATATAATAGTAATATACTTTAATTTCCAAAAATCTGATTTTTATCTTTACTTTCACCAAAACTGCCATATCTTGAGTTCTACATGGAGATAGAAGCTCAAATTTTTATCACATAAACTACATGATATGTGCTACATATAACTCTTCTATAGCTACTGTTGAATCATCCTTTAAGTATTTTCTAAAAATCGTCCAAAACAGTAACCTCAGATTTATACCCTAAACTTGTTTTGATCATATCTCACTCATTATTTTGATTCCATTGCATGGCCAACTCTCACATGTGTAAAAGACCCATAGCTTACTGTAAATCCATTCTACTTCATCATTTTATCAGTTTGCCATATGGTTCTTTACTGTTTTTGTACAGCCTATCATTTAAACAAGATTTACCCATTTTTACTTATAGTTTTTCATCTTTTTATCCATGATTATCAACAACAAATCCCCACATAACATTTTTATCATCATATAATCATCATAAACATATACAATAGGAAATGAAATACATGTTTACATAATCAAAATAACAAGAAGATGAGGAGGACAATCTTTATACCACCAACTCGATGTAGGTTATGAGTTTGACATGGTTTTGGATGGAGAAACTTATGATGCACCAAGACCACCTTCATGACCACCATTCTTCATAGAAACCTTGTGGAAAATCAGCCTCAAGACACCAAGAAAACTCCTCCATGGAAGTTATGATCACCTCCAATCAATAGGTCTTCAAAAGGACATCATATTATGAAAGAATAACATAAGATTTATGGTGAAATTTGGATCAAATGGGAGTTTTGTTTGGGATGTTGGATGGCACCAAGAGAGAGTAGAGAGGAAAGTTTGTGGTTTTGCATGTACAAAATGAAGAAGTGGTTTTGGTGTAGATGGTTTTAATGGATGGGAAGCTTAACTTGTAAGCTTGGTTACAAGTGTAAGATGTGTTAGCTGAACTTGACACCTCATGGGTGTTAGTTAGCTTATTAGGCCGGTTTTGATGTGGGGTGGGACAAGTGTCCCACTTGTCTCATCCCATTTATTTACGGGTACTCCTCGATTCTAGTTTCCTCGATTTGCGTGCCCTCGGGTCGTTTTACGAAAAACGTTTTTATAAATTATGAATCACCGTCACAAAATGAATCCAATAAAAATTGTCTCATCAAAAACGGAGTTTGAAGACGTAAATACGTAATCCTAGGGTTTCCGGTTTAGTCGTAAAGGACGTTAAAATAAAATCGTAAGTCCTAATCTCTTCTCGTAAATTTGTGAGTTTATGAACCAACACAGATTTAAAACTCCAAAATAATATTCACAGATAAATTTATTTTCTGAAATGTCGGACTGTCACCAAAGACGGTGTATGTAAGCGTAAGCACGTAACGTAGAATCCTCCGGTTTAAACGTAGTCGATGCTACTTCAAGACGTAAATCCAAATTTCTTCCCAAAAATAAGTGAGTTCATATTGTAACATTAAGATAATGTTTTCAAATAAATATTGAGAATAAAATATCAACCATAAATTGACGGATTGTCAGAGCATTTACCCCTAAACAGGATCTTTGTCCTCAAAGATCATCTTACCTTACGACTCTCTTCTTATAGAGTTAAAGCCATGTGGGTATTTCCTCCACATTCGGTCTTTTCTCACAAGTGTAATCCATTATAATACGCGAGTTTCATTAAACATAACTACGGGAATAAGATCAGGCTAAATGTTGACTTACTTTCTCTATCCATGATGTTCACGGGTTTTTGATGAATGCAACTTTTCGCCGATCTAAGCTCTACTAAGAATAATCAGATTTTCACTTGATAGATATTCCATCAAGTTCGATTTAAGAAACATAATTCACGCGGTTCTTGAAGTCCTAGGGTAGATCCAGCTTATATGCCTTTCAATCCCAACTTTCACATCATCTCAATGGTCCCATACAACGGGGACTTATATCCCATGATTTGTCAGATCATGAATTCATTTTTCCAAGGTTAAAAATTGTGGCATAACTTCGCTACCCATTTGGCACTTCAAGATCTACATTTCACATTCACATAACCTCTTGCCCACTACCGGCTGTCAATAATCAAATCCTAATTTCAACAATCATTTCAGATCTCGCGGGTCGGGTATTTTTTAAGGTTAGGTTTACCATCATAGGAAACCTTAAACCTAAAAGACATGTCCAACTCACAATGGGTGTGTGTCGGGTGTCTTCATCTCAGCTCTTGCTTACAGATGCTCTAATATTTAGATCCTAACAAGATTCGATCTCAATCCTAATACGATGATTATCAATGATAATCTTTCCAATGGAAAACGATTATACGGTCTATTACCAAAGGTCAATCATTCAAACACAAAACATCACTTATATTACCTTGTATCGTTACTTTACCTCGTCCCTTCGATTTGGGGTGGTACATAGTACTCTCATCAAGGTTCGTTCTCAATGATTTCTGAGCAAATCTCTAGAAATTCGATGCGAAGCGAGGATCTTGATATAGATGATCGATACAGGCACACTATGTTTACATAACTCTTTTTTCATTTATCATTAACGGGGATGATATTAGCAGATTTGGTCAGTCTGTCGACGATGACCCAAATCGAATCAAATTCAGATGATGACCTTTGCAATAGCTAGAAGTTTACTAATGTATGTGGCGACATCTGCCTTCATAATTTGTCATTAGTACAACTTCTTCAGACAAAGATACTTTTAGTCAAAAATGACATACATATAATACTTATACTTACAAATTCCAACATAACTATATCTCAAAATCTCCATATTTAGGCAACCATAAGTGGCCTTTTATAAATTTAACGCCATCGGCTTCTCAATCTTAATGATTCATATTAGTCGTGAATCCCTTTCACTATTTATATTATCCTTTTTACAAACATTAGCTATTTTTAAATTGTTCTGCAATTTTTTTTTTGCACCTTCATTATTAAGGGAACATGTCCTAATTGGTTCTTTATCCTTTTTATATAATACGTCAGTAATTACGTTCACCTTCCTGATGAAATAAATATCATAACCGTATTTATTAAAAAATATTTCTTCACAATTTCTCTGTTTTAGTTTCGTCTCACCTATCATTTTTATCAGTCTTTCTCAATCCGGCGTCTAAAGCGTCGATAATTATTATAATTAATTAATTAATTATTAGTTAATTTTTATGAAGCGTAAACGTAAAAATTTAAATTTTCTTAGTCCGACCAATTATATAAAATGTTCAAAAATAAATTTGAATTTAATTAACAAGATTTTTGGTTGGTCTATCGAAAATAATTAATAAGATTCGTAAATGTTCGAAAAACCTTTGTTTATACTTTGGTCAAAGTTTTCTTAGTTGAAAAGCAAAAAAAATTTCGTTTCAAATTTCAAATCATAAATTATATAATTTCCTCAATTCTTCTTAAGTTGTCTAGAAGTATACACAAACATTTACCCCTAAACAGAAGTTTAGTTAAATGGTTTGTGTATAAGGGAATAATCCCTTTAAAATCCTTTGTTAAAACATTTGTCAAAGCATATTTCCATTTTCTTTTTGGTAAAAACCAAAGTCTTAAAAGGGCTCTTAATTTTTGAAGAGTCTATATGCATACATCTTACCATTATAAATCCAACGGTCATTTTATGTAAAGGATTAAGTTTTTAATCCCTAAGCGTTAATGGTTCTAATTTTTTAAAAGTCAATATAGCTTCCATTATCTATTAATTACACGGTTAAATCATATAAAGGATTAAGTCCTTAATCACATGTTAAATATTTAAGGTATAGGTTTTCATTGTTTAGCCAATTCAGGGCAATTTATAACTAATTATTAACTCATTGTTATTCGTATTAACAAACAAATAGTCCTTAATGATCGCAAGCATGAATTTATCAAATTACAGCCTACACACGTGATTCACCGAATTTATGAATGCTACATGTGTATTAGTCAATCCAAACGACATCACGTGAAACTCATAATGTTCATTACAAGTACCGGATGTAGTGATTGAAATAGATAATCTCTTTCGCAGATGCGAAGTTGATGATAACCATGCTATGGATCAAATTTGCTAGAACCTTGTAAATGATCGAACAATTCTTCCATTTCGAGTTATGGATATCGTTTTCGATTGTCAATTTACTCCGTCACAGTAATCTATAAATATAAGGAAAGATAACACCATAGCTCTTCAGGATGACAGGCTTGGTATAATAAAATCTTTCTCCGACAACTCTTTCAGTTGTACGGTAATTCCTTAAATTCAGATGGTGCTGACGTACAGTGCACACGCCACAAGTGCAGCACCGGGAATATAATCAATACTAATTTCAACTTGCCTTAATGGCGAAAGTCTAGTTAATTCGTCAACAAGTACCTCCTAAAGTTTCAGATAAGATAAACATCTTTTAATACATTCATATTAAGTTCTTCTAGATTACAATATCTATAACTAGTTCATAACCATTCACGGTATAATTCCAAGTCTAAATACAGGATATGGTCAACCATCAAGAATTATTTATATCACTTTTGATAATCAACATCTTATCATTTAGGGGAATTCTACTCGAGTCCCATCAATTAAGACAATGTTGTCATGTCATAATTAATCAATCCATTCTACTGGCACTATCAACTTTCCAGTTGCATTTCCGTCGATAAGATGTGAACTTCTCAAAAGACTAATAATAACTCATAATCCTTTGCAAATTCATGGATATATGAAGACACGACTATAATCTAAAGAGTAAGGTCAACGCATAATCTATGCGAGAGAATTTCAAATCAGATACAGACGAAAACATTTAACGAATATGAATATATTCCATGTTTTCATAATTTGAGTACGCATTAGAAAGCTCCTCGGATCGTTACCCAGGTCATTCAAATGAAATCAAATCATAAGAAATGATAAGAACGTCAATACATCCAGTCGGGTATCAACACTCGGTAATCAGATACTTTTCCTAAGAATCTCACTACGGGAGAATTGGACAAGAAAGAATTGTCAATTGTCAAATAAGACAATTTCCACAGATGAGTAAATTCGACTCAGAAGAATAGATGGCACTGGCACATATGTAGATGTCTCTAACATTATGTCCCTATTTTGCACTTCTTGCAGATCTCATAAATTTTAATCTTTCGCAATCTTCAAAGAAAAATGTAGTGTTTATTCATTTGTTTTATAGTGACTACTAATCAGTCTTGCATAGTCCATTCCAAATTGTATGTATGCGCGCAACTATATACAATTTCAAGATTAACGATGCAATACTCAGTTCGTCAAAAATTTATCATCATGTTTATAATAAAAACATTTTCATGCTTAATTCTTAAATAAGAATCAAAAATAAATTTACAATGATTTTCTTTGTTATGAAAACAATTACTTTTTCCAAGGTGTTTTATAAACAGCTTCATTTTGATAACAATCACTTATAAATCTCACTTTGAATAATCCTTATAGTGATGAAAATTAAATTTTTCTCGATGGATATGGTTTTATCTTATAAAAACAATGTGTGATCTGCAAAGGAGCGATGAAAGCTTGTTCACAAAGAATTAACTACGATATGATAGGAAATGAGCTTAGCCAATTAATCATGAGATTCATGACTTCGATGGCACTCACGAAGAATGATTCACAACGTAACTCAAGTCAAGATGAGTACTTGCTCAATGGTTGCATCACTAATGCGAACGTTAAGATATAGCAATAAAAGATAGATAACATCGATACATGTAGATTTTAGCAATCAAAGGTAGTCTTTTCATTAATCTCAAACAAGTCAAATTGTATCGTAACACTTTATGTGTCACTATGTCATACAATTCTCAGAACTCATCCTACCAACTGATATCTCAGTTAAGTTAGGGATTATTTTTAAAAGATACCACAATGAATACTAATCTACAAGAGTCATTAGGTTTTCCACATGTCCCGAAAGATCCATCGGTCCCAATTTAGAAGAAGATTTCTTCAATTTATTTCTTGGACACTGGGCATCGTCGTTAGTGGACAATGGTCTAGCAACAACCTTTAACACGAATCAAAAATCAATTAAAACCCTATAATTCAATCACAAAACTTAACGACCTCTATTAACAATCTCATATTCCATACAAGTTAAATTTTACCTTATTCAAGTTTCAACCAATTTTATACTCAATTCGATATCCTACTTCATTCTCCAACACTTACAACCTTATTCTTCAGCCTTGTAAAGGCAATACCATCTCAATATGAATCAACACTTAATTTCCAATCCTATTAGCTCTTACAACAACAATTATCAAATGAGTCATTAATATGAAATGACTTGATCATTCAACTAGACTTCTCGGAAAGGTATTAGTGGCATGAGGCTTTTGGGTAATGGTTCCAATAACAGCCTCAAGTGCAACATTCACCCTTTCGATTTCAAATTTAAGAATTGGATGACAACGAATCAGATGACATCTTTCCAGGTGATAACGTTTTGTCAAACTCCACTCTATAAGGAAAGATCGTCATGATATCGATATCAGATTTTATCTCGCCAATTCTTTTTCAATATCACAATCAACTAATATCTACATTTCTACGAATATCAACCATTTGTCGGCATCATAAATATCCAAAACTTGGTTTAGATCTAGGATAGCTAGAATTCCTACGAGAATAGCTTCGATTAATTTACTAGAGGAGTTAGGGTTTCTTGTGACAATCTACGTCGTATAAATACCTCGTATAAATATCAAAATAATCATCAAACAATCGTGTAATAAAATTACATCATATATATATAATCCAAGTTATATATATATTAAAATAACACTTCTCAGTCTTGGCCTTGTCGGTAACTCGGGAATTCTTCGGCACCGTTATAGTCAAAAGATTTTTAGACATTTTTAGAAAAATATTTTTAGTTAAAAGATTTTGAAATGTTTTATTCAAAACCTTGGTTTTAAAAATCTTTCGTTCTCTATAACGAGAGCTCTGGTACCAAACTGTAACACCCCCAAATTTATACAACTCAGTACAGCGGAAGACTCGTTGGTGTTACGGGATAGCACATTACTCACATCATAGACAACGCATAAAAATCGCGTCGTTTAATAATAAAAGCATTTCCATTCATAAATATCAAAGTTACATCGGTCCCAAGTCATTATATTTCATACAAAGTTTTACAAAGTATTTGAATGGAAAATATTGTTTAAGTGCGGGCCATGAATTCTTGTCGTCTTCCCGAGAATTACTTTCAAGTACCTGAGATAAAACATGTTAAAAGAAAAGGTCAGCGATAACGCCGAGTGAATTCATAGAGTTTAATAAAATCCATCAATATAATATCAGTATAAGATTTATTACTGAAAACCATTTTGTACAAATCATTTTAATAGACCATAAAATAGCCAAAGTCGTTTTATACAAATCCTTATCGAAAATCATAATATAGGCATTTGCCTTAAAAATCATTATACGAGCCAATGTCGTAAAAACGTCATACAATACGTTTTGCAACGTTGTATAGATTAAATAAAACCGTTATATGAATATGGTTATAAAAACCAAAATACAATCATAATATCAATAGTATGACCCTGTATTGCTAGTCAGGCAATACATCGTAATTCGGAGCGTCCATTAGTATTTCGTTAGTTTTGGATTATTATAAGCCGCATGACATTGTTACCTTACTAAACCAACAACGGGTAGCTAACCCGATACCAATTTTGCCCATCTAAAGTAGCGTGTCGTCACAAAGTCACGCTATAGAAATCTTCTCATACATAAATTCGCTTACCAATCAATGTGGCACGACGGGGATCAACCGTCAAGGCGCGAACTGGGGTGATTGTCCCCAAATAGTACTATTAAATGCATAAGCGTCTACCACCTCCGGGTAGTTCACAATTCATGCTAATGGGACTTTTAGTGACATAACCTAACTTTAATAATCCATTTGATTTCATCTATCGGATCCTTTAATCATTTATAGGGTCATACAATCGGGTCATTCAATCATTCGGGTCCAAAAATCAATAAACAAACAATCGGGACAAATGGTGTCCTATTTAATAAAAACTAACATGTTATCTCCCTCGCGGGTTTATAAAACATTTATAAAAACATTTAAAAGAGTGCGAGGCTATGAACTCACGTTGATATGGGAAGGTGGGTTATCGGCAATCCGGACGTACGGTACGTGCTTCAATCACGGAAACCTAGACAAATAATAATCGGTCTTAGACGTTTGTCCAATGACTTTATAAAAATACCAATTATGTATACATATGATGATTATATATATATGATGATCAAGTGGGTTTACATATTCTCATTTACTCATTTTTGTGCTATGTGTCTATAACTTTTATACTAGTTTTCTCGTTTTACCTATTTACGTGTTTTAGGTCCAATAGGCCTATTATAAGTACTTTAACTTGTTTTTATCCCTTTTATACCTATATTATCAGTACTTAAACTTTACAAGTTGGGCCCAAATGGGTTAAGCCCAATAATAAGTTTATAAGTGTTTTAGTCCATTTTTGTTGTATTGTTAGTCCAATATGTTTATTTAGCTCGTAAATGCCCGTATTTCTTATAGTTCGGGTTTTATCGGTTTTTACTTGTATTAGTTACCTATACACCAGTATATGACTTTTATAAACTTTACATTAGACGGGTTTGGTCGTCTAAGTTTTATTTGGCGAAAAACGTTAATTTTACGGCGATAGCCGAAAAAGTCGTAAAAATCAAGTTTATAGTTTTATAACTTATAAAACTTAAAAAGTTACCATTTTTATAAAATTTCCACTTATTTAACCTTTTAATTATTTATATAAATAAAATCCATAAGTTAGTGGGTTTTTATTTTACATTTTATACTATTAAATTTTGAGTGCTTATATAATAGTAATATACTTTAATATCCAAAAATCTGGTTTTTATCTTTACTTTCACCAAAACTGCCATATCTTGAGTTCTACATGGAGATAGAAGCTCAAATTTTTATCACATAAACTACATGATATGTGCTACATTTAACTCTTCTATATCTACTGTTGAATCATCCTTTAAGTATTTTCTAAAAATCGTCCAAAACAGTAACCTCAGATTTATACCCTAAACTTGTTTTGATCATATCTCACTCATTATTTTGATTCCATTGCATGGCCAACTCTCACATGTGTACAAGACCCATAGCTTACTGTAAATCCATTCTACTTCATCATTTTATCAGTTTTCCATATGGTTCTTTACTGTTTTTGTACAGCCTATCATTTAAACAAGATTTACCCATTTTTACTTATAGTTTTTCATCTTTTTATCCATGATTATCAACAACAAATCCCCACATAACATTTTTATCATCATATAATCATCATAAACATATACAATAGGAAATGAAATACATGTTTACATAATCAAAATAACAAGAAGATGAGGAGGACAATCTTTATACCACCAACTCGATGTAGGTTATGAGTTTGACATGGTTTTGGATGGAGAAACTTATGATGCACCAAGACCACCTTCATGACCACCATTCTTCAAAGAAACCTTGTGGAAAATCAGCCTCAAGACACCAAGAAAACTCCTTAATGGATGTTATGATCACCTCCAATCAATAGGTCTTCAAAAGGACATCATATTATGAAAGAATAACATAAGATTTATGGTGAAATTTGGATCAAATGGGAGTTTTGTTTGGGATGTTGGACGGCACCAAGAGAGAGTAGAGAGGAAAGTTTGTGGTTTTGCATGTACAAAATGAAGAAGTGGTTTTGGTGTAGATGGTTTTAATGGATGGGAAGCTTAACTTGTAAGCTTGGTTACAAGTGTAAGATGTGTTAGCTAAACTTGACACCTCATGGGTGTTAGTTAGCTTATTAGGCCGGTTTTGATGTGGGGTGGGACAAGTGTCCCACTTGTCTCATCCCATTTATTTACGGGTACTCCTCGATTCTAGTTTCCTCGATTTGCGTGCCCTCGGGTCGTTTTACGAAAAACGTTTTTATAAATTATGAATCACCGTCACAAAATGAATCCAATAAAAATTGTCTCATCAAAAACGGAGTTCGAAGACGTAAATACATAATCCTAGGGTTTCCGGTTTAGTCGTAAAGGACGTTAAAATAAAATCATAAGTCCTAATCTCTTCTCGTAAATTTGTGAGTTTATGAACCAACACAGATTTAAAACTCCAAAATAATATTCACAAATAAATTTATTTTCTGAAATGTCGGACTGTCACCAAAGACGGTGTATGTAAGCGTAAGCACGTAACGTAGAATCCTCCGGTTTAAACGTAGTCGATGCTACTTCAAGACGTAAATCCAAATTTCTTCCCAAAAATAAGTGAGTTCATATTGTAACATTAAGATAATGTTTTCAAATAAATATTGAGAATAAAATATCAACCATAAATTGACGGATTGTCACACTACAACTACTTCAATTAAATTTGGATAGCTCACTAGTAGCACCTATACACTTCTTTCTCACTTTTCTTCATGATATTTTTTATACCCAACACTTCCTTTATACCTACACAATGTCCTACCTTCAAGGTCATATTGCTCCTCATCTTGTCTCAGTTAGACCAAGCCCTTCGTCCCTATGGCACATCACACTTATAACTCCTCATCCATTCGATTATCGATACTAAGCCTCCCAAACAATCAGTATAGTTCAATGCCATTTCCTTTTCCACACTGCGACAGTATTAGCCTGCGTTGTGCTTTATTCTACTTATTAAGCTCTATCAGAGGTTTACATTCGGTTCCTATCTCGACCTATTTCATTCATGCTTCGCTTCTATACACACTTCCTTCTTCTTCCTCAACTCCTACCATACATCACGATGTGATGCTTCCCATCGTTTCTTCCCTTGCCATAATCCTTCATAAGGCATTCCATACATATTAGGCTAACTTTTACGCAAAACCCTCTATTCCATCACATCCGTACGCAATCCTTCCAACTTCTCAACTATGTGACTTCTCATTCCTCTTGAAATATGAGATGAATTACTTAGTCTATCGACTTTCACCCAACTCCTGTCGTACTTATTCCTCCACCCCATTATGTATCCCTTTCACCATTTTCGTCCTTACATCACCCTTTCTAAGCTACTCCTATCTATGTAGGAATTATAGTCTACGTCCCTTTTCTCCATATGATTGTCCAAGCCACGCAACATACACGTTGACGTGTTCTCTGCTTTAGACAACTCAACTCGTGCAACCTACATCCTTCATCCAAACCACCCTAATACGTCATCCATATAGTTCAAGTTCGTCTCAGCTTCACTTCATTCTTCTTATTCCATGTCTCATCAACCATGCTTGCCTTTCCCAGATGGTACTTGGCCTTGCAATTTTCTTTCGTCACTTAACTCCACCCATCACCTTTTCCAAATGTTCAATCAAGATGATTAAATATGTGTTGGAGACGTTCATGATCTGTATAGATCATTCTCTACGTATCATACCCCAAATGCCTCTAGCATTCTAGGAATATATAACAATCCAGCTCCACTAACTAAGTCTATCTAGTCATCTATACGCCAAAATTTTCCAAGTAGCTTCACTTGTTTTTTTTTCTCACAACCAGTTCTCCTACTCCCTCCTAGTAGGGACAAACTAGAGTTTCATGTGATTCCGTGCGGATCAAACTCTCATCTTATACCCACATTAGTTTCCATTTGTCTACTAAGCCATATTTTGAATTCTTATTCAAATCTCATACTTCTACTTTGATCTTACACCCAACATGGGGTATTTTTAATCATCATCTTCTAGGAATACTTAGTTCTCTCCTTCCATGGTTCTCCCTTATTCCTACACTATCCCGTACAACAAAAATTCCATACTTCATTCATCAAATCTATGGTAATCACTAGTGCATTGGATAATGCATAGCTGTCTCTTCCAAAGATCTTTCATAACACCTTCACAAAACCGACTCTCTAATCACTTCTCCACGAAACTTATTCAGCTCAGCTTCACTCCAATACTCGATCTGCCCTTCTTCGTCATGAACCATACGTAAATTTCCCATCATAGTGCTTGTCACCTTTCCAGTCCTCGCAACTTTTGTGACTCCTTCGAAATCTCTTGCATCCTTCTTGCAGCCGACACGTAGTCCTTTCAGCTCCTTGCTTCGCGATGTAGCTCTTTACGCACTCCTTCTCGTCTCCATGATGTTACCTAGGAACTTCACACTACCAGTAGCTTCTAACTTCAACTCATCTACCACAATATTTCTAAAAGTACTTCAACCCCTCAATGGCTCACTCTTCCTTATAATAAGTGTGAAAACATTTATCCTTTTACCACTTATTTCCAATAATAACAAGACCAAAACGTGTGATTTATGTCGTAAAAGTCGGAATTATGCGTGGTTTGTGTTTTTATTGTGTTTTAGGACCAAAATATGAAAAAGGAAGAAAACACGGGCTTTCACGGGCTTTTATCGAAGAAAACGGGAAAAGACGAAGTCAAAAGATCAAGAGTGCTTAAAGAACGGATGTCCAAGAACTATTCTGGAGATTTATCGAAAAACAAGTCTAAAGACGGAAGTTTAATGAAGTCAAAGAACTTAAGTCTAATAGAAGAAGAAAATTAAAAGACAAGTTCAAATCCCGAGACTACAAAGACGAAGAATTAAAATCGAGTCGAGAAGAAAAAGAAAGAAGAAAGCACCACACATGCCTCCCACTTCCCTATAAATACCCTCCTAATCACATTAGGAGGGGGTTAGCTAGTTTTTATTTCTTAAGTTTCTTTCTAGTTTTTAGAGAGAGAAAGTCTTAAACTTTCTCTCACTAGTTCATCTTTTTCTTTTAATCTTTCAAGATTAAACACTTTTGTATTGCTTATTTCATTAATCAAAGTTCTATCTTAAGCTTTTGATCCTTATTCTCATTCTTCATTTCTTGATTTATTTTACTTTTGATCCGAATATCATACTTCATTCGTATGATTTTATGATTTCGTGTTTAAAGGTTTGATCTTTTGGTTTACACACAAGCTTTTACACGTTTAGGTCATAAGCTCATAATGCTTATTGGCTTATTCGAATCTTAGCTTATTGATTCTCGGACTTTGCTAAAGGATTTAATAAGTTTAAAGTTCATTTGATAAAGTTCTTAATTTTGTGTTTTAGAAGTGTTAAATTTAAGTTTTTTTTAATTGCTTAAGATCCGTTTGGATTTGCTTATTGCGTTTGCTTATTGAGATTTACTCTTGCCACAAATTTCGGAATCAGCTCCCTTCCATCGCAATCCTAGGGTTTTGACACATATTCCGACAGCTTGCTCAACATTCCGACGGTTTCTTGATTTCGATCGCAATAACCCATTAGGGTTTTACTTTGCGATCAGTTGGTTAACCTCCTTATTCCGATCTGGGTTGCGATCGCACATTGCGATCGCGTATTCCGACGGGTCTTAAGGACTTGGTTAAGACGAAGTGCTGCCCATTTTTTGATAACATCATTCCGATAGATAGACATTGCGACGGTAGCCTTTTACATCATTCCGATCTGGATCATTGCGATGGTGACTTTCCGATAGATGGTCATTGCGATAGTATTGATCTGTTATATTCCGATGGTTGCTATTTGGTGTATTCCGATGAACATGAATTGTTTTCTTACAAGTTTTTAAGTTTTCAAAGCTTTAAGTATTAAGAATTTTCATAAATTAACTTCAAGATTAATTTTGTCAAAGCTTTAATTTACTCAACGACACTTTAATTACTTGCTAGTAGTCTAGAACTAACAAACCAAATCATTCTCTTGATTCACCAAAAGACAATTGAGTCGCACTTAAGACCGGTTTTCAATTCGAAAAGATTCGGAACTATAACGAACTTGAACTTTCATATAGGGTGTAAAAAGCCTTATATTAAATGGCGCCGCTGCCGGCTCTTTTCGTTAAGATAAACGGTTTCTAGTGAGAGACGCATTGAATTTTGGGATCCGTTCTTTGAACGTTATGTTCATTGCTATAAGAATTTCCAAAAATCCATAAAAATTATAAAACTCTTCAAAAATACAAAAACATTAAAAAACCTATAAAAACCAAAAAGATTATATAGATATTCCTTGTGTATATTTTTCTTCTGCAGGTGCATGCGTACTAGATCTTCCAACTATTCTGAGCCCGAGACTCTTGAAGATTTAGATATGGCTGGTGTTAACAACAACAATAATCACCCACCTCAAAATAATTTGAATAACAACAACAACAACAATGTCCTTCTACCTGATTTACGAACCATGGAGGAATTGTGCCAACCCACCATGAACGGACGCGGAGGCCCGATTGCGCCAATGCACGTCACGGCTCAGGAGTTTTCGTTGAAGCATCATATGATACAACAAGTGCAAACGAACCCGTTTCGTGGAATTCCGGATGATGATGCCAACAAACACCTCGACAAATTCATTACCATTACCCAAAGCATGAAGTGCCCCGGTGTTTCTATGGATGACCTTCGACTTCAACTTTTTCCACACTCGCTTTCTCACCATGCCGAAAAATGGTTTGACCGTCTTCCTAAGAATTCTATTCATACGTGGAACGACATGACTCAACGCTTTTTATCGCGCTACTTTCCCCCATCCATGGTCACTAGCCTTCGTAACCAAATCAGTGGATTTATGCAAGAGAATGATGAATCGCTTTTCGATGCTTGGGAACGTTACAATGATTTGATCGACCGCTGTCCTAATCACAATATGCTCCCCGTCACTCTCATTGACACCTTCTACAATGGTCTCACCTTTCGTGATCGTGACACGATCAATGCCGCCGCCGGTGGTACTTTTATGAAAAGGAGACCGGAGGAGTGTCGAGAGTTGATCGAAAACATGACTACTCACCACAAGAATTGGGATTCATCCGCATCCTCAAGATCTAACTCGAGAGTAAATGTTTCTTCTACTACCTCCAATCCTGAAATGTCTGAAATTTCTTGACAACTCGCTGAAATGAACAAGAATTTCATGGCCATGGCCACAAACCACTTTCAACAAGCTAAAGCTGTTGCTATTTCTTGTGACACATGTGGTGGCCCTCACTCTTATAATGATTGTCCTTCTACCCAAGGCAATTATTCTGAAAACGTTAACGCAGCTTACGGCACTTATTCCACGGGAGGCTATCAAGCTCGACCTCAAGGAGACCGTAGCTTGCTAAGTTATCGATCCAACAATTATCTTGCTCCTCCCGGTTTTCCTCCTGCAAACCAAAACCAACAACAAAGCTACAACCGCAACAACCAATCCCAACCTCGTGCTCCAAATCAGTATCAATCCCAAAGAAACCCATACCCAACTCAAGGAAATTCTCAAGCTTACCAAGCTCCACCTCTCAATCAACCAATGGCAGTAAGTCCAGACGTCGAGACATTCATGAAGACCAATCGTGAGTTGGTAACGAATCTTCAGAGTCAATTTGTCAACTTGAAGAATGACATGGTGAAACAAGGGAGCGATATACGAGCCGAGCTAAGGAATGACATGACCAAACACAGCAATGATATTAATGCCAACATGCAAAACTCTTTTAACAATCAAGCTCTTCACCTTCGTGATATGATTGGTTCGCTCATCCAAAGTAATCAACCCTCTTCTTCGGGTACTCTTCCGAGTAATACCGTTGCGAATCCAAGAGGGGAGATGAAAGCAATCACCACTCGCAGTGGAAAAGGTTATATGGAACCCGAGCTTCCTACACCTCCACCCGTGATTGTGAACAAGGAACACGAGCAACTTTCTTCACCTCCTTCACCTTCTATCCCCATTTCCCCACCACCCGTGGTTGTGAGTGATCCTATTCCCTTAAAGCCTTCTTCTTCATCCAATATACCTTATCCTTCAAGGTTGAGGAAAGAGAAGCAAAAGAGCAAGGATGATATTCAGGTTTCGAACTTCCTTAAAATGTTCAAACAATTGAATTTTAACATCTCCTTTGCCGAGGCTCTCGCTCACATGCCCAAATACGCTAAAATGTTTAAGGACCTTCTGAGCGACAAGGAAAAGCTCCTCGACATTGCCAACACCCAACTTAATGAGAACTGCTCTGCAGTGCTCTTAAGGAAATTGCCAATCAAGCTTGGTGATCCGGGTCGTTTTCTTATCCATTGCAATTTCCCGGGAGTAGAGAATTGCATGGCCCTAGCCGATCTAGGTGCCAGTATTAATCTCATGCCTCTAAGTGTTTGGAAGCAATTATCTCTCCCAGAGCTAGCCCCCACTAAGATGACTTTGGAATTGGCCAACCGTACGGTTGCTTATCCAGTGGGGATAGCCGAAGACGTTATTGTAGGAGTCGACAAATTCACCTTCCCTACTGATTTTGTTGTCGTCGACTACGAGATGGACCCCCGTGTGCCACTTATTGTTGGTCGTCCATTCCTTAGGACCGGTCGCACTCTTATTGATGTTGAAGCCGGAGAGCTTATCATGAGAGTGGGTGACGACAAAGTAGTCTTCAACATGGGAAAGTTGTCTAAACAGCCTTATTCATATGAGAGCGTTAATTGTATTGACGTTCTTGATGAGGCTTGTGAAGAACACTTTAATGATGCCTGCAAAAGTATTCCTACCTCTCTTCCCACTGTTGAGACCGTGTCCTCCATTGATTCATCGTTGTCTCTATTTGGAGATAGTGATTTATTCTGGAACAATCTTGAAGATACCATGGGAGATGTGAATTTAGCTACTAATGATTCTCCCACCGAGGGGGATGAAGATATGAGTTTCTTTGACAATCTTCTCACCGAAGCCAATCCTTCGCCTCCATCTCCCATGGTCATTGCTATCGATACTCCGACTTTGAAAACGCCTCCCGTCGAAAATCCTCCGGATTTGGAACTTAAGGAGTTGCCGCCACATCTCGAGTACGTGTTCCTTGACGACAACAAGAAGTCGCCCGTCATTATTGCAACGGATTTGAAAGATGAAGAGAAGACTCGCCTCGTTGCTGTGTTGAAAGCTCACAAGAAGGCTATTGCGTGGAAAATCTCGGATATTCGTGGAATTGATCCTCACTTCTGCACACACAAAATTCTCATGGAGGACGACTTCAAGCCCACTATTCAAAGCCAACGAAGGGTGAATCCAAAAATACATGAAGTCATCAAAAAAGAAGTTATCAAACTTCTTGATGCGGGTATGATTTACCCTATTTCGGATTCACCGTGGGTAAGTCCAGTCCATTGTGTGCCTAAGAAAGGTGGTATCACCGTTGTGCCCAATGTGCACAACGAGTTGATTCCTACCCGTCTCGTTACTGGGTGGAGAGTTTGTATAGACTACCGCAAACTCAATGATGCCACGAGAAAGGATCATTTCCCTCTACCTTTCATGGACCAAATGCTTGAACGTCTAGCTGGTAATGAATATTACTGCTTTCTGGATGGTTTCTCGGGTTATTTTCAAATACCCATCGATCCCCAAGATCAAGAAAAAACAACATTCACTTGTCCCTACGGCACATTTGCTTATAAACGAATGCCTTTTGGCTTATGCAATGCCCCCGGGACTTTCCAAAGGTGCATGTTGGCTATCTTTCATGATATGGTTGAGCAAACCATGGAAGTCTTCATGGATGATTTCTCGGTCTTCGGGGATTCCTTCTCTGCTTGCCTTGCCAATTTGGAACGTATGCTTAAGCGGTGCGAAGACACTCGCCTTGTTCTGAATTGGGAAAAATACCATTTTATGGTAAGAGAAGGCATTGTGCTAGGACACAAAATCTCTAAAGTCGGTCTTGAAGTTGACCGTGCTAAAGTTGATGTCATAGCCAAATTACCCCCACCTTCAACCGTGAAGGGTGTGAGAAGTTTTTTGGGTCATGCGGGCTTCTATCGTAGATTCATTCAAGATTTCTCTAAAATCGCTCGCCCGATGACCCACCTCTTGGAAAAAGATACTCCTTTTATCTTTTCTAAAGAGTGTCTCCAAGCCTTCAATCTTCTTAAGGACAAGCTAACTAAGGCACCGGTCTTGGTTACCCCTAATTGGGAGCTGCCTTTTGAATTGATGTGCGATGCTAGCGACTTTGCTATTGGTGCGGTTTTGGGCCAAAGAGTGAATAAACACTTCCAACCAATCCACTACGCTAGCAAAACAATGACAGGGGCTCAATTTCATTATACGACAACCGAAAAAGAGCTTTTAGCTGTTGTCTATGCTTTTGAGAAATTTCGCCCCTATCTTGTTTTATCCACCACCATCGTATACACGGACCATTCCGCGTTGAAGTACTTGATGACTAAGAACGATTCTAAGCCAAGACTTCTTCGCTGGGTTTTGCTCCTTCAAGAATTCAACATTGAAATTCGTGACAAGAAGGGAGCCGAAAACCTGGCCGCGGATCATTTGAGTCGACTTGAGGATCCATATCAGGGGGATCATCCGAACAAAGAGATCAACGACTCTTTCCCCCTGGAGACTCTAATGTCTATAAATCTCAATCTTGATGGCACCCCGTGGTTTGCAGACATTGCAAACTACTTAGCGGGTGGTATTCTCATCCAAGGGTTAACATCCCAACAAAAGAAGAAGTTCTTGAACGATGTTAAGACTTACTTTTGGGATGACCCTTATCTATTCAAACAGTGTGCTGATCTGATTATTCGTCGATGTGTTGACGGACCGGCAGCTTTTGACATCCTCCAAGCTTGCCACAAAGGACCCACCGGTGGTCACTTTGGTCCCAACTACACCGCTAAGAAAGTGTTTGATTCTGGATTCTACTGGCCCACCATTTATCGTGACGCTCACGAAATGGTTAAGCATTGTGATGCTTGCCAACGTCAAGGCAAGATCACACATAAGGATGAGATGCCTCAAAATTTCATACAGGAATGTGAAATCTGTGATGTATGGGGCATCGACTTTATGGGGCCATTTCCATCATCCAAAGGGAACAAGTACATCCTCGTCGCCGTCGACTACGTCTCTAAATGGGTTGAAGCTAAGGCTCTTCCTACGAATGATGCGAGGGTGGTGGTGAACTTTTTGAAGCAGCTTTTCGCTCGATTTGGCGTTCCTCGTGCTATCATCAGTGACCGCGGGACTCATTTTTGCAACGATCAATTTGCACGAGTCATGGCAAAGTATGGTGTCAATCACCGTCTTTCCACCGCCTATCATCCCCA
Organism: Glebionis coronaria; assembly: GCA_025667525.1. Lineage (NCBI taxonomy): Eukaryota > Viridiplantae > Streptophyta > Magnoliopsida > Asterales > Asteraceae > Glebionis > Glebionis coronaria. The sequence goes on along the minus strand of CM046875.1, from coordinate 601,710,127 downwards.
AACCAATGGGCAAGCCGAAATTTCCAATCGTGGCTTGAAGAGAATATTGGAGCGTACTGTGGGAGAGCATCGTGCCGCGTGGGCCGATAAGTTAGATGATGCTCTGTGGGCTTTCCGTACTGCTTACAAGACCCCGATCGGTTGTACACCCTATCGTCTTGTGTACGGGAAAGCCTGCCACCTACCCATCGAGCTGGAACATAAGGCGCACTGGGCCTTGAAGTGGGCGAACTTCGACATCATTAAAGCCGGTGATCATCGCAAGGTTCAACTCAACAAGCTACAAGAACTGAGGAATGAAGCTTATGAGAACTCGCTGATCTACAAGGAGAAGACGAAGATGATCCACGATGCTAAAATCAAGAACCGAGAGTTCCACGTTGGAGATCACGTTCTACTCTTTAACTCTCGGTTGAAGATCTTCTCTGGCAAGTTGAAGAGCCGCTGGTCTGGTCCATTCACCGTCGCCAAAGTCTTTCCGTATGGGACCATTGAGCTTTCTCAGCCAAATGGGCCCAATTTCAAGGTGAATGGCCAGCGTTTGAAGCTGTACTTTGGTGAGGACATCTCACAGGAGATGATTCCATCCCTCACCACGTTCCCTATGAACTAAAATTAGGTCGAGTCAGGCTCATGACTCGGTGAACAAAAACAAGCGCTTCTCGGGAGGCAACCCGTGTTCTATCCTTTACTGCTTTCACAATAAGTGTAGGGGGAGCCCCGCATATGTCTGTTGTCTTGTTTCTTGTGCTGTGCAGGGATTAAAGCTTCAGAGAGCATCTTGATGACTTTTGACGAACCGTGATACCGTGTTTCCTATCTTCCCGGTTCTATCCTAAACTCTTGTGATTCAATATTTCATATGCTATATGTTCACATTGAATTCACTTTAGTTGTCCTTTCCTTAGCAAGATTGAAACAAAGTGCACAATGTCTTAAGTATAGGGGAGTTTACTCCCACATGCTTAAACATTGAGGACAATGTTTATCTCAAGTGTAGGGGGGACTTCTATCGAAGTAAGTGGTCTTTTCCATGAATTTGCCCTCATTTTAACCGGAAAATTTGATTTTTCGACATTTTTCAAAATTTTTAATCTATTTTGGCCTAGTTGTATAGTTGCATTTTCCTTTATTATGTTTATTTTCTTCCTTTGCTAGAATAAGTTTTTAATAAAGTGGTTTTAGATTTTTCTTAGTCGTGAACATTTTGACTCAACCCGAGTTTACTTGCCTAAGTTTACTCTAGCTAGTATCCTTAACATGTTTAAGTCAAGTTTTGCTAGGCTTTTATATAGGGAGCTATAAAACGCGGAAGTCTTAACTCTCACGGGTTAAGAACAAGAACTTTTCGCAAGTTCCTATAATTGATCCTAGAGAGTCGTTTATCAAGGGAACTTTAAAATGCGATTTCTAAACTTGAAAAAGTCTAAGAATTTGCAAGATCCTATAGGCGACTCGGAAACCCAAAACTTTTATTTAATAGGCTAAGCATCCATGAGTCTCATTACTTGAGATTTTAAACTGTGGAGAACGAGAGATGATAGAGTCAATTATAAGTTCGGTACTCTTTCGTGAATTTATGTGAGTTAATTATGAGCCTATTCTCCCTCCGCTTGTTAATAAATTTATCTGCTAATAAATAAGGTTGTACGATTTGAAAAGTTACTTAGCTTCTAGCCCCAGATCGTTTAAAAGTTGCTCGGTAATGACGAGAGTTCATAGCCAAGGCATAACTTATGAAGCGGGGCGCGAAGATTGGCAAGTCCGAAAAGGCCCTAACAAGGCATGAGGGCTACATTTTGTTGCTAAAGATCCAAAAGTGATGTGAAGAATCATTTATCAAAAATCAATATGAAGGATCGAGACACACGACGAAAAGCAAAAACTCCCCAAAAGTCATGGAGAAGTCTATCCGAAAAGACCCTAACAAGGTATGAGGATAAATAGATCCAAGTCCTAAAAGGAGGCGGATCGTTGTATATCAAAGTCCAAAATAAAGATTGGAGAAAAATGAAGAAGTCGTGGTCCAAAGATGAAGAATCTCTCAAAAACTTCAAGTGAAGAAATTCCTATTATGAAGAGAAGACCATAATTTCAAGAACGTCTCTCGAAGATTCGAAGTATGAAGTCGCTGCCAAATATCGGCCCGAGAAAGGTCTCAAATCGCGAACCAAGTTATGCCAAGATATGAACTTTCTGATATCCCGAGAAGCAGTTTTAAAAGATTTGGTCCTTTAGCTAACTATTGATTAAATCGTTCACCTTATTTTCGGAATAAATAACTATCGAAATAAGTCAAACAATGAATCCTTGTGATCATTCAAGACAAAAATAAAATATAAGAGATACACCTAGGGATAAGGGAGTCTAAGTGAATAATTGGCCCACATGAGTTCGTGATAGTTTGCTAACTTATAATAACAATGATCTCGTTTTTAAGCTTGGTATGGGGAACGTGAAACTTGGGGATGATAAACGTTCATGGCCGCCAAAACCCAATGTAAGTTTTTAACTTCTTTACTTATTTCTATCTTTTATATTTAATATTTAATAAAGGCCAAGGTGGGTTATTTATGATGGGAAATGTAAACCGTGCTTTAAAATTAATGCATTGCATGAGGGCATTGCAATGGTCAAGTGTAGGGGATTTAATAAGTGTGAAAACATTTATCCTTTTACCACTTATTTCCAATAATAACAAGACCAAAACGTGTGATTTATGTCGTAAAAGTCGGAATTATGCGTGGTTTGTGTTTTTATTGTGTTTTAGGACCAAAATATGAAAAAGGAAGAAAACACGGGCTTTCACGGGCTTTTATCAAAGAAAACGGGAAAAGACGAAGTCAAAAGATCAAGAGTGCTTAAAGAACGGATGTCCAAGAACTATTCTGGAGATTTATCGAAAAACAAGTCTAAAGACGGAAGTTTAATGAAGTCAAAGAACTTAAGTCTAATAGAAGAAGAAAATTAAAAGACAAGTTCAAATCCCGAGACTACAAAGACGAAGAATTAAAATCGAGTCGAGAAGAAAAAGAAAGAAGAAAGCACCACACATGCCTCCCACTTCCCTATAAATACCCTCCTAATCACATTAGGAGGGGGTTAGCTAGTTTTTATTTCTTAAGTTTCTTTCTAGTTTTTAGAGAGAGAAAGTCTTAAACTTTCTCTCACTAGTTCATCTTTTTCTTTTAATCTTTCAAGATTAAACACTTTTGTATTGCTTATTTCATTAATCAAAGTTCTATCTTAAGCTTTTGATCCTTATTCTCATTCTTCATTTCTTGATTTATTTTACTTTTGATCCGAATATCATACTTCATTCGTATGATTTTATGATTTCGTGTTTAAAGGTTTGATCTTTTGGTTTACACACAAGCTTTTACACGTTTAGGTCATAAGCTCATAATGCTTATTGGCTTATTCGAATCTTAGCTTATTGATTCTCGGACTTTGCTAAAGGATTTAATAAGTTTAAAGTTCATTTGATAAAGTTCTTAATTTTGTGTTTTAGAAGTGTTAAATTTAAGTTTTTTTTTAATTGCTTAAGATCCGTTTGGATTTGCTTATTGCGTTTGCTTATTGAGATTTACTCTTGCCACAAATTTCGGAATCAGCTCCCTTCCATCGCAATCCTAGGGTTTTGACACATATTCCGACAGCTTGCTCAACATTCCGACGGTTTCTTGATTTCGATCGCAATAACCCATTAGGGTTTTACTTTGCGATCAGTTGGTTAACCTCCTTATTCCGATCTGGGTTGCGATCGCACATTGCGATCGCGTATTCCGACGGGTCTTAAGGACTTGGTTAAGACGAAGTGCTGCCCATTTTTTGATAACACCATTCCGATAGATAGACATTGCGACGGTAGCCTTTTACATCATTCCGATCTGGATCATTGCGATGGTGACTTTCCGATAGATGGTCATTGCGATAGTATTGATCTGTTATATTCCGATGGTTGCTATTTGGTGTATTCCGATGAACATGAATTGTTTTCTTACAAGTTTTTAAGTTTTCAAAGCTTTAAGTATTAAGAATTTTCATAAATTAACTTCAAGATTAATTTTGTCAAAGCTTTAATTTACTCAACGACACTTTAATTACTTGCTAGTAGTCTAGAACTAACAAACCAAATCATTCTCTTGATTCACCAAAAGACAATTGAGTCGCACTTAAGACCGGTTTTCAATTCGAAAAGATTCGGAACTATAACGAACTTGAACTTTCATATAGGGTGTAAAAAGCCTTATATTACCTTACTTGTTGTACTTCGCCGTTAATCAGCCTCCTACCAATCATTCTTTCACATTCCTATTTTCCTTTACATGTTTACTACTACCTTGCCTCCATAACTATACCAATCCCTTGCGTGTTATTTGACCAACCTTTCCATTAGTATAAACTTTCTACTCTACCCTCACATCCGCTAGTACTTTCATCAATCTCATAATGGTACTTCAACCAACTTCTCATAATATGACCTCTCGTTCCCATGACCAATCAACTAACTTTACTTACTCCCTTATTGCCGTAACTAATCTAAGTTTTAAAACTCCACAAATATTATTCATTCCTTCAACACAACCTTTAAACCAAAACACGTCTCTCCATTATAGTATCTAACCATAAGTAATACTACCGAACTCTATCCTCTCATCCTAACGTTCCCACAATCGTATAAATAAATCAACCATGACGTGTAACCAAAGAATTCCAAACAATCGTGTCCCAAAATAAAATATAGGGTGAAACGAACCCTAGCCAAAACAACTGAAAACAAAACAATGTAATCTGAAAGATCAATGTAGTGTTCCAACAACGAAAAATTAGACTCGTCACGATTAGTATTACCAAATTTTGATACGTTAGAAAATTTAAAACTTTCATCCCAATTAGTTACTTCTCATAAGAACCAAAATCCCATACTACTAAAACCAATCATACTCATTATTAACCATAAACTCATTCTTTATCTTCATCTTTGTATCAAGATATCAACTAATTAGTATACTACAATCTTAACCATTATCTTATTTACCCATATTAAACTTATTTCACTTGTTATTATGAAACTAATACATGTTTATAAAATACAGTGTTTTTTTTCATTTTATTCTATATTATTATTATTATTTTATAAAATCCATTTAGGCTGGTTATAACTAGACTACTACACGTTTACAAGGTGTGGTGTTATTATTATCATTACTATAATAAAATCTCCCTTTTTACTCTTGCCGTCTAGTTAAATACTTCTAAAATTTTAACTACACTTAAGAAAATTTTTGTAAAATTTCTTTACCCCTTTAAAATGTATTATCACATGTTACATAGAAAAATAATCCACTTATTTTCAAGACAAATTTTTTTATAGCTTACTACCACAAACTAAAAAAATATCTAAGTCACGATATCATACCATACTGTGACACCCTAGAATCGAGGTCATTAACGATACCCTAAATTACGCTAATTTTTGAAATTTTTATTAAATTATAATTTCTATACTTATGAGTATTTTGGTTAGAGCCGATGTTCGAGGTTATAATTTTTACGGTTGACGTTTTAAGAAGGACGATGACGATTACGATCCCGAGGGATGCCCAATTTCATATAATTTTTGACGATTTATCGATAATGTAATTTTTCGAGAATTTTATTTACGGTTCGTGTTAAGTTGAGTCGGGTGAGTTTTATAGCCTTCCAAGTACATTTAAAGTATCCCAAAAATATTTTGGAGCGTACGGGAAGATTTCCGACTCCCGTAAAATTTTCAAAATTGACAAATGAGTCAAACCCGCAAAGTTTTGAGGTCGTTTTCTATTTAAGGACAAAAGAAGCCAAAAATTGCACTTAGGTCCCTCCTAACCCATCAAAAGGGCCAAAATGGATAAACACACAAACACATACAAAATTTACAAAAAAAAAATCAAACCATCACTCTCTCTTCTCTCTCAAACCCACGGACACCCCAAACCCACCAAAAATTCACCAAAAATCTTTTTCCACTTGATTTTTCGAAAATCTAAGGTTAGACCACGCTTAGTTTGGTCATTCCCCACATATTCATGTGCTCAAATCCAACATGCATTGATAAAAAAATTTCAAGATTTTTCCATATGATCCAAATTCGTTTTTGAGGCTAAAAGAGCTAATGCATGTTGATAATTAAGTGTTATGAAAGTATAAACACCATGAAAACCCACCAAAATTAATTTGGTTGTGGTGATTGGGTCACCCAAACCCCACGGCAAAGGGGGTGTTTGGGGAGCCATGGTGGTTGTTGATTTTGCATGTTGTTGTTATGTTTGGTTTGTTGTTTTAGAATGATTCATATAGGTTTTATTACTTGCATGTTTATTTCCTTTGATTCTTGATTTTGAGTTTGGTTGATCAATAGGGGTAGGATGGAAGTTTGATGTTAGGATATGTTTGGGAAGGCTTAGGATGATGTTTAGTGTTGGTTAGAAGTCTTGGAATCGAGTCTAAGCATGTTTTTGGTATGGTCATTTTTAGGCAGAAACATTTGGTCCATTTTATAAAAATGATTTTTGTTCCAGGTCTTGAAAACTAAATGTAGTGGTAGAGGGTCTTTCTAGCTTTAATTTGGTATAAGGTAGAGCCCGTGACTCAAAACGAGCTAAAAGTTATGACATTTTAAAGATCGGGTACCGGGAGACGAGGACTTTCATAATCCGAATTTGTGTAAAGTTTTAGTCAAATCCCGAGGGTCACAAGTATAAATTGGTAAATGGTCAAGGGTCAAAATTTGGTCCCTAACCTGTGTAAATGGGTCTATATGTTGACTTAGGTGTCAAGGAAGTCAAAGGTACTTTTCATATAGGTCAAAGAGGTCAAAATTGGTCGAAGCGCAATTTCAGCCCGTAAAATGTAGTCGTGGAAATGAGTTGCGTAACGGGTCGTAAAAGTGAAAACTTTTGTTGGGCTTAAAAACATGTTATCTACAGGTCATATAGGATTTTTGGAAATTTTGTCAAATTTTATAAGCATGGTTTAATAAGGTAAAACAGCCCGTACTTTAGTCAAGTACCGGCAAGAACGAGTAAAAATGGACAACGTAACTAATAAGAACGAATGGAATAAAATGAATGATACTTGTTGTTTTGTTTTTGGCGTGAGTTATACTTGTCCTAAGAGACTTGTATATATGTATTTTATACAGTACCGTAAGTATTAAGATGAGATTACTCATTACGCGTTATTTGTGATAGGTGTTGATTTAACCGGGCATCCGTTTCGTCGTCAGTGATCACTCCTCGAACTACCGACTACTTAATATCTAAGGTGTGAATTTATAGCCTCGCTTATATTATTTCAAATTGTTTTACCCGCGAGGGAAATGCATGCTAGTTTTTAAAAAGGAACGTATATCATGAATGATTGTTAGACCCGAATGTTGCCTTAGAAATTGTGTTGAGTACCAAAGTTGCAAAAGTCCCTAAATTCATGAACTATTAACTATTGTCTTGCCCTCGAGTAGGGGGAAATAGCCGCTTATGCAATTTGTAGTACTACGGGGTTAACGACCCAATGCTAGCCGAGAAGCTGTACTTATAGTAAGTTCTGCGGTAGATTATTTTGTATGAGAAATAAGGTATAATTGCAACTGATGCCTTTAGAAGGGGCACTGGTTTCATCTGAATCATGCCGGTATATTTACGCGGGTGATTGAGTTAACGGATTAGTGTCATGAGCTTAAACACAATTGTCAGTATCCTGATTATAGTTTGTTTGATCGACAAGACTATAAATGATCACGAATGGTTTTTATTATATATACGTTCAAATGGATTGTAAAACCTATGAATTCCACTCAACGTTTTCGTTGACCAAATTTTTGGCATGTGTTTCAGGTAACCGCTGAGAAGTAGGATGGAGCATGCATGGGATGGATGTTGTGTGTACGGCTTGGTGTCCGCTTGTTTTTCCCTCCTTTTCTACTTAAACAATTTTTATGCTTAATGTCATGTGGTTGTAAAACTGAAGTTTTTGGGTTGAGATTCATGGGGACCGAAAATGCTAAAATCTGTGCACTATTTTGGGGTTGGAAAAACTGTGGACATGTATTATCTAACAACTTTAATTTCAAGTTTTAAGTCGACGTCTTTTTAGCGTCGTTTGATATATCTTGTGTGCAATGAATACTGTGTAGCACCCATTGTTGTAGTTCCGCTGCGCATAACAATTGTGGGGGTGTTACAGATTGGTAATCAGAGCCACGAGTTATAGAGAACTAGGTCGTTTTTGAAAATCCTAAACTATAACTTTTGGTGTCGTAAGAAAAGGGTCCAAGCACACACAACTATCCTGCATGGCTCCGGTAAGATTTATTGTTGTATTTATGGCATTTGACGTATACTTTTGAGTAAAGTATATATGTGGGTAATTATTACATAAGTATGGAATTACTATATGTAGACGTTGAATTTTACGTGAAATATCCGACATCGTAATTTTCATATTAATCATGCATGAGCATCATATTATTACATTTCGGGCATATGTACCACCTTTGCATTGCATTTGCATGCATATATTTATAATTATTGTATAATTACTTATGTACCCTCCGAAATTCGCTGTTATTGCAGGAATGGCCGAGGTACCGCCTAACGATAACGGAAACGATGTACGAGCCCAGGACCCCGACCCAAGGAGAACTACTTGCCCCACGCCTATGCGTACTTCCCATCTGGTTGGTGTACCAGATATCCCCAGAAGAGCCGAAGGTGCAACAAGCGCAAATTCTCTCCATCAAGGCATCCCAAGAATTTGCTGTCCCGGACCGAGGAATTATCATGACGTGCGACGGACTGTGAGAGGTTTGGAAGGTTGATGTATGAGCGGTTTGTAGTGGAATCAAGGGTGGTCAGTAGATTCGACGAGAATGACAAGGCGGACGAAAGACTGTTGGAAAGGACTTCAAGAATTGCGTATGATGGGATGATGAACACAAGTGCCATCAACAGTTTGAAATCAATGGTTGCGAATTTAAGTGCTAGTCTTGACCGTGTGAGGGAAGATCAGATGAGGTTGTCGAGGATGCAGAGTTGGGAGCATCGTGTGAGGGATTCATTGCCCCCGGATTGGAGATTCGTGGACGATGTGGAGATGGAGGCGAACGACTTCATGGTTCAGCCGCCTACTGGAGGTGCTTGTATTTCGGTGATAAGTCAGGTAGCGATTGAGTATGGATCCACATCAGGGACGAGAAAGGAAACAGAATGTGGGCCAGATGAGAAAGGAAAAAGGAAAGTGGATGATGTGGATGAGGACGTTAGTGATGAGGAAACCGAGGAAGACGACGACGAGCCGCCATCCAAGAGGCCGTGTGGATCACCACATGCCTAGTTACTTGTTTTGTATTTTCTTTGATCATTGTAATAGAACTATTTTAGACCTTTGTATGATGGTATTATGACGAGAAACTCAAGTACTTGATGTTTTGTGGTGAACGATTGTAGTGGCATTACTTGTCACGATTTTGGTTAATTATCAATACAATCTATGTTACCTTTCATGATCTGTGATATGTCTTAAATTTGATCTTTTGTGGTGTGAATTGATGAATATTAGTAACTCCGTAGTGATGTGTCGTTGTATGTATTTTATGTCTGGGAAACTTGATATGAATACTTACATTGTTTTTCTATTTTTCTTGTCTTGCAGAAAGAGATATTCGATAACACCATGCCTCCAAAGTTGACTGCCGATCATGTTAACACCATGATTCAGGAAGCGATAGCTAATGCGTTGCAAGCGGACCGAGCTGGGAGAAATCAGGATCCAGGAAGGAACGCGGGGAGACAACCAGCCCCGAGAGTGTGTACCTATTCTAGCTTTATGAAGTGTGGTCCCACGCAGTTCCGTGGAACGGGTGGAGCTTTAGAGCTTAGACGGTGGTTGGAAAAAGTTGAAAGTACGTTTGAAATCAGTGGTTGTGCAGAAGCAGATAAAGTGAAGTTTGCAGCAGCTACGTTTCTGGATGATGCGTTAAGTTGGTGGAATACCCAGGTAGCTACGGTGGGAGTGGCTGTAGCGAATGCAAGGACGTGGAATGCGACCAAAGCTTTGTTGACCAAGAAGTTTTGCCCAGAGGAGGAATTGGGGCAATTGGAGGACGAATTGAGACATTTGACCTTGAAGAATAACGATATAGCTGCTTACACCAGGAGATTCAATGAGTTAAGTCTTTTGTGTCCGGACATATTTGCCGATGATGCCAAGAAAATGAAGCAGTATATTAAGGGTTTATCTAGCAACATCAAAGGTGAAACAACTTCGTCGAAACCTGGAACGTTTGACGAGGCGGTTCAAATGGCACACGCTTTGATGGACGTTAAGCTTCGGGACAAGCAGAATTACATTGCTGAAGGCAACAAAAGGAAATGGGAAGCGGCACAAAGCAATCGATCCCAAGGCCAGAACCGAGGAGGAAACCGAAACAACCATGGGCCGAACCGTAATCAGCAGTTTAATCAAAGAAGGAATGAAGGGATGAGGGCAGTGACGAACCCTAGAGGTGTGAAAGTGAATCCCCATTGTGGAAAGTGCAATTTGTATCATGTTGGAAATTGCCCGCCGGCGTGCGGCAAATGTGGAAAGGCAGGTCATAGGACAGCTAGTTGTCGAACGGGAGGAGTAGCCACTGGGGCTAATGCTATCAGGATGAGAGGATGTTATGGTTGTGGAGAAAGAGGGCATGTGCAAGCAAATTGCCCGAAGACAGGAAACAGGCGGGGAGGTAATAATGCGGCTGCTGTGTATCAAGTGGGAACCGCTGATAAACCACAAGGTCCAAATGTGGTTACCGGTACGTTTTTGCTAGACGCTTGTTATGCTAGTATTTTATTTGATTCTGGCTCCGACAAGAGTTTTGTAGACGTTAGATTTAGTCGTCATATCGATAGGGAACCGGTGTTGTTAACGACTAGTTATAATGTTGAATTAGCCGATGGAAAAATTGTTAGTACGAATTCTATACTGAAAGGGTGTACCTTGAAGTTAGGAAACTACGCTTTTAAAATCGACTTGATGCCTATAGAGCTAGGATCGTTTGACGTGATTGTGGGAATGGATTGGCTAATGGCGCACAGTGCTACGATCGTCTGTGGTGAGAGATTGGTGCAGATTCCGCTGAGGAATAGGGTTTTGACGGTAAAGGGAGACGAATGCACTTCTCGTTTGAAGGTGATTTCGTGTTTGAAGATGATGAAGTACGTAGAGAGCGGATGCGATGTGTTTTTGGCACAAGTTTCGAGCAATGGTGATGTAGAGGCGAGGATCGAAGAGGTACCAGTTGTTTGCGAGTATCCGGACGTTTTTCCAGACGAGTTGCCAGGTTTACCGCCTAACCGTGAGGTCGAGTTTCGAATTGACTTAGTGCCAGGAGCTGCGCCGGTTGCACGAGCACCTTATCGTTTAGCACCATCTGAGTTAAAGGAGTTAGCGGATCAATTGAAGGAATTGATGGACAAAGGATTTATTAGGCCGAGCTCATCACCTTGGGGAGCGCCAGTGTTGTTCGTAAAGAAGAAGGATGGTTCGTTTAGGATGTGTATCGACTATAGAGAACTCAATAAGCTGACGGTTAAGAATCGGTACCCATTACCGAGGATTGATGATTTGTTCGATCAATTGCAAGGGTCCAGTGTATACTCAAAGATCGATTTAAGATCAGGGTATCATCAACTGCGTGTAAGAGAGGAGGATATTCCTGTAACCGCCTTTCGTACGCGGTATGGACACTTTGAATTTCGAGTGATGCCGTTTGGGTTGACAAACGCGCCTGCTGTATTCATGGATCTTATGAATCGTGTGTGCAAGCCGTATCTAGATAAGTTTGTTATTGTTTTCATCGACGACATACTTATTTACTCTAAGAGTAAGGAGGAGCACGAGAAGCACCTGAGAAAGATTTTGGAGTTGTTAAGGAAGGAGAAGCTGTATGCAAAATTCTCTAAGTGTGAGTTTTGGTTGGAATCAGTGTAGTTTCTAGGTCATGTGAATGATAGTGAGGGAGTTCGTGTAGATCCTGCTAAGATCGTAGCAATCAGGGAATGGTCAGCACCGACGACGCCGACTGAAGTTCGACAATTTTTGGGTTTAGCTGGGTATTATAGAAGGTTTATTGAAGGATTTTCGTTGATTGCGAAACCATTGACGAGGCTTACCGAAAAGAATAGGGTGTATGAATGGGGAAATGAGGAAGAGCTTGCTTTCGAAACGCTCAAGGATAAGTTATGTTCCGCGCCGATTTTATCATTGCCTGAGGGAACCGAAGATTTCGTAGTGTATTGTGATGCGTCTCGTAAGGGTTACGGAGCAGTGTTAATGCAACGTGAAAAGGTGATAGCTTACGCGTCAAGGAAATTAAGGAAGAACGAGGAGAACTACACGACGCACGATTTGGAATTAGGAGCGGTGGTATTTGCGTTGAAATTGTGGAGACACTATCTGTATGGGACAAAGTGTGTTGTATTCACTGATCACAAGAGTTTGCAGCACATTTTAGATCAAAAGGAGTTGAATATGCGACAAAGACGATGGGTTGAACTACTGAGTGATTATGACTGCGAAATTCGCTACCACCCTGGGAAGGCGAATGTTGTAGCAGATGCTTTGAGTAGGAAGGAACGGGAGAAACCTTTGAGGGTTAGAGCTTTAGTGATGAGTGAGAGCGTTGACTTAACCGAAACTATACTGAAGGCTCAGGAGAGAGGATTAATGAAAGGGAATATTGAAGCCGAGAATTTGGGACGAATGTTGAAACCTATTTTCATAATTAGGTCTGACGGACTAAGATATTTTGAGAGTCGGATTTGGTTACCATTGTGTTCATCTGAGGAAGGAAAGCCTGGAGTTCGAGAATTGGTTATGAATGAGTCGCATAAGTCGAAGTATTCGATACATCCTGGATCGGATAAGATGTACCACGACCTGAAGAAAGTTTATTGGTGGCCGAATATGAAGGCGGATATTGCTCGTTACGTTAGTAAGTGTTTGACTTGCGCGAAGGTTCAGGCAGAACATAAGAAACCATCTGGATTGTTGGTACAACCGGAAATCCCAGAATGGAAATGGGAGAAAATCGCAATGGATTTTGTGACGGGTTTACCTAGGACTCCTAGTGGAAACGATATGATATGGGTAATTGTGGATAGGTTGACGAAATCTGCTCATTTCTTACCTATGAAGAAGACGGACAGCATGGAAAGACTCGCCAGCGTGTACGTGAAGGAGATCGTCTGTAGACATGGAGTGCCGTTATCGATCATTTCGGATCGCGATAGTAGATTTACGTCGGAATTTTGGAAATCGCTTCAACGTGCGATGGGCACTGAACTGAGTTTAAGCACGGCTTATCACCCGGAAACTGACGGCCAGAGTGAACGAACGATTCAAACGATGGAGGACATGCTCCGAGCATGCGTGATTGATTTTGGAGGAAGTTGGGAACGCCACTTGCCTCTGGTGGAATTTTCGTACATTAATAGTTATCATGCGAGTATCAAAGCGGCACCGTTTGAAGCATTGTATGGAAGGAAGTGTAGATCGCCCGTGTGTTGGAGTGAAGTAGGGGAAAGTCAATTGACTGGACCCGAAATGGTATTAGAAACGACAGAGAAGATCGTGCAGATCAAGAACCGACTACTTGCTGCGAGAAGCCGACAGAAAAGTTATGCCGATAACCGAAGGAAACCGTTGGAGTTTGAAGTTGGAGATATGGTTATGCTCAAGGTATCGCCGTGGAAGGGTGTAATTCGTTTTGGAAAGAAAGGAAAGTTGAGTCCGAGGTATATTGGACCGTTTAAGATCGTTGAACGAATTGGACCAGTAGCGTACAAGTTAGAATTGCCGACCGAGCTTAGTGCTATTCATGACACGTTTCACGTATCGAACCTGAAGAAGAGTTTGGCGGACAAGGAATTGGTGATTCCTTTGGACGAGATTCGACTAGACGACAAAATGCACTTTGTGGAAGAACCTGTGGAAATCATGGACCGGGAGGTCAAGCGGTTGAAGCGTAGTAGGATTCCTATTGTGAAGGTCCGATGGAATTCTAAGCGTGGACCGGAATACACCTGGGAACGTGAGGACTTTTTCAAGGAAAGGTATCCTCATCTGTTCCAGTAGACGAAATGTGAGAACAAGAAGAGGCGAGCGCCGGGACGTCGCACTCTTTAAGGAGGGGTGGATGTGACACCCTAGAATCGAGGTCATTAACGATACCCTAAATTACGCTAATTTTTGAAATTTTTATTAAATTATAATTTCTATACTTATGAGTATTTTGGTTAGAGCCGATGTTCGAGGTTATAATTTTTACGGTTGACGTTTTAAGAAGGACGATGACGATTATGATCCCGAGGGATGCCCAATTTCATATAATTTTTGACGATTTATCGATAATGTAATTTTTCGAGAATTTTATTTACGGTTCGTGTTAAGTTGAGTCGGGTGAGTTTTATAGCCTTCCAAGTACATTTAAAGTATCCCAAAAATATTTTGGAGCGTACGGGAAGATTTCCGACTCCCGTAAAATTTTCAAAATTGACAAATGAGTCAAACCCGCAAAGTTTTGAGGTCGTTTTCTATTTAAGGACAAAAGAAGCCAAAAATTGCACTTAGGTCCCTCCTAACCCATCAAAAGGGCCAAAATGGATAAACACACAAACACATACAAAATTTACAAAAAAAAATCAAACCATCACTCTCTCTTCTCTCTCAAACCCACGGACACCCCAAACCCACCAAAAATTCACCAAAAATCTTTTTCCACTTGATTTTTCGAAAATCTAAGGTTAGACCACGCTTAGTTTGGTCATTCCCGACATATTCATGTGCTCAAATCCAACATGCATTGATAAAAATTTTTCAAGATTTTTCCATATGATCCAAATTCGTTTTTGAGGCTAAAAGAGCTAATGCATGTTGATAATTAAGTGTTATGAAAGTATAAACACCATGAAAACCCACCAAAATTAATTTGGTTGTGGTGATTGGGTCACCCAAACCCCACGGCAAAGGGGGTGTTTGGGGAGCCATGGTGGTTGTTGATTTTGCATGTTGTTGTTATGTTTGGTTTGTTGTTTTAGAATGATTCATATAGGTTTTATTACTTGCATGTTTATTTCCTTTGATTCTTGATTTTGAGTTTGGTTGATCAATAGGGGTAGGATGGAAGTTTGATGTTAGGATATGTTTGGGAAGGCTTAGGATGATGTTTAGTGTTGGTTAGAAGTCTTGGAATCGAGTCTAAGCATGTTTTTGGTATGGTCATTTTTAGGCAGAAACATTTGGTCCATTTTATAAAAATGATTTTTGTTCCAGGTCTTGAAAACTAAATGTAGTGGTAGAGGGTCTTTCTAGCTTTAATTTGGTATAAGGTAGAGCCCGTGACTCAAAACGAGCTAAAAGTTATGACATTTTAAAGATCGGGTACCGGGAGACGAGGACTTTCATAATCCGAATTTGTGTAAAGTTTTAGTCAAATCCCGAGGGTCACAAGTATAAATTGGTAAATGGTCAAGGGTCAAAATTTGGTCCCTAACCTGTGTAAATGGGTCTATATGTTGACTTAGGTGTCAAGGAAGTCAAAGGTACTTTTCATATAGGTCAAAGAGGTCAAAATTGGTCGAAGCGCAATTTCAGCCCGTAAAATGTAGTCGTGGAAATGAGTTGCGTAACGGGTCGTAAAAGTGAAAACTTTTGTTGGGCTTAAAAACATGTTATCTACAGGTCATATAGGATTTTTGGAAATTTTGTCAAATTTTATAAGCATGGTTTAATAAGGTAAAACAGCCCGTACTTTAGTCAAGTACCGGCAAGAACGAGTAAAAATGGACAACGTAACTAATAAGAACGAATGGAATAAAATGAATGATACTTGTTGTTTTGTTTTTGGCGTGAGTTATACTTGTCCTAAGAGACTTGTATATATGTATTTTATACAGTACCGTAAGTATTAAGATGAGATTACTCATTACGCGTTATTTGTGATAGGTGTTGATTTAACCGGGCATCCGTTTCGTCGTCAGTGATCACTCCTCGAACTACCGACTACTTAATATCTAAGGTGTGAATTTATAGCCTCGCTTATATTATTTCAAATTGTTTTACCCGCGAGGGAAATGCATGCTAGTTTTTAAAAAGGAACGTATATCATGAATGATTGTTAGACCCGAATGTTGCCTTAGAAATTGTGTTGAGTACCAAAGTTGCAAAAGTCCCTAAATTCATGAACTATTAACTATTGTCTTGCCCTCGAGTAGGGGGAAATAGCCGCTTATGCAATTTGTAGTACTACGGGGTTAACGACCCAATGCTAGCCGAGAAGCTGTACTTATAGTAAGTTCTGCGGTAGATTATTTTGTATGAGAAATAAGGTATAATTGCAACTGATGCCTTTAGAAGGGGCACTGGTTTCATCTGAATCATGCCGGTATATTTACGCGGGTGATTGAGTTAACGGATTAGTGTCATGAGCTTAAACACAATTGTCAGTATCCTGATTATAGTTTGTTTGATCGACAAGACTATAAATGATCACGAATGGTTTTTATTATATATACGTTCAAATGGATTGTAAAACCTATGAATTCCACTCAACGTTTTCGTTGACCAAATTTTTGGCATGTGTTTCAGGTAACCGCTGAGAAGTAGGATGGAGCATGCATGGGATGGATGTTGTGTGTACGGCTTGGTGTCCGCTTGTTTTTCCCTCCTTTTCTACTTAAACAATTTTTATGCTTAATGTCATGTGGTTGTAAAACTGAAGTTTTTGGGTTGAGATTCATGGGGACCGAAAACGCTAAACTCTGTGCATTATTTTGGGGTTGGAAAAACTGTGGACATGTATTATCTAACAACTTTAATTTCAAGTTTTAAGTCGACGTCTTTTTAGCGTCGTTTGATATATCTTGTGTGCAATGAATACTGTGTAGCACCCATTGTTGTAGTTCCGCTGCGCATAACAATTGTGGGGGTGTTACACATACACTTACAAATTTTTTTTCAAAACCGTTTTCCCATACTCAGCCACACTTAATTGTAAGAAAATTTAGTAGTTCTCATTAATTAAATACCTACCCGAATGTAGACACACATCCAAAAGACTCAAAACGTCGTTGGAACTCCATCAAACTCCAGCACCATAAAACAAGAACAAACACAAGGTACATTCAAGTTATAATAACTAGTGAACGACCATATACCATAATTAACACATAGTAGTATATATACATCCGCATATATATACCTATTAAATCACCCAAAACATACTCGTTGCCATACATGTCAGATAAACCAATCGCGTCATACACTCGTTTTTTTTTTCCACGAGTAACCACCATCTTACCACACGGCATAAAACCCATCACTAAAACCAATCCATATTGTTTGACCCCATAATCACACAACATGATTATAACCCAAAACAATAACACACTAAAAAATATCCATATCGTAGGCAACCGTTACATAAACCCATATACTATATATATACCAATAATCCACATCTCATCATATACAAGCATGTACTAACCCTCTTTCATGTAATTATACTTAGGAATCCATTGAAGTTGTGGTACTTGTATAACTATGTTGGCCACCATACTTATACAATTACCCTTTCCCCAATGCACTCCCTCCTATAATGACACTTATAAGAATCAATACAACACATAACACATAAATTCATCAACTCACCTAAGCACATAACCACATAAACAATAAGGTCAAAAACTCCAACTAATAAAATTACATAGTCAAACTCTTGGAATATAGAAATCCATAGTCTAGCTAAAACAGCATAGACAAAATCCAAAACAAAAACATAATCAATTATAAGTCATGTCGCCCATCAGAATGGAAACATCTTAAAATCATTCCTACCCATGTACTCCTAGTAACTCAAACCACCATACGACTCTTAGGGAACATGACTTAAACATCAAAAGAAAAATAACATACCTCAGGTACATAAAATAACTCAACAAAAGATAGAAACTACCTTGTACCAAATTATGTACTATAATGTACAATTTAAGCAAAATACAACAATGACTAGCGTGGACGATTATGGTTCAACCCGCACTAGTCACAACCCGAAAAGAAAATAACATGTGGCTAAGTATTAACCATAGTAGTTTATAACATAACAAACATCACAAAATAACATCCAAACACATCAATTATTATAAAATGAACACATACTCCTATTACGCCTATATGCAGGGACCCTTAAGCTATAGACTAGGCTACGCGACTAGGAAAACTAATTCTCTATACCCATTGGCTCTAATACCATTTTTTCACACCCCACCATCGCGGAATATGGGGCGCGACGTATGGATATCATCACAACATGGCGTGTCTATAGAGATAACTAAATGAAATAAGAAATGTCATAAAATGGTTACACAAATGTCATGACAATATCTCAACAAGCAGGAGTCTAAACTAGTTGGTAACAGTCCTACCTCTTACCCAAGACAAACAATACATAAACAAAGCAAACATATAGGTGTCAACAGTATCACTTATTAAACAAACAAAAGAAACTAAGAAGGAACGGGGATCCCTTCTATATGTAATCCTAATGCCTCCAAAACTAGCCACTTCTATTCTCAAGCTTAACCACATTCTCACCTGAAAGAGACACTAAAACACGTCAACATAAAGTTGGTGAGAGTCATAGGTTTAGACTCCAACGCCAAAATCAAACCATAAGTTGTGAACAATAACCACTAACAAAAGAACATATGGACAATGAGATACAAACATGCATTAACAACTAATATTCAAGATTTAACAAACCAAACCAAATCCAAGGCTCCCTGCCTTACCAAACACCGTGGTCCCATAGGCGACCATACACCTATGTATCGATCCCAAGGCCCCGCCTGGTCATTATACATTGGTCCGATAGATTCTTACACATCTATGTACCTCCCCAAGGCCCCGCCTTGTCAACATCCCCTTGGTACCAAGTCAAATCACAAAACAATCATGAATCAGTTAAAAGTTAATCACATAAGTATGCACAAGTCCATCACCAAACACAAAACATTCATAGCATAATTTATAAAAACAAGACAGTGTCTCTTCCATCCCATCTGGAAGTCAAAATCATTAGTAGACATGGGACTATGAAACTCACCTGATTGAGCTTCTCCCAAAAATCCATGCACTAGCAAAAAGCTAACAAACAAAAACACAAAATCAAAACATGAACCAAAAACAAAGATGGCTCATCAACCTATGATGGACATCTAACACTCTCCCATATATATATATATACCTCATTTATATGCTCTAAGCATCTCATTACACCACTCTATAAAGCCCTTACCTTAGTTTACTTCATAACCCATCCCGTTAACATTTTACCCAAAACAGTCCCGATTTTTAGGTCTCTAAACTATAAGCCAAACGCCTACCTAAACATACCCATGATCTCTGTAAAGGAAACCCTATTCCCTTACATATGTTAGCTAACACCTCCAATTTTCCCCAACCTTAAAGCTACTGTTAAGTCCCCGATATATATATATATATATATATATATATATATATATATATATATATATATATATATATATATATATATATATATATATATATATATATATATATATATATATATATATATATATATATATATATATATATATATATACTTTTGTCTATCTAGATTTTCCTGATTTTGAACATACAAAAAGTTTGTTATGCTTAGGGGGTCTCACCCTAACCCACAATCTTAGCCCCAATGCAGATACTTCCTATAATATATAAACCAACTCCCATGTTCGTTTGAAAGCCCCAATATATCCCTAAGTATCCCAAACAACCCAAAACATAAAAAGAAAACAGGATGATTTCAAAACTGTTTTGACCTCCGACTGTTGTAACATGTTTTTGACCCACTTCCCGACCTCCAATTTAGTTATCGTTTCTTGAATTTGAAAGCCACTTCAATTACCTTTCCAGGGATACTTGGATCGCAAAATAAGAGTTTGTAGAAATCTTTATATGATCAAAACAATTGATCCTAAATTCTGCCCAGTTTTTAATGACAAATTTAATTAACTAACCTAATTAATTACCCATAATTTATTTAATTACAAGCCCTAACTATTCTAATCATTAATATAACATTACAATACAGATTTTATAATTAAACCTAACCTAAATCGATCATATATTGATTATAAAAACATTAAAAACAATTAAATTGAAAAGGAATTTTAAACATTTACCTTTGATTTTTTTGAAAACCAAGATTTTTACTGAAGAACCCTGACTCCTTGTGAAACCCATGACTTTTCTTTGTCTCCAGGAGAAAAATAATGAATTTTTGGTTTAATATAAACTTTATATAGAGTGTGGGTGAGTCCTAACCCAACCCAAGCCCAACTTCCTTTTTTCTTTTTGTTTCTCTTTAATCGGCCCTAAACCGACTTTATACCAGTTTTTAATTTATTTTTTCTTTTTATTTTTTAATATTACACTACTAGTGTTTCCTTAAATTTCCTTAATTTATTACAACTCCTAAAACCTCCAAAACCTCAAAACCGTAAAACTAGTCAAATTTACGCGTTTACTGTAAAAGACGTAAAATATACAGTTTTAAAAAAATCTTAAATTTTAAATTAACTTTATAACTAAGTCATAAAGGACTTAAAACCATCCCGTAAATTATTCCCGTGACTAAATACCTCATCCGAAACCTCAAAATGCTAAACCATAAATCGTAAAAATACGATTTTCTATAATACATATACGTATACGTAAACCACTAAATAACACCATCTCATTTCATAGTCACTACCATGTGAGCTCATGAACATGAATCATCACACATCGTTTTACTCACAAGGTACCCCGTACTGGAAACGATATCCAAACCACAATCTATGCACACCAATTAGCACATAAACACGTAAAGACACGTAACTTGCACAAAATAAAACTAAGTGACGAACCTCAAAACCGCGGTTTTCACACAAAGTTCATGAAAATATGATAAGTGTATACACAAGCATATGTTGTGGACATTTACGGACAAATATTACATTAACTACATTAATGTTTTCATCAAATACGAATATTGATTATTTGGGAAGCATGGATTCCCGTAATTCCTTCCTTTGTTGGGTCAGCGATGCTAAGGTAAATCCTTCAGGTACGGGGTTACCTTCCAACAACAAGGATAGTCCAGGTCTAGTAGGGGCTGTCACAGGGACACGATCAGACCTTGGTAGATGGGCGGATCCCGCATAGGGAGTACGGCATATGATACGACTTCCCTTCCGTCCCTTAGCGCGGTCCATATTCGCCTGGATGGCCTCCCCCAAACTTCTTTCTCCTTTTTGGACCCATGGGTTCTCGGGAGGAGGATTGTCATCATACAATGGGATGGTGATTTAATAATTGTAGTCCGCCTCAATACATAACTGCTCCATGACCATGTCTATAGGGGCGTCCTATAAAGCTTCCAGCTCGTCTAGAAAAGGGTACTCGATCGGGGAAAGGGCCATCATGGACGCAGTCATATTCTTTCTTGCATCCGACTTGTAATAAGTGTGCTCCGTACTAGCTCTATCATGTCCTGCCCACTCCATCCCGGCCAGGAGCCCCTCATGCCTGCCGCGGTCTATACCATCAGAGACCACGTTGGAAAATGGCTGGGCTAGCTGAGGTGACTCAACAATATTGGTCACTGCTGGCCTTAGGCCAGACCCAATCACCCACCTACAGTCGACAATGGCCGTAAGCATGTGCGGGTACAACTCCTCATCGAAATCGATGGCCATTCCATCCAGCCGTGTGTCCATCTCCTCAAGACGCCCTTCCACAACCCTATCATGATCAACCCTGTAGTCGACAAATGATGCGGTCAACTGATCCTCACCCCTTACTTGTTAGCGCAGGTCGTCACGTTCCTTAGCAAGGGTGGCCACATCATTGGTCAAGGATTGAGTAGTCTCCTGGACAGAGGTCATATATGGTTACAAGGATATGTGTTAGTAACATTTGCATGACAATTTGGGTTTGTAGAAACAAAGGGCACAAATATGATATAATGGAACGTAGCAAGTGCATACCTTATCGCATAATGATTGGTCTTCTTCCTATAGCTCGGCGATGCGGGATTCGCGTGAAGCGGCATGAAGGGTTTGCTCTTTAATAGTGGCTTTGGCAGTAGTCAGGCTGGTTTGGAGGGTGGCTACGATTTGTTCATGATGTTCTACCATTTTCTCCATGCGGAGTATTTTTCTGTTGGCACTCTCGATGTGGTTCAAGGCCCCCTCAAACCAGTGACACATGGCTGCGCTTAGCGCCATCTGGTGAGCGGTTGACACATTGAACTGTTCTATAAGAACGTCGTGTGTCAACTCATTCAGATCCTGAATTAAGCCAGGAGGAGTTAGATGATCTATGGAATCCTTGCACGCTTCCTCCGTCTCTAGCCTACTTACATCAATTAAGTGCCATTGGGGCGAAAGGAAGGTATAGGCTCTTCAGTAGGAGGCTCTTCTTCGGCAGTTGGAAGAAGGGTTGATGGCGTATCTTGGATCATGGGCGAGGCTGGCCTACATGTATCCTCTTCATTAGGTACGGCCGTGGATTGCTCTACCCTGTTATTCAATGATCTGCTTAGATTAATGCATTTCTACTCAAGATAGAAGTTCATGGCTATATGTTACTTACGTTGGACTTGTTCTAGTATCAGTGTTGGTGGCCACCACGACGTTTACCGGTGTAGCGTTCCATACCGTTTTATCCACTTGATCTTCTGCTACGGTAAAAGGAGGCACCGGATTGTCCATAGGCGCACTTGTACTGCTCCCCTCTTGGAATTGGGGGTGGTCTTCACGCAGCCTCTTGGGCGAGGCGTTAAACATACCTGCTTCTGTTTCAAACTCTTTCACGACCATCCTTTTGGACTTACGCCTCCTTGGAACGGGCTTGGCTTGCATTGAGGTGCCCGTCTCCTTAGTTTCCCCTTCATCTTCGGATTCGAACACCCTGTTTACATCCACGGAGAGTTGTTCCAAGTTATCTCCTTGTTCTTCTTCGTGGGTGGTTTTAGTCTTCTTGATCGCGTTGGATGGACCCTCTGCGTTCTCTAGTAATGGTTGATCTCCGTCCTCATTGTAGAAGTCCAATTGAGACTTCTCAATGTGAGCCTCACCCATATCGGATGGGGATCAGGGACCACGTCCAATGGTATGGTGATGTTTTGGGTTGATGTCAGCAGTGGTGGTTCATCTTGACATAGAGCTCGTGTACCTTCGGTGATTTGGGAAGGATCTCCTTGGCGTATCGGGCCGAAGAGATTCATTGTTGCGGGCATATGCATAAAATATGGTAGTTATATACAAAGTATGATTATGGGTATGTTTCAAATTTAAATACACCGACCCTCTCTACGATTGTTCAGGAATATGGGGTATCGGTCCGCCCTGCCAAAGTAATTGCGGCTGATCCCTATCAAGCACAAAAAATTTTCTGGCAACCCTTTGTGAAAATATGTGAAGTGTGTGTCCAAGATTCTGACATCCCTATCACTATATGTATCTGATGGGGGAGGATAGTCTGTCCAGATTGAATATTTTAGCACGAAGGCGGTGGGGAATAATTCGCATCTACAAAGAAGTACCGGTCATACCAGTTCTTCAGTGAATCTAACGCTTTGCTATAACACATGGGGGTGTTTCCCGGACGATTTTTGAAAGACAACCAGCCGTTAATCATTTGGGGTACGTAGAAAACTCCATATAAACTTACTGTTGGTGCTACATCACATGTATAGCAAGTTATTTCAAAATGATTAATCTTACACGTCCCTATACAATGTAATTGGATTATATGGAAATCGTAGTATTAGAGGATGTCTACGAGGAACCTAGAAAAAGGGATACGGTAGTTTGTCGAGTCAAATCGGTGTGTATAAACACCTATTTTCTCGGCTGGTGCGTCTGTGATGGCTTCTTCCTCACCTGGATAGGTGGGATGAACGCTTTCTGTTATATAGTACTTTGCGTAGAATTCAACGAATTTCTCATATGGAAATACGTTGAGCATGGACGTGATAGTAGGGTTATCCCTGACCATGTTCTATATAAATATGGAGAAGGGCGTGGGGATCTAACTAGGAAATATAGATATTCGTGCAAATAATGAATGTAGATGGGATGAAGGTTTGCAACAATGGTGGAAGGTTTGTACACTGTGTGTGTGCACAATCACACACATGGTTATATATAGTGTTGCCTTGGTTTACGAGGTCTGTTGGATGATGAACACGTGGAACCCACTACCTTAATCTAATTGTTGGGCTTTCTTGAGCACAGGTGATACGTTAGAGGGACCCGTGGGTCACCTATTAACAGTCTTTTGCATGGCTCAAGAGTGGGGCCCGCCTGGTGTACTTTTTCAGGTAGTCATATGAACAGACGCTGGCACAACCTTTTCTGGACTACCATTAATTCCCTCATTGATGTTGTCCTGGTCGACCGTTTCTGTTATACGATTAAAGGGACATTGGTTAGTCTAGAGGTTACGCTTGCAGCTGTAACAACCACACTAGGGGGACATGATGACGTATATTTCCCAACCGGGTCATGAACCCAGCCCCGTGGGTACTACACCTATCTGGTCCAACACGAATGGGTTAGAGTAATGACATTTGAGCCTATACGTCTCGGATGAACAGTGGCCGCATGAGTCATGTGCGGCCTACGGCCCGGTACGTCCGACAGAGGGTTAGACAGGATCACAACCTAATTAGGATTGTGATCTGCCATAAATTATAGGATATACATTAACCATAATTAGAAGATAATAATCAACTAATTATGGTACTTATCCCTTACTTAGGGCCAAAGTCTCGATAAATCCCATTAGGTTTTGAACGCCTATATAAGGAACCACCAAGGGTTCCACAAAGGTACGATTAACTCACCACTTTCATCACTCATCGATTTCTGACCCTTAAACTGATTACTTACTCTAACGTTGGAGTCGAATCGTGTGATACATTCCCACGGTAAGCCTAACAGTGTGCTACTATTAGTGTGCAGGATCCCAAACCGAAGTTTACTTGGTGCAAGAGCCGGAGCCTAGACACCCGAATTAAGCCTAATTCGGGTTAAGCAAGGATCATCCAAATTTGGTATCAACACTTGGGATGGACATAAAGTAGGGACCTTGTGCAATGTGGAAAATAAAGACTACCTTGACGAAGTGCAATTTCTAGATGGAAGATTGTCTCGGCTAAGTGGAATGTCGAGATGAATAATCACATCCTCACTTTCGGAGGGAAAAAATATTGGCTAATGGAATAGAGACCATGGTTATTAATGAACTATGACCGACATGAGTATTCCCGAACTCGTAAAGTGTGAAGTAAAAATTTCAAAAATTAAAAGAAAACAAAATGATAAAATGATAAAAAATAAGAAGATAAAAAGATAAAAGGAAAAAGATAAGCATGGGAATCCTTCATGAGGCACCTTGTTTTTTTTATTGACTCATGAGCTGGACTTAATCCCCACAATTACTTTTCATTAGGAAAGGTTTGTAGGTTGGGGGAAACCCTAGAAGGAATCCCCCCCCCCTCAAAAAAATAGTGCTTGAGCCGATCGCCATCCACTTTAAAATTGGGGTCGTCATCTTTAGCTAGCTCTGAGGTCCCATGTGGGTAAACATGGGCAATAGGGAATGGTTCTAACCAACGGGATTTCAATTTTTCGTAAAATGTTTTAAGACGATAATTATAAACAAGAACTCGATCACCAACGTAAAAAACCCCAATTTTTTTATTTTTGAATCGTTAATTTTCATGGTCTTTACTTTATAAAGTAATGAATTTTCATATGCAATGTCCCTAAATTCATTTAACTTATTCATTTGTATTTTATGATGACCCGCTTATCTTTAAGTAATAATTACAAAGCTCTAGGGCCCAATATGCCTTATGCTCAACCTCGATTGCCAAATCGCAAGACTTTCCATACACTAGCTTATAAGGAGTGCACCCGATGGGGGTCTTATAAGCGGTATGAAAGATCGATAAAGCATCATCAAGTTTTTCATACCAAGATGCACGATTACACCCAATAGACATCTCGGAATTCCTTTTCAAAGCACGGTTTGAAACCTCCACTTGCCCACTCATTTGTGGGTGATAAGCTGTTGAAACCTGAAGTGTCACCCCGTATTTCGTTAGAACCTTCTCGAATTAGCCATTAAAAAAATGGGTTTCACGATCGTTATGATCGCACGAGGAGTACCAAACCTAGAAAAAAGTTGCTTAAAAAATTTCACTACAACACGAGCATCGTTAGTGGAGAGCGCCTTTGCTTCCACCCACTTCGATAAGTAGTCGAGGAGAAAATGATGTATTTGTTTCCTCGAGATGATGGTAATGGTCTCATAAAGTCGATGCCCACACGTCAAAGATCATGTACACTTGAATAATGTTTTACAACATTTAATCACGTTGTGAAGCCATGCCTTAACGTTAGCATGAGTCGTACGATTTGATAAGTTCATGAGCGTCGCGGTAAATGGTGGGCCAAAAAAATTGGCATCAAAGACTTTCTTATCCGTGAAATTTGCACCATGATGACCTCCGGTGGGTCCCTCATGACAAGCTCTATTACTTTAGAGGTCAAAGAATTGCATACTTTGAAGTTTCCTTATAGCAATGTAAGTCAAGCATGTAGCAACATACTTTGAAGTTGCCTCTAACATAAAAGTATCAAGCTTCGGTTGATCAAATATAGTGTACTTTAGTTAAGGATAAGTTACAATCAGTTTTGATTCGGATCCAATTTATCAATTATATTTAATTTTACCCCCCAAAAAATGGTAGTCCGCATTCAGCTCATGAGGTTTTTTGAAAACCCTTGGTCGAATATATCAAATAATAAGTGTTAACATTAAAATTCTTGATTATTTTGTTCTTTGATGTTATCTCAAGATGTACACTAAGAATAATGTATGTTGTCAGTATAATGAACTTTATTTTTGTTTATTCTTTAAAACAAAGATGCAAGTATCTGAACATATGGATGTTAACTTGGAAACTTTTCTCTTTAAGCGGGTTATCCTTATTTCGATCCAATTATGAGTAGCAGCAGGAGACGTGATAGAAAAGTTGTATTGCACACACATATCCATTAGTTCTTATTGAGGTTTCAATTTATTGTAGCTATTTAAAATATAGTGTTTTTTTAACAAATGTAGTTGTAAATTTTTCCTACATCGAGTTTCATTATTAACATTCCATTGATTAGTAGTATATGTTACATTACATATTCATTTTTTTAGCACTTATAGTTTGTAACAATCATTAGCTAGATAAAGATGATATGGAATTAATAAACAAGAAAGTTTTTAAAGTACTTACTATCAGGTACAAACTCTTTCCAAGTGCCAAATTTTTTAATACTTTGTCCTCAAATGGGCCTCTTGATGTTGCTTTAGAAAAACATTAATCATTCGATTCGTCTGTTCCTTCTGCTTTCAATTATAGCGACTATTTCGTTAACCATTAATCATTTGATTCGTCCGTTAATTTTACTTGCATGTAATCAAGGACATAGTTAATTAATGATGTTAGTGAGGCCAAACTATGATTGGCTACTATTATTAATTGTTCAATAAGTATCTCTTCTACATGAAACTAGAGCCCATTCAACAAAAGAAACATGGAGCCTATAAGGTTGTTATCTTCTTTATCATGAATCAATTAGTATGTGTATATATGGGGTATCTCATATGCAAAACCTGCTATCTTTATAAACAAAAAAGAGGTTACCTTATGTGGAAGAAAAAACACCGTCGTAGCAAAACACAAATTTTCAAAACTTGCTAATAATGAAGGCGAACACATTAATACATGCTTAGTGTCTAGTAAATTTATAATTGAAGGAAAACATATTAATAAAAGCTTTATTTCAAAAGGGAGGTTCCTTCTTTCAAAATAGTCTTATAAAAACAATTTAAGTTTATAGACACAATATACTTTTCAATTAAAAAAAAGGAAATAAAAATAAACTATCTCTACTACTTATAGAGAGAATTTCTCAATTCTTTGAATGTTGAAAACCCCACTAAATAAGAAAATGTTGAAAAACTCACTAATTATGGAAATGTTGAAATGTTGAAATGTTGAAATGTTGAATTCACAGACATATGTATTTTAAAAGTTTTATTGAAAGTTGAAAAACATAGTAATTTAGGAATTGTTGAAAATTTTAACGACACCTAATGTTGAAATTGCACATTAACACTATTTAAGGGAAAGTTGATAACCTAAAATACAAAAATATTTTTACCACTGAGAATTATTAGTTACAATCATAGGATTTCAAACGTTTTAAATTTGGTAAGGTTGACAATCGATAATTAAATCACACGCTTTGTTAAAAAACGTTTGCCATACTTAGAAGAGTTGAAAATCAGTTTAAAACCCACACAAACACCTTAATTCTCTCTCAAAACCCTAAAATAATATACAGGCCGTCAAGCTTGTCACATCCTTGATCTTCCAAAATATCCACCATCTGTCCGTGGTTTGGGTGATTTCAGGTAGTTCTGGTTTGGGGTATGGTTTGGTGGTTTGGTTGATTTTTTGTAGTTGGTCATTAGTAAAACACAGTTTGCTCCTATTTTTCTCATATAATTTCCCCCCATCAAACCTAAATCCTAAAAAAAAAAGAGGCGTTAGAGGTATAGGACCACCAACGGCCACGTCGTTAAGGTTGAAGAAAAAAGTGTAGAACCAACAATTGAATATATCGATGCTTTTAATGATGATCTTCCAAATGTAAGGTACTTTATTTCATTTACTAATTTTTAATTTTTTTTATAAAAAAATGTCTTATCGATGCATTGTTTTAATGGAATCAATTTCTTTTTTCTGTTCATGTTGCATCTCATGTGTTTGATAAAATGTTTTGATGGCATATTGGTAATGTGGCTTTGTTATTTTTTTATGTCTTTGGTTATTGCAAATGTGTTGTGTTAAGCTTAGTTGGATGCAAGATTTGATTTCACCAGTTTATTAATTTTTATATTTTTTTGTCTTTCTACATATTTTGTGAAATTTACAATTATTTTTGGATTCTAAAACATAATTACGTATATTTTTCATTTATAATGTTAAATTGAATATTTGTGTTTGATGAGATCTTTAAAAAAAATTAGGGCAAAATCAAGTTCTTGAGTTTTTACTTTACAATTTTTATGTTATTGAATTAAATTTATCAATAATCTAATAATTTGTTTTTGTTGATCCCAAACCTAGATCGATTAACTTTGTGTTAACGAGATTAAATCAAGTTTAACACGTAGAGAAACTTTGTGTTAACAACAATTTAAGTGTTATGCGGAATTTAACACTTAGAACAAAGAACAATGTTAAACACAATATAAACTAAACGTTCACTTTGATTGATTAACCTTTTTGTGTGCAATGAAAGTGTAAAACATATATTAAACATAAACCCTAAGACCTCCTTTTATAACATAAGGAGTCTTGTATAATAAGCAAACTTGTCAACTATTCTAGGAAGATATTTCAAGATAAACATAGAAAATACAAGATACAATACATATCTTCCTAACATATCAAAACGTGTTAACTAAGTACTCTGTTGTAGCTGGGACTTCTATTGTCAGTGCTTGAATATCTCTTCTCAGTGCTTATTCTGTCAGCGCTTGATATACTCTTATCAGCGGTAGAATTCCCTTTGTCAGCGACATAGTGATGTAGCTAATTTTATTCCCAACAATTTTTAGCTTTAATTATAAGTTTTTGAAAGAAATAAATAGTCAATGGAAACAATAGTTCTATAAATATTTTTTGATTTTTTTGAAACAAAGCATCACAGTCATAAAAGGTATTAGTCATGATGGTTAATTAATTTTTTAGTAGTTCTTAAAATTAATATTTGAATTTGAAATATTTTGAATAATATTTTGGCATTAAACATGGTAGTGAATACTATGAACCTCATTCTCATAGTTTTTTAGAAATTTGGTTACTGTATAATGTTGAATTAGTCTCTTCAATCCCGCATCAATACCCATCATCTCAATGTGCTTTATCAAAAACAAACAAAGCCATATTCATTGTTGGGTACTTGGGTTCATTCACATGTAACTCCTTTAAAATTGCAACTTGTGTGGTTTTTATCTCCAAATCAACTTAATGTGTTAGTTTTTCATTTACAGGGCTACAAGTGAGATAGGCACTTTCACGGAAGGAAAAAGTTAAAATCAGACCCAAGCAGAGCCCAATTGAGATGCCAATCCAAGCAAGTTGATTGTTAGCAAAAATTATCAGGTATAAAAACATAAGCTTATATTTTTTGGATTATGCTAAATTGCGATATCTTTTTCTACACCAAGTTTACGTTGTCTATTGTATTAGTTGGAGTTGGGGACGAACATTGGGGTGTTAAAGCCATTGAGAGTGATTTTCCTACTTGCTAGGCCACAAAGCTTTTTTAATTATGTGTTGTCCCTAATAATATGATGATAGATTAAAGAAATGAGATGGAAAAGATATGAATTTTAGAGAGAGAAAGTAGTGAGAGAAAGTAGAGAGAGGAAGATGATTAACTTGGGAAATTAGATTAAGAAATGAGAAACTTCCACCCTCCTAACATGCTAGGAGGGTACTTATATAGGCCACCCACATGCGGGCTCTCTAATGGACTATATTGTTTTTGGGCCGGGCTTAAATAAATGCTTAGTACCTTAAAAGAGGCCTTTTAAGCTAACCATCAAGCCCGTAATGTCACGACTATTTTAACTAACTATTAAAACATTCTAATAAATATTACAATATAAACATATGACCGAACATTCTTGTTTGACTCAATATTTTGAGGCTAACAATCTCCCCCAATGTGAGGTCATTCCTCTTTGATATTTGGAGTCCAATGGAAATTTATGAATTTCGTCATAAATGAGTCTTGAACGTCTAATAGTAGTGTTGTTCCTTCATGCTGTGATCTTTGAGCCTTTGTCGTTGTTTTTCGACTTTGTCTTTTATCTTGAGATCTTCAAATCATTCTTGACTAGTCTTTCTCATCTTGCGATCTTGTGTCTTTATCCACATGCTCATAATTTGCACAATCTTGAAAGCTTGCTAACAATCTCCTTTGATGAGAGGTCATTCCTCTACATTAATTGATAAGGAAGATTTTGATCATCAGATTTGCGGAAGTCTTTAGCCTTCTTGATTGTTGACTGTCTTTGGGCATGAGAATGTGGTTTTGAATCTCTGACTTTGCTGAGTACACCGTAACGTCGCCTTCTTGAGACAAAATGTGACAATCCGTCAATTTATGGTTGATATTTTATTCTCAAGTGTTATTTAAAAACATTATTTTAATGTTATATTATGAACTCACTTATTTTTGGAAAGAAATTTTGGTTTACGTCTCGAAGTAGCATCGACTACGTCTAAACCGGGGGATTCTATGTTACGTGCTTACGTTTACATACACCGTTTTTGGTGACAGTCCGACATTTCAGGAAATAAATTTATCCGTGAATATTATTTTGGGATTTTAAATTTGAGTTGGTTCATAAACTCACAAATGTACGAGAAGAGATTAGGACTACGTGAATAATTTAACGTCCTTTACGACTAAACCGGAAACCTTAGGATTACGTATTTACGTGTTTGAACTCCGTTTTTGATGAGACGGTTTTTATTAGATTCGTTTTGTGCCGTTGATTCATAATTAATAAAAACGTTTTTCGTAAAACTACCCGAGGTCACGCAAAACGAGGAAACTAGAATCGAGGAATACCCATAAATTAGTGGGATGAGACAAAACAAGTTTTGCCCCAACCCACTAACATGGGACGGCCAAAACTATGACCCAACACCATGAGGTGTCAAGCTTGTAGCTTACAAGCTACACTTGTAACTAGCTTAACTTGTAAGCTACAACAAACCATCAAAACACAAAACCATTCTCCCAAAACCATTTCTCACATTTCACTCATGAAAACCACTCACCAAACTCTCTCCTCTCTCTCTAAAATCCGTCCACCACCACAATCAAACACCCCTATTTGATCTATTTTAGCCATAAAATCATGTGTTATTCATACACATGATGATGCTCCTTTGAAGCCTTGATGATTGGAGATGATTCTAACATCCAAGATGGTGATTTGGTGATGTCCAAGGGCTGATTTATACAAGGAGTTTACAAATATTGGTGGTCTTTAAGATTGGTGTTGATCTATCACAAGTTTTTCCATCAAAAATCCAAGCCTTGATCATAACCTACACAACCTTGGTGGTTTTCGTGATTGAAGCACGTACCGTACATCCGAATCGCCGATAACCGCCTTCCCACATCAACGTGAGTTCATAGCCTCGCACTCTTTTAAATGTTTTTTATGAAATGTTTTATAAACCCGTGAGGGAGATAATATATTAGTTTTGATAAAACAGGACACCATTTGTCCCGATTGTTTGTTTATTGATTTGGACCCGAATGATTGTATGACCCGATGAATGATTATATGACCCGATGTATGAAGTAAAATGGATTATTAAAGTTAGGTTATGTCACTAAAAGTCCCATTAGCATGAATTGTGAACTACCGGGATTTGGTAGATGCTTATGCATATAATAGTAATATTTGGGGACGATCACTCCAGTTCGCGCCTTGACGGTTGATCCCCGTCGTGCCACATTGATTGGTAAGCGAATTTATGTATGAGAAGATTTACACAAGCGTGATTATTGTGACGACACGCTAGTTTAGATGGGCAAATGAGTTTCGGGTTAGCTACCCGTTGTTTGTTGTAGTAAGGTAACAATGTCATGCAACTTATAATAATCCAAATAACGAAATACTGCTATACGTACCGAATTACGATATATTGCCTGACTAGGAATACGAGGTCTTATTATTGATATTATGTTCGTGTTTTGGTTTTTCATAACCATATTCATATAACGGTTTTTATTTAACTTTATACAACGTTATAAAACGTAATGTAGGATGTTTTTACGACAATGGTTCGTATAATGATTTTGAAAGCAAAAGCCTATATCATGATTTTTGATAAGGATTTGTATAAAATGACTTTGGCTATTTTATGTCCTATTACAAAGATTTGTACAAAATGATTTTCGGTAATAATTATATACCGATGATATATTAATGGTTTTATCAAACTCTATGAATCCACTCAGCGTTTTTGCTGACCTTTTCTTTTAACATGTTTTGTCTCAGGTAGTTGAAGGTAATTCTCGGGAAGACAACAAGAATTCATGGCCCGCACTTAAATAATAATTTCCATTCAAATGCTTTGTAAAATTGTATGAAATAATATGACTTGGGACCTATGTAAATCTGATATTTATGAATGGAAATTCTTTATTATTAAACGACGCGATTTTTAAGCGTTGTCTATGACGTGAGTAATGTGCTATCACGTAACACCAACGAGTCTTCTGCTGTATTGAATTGTATAAAATTTGGGGGTGTTACAGTTTGGTACCAAAGCTCTCGTTATAGAGAACGAAATATTTTTAAAACCAAGGTTTTGAATAAAACATTTCAAAATCTTTTAACTATAAACATTTTTTAAAAATGTCTAAAAATCTTTTGACTATAATGGTGCCGAAGAATTCCCGAGTTACCGACAAGGCCAGACTGAGAAGTGTTATTTTAATATATATATAACTTGGATTATATATACATATGATGTAATTTGATTACATGATTGTTTGATGATTATTTCTATATTTATACGAGGTATTTATACGACGTAGATTGTCACAAGGAACCCTAAATCCCCTAGTAAATCAATCTAAGCTATTCCTGTAGGAAATCTAGCTATTCCAGTTCTAAACCAAGTTGTGGATATATATGATCCTAACAAAATGGTTGATACTCGTATAAATGTAGATATTAGTTGATTGTGATATTGAAAAAGAATTTGCGAGATTAAAACTGATATCGATGTCATGACGATCTTTCCTTATAGAGTGGAGTTTAACAAAATGTTACTGCCTGGAAAGGTGTCATCTGGTTCGTTGTCACCCAATTCTTAAAATTGAAATCGAAAGGGTGAATGTTGCACTTGAGGCTGTCATTAGAACCATTACCCAAAAGCCTAATGCCACTAGTACCTTTCCAAGAAGTCTAACTGAATGTGTGAGTCATTTCATACTAGTGACTCATTTGATAACTACTGATGAAGGAGCTATAGGATTGGAAATTAAGTGTTGTTCATATCGAGCTTTTATTACCCTATTAAGGTCTAAGAATAAGGTTGAAAGTATTAGAGAATGAGGTAGGATATCGCATTGAGTATGATTTGGTTGAAACTTGAATAAAAGTAAAATGTAACTTTTATGGAATATGAGATTGTTAAGAGGAAGTCGTTAAGTCCTGTGATTGAATTATAAGGTTTTAATTGATTGTTGATTCTTTGTTAAGTGTTGTTCCTATGCCATTGTCCAATGATGAGGATGCCCAGTGTCCAATAAATAAATTGAAGAAATCTTCTTCTGAATTGGGACCGATGGATCTTTCGGGACATGTGGAACACCTAATGACTCTTGTAGATTAGTATTCATTGTGGTATCTTTTAAAAATCCCTAACTTAACTGAGACATCAGTTGGTAGGATGAGTTCTTGGAATTGTATGACATAGTGACACGTAATGTGTTACGGTACAATTTTGACTTGTTTGTGATTAATGAAAAGACTACCTTTGATTGCTAAATCCTACATGTATCGATCTTATCTATCTTTTCTTGCTTCTTCCTAATGGTCGCATTAGTGATGCAACCATTGAACAAGTACTCATCTCGATTTGAGTTACGTTGTGGATTATTCTTTTTGAGTGCCATCGAGGTCATGAACCTCATGATTATTTGGCTAAGCTCATTTCTTATTATATTGTAGTTAGTTTTTGGGGAACAACTTCTCATCACTCTTTTGTAGATCACTCATTGTTTTTATAAGATAAAACAGTATTCCTTGAGAAAAATTGAATTTTCATCACCATAAGGATTATTTAAAGTGAGATTTATAAATAATCGTTATCGAAATGAAGTTGTTTATGAAACATCTTGGAAAATTTAATTGTTTCCATGATAAAGAACATATCTATAAATTCATTTTGAATTAAGCATGAATATATATTTTAAACATGATGACAAAGTTTTGACGAACTGAGTATTGCATCGTTAATCTTAAAATTGTATATAGTGTCGCGCCTACATACAATTTGGAAGTGACCATGCAAGGCTGATTAGTAGTCACCATGAAATTATTAATAAACACTAAATTTTCTTTGAAGATTGTGAAGGATTGAAATTTTGTGAGATCTGCAAGAAGTGCAAAAATAGGGACATATTGTTAAAGACACCTACATATGTGCCCGTACCATTTATTCTTCTGAATCGAATTTACTCATCTATAGATAATGTCTTAATTGACAATTGATATTCCCTTCTTGTCCAATTCTCCCGTGGTGAGATTCTTAGGAAAAGTATTTTATTACCGAATGTTGATACCCGACTGGATGTATCGATGTTCCTATCATTTCTTTTGATTTGATTCCATTTGAATGACCTGGGTAACGATCCGAAGAGCTTTCAAATGCTTACTCAAATTATGAAAACATGGGATATATTCATATTCATTAAATGTTTTCATCTGTATCTGATTTTAAATTCTCTCGCATAGATTATGCGTTTACCTTACTCTTTTAATGATAGTTGTGTCTCCATATATCCTAGAATTTGTGAAGGATTATGCGTTATTATCAGTCTTTTGAGAAGTTCACATCTTATCGACGGCAATAAAACTAAAAAGTTGGTAGTGCCATTAGAATGGATTGATTGATTATGACATGACGACATTGTCTTAATTGATGGGAACTCGAGTAGAATTCCCCTAAAAGATAAGATGTTGATTATAAAAAGTGATTTAAATAATTCTCGATAGGTGGCTGTATCCTGCTTTTAGACTTAAAAGTATACCATGAATTGTTATAAACTGATCATAGATATTGTAATCTAGAAAGAACCTAATATAAATTTATTAAAAGATGTTTCCCGTATCTGAAACTTTAGGAGGTAGTTGCTGGTGAATTACCTAGACTTTCGCCATTAAGGCAAGTTGAATTTGGTATTGATTATATTCTCGGTGCTGCACCTGTAACATGTGCACTATACATCAACACCATCTAAATCGAAAGTGTTACCGTACAACTGAAAGAGTTGTCGGGGAAAGCTTTTATTCTACCAAGCTCGTCATTATGAAGAGCTATGGTGTTACTATTCCTTATATTTGTTGAATTACCGTGAACTAGGTAAATTGATGATCAAAAATCTATATCCACTACCCAAGATGATAGATTTGTTTGATCATTTACAAGGTTCTAGCGTATGTTTTAAAGATTTGATCCACGGCATGGTTATCATCAACTTCGCATCTGCGAAAAAGATTATCTATTCCAATCACTACATCCAAAACTTGTAATGACCATTATGAGTTTCATGTTATGTCGTTTGGATTGACTAATACACATGTAGCATTCATAAATTTGGTGAATCACGTGTGTAGGCTGTAATTTGATAAATTCATGCTTGTGATCATTAAGAACCATATGTTTGTTTATAAGAATAAGAATGAGTTAATAATTATTTATAGATTGCCCTTAATTGGCCGAACAACGAAAACTTGTACCATGAATATTTAACATGTGATGAAAGACTTAACCTTTTACACTATTTAACCGTATGATTAATAGATAATGGAATCTATATTGACTCCTCAAAGATTAAGAGCCCTTTTAAGACTTTGGTTTTACCAAAAAGAAAGTGCAAAGGTGTTTTGACAAATGTTTTATCAAAAAGAACTTTTGAGGGATTATTCCCTTATACCCAGAACATTTAACTAAACTCCTGTTTAGGGGTAAATGTTTGTGTATACCTTAAGACAACTTAATAAGGATTGAGGAAAACCATTTAAACCATGACTTGAAATTTGAAACGACAATTTTTGTTTGTCAATTAAGAAAATTGTGACCAAAGTATAAACAAAGATTTTTCGAACATTTACGAATCTCACTAATTATTTTCGGTAAATCAACAAAAATCGTGTTAATTAAATTCAAATTTATTCTTTTGAACATTTTCCTATAATTGGACGAACCGAGAAAATTTAAAACTTTTTACGTTTACGTTTCATAAAATTTAATATTTATTATCTAATTACTTGTAATACTTATCGACACTTTAAAACGTCAGATGGAGCAAAAATGATAAAAATAATAGTTGAGACGAAACTAAAACTTAGAAAATGTGAAGAAAGAAATTTTTAATGAATACGGTCATGATAATTATTTCATTAGGAAAGGTGAATGTAGATACCGACGCATTATGTAAAAAGGATAAAGAACCAATTACGATGTGTTCCTTAGAAATGATGGTACAAAATAAATTGCCGAACAATTTAAAAATAGTTGATACTTGTAAGAAGGATAATATAAATAATAAAAGGGGGTTCACAGCTAATGTGAACCATTAGTAATAAGAGCCGATGGCGTTAAATGATTAAAAGGCCACTTGTGGTTGTCTAAATATGGAGGATTGTGAGATATAGTTATGTGGGAATCTTGTAAGTATAAGTATTCTATTCCTGTCATTTCTGATTTAATGTATCATTATTAGAAGAGGTTGTATTGATGGCAAATTATGAAGGCAGACATCGCCTCATACATTAGTAAACATCTAACTATTGCAAAGGTCATCATCTGAATTTGATTCGATTTGGGTCATCGTTGTGACAACCACGGTTTTGAGGTTCGTCATTTAGTTTTATTTTGTCCATATTTCGTGGAATTACGTGCCTTTATGTGTTTATGAGTTATGTGTTGTGAATAGTGTGGTTTGGACATCGTTTTCGGGTACGGGGTACCATGTGAGTGAAACGATGTGTGATGTTTTCATTTTCATGAGCTCACATAGTAGTGACTATGAAATATGATGGTGTTATTTAGTGGTTTTACGTATACGTATATGTATTATAGAAAATAGTATTTTTACGATTTAGGGTTGTGCATTTAAGGGTCTCATATGAGCTATTTATTCAGGAGAATAATTTACGGGATGGTTTTAAGTCATTTAGAACTTAATTATATAGTTTATTTCATATTCTAAGAGTTTTTATAAAACTGTATATTTTTACGTCTTTTACGGTATACGCGTAAATTTGACTATTTTTACGGTTTTGAGGTTTTGGAGGTTTTTGGAGCTGAAATAAATTAAGGTAAATTAAGGTAATATTATTAATACATTAATTAATAATAATAAGAAAATAAAAATAAAAAATAATAAAGGGGGGTCGGTTTGGACGATGCAAAAAGAAAAAAGGAAAAGCCCAAAACAGGCCCAATGGACTTGTAATGGGATTAGGGGGCCTTTAGGACTTAACCAAACCCAACCCATAACCAAAATAATCATATTTTTAACCTCCATAACAGCTCCTAGCCGAAATTCAACAATGGTGGCCAATTAGGGATTCAAAAATAAAAATCTTCCATTGATTTATAAGGTAAAACCTTCAAAACCCTTGTTCTATTAATGATTTTAATCAATTTAATCATGTAATTGATCTTATGATGGATTAGGGTTTGTGAGTTTTCTGAGATTAGTGAGATTAGGGTTCATATGAATTGATTACTATGGTTATTATGAAGATTAGTGATCGTAATTGGGGTTTAATCATGTTTAAATTCGTTTTTAAAACTGGGCAGAATTTTTGGTCCATTGTTTTGATCATATCTAGAGTTCTACAAACTTTGAAATTTCGAATCTTACGTCCTTGGAAAGGTAATTGAATTAGCTTTCAAATTCAAGAAACTAGAACTAAATTGGAGGTCGGAAAGTGGGTAAAAAACAAGTTACATCTGTCCGGTGTCAAAACTAATTTTGGATCAGCCTTTTTTCATTTTATGTTTTGATTTGTTTGGGGTACTTAGGGTTATAATTGGAGCTTCAAATGAACATGAGGTTTAGACTATATATTAATTAAAAGATCTAGATAAGGGCTAAGAAAATGGGATAGGGTCATAACAAACTTTTCATATATATATATATATATATATATATATATATATATATATATATATATATATATATATATATATATATATATATATATATATATATATATATATATATATATATATATATATATATATATATATATATATATATATATATATATATATATATATATATATATATATATATATATATATATATATATATATATATATATATATACCTATATATATATATATATATATATATATATATATATATATATATATATATATATATATATATATATATATATATATATATATATATATATATATATATATATATGTTTATATATATATATATATATATATATATATATATATATATATATATATATATATATATATATATATATATATATATATATATATATATATATATATATATATATATATATATATATATATATATATATATATATATATATATCTAACACACAAGATATATCGAACGACTCCAAAGAGACGTCAATTTAAAATTTAAATTAAAAATTGTTAAAAGATACATGTCTACGGTTTTTCCAACCCCAATTGATACAACAGAGTTTAGCGTTTACGGTCCCCATGAATCTCAACCCAAAAGTTACAGTTTTCATAACAACATAACATTAAAGTTAAAAATGTTTAAGTAATAACGGGAGGAAAAACAAGCAGACTCCAAGCCATACACACAACATCCATCCCATGCACGCTCCATGCTACACTTCAGCGGTTACCTGAAACACATGCTAAATTTGGTCAACGAAAACGTTGAGTGGAATTCATAGGTTTTACAATTCATTTTGAACATATGTGAAATAAAAACCATTCACGATCATTCATAGACTTGTCGATCAAACAATCTATATTCAAGATACTGGCAATTGTGTTTAAGCTCATGACACTAAACCGTTAACTCAATCACCCGCGTAATAATTACCCGCGTGATTCAGATGAAACCAAGGCCCTTAATAAGGCATCAGTTGCAATTATACCTTATCTCTTATCACAAATTATCCGTCCGCAGGGGGTATCAACGTACTAGCCCTCGTCTCGGATAGGGTAGTCAACCCCATAGTACTATCACTTTGTATAAGCGGCTATTTCTAATCCACGCTAGGACTAAACAATAGTTAATAGTTCATGAATTTAGGGACTTTTGCAACTAGGTACTCAACACAATTTCAAAGGCAACATTCGGGTCCAACAATCATTCATGACATATGTTCATTTTAAAAACTAGCATGCATTTCCCTCGCGGGTAAAACAGTTTGAAATAATAATAAGCGAGGCTATAAATTCACACCTTATATAACAAGTAGTCGATAGTTCGAGAGACGGTCACTGACGACGATACGGATGCCCGGGTAAATCAACACCTATCAAACCAAATAACGCGTAATGAGTAATCTCATTTTAAAACCTTATGGTACTGTATAAAATACATAAATACTAGTCACTTGTGACAATTTACAACTCACGCTAAGACAAAACAACAAGTGTTACTCGTTTCATACCATTTATCCTTATTATTAACGTTATCCATTTTTACTCATTTTCGCCGATACTTACCAAAAGTACGGGCTGTTTTACCATACTTAACCATCTTTGTAAAATTTGACAAAATTCTCAAAAATACTATAAGACCTATAGAAAACACATATTTAATCCCAACAAAAATTTTTACTTCTACGACCCGTTACTCAACACCTTTCCAAAAACTACGTTTTTCGGACTGAAATTGTACTTTGACCAAGTCGGACTCATTTGACCCGTTTAAAACACTCCATTGACCCATTTGACACCTAAGTCCTACAATAGACTCAAATGTGGCAGGTTTGACACCAAAATTCAGCCCTTGACCATTTACCAAACTAAACTTATAGTCCCCGGGATTTGACCTAAAACCAAGCATAATTTCGGATTATGACGGTTTTCATCTCCCGGTACACGAATTTCAAAACGTCGTAACTTTTGACTCGTTAGGAGTCGTAAGCTCTACCTTATATCAAATCGAAGCTAAGAAAATGCTCTACAATTATATCCTATCCACAAGACCTGTTTTAAAAATAATTTTTACGAAAATGCTTTAAACTTTCTGCCTAAAATCAACCATACCAAAATCACACTAACGCTCGTTTCCAAACCCATTTATCATCACTAGACATCATCTTAAGCATCCCTAACCATAACCAAACAATGTTTTCAGTCTCTAACCCCTATTGATCATCAACCTCATAAAACTAAAATCCTAAAAACAAACATGCAATTAAATTTACCCATCTACAACATCTAAAAACATGATATTAAACACAAAATCAAGCTCAAAACATGAACCACCATGATCCCCAAACACCCCCCATTGAGCCGTGGGGTTTGGGTGATCAAAACCCAAAAACCAAATTGATTTTGGTTGATTTGTTTGGTGTTCTAGCATCCTTTTAGCATGAATTAAACATGCAAATGCCCAATTAACATCAAAAACGAATTTGAAAATTCTTGAAATTTTTGGATGAATTTTTGTTAATGCATGTGTGAAATGAGCATGGATTAACACTCACTAGATGATTTTAGAAGGTGGTCTATGATTAGAATGGATCAAAACTAAAAAAAAATGAAGTGGTGGTGGTTTTGGGGTTTGGCCGTCGGCCTAAGAACACAAGGGAGGGGGTTTGATCTTTTTTTTGTAAAAATGTGTTGTGTGTGTGTGTTTGTCCCCATTTTGTGAAATGGGAGGGACCTATGTGCAATTTCACCTTTCTTTTGGCCTTAAGCAAAAACGACACCAAAACTATGCGGGATTGACTCACTAGTCATTTTAGAAAATTTTACGGGAGTCGGAAATTATCCCAAACACTCCAAAATACTTTTGGGATCCTTTAAATGTACCCGGAAAGCAATAAAACTCACCCGACTCGACTTAACATGAACCGTAAGTAAAATTCTCGAAAAATTACATTATCGATAAAACGTCAATAATTTTAGAAATTTGGGCATCCATCGGGATCGTATTCGTCATCGTCCTTCTTAAATCGTCAATCATCAAAATTATAATCTCGAACATCGGTTTCAACCAAAATACTAAAATATATAGCAATTAATATTTATTAAAAATTTCAAAAATTAGCGTAATTTAGGGTAATGTTAGTGACCTCGGTTCTAGGGTATCACATCCACCCCTCCTTAAAGAGAGCGACGTCCCGGCGCTCGCCTCTTCTTATACTCACATTTCGTGCCGCTGGAACAAATGAGGATACCTTTCCTTGAAAAAGTCCTCACGTTCCCAAGTGTATTCCGGTCCACGACTAGAATTCCATCGAACCTTCACAATGGGAATTCTACTACGCTTCAGCCTCTTGACCTCTCGTTCCATAATTTCCACGGGTTCTTCCACGAAATGCATTTTGTCGTCCAGTTGAATCTCGTCCAAAGGAATCACCAATTCCTTATCCGCCAAACTCTTCTTCAAGTTCGATACGTGAAACGTGTCGTGAATAACACTAAGCTCGCTCGGCAACTCCAACTTGTACGCTACTGGTCCAATTCGTTTAACGATCTTAAATGGTCCAATATACCTCGGACTCAACTTTCCTTTCTTCCCAAAACGAATTACACCCTTCCACGGCGATACCTTAAGCATAACCATATCTCCGACTTCAAATTCCAACGGTTTCCTTCTGTTATCGGCATAACTCTTCTGTCGGCTTCTCGCAGCAAGTAGTCGGTTCTTGATTTGCACAATCTTCTCGGTCGTCTCTAAAACCATTTCGGGTCCAGTCAATTGACTTTCTCCTACTTCACTCCAACACACAGGCGATCTACACTTTCTTCCATACAATGCTTCGAACGGTGCTGCCTTGATACTTGCATGGTAACTATTATTATACGAAAACTCCACTAGAGGCAAGTGGCGTTCCCAACTTCCTCCAAAATCAATCACGCACGCTCGGAGCATGTCCTCCATCGTCTGAATAGTTCGTTCACTCTGGCCGTCAGTCTCCGGGTGATAAGCCGTACTTAAATTCAATTCAGTGCCCATCGCACGTTGAAGCGATTTCCAAAATTCCGAAGTAAATCTACTATCGCGATCCGAAATGATCGATAACGGCACTCCATGTCGGCAGACGATCTCTTTCACGTACACACTGGCCAACTTTTCCATACTGTCCGTCTTCTTCATAGGTAAGAAATGAGCAGATTTCGTCAATCTATCCACTATTACCCATATCATATCACATCCACTAGGAGTTCTAGGTAAACCTGTCACGAAATCCATAACGATTTTCTCCCATTTCCATTCTGGGATCTCTGGTTGTACCAACAACCTAGACGGTTTCTTATGTTCGGCTTTAACCTTCGCACAAGTCAAACACTTACTAACGTAACGAGCAATATCCGCCTTCATATTCGGCCACCAATAAACTTTCTTCAGGTCATGATACATCTTATCCGATCCAGGATGTATCGAATACTTCGACATATGAGACTCTTTCATAACCAAATCTCGTACTCCAGGCTTTCCTTCCTCAGATGAATACAATGGTAACCAAATCCGATTCTCGAAATACCTCAATCCGTCTGACCTAATCACAAAAAGAGGTTTCAACATTCTTCCCAAGTTCTCAGCATCAACATTCCCTTTCATTAATCCCCTCTCTTGAGCCTTCAGTATAGTTTCGGTTAAGTCAACGCTCTCAGTCATCACCAAAGCTCTGACTCTCAAAGG
Source organism: Glebionis coronaria (assembly GCA_025667525.1). NCBI lineage: Eukaryota > Viridiplantae > Streptophyta > Magnoliopsida > Asterales > Asteraceae > Glebionis > Glebionis coronaria. The sequence continues at coordinate 601,666,208 of CM046875.1, read as the reverse complement.
TTTCTCCCGTTCCTTCCTACTAAGTGCATCTGCTACAACATTCGCCTTGCCAGGATGGTAGCGAATTTCACAGTCATAGTCACTCAGTAATTCTACCCATCGTCTCTGTCGCATGTTCAACTCCTTTTGATCTAAAATGTGTTGCAAACTCTTGTGGTCAGTGAATACAACACACTTCGTCCCATACAAATAGTGTCTCCACAACTTCAACGCAAAAACTACAGCTCCTAATTCCAAATCGTGCGTCGTGTAGTTCTCCTCATTCTTTCTCAGTTGTCTCGACGCGTAAGCTATCACCTTTTCACGCTGCATCAATACCGCTCCATAACCTTTACGAGATGCGTCACAATACACTACAAAGTCTTCGGTTCCTTCAGGCAATGACAATATCGGTGCGGAACATAACTTGTCCTTGAGCGTTTTGAAAGTGAATTCTTCCTCATCTCCCCATTCATACACCCTATTCTTTTCGGTAAGCTTTGTTAATGGTTTTGCAATCAACGAAAATCCTTCAATGAATCTCCGATAATACCCAGCTAAACCAAGGAATTGTCGAACTTCAGTCGGCGTTGTCGGTGCCGACCATTCCCTGATCGCTTCGACCTTGGCAGGATCCACGCGAACTCCTTTGCTATCAATCACGTGACCAAGGAATTGCACGGATTGTAACCAAAACTCACACTTCGAGAACTTCGCATACAGCTTCTCTTTCTTCAGCAGATCCAAAATCTTTCTCAGGTGCTTCTCGTGCTCCTCCTTACTTTTAGAGTAAATAAGAATATCATCGATAAAAACAATAACAAACTTATCTAGATACGGCTTGCATACGCGATTCATAAGGTCCATGAATACAGCAGGCGCGTTTGTCAACCCAAACGGCATCACTCGAAATTCAAAGTGTCCATACCGCGTACGAAAGGCAGTTACAGGGATATCCTCCTCTCTTACACGTAGTTGATGATACCCCGATCTTAAATCGATCTTTGAGTATACACTGGAACCTTGTAATTGATCAAACAAATCGTCAATCCCCGGTAATGGATACCGATTCTTAACCGTCAGCTTGTTGAGTTATCTATAGTTAATACACATCCGAAATGAACCATCTTTCTTCTTCACAAACAATACTGGCGCTCCCCATGGTGATGAGCTCGGCCTAATAAATCCTTTGTCCATCAACTCCTTCAGTTGATCCGATAACTCCTTTAACTCGGATGGTGCTAATCGATAGGGTGCACGCGCAACCGGCGCAGCTCCTGGCACCAAATCAATTCGAAACTCGACCTCACGGGTGGGTGGTAAACCTGGCAGCTCGTCTGGAAAAACTTCCGGATATTCGCAGATAACAGGTACCTCTTCAATCCTCGCCTCTAAATCACCATCACTCGAAACTTGTGCCAAAAACACATCGCATCCACTCTCTACATACTTCATCATTTTCAAACAAGAAATCACCTTCAAAAGAGAAGTGCATTCGTCTCCTTTCACAGTCAAGACTTTATTCCTCAACGGGATCTGAACTAATCTCTCGCCACAGACGATCATAGCATTGTGCGCCATCAGCCAATCCATTCCCACAATTACGTCAAACGATCCTAGCTCTATAGGCATCAAGTCGATTTTAAAAGCGTAATTTCCTAACTTCAAGGTACACCCTTTCAGTATAGAATTCGTACTAACAATTTTCCCATCGGCTAACTCAACGTTATAACTAGTCGCTAACAACACCGGTTTCTATCGATATGACGACTAAATTTAACATCTACAAAACTCTTGTCGGAACCAGAATCAAACAAAACACTAGCATAACAAGCGTCTTGCAAAAACGTACCGGTAACCACGTTAGGACCCTGTGGTTTATCAGCCGTCCCTACTTGATACACGGCGGCAGCATTATTACCTCCTTGCTTGTTTCCTGCCTTCGGGAAATTCCCTTGCATATGGCTTCTCTCTCCACATCCAAAACAACCCCTCACTCTTGTAGCATTCGCCCCAGTGGCTACCCCTTTCGTTCGGCAATCAGACATCCTATGACCCGCTTTTCCACATTTTCCGCACGCAGGCGGGCAATGCCCTACGTGATACAAGTTGCATCTACCACAGTGGGGATTCACCTTTGCTCCTCTGGGGTTTGTCACAGCTCTCATCCCTTCATTCCTTCGCTGGTTAAACTGCTGATTGAGGTTCTGACCATTGTTGTTTCGGTTTCCACCTCGGCTTTGACTCTGGGATTGATTGCTCTGTGCCGCTTCCCACTTCCTCTTATTTCCTTCAGCAATGAAGTTCTTCTTGTCTTGGAGTTTGACATCCATCAATGCGTGAGCCATCTGGACCGCTTCATCAAACGACCCAGGTTTAGACGAAGTCGTCTCACCCTTGATATTACTGGATAGACCTTTGATGTACTTTTTCATCTTCTTGGTATAATCGGTAAAAGTGTCTGGACACAAAAGGCTTAGTTCATTTAACCTCCTGGTGTAAGCAGTGATATCATTGTTTTTCAAAGTCAGGTGCCTCAACTCATCTTCCAATTGACCTAACTCCTCTTCCGGACAGAACTTCTTGGTCAAAAGAGCTTTAGTTGCAGTCCATGTTCTTGCATTCGCTACTGCCAATCCAACAGTGACTACTTGGGTGTTCCACCAACTCAATGCATCGTCAAGAAATGTAGCAGCCGCAAACTTGACCTTGTTCGCTTCTGAACAACCACTAATCTCAAAATTACTTTCAACCTTTTCTAACCATCTCCTGAGTTCTAGAGCTCCACCAGTTCCACGAAATTGCGTGGGACCACATTTTATGAAACTAGAGTAAGTACACTCTCTTGGGGCTTGCTGTCTCCCCGCATTTCTTCCCTAGTCTGGATTCCTTCCTGCTCGGTCTGCTTCTAGCGCATTCGCAATGGCTTCCTGAATCATCGTGTTCACACGGTCGGCGGTTAGTTTTGGAGGCATGGTGCGTTATCAAATATACCTTTCTGCAAGACAGGGAAAATAGAAAAACAATGTAAGTATACATATCAAGATTAAGATGGATTTCTCTTTCAAGACATAATATAATTACAACGACACATCACTACAGAGTTACTAATATTCATCAATTCACATCACAAAAGATCAAATTTAAGACATATCACAGATCATGAAAGGTAAACATGGATTGTATTGATAATCAACCAAAATTGTGACAAGTATTGCCACTACAATCATTCACCATAAAACTTAAGTCCTCAAGTTTTTCGTCATAATGCCATCATACAAAAGTCTAAAACAGTTCTATTACAACGATCAAAGATAAAATATAAGACAAGCAACTAGGCATGTGGTGATCCACACGGCCTCTTGGATGGCGGTTCGTCATCATCTTCCTCGGGTTCCTCATCGCTATCATCCTCGTCTACATCATCCATTTTTCTCTTTCCTTTGTTGTTCGGCCCACATTCAGTCTCCTTTTTTGTCCCTGACGTAGACCCACACTCAACCGCTACATGATTTCCCACAGTGATACAAGCACCTCTAGCAGGTGGCTGGATCATGAAGTCATTAGCTTCCATTTCCAAATCGTCCACAAACCTCCAATCTGGGGGCAATGATGCTCTCACTCGATGCTCCCAACTCTGCATCCTAGACAATCTCACTTGATCTTCCCTAACACGGTCAAGACTGGCGCTCAAGTTCGCGATCATCGATCTTACACTGTTGATATCACTTTTTTTTGCATTTCCATCATACTCAATTCTTGAAGTCCTTTCCAACAGTCCTTGGTGTGCCCTTTCATTTTCGTCGAATCTGTCGATCACCCTCGACTCCACTATGTACCGCTCGGCCATCGATTCATCCAATCTTCTCACAATGCGTCGTACGTCATGATAAACTCTTGGTCCGGGGCAGTAAACTCTTGAGATGCCCTGATGAAGAAATTTTGCGCTCGCTGCACCTTCGGATCTCCTGGGGATACCTTGTGCACCAACCAGATGAGAAGTACGCATAGGCCTGGGGCAAGTAGTTGTCCTTTGGTCGAGGTCCTGGGCTTGCACATTGTTCGCCTCAGCTTGTCCTTCAGCAGCTGTTCCAACACTTCCCCTTTCGTGACCCACAACGTAATCGTTTCCATTACCATTAGGCGGTACCTCGGTCATTCCTGCAATAACAGAGAATTTCGGAGGGTACGTAAGATAACTATACAATATTTATAAATACATGCATGCAAATGCAATGCAAAGGTGGTACATATGCCCAAAATGCAATAATATGATGCTCATGCATGATTAATACAAAAATTACGGTGTCGGATATTCCACGTATAATTTCAACGTCTACATATAGTAATTTCCATACTTACGTAATAATTACCCATATATATACTTTAACTCAAAAGTATACGTCAAATGCCATGAATACAAAAATAAACCTTACCGGAGCCATGCAGGATAGTTGTGTGTGCTTGGACAATTTCTTACGACACCAAAAGTTATAGTTTAGGATTTTCAAAACGACCTAGTTCTCTATAACTCATGGCTCTGATTACCAATCTCTAACACCCCACCAAATGCTATGCGCAGCGGAACTACAACATTTGGGTGCTAGGCAGTTATCATCGCACACAAGATATATCGAATGACTCCAAAGAGACGTCAATTTAAAATTTAAATTAAAAATTGTTAAAAGATACATGTCTATGGTTTTTCCAACCCCAATTGATACAACAGAGTTTAGCGTTTACGGTCCCCATGAATCTCAACCCAAAAGTTACAGTTTTCATAACAACATAACATTAAAGTTAAAAATGTTTAAGTAATAACGGGAGGAAAAACAAGCAGACTGCAAGCCATACACACAACATCCATCCCATGCACGCTCCATGCTACACTTCTGCGGTTACCTGAAACACATGCTAAATTTGGTCAACGAAAACGTTGAGTGGAATTCATAGGTTTTACAATTCATTTTGAACATATGTGAAATAAAAACCATTCACGATCATTCATAGACTTGTCGATCAAACAATCTATATTCAAGATACTGGCAATTGTGTTTAAGCTCATGACACTAAACCGTTAACTCAATCACCCGCGTAATAATTACCAGCGTGATTCAGATGAAACCAAGGCCCTTAATAAGGCATCAGTTGCAATTATACCTAATCTCTTATCACAAATTATCCGTCCGCAGGGGGTATCAACGTACTAGCCCTCGTCTCGGATAGGGTAGTCAACCCCATAGTACTATCACTTTGTATAAGCGGCTATTTCTAATCCACGCTAGGACTAAACAATAGTTAATAGTTCATGAATTTAGGGACTTTTGTAACTAGGTACTCAACACAATTTCAAAGGCAACATTCGGGTCCAACAATCATTCATGACATATGTTCATTTTAAAAACTAGCATGCATTTCCCTCGCGGGTAAAACAGTTTGAAATAATAATAAGCGAGGCTATAAATTCACACCTTATATAACAAGTAGTCGATAGTTCGAGAGATGGTCACTGACGACGATACGGATGCCCGGGTAAATCAACACCTATCAAACCAAATAACGCGTAATGAGTAATCTCACTTTAAAACCTTATGGTACTGTATAAAATACATAAATACTAGTCACTTGTGACAATTTACAACTCACACCAAGACAAAACAACAAGTGTTACTCGTTTCATACCATTTATCCTTATTATTAACGTTATCCATTTTTACTCATTTTCGCCGATACTTACCAAAAGTACGGGCTGTTTTACCATACTTAACCATCTTTGTAAAATTTGACAAAATTCTCAAAAATACTATAAGACCTGTAGAAAACACATATTTAATCCCAACAAAAATTTTTACTTCTACGACCCGTTACTCAACACCTTTCCAAAAACTACGTTTTTCGGACTGAAATTGTACTTTGACCAAGTCGGACTCATTTGACCCGTTTAAAACACTCCATTGACCCATTTGACACCTAAGTCCTACAATAGACTCAAATGTGCAGGTTTGACACCAAAATTCAGCCTTTGACCATTTACCAAACTAAACTTATAGTCCCCGGGATTTGACCTAAAACCAAGCATAATTTCGGATTATGACGGTTTTCATCTCCCGGTACACGAATTTCAAAACGTCGTAACTTTTGACTCGTTAGGAGTCGTAAGCTCTACCTTATATCAACTCGAAGCTAAGAAAATGCTCTACAATTCTATCCTATCCATAAGACCTGTTTTCAAAATAATTTTTACGAAAATGCCTTAAACTTTCTGCCTAAAATCAACCATACCAAAATCACACTAACGCTCGTTTCCAAACCCATTTATCATCACTAGACATCATCTTAAGCATCCCTAACCATAACCAAACAATGTTTTCAGTCCCTAACCCCTATTGATCATCAACCTCATAAAACTAAAATCCTAAAAACAAACATGCAATTAAATTTACCCATCTACAACATCTAAAAACATGATATTAAACACAAAATCAAGCTCAAAACATGAACCACCATGATCCCCAAACACCCCCCATTGAGCCGTGGGGTTTGGGTGATCAAAACCCACCAACCAAATTGATTTTGGTTGATTTGTTTGGTGTTCTAGCATCCTTTTAGCATGAATTAAACATGCAAATGCCCAATTAACATCAAAAACGAATTTGAAAAATCTTGAAATTTTTGGATGAATTTTTGTTAATGCATGTGTGAAATGAGCATGGATTAACACTCACTAGATGATTTTAGAAGGTGGTCTATGATTATAATGGATCAAAACTCAAAAAAAAATGAAGTGGTGGTGGTTTTGGGGTTTGGTCGTCTGCCTAAGAACACAAGGGAGGGGGTTTGATCTTTTTTTTGTAAAAATGTGTTGTGTGTGTGTGTTTGTCCCCATTTTGTGAAATGGGAGGGACCTATGTGCAATTTCACCTTTCTTTTAGCCTTAAGCAAAAAAGACACCAAAACTTTGCGGGATTGACTCACTAGTCATTTTAGAAAATTTTACGGGAGTCGGAAATTATCCCAAACACTCCAAAATAATTTTGGGATCCTTTAAATGTACCCGGAAAGCAATAAAACTCACCCGACTCGACTTAACATGAACCGTAAGTAAAATTCTCGAAAAATTACATTATCGATAAAACGTCAATACTTTTAGAAATTTGGGCATCCATCGGGATCGTATTCGTCATCGTCCTTCTTAAATCGTCAATCGTCAAAATTATAACCTCGAACATCGGTTTCAACCAAAATACTAAAATATATAGCAATTAATATTTATTAAAAATTTCAAAAATTAGCGTAATTTAGGGTAATGTTAGTGACCTCGGTTCTAGGGTATCACAATATATATATATATGGAGGCCTTAACTATAACTTTAAGGTTGAGGCCAAAGGGCAGAGTTAGCTAACACATGTAAGGCCATAGGGTTTATTTTACAGGGCATGTTATATTTTTTAAGTGGGTGTTCGACCAATAGTTTGAAGTATGAAAAACGGGACTGTTTTGGGTTAAATGCTAACGGGACGAGTTATGAACTAAACTAAGTTAAGGGCTTTATATAGGGGTGTAATGAGATTCATATGGCGTATAAATGGGGTTAAGTTGCAGGATAAGGTTAGATATCCATCATAGATTGATGAGCCGTTTTGGTATGTGGTTCATGTCTTGATTGTATATGTTTGTGTGTTTAGATTTGTGCTAGAGCGCGGGTACTTGGAGAAGCTTGTTCAGGTGAGTTTCATGGTCCCATGTCTTTTTATGATTTGATTTACAGATGGGATGGAAGAGATACTGTATGGTTTTGTAAAGAATGCTGTGATTTTATGGTTTGTGATGGACTTGTGTGTACACTTATGTGATTAACTGCTATGTGATTCTTGATTGTGTTATTGATTTGGATCGGGGGACACGTACCGTCTCAGTTGTTGTGGTTTGACTTGGTACCAAGGGGATGTTGACAAGGCGGGGCCTTGGGATTAGTTTATAGGTGTATGGGCGCCTATGGGACCATGGTTATTGATAAGGCTTGGAGCCTTGGAATTATGGTTATTGGTAAGGCTTGGAGCCTTAGAATTATGGTTATTGGTAAGGCTTGGAGCCTTGGATTTGTGGTGATTGGTTAATCTTGAATGTTAGTTGTTAATACATAACTGTAGCACATTGTCCATATGTTTTTTTGTTAATGGTTGTTATTCATAGCTTATAACTGATTTGACGTTGGAGTCTAAACCTATGACTCTCACCAACTTTATGTTGACGTGTTTTAGTGGCTAGCTAGAAGGCTTAGGATTACATTTGGAGGAACCCCCTTTCCTCTTAGTCTTTATTTATGTTTGAATAAGTGATACTTTGTAGACACCTATATGTTTGGTTATTTGTTAATTGTATGTCTTTGGTAAGAGGTAGACCTGTTACCTACTTACCTAGAAGCCTGCATTGTTTGAGATATCTTCATGACATTGTGTCACCATTTATGATATTTCCATTTCATTTAGTTATCTCTATAGATACGCTATTGTTGTGATGATATCCATACGTCGCGCCTCATATTCCTCCATGGTGGGGTGTGACAGAATGGTATCAGAGACAATGGTTATAGAGAATTAGGTTGCCTAGCCTAGTCTATAGCTGAAGGATCCCTGCATATAGGCGTCATAGGATTACGTGTGGTCTTGATTGTATTTTCCTAAATTTTATTTTTTGTAAATTTTGACTAGTATGAGTTGAACTATAGTTGCCCATACTTAGTCACCTGTTAATTTCTGTTTTGCTTTTGATATATAAATTACTTTCACCATAGTAAGTTATTTGGTGTACCTAATGTATAGTATTTTTCTTTTGATGTTTAAGTCATGTTCCCTAAGAATCATGCGGTGATTCGAGTTACTAGGAGTAGGTGGATAGGAAGGATTTTAAGTTGTTTCCACTCTTATGGGTGACATGACTTATAACTGATTATGATGTTGTGTTGGAGTTTGTCTATGCTATTTTAGCTAGACTATGGATTTATGTATTCCAAGAGTTTGACTATATTATTTTAATAGATGGAGTTTTGGACCTTATTGTTTATGTGGTTATGAGCTTATGTGAGTAGATGGATTTATGTGTTATATGTTGTATTGATTCTTATAAGTGTCATCATAGGAGGGAGTGCATTGAGGAAAGGGTGATTGTATAAGTATGGTGGCCAACATAGTTATACAAGTACCACAACTTCAATGGCTTCTTAAGTATGATTGCATGAGAGAGGGTTAGTGCATGCTTGTATATGATGAGATGTGGATTTTTTGGGTATATATATTATAATATGGGTTTATGTAACGGTTGTCTACCATATGGCTATTTTTTTAGTGTGTTATATGTTTTGGGTTATACTCATGTTGTGTGATTATGGGGTCACATGATATGGACTAGTTTTAGTTATGGGTTTTATGCCTTGTTGTAAGATGGTGATTACTCGTATGGAAAAACGAGTGTATGACGCGATTGATTGATCTGACATGTATGGTAACGAGTATGTTTTGGGTGATTTAATTGGTATATGTATGCGGATGTATATATACTAGTATGTGTTAAGTTATGATATATGGTCGTTCAATAGTTATTATAACTTGAACATACCTTGTGTTTGCTCGTGTATTATGGTACTGGAGTTTGATGGAGTTCCAACGACGTTTTCAGTCTTTTGATGTGTGTCTACATTTGGGTATGTATTTTAATTAATGAGAACTACTAAATTTTCTTGCAAATAAGTCTGGCTAATTATAGGAAAAAGATTTTGAAAATAATTTGTAAGTGTATGGTATGATATCGTGACTTATATATCTTTTATTTAAGTTTGTGGTAGTAAGTTATAAAAAAAAATTCTTGAAAATAATTGGATTAGTGTTCTGGGTAACATGTGATAATACATTTAAAAGGGTGAAGAAATTTTACAATGATTTTCTTATGTGGAGTTAAAATTTAAGAAGTGTTTAACTAGACGGAAAGAGTAAAAAGAGAGATTTTATTATAGTAATGATAATAATAACACCACACCTTGTAAACTTGTAATAGTTTAGTTATAACCAGCCTAAATAGATTATATAAAATAATAATAATAATAATAGTAATATAGATTAAAATGAAAGAAAAAAAACAGTATATTTTATAAACATGTATTGGTTTCATAATAACAAGCGAAATAAGTTTAATATGAGTAAACAAGATAATGGTTAGAATAAGATTGTAGTATACCAACTAGTTGATATCCTTGATAAAATAATGAAGATAAATGATGAGTTTATGGTTAAAAATGAGCATGATTGATTTTAGTAGTATTGATGTTTGGTTCTTATGAGAAGTAACTAATTGGGACAAAAGTTTAAAATTTTCTAAGGTATCAAAATTTGGTAATACTAATCGTGACGAGTCTAATTTTTCATTGTTGGTACACTCCATTGATATTTCGGATTACATTGTTTTGTTTTCAGTTGTTTTCGCTAGGGTTTGTTTTACCCTATATTTTATTTTAGGAAACGATTGTTTGGAATTCTTTTGGTACACGTCCTGATTTAGTTATGCGGTTGTGGAAACGTTAGGATGAGAGGATAGAGTTTGGTAGTATTACTTATGGTTAGATATTAGAATGGAGAGATGTGTATTGGTTTAAAGGTTGTGTTGAAGGAATGATTATGATTTATGGAGTTTTGAAACTTAGACTGGTTACGGGAATAAGGGAGTAAGTAAAGTTAGTTGACTGGTCGTGGGAACAAGATGTCATGCAATGAGAAGTTGGTTGAAGTACCATTAGGAGATTGATGAAAGTACTAGCGGATGTGAGGGTAGAGTAGAAAGTTTCTACCAATGAAAAGATTGGGCAAATAACACGCAAGGAAATTGGTATAGTTATGAAGGCAAGGTAGTAGTAGAGACGTGAAGAAAAACATGGATGTGACAGAATGATCGGTAAGAAGCTGATTCATTGGTGAAGTACAACAAGTAATGAAGAGTGAGCCATTGAGGGGTTGAAGTACCTACAAAAATATTGTGGTAGATGAGTTGAAGTTAGAAGCTACTGTGTAGTGTGAAGTTCCTAGGTTACATCATGGAGACGAGAAGGAGTGCGTGAAGAGATACATCGTGAAGCAGGGAGCTGAAAGGACTACGTACCGGCTACAAGAGATTTCGAAGGAGTCACAGAAGTTGAAAGGACTGAAAGATGACAAGCACTATGATGGGAATCTCCGTATGGTTCGTGACGAAGAAGGACATATCGAGTACCTGAGTGGAGTTACAAAGAGCTAAACCAATAGATCGTGATGGAGTGACTACATAAAATGGGAGATTTAGAACTCGTGGAAGTAACAAGGGGAGTCGAGTAACTACACAAAGATAGAATTACGTAGCAATCAATATCGAGGGATGAGTAGTGAAGCTGAGCTGAATAAGTTCATGGAGAAGTGATTAGAGGGCCAGTCTAGTGAATGTGTTTATGAAGGATCTTTGGAAGAGACACTTATGCATTATCTAATGCACTAACGATTTCATAGAGTTGATGAATTGAGTGTGAAATTTTGGTTGGACATGGTAGTGATGGAATTAAGGAGAACCTTTAAAGGATAGAAACAAGTATCCCTTGAAGTTGATGATTAAAGTACCACATGATAGGTGCAATGTCAAAAAGAGAGTTATGAGACCTATGTAAGAATTTATAATATAGCTTAGTTTAGACAATGTAAACTAATATGGGTATAAGATGAGAGTGTGATCCGCATGGAATCACATGAAACTCTAGTTTGTCCCTATTAGGAGGGAGTAGGATTGTTGGTCGTAAGGAAAACAAGTGAAGATACTTAGGTAATTTCAGCGTGTAGACGACTTGATAGACGGGAAGCATCACATCGTGATGTATGGCATGAGTTTAGGAAGAAGAAGGAAGTGTGGATAGAAGCGAATCATGAATGAAATAGGTCGAGATAGGAACCGAAGGTAAAACTTTGGTAGAGTCTAATGAGTGGAATAAAGCACAAAGCAGGCTAATATTGTTGTAGTATGGAAAAGGGAATGACACTGACCTATACTGTTTGATTGGAAGGCTTAGTATCGATAATAGATGGGATGAGGATCTATATATGTGGTGTGTCATGAGAGACGAAGAGCATGGTCTAACTGAGAAGAGACGAGGAGCACTATGACTTTGAAGGTAAGACATCGTGTAGATATAAAGGAAGAAATGTAGCTAATTGTCTTAGAAAGAGTTGAATATGTTTAAGGGTAAGTTGAGTATAAAGGATCACTAAAAAATCTTTCATTGAGGAAAGTGCGAAAAGAAGTATATGGGTGCTACTAATGAGCTATCCAAATTTAATGGAAGTAGTTGTAGCATAGGTTTGGATGCCAGTTGACAGAACTAACTAATGAATATGTGAAAGACCGTCATAGGTCACTTTTGTAAGGAAATTGGAATTTTTAAGTGGTTTGTGGTACGGACTAAAGGGATTGGATGAACAAGATTGGATATGAGTAAATCCGGCTAATTAGAGATGGATGGACGAAGTGAGAAATTGCTACAAGTATAGGAGTCGTGTTGAGAGCTTGGGTGACTAATTTAGAGGGGAGGTGGAAAACTCGTTAGCAATGTCTGAATTTTCATATAATGAGAGTTATCATATTAGAAGTCGATGAATGCCATTTGAGGCACTATATGGACGGATGGGGTGAGTTGTCCTTATGGTAGACTAAAAATTGGTGAAAGATACTACTAATGTAGTAATGGTGTTTGTGGAAAGATTGAGAGCAACAAGAGATGCAATGTTGAAAAGGAGGAAACCACTAGAGTTTAGTGACAAAGTTATGTAGGAAGTTTCACCCGTAGTAACGGGTGGTATGTTTTGGTAAAAGGGAAAAGTTGATGTCAAATTTTGTAGGTCCATTTATGATCTTTGGAAAGATTGGACCAGTAGCTTATGGGCATAGAATTATCTGGGGATTAAGTGGTGTACATGATATATTTCATGCATTAAGATTTGAGAAATGTGGTTTTGAGAATGCATATTTGCATATACGGTTATTCGGGATTTGTGATAATTAGAGTCTTTGATTTTCAAAGAGTCATTGTAAGATTTATGGACTATGAGGTCAAGAGTTTGACAATAAAGTTAAATATTTTTGGTTAATATATCTAGTAATCTGAGTCATGAACTAAAGTTCACGTGGAAATGAGAGGAGTTCTTTTAGAACAAGTATCCTCATGTGATTTGTTGATTGATGTGACTGATCCTAAGGATTAAATCTCGGGACGAGATTTCTATTAGGAGGGAGTGATGTAACAACCACGATTTTGAGGTTCGTCACTTAGTTTTATTTTGTCCATATTTCGTGGAATTACGTGCCTTTATGTATTTATGAGTTATGTGGAGTGAATAGTGTGGTTCCGATATCGTTTTCGGGTACAGGGTACCATGTGAGTAAAACGATGTGTGATGTTTTCATTTTCATGAGCTCACATAGTAGTGACTATGAAATATGATGGTGTTATTTAGTGGTTTTACGTTTACGTATATGTATTATAGAAAATAGTATTTTTACGATTTAGGGGTTGTGCATTTAGGGGTTTCAGATGAGATATTTAGTCACGGAATAACTTACGGGATGGTTTTAAGTCATTTAGAACTTAATTATATAGTTTATTTCATTTTCTAAGAGTTTTTATAAAACTGTATATTTTTACGTTTTTTACGGTATACGCGTAAATTTGACTATTTTTACGGTTTTGAGCTTTTGTAGGTTTTTGGAGCTGAAATAAATTAAGATAAATGAAGGTAATATTATTAATACATTAATTAATAATAAAAAGAAAATAAAAATAAAAAATAATAAAGGGGGTCGGTTTGGACGACGCAAGAAAGAAAGAAGGAAAAGCCCAAAACAGGCCCAATTGACTTGTAATGGGATTAGGGGGCCTTTAGGACTTAGCCAAACCCAACCCATAACCAAAATAATCATATTTTTAACCTCCATAACAGCTCCTAGCCGAAATTCAACAATGGTGGCCAATTAGGGTTTCAAAAATAAAAATCTTCCATTTATTTCTAAGGTAAAACCTTCAAAACCCTTGTTCTATTAATGATTTTAATCAATTTAATCATGTAATTGATCTTATGATGGATTAGGGATTGTGAGTTTTCTGAGATTAGTGAGATTAGGGTTCATATGAATTGATTACTTTGGTTATTATGAAGATTAGTGAGCGTAATTAGGGTTTAATCATGTTTAAATTCGTTTTTAAAAACTGGGTAGAATGTTTGGTCCATTGTTTCGATCATATCTAGAGTTCTACAAACTTTTTAAATTTCGAATCTACGTCCCTGGAAAGGTAATTGAATTATCTTTCAAATGCGACAAACTAGAACTACATTGGAGGTCAGAAAGTGGGTCAAAACAAGTTACATATGTCGGGTGTCAAAACAGTTTTTGGATCAGCCTGTTTTCATTTTATGTTTTGAATTGTTTGGGGTACTTAGGGTTATAATTGGAGCTTCAAATGAACATGAGGTTTAAATTATATATTAAATAAAAGATCTGGAGAAGGGCTAAGAAAATAGGATAGGGTAAGACCCTCTGGTCATAACAAACTTTTCATATGTTCAAAATCAGTAAATTCTGGATAGGTAAAAGTATATATATATATATATATATATATATATATATATATATATATATATATATATATATATATATATATATATATATATATATATATATATATATATATATATATATATATATATATATATATATATATATATATATATTGATATATATATATATATATATATATATATATATAGATATATATATATATATATATATATATATATATATATATATAATATATATATATATATATATATATATATATATATATATATATATATATATATATATATATATATATATATATATATATATATATATATATATATATATATATATATATATATATATATATATATATATATATATATATATATATATATATATATATATATATGGAGGCCTTAGCAGTAGCTTTAATGTTGAGGCCAAGGGAGAGTTAGATAACACATGTAAGGCCATAGGGTTTCATTTATAGGGCATGGTATATTTTTTAAGTGGGTGTTCGACCAATAGTTTGAAGTATGAAAAACAGGACTGTTTTGGGTTAAATACTAACGGGACGAGTTATGAACTAAACTAAGTTAAGAGCTTTATATAGGGGTGTAATGAGATTCATATGGCGTATAAATGGGGTTAAGTTGTAGGATAAGGTTAGATATCCATCATAGATTGATGAGCCATTTTGGTATGTGGTTCATGTCTTGATTGTATACATTTGTGTGTTTAGATTTGTGCTAGAGTGTGGGTACTTGGAGAAGCTTGTTCAGGTGAGTTTCATGGTCCCATGTCTTTTTATGATTTGATTTCCAGATGGGATGGAAGAGACACTATATGGTTTTGCAAAGAATGTTGTGAATGTTTTTATGGTTTGTGATGGACTTGTGTGTACACTTCTGTGATTATCTGCTATGTGATTCTTGATTATGTTTATGATTTGGATCGGGGGACACGTACCATCTCAGTTATTGTGGTTTGACTTGGTACCAAGGGGATGTTGACAAGGAGGGGCCTTGGGATTGGTTCATATGTGTATGGGTGCCTATGGGACCATGGTTATTGGTAAGGCTTGGAGCCTTGGAATTATGGTTATTGGTAAGGCTTGGATCCTTGGAATTATGGTTATTGGTAAGGCTTGGAGCCTTGGATTTGTGGTGATTGGTTAATCTTGAATGTTAGTTGTTAATATATAACTGTAGCATATTGTCCGTATGTTCTTTTGTTAATGGTTGTTATTCACATCTTATAACTGATTTGACGTTGGAGTCTAAACCTATGACTCTCACCAACTTTATGTTGACGTGTTTTAGTGTCTCTTTCAGGTGAGAATGTGGTTAAGCGTGAGAATAGGAGTGGATAGCTGGAAGGCTTAGGATTGCATTTGGAGTAAACCCCTTTCCTCTTAGTCTTTATTTATGTTTGAATAAGTGATACTTTGTAGAAACCTATATGTTTGTTATTTGTTAATTGTATGTCTTTGGTAAGAGGTAGACCTGTTACCTACTTACCTAGACGCCTACATTGTTTGATATATCTTCATGACATTGTGTCACCATTTATGATATTTCCATTTCATTTAGTTATCTCTATAGACACGCTATTGTTGTGATGATATCCATACGTCGCGCCTCATATTCCGCCATGGTGGGGTGTGACAATCGTCGACAGACTGACCAAATCTGCTAATATCATTCCAGTTAATGATAAATTCTCGATGAAGAAATTGACTCTTTTGTATTTAAAGGAGTTATGTAAGCATGGTGTGCCTGTATCGATCATCTCTATCAAGATCCTCGCTTCGCATCGAATTTCTAGAGATTTGCTCAGAAGTCATTGGGAACGAACCTTGATGAGAGTACTGTTTACCACCTAAATCGAAGGGACGAGGTAAAGTAATGATACAAAACACTAGAAGTGTTGTTTTATGCTTGAATGATTGACCTTTAGTAATAAACCGTATAATCATTTTCCTTTGGAGAGATTATCATTGATAATTATCGTATTAGGATCGAGATCGAATCTTGTGAGGATCTATATATGAGAGCAGCTGTAAGCAGGAGTTGGGATGAAGACACCCGACATACACCCATTGTGAGTTGGACATGTCTTTTAGGTTTAAGGTTGCATATGATGACAAACCTAACCTTACGAAATACCCGACCTGTGAAACCTAAAATGATTGTTGAAATTAGGATCTGATTATTGACTGTTGGTAGTGGGCAGGAGATTATGTGAATATAAAGTGTAGACCTTGAAGTGCAGGATGGGTAGCGAAGTTATGCCAAAAAATTCCGCCTTGGAAAAATGGATAGATGATCTTAAAGATCATGGGAATTAAGTCCCCGTTGTATGGGACTATTGAGATGATGTAAAAAGATTGGTTTAAAAGGTATATAAGCTGGATCTACCCTAGGACTTCAAGGGTTGCATGAATTATTATTCGTATATCTAACTTGATAAAATGTCTATCAAGTGAAAATCTGATTACTTCTTGATGAAGTATGGATCGGCGAAAAGTTGCATTCATCAAAAACCCGTGAACATCATGGATAGAGAAAGTAAGTCAACATTAAGCCTGATCTTATTCCTGTAGTTATGTTTGATGAAACTCGCGTATTGTAATGAATTACACTTGTTAGAAAAGACCGAATGTGGAGGAAATACCCACATGGCTCTTACTCTATAAGAAGCGAGTAGTAAGATAAATTGATCTTTGAGGACAAAGATCCTGTTTAAGGGTAAATGCTGTGATAATCCGTCAATTTATGGTTGATATTTTATTCTCAAGTGTTATTTAAAAACATTATTTTAATGTTATATTACGAACTCACTTATTTTTGGGAAGAAATTTGGGTTTACGTCTCGAAGTAGCATCGACTACGTCTAAACCGGAGGATTCTACGTTACGTGCTTACGTTTACATACACCGTTTTTGGTGACAGTCCGACATTTCAGGAAATAAATTTATCCGTGAATAATATTTAGGTATTTTAAATTTGAGTTGGTTGATAAACTCACAAATGTACGAGAAGAGATTAGGACTTACGTGAATAATTTAACGTCCTTTACGACTAAACCGAAAACCTTAGGATTACGTATTTACGTTTTTGAACTCCGTTTTTGATGAGACAATTTTTATTAGATTCGTTTTGTGCCGTTGATTCATAATTTATAAAAATGTTTTTGTAAAACTACCCGAGGGCACGCACAACGAGGAAACTAGAATCAAGGAATACCCGTAAATTAGTGGGATGAGACAAAACAAGTTTTGCCCCACCCCACTAACATGGGACGGCCAAAACTATGACCCAACACCATGAGGTGTCAAGTTTGTAGCTTACAAGCTACACTTGTAACTAGCTTAACTTGTAAGCTACAACAAACCATCAAAACACAAAACCATTCTCCCAAAACCATTTCTCACATTTCACTCATGAAAACCACTCACCAAACTCTCTCCTCTCTCTCTAAAATTCGTCCACCACCACCATCAAACACCCCTATTTGATCTTTTTTAGCCATAAAATCATGTGTTATTCATACACATGATGATGCTCCTTTGAAGCCTTGAAGAGTGGAGGTGATTCTAACATCCAAGATGGTGATTTAGTGATGTCCAAGGGCTGATTTCTACAAGGAGTTTACAAATATTGGTGGTCTTGAAGATTGGTGTTGATCTATCACATGTTTTTCCATCAAAAATCCAATCCTTGATCATAACCTACACAACCTTGGTGGTATCCGTGATTGAAGCACGTACCGTACATCCGAATCGCTGATAACCGCCTTCCCACATCAACATGAATTCATAGCCTCGCACTCTTTTAAAAGTTTTTATGAAATGTTTTATAAACCCGCGAGGGAGATAAGATGTTAGTTTTGATAAAATAGGACACCATTTGTCCCGATTGTTTGTTTATTGATTAGGACCCGAATGATTGTATGACCCGATGAATGATTATATCACCCGATGTATGAAGTAAAATGGATTACTAAAGTTAGGTTATGTCACTAAAAGTCCCATTAGCATGAATTGTGAACTACCAGGATTTGGTAGACGCTTATGCATATAATAGTACTATTTGGGGACGATCACCCCAGTTCGCGCCTTGACGGTTGATCCCCGTCGTGCAACATTGATTGGTAAGCGAATTTATGTATGAGAAGATTTACACAAGCGTGATTATTGTGACGACACGCTAATTTAGATGGGCAAATGAGTTTCGGGTTAGCTACTCGTTGTTTGTTGTAGTAAGGTAACAATGTCATGCGTCTTATAATAATCCAAATAACGAAATACTGCTATACGCACCGAATTACGATATATTGCCTGACTAGCAATACGGGGTCTTATTATTGATATTATGTTCCTGTTTTGGTTTTTCATAACCATATTCATATAACGGTTTTTATTTAACTTTATACAACGTTATAAAACGTATTGTAGGATGTTTTTACGACAATGGTTCGTATAATTATTTTGAAGGCAAAAGCCTATATCATGATTTTTGATAAGGATTTGTATAAAATGACTTTGGCTATTTTATGGCCTATTACAAAGATTTGTACAAAATGATTTTCGGTAATAATTATATATCGATGATATATTAATGGTTTTATCAAACTCTATGAATTCACTCGGCGTTTTCGCTGACCTTTTCTTTTAACATGTTTTGTCTCAGGTACTTGAAGGTAATTCTCGGGAAGACAACAAGAATTCATGGCCCGCACTTAAATAATAATTTCCATTCAAATGCTTTGTAAAATTGTATGAAATAATATGACTTGGGACCTATGTAAATCTTATATTTATGAATGGAAATTCTTTATTATTAAACGACGCGATTTTTAAGTGTTGTCTATGATGTGAGTAATGTGCTATCCGTAACACCAGCGAGTCTTCCGCTGTATTGAATTGTATAAAATTTGGGGGTGTTACACAAAACATAGACACGGACTGAATGGCTTTGACATTCGTCCTAAATTGGTAGTGTTTTACCTCCAGTCGGTGAAGACCGTTACACTATATTAAATATCTACCTGTGATTAGGTAGATTCAATTAAGAATCTCCTTGACAAGGTTTCGCAGCTGTACTAGCCGTTCTCTTTACTCGACCGTCTCAAAGCAAGACTGCGAACATAAAGAGTGAATCAATTGGATAAATATCCGCTTGATTAAAGTCGTCAATTCAAAATCCTGGAACAAGTTTGATTCATTAATAATCTTACCATTGTTTCTTTCCAGTTGACACAAGCTTGATTCATAAGAATCTCACAAGTTACCTACCGTAGCGCTGTTTGATGTTGACGCTAGAAGGATTTCCATTCATCACTGTGAATATTAATAAATATCACTCTGAATGTTCTGGCAAGACCATAAAGATATTGCGTAGAAACCTGAAACGAGTTTGAATCAGTTTAGAATCAAACCATTGTTGCTTTTCAGTTTTACATATGTTCAATTCATAAAGAATCTTACACATGACCTACCACAGTGCTGTTTGATGTTAACACTGGAAGGATTTCCACTCATCATTGTGAATACTAGGTAGTATCACTCTGAGTGTTCTAGAAATATCGCAAGGATATAGCGTAGGACTCTCTTGATCTTCATCAGTGTGTCCTAACAAGATTTGATTGATCTCTTGGCTCTAGACTCGATTTGTGCACTATTAGTAGTCGGAGGCTAGAGCAGATGCCACCTATTCAATATCAACTATCTCGAAGTGAGAAAGTCAATAGAAATCGTGTTGATCTCCGTGACAATAAAACAAACTTCTTTTGAGAGAAGTCTGAGTTAGCTGGGAAGGGGTTGTGCATTACATCACTGGGTCCATGATGTGTTGTCTTCATGATGTGTTGACCCAGTTTCTGCCTAAGTTGTATGGAGGGCTTCTTTCTTTACACCCTTTATCCTTACATTTCTTTTTCATTCTTTAACCCCTTCAATGCTTACCAAGACATCATTAATAGCACCTTGTTATGATTGTTCCAGTGCTATCATCAGTACTTAGTCGGCATTCAGCTTCGTTCACATTCTACTCCATCTTTCCTAAGGACTTCTAATAATCTATTGATTCTCCCTGGGAAGATCCTTCCGGATCTGGTTGGATCATAGGACTTAAACCTAACCACCCTCTTGACACCAATATCGTCGTGAATTAAAGATGTTGTGGGTTTTTTATCGTAACCATGAGTGCTTGAGTTTTTAGACCACATTTTAATCACATTTTCTCCTCCTATCTCTAATATATAAAATCTTTTGATATTAGAGATACCAAATTTGATTAAAATATATTTTGAAAAATAGTCTTGAAAAATTTCAGGAGAAAGATATGCCAAACTTAGCATGAATTTTGTAACGCTCCCCCTAAAAAATTGATCCATTGGAATTGTCATTACGAGGATATGATCCATATTAAACTTTTGAGGATAGGAGTTGTTGACCACACAATTTTTGAAAGATTTTGAATATCATTGAAAAATTCTTAAAAAAATTGTGTTCAACGCTTTTTGAAAAATCATTTCTTTTTAGCGAAAAGGTTTTTCTAAAGCATAAACTTGAGTTCATAGACTTTGAATGTCTTGAAGAATCCACTAAGTGTAAGAAGATTTAACTTCTTTTGCTAAGGGTAAGGGCACGAAAGCGTACACTCCCCCGTGAATTTGGATCCGGGTTGCAATCTGAAAGTGATTACAAGCCATTGTGTTGAGCTCAAAACATTGAATTTTTTGTGACAAGCTCAAACCAAGATAGATTGCTCTACCCTTTGTCGGAAATATTTTCCAAAATACACAATTTCCTTTAAAAAAATAGAAATTACATGTTTTGAAAAAATATTTACAACTTTCATTCGAGCTTTATGTACACACCTGTGTCGTTATTGAGCGACATTTCTAGGTACGTCCATATTATCGATACTGAAAGACATGTCGAGAAGAATATTTTTGGATTATCAAAGATTTTTTAATTTTTGTAACACCCCCAATTTCGGTCATAGCAGCGGAAGGGTCATTGGGTGTTACTATCATGGTTCAGTCTCATAATCATAGAAAACGGCTCAAAACAAGTCGTTTTAATAAAAACATCCATTCATTTTCATTCAATAAAAGTATAATTTCATACACGGTCCCAAATAACTTCAAGTTTACAAAACCTAGTAATTGGTAAAAATTATTTGAATGGATATTATTTATAAAAGCGGGCCAAAACATTTCAAATAAGGAAGCTTCACGAAACCGCCTTCCTCGAGTGCCTTCCCAATGGAACTGAGATAAAACATGCTAAAAAGTCAGCAAAATTTATCGAGTGAATCTATAGAGTTTAATTTAAATAAAGAGAACATAAGTATTCAAAAATAACCTTCCATGGTTAATAATTTATCAAAGACAATTATGTTGTACGGACATAATTATCATGTCATTACATAAGTCTCGTGACATTGAACGTTAACATATATTATTCAAGGCCAACACACCTAGCAAAGCGCGTATATTTCTCTTATACAATGCATCCGATGTTTCATTACTAGTGCATCACAACACCACGCGATAGCTAGTCGCGACTGGACTGGGCGTCACCCCGATAGATCTATCCATAGCATTAGTGTTACTTCGATTAACAATTCACGATTCATGGGTCTTTTAAGGCTAAACAAACTTATGTAATAACTTTCATCTAAACATACAATTAAGTTCTTTGTGTTCAATTTTAAAAACAATCATGAGTTTACCACAACTTATAGTTGTACATTTCAATTTCAATAATTACTTTTCATGTAAATAGGATTCCCATAACTTCTCGTTGCGCCCATTAATAGGGTTTCCACAACTTCTCGTTGTAACCCTTTATTTTAATAAAACAAGCATGTTATCCCCCTCGCGGGTTTTAAAATCATTCAAAACAATTATAAAACGAGGCTATAGCCTCACCTTAGATGCAGACAATCAGCAGAATATAAGTATCAACACCACACGGCATATCATAACCCAATACTGCTTCACATAATTATCAACACAACATCATAATCTATACGGCTTGATCCCAATAGTCGTAATTCACCATAAATAGCTAATAACCATGTAGTATCAACAATATCCTTTCGCGATTGTAATTAATTCCAACAGCTATGCTCCAATCTTTTGGTGAGGTTTATGTTTTGGTGTTTTCTCGATGGATGGTTACATCAACTCGACACAAAATAATTTAATAAAATTTAACTCGTAAAACCCTGGTGGTTGGCCAAATAAAATAAAATCATAAAACAAATTATATAATATATTCGGTATATAATTTATATGTGAACATGACGCACATAATTCATGTCGTAAGTTATTATTTAGAACAAACATTTGAAAATGTATTTCTTAAATTATATACATAATCCTTCAGAATTAATAGAGTATACAAAGTTATTTTTATATAATTCGACACTCATTCGAAAATTATTATGTAATTCATTATAATTTATTTACCATAATTATATGTTAAATGTCATCTTAACTAGAACAATAATTTTAAAAAAGTTATTATATTAGGTAGTTATTCGTCAACTATTTCTTTTATTAACGTATACATTTTTAGAAAATTTTGGCATGACCTTGCCGTTTTTATAACGTTTCCATGTATATAAAATACATACTTTTCCCACATTTCTCAATCAATATTTCAATTAATATTTTCCTCAAACAATACAATTAATATATTAAACATATATTCTCACCATTAATATTTTAATTACCATCCACTTCTCCTTAATTAATTTCTTTCCATATTTCAATCAATACCCTAATTAATATATTAATTATCCACCATCAATATTTTAATTACTTTCCATATATCATTAAATAATTTTTATATCTTAATATACCATTTATTAATAATAATATTAATAACAATACTCTTTTAAATATGTTTTTTTTATATGTCATCTAATAATTATATACTCCACTATCAAATTATTATTATTATTTTAATATTTTCAGAATCTTCCACTTTACATTTTATCATTCCATTTATTTATTTTTAGTCCATACTCTCCTAAAATAATAATTATATAATCAAAATAATTACATTTATTTATTATTGTCTATCTCTTTTTAATCTTATTATATCTCTTATTTATTTATTTTATCTTTTTATACATCACCTTTTTACGTAATAAAAATAATAAAGATAAATGTAAAATTTTATTTAACCTTTTATTCATTACACTTTATTTATTACATCACTGTATAAAAATAAAAATGTAGATTTGTAAATCTATGCTTATGTTTTTAGAGAGAGAATGAGATAGAGAGATGGTGGATTTCACACTTTTGAGAGAGAAAGTTAAAAGGAACTATGTGTAAAATAATGAAAACCACACCCTCTCCATCAAAGGAGAGGGTTTATATACCCAAGCCCTTGTCATGGGCTTGGGCTTACATTTTGGGCCGGCCTACACATGTTGTAGGCTAGGCTTGTTCTTGTTTAATAAATAAAGAAAGTTAACCAAACTACGAGCTATTACATGGACTATTGTTGGAGCGACCGATCCTTCTTAATACGTAAAACGTATTTCCAACAATCTCCCCCTAAGGGAGGTCACTCCAAACAAGGGCGTTACCCAAGTTACAATAATAAGAAAAACCTAGCATACTATGCTTGTCTTGAGCTCGTAGTCTTCGTCTTTCTTTTCTTTTTTCCTTTTCTGGTGAACATACTGATGTGATCTTTGATATCAATCTTGAGCATTAATCTCTTGCCTTGATCTCGTGCATCCATCACTTGTGATCTTCGCCTCTTCGTGACCTCACGTCCCACATACTTATACCTTCGTAATTCTTGAAAGCTTCAGAGTTTGAAACAGCGGAAGACTTAACTTTTAGGCTTTCTTGAATTAGATGAGATATTAAGTGCATAAAGTATAAGCATGCGGGGACGACTTCTTCTTGGATCCCGCAACGCCACCGTCTTCAAATGCCGCAACATAAGTAGACACGAACGAAATGGCTTTGAACATTTCATTCTAATTCGGTAGCATTTTACCTCCGGTCGGTGAAGACCGTTGGACGATATTAGATATCGTACCCGTGACGGATAGTTTCAAATAAGTAACTTCCTGACAGGATTTCGCGGGTAAACCCGTTCTCTTTATTCGACCGTCCAAAGCTGACTGCGAACATAAAGAGTGAATCATTTGGATAAAAGTATCCGCATGATTTGAAGCCGTCAATTCATGTTCCTGGAACAAGTGAAATTCAATTAAGAACCGCACCATCGTTGCTTTCCAGTTGTCACGAGCTTGATTCGTATAGAATCTTGCAAGTTACCTACCAAGTGCTGTTTGAAGTTAACACTAGAAGGATTTCCACTCATCACTGTGAACACTAAGGTATCACTCTGAGTGTTCTGGCAAGATCACAAAGATATTGCGTAGAGGCCTGGAACGTGTTTAAATTCAATTAAGAATTAAACAGCTGTTGCTTTCCAGTTATCACAAGTTTGATTCATAAAGAATCGCACAAGTCACCTACCATGAGCTTTTTGATATTCGCTCAAGAAGGATTTCCATCTTCATTGTAAATACTTTCGTATTACTCGGATGTTCAGGCAAGATCATGAAGATTTTGCGTAGGACTCTTAAAATCTTTCTTACTTTTCACAGTGTGTGAAGAAGCAAGGAAATATGAAATTGTGTCCTAATGAGATATTTGATGATCTCAAATGGCTCTAGACTCGATCGTGCATTTTGGATTTTAGTGATCGGAGGCTGGAGAGGAGTGCCACCTTTTCAATACCAATTTATTCGGAGTGAATAAATCAATAGATAACGTGTTGTCTCCGTGTGATTAAAACAAATACCTTTTGAGAGATATCTGAGTTAGCTGGAATGGGTTGTGCATTGCATCACTGGGTCCATGATGTCTGTCTTTAATATCAAGAATCATTAAAATGATCTCAATAGCATATGTGTTGACCCGGTTTCTTCCTAAGTTGTAAGGAGGGCTTCTTTCTTTACACCCTTTATCTTTACAATTCTTTTTCATTCTTCAACCCCTTCAATGCTTACCAATACGTCATAACTAGCACCTTGTTGTGATTGTTCCAGTGCTAACTTAAGTACTTGGTCGGCATTCAGCTACGTTCACATTCTTTCTCCACCTTTCCTAAGGACTACTATTTCTAGCTATGGAATGTCCTTGGGAAGATTCCTCCGGTTCTGGAAGAATCATAGGACTTAACCTATCCTACCATCCTTATGTCACCACAATCTTCATCGTCGTGAAATAAATGGGTTTTGGGTAAGTATATGTCACCATGAAAATCCATTTTGATATAGAAAATCCATTTTGCTCCCCCTTAACATATGCCACGATATTCGAAAACATTTCGCATATGTAGAGATGAGCCAGCACATTAAGTCAAACCATTTGTGATAATATCCCATATTAAATCACATTTTCTCCCCCATATTAAAAATATTAACCCAATCGATGTTTTTAATATCAATTGATTTAATGAAGTTTTAACAAAGGTTTTGGGAAGAAAAATGCAAGTCCGTTTTATCTTCATGATTCCAAATATATGAGATATGATACCGATTTGTAACATGATCACATATTCACCATATTAAAAAGAATTGACAAGGTTGGACCTGATTGATGAGAACATCATATGATAAGATCAAATGGTTCTTGTCAGCATATGTTGGTCGCCTCGCCACGTCTGAAGTCATCTCTTGACACCACATGTACGATTGGTATTGTTGTCTTGACACCAACTTGTGAACTTGGCACGTTCGGTATCGAAGATTCTGAATGCTTGACAATTGCTCCCCCTCAATTGTTGACCCGTGTTCTATCGAAAGAGCTGTAGTCGTCGGTTGAGTAGTCGCATCGTCGAGTATGTAGATACCAATTGTAGATAGCATGGTTGTAGAGATGATAGCTTCATAAAAACAAGACTTCTCTTGTTTTAACAAATAAATGCAATGAAACGTACATAGATTTGTGTTAGACCAAGTTATAAAGTAAACTTGATCCCTTACAAGGTTTTAAAGTAAACCTTGCCCGAGAAAATTAATTCCCGTTGTGAGCCAAAGCTTTCATAAGAAATACTTGACTTTAATATGAAAACCGGGTTGCAGTCTGAAATAACTACAAGCCATTTAGGCATGTTTTATGAAATATTTACAACTTTTGTACGAACTCTATTTATGGCGCCGTGTCGATTTTAATCAACATTTCTAAGGCCGTAAATATTATCGTACCAAAAGACATGCCTTTGAAGAATAAAGTAAAAATATTTTTGGATTTTTCTAGATTTTTCAATTTTTATGGTTTTTATATGGTTTTATATTTTTGTATTTTGCTTTTGTGGATAAAAATATAAACAATATATACAGATGATCACCAAGGATACGGAGAATAGTTTTACCAAGACTATTCTTTCGCTTCATCTGCTAGTTCCTTTAGAGTCTCAGGCGAGAAGGTTCTCATTCCTAGCTTGTCGGCCAAAAATTCAATTCGAGCGCGATCTAAAGCCTTCGTGAAAATATCCGCCAATTGATACTCAGAGCGGACAAAGTAAAGCTCGATTACTCCATTTTCCACTTGCTCCTTGATGAAGTGGTAGCGAATGTCAATATGCTTCGACTGGGAGAATTGAACGTTTTTGCAGCATAAGGCAATTGCACTCTTGTTGTCATAGTACATCGGAATCTTGTTGAAACCTAGACCATAGTCGGTTAATTGCGATCTCATCCAAAGAATTTGAGCACAGCAACCGGACATAGCTATGTATTCTGCTTCCGTACTAGAAATTGCAGCGCTTTTCTGCCTTTTCGATGCCCAACTGATTAGTCGATCCCCTAGTAGTTGCAAAGTTCCACT
The DNA here is from genome assembly GCA_025667525.1 of Glebionis coronaria. NCBI lineage: Eukaryota > Viridiplantae > Streptophyta > Magnoliopsida > Asterales > Asteraceae > Glebionis > Glebionis coronaria. Next base: position 601,638,721 of record CM046875.1, on the reverse strand, counting down.
CGTGCTACGCCTTGTATCTTGACAACCCGCGTGATCCGCATCTGCATATGCCATTAGTGCAATAGAAGAGTCCTTCGAATACCATAGTCCCCGATTAATGGTTCCTTTAAGATATCGAAAGATCCTTTTAACAGTAGCTAAGTGTAACTCAGTAGGCCTAGTTTGATACCTGGCACACATACATATAGCAAACTGAAGATCAGGTCGACTGGCTGTGATATACAGAAGAGTACCGATCATTCCACGATAAAGTGTCGGATCAACGGCAACTCCATGTGGATCTGCATCAAGCTTAGATTTCTCCACCATTGGAGTGTCCACGGGGTCGCAAGATTCCATCTTATATTTCTTAAGCGATTCAAGGGCATATTTGGATTGATTAATAAAGATGCCTCTAGGACTCTGAGATATCTGAAGACCTAAGAAAAATGATACCTTGCCCATCATTGACATCTTAAACTTGGAAGACATGAGTGTCCCAAACTCATCCGATAAGGTTTGGGTCGAGGCTGCAAATATAATATCATCAACATATATTTGTACCATAATCATATCTTTACCTCGTTTCTGAATGAACAGCGTGGGATCCACCTTGCCTTTTGCGAAGCCTTGAGTAATGAGGAATTGTGACAATAGATCATACCATGCTCGTGGAGCTTTCTTCAACCCATAGAGAGCCTTCTTAAGCTTGTACACATGATTAGGATAATTAGGATTCACAAAACCATCCGGCTGTTGAACATAGACTTCTTCCTTGATTTCACCATTAAGAAATGCCGTCTTCACATCCATCTGATAGACGATCATATTCATATGGGCTGCATAAGCGAGGAATAGTCTAATAGCTTCCAAACGGGCAACAGGTGCAAAGGATTCCATAAAGTCGACGCCCAATAATTGCTTGTATCCACGAGCTACTAGTCGAGCTCTGTTTTTTAATATTCCTCCTAACTCATCGAGTTTCACCTTGTAAACCCATTTCAAAGTGAGTAACTGCACTTGATCCGGGCATGGGACAAGTTCCCAAACATCAAGACGTATGAATTCGTTAAGTTCTTCTTGCATAGCTTCTATCCAACAGGATTGAGTAAAAGCTTGTTGCCATGTCTTAGGTTCAACTTCAGTGAGAAAAGCATCAAAGTGACAAAACATTGAACTTTCTTGTAACTGACTTCGTGTGGATACCGGACGATTAGGGTCACCAATAATAGAATCTATAGGATGATCCTTTGTCCACTTGCTATCATGTTCACGAATCCGTGGATTGGAGTAAACTGTAGAAGGAGCTTCCTCTGAGGTGGACGACCCGGCTTGATTAGGGTCGGGAATAGATACACCAAAGAATGGAAGTTCACGCATTTGAGCGAATTCCAAATCGTGATCATCGTCATCCTCTTCATCATCAATAGGCATGACATGGGTAGTTGTTACTTGTGTTGGTTGAGAATTACTCGTTGTTGGTATATCTTGACCAATTGTTGGTGCAGATGTGTCTGATTGTGCTTCGGTTGCTAGAGCGACAACTTCGGTTATCGGAGCTATTACCTCAGGTTCTGGAGCAACAATACTTGGAGGAGTAAAGAATTCATCAAATAATGGTTGAAACAACGTATCCCATTCATTCCTGGTAGGTGGTATAAATGATGATGAAGTAGGGTTGTTTGGGACAAGACCAGAACTAATGTTACTGGGTCCCATTTCATGAAGTGCGGGTTCAGAGCTGCTTTGCTCAGAAGCCATTGCTGTCAGCTCATCAAAATCAACATTCATAGTTTCGAGGATCTTGCGAGAGTTACGGTTGTAGATTCGGTATGCCTTCTTTGCGGGTGCGTAACCAATGAAAATACCAATATCAGCCTTTGGTTGAAGTTTTCCCAAATTGTCACCATCATTGTTTGGATAGCAAAGAGAACCAAATACATGAAGATAGGATAAATCTGGTACTTTACCATGGAGAAGCTCATAAGGTGTTTTACCATGGCGTTTACGGATTAGTGACCGGTTTTGGGTGTACACTGCTGTAGATACTGCTTATGCCCATAAAAACAATGGAGCCTTTGCGTAAATTAACATCGTTCGAGCAGCTTCCATAAGTGTGCGATTTCGCCTTTCAACGACACCGTTTTGCTGTGGAGTGCGAGCAACGGATGTTTCATGAGAAATGCCAACTTCTTCATAATAATCACGCAAAATTTGATTCCCAAATTCGGTTCCATTATCTGTACGAATGCGTCGGACAGTAGTGTTGAGACGCACTTGAATCATCTTGAGAAATCCGATGATGAATTTAGGTGCCTCATTTTTTGCTTTAAGAAATTTCACCCATGTAAACCGAGAGTAATCATCGACAATGACGAGGATGTACTTTTTGCCACTAAGACTTTCAACACGCATTGGCCCACAAAGATCCATATGCAACAGATAAAGTTTCTCTTGGTTGGTGTCTTCCGTCTTGGGTTTGTAAGATTTCTTAGTGCTTTTCCCCATTGTACACGCGGAACACAAATGATCCTTGTGAAATGATAGTTTAGGAAGACCACGAACAAGTTCGTTTTTCGCCAAGTGATTAATAGCGTCAAAGTTAAGATGAGATAACCGTCGATGCCATAACCATGACTTAGTCTTCGAAGCTTTGGAGAGAAGACATACGGGAGAAGCGGCCATCATGTCTTGTAGAGACAAAGTATACAAATTATTCCCTCGAGTACCTTTCAATAAATCAACCCCTTCCAAATTACGAATGAAGCAGGTATGCTCTCGAAAATCAACTTCTAGGTTTGCATCACAAAATTGTCCCACAGAAAATAAGTTGTGACCGAGACCTTCCACGTAATACACTCTTGAAATTATAACATTCCCAATATGATATTCACCATAACCCATTATCTTTGCAATATGATCATTTCCAAATCGTACCGTACCAAGAAACTTGCTGACGAAATTTCTGAGCTGAGAGCGATCTCCGGTCATATGCTTGGAGCAACCAGAGTCCAAATACCAGAGAACAATTTGGACCACCTGTTTTCAATAACAACAGTAGACAATGCATTGGAAACTATTGGTTCCGGAGTGTTAGCAGATACAGATATAGAATTATCAAAATTGCTAACATTTTTTAGACCCTTAGATTTCCTGCGTTTTCTAATGTGAGTTTTAGCATTAACAGGTTTTACTGTTCCAACTTTCTTAGGTTTTGGATTATTCGCGGGCACTACAGTGGGAGTAGACCTATTTAAAGGGAACTTGGTTCCTACGGTATTGTCAGTGTTCCTAGTTAAAGGACACGCTTGTGTTTTGGTAGCCTTGGTACTCCTAGTTAAAGGGCACGCTTTCTTCGCTGTAGTGGGAGTGATCCTAGTCAAAGGGCACATATTTCCTACAATAGTGAAAGTTCTACCAGTGGGGCGCCACATCCAACCAACTTGGGTTAACACTTTCCCAGTCGGTTTCCATTCTAATCCATTTTTCGGGCATGCATCTCATTCACATGGTCAATAATGCAAGAATCATGACGACTAGAAAACATACATTCATTGCAATTCCAACATTTTAAATTAGAATTCACAATAGGCTTAGAACGCTGCACAACCGCAGAGCCTTTAGGTTTAGCTACATGATTCTTTTTATTCAAAACAAAAATAACATTCCTAGGATGGGCTTCTACTTTCTTCTTCACTTGACTACTAGATGGGGGCAAGATCCTATCATTCTTCTTGTTTCTTTTAAGCTTAGATCTTGGAGCCTTAGTAGTGGTGTTTACTCCTGTAGAAGGCAACACGGGAATATTAGAAGCTGGTTTAGATTCCGCCTTATCTTTAGTGACCAAAGTTTGAGATGATTTAGTCCTAGGGCCCTTGTTAAGAGGTGTGACGGCTATAAGGTTCTTTTTGATTGCACTAGAGGACGATGCTGAGATAGTAGCTGCGTTATCCACAACTTTCTTACCTTTTAGAGTACGAAGTGTTTCCTTTAACTCAGCCAAGACCAGATTCTTATCACAAATTTGTTCCCTCAAATCAGATATTTCCATCGACTTTCGATTCAATTGTTCAATCAATGATTGGTTCTGTGCAGTGGTATCAACACATGCGGGCTGTACTGAATCGAAGAGTCGTGTATTTTTCTGTTTTAAGTTATCAACTTTGGACAAAATCTTGGAAACTCGATTATCTTGATCAAGTTTAAGATTCTCAGCAACCTCAAGTACGTTCACATAGTTAAGCTCCTTAGATTTCTCTATGTCTATCGGCAAAGACTTAGCAACCTTGTCACTTGGCTGACGCTGTTTTGATTGTAAATTCAAGCGAAAATTCTTTTCAAAATTTGCATCATCGATATTAACACCTTCGAATGACGTTTCAAAGATTTCTTGAATAAATTGTTGCTTTCATTCAAGCGAAATACAATGTGTTTGAATCTCATCAAAACGTTTTGAAAGCGATGAATATGAATCTTGAAGCTTTAAAAATTCAGCATCAGATTCGTGACAAGTACTATCTACCACAGTATCCACAGATTCAACATTATGCACAATAGAATCATTATCAACACTTTTATTCACATAGACAGAAACTATATCATGAGACATCACTTGATTCAGAATCAGATCATTATGGCGTGAAACCCGTTCTATTTCAAGTAAATTGTTTTCATAAGCATCTTCCATTTCATTGAAAACACGTCTAACTTCTTCTATTTCCAAAAACAAATCTTGATCAATATTACGAAGACAAGCTTTAACATTGTTTACAAACGGAACAATTTCATCACGAAACGCAGCTCTAGTGTGCTCAAAGTTCCATTCACCTTCCGTTATGGCCGTGGCCGTCGTACGTTCTAAAATGACCTTGTCAAAATCGGCTAAGTGTTGGTGAACCGTATTTAAGTTAACGGACGCCTTACTTACCGGTGGAATTAACTTCGTTAAATCCTTTTTGACGAGTGTAGGAGACGTACTAGGAAGGTTTTCATTTGTGAAACTTTGGGGCACAAGAACTGTTAATTCTGCTAATTCCTTTTGTAAGCGAATGCGTGTCTTTTTCGAAAATTGATCCTTGTTATGTTGATCATAATCAATTGTATGGAATTTTGAAAGCATTTTAGAATGAGTTTCATCCCCAAGTGATTGTGTCTCCTCAGTACTACGAACAAAAGGTGCTTCTTTCGATTTGCCAATTATGGTCATGTCATAAAGGCCGGGAATATATTCCTGAGCTTGTTTTGCATAACCGGGATTAGGTGGTAAATCTTGAAGACGCTTAAGTTCGAATTCTTTAAATGATTTAGTTAAAAGATGAACCTTTTCTGTGGAAGCGTATTGTTTTAAAAGCTGTTGTTCTTTGAATTTAAGAAGTTTGGTAGCATTAATTTCCGATTCAACCTTTTTAGACTCGAGAGTTTCGAAATCTATTTTAAGTTTCTGAAAATCATTGATAACCGACTCTTTTTCTTTTAATTCATTGGAAAGATTAGCTTTTAATGATTCTATTTCTTTCAAGTGTTCAATCTTTTCAAAACGAAATTGGTCAAATTCAGAACATGTTATTTTCTCTTTTTGAGGGACCATTTCAAAAGTTTTGACCTTTTCTTTATGCAACGCAAGCTCAGCAGTTAGGGTGGAATTCGTATCTACGGATTGTCTGAGGGCCATATGCATTTGATCAATTATATGTTTAGGCACCATGACCAAATCATGTTGAGCATAAGATTCCATACCCGTCGTAGAATTTGGTTGAGGTTCACTCAAATGTGTTGGATTGGGTACCACATTATTTGAGTTACTAGTCCCCGAATGCTGTTCGAGGTTGTCATTTTCATGCCCAACTTGATGTTGGTTTTCATCAATATTATTAGATGTGGTTGGTACCTCACTGATGACATCAGAACCGTAGTGAGAGAGATTAGCAACGAGAGCAGCTTGGGCAGAGTGAATGTCATCACAATCAGAATCGTATGCATCAAGATCGTCCGCTTGATAAGCTGCATTAGAAGTAGAAACGACTGCAATGCCTTCATTATCTGCTGCCCCTGGGTCTGCCAGAAATGCCAACTCCTCTGAATCCAAAATCTTTCCCTTAGACTGAGCATCAACCAAATACATCTTCTCACGAAACCATGCATCATCCCTTCTCCTTTTCGGCTGAGTGCATTCCCTAGCCATATGACCTTGTCCTCGGCAATTGTAGCAAGTCACAACCTTCTTAGGACCAATAGGACTCCCATTTCCACTAGCTTGAGAATTCACAGCTTGATTGTTCCCAGTCCTTGTAGGAGGTCCATATGAATTTCGCCTTCCCTAAATAGGTTGCACCGTCACTTGACCATCTTGAACAGTGGCTTGTTGTCGAGGATTTAATGAGGTGCGGAGCTGATTGTTTGTTGGTGGAAATCCTCTAGTTGCAACAAGTTTTGACAAGTAGGCGGTGAGATGGTTTAAAACATCAGCTGGCGTATCATTTGGAGTAAAGACCGGTGCTTGGATTGGTGGAAGTTCATTAGAGTAGAAAGCTTGTGCTGGTTATGCTTCAATTTGAAAATATCCTTGCTGAGGAGTATAGCCCAATGGAGAAGTGTTGGTTTGTGATGGTGATGTTTGATATGGTGGTTGCTGTTGAAAAGATTGTTGATGAACACTTTGTTGATATTCTTGTTGTGGCATCATTGGTGGTTGATAAGATGGTTGCTGTGGTTGCTGATAGATGTGTGGTGGTGTCTGCTGCAAGTATGATGGTTGTTGATAAGTATAAGCCATGTTTTGTTGAGAAGCATACATTGCAAGTGGATCATGAACTTGAGGTGTAGACAACCGAGCCTCGATCACATGGCATTCGTGTTGTTGAAGAAAAGCTTGAAGTTGATCCACATTGGTGTTATGCAAGTCCTTAGCCAATTTAACATCCGTCACGTATTTTTTCCATTCTGGAGGAAGAGTGTTCAAATACTTGGTGTTCAATTGAAAGGTAGGAATTGCCATGCCATAGATATTTAGCTCATTCAAAAATTGGGTAAATCTCAGATAGTAGTCATTGAGAGTCTCCCCTGGCACATAGGCAAACTTATCAAAAGTATCATAAAGCTTACACTCTCGTTCTTGTTTAGTTAACGAGGTGCCTTGCATGAGAACACGAATTCTATCCCATAACTCTTTGGCAACTTTATGTTTGCTGACGAGTTTGTAGACATCTGGAGGAAGAGCTTGGAGAATGATGTTTGTAGCATACTTATCACATTTATCTTGAATCTTCATATCTCCAGTCAACTCACCCGTTGTGCGAGGACGAGTGGTCGTACCTTCCGTCACAGTACCATAATCTAATGGTCCATTGAGCACCGATGCCCAAATTAGATGTCCATTCTCCTTGTTCAACATATAAAGTTCCATTCGGGAAGCCCATTCCTCATACATAGTCTTCACCAACATTGGTGGACGATTATCCGTACCCGAGAGGATGGACTTATCCGTAAGAGATGTATACTCCATTTCAATAAGTTAAAATTTACAAAGTTGATCGAACAATGAAATAAGGTTAAGTATTTTTGTGTTGTTGTGAGTTAAATCCGAGAAACAATGTTAAAATCCCCTAAAATATGTTCTCGATAAACCAAAAATTCCAAGTCAAAATTACACACCAGATCGGTTTGTCGGAAAGTCTAGATCGGAATGCCAGATCGGAATGTCATATCGTAATACCAGATCGGAATACCAGATCGTAATGTAACACTGTCGGAATGATGATGGTATCGGAATGCCTAGATCGCAAAGCCCTATCGGAATGTTCAGATCGCAAAGCCTATCGGAATGTTCAGATCGCAAAGCCTATCGGAATGTTCAGATCGCAAAGCCCTATCGGAATGTTCAGATCGCAAAGTGGCTGACAAAATTCGAGCAGAGTAACGACTTAAAATACTTCCTTATACCCGTCGGAATCTCAGATCGCAATAGCTATCGGAATGATTCAGATCGGAATAAGTGATAAAAATCCAACGATCGCAATGTAGAAACCTAACCCTTTCCGATGGTTAAGTTATTGCGATGGAGGCCCAAGTACAGTTTGTACTTTCCGATGGATCTTTCTGCTAGAATTTCAGAATGAAGAACAAAGCCTTTTTCGCACTTTTGATCCAAGAAAACTGATGTTTTAATGAAAACCAAGATACCAAGAACACTCTTAAGCACGAATCCCTATGTTACACTATTTTAAACTTCGATTCAACACAAAACATTTTGAAGATTTCGGCAAAAACAAACCTATACTCCACGAATTGTTTTGAAAACAAAACGCAACACAAAAACAAACCTATATTTCATCCCAAGCTCTTGATACCATTTGTAGATTTGTAAATCTATGCTTATGTTTTTAGAGAGAGAATGAGATAGAGAGATGGTGGATTTCACACTTTTGAGAGAGAAAGTTAAAAGGAACTATGTGTAAAATAATGAAAACCACACCCTCTCCATCAAAGGAGAGGGTTTATATACCCAAGCCCTTGTCATGGGCTTGGGCTTACATTTTGGGCCGGCCTACACATGTTGTAGGCTTGGCTTGTTCTTGTTTAATAAATAAAGAAAGTTAACCAAACTACGAGCTATTACATGGACTATTCTTGGAGCGACCGATCCTTCTTAATACGTAAAACGTATTTCCAACAAAAAATATACAATTATCATTATACATCTAGATCTATTATACCTACAAATAAAAATAAATAATAAAAACAATTTCAAGAACATCACCACCACAAGCCCAACACCACCATGGTGTGGTTGTGGTTGTACCGCCGTCCGGCCGCCACCACAACGGTGGTTTGGCGGCGGCAGCCCCTTTTTCTTATTTAATCTCGGCCAAAACCACCATATATAAGATAAATAAAAACTAGATAAACTATTTTTTTCTAATCTTGATTGTAACCATCTTGCATGTGTAGATCGGGATTAAATCTAGGGTTTTTGAGGGTTTTTAAGGTATACCCACTTAGGATAAGTGGTAGATTCGTCACCCACACACCACCACAAGGTGGCGGCGGTGGCAACCCACCACAACAAGGGTGGCAGCGGCGGTTTGGGGATAAAAGGGAGGAGGAGAGGCGGTTCTAGGGGTGTTGGAACAAGGGGTATCTCGAATTAATTAAGAACATGCCGGAAAAAATGGAGGTCGCTGGAAAACTTCGACGAAAAAGTTTTCCGGCGACGGCAGCCGGATGGCAGCCATGGGAGAAGGTTGAGAGCTTGTGTGTGTTTTGTTTGTGAAGTAAATGAGAGAAATGAAGGGAATTTTCAATTTATACTAAAACTTTTAAAACAAAATAGCAAATAAATGATAGTTTAGGGTACATTTCGTAAATGTTTTATTTACTTTAGTAGAATAAGTGTTTGGGGCTCGTTTGGACGACTTAACGGACGATTCAAGTCACGAGACTTGCGCCATCGATTTTAAAATCATCTTTCCAATGAGTCCTTACTTCGTCGAGTTTCGAAAACATTTGCTATTATTTATTTAAATGCTCGTTTAATCATTTTTAGCTATTTCAGTTAGATTTCACCGTAAAAATAATACATAAATTCTTTTACTCACGTTATTAGCAACGTTTTAGGATATAATGAAAAATACTATTTCTTCATATTTTCAAAGTTTTAGTTTTGAGTCGTTTCAACTATTATTTTTATTAGTTTCGCTCTATCCAACGCTAAAACGTCGAAAAATAATAAAAGTAATTATATAATAATTATTTAATTTATGAAACGTAAACGCAAAAAAATTTTAAATTTCTCAGTTCATAAACTAAAAGAAAATATTCAAAATAAATTTGAATTTAGTTAACACGATCTCCGTTGATTTATCGAAAATAAGTAACAAGTTTCGTAAATGTTCGAAAAACCTTTGTTTAAACATCGGTCAAAATTTTCGGGTTGTTACATCATCCACTCCTTTTAGTAAGCGACGTCCCGGCGCTTAATTCGTATACGATAGCTTTCAATCAAACAGTGACGAGTGAAAAACAGACAAGTCATCGTCTAGGTTTTTCAAGGAATGTATAAAGATATTATATGGTACACGTTATCCATGATCGGACGTCATTGGACAATGCCGTCTCAAGTTCTCACAACTTACGATCATTCGGCTAGATCACATGCCACATAAGTATCTAAAAGCAAAAGTCAAACATAAATATCAAATACAGATTCTGCCGTTGGTCAACGAGTAAAATCTGGAACAATCCTTGATAATAGCAAGTAAAATTACAAAAACTTCACATCCACGATAAGTCGTCATTGATAACTTGATCATCAGTCAATCCGCAAGTACACACATAAATCTTGGTGACGCTAAAAAAAATCGCCTATTCTCGGAACGGTCAGTCAGATCTAAATGATTAGTTTATAAAACTCGCGACCATCAAGACACATTAGAAATGGTCCATTAAAACAAAACATAACTTGAGGGAAGTAGAACGGGTTACTCGTACATAAATGATAATCAACGATCATCATAATGACGACGTCATCGAACGATTCATATCAACGAAACACGATTCGAAGGAAGACGTATGCACACCAAAAGTCCATAAATTGAGCCAGACATACTTGGGCCCACTCATTTATAACTCCTTGTCTACATCAAAAGGCGTCCCTTTTCATGTATACAAGAGTTTATAAATTCACGGTTCGGGAACTTATAACTTTCTTCTTCAAATGAAAAGGCGTCCCATTCCAATTCAACAAAACGATTATAAGTCAACCTACTTAAGTATTACTACCTCTCAACACGAAATCATATCAAAATACTATAGTAAATACAAGGTGTCAATAACTTACATCATAATTTCCATATTCAAACGTCCCATTCCATCTGAATAAGGAAAACACAACAATCTAAGGTCTAGTGGTTTAAAATTTTCTTATTCAAATGTCCTAATCCATTTAAATAAGAGAACATTAAACCACTCTTAGTTGGGTGAGTTGAAATCTATATATCTAAATGTCCCATTCCATTTAGATACACAATATTAAGTCACTCAACCGAATGACTACTACGAGCATATCATTGTTGTACCCAAACTATATATATTTGATTAGGATATATATATCTTAAGTCCAACATTGGCATCCTCCTTTTCGCCAATAAAACGTGGTCATATAAACTCAAATCACACGTCGCATTACATAGAAGATGTCGCCTAAGATAAATGATTCTTCAAAATCATAAGTAGTAACGAAAACACGAACATCGCATTTATTAATTACGTTTCGAAAGGAGATGTCCAAAAATGGCACATCACGATACGATGATAACAATTGAATTTAAACAAGTAGATATGCGATAGGTTACGAAACCATGACAATCTGCGTCATAATAATACCTCGTATCCATATAAATTATCATTTATAATTTAAAAAAAATGGAAACATACCTTGTAAATCACAAGTACAAATAACCGATAAAGATTACAGCAACATATATATAATGCCATATATAATACTATCATTCTCGTCCATTGACAACTCAGAGGTTTCGCTTGCAACAGTTATAGTTAAAAGATTTCAAAAATTCATTTTTGGAAAATCTTTTCGTTCTCTATAACTTGAGCTCTGATACCAATCTGTAACACCCCCAATTTCGGTCATAGCAGCGGAAGGGTCATTGGGTGTTACTATCATGGTTCAATCTCATAATCATAGAAAATGGCTCAAAACAAATCGTTTTAATAAAAACATCCATTCATTTTCATTCAATAAAAGTACAATTTCATACACGGTCCCAAATAACTTCAAGTTTACAAAACCTAGTAATTGGTAAAAATTATTTGAATGGATATTATTTATAAAAGCGGGCCAAAACATTTTAAATAAGCAAGCTTCACGAAACCGCCTTCCTCGAGTGCCTTCCTAATGGACCTGAGATAAAACATGCTAAAAAGTCAGCAAAATTTGCCGAATGAATCTATAGAGTTTAATTTAAATAAAGAGAATGTTAGCCTCAAAATATTGAGCCAAACAAGAATGCTCGGTCATATGTTTATTATGTATTGTATTTTAGAACGTTGTAATAGGAAGTATATTAGTCGTGTTATTACGGGCTTAACTTTAAGCTAAGGTTCATTAATAAGTAACCAAAGCCCAAAAGGAAAGCCCGGCCTATGATCATATAGCCCATTAAGCTACATGTAAGCAAAGGCTATATAAACCCTTCCTAGCATGTTAGGAAGGGTGTTAGTCATTTCATTTTCTCTCTAATCTAATATTCCACAAGTTTCACCAACCATTTTCTCTCTACTTTCTCTCACTACTTTCTCTCTCTAGAATTCTTCTTATATCTACCTTTCTTTCTTTAATTCGTGTGATTATAACAATCATATATTAGGGACAACAATTGGTATCAATCGCCATGGGGTAGTTTTGTGATTGGTTGTTGTGTTTTCATATGATTCGTGTGATTTAATCCATAAATCATCTCGAATTCGAATTTTTTTTGTGTTTTTCGTGTTCTATCTCTTGCTACAAATCTTCTATATACTTGTTGTAGAGATTTGGTTGTTTTGGTTTGGTTAAAAACACGATCTTGTTGCCTAAAAGTTGCTAAATTTGTTGCCTAAAAGTTGCTAAAATCGTTGCCTAAAAAGTTGGAAAAAAGGTCCCTTATTGCGACAGCTTAAATTTCGGAAAAGGTAAGTACGGTTTCGATCGCAATAACCCTAGGGTTTTACTTTGCGATCAGTTGCGATAGCCCCCTTATTCCGACGCTTATTGCGATCGTTATTGCGATCTGGATTGCGACGGATTTAAGGCAAATCTTGAAACGTTACTCTGCCCACATTGCGACAGCCACATTCCGATCTGGGATTTCGATAGGTACACATTGCGATCTGAACATTCCGATCTGGGATTTCGATAGGTACACATTGCGATCTAAGTATTCCGACAGGTGCACATTGCGATCTAAAGGACATTCCGATCTAAGCAACATTCCGATGGCACATTCCGATGACATGTTTAGCTAAATTTTGTTCGAGTATTTTTTCGACTTAGCCACCATCTAGACTAGTTTCGTAATATCGTTTACACGAAGATTAAAAAAAAAAAAAATATTTTTGGCGGGAAAACCATTTTAAAATTTATTTTTTCCTAGACCATTTTTAGGCCATTTAAGCTTCGATTTCAAATTTTGGCGATGCGAAAAATGTTTCGACCAAAAATTCAAATTTTCGGACCAAAATTCAAATTTTTAGGTTTTATTTTTGTCAAATTTTTTCACTTTTCAAAATTTTTCCCTATTAGTTTTTGGCTATTTCGGACTTGATTTCAAAATTTGGTAAGACAAAATTTTCTGTTTACCGTTTTGTCGGTCTGAGGAATTTATTGTCGGACTGAGAAAAAATCGGAATTTTTCGAAATTGCAACCACAACCCAATCACACCATATCTACTTAAGATCCAAAGTCACTTCATCAACTGAGAAACCATCATCATGGAAACGAGCAATGCGTGTTCAGACAGAGAAGAACGAGAGATGCAACTACAAGAACAAGTCCTTAAACAACGTTGTATGCAAGCTTTCAATGATCTTAAAATGAATCTAAAACGTCTAGAAAGAGAGACCTTCTCGTACAATCCTTTGTATATGCGTGCTTTTCATTCCTTTTTCGGAAATGATCATCGCACGTTCACTTATGACTTAAGAGACCACTTGCAGAATCTTGAGAATGAGTTACTCAACAAAAACCTTCATGAGACAAATTCCAGGAATGCCTTCAAAAGACTCAGAACACCGTTTCAACCATTCTTTGCTTCACAGCTATTCAAGAATCCCAATTTTGAGTCAGAAGATCGAGATGCAAATCAACACTTCAAAGACTACACTACAATGGAAGCAAAATCATTCAGAGATTTGATATTTGGAAACATGGAATCAATTGAAAGGCTTTTGGATGAACGCCTACTTCATAAGACATGATCAAGAAGATGATTGACAAAAGGCTTAAAATGCAAGAGTGCACGGTTGCAAAGATTCATGTAATGGATACGAGTCCAGTTTCAACTGTAAGTAACGAGACAAAATCGAGTAATGCAACTGACAGCTGTAGAACAGGGAAAACAACGCATGGTGAGCAGAATGATCATAACAGCTCTGGGAAAGACAACAGCAGCTCTGACAAACAACACATCGACTCTGAGAATGTCATTAGCAATACACCTTCCTATGATAATGGTCCTGTTTACGATTCTGAGCCATTGGAAGAGGTACACAATGTTGAATTAAATGTGTTTGCCAATTCCAATACGCATGAGCATAGTGATCAAACAACAAACCTTATTGACACATGTATGACGGAAAAGGTTGATAGCATTACCACACCCAATTCATCAGATAAGTGCAATAATGAGTTTGAGGATGATCAACATGCAAATGAGTATGATGATGAGGAGCGTGTCGCGCTTGCTAATTTAATTGCTAGTTTACAAAAAGATGTCAATGAAACTAGAAAGAGTCAAAAGCAATTAAAGAAGGCAAACGCAGCGCTCACTCAAAACTTTGAAGAATGCAAAGCCGCTCTAATTAAATCTAATGAGACCTTTGAAAGTAATAGGGCTGAGCTTATTCAAAAGACCAAAGAGCTTGTGGGGTACAAGGGTAGTGCGTTAAAAAGTCAAAAGGACGATTTTGAAAACAAATATAATACAACTCTTGAGCTATTAGCCAAAGAGAAGCGTCAATATAATGTTTTCTTAATGGATGAATGTCAAAAAACGTACCTTGCAAATATCAAAGTTAACGAACTTGAACAAAAGCTCACTATGACCACTACTGATTCTGCTAAAATTCTTGAGGATAAGAAACAAGAGGTAGATGCGTTAAAACAAGACTTCAAAAGTAGATACGAGAAAGAAACTGAAAAAGTAACAAAATTAGAAGAACAAGTCGACTTTTTGAAGAACGTTGTTTATAAAATGCATGATTCTATTCAAACCGTAAGAATGCTAGCACCTCCATCGATGTTTAAGGGTCAAGCTAGCTTTGCAAGTCCTGAGTACCTTGCCAAAGCTCAAGCTGCGAACCCGTGTCTCTATCTTGATGAGACTGAAAGGACAGATCTTGATTGTATGCCTGTTAGTGCCAATAGTGAAGAGACTGCCCTTTGGGACGATGATAGTCAACCACTTGTTAATAAGGAGTTTGTGAAACCATATAATTATGCTTATGAGAATAGTCTTTATGGCCTTTTCAATAAACAAACTCAGAAAACTCGTGAGGAAGTGTTCCTTGAATGCAAACAAAAGCGAATTCAATGGAAGAAAGCATTTGCCCCTAAGAAATCTAATGTTTACAAATACATAAACTACCTCCCTCTAGATGAATCTAAAAGCAAGAGTAGGAAAACATTAGGTATTCTTAAACACCACATAGAGAATGTTAAATCTATTGTTGAAAGAGACTTGGCAAAAGGTGAAAATGCTGAGTGGACACGTCCGATTCCTCACGATATTACCTTGCTTGTCAAAGAACTCTTAATTCCAAACACGGCGTTGATTAAAGAAACTGTTCTTCAACTTGAGGAGTTCATTCGGACTGAAATGTTTGATGATTAAAAATATGTTGAATCTATTGAAAAACACATTGATGATCTTCAAATGGAGAAGTCTGATTTCTCAGATGAATATGATTTACTCTTGCAAGAATGCGTTTGTAAAGATGTTATGTGTGCTTATTTTACATCTTGTGCTGATATTGATGAATATTCTGAAGTTGCATGCCAATATCTTGATAAGATCAAAGAATGTGAACGTCTTGAAATTGAGCTTTCGAAACGTAAAGAAAATGTTGACAAAAAGGCTTTTGAGTTACTTCAACACAAAACTGATTTCCTTCAAAAACATTGTCATTCACTTGAACTTGCTCTGCAAAAAGAAGTTGGTAGTTTTCCACATGATAATAAATTGCAAGAAAAACTTTCCCAAACATTTCGAGAAATGAATGAACAAAATTTGGAAATTAAAGGGTTGAAAGCTCAATTACATGACAGGGACAGAGCAATAGCAGAGTTGCAGAAACTCGTTGCTAAAATGGGTGGGAAAATCGTGGAACCTAGCATTAAGAAACCTTTCGTTCGACAACCCAATGCCTACAAGGATCCAAAGCTGTCTATCTTAGGAAAACCGACTCCGTTCTCCAATTCTTCTCATATGAAATCTAGGTTACCCCCTAAGACTGATGTGCAACCAAGTGTTCCAAAACCATCCATATCACCCTATGTTCCTCCATTTAGAAAGCATAATGTTGCTAAAACCAACCATGTGAATGCACCTAGCACTTCTAGGACTCCTCCAAAACGTGTGACATTCACGTCCACAAAGGAATCTGTAGGTTCAAATGACCTCGTTCATACCCACAACCTAGAGGATGCGAAACAAAAAGGGAAGATTCAGAAAGACAAACCAGTGTATGAAAAACCTAGTTCACCAAATCCCGCTAGAGTTCCACACACTCCTAATGGTCGTCAACCAAAACCTAGGATCCCTCTTCAGCAATCTAGGAATTGGAAACCATCCATGAATAGTCGTGTTTCAAACACTACGCCTGAACGATTTGGAAAACAAAGGAATACAAGTACTTTCGTGAATCCCAAATTCCCTGTATGTCCCACTTGCAAAAAGGGCATTCAAAATGGAAATCATGACCATTGCATTTTGCAATACCTCTATGAGGTCAAATCTCGTTCCTTTGAACGGAGATCGAATACAGAATCCCATAAGACAACAAGGAGATACAAACCCGTCGTAAAGAAAAGCAACCACACCAAATCTGAAACGTGGATTCAACAAGGACATAGTTTCTCTCCAAAGAAGTCTTCCGATGTGCAAGAGAAAGCTACTCCTAAATCTAGTCTTCAGTGGAAACCAACGGGTCGGATCTTCACAGAAGTTGGTCTTAAGTGGATTCCAATAGAGAAGAGTGATGACATCTGCACCAGCACTAATGCTACTGTTCTACACGCTAAAAAGGAATTTGTTACTCCTAATTCTAGTATTTGTGCAAATTCTTCTTCTGTGATTGCAGGTACAACAACGGATTCTGAACCCACTTCTCCTTCTTCAAAGGGTTCCAATTCTGTACATTCTATATCACCTTCTTCTGCTGTACAAAAGTCCATTTTGGATTATTTTCGAAAAACTTGAGAAAACACAAAAATATAATAAAATTTAAATATCCATAGAAAAACAAAATAAAAAAAAATGGAAAAACTTTCAAAAGACCAAAAATATTCTTTTCGACATGTCTTTCAGTATCGATAATATGGACGTGCCTAGAAATGTCGCTCAATAACGACACGGGTGTGTACATAAAGCTCGAATGAAAGTTGTAAATATTTTTCAAAACATGTCATTTCTTCTTTTAATAAAGAAAATTGTCTATTTTGGACAAATATTTCCAAACAACGGGTAGAGCAATCTATCACGGGTTGAGCTTGTCACAAAACATTCAACGTTTTGAGCTCAACACAATGGCTTGTAATTACTTTCAGATTGCAACCCGGAACTATATTCACGGGGGAGTGTACGATTTCGTGCTCTTACCCTTAGCAAAAGAAGTTAAATCTTCTTACACTTGAGTGGATTCGTCAAGACATTCAAAGTCTATGAACTCAAGTTTATGCTTTAGAAAAACCTTTCGAAAAAAAGAATTGATTTTTCAAAAAGCGTTGAACACAATTTTTTCAAGAATTTTTCAATGATATTCAAAATCTTTCAAAAAATTGTGTGTTCAACAACTCCCATCCTCAAAAAGAGAAATGTGGATCATATCCTCATAATGACAATTCAATTGGATCAATTTTTGAGGGGGAGCATTTTAACTTCATGCAAAAGATTAACACATCTTTCTCCCAGAAATTTCAAGACTATTTTTTCAAAATTTATTTTAATCAAATTTGGTATCTCTAATATCAAAAGATTTTATATATTAGAGATAGGGGGAGAAAATGTGATTAAAATGTGATCTAATATAAGACTCAAGCACTTTAACTCTTACCTACATGTGCGAAACACTTTCGAGTACCGATGCACATGTGAAGGGGGAGCATTTCTGAAACGACAAAACTAGCAAGGTGTTAAATGTTTTCCAAACACTTTGTTAGAATTTAAAGTGGTTTTCATGGTTACGATCAAATACCCACAACATCTTTAATTCACGACGTTATTGGTGTCAAAAGGGTGGTTAGGTTTAAGTCCTATGATCCAACCAGAACCGGAGGGATCTTCCCAGGGACAATCCAATAGATTATTAGAAGTCCTTAGGAAAGATGGAGTAGAATGTGAACGTAGCTGAATGCCGACTAAGTACTGATGCTAGCGCTGGAACAATCACAACAAGGTGCTAGTAATGATGTCTTGGTAAGCATTGAAGGGGTTGAAGAATGAAAAAGAAATGTAAGGATAAAGGGTCTAAAGAAAGAAGCCCTCCACACAACTTATGCAGAAACCGGGTCAACTCATCATGAAGACAAACTCATCATGGACCCAGTGATGTGAAGCACAACCCTTTCCTAGCTACTCAGGCATCTCTCAAAAGAAGTTTGTTTTATTGTCACGGAGATCAACACGACTTCTATTGACTCTCTCACTCCGAGATTGTTGATATTGAATAGGTGGCATCTGCTCCAGCCTCCGACCACTAAAAGTGCACAAATCAAGTCTAGAGCCAAGAGATCAATCAAATCTCGTTAGGACACACAGATGAAGATCAAGAGAGTCCTACGCTATATCCTTGTGATATTGCTAGAACACTCAGAGTGATACTACTTAGTATTCACAATGATGAGTGGAAATCCTTCCAGTGTTAACATCAAACAGCACTGCGGTAGGTCATATGCAAGATTCTTTATGAATTGAACATGTGCAAAACTGAAAAGCAACGGTGGTTTGATTATGAATTGATTCAAACTCGTTTCAGGTTTCTACGCAATATCTTTATGGTCTTGCCAGAACATTCAGAGTGATATTCATTAATATTCACAGTGACGAATGGAAATCCTTCTAGCGTCAACCTCAAACAGCGCTACGGTAGGTGACTTGTGAGATTCTTATGAATCAAACTTGTGTCAACTGGAAAGCAACAATGGTAAGATTCGTTAAGAATCAAACTTGTTCCATGAATTTGAATTGACGACTTTAATCAAGCGGATATCTATCCAATTGATTCACTCTTTATGTTCGCAGTCTTGCTTTGAGACGGTCGAGTAAAGAGAACGGCTAGTACAGCCGCGAAACCCTGTCAAGGAGATTCTTAATTGAATTTACCTTATCACAGGTACGATATTTAATATCGTATAACGGTCTTCACCGACCGGAGGTAAAACGCTACCGATTTAGGACGAATGTCAAAGCCATTCTGTCCGTGTCTATGTTTTGTATCGAGAAGGTGGCGTCACGGTGTACACAGCAAAGTCAATGATTCAGAAACCACATACTCATGCCTTAAGACATATTCAACAATTTATAGTGTGAGCATGTGGATGAAGACACAAGATCGCAAGATGGCAAAGACAAGTCAAGGATGATTTGAAGATCTCAAGCTTAAAGACAAAGTCGAAAGACAACGACAAAGGCTCAAAGATCACAGCATGAAGGAACAAGACTACTATTACACGTTCAAGACTCATTTATGGCGAGATTAGTAATCTCTACAAATTTCCTAAATGACCAAGGTTTATGACCTCTCATTGGGGGAGATTGTTAGCCTCAAAATATTGAGCCAAACAAGAATGCTCGGTCATATGTTTATTATGTATCGTATTTTAGAACGTTGTAATAGGAAGTATATTAGTCGTGTTATTACGGGCTTAACTTTAAGCTAAGGTTCATTAATAAGTAACCAAAGCCCAAAAGGAAAGCCCGACCCATGATCATATAGCCCATTAAGCTACATGTAAGCAAAGGCTATATAAACCCTTCCTAGCATGTTAGGAAGGGTGTTGGTCATTTCATTTTCTCTCTAATCTAATATTCCACAAGTTTCACCAATCATTTTCTCTCTACTTTCTCTCACTACTTTCTCTCTCTAGAATTCTTCTCATATCTACCTTTCTTTCTTTAATTCGTGTGATTATAACAATCATATATTAGGGACAACAGAGAACATAAGTATTCAAAAATAACCTTCTTTGGTTAATAATTTATCAAAGACAATTATGTTGTACGGACATAATTATCATGTCATTACATAAGTCTTGTGACATTGAACGTTAACATATATTATTTCAGCCCAACACACCTAGCCAAGTGCGTATATTTCTCTAATACAATGTATCCGATGTTTCATTACTAGTGCATCACAACACCACGCGATATCTAGTCGCGACCGGACTGGGCGTCACCCCGATAGATCTATCCATAGCATTAGCGTTAATTCGATTAACAACTCACGATTCATGGGTCTTTTAAGGCTAAACAAACATATGTAATAACTTTCATCTAAACATACAATTAAGTTCTTTGTGTTCAATTTTAAAAAAAATAATGAGTTTACCACAACTTATAGTTGTACATTTCAATTTCAATAATTGCTTTTCAAGTAAATAGGATTCCCACAACTTCTCGTTGCGCCCATTAATAGGGTTTCCACAACTTCTCGTTGTACCCCTTTATTTTAATAAAACAAGCATGTTATCCCCCTCGCGGGTTTTAAAATCATTCAAAACAATTATAAAAGCGAGGCTATAGACTCACCTTAGATGTAGACAATCAGCAGAATATAAGTATCAACACCACACGACATATCATAACCCAATACTGCTTCACATAATTATCAACACAGCATCATAATCTATACGGCTTGATTACAATAGTAGTAATACACCATAAATAGCTAATAACCATGTAGCGTCAACAATATCCTTTCGCGATTGTAATTAATTCCAACAGCTATGCTCCAATCGTTTGGTGAGGTTTATGTTTTGGTATGTTTCCCGATGGATGGTTACATTAACTCGACACAAAATAATTTAATAAAATTTAACTCGTAAAACCCTGGTGGTTGGCCAAATAAAATAAAATGATAAAACAAATTATATAATATATTCGGTATATAATTTATATGTGAACATGACGCACATAATTCATGTCGTAAGTTATTATTTAGAACAAACATTTAAAAATGTATTTCTTAAATTATATACATAATCCTTCAAAATTAATAGAGTATACAAAAATATTTTTATATAATTCGACACTCATTCGAAAATTATTATGTAATTCATTAAAATTTATTTACCATAATTATACGTTATATGTCATCTTAACTAGAACAATAAATTAATAAAAAAATTATTATATTACGTAGTTATTCGTCTTCTATTTCTTTTATTAACGTATACATTTTTAGAAAATTTCGGCATGACCTTGCCGTTTTTATAACGTTTCCATGTATATAAAATACATACTTTTTACCACATTTCTCAATCAATATTTCAATTAATACTTTCCTCAAACAATACAATTAATATATTAAACATATATTCTCACCATTAATATTTTAATTACCTTTCATTTCTCCTTAATTAATTTCTTTTCATATCTCAATCAATACCCTAATTCATATATTAATTATCCACCATCAAAATTTTAGTTACTTTCCATATATCATTAAATAATTTTTATATCTTAATATACCATTTATTAATAATAATATTAATAACAATACTCTTTTAAATATGTACTTATTTTTTTTATATGTCATCTAATAATTATATACTCCACTATCAAATAATTATTATTATTTTAATATTTTCAGAATCTTCTATTTTACATTTTATCATTCCATTTATTTATTTTTAGTCCATACTCTCCTAAAATAATAATTATATAATCAAAATAATTACATTTATTTATTATTGTCTATCTCTTTTTAATCTTATTATATCTCTTATTTATTTATTTTATCTTTTTATACATCACCTTTTTACATAATAATAATAATAAAGATAAATGTAAAATTTTATTTAACCTTTTATTCATTACACTTTATTTATTATATCACTGTATAAAAATTAAAATATACAATTATCATTATACATCTAGATGTATTATACCTAAATATTAAAATAAATAATAAAAACAATTTCAAGAACATCACCACCACAAGCCCAACACCACCATGGTGTGGCTGTGGTTGCACCGTCGTCCGGCCGCCACCACAACGGTGGTTTGGCGGCGGCAGCCCCTTTTTCTTATTGAATCTCAGCCAAAACCACCATATATAAGATAAATAAAAACTAGATAAACTATTTTTTTCTAATCTTGATTGTAACCATCTTGCATGTGTAGATCGGGATTAAATCCGGGGTTTTTGAGGGTTTTTAAGGTATACCCACTTAGGAGAAGTGGTAGATTCGTCACCCACACACCACCACAAGGTGGCAGCGGCGGCAACCCACCACAACAAGGGTGGCAGTGGTGGTTTGGGGATAAAAGGGAGGAGGAGAGGCGGTTCTAGGGGTGTTGGAACAAGGGGTATCTCAGATTAATTAAGAACACGCCGGAAAAAATGGAGGTCGCCAGAAAACATCACCGGAAAAGTTTTCCGGCGGCGGCAGCCGGATGGCAGCCATGGGAGAAGGTTGAGAGCTTGTGTCTATTTTGTTTGTGTAGTAAATGAGAGAAATGAAGGGAATTTTCAATTTATACTAAAACTTTTAAAAAAAATAGCAAATAAATGATAGTTTAGTGTACATTTCATAAATGTTTTATTTACATTAGTAGAATAAGTGTTCGGGCTCGTTTGGACGACTTAACGAACGATTCAAGTCACGAGACTTGCGCAATCGTTTTTAAAATCATTTTTCCAATAAATATGAGTCCTTACTTCATCGAGTTTCGAAAACATTTGCTATTATTAAGTTTAAATGCTTGTTTAATCATTTTTAGCTATTTCGCACCGTAAACGTAAAAAAAATTTGAATTTCTCAGTTTATAAACTAAAGAAAATATTCAAAATAAATTTGAATTTAGTTAACACGATCTCCGTTGATTTATCGAAAATAGTAACAAGTTTCGTAAATGTTCGAAAAACCTTTGTTTAAACATCGGTCAAAATTTTCGGGTTGTTACAATTTTGTATTTTGCTTTTTGATTAATATTTACAGGTAGATGTTTGATAGATGAATCAAGCAGGCTTCTTTGCCAGAATATCCAGTTCTACTGGAGTCAAACATCTCATACCAATTTTCCTAACAAGATACGCAAACCTCTCTTTTGAAAGAGATTTTGTAAACAAGTCAGCTAATTGGTAATCAGTTCCAACAAAGTATAATTCAACAATAACCTTTGCAACTTGTTCCTTAATGAAGTGATATCTGACATCAATGTGCTTCGTGCGGTAATGTTGTACCGGATTGCATGAGATGGCTATGGCAGACTTTGAGTCACAGTACATAGGTACTTTATCAAATAGAAGCCATAATCCGTGAGTTGTGTTCTCATCCATAGAACTTGAGCACAACACGCAGTTAGAGACACATACTCCGCTTCGACTGATGACAATGATGTGCAATCATGCTTCTTGGAAGACAATCCCACTAGCTTATCTTGACCTAGAAATTATGCACCACCAGAAGTACTTTTACGTGTATCAAGACACCCTGCATGATCAAAATCTGAATAGGCCGTTAGAAAGAAACCAGTTTCCCTCGGATATCAGAGTCCCAAATGAATGGTGTTCTTAAGGTACCGAAAGATACGTTTAACCTCCTTGAGGTGCTTTTCAGTGGGTCGTGCTTGATATCATGCCCAATAACACGTGGCATGTGATATATCTAGTCGGCTGGCTGTTAAGTACATGAGGGAGCCGATCATGGAACGATATCTCGTTTGATCTATGGCATCGCCCTCCAAATCAGCAACTAGGGATGTGGTTAATAATGGTTTCCCAACGGGGTCACATGAGGTCATACCATGCTTTTTTATTATCTCTTGACAATACTTAGCTTGGTTAATAAAGATAACACTTGGGGATTGGTGAACCTGAATTCCTAGAAAGAATTTTAGTTCGCCCATCATAGACATTTCAAATTTGCTATGCATTACTTTTTCAAACCATTTTGAATGTTTTGGGTTTGTAGACCCGAAAATAATGTCATCAACATAAATCTACACAAGCAATATGTCATCCCCATATTTATAAGTGAACAAAGTTAGATCAATGGAACCTTTTGATAAACCTTTGGAGACCAGAAATTTCGAGAGCTCGTCGTACTACGCCCTTGGAGCTTTCTTGAGTCCATAAAGTGCTTTGTAAAGACGATGCACCTTGTCAGGATAATGAGGATTGACGAATCCTTCTGGCTGCATGACATAGACTTCTTCCTTCAAAGGACCGTTAAGAAATGTCGTCTTTACGTCCATTTGATAAACGATGAATCCCTTATGTGCAGCATAAGCAAGAAAAATCCTGACCGCTTCCATTCGAGCAACTGGTGCAAATGATTCTTCAAAATCAATACCCTCTTGCTGGCCATACCGTTTAGCCACTAGCCTAGATTTATTCTTTATGATCGTGTTCTCTTCATCCATCTTATTTTTCTAGATCCATCGAAGATTTAATGGTATTACATCGTATGGTCTGTCAACAAGTTCCCAGACCTTAAGTCTTTCAAATTGTTGAAGTTCATCCGTCATCAATTCAATCCAAGCATGATCAGCCATGGCTTCTTTGATGTTTTTCGGTTCAGCTGAACTCACGGCGAGTGCGAACATACAAACATCGCCGTCGGTGTTAAGCTGTCGTCTTGTACGAACGGACTGTGAAGGGTTTCCAATTACTTGAACCAAAGGATGATCTCGGGTCCAATGATGTGTTGAAGGATGTCGTTGGTAGAACGTGTGCATATTTGATGGATCAACATGGCGAGTAGAAAACTATCCAGTTTCGTGTACCGGTGTACCGAATGGTTTGATGAATTCGTCTTCGTCAGATAATGCATGGTCTGCTTGATTTGTGTTCTCTGGAGCAATGACATTAGTTGTGGATGTTGTAGGATCGATGGTTGAAGTGATATTCTGAGGAGGTAAATCTGCAGTAACTGGTGTTGAAGTAGATGAAGTTGTATCCTTTTGTTAACGATGATCGGTATCATCAATCTTATCATGAGTGACAGCGGAAGACTTCGATACAACATGTTTCTCCCCCGTGAAATATTCATCATACATTGGTCCATATAACATTTCCAACTCTTCAATTGTCGTGTAGACTGTCATATCTGCTCTTGGAACATTTTGTGGAACTAGCTTTGAACTTGACGGTTCATTGTTGTGGTCTTGAGTTCCGAGTTCCGTGCGGTTGTAAACGGAAGTCGTTTGTCATTGTGGATCGGGACTTAAACTGTTTTGTTCCAGTGCCATTTCTTGTAATTCATCAAATCGGATGTGAGTAGTCTCAACTATCAATTTTGTTCTCTTGTTGTATACTCTATACCCCTTAGACTGAGTTGCATATCCCACAAGAATACATGCATCACCTTTCTCTTTCATCTTATCCAAATTTTCACCATCTCGTATTATGTAACAAGTACATCCAAAAACATGAAGGTGTTTGAGTGAAAGTTTTCGATTATGAATTATGTGATATGGTGTCTTTTCGTGTCTTGGGATAATTAAGGAGCGGTTTTGTGTGTGTATCATGCGGTTGACACGGCTACGGCCCAAAAGTATATCGGAAGTTTTGAAGGGGATAATAATGTTCGAGCAGCCTCAACTAATGTACAGTTTCGTCTTTCAACAACGCCGTTTTGTTCAGGTGTTCGAGTAATAGATGTTTCATGTTCAATTCCTTCGGCTTCAAAATAGTTTCTCAGATTTGAATTCAAGAATTATGTTCCTCTGTCAGTACGAACCACTTTAACTTGAGCTTGAAGACCACGTTTTATCAGTTTAAGGAAGCTGATGAGAACTTTAGGTGTTTCATCCTTGGACCTCAAGAAGTGAGTCCATGTGTACCTGGAGTTATCATCGACAATTACGAGTATATATTTCTTTCCATTGATATTACGAACGCGCATGGGACCACACAGATCCATATGGAGAAAATCTAACCGTCCTTTAGAGCTTGGTGTAGTATCTGTTTTGAAGCTACTTCGTTTAGCTTTACAAAGTTCACAAGAAGAACAAAGATGATCTTTGATGAATTTCAAGCTTGGAAGGCCTCTCACAATATCTTTCTTGGAAAGCAAGTTGATGGTATCAAAATTAAGATGAGATAAACGTTGATGCCATAACCATGCCTGAGTCGTTGAAGCTTTATCCATGAAGAAAATTGGAGTTGATGAAGTTGTATCTTGAAGTGAAATAGTGTAGAGATCAGTACCCCGTGTACCGGTGAGTAAATCATTTCCATCATAATCACAAACAAAACATGTCTTCTTTCTAAAAGCAACCTCCAAATCCGCATCACAGAATTGACCAACCGAGAAAAGATTGTGATTGAGCCTTTCAACGTAGTATACCCTTTTGATTGTGATATTCCCCTGAACCAAATCTCCATATCCTAGGATCGGTGCAAATTGATCATTTCCGAATCGGACCGTACCCAGGAACTTCTCCACATAGTTAATTAGAATCTTGAGATTCCCCGTCATCTGCTTAGTGCATCCGGAGTCTAGTATGAAGAGAATTACTTGTATCACCTGCAGAAGAGTTAGAACACGATGGAGCAATTGCTAAATTCGATACCACAGTAGTTGTGATTATAGAATCATTAGTGTCCTTAACAACATTTAAATGCATACTAACACTCGTGGTCACATTTTCTGTCCTAACTTTAGGCATCTATTTATATCCTGGAGGACATTGATTAGAAAACTACCATTTCCAAGACTTGCTAGCAGACTCATATAATTCCTTAATTTTGTTTCTAGAGTTCTTAGTGGTGGAGTCTGATGCATTACTTTTCTTAGCGGGGGTTGCACCAGAACGGTTCACTTTGTGTTTGGGTTTACTAGCACTAATAGGCATAGAAACTTGCTTATTAGTTCTAGTGTCTACACCTTTAACATTATTCATAGCACACATAGAATGATTAGCATTAGCACACTTTCCACATTTGACACAAACAATTTTTACATTCATAGCATTCAAATCATTCAAATCGTCATTACATGCGATTACAGACTTTTTATTCTTAAAAACATTTAAATACCTAGGGTGTTCTTCTATGTCCTTCATCTTCCCTTGAATCTTGTGTTTCAAGACCTTATAATTCACTTGAGTGCTCTTAAGCTGAGGACGACTAACACTAGCAGTGGAAACTACTCCTGTAGTAGAAGACACACGAGTATTAGTGTTTCTAGAAGTCTGAGGCGATTGAATAACTTTGTTTATGGATTTAGTGGTCATTCTATGCATCCCTGGTTTTATCACATTATTGTGCTTAATGCTTGGTGCTATGTCATTCCTTATGGGTTGAGTATGTGGTAACCTTCCCTTTCCATCCATCTTGGGGGCAAACACAGGTTTTGCAAACGAAGAATTTGAGAAAGCAGATGGTTTTCCCAAGATAGAGGATCTATTCACTCTAGATGCATTAGGTCGTCGAACAACAGGTTGCCTAACTCTAGGTTCCATAACTTTCCCACCCATCTTAGCAACGAGTTTCTTCAACTCTACTATTGCTATTTCTTTTTCTTGTAACTGAGCTTTCAAATCTGAAATATCAAGACTTTTTTCGTTTAATAATCGACATGACTCAGATAATTTTACTTCTAAAGGTGTATCATTTGAAAAGCTGCCAACTTTCTTTTGCAAAGCAAGTTCAAGTGAGTGACATTGTTTTTGAAGATAATCATATCTATGTTGAAGTAACGAAAACTCTTTTTGGTCAACTTTATTCGAAATCTCAGTTTCAAGACGTTCACGTTCTTTAACTTGATCAAGAAATTTGCATGCAACATCAGAATATTCATCAATATCAGCACAAGATGTAACATAAGCACACATAATATCTTTTGAGAGACATTCATGTAAGAGTAGATCATAAGGTGTAGAAAACTCGTCTCTTTCAGGTTGATGGTTGTTAATTTCTTGTTCAAGAGATTCCACATATTTCAAATCATCAAACATTTCTTGCTTAATTAGTGTTTCAAATTCCAAAATATGTTTTTGCGTTCTTTCCGCAAGTGGAATCAAAATACTTTTCACAAGCACGGTTATATCGTGAGGAATTTCTTTGTCTCCTTTCGAAAGTTCACGTTTGTTCCAGTCATCATCAACAACCTTTTTGAAATTTTCAATGTTACTCCTAAGAATACTAAGTGCTTGCTTACTCTTGCTTACAGAAGCTTTATATGGAAAATAGTCAATAAATTTTGAAACATTAGTTTTCTTAGTGGCAAAAGCTTGTCTCCATTTAATTCTTATTTGTTCACATTTGAAAAATATTTGCTCACGAGTTTTCTGTGTGAAAAGACCATAACGACTGTTTTCATAAGCATAATTATATGGTTTAACAAATTCTTTATTGACTTTTGGTCTACTCTCTTCTTCCAAATCGTGTGTCTCTTCACTATCGGGCCTAACAACAAGACAATCAAGATCGTTCCATTGGGACTCATCAAGATATAAGTGCTGATTCTCAGATTGAGCATGCTCAATGTACTTAGGATTTGCAAAACTAGGTCTATCCTTGAAAAACGAACGAGGTGCCAACATTCTCATGGTTTGAATTGATTGATTAGTTTTGTAAACAATTTTCTTGTAAAAATCAAGTTGAGTTTCAATTTCTACCATTTTTTCGATGTCCTTCGCTTGTTTGGTTTTGAAATCCTTTTCCATCTTTTCAACCACTGCTATCATTTCATTCATAAGTTTAGTTTTGTCCTCTTGAAGAAAACCATTTACTTGAGTTAGCTCATTGACTTTAGTGGTAGCAAGATACATTTTGTGACGTTCAGTACTCAAAGAGGTGTTATAATTACATTTCTCTTGTTCAAGAAGCTTAAGAGTTTCGTTATATTTCTCTTGAAAATCGTCCTTTTTAACATTAATTAAACACCCTTTGTACCCCTCAACCTCATTGGTCTTTTGAATAAGCTGAGCTCTATAGCTATCAATGGTCTCACTAGATTTAATTAGAGCAGCTTTGCATTCTTCAAATTTTTTAGTGAGCGTAGCGTTTACCTTCTTTAATTGCTTTTAACTCTTTCTAGTTTCTTTGACATCTTTTTGTAAAGAAGCAATTAAGTTAGCAAGCGCAATACGCTCCTCGTCATCATCATACTTATTTGCATGTTGATCATCCTCAGACTCATTATTGCACATGTCTGATGAATCGGGTGTGGTATTGCTATCAACCGTTTCCAACATACATGTGTCATTAATGGCTTTGGGTAGCTCACAATGCTCATGAGTATTACCAAACACATTATATTCCTCTTCATTGTGTACCTTATCAATTGGCTCAGTGTCAAAGATAGGACCATTGTCATCTTCAGTGACGTTGAGAACTTCTTCAACATTTGCCATGTACGAGTAATGTGCTTCGAGTTCTTGATTGGAGGCTTCATCATCAGTATCATCAAGCATTGCTCCTTCCTCAGCCGACAGTTTAACCCCAGCTTCCATCTTCTTGTAAAGTAGCATCTTTTCCTTATGATATGTCCCTAACCCGTTTCGGCTTCTTACATTCTTTGACAACCGAAAACCGAGGTCATTGCTTAATCTTATTATACGATTATTTTTGAAATTTTTGGATGAGTTTGAATGATATTTATTTTTGGAGGTTTATGTTTAAACCTATGTTGGAAGGTTTATATTTTAATTTTAATAAATATAAGGAGTATTAGCAAGCGTGATGTCGATGGATGCCAAATATTTTACGTTTTATTGTCGGTTGTTCGATTTTTGTCATTTTTGATGTTATATTTTAAATGATGTGTTAAGTCGAGTCGAGAGTCGATATTATTATTATATTTGAGGTACGTTTTAAATATTTAAAAAGTATCTTTATGAAACCCGTGCCCAATAGATATTTTCAAAATTGATTAATAGTTATTTCCCGCATTTTTAGCTAACTATTTTCATTTTGAACCACAACTATTGCCAAATTTCAACCAAGGTCCCTCAAGCACTATATAAAATCTTAAACAAACACACACACAACACAATTTCCACTAAAAAAATTTCACCCTCCTCTCTCTTCTCTCTCTTATTTCCGTAACATCACCACCACCCTAAAACACCATACATTTTCAATTTTAACTCAAATTTGAGGATGATCTAAGCTAAACTAATCATAGACCCCCTCTTAGAATTGATCAAGGATCATTTTGTTATATGAAAATCTTACATGCAAGGCATTTTTATTTTTTTGATGTTGGTAGGTAGAAACCATGATCATGCATGGTATTCTTGCCATGATCAATGGTGATTGTTGCAAGAATCTTGTTAAAAACTTCATTTTGATTCAAAGGTTTTAATATTGATGATGATTTAGATGTTATGGTTCATATATATTGATGTTAGGGTGTAGGAATGAACATTTCTATGGTTGGTTTTGATCAAAAAGGTGATTTTGTACAAGTTTTTAATGGTCATTATCTAACAGTAAGTAAACTGTAAAATCCGAATTCTTATGTTTTGAAAATGGCTTAACTTATAGCCTAGGGTTGTATATAATTTTATTAGCTTCGATTTAGTATAAGGTAGAGCTTCTAGCTCCAAACGAGCGCGAAGTTATGATGTTTTGATTGATCGTGTACCGGGAGACGAGTATCGGCACTACATATAGTTGTCGATATTTGGATCGAATCTCGGAGACTATAAATGGAAGTTTAGAAATATGTAGCCACTTATAATGAGGTTTTTACCTTAGAGGTTGAGTTTACTTTAAAACCTGAGTGTCGGTTTTGTAAACGGAGTCATTTAAAGAAGTTAAAACGGTTGTACGAAAAATTAACGTAAATCTGTCCGGATTTTGTAGTTTGAAAATGAGTCGGGTAAAGGACTTTAAAATTAATTTCATTTGATAAACTTGTAGGAGGTCTTTGTATATATAGTAAGTTAGTTTATCGAGTCGTTTCATAAATGTTTGAAAAGTTTAAAAGGGGTAAATAAGATAGTACATGTAGTATGTACCGGTGGACTTTGTTAAAAGTGTAAAATGGTAATGTAAATGTGTAGTTAAGTATAATGAAGTTATTTATATTGTTTTCTCTCGAGTTTATAGTGACTTTATGAGTTTGAGTTTGATGTTTTTATATATGATTTATTTCTCGAGTCATTATTAATGAACGCGCCTTATTTGATAGGTAGCGGTTCTCGTGTTTGAAAGACATCCATTATCATCGACGATCATCTCGCTAGATCTCTTATACTAAGGTGAGTCTGTAGCCTCGCTTTTTATGCTAGCTACTAAATGTTTTATACCCGCGAGGGGGATACATGTTATTTGAAAATAAATGAACACAAGTCATGAGTAATTGTTGGACCCGAATGTTGCCTAAAGTTTATTTCATTGTATTGAGTACCTTGTTGCTAAAGACCCTAAATTCATGAGCCGTTAACTATCTTCTGACTTGATGTTGTGAGTCGGGAATAGCCGCTTATTCTAAGATAGTACTATTGGGTTGAACACCCTATCTGAGACCAGGGCATTACGATTAAGTAACCCGCTGGGAAGGATAATTTTACGTGAATAAGATTGTGGTATTCTAGCAACTAATACCCTAGAGGGGCAATGGTTTTATTCTAGTCATGCTGGCATTTGGCGTGGGTGACTATTTGGTTAAGGGGTCGGTGTCATGAGCTTAAATACAATGTTTTATTATTATTATTATTTTATTGCCTTGAATATAGATTATGTGTACGACAATTCTATAAATGATTATGATTGATTTTATTCTTGTGTTCAAATGTGATTTGATAAACCTATTGACTCACTCAACATTATTGTTGACACGTTTTAGCATGTGTTTCAGGTAATAGGAAGTGACGGAGCAGGGAGCTTTGCCGTGGAGGTTGTGGTTTGGCTTTTGGAAGAATGTTGGTCTAAAATTTTTTTCTACCCTTTACTGTTGGTCGAGATCCATGGGGACTAAACGCTTTACTCTGGTGTCGTTTTAAGTACAATTATGGTATGAAATTTATGTTTTAGACCTTTTATGAAAATCTTGTTATTAATTATGTGTAAATGTCTCACTTTTGAGTCGTTCAATATACCTTGTGTGATGATGCTTGTGTCTAGCACCCAATTGTGTATTTCCGCTGCACAATGTAAATTGGGGGTGTTAGAGATTGGTAATCAGAGCTACAAGTTATAGAGAACTGGGTCGATTTTGAAAATTCTCCTAAACTATAACTTTGGTGTCGAAAGTATTTATTCTTCAAAAGAACACAACTCCTCTACAATGCTCCGGTAAGATCACGTTTAGTTTTGTTTTGCATTGTAGATGTATCCCTCATAACTGAAATGATTTCCCGAGTATTTATTAAGTAAATACTACGATATTGTATTGGAATTACTGAAAGTACGCTGAGTGGTTGTCAGTATCATATTTTTTTTTGCGAGTATTGCATAAACATCATTTGCATTGTGTTTCATAGCATGGATTATGTATGACATTTGCATAAGCATGGCATACTAATTATTATTTTATTAACGATGACCTTAAGTATCCTTGAACCCTTATAATTGTAGAAAATGGCTGGTTTACCTCGTGAGGATGGATGGATTGATATGACTAATGTAGTGGATGGTGAGGAAGTGGATAACTTTGGTGCTAGTGATGATGAGGAGCCTTTTGAGTTTTTAGATGATGGGATTCCACTTACTGCAGTTGGTCAGACAGAGCCTGAGTTGATACAAGGTAGTTATGTTCCAAGGGTTAATGTTGTGCCACAGACTATTCCAGATTGTCAGCGACCTGTTGTTCGTTCTTCAACGCCTACTTGTGATGCTTATATTAGCAGTTTGCCTGGGATTGCATTTGCTAGGGGTGATGTTCCTATTGAGTCGAGTAGGGCTGCTAGTGCATGATCTATTCATGATGGTATTCCTAAGGTTTATTGTCTAGGTCCTAGGTCTTATGATGATATTTTCTGGTTTCTTAAGAAGTTTGATAGGTCTTTGTTTGAAAGGTATTTGGTTGAGACCCGTGTGATTAGGAGGTTTGAGCAGAATGAGAAAACGTTTGACAGGTTTGTTGGTAGTATGAGGAGATTAGAGTTTGTTACAGCAAGGGAAATAGATGAAGTTGTTAGATTAAGATCTATGGTGTTGAATTTGAGTGGGCAGGTTGAAAGGTTACGTAGGAAGCAAGAAAGGAATACAAGGATGGATGCGTGGGGTCTGCCGATGAGATATTTTCCTAGTCGAGGTGTAGTGATTCGTGATGTGCCGAATCAGGTTGAAGCTCAAGTGTTGGTGAAGCCAAGTGAAGGAAGTAGGCGAAAGGGGTAGAAAAAAGTGGAGGAAGAATCTGAGGATGATGATAGCAACAGTGATGACGAGCCGATGTACAAGAAGATGCGGGGATATGATGTTTAGTTCTTTATGTTGTTTTTATTTAGCCTTGTTGTAATAGAACTTATGTAGACTCGTACTATAGTTTGTGATGGAACTTAATGACTTTAAGTTTGCCGTGATGAAGGATTGTAGTGACATTACTTGTCACAATTTTGTGGAAATTTTCCAACACAATCCAAATTACCTTCATGACTTATGATTTGTCTTATTAGTTCTTGTGTGAATTGGTTAATGATTCATTGTGAATTGTGTTGTTGGTGCATGTAGTATCCATGTTACATCTTGATAGAGAAATCCTTCTTCTTATCATGATATGATCACTTACTTGTTCTTTTTATGTTATGGTTATACAGGAAGGAGTTGGGAGGCATTTTTCTGACTATACTAAATTATTTTTTGGTTAGTTTCCTAAAAACATGCCGCCTAAATTGAAGACTGCTACTATTAATACCATGATTGAGGAAGCTATTGCTAGAGCTTTAGAAGCTGAACGTGCTGCGAGGAACCAAGAGGCTGAGAATAGGAATGATACTGGCCAGGTTGGAGGGAATGTTGAAAATCAGGTTGGAGGAAATGCTTATGAACAAGCAGGAGGAAATGCTGAGGGACAAGTTGGAGGTAATGCTGCTGTTCAACTGGTTCAAAAGGAATGTTCTTATGCTAGTTTCATGAAATGTGGACCAACCTAATTTCGTGGTACTGGTGGTGCATTGGAATTAAAGAGGTGGATTGAAAAGATTGAAAGTACTTTTGAAATCAGTGGATGTTTAGAAGCTAGTAAGGTGAAATTTGATGTAGCTACTTTTCAGGATGATGCATTGAGTTGGTTCAATAGTCAGGTAGCCACTGTGGGATTGGTTGAAGCTAATGCTAGAACATGGACTGTGACCAAGGGACTGTTGATTGCTATGTTTTGTCCTGAGGAAGAGTTAGGTCAGTTGGAAGATGAATTGAGGCATTTGGTGCTGAGAAATAATGATATTGTAGCTTATACAAGGTGATTTTCTGATTTATGTTTGTTATGTCCTGATGCTTTTGCTGATGACCGTAAGAAGATGAAGCAATATATTAGGGGTTTATCTAGTAATATCAAGGGAGAAACTACATCGTCGAAACCCAAGTCATCTGATGAAGCTGTTCAAATGGATCATGATTTAATGGATGTAAAGCTGCAGGATCGAAAGGATAGTATTGCTGAGGGGAATAAGAGAAAGTGGGAAGCTGCACACTCAAGCCAAGGGCAGAATCGAGGTGGCTATCGTAATAACAATAACAAGGACCGAATAGGAATCAACAATATAATTGGAGAAGGAATGATGGTGTTCGTATTGCCACAGGAAATTAAGTTAACAAGGTGAATCCGAAGTGTGGTCGATGTAATCTGTATCATGTTGGGAATTGTCTACCTGCTTGCAACAAGTGTGGGAAGGCCGGACATAAGATGGCAGATTGTAGAAACAAGGGTGTAGCCACTGGATCCAATGTTGTTAAGGTAGTTTACTGTTCTGGATGTGGAGGTCGTGGACATAAGCAAGGGAACTGTCCCTGGGTTGGCATACGACAGGGAGGAAATGTTGCTGTTGTTGATGCTGGGATTGCTACTCCAGCCTATGTCGTGGGAGATGCTGACAAACCTCAAGGGTCGAATGTGGCAACTGGTACGTTCTTACTTGATGCTTGTTATGCTAGTGTGTTATTTGATTCTAGATCCGATAGAAGTTTCGTAGATGTTAGATTCAGTCAGCTATCGGATAGAGAACCAGTGAGATTGACAACTAGTTATAATGTGGAGTTAGTTGATGGTAAGGTTGTAAGCACTAGTTCTATACTAAAAGGTTGTTCCTTGAAGTTAGGTAATTATGTGTTTAGTATTGATTTGATGCCTATAGAATTAGGATCTTTTGACGTGATTATTGGAATGGACTGGTTAGTTGGTAATGGTACAGTAATTGTTTGTGGAGAAATATTAGTTCAGATACCGCTAAGGAATAGGGTATTGACTGTGAAAGGAGATGAATGTACTTCTCGTTTGAGAGTTGTTTATTGTTTGAAGATGATGAGGTATATAGAAGCAGGTTGTGATGTGTTTCTTGCACAGATAAGTAATGATGGTGTGAATGAAAGGAAATTGGAGGATGTGCATGTGATTAGAGAGTATCCTGAGGTTTTCCCTGAGGAAATGCCAGGATTACCGCCGCATCGTGAAGTGGAGTTTCGTATTGATTTAGTGTCGGGTGCTGCGCATGTTGCTCGTGCACCGTATCGTTTAGCTCCATCTGAGATGAAAGAATTATCTGATCAATTGAAGGAATTGATGGATAAGGAATTTATTAGACCGATTTCGTCGTCGTGGGGTGCGCCTGTTTTGTTTGTTAGGAAGAAAGATGGTTCTTTTAGAATGTGTATTGATTATAGAGAGCTTAACAAATTGACTGTCAAGAATCGGTATCCACTGCCGAGGATTGATGATTTGTTTGATCAGTTGCAAGGTTCTTGTGTATACTCGAAGATCGATTTGAGGTCTGGGTATCATCAACAGAGAGTTAGGGAAGAAGATATTCCTATAACAGCTTTCCGTACTCGATATGGACATTTTGAATTTCAAGTGATGCCTTTTGGGTTAACAAATGCGCCTGTTGTATTTATGGATTTGATGAATAGTGTATGCAAGCCGTATTTGGATGAGTTTGTTATCGTATTCATTGATGATATTCTCGTTTATTCCAAGAGTGAAGAGGAACATGAGAAGCATTTGAGAACAATTTTGGAAATGTTGAAGAAATAAAATCTGTATGCAAAATTCTCTAAGTGTGAATATTGGTTGAAATCAATGCAATCTTTAGGGCACGTGATTGATAGTGAAGGTGTTCGTGTGGATCCTGCTAAGATTGAGGCAATTAAGGATTGTTCAGTACCGAAGATGCCGACTGAAATTCGCCAATTTCTTGGTTTGGCTGGGTATTATAGAAGGTTTATTGAGAAGTTTTCGCTAATTCCTAAGCCGTTGACTAAGCTTACAGAAAAGAGTCGAGTGTTTGAATGGGGATTGGAAGAGGAATCTGTATTTAGTATGTTGAAGGATAAGTTGTGTTATTCGCCGATATTGTCTTTGCTAGAAGGATCTGAGGATTTTGTAGTGTACTGTGACGCGTCTCATAAAGGATTTGGGGTTGTATTGATGCAAAGGGAGAAAGTAATAGCGTATGAATCGAGACAATTGAGGAAGCATGAAGAGAATTACACTACGCATGATTTAGAACTTGGGGCTGTTATTTTTTCTTTAAAGCTATGGAGACACTACTTGTATGGAACCAAGTGTGTGGTTTTCACTGATCATAAGAGTTTGAAGTATATTTTGGATCAAAAGGAATTGAATATGAGGCAAAGGAGATGGGTTGAGTAGCTGAGTGATTATGACTGCGAGATTTGTTACCATCCTGGTAAAGCGAATGTGGTAGCTGATGCACTTAGTAGAAAGGAAAGAGACAAGTCTATAAGAGTTAGAGCTTTGACAATGATGGAAAGTGTTGATTTGACAGAAGCGATATTGAAGTAAGGAAAAATGGATTGAGGTATTTTAAGAATAGGATTTTGGTTATCGTTGTGTCCGTCTGAGGAAGATTCGTTAGGAGTGTGAGATTTGGTGATGAATGAATCTCATAAGACGAAGTATTCAATACATCCTGGACCGGACAAGATGTATCAAGATCTTAAGAAAGCTTATTGGTGGCCGAATATGAAGGTAGATATAGCACAATATGTTAATAAGTGTTTAACTTGTGCGAAGGTGAAGGCTGAACATAAGAAACCGTCTGGATTATTAGTGCAACCTGAGATTCCTAAGTGGAAATTGGAGAAGATTACAATGGATTTTGTGACAGGTTTGCCAAGGACTGCAAATGGTAGTGATATGATATAGGTTATTGGTGATTGTAGATAGATTGACTAAGTCTGCTCACTTTTTGCCAATGAAGAAGACAGATAGTATGGAAAGGTTAACAACAGTGTATGTGAAGGAGATTGTTTGTCGACATGGTGTGCCTGTGTCAATAATTTCTGATCGTGATAGTAGATTTACTTCAGAATTTTGGAAGTCTTTGAAGAAAGTGATGGGAACGGAGTTATGTTTAAGTACAGCATATCATCCGGAAACTAATGGAAAAAGTGAGAGAACGATTCAAACGTTAGAAGATATGCTTTGTGCATGTGTGATTGACTTTGGAAATGGTTGGGATAAGCATTTTCCATTGGTTGAATTTTCGTACAATAATAGTTATCATTCTAGTATTAAAGCCGCTCTATTGGAAGCTTTGTATGGACGTAAGTGTAGATCACCAGTGTGTTGGAGTGAGGTAGGAAAATTGACTGGGCCAAATGATATTCGAGACGACTAAAAAGATTGTAAAAATTAAGAAGCGTTTGTTATCTATCAGAAGTAGACAAAAGAGTTATGCTGATAACAGAAGGAAACCGTTGGAATTTGAAGTATGAGACATGGTTATGCTGAAGGTATCTCCATGGAAAGGAGTAATTCGTTTTGGAAAGAGAGGAAAGTTGAGCCCGAGATATATTGGACCATTTAAGATTATCCAAAGGATTGGATTGGTGGCTTATAAGTTAGAATTGCCTGACGAGCTTAAGGCTATTCATAATACTTTTCACGTGTCTAATCTGAAGAAGTGTTTAGCTGAAAGAGATGTGGTGATTCCATTGGAGGAAATTCAACTTGATGATAAGTTGCATTTTATAGAGGAACCTGTAGAGATAATGGATAGGGAAGTTAAGAATTTGAAGCATAGTAGAATTCCGATTGTGAAGGTGAGATGGAACTCTAGACGTGGGCCATAGTTTACGTGGGAACGTGAGGATTTCTTTATGGACAAGTATCCTCATTTGTTTAGGAAGGAGTAAGCGCCGCGGACGTCGCTTCTTTTAAGAAGGGGGTATGTGACAACCCAAAACCGAGGTCATTGCTTAATCTTATTTTACGATTTTTTTGAAATTTTTGGACGAGTTTGAATGATATTTATTTTTGGAGGTTTATGTTTAAACAGATGTTGGAAGGTTTATATTTTAATTTTAATAAGTATAAGGAGTATTAGCAAGCCTGATGTCGATGGATGCAAAATATTTTACGTTTTATTGTAGGTCGTTCGATTTTTGTCATTTTTGATGTTTTATTTTAAATAACGTGTTAAGTCGAGTCGAGAGTCGATATTATTATATTTGAGGTACGTTTTAAATTTTTAAAAAGTACCTTTATGAAACCCGAGCCCCGTAAATATTTTTAAAATTGACTAATACTTATTTCCCGCAATTTAGCTAACTTTTTTCATTTTGAGCCATAACTATTGCCAAACTGCAACCAAGGTCCCTCAAGCGCTATATAAAAGCTTAAAAAAACACACACACAACACAATTTCCACTAAAAAAATTTCACCCTCCTCTCTCTTCTCTCTCTTATTTCCGTAACATCACCACCACCCTAAAACACCATACATTTTCAATTTTAACTCAAATTTGAGGATGATCTAAGCTAAACTAATCATAGACCCACTCTTAGAATTGATCAAGGATCATTTTGGTATAAGAAAATCTTACATGCAAGGCATTTTTATTTTTTGATGTTGGTAGGTAGAAACCATGATCATGCATGGTGTTCTTGCCATGATCAATGGTAATTGTTGCAAGAATCTTGTTAAAAACATCATTTTGATTCAAAGATTTTAATTTTGATGATGATTTAGATGTTATGGTTCATATATGTTGATGTTAGGGTGTAGGAATGAACATTTCTATGGTTGATTTTGATCAAAAAGGTGATTTTGTACAAGGTTTTAATGCCATTTTATAACAGTAAGTAAACTGTAAAATCCGAATTTTTATGTTTTGAAAATTGTAACACCCCCAAATTTATACAACTTAGTACAGCGGAAGACTAGTTGGTGTTACGGGATAGCACATTACTCACATCATAGACAACGCATAAAATCGCGTCGTTTAATAATAAATCATTTCCATTCATAAATATCAAAGTTACATCGGTCCCAAGTCATTATATTTCATACAAAGTTTTACAAATTATTTGAATGGAAAATATTGTTTTAAGTGCGGGCCATGAATTCTTGTTGTCTTCCCGAGAATTACCTTCAAGTACCTGTGATAAAACATGTTAAAAGAAAAGGTCAGCGATAACGCCGAGTGAATTCATAGAGTTTAATAAATTCCATCAATATAATATCAGTATAAAATTATTACTGAAAATCATTTTGTACAAATCATTTTAATAGGCCATAAAATAGCCAAAGTCATTTTATACAAATCCTTATCAAAAATCATAATATAGGCATTTGCCTTAAAAATCATTTTACGAGCCAATGTCGTAAAAACATCATACAATACGTTTTACAACGTTGTATAGAATAAATAAAAACCGTTATATGAATATGGTTATGAAAACCAAAATACAAACATAATATCAATAGTATGACCCTGTATTGCTAGTCAGGCAATACCTCGTAATTCAGAGCGTCTAGTAGTATTTCGTTAAGTTTTGGATTATTATAAGCCGCATGACATTGTTACCTTACTAAACCAACAACGGGTAGCTAACCCGATCCACAATTTGCCAATCTAAAGTAGCGTGTCGTCACAAAGGTCACGCTATGGAAATCTTCTCATACATAAATTCGCTTACCAATCAATGTGGCACGACGGGGATCAACCGTCAAGGCGCGAACTGGGGTGATCGTCCCCAAATAGTACTATTAAATGCATAAGCGTCTACCAACTCCCGGTAGTTCACAATTCATGCTAATGGGACTTTTAGTGACATAACCTAACTTTAATAATCCATTTAATTTCATCTATCGGGTCCTTTAATAATTTATCGGGTCATACAATCGGGTCATTCAATCATTCGGGTCCAAAATCAATAAACAAACAATCGGGACAAATGGCGTCCTATTTTATAAAAACTAACAGGTTATCTCCCTCGCGGGTTTATAAAACATTTATAAAAACATTTAAAAGAGTGCTTGGCTATGAACTCACGTTGATGTGGGAAGGCGGGTTATCGGCAATTCGGACGTACGATACATGCTTCAATCACGGAAACCTAGACAAATAATACTCGGTCTTAGACTCATGTCCAATGACTTTATAAAAATAGCAATTATGTATACATATGATGATTATATATATATGATGATCAAGTGGGTTTACATATTCTCATTTACTCATTTTTGTGTTATGTGTCGATAACTTTTATACTAGTTTTCTCGTTTTACCTATTTACGTGTTTTAAGTCCAATGAACTTATTATAGGTTCTTTAACTTGTTTTAATCCCTTTTATACCTATATTATCAGTATGTATACTTTCCATGTTGGGCCCAAATGGGTTAAGCCCAATAAGTTCTTTTTACAAGTTTTTATCTTATTTAGTCCAATTATTAGTCCAATATGCTTAATTAGCTCGTAAATGTCCGTATTTCTTATAGTTCGGGTTTTATCGGTTTTTACTTGTATTAGATACTTAAATATCAGTATATGACTTTTATAAACTTTACATTAGACGGGTTTGGTCGTCTAAGTTTTATTTGGCGAAAAACGTTAATTTTACGGCTATAGCCGAAAAAGTCGTATAAATCAAGTTTATAGTTTTTATTACTTATAAATATTATTTCACCACCATTTATATAATTTATCCATTTAATTAACCTTTTATATATTTATATAAATAAGTTTTATAAGTTAGTTGGTTTTAATTTATATTTTATACTATAAAATTTTGAGTGCTTATATAATAGTATTATTCTTTAATTTCCAAAAATCTGATTTTTATCTTCATTTTCACCAAAACTGCCATATCTTGAGTTCTATATGGAGATAGAAGCTCAAATTTTTATCACATAAACTACATGATATGTGCTACATTTAACGCTTCTATAGCTACTGTTGAATCATCTTTTAA
Organism: Glebionis coronaria; assembly: GCA_025667525.1. Taxonomy (NCBI): domain Eukaryota; kingdom Viridiplantae; phylum Streptophyta; class Magnoliopsida; order Asterales; family Asteraceae; genus Glebionis; species Glebionis coronaria. Next base: position 601,597,249 of record CM046875.1, on the reverse strand, counting down.
ATATTTTCTAAAAATCGTCCAAAACAGTGAACTCAGATTTATACCTTAAACTTGTTTTGATCATATCTCACTCATTACTTTGATTCCATTGCATGGCCAACTCTCACACGTGTACAAGACTCATAGCTTACTGTAAATGGATTCTACTTCATCATTTTATCAGTCCATGACCTGTTTCTTTACTGTTTTATACAGCCAACAAATTTAACCAATATTTTAACCTTGTTTCTTATGGTTTTTCACCTTTTTAATCATGTTTATCAACACCAAATCCTCACATAACATTTTTATCATCATATAATCATCATATACATATAAAAAGGAAATAAAATACATGTTTACATAATCAAAATAACAAAAAGATGAGGAGGACAATCTTTATACCACCATGATGATGTAGGTTGATCAAAACATGGATTTTTGATGGAGAAACTTGTGATTAGCCAAACGTAGTCGACGCTACTTCAAGATGTAAATCCAAATTACTTCCCAAAAATAAGTGAGTTCATATTGTAACATTAAAATAATGTTTTCAAATAAATATTGAGAATAAAATATCAACCATAAATTGACGGATTGTCTCAGCATTTACCCCTAAACAGGATCTTTGTCCTCAAAGATCATCTTACCTTACTACTCGCTTCTTATAGAGTTAAAGCCATGTGGGTATTTCTTCCACATTCGGTCTTTTCTCACAAGTGCAATTCATTACAATACGCGAGTTGCATCAAGCATAACTACGGGAATAAGATCAGGCTTAATGTTGACTTATTTCTCTATCCATGATGTTCACGGGTTTCTAATGAATGCAACTTTTCGCCGATCTAAGATCTACTAAGAATAATCAGATTCTCACTTGATAGATATTCCATCAAGTTCGATATAAGAAACATAATTCACGCAGTCTTTGAAGTCCTAGGGTAGATCCAGCTTATATGCCTTTCAAACCAATCTTTTATATTATCTCAATGGTCCCAAACAACGGGGACTTATATCCCATGATTTGTCAGATCATGAATTCATTTTTCCAAGGTTAAAAATTGTGGCATAACTTCGCTACCCATTTGGCACTTCAAGATCTACATTTCATATTCACATAACCTCTTGCCTACTACCGGCTGTCAATAATCAAATCCTAATTTCAACAATCATTTCAGGCCTCGCGAGTCGGGGATTTTCCAAGGATAGGTTCGCCATCACAGGAAACCTTAAACCTAAAAGACATGTCCAACTCACAGTGGGTGTATGTCGGGTGTCTTTATATCAACTCTTGCTTACAGATGCTCTAAGATTTAGATCCTAACAAGATTCGATCTCAATCCTAACAAGATGATTATCAATGATAATCTCTCCAAAAGAAAACGATTATACGGTCTATTACCAAAGGTCAATCATTCAAACATAGAATAGTGCTTATAGTATTTTGTATCGTTACTTTACCTCGTCCCTTCGATTGGGGTGGTACATAGTACTCTCATCAAGGTTCGTTCTTAATGACTTCTGAGCAAATCTCTAGAAATTTGATGCGAAGCGAGGATCTTGGTATATAGATGATCGATACAGGCACACTATGTTTATATAACTTACTTTAAATAAAAGAGTCTATTTCTTCATCAAGATTCTATCATTAACGAGAATGATTTTAGCAGATTTGGTCAGTCAGTCGACGATGACCCAAATAGAATCAAATTCAGATGATGACCTTTGCAATAGCTAGACGTTTACTAATGTATGAGGCGATGCCTGCCTTCATAATTTGTCATTAGTAAAACTTCTTCACACAAAGGTACTCTTAGTCATAAAATGACATAAATAGAATACTTATACTTACAAATTCCAACATACTATATCTCACAATCTCCATATTTAGGCAACCACAAGTGGCCTTTAAAACATTTAACGTTATTGGCTTCTCAATTCTAATGGTTCATATTAGCCGCGAACCCCTTTTTATTATCTATATTATCTCTTTTTACAATCATCGGCTATTTTTAAATTGTTCGGCAATTTATTTTGCAGCTTCATTATTAAGGAACATGTCCTAACTGATTCTTTACATTTTCTACATAATGCGTCGGTATCTATATGCACTTCTCATGATGATATAATTATCATGTCCATAATTCACTTAGATATTCTTTCTACATTATGCGTCAGTAATTACGTTCACCTTCCTGATGAAATAAATATCACAACCGTATTTATTCAAAATTCTTTCTTCATATCTTCTATGTTTTAGTTTCGTCTCCACTATTATTTTTATCCGTTTTACTCAATCCATCGTCTAAAGCGTCGATAATCATTATAATTAATTAAATAATTATTTATTAAATTTTTATGAAACGTAAACGTAAAGATTTTAAATTTCTTAGTCCATCCAATTATATAAAATGTTCAAAATTAAATTTGAATTTAATTAACAAGATTTTTGTTGATTTATCGAAAATAATAAAAATAATTAATAAGATGCGTAAATGTTCGAAAATCTTTGGTTATACCGTGGTCAAAATTTTATTAGTTTGAAAAGCAAAAATTGTTGTTTCAAATTTCAAGTCATAAGTTATATAGTTTCCTCAATTCTTCTTAGGTTGTCTAGAAGTATACACAAACATTTACCCCTAAACAGAAGTTTAGTTAAATGGTTTGTGTATAAGGTAATAATCCCTTAAAATCCTTTGTTAAAACATTTGTCAAAATATATTTGCACTTTCTTTTAGTATAACTCAAAGTCTTAAAAGGGCTCTTAATTTTTGAAGAGTCTATATGCATACATCTTACCATTATTAATCCAACGGTCATTTTATGTAAAGGATTAAGTTGTTAATCCCTAAGCGTTAATGGTTCTAATCTTTGAAAAGTCAATATAGCTTCCATTATCTATGAATCACACGGTTAAATCATATAAAGGATTATGTCCTTAATCACATGTTAAATATTTAAGGTATAGGTTTTCAGTGTTTAGCCAATTCATGGGCAATCTATAAATAATTACTAACTCCTTCTTATTCTTATAAACAAACAAATGGTCACTAATGATCACAAGCATGAAATTATCAAATTACAGCCTACACACGTGATTCACCAAATTTATGAATGCTACATGTGTATTAGTCAATCCAAACGTCACCACGTGAAACTCATAATGTTCATTACAAGTACCGAATGTAGTGATTGGAATACATAATCTTCTTCGCATATGCGAAGTTGATAATAACCATGCCGTGGATCAATCTTTAAAACATACGCTAGAACCTTGTAAATGATCGAACAAATCTTCCATTTTGAGTTATGGACATCGTTTTCGATTGTCAATTTACTCAATTCACAGTAATCTATAAATATAAGGAATGATAACACCATAGCTCTTTAGGATGACAGGCTTGGTAGAATAAAATCTTTCTCCGACAACTTTTTCAGTTGTACGGTAATTCCTTTAATTCAGATGGTGCTGACATACAGTGCACAAGCCATAGGTGCAGCACCGGGAATAAAATCAAATACCAAATTCAACTTGCCTTAATGGCGAATGTCTAGGTAATTCCTAAACAAATACTTCCTAAAGTTTCAGATAACAAAAACATCTTTTAATAAATTCATTTTAAGTTCTTTCTAGATTATAATATCTATGACTAATTCACAATCATTCACGGTATAATTTCAAGTCTAAATGCAGGATAAAATCATCCATCAAGAATTATTTAGATCACTTTTGATAATCAACATCTTATCATTTAGGGGAATTCTACTCGAGTTCCCATTAATTAAGACAATGTCGTCATGTCATAATCAATCAATCCATTCTACTGGCACTATCAACTTTTCAGTTTTATTGCCGTCGATAAGATGTGAACTTCTCGAAAGTCTAATTATAATTCATAATCTTTCACGAATTCAAGGATATATGGAGACATAACTATCCTTAAAAGAGTAAGTTCAACGCATAATCTACGCGGAAGAATTTCAAATCAGATACAGACGAAAACATTTAACGAATATGAATATATCCCATGTTTTCATAATTTGAGTACGCATTCGAAAGCTCCTCGGATCGTTACCCAGGTCATTCAAATGAAATCAAATCAAAAGAAATGATAAGAACGTCAATACATCCAGTCGGGTATCAACACTCGGTAATCAAATACTTTTCCTAAGAATCTCACTACAGGAGAATTGGACAAGGAAGAATTGTCAATTGTTAAATAAGACAATTTCCACAGATGAGTAAATTCGACTCAGAAGAATAGATGCTACAGGCACATATGTAGGTGTCCCTAACATTATGTCCCTATTTTTCACTTCTTGCAGATCTCATAAAATTTTAATCTTTCACAATCTTCAAAGAAAATTTAGTGTTTATTAATTAGTTTTATGGTGACTACTAATCAGTCTTGCATGGTCCATTCCAAATTGTATGTAAGCGCGCAACTATATACAATTTCAAGATTAACGATGCAATACTCAGTTCGTCAAAATTTTATCATCATGTATATTATAAAAACATTTTCATGCTTCATTCTTAAATAAGAATCAAAAATAAATTTACAAAGATTTTCTTTGTTATGAAAACAATTAAGTTTTCAAAGCGTCTCATAAACAACTTCATTTTGATATCAATCACTTATAAATCTCACTTTGAATAACCCTTATTGTGATGAAAATTAAATTTTCTCAAAGGATACCGTTTTAACTTTATAAGAATAATGTGTGATCTGCAAAAGAGTGATGAAGAGTGGTTCACCAAGAACTAACTACGGTATGATAGGAAATGAGCTTAGCCAATTAATCATGAGGTTCATGACCTCGATGGCACTCAGGAATACAAAGAGAATAATCCACAACGTAACTCAATCCAAGATGAGTACTTATTCAATGGTTGCATCACTAATGCGAACATTAGGGTGAAGCAATAAAGGATAGATAACATCGATACATGTAGAGTTTAGAAATCAAAGGTAGTCTTTTCATTAATCACAAACAAGTCAAATTGTACCGTAACACATTACGTGTCACTATGTCATACAATTCTCAGAACTCATCCTACCAACTGATATCTCAGTTAAGTTAGGGATTTTTAAAAGATACCACAATGAATACTAATCTACAAGATTCATTAGGTGTCCTACCTGTCCCGGAAGATCCATCGGTCCCAATTTCAGAAGAAGATTTCTTCAATTTATTTGTTGGACACTGGTCATCCTCGTCATTGGACAATGGTATAGGAACAACCCTTAACACGAACTAACAATCATTTAAAACCTTATAATTAAATCAAAAAACTTAACGACTTCCTCTTAATAATCTCATTTTCCATACGGGTTAAATTTTCACTTCATTCAAGTTCCAACCAATTTTATACCCAATTCGATATCCTACCTCATTCTCCAATACTTTCAATCTTATTTTTAGACCTTAATAGGGCAATAAAATCTCAATATGATCAACACTTAATTTCCAATCCTATATCTCTTACAACAACAATTATCAAATGAGTCATTAATATAAAATGACTTGATCATTCAACTAGACTTCTCGGAAAGGTATTAGTGGCATGAGGATTTTGGGTAATGGTTCCTATGACAGCCTCAAGGGCAACATTCACCCTTTCGATTTCAATTTAAGAATTGGATGACAACGAATCAGATGACATCTTTCTAGGCGGTAACGTTTTGTCAAACTCCACTCTATAAGAAAGATCGTCATGACATTGATATCAGTTTTAATCTCGCCAATTCTTTTTCAATATCACAATCAACTAATATCTACATTTCTACGAATATCAACCATTTGTTGGGATCATAAATATCCACAACTTGGTTTAGATCTAGGATAGCTAGAGTTCCTACGAGAATAGCTTCGATTAATTTACTAGAGGATTTAGGGTTCCTTGTGACAATCTACGTCGTATAAATAGCTCGTATAAATATCAAAATAATCATCAAACAATCATGTAATAAAATCACATCATATATATATAATCCAAGTTATATATATATATTAAAATAACAATTCTCAGCCTGGCCTTGTAGGTAACTCGGGAATTCTTCGGCACCGTTATAGTCAAAAGATTTTTAGACATTTTTAGAAAAATGTTTATAGTTAAATGTTTTTGAAATGTTTTATTCAAAACCTTGGTTTTAAAAATCTTTCGTTCTCTATAACAAGAGCTCTAGTACCAAACTGTAACACCGCCAAATTTATACAACTTAGTGCAGTGGAAGACTAGTTGGTGTTACGGGATAGCACATTACTCACATCATAGACAACGCATAAAAATCGCGTCGTTTAATAATAAATCATTTCCATTCATAAATATCAAAGTTACATCGGTCCCAAGTCATTATATATCATACAAAGTTTTACAAAGTATTTGAATGGAAAATATTGTTTTAAGTGCGGGCCATGAATTCTTGTTGTCTTCCCGAGAATTACCTTCAAGTACCTGAGATAAAACATGTTAAAAGAAAAGGTCAGCGATAACGCCGAGTGAATTCATAGAGTTTAATAAATTCCATCAATATAATATCAGTATAAAATTATTACTGAAAATCATTTTGTACAAATCATTTTAATAGGCCATAAAATAGCCAAAGTCATTTTATACAAATCCTTATCAAAAATCATAATATAGGCATTTGCCTTAAAAATCATTATACGAGCCAATGTCGTAAAAACATCATACAATACGTTTTACAACGTTGGATAGATTAAATAAAAACCGTTATATGAATATGGTTATGAAAACCAAAATACAAACATAATATCAATAGTATGACCCTGTATTGCTAGTCAGGCAATACCTCGTAATTCGGAGCGTCTAGTAGTATTTCGTTAAGTTTTGGATTATTATAAGCCGCATGACATTGTTACCTTACTAAACCAACAACGAGTAGCTAACCCGATCCACAATTTGCCCATCTAAAGTAGTGTGTCGTCACAAAGGTCACGCTATGGAAATCTTCTTATACATAAATTCGCATACCAATCAATGTGGCACGACGGGGATCAACCGTCAAGGCGCGAACTGGGGTGATCGTCCCCAAATAGTACTATTAAATGCATAAGCGTCTACCAACTCCCGGTAGTTCACAATTCATGCTAATGGGACTTTTAGTGACATAACCTAACTTTAATAATCCATTTAATTTCATCTATCGGGTCCTTTAATCATTTATCGGGTCATACAATCGGGTCATTCAATTATTCGGGTCCAAAATCAATAAACAAACAATCGGGACAAATGGCGTCCTATTTTATAAAAACTAACAGGTTATCTCCCTCGCGGGTTTATAAAACATTTATAAAAACATTTAAAAGAGTGCGAGGCTATGAACTCACGTTGATGTGGGAAGGCGGGTTATCGGCAATTCGGACGTACGGTACGTGCTTCAATCACGGAAACCTAGACAAACAATACTCGGTCTTAGACTCATGTCCAATGACTTTATAAAATAGCAATTATGTATACATATGATGATTATATATATATGATGATCAAGTGGGTTTACATATCCTCATTTACTCATTTTTGTGTTATGTGTCGATAACTTTTATACTAGTTTTCTCGTTTTACCTATTTACGTGTTTTAAGTCCAATGAACTTATTATAGGTTCTTTAACTTGTTTTAATCCCTTTTATACCTATATTATCAGTATGTATACTTTCCATGTTGGGCCCAAATGGGCTAAGCCCAATAAGTTCTTTTTACAAGTTTTTATCTTATTTAGTCCAATATGCTTAATTAGCTAGTAAATGTCCGTATTTCTTATAGTTCGGGTTTATTGGTTTTTACTTGTATTAGATACTTATATATCAGTATATGACTTTTTTAAACTTTACATTAGACGGGTTTGGTCGTCTAAGTTTTATTTGGCGAAAAACGTTAATTTTACGGCGATAGCCGAAAAAGTCGTAAAAATCAAGTTTATAGTTTTTATTACTTATAAATATTATTTCACCACCATTTATATAATTTATCAATTTAATTAACCTTTTTATATTTATATAAATAAGTTTTATAAGTTAGTGGGTTTTAATTTATATTTTATACTATTAAATTTTGAGTGCTTATATAATAGTATTATTCTTTAATTTCCAAAAATCTGATTTTTATCTTAATTTTCACCAAAACTGCCATATCTTGAGTTCTATATGGAGATAAAAGCTCAAATTTTTATCACATAAACTACATGATATGTGCTACATTTAACTCCTCTATAGCTACTGTTGAGTCATCTTCTAAATATTTTCTAAAAATCGTCCAAAACAGTGAACTCAGATTTATACCTTAAACTTGTTTTGATCATATCTCACTCATTACTTTGATTCCATTGCATGACCAACTCTCACATGTGTACAAGACTCATAGCTTACTGTAAATGGATTCTACTTCATCATTTTATCAGTCCATGACCTGTCTCTTTACTGTTTTATACAGCCAACAAATTTAACCAAGATTTTAACCTTGTTTCTTATGGTTTTTCACCTTTTTAATCATGTTTATCAACACCAAATCCCCACATAACATTTTTATCATCATATAATCATCATATACATATAAAAAGGAAATAAAATACATGTTTACATAATCAAAATAACAAAAAGATGAGGAGGACAATCTTTATACCACCATGATGATGTAGGTTGATCAAAACATGGATTTTTGATGGAGAAACTTGTGATTAGCCAACACCATCTTCAAGACCATCAATCTTTATGATCACCTTGTGGAAAATCAGCCCCAAGACACCATGAATACTCCTCCTTGGATGTTATAACTTGCACCAATCAATAGGGCTTCAAAAGGGCATCAACATGTATATGAATAACATGAGACTTTGTGGTTGATTTTGATTAAATGAGGGTGTTGTTTGTGAGATATGGGACGGCCAAAATGGAGTCAAGAGAGAGAGAGAGAAGTGGTTTTGCATGTGAGGGAAATGGAGGAAATGAGAAGCAAGTGGTTTCTAGTTGGTTTTGTGTTGTAATAGCTTAATGTGTAAGCTTAATGACATGTGTAAGCAACAAGGGTAGAAACTTGACACCAAAGTGGTATGGTGTTAATGTGTAGCCGGTTTTGAGTGGGGGTGGGGTAAGTGTCCCACTTGTCTCATCCCCATTTATTTATGGGTACTCCTCGATTCTAGTTTTTATAAATTATGAATCAACGTCATAAAACGAATCCAATAAAAATTGTTTCATCAAAAACGGAGTTCGAAAACGTAAATACGTAATCCTAGGGTTACCGGTTTAGTCGTAAAGGACGTTAAAATAAAATCGTAGGTCCTAATCTCTTCTCGTAAATTTGTGAGTTTATGAACCAACACAAATTTAAAACTCCAAAATAATATTCATGGACAAATTTATTTTCTGAAATGTCGGACTGTCACCAAAGACGGTGTATGTAAACGTAAGCACGTAACTTTGAATCCTCCGGTTTAAACGTAGTCGACGCTACTTCAAGACGTAAATCCAAATTACTTCCCAAAAATAAGTGAGTTCATATTGTAACATTAAAATAACGTTTTCAAATAAATATTGAGAATAAAATATCAACCATAAATTGACGGACTGTCACAAAAATGGCTTAACTTATAGCCTAGGGTTGTATATAATTTTATTAGCTTCGATTTGGTATAAGGTAGAGCTTCTAGCTCCAAACGAGCGCGAAGTTATGATGTTTTGATTGATCGTGTTCCGGGAGACGAGTATCGACACCATAGTTGTTGTCGATATTTGGATCGAATCTCAGAGACTCTAAATGGAAGTTTTGAAATATGTAACCTACTGATAATGAGGTGTTTACCTTAGAGGTTGAGTTTACTTTAAAACCCGAGTGTCGGTTTTGTAAACGGAGTCGTTTAAAGAAGTTAAAACGGTTGTATGAAAAATTAACGTAAATCTGCCCGGATTTTGTAGTTTGAAAATGAGTCGGGTAAAGGACCTTAAAAGTAATTTCATTTGATAAACTTGTAGGAGGACTTTCTATATATAGTAAGTTAGTTTATCGAGTCGTTTCATAAACGTTTGATAAGTTTAAAAGGGGTAAATAAGATAGTACATGTAGTATGTACCGGCGGACTTTGTTAAAAGTGTAAAATGGTAAAGTAAATGTGTAGTAAAGTATAATGAAGTTATTTATATTGTTTTCTCTCGAGTTTATTGTGACTTTATGAGTTTGAGTTTGATGTTGTTATATATGATTTATTTCTCGAGTCATTATTAATGAACGCGCCTTATTTGATAGGTAGCGGTTCTCGTGTTTGAAAGGCATCCATTATCATCGACGATCATCTCGCTAGATCTCTTATACTAAGGTGAGTCTGTAGCCTCGATTTTTATGCTAGCTACTAAATGTTTTCCCTCGAGGGGGATACATGCTATTTGAAAATAAATGAACACAAGTCATGAGTAATTGTTGGACCTGAATGTTGCCTAAAGTTGATTTCATTGTATTGAGTACCTTGTTACTAAAGACCCTAAATTCATGAGCCGTTAACTATCTTCTAACTTGATGTTGTGAGTCGGGAATAGCCGCTTATTCTAATGATAGTACTATTGGGTTGACCACCCTATCTGAGACCAGGGCATTACGATTAAGTAATCCGCTGGGAAGGATAATTTTACGTGAATAAGATTGTGGTATTCTAGCAACTAATACCCTAGAGGGGCAATGGTTTTATTCTAATCATGCCAGCATTTGGCGTAGGTGACTATTTGGTTAAGGGGTCGATGTCATGAGGTTAAATACAATGTTTTATTATTATTATTATTATTGCCTTGAATATAGATTGTGTGTACGACAATTCTATAAATGATTATGATTGATTTTCTTCTCGTGTTCAAATGTGATTTGATAAACCTATAGACTCGCTCAACATTATTGTTGACTCGTTTTAGCATGTATTTCAGGTAATAGGAAGTGATGGAGCAGGGAGCTTTGCTGTGGAGGTTGTGGCTTGGCTTTTGGAAGAATGTTGGTCTAAAAACTGTTTCTACCCTTTACTGTTGAACAATTTACTTTATGTTAATGTACTGTACTAAACTTGTTGGTTGTTGGTCGAGATCCATGGGGACTAAATGCTTTACTCTGGTGTCGTTTTAAGTACAATTATGGGATGAAATTTATGTTTTAGACCTTTTATGAAAATCTTGTTATTAATTATGTGTAAACGTCTCACTTTCGAGTCGTTCAATATACCTTGTGTGACGATGCTTGTGTCTAGTACCCAATTGTGTATTTCCGCTGCGCAATGTAAATTGGGGGTGTTAGACATTCCTTTGCCATATGCCCATAGCCCTGGCAATTAAAGCACTTAATCCCACTTTGCTGAACCACTTGCGTACCAACTGTTTCTCTATTCCCAGCAGCAGTAGCAATCCTCTGAGCATCATACTTTGTTGGATTACGTCGATCATACCTAGGAGGAATTTCATCACGTTGACATGTGTCATACCTTCGAGGACTCTCAACATATTGGTTCCTTTTATTTGATGATGTTCGAAGATTGTTGTTGGTGGGTTTGAAGATTTTCTTATAGGTCTTCATAATGAAAGTAATTTGTTTCTTCATCTCCCTATCCTTTTGAGCTAGTTCTTCATCACGGTCCTCTTTAGATGATGGCTCAGGTGATGGTGATGGTGCTCTTGGTTCTTTGTCTCGTGATCGTGTGGGAGCAGAATACTTAGATGAAGTGGAGTATCTTGGTGAGGAGGATGTAGTGGAGTATGACTTTGGAGCACGAGAGTGATGATCTTGAGTGTGTGGACTGGTAGACACCAAAGCAAGTGGATTAGCAGTCTTTGCTATCCTTTCAGCTCAAAGTTCATTTGCCTCATTCTGAAATTGTTTCAAAATGTCAAAGAGCGTGTGATAGTTGACCTCATCTAACTTACTTTGTTGTTTCACCAAAGTTACAAATCGTGTCCACTCAGGTTGAAGTTGCTGTAGAAATTGCACATTGACTTGCATGGTGGAGACTTGTAAATTGTTTCTTGTCATGTCATTCATCATCTTGTAGAACCTTGAGTAATATGAATCAATTGATTCCCCATCCAATGAAGTAAACTTACCAAAGTTCCAAAACAAGTTAGTTTTGACATCTTGCTTGTTAAGTGATTCACCTTGTTGCAAGCATTCAATGGCAAACCACATCTCTTAAGCAGTAGAACATACATCAACCGTTGAGTAAATATCATCCCCTATCCCACTTAGAATCAAGTAGATTGCTTCTTTCTCTGCATCAATCCAAGCACGGTTCTCTTTCGAAGTGTTCTCATATGTTTCCTTAATTGTTTGCTCATCGGAACCGGGCGTCGAGTCGGTTGCTGGAATTGCAAGAACGGTGATTGTAGTGGGATTATAAGGTCCTTCTTTGATGCAACGTCGAAGAACATCACCATTGGGTTTGGTGTCAAGATATCTAAGGAATCGTGATTACCATTGTGCATATCTACCAGTCACAAGCATTGGTGGTCTCTCTTTGTTACCCGCCACCATGATGTTGTTATTAGTAACATGATATTCAGCAGTAGAATCCATCTCAAGAATGAAGTGAAGTGAATAGGATCTTAAGTAGATGTTGTTGTGAGTAGATTGTGGTTGAAGCTTCAAGAAATGGTGTGAAAACCCCAAACAATGTCTTCGTATGAAACAAAAAATTCTTAAGTAAAAAATCACACGAGCTAGTTCGGAATAAAAAATCACATAGCAGTAGAATTCACGCTTTTGAAAATTTTAGAATAATTCGGAATAAATCTTCAAAGAGAAATTCGGAATGTGAATCAAAGAGCTAGTTCGGAATCTGTTCAACCTTGACCTAATCCGGAATATGTTAAACCTTGACCTAATTCAGAATCTGTTAAACCTTGACCTAGTTTGGAATCGATGGAATTCTGATGTAATTCGGAATGGTGGAATTCTGATGTAATTCGGAATGGTGAAATTCTGATGTAATTCAGAATAGTGGAATTCTGATGTAATTCAGAATGGTGAAATTCTGATGTAATTCGGAATAGTGGAACTCTGAGCTAGTTCGGAATGTGAAGGAATTCAGATCTAATTCGGAATGTGAATGCAATATGTAGTTCGGAATCTGAAAACCACACGTAGTTCAGAATCCATCTCTTTCCCACCTAGTTCGGAATACCTTTCTCACGTAGTTCGGAATAATGCAAAACCCTTGTTTCCCGAGTTATAAACTCCAAAATCCGAACAGTGTAACCAAAAAACTCCAACATGACGAATTTTTACCCAAAAATCAAGCCAAAAGTTCCAATTTTTTCGTGGAAATCACCAAAATGAAGAACACAAATTCCTACCACAACTTTGTAGGCAATTTGTTTGAAGATTTTGAGTTCAAAAACACAAAAATATTTGATACGCGATGATTTTAAGATGAAAATCACACAAAATCAAAAAATGATAACCACAAACTAAACACAATCTACCCCATGGCGATTGATACCAATTGTTGTCCCTAATAATATGATGATAGATTAAAGAAATGAGATGAAAAAGATATGAATTTTGGAGAGAAAGTAGTGAGAGAAAGTAGAGAGAGGAAGATGCTTAACATGGGAAATTAGATTAAGAAATGAGAAACTTCCACCCTCCAAACATGCTAGGATGGTACTTATATAGTCCACCCACATGCGGGCTCTCTAAGGACTATATTGTTTTTGGGCCGGGCTTGAATAAATGCTTAGTACCTTAAAAGAGGCCTTTTAAGCTAACCATCAAGCCCGTAATGTCACGACTATTATAACTAACTATTACAACGTTCTAATAAATATTAAAATATAAACCTATGACCGAACATTATTGTTTGACTCAATATTTTGAGGCTAACATTATGTAACTCTTTTGTTGCAGGGTGTTAAAGCAAGTGAGAGTGATTTTCATATTCGTTTAACATATTTTCCCGCTTAGTGATGAAACGAATTGCTATTTAAGTAAGAGCCAAATGGGTCAAATATCATGATTGATAGTATTCGTTATGAGTTATGTATATATTTCATAAGATACAAATTGCAGTTGGTTAAAGTCTACTATGTAATACTAATGTACCTAAAGTCGAAACAGAAAATCTGTAGGTTGACTAAAGTTAGGAGCTGAATACAAAGTAAGGTTTAGAGGATAATGTCTCACTATTTCATGTTTATAAACTCCTATTAATGTAAATAACCACATAATTAGGGAGGCAAAAGTCCGAAAGGGAATATTGAGTACTTAGTTAGAGTGTCGTTTATTGAGGTAGTTTAAATATATATGGCATCTGTTACTAAACTGGTAGATTTTTGTTATGTTGAAATGATGTATATAAGTATATTAATGTTTCAGAAATTTGAAGAGGAAAGTGTTTAATTTATTCGTCCGCTGATGGAATGAAAAATAAGGGTGGCTGGGTGACTGGAAACACATATATGAATAACCAATCAATATCTAATATATAATGCATGCTATATATTCATGTTATTTTTACGTGTATTGACTTTGTGTATTTTCATGTGTTTCAGTCAATCGTGTACCAGATTTAGTGTTTCCATGGGGCATAAACGGATTGTTACCGCGACAAGTGTAGGAGGTCAATTTCCAAATAAGATGGTGAGGCCTTTTCGCCTAGCGAAGACCAAACATCAACAATGTAATTGGAAGATGCTTATATAAACGTTATCGCGAGTCAATTTGTAACACCCCCAAATTTACACAATTTAATACAGCGGAAGACTTGTTGGTGTTACGGGATAGCACATTACTCACATCATAGACAACGCTTAAAAATCGCGTCGTTTAATAATAAAGCATTTCCATTCATAAATATCAAAGTTACATAGGTCCCAAGTCATATTATTTCATACAAAGTTTTACAAAGCATTTGAATGGAAATTATTGTTTAAGTGCGGGCCATGAATTCTTGTCGTCTTCCCGAGAATTACCTTCAAGTACCTGAGACAAAACATGTTAAAAGAAAAGGTCAGCGATAACGTTCAGTGAATTCATAGAGTTTAATGAAACCATTAATATATCATCGGTATATAATTATTACCGAAAATCATTTTGCACAAATCTTTGTAATAGGCCATAAAATAGCCAAAGTCATTTTATACAAATCCTTATCAAAATCATAATATAGGCTTTCGCCTTCAAAACCATTATACGAACTAATCTCGTAAAAATATCATACAATACGTTTTATAACGTTGTATATAAATAAAAACCGTTATATGAATATGGTTATGAAAAACCAAAACACGAATATAATATCAATAGTAAGACTCCGTATTGCTAGTCAGGCAATATATCATAATTTAGTGCGTATAGCAGTATTTCGTTATTTTTGGATTATTATAAGACGCATGACATTGTTACCTTACTACAACAAACAACGGGTAGCTAGCCCGAAACTCAATTTGGGCCCATCTAAAATAGCGTGTCGTCACAATAATCACGCTTGTGTAAATCTTCTCATACATAAATTCGCTTACCAATCAATGTGGCACGACGGGGATTAACCGTCAAGGCGCGAACTGGGGTGATCGTCCCCAAATAGTACTATTTTATGCATAAGCATCTACCAAATCCCGGTAGTTCACAATTCATGCTAATGGGACTTTTAGTGACATAACCTAATTTTAATAATCCATTTCATTTCATTTATCGGGTCATATATTCATTCATCGGGTCATACAATCATTCGGGTCCAAATCAATAAACAAACAATCGGGACAAATGGTGTCCTATTTTATCAAAACTAACATGTTATCTCCCTCGCGGGTTTATAAAACATTTCATAAAAACATTTAAAAGAGTGCGAGGCTATGAACTCACGTTGATGTGGGAAGGCGGGTTATCGGCAATTCGGACGTACGGTACGTGTTTCAATCACGGAAACCTAGACAAATAATACTCGTCTTAGACTTTTGTCCAATGACTTTATAAAAATAACAATTATGTATACATATGATGATTTTATACATATGATGATGATCAAGTGGGATTGTACATTTTTACTCATTCATTATAGTGTTTATGGGTTGGTAATTTTTATACTAGTTACACTTAGCTCATCTTGTTTACATTTTGGAGGCCCAATAGGCCCATTACAAGCCCAATACATTTTATTAGCCCAATTATACTTTTATTATCAGCATTATACATGTTGGGCCCAAGTGGGTTAAGCCCAATAAGTAAATTTATAAGTGTTTTACTAACTAGTCGGGTTTATAGTCCAATAAGGCTACTTTGGCTCGTTAATGTCTATATGTTGTAAAGCTCGGGTTTTATCGATTTTTACTTGTTATATAAGTTCATATATCAGTATGTGAGTTTATAAAAGTTTATATTAGACGGGTCCAATTTCTAATTTTTATTTACCAAAAACGTTAATCTTTCGGTACTAGCCGAAAAGACGTAAAAATCATGTTTATAGTTGTTTAACTTGGAAATATTTTATACTTGTAATTTATAAAAATGTCTTATTTTATATCATAATATATGAAATTCTTATTTATAATTACTATTAATTGTTAGTAGATTTCATGTGTATATATTTTATAAATATATAAGTGAGTGCTTATTTTATATAAGTTTTTATTATACAAGTCGGATTTTAAATTTCATGTTCACCAAAACAGCCATATCTGGAGTTCTATATGGAGATAGAAGCCCAAATTTTTATGGCATAAATACATGATATGTGATCCATTTAACTCTTCTATGGCTACTTTTGAATCTGCATCTAAGTATTTTATAAAAATCTTTCAAAACAGTCTATGCAGATTTGTACTCTAATATTGTTTTAATCATATCTCACTCATCCTAATGATTCCATTACATGGCCAACTCACCACATGTGTAAAAATCATATACCTTATTGTTTCTTTAATAATCTATGCCATTTTAACAGGTTATCATAAGTTTCTTCACTGTTTTATACAACCTAGTCCTTACATCATGATTTTAACACTTTTTTATGTAGATTCTTATCTTTTTAATCAAATCTATCAACACCAAATCCCCACATAATATTTTTAATCATCATTCATCATCATATACATATACATAAGTAAAAGAAAAATACAAGATTACATAATCAAAATAACAAGAAGGATAGGACGAATGATCCTTATACCACCATAGTGATGAAAAGATGAGGTTGATGAACAAGGCTTGGATTTGGATGGCAAAACTTGTGATATACCAATATCAACTTCAAGATCACCTATCTTCATGAACATCTTGTGGAAAATCAGCCCCAAGACACCAACAAAAATTCGCATTGGATGTTAAAATGACCACCAATCAATAGAGCTTCAAGAGTCCTTCATCATGTGTATGAATAACACATGATATTGTGGTAAAAATTGATCAAGATGAGGTGCTTTGTGTGGAGGTGGGACGGCACAAAGAAGAGTGAGAGAGAGAATTGTGTGTGGTTTGCATGTGTGAGAATGAGGGAAGTGGTTTTGGCTTGGATGGTTTTGCTAAGTTGTAAGTAGCTAGGACAAGTGTCCTAGCTTACTTAGTAAGCTTTGACACATGTGGTGTCTTGTTAGCTAGTTTTGCCGTCCCATATTGGGGGTGGGGCAAAAGTGGTTTTGTCTCATCCCCAATTATTTACGGGTACTCATCGATTCTAGTTTCCTCGATTCGCGTGCCCTCGGGTCGTTTTACGAAGAACGTTTTTATAAATTATGAATTAACGGCACAAAACGAATCTAATAAAAATTGTCTCATCAAAAACGGAGTTCGAAAACGTAAATACGAAGTCCTAAGGTTTCCGGTTTAGCCGTAAAGGACGTTAAATTATAATCGTAAGTCCTAATCTCTTCTCGTAAATTTGTGAGTTTATGAACCAACACAAATTTAAATCTCAAAATAATATTCACGGATAAACTTATTTTTTTGAAATATCAGACTGTCACCAAAACGGTGTATGTAAACGTAAGCACGTAACGTAGAATCCTCCAGTTTAGACGTAGTCGATGCTACTTCAAGACATAAACCCAAATTTCTTCCCAAAAATAAGTGAGTTCATATTATAACATTAAAATAATGTTTTCAAATAATACTTAAGAATAAAATATCAACCATAAATTGACAGATTGTCACAACATTTACCCCTAAATAGGATCTTTGTCCTCAAAGATCATCTTATCTTACTACTCGCTTCTTATAGAGTTAAAGCCATGTGGTTATTTTCTCCACATGGGATCTTTTCTCATAAGTGTAATCCATTACAATACGCGAGTTTCATCAAACATAACTACGGGATTAAGATCAGGCTTGATGTTGACTTACATTCTCTATCCATGATGTTCACGGGTTTTTGATGAATGCAACTT
Source organism: Glebionis coronaria (assembly GCA_025667525.1). Taxonomy (NCBI): domain Eukaryota; kingdom Viridiplantae; phylum Streptophyta; class Magnoliopsida; order Asterales; family Asteraceae; genus Glebionis; species Glebionis coronaria. The sequence goes on along the minus strand of CM046875.1, from coordinate 601,578,906 downwards.
TTCGCCGATCTAAACTTTATCAAGAAGTGATCAGATTCTCACTTGATATATATTTCATCAAGTTCGATATACGAAACATAATTCACGCAACACTTGAAGTCCTAGGGTAGATCCAGCTTATATGCCTTTCAAACCATTTTTTTTACATCATCTATATGGTCCCATACAACGGCGACTTATTCACATAACCTCGCTACCCACCTGGTACTTCAAGATATACATTTCATATTCACATGATCTTTCAGATCATCTATTCATTTTTCCATGGTTAAATTTTTTGGAATAACTTCGCTACCCACCTGGTACTTCAAGATATACATTTCATATTCACATAACCTCCTGTCCACTATCGGCAGTCAATAATCAGATCCTAATTTCAATAGTCATTTCAGGTCTCGCGGGTCGGGTATTTTGTAAGGTTAGGTTTGTCGTCATAGAAAACCTTAAACCTAAAAGACATGTCCAACTCACAATGGGTGTATGTCGGGTGTCTTCATCCCAATTCCTACCTACAGATGTTCTTCATATAGATTTTAACAAGATTCGATCTTGATCCTAACACGATAATTATCAATGATAATCTCTCCAAAGGAAAACGATTATACGGTTTACTACCAAAGGTCAATCATTCAAACATAAAACAGCACTTATAGTATTTTGTATCGTTACTTTACCTCGTCCCTTCGATTGGGGTGGTACACAGTACTCATCAAGGTTCGTTCCCAATGACTTCTAAGCAAATCTCTAGAAATTCGATGCGAAGCGAGGATCTTGATAGAGATGATTGATACGGCACACTATGTTTACACAACTCTTTTAAACACAAAGAGTAAATTTCTTCATCGAGAATCTATCATTAACAGGAATGATATTAGCAGATTTGGTCAGTCTGTCGACGATGACCCAAATCGAATCAAATTCAGATGATGACCTTTGCAATAGCTAGACGTTTACTGATGTATGAGGCGATGTCTGCCTTCATAATTTACATAAGTACAACTTCCTCAGAATAAGATACATTAAATCAGAAATGATATGAATAGAATACTTATACTTACAACATTCCAACATAACTATATCTCAAAATCTCCATTTTTAGGCAACCTCAAGTGGCCTGTTATACATTCAACGCCATCGGCTCCTCAATTTTGATGGTTCACATTAGTTGCGAACCCCTTTTTGTTATCTATATTATCCTTTTTACAAACATTGTTTATTTTTATATTGTTCGGCAATTTATTTTGCACCTTCATTATTAAGGAACATGTCCTAGTTGGTTCTTTATCTTTTCTACATAATGTGTCAGTATTTATATTCACCTTCCTCGATGAAATAAATATCATGACCGTATTTATTCAAAAATAATTCCTTCATATTTTCTAAGTCTTAGTTTTATCTCAACTATTATTTTTATCTGTTTTGCTCAATCTGACATTTAAAGCATCGATAATTATTACAAGTAATTAAATAATAAATATTCAATTTTTATGAAACGTAAACGTCAAAATTTTAAATTTCTTAGTTCGACCAATTATATAAAAATGTTCAAAATGAATTTGAATTTGATTAACACGATTTTTGTTGATTTATCGAAAATAATTAATAAGATCCGTAATTGTTCGAAAATCTTTGTTTATACTTTGGTCAAAAATTTCTTAGTTGAAAAGTAAAAATCGTCGTTTCAAATTCCAAGTCATGGTTTAAATGGTTTTCCTCAATCCTTCTTAAGTTGTCTTAAGGTATGCAAAAACATTTACCCCTAAACAGGAGTTTAGTTAAATGTTTTGGTTATAAGGGAATGATTACTTAAAAATTCTTTTGATAAGACATTTGTGAAAACATATTTGCACTTTCTTTTTGGTAAAACCCAAAGTCTTAAATGGCTCTAATTTTTGAAGAGTCAATATATTCCATTATCTATTAATTACACGGTCATTTAATGTAAAGGATTAAGTCTTAAATCACATGTTAAATATTCAGGGTACAGGTTTTCATTGTTCGGCCAATTCAGGGCAGTTTATAAATAATTATTAACTCATTCTTATTCTTATAAATAAACAAATAAGCCTTAATGATCACAAGCATGAATTCATCAAATTATAGCCCACACACGTGATTCACCAAATTTATGAATGCTACATGTGTATTAGTTAATCCAAACGACATCACGGGAAACTCATAATTTTCATTACGATTTATGGATGTAGTGATTGGAATAGATTATCTTTTTCGCGGACGCGAAGTTGATGATAACCATGCCGAGGATCAAATCTTTAGAACATATGCTAGAACCTTGTAAATGATCGAACAAATCTATCATCTTGGGTAGTGGATATAGATTTTTAATCGTAAATTTACCTAGTTCATGGTAATTCAGCAAAAATAAGGAATGATAACACCATATCTCTTCATAATGACGAGCTTGGTAGAATAAAAGCTTTCTCCGACAACTCTCTCAGTTATACGGTAATTCTTTTAATTCAGATGGTGCTGACGTATAGTGCACAAGCCACAGGTGCAGCACCGGGAATATAATCAATACCAATTCAACTTGCCTTTATGGCAGAAGCCTAGGTAATTCACCAACAAATACTTCCTAAAGTTTCAAATAACAGAAATATCTTTTAATAAATTTATATTCGGTTCTTTCTAGATTACCATATCTATGATCAGTTTATAACCATTCATGGTATACTTTTAAGTCTAAATGCAGGATATGGTCATTCATCAAGAATTATTTAGATCACTTTTGATAATCAACATCTTATCATTTAGGGGAATTATATTCGAGTTCTCATCAATTAAGACAATGTCGTCATGTCATAATCAATCAATCCATTCTACTGGAATTATCAACTTTCTAGTTTCATTATCGTTGATAAGATGTGAACTTCTCAAAAGACTAATAATAACTCATAATCCTTCACAAATTCAAGGATATCTGGAGACATAACTAACCTTAAAAGAGTAAAGTCAACGCATGATCTATGCGTGAGAATTTCAAATCAGATACAGACGAAAACATTTAACGAATATGAGTATATCCCATGTTTTCATAATTTGAGTACGCATTCGAAAGCTCCTCGGATCGTTATCCAGGTCATTCAAATGAAACCAAATCAAAAGAAATGATAGGAACGTCGATACATCCAATCGGGTATCAACACTCGGTAATCAGATACTTATCCTAAGAATCTCACTACGGGAGAATTGGACAAGAAAGAATTGTCATTTGTCAAATAAGTCAATTTCTACAGATAAGTAAATTCGACTCAGAAGAATAGATGCTACAGGCACATATGTAGGTGTCCCTAACACTATTTCCCTATTTTTCACTTCTTGCAGATCTCATAAATTTTATTCTTTCACAATCTTCAAAGAAAATGTAGTGTTTATTCATTAGTTTTATGGTGACCACTAATCAGCCTTGCATGGTCCATTCCAAATTGTATGTAGGTGCACAACTATATACAATTTCAAGATTAACGATGCAATACATAGTTCGTCAAAATTTTATCATCATGTTTATAATAAAAACATTTTCATGCTTAATTCTTAAATAAGAATCAAAAATAAATTTACAAAGATTTTCTTTGTTATGAAAACAAATAAGTTTTCCAAGGTATTTCATAATCAACTTTATTTCAATAATGATTATTTATAAGTCTCACTTTAAATAATCCATATAGTGATGAAAATTCGATTTTCTCAAAGGATACTGTTTTATCTTATAAAAACAATGAGTGATCTGAAAAAGAGTGATGAAAAGTTGTTTACCAAGAACTAACCACAATATAATAGGAAATGAGCTTAGCCAATTAATCATGAGGTGCATGACCTTGATGGCACTAAAAAAGAATAATCCACAACGTAACTGAAACCGAGATGAGTACTTGTTCAATGGTTGCATCACTAATGCTAACATTAGGATGAAGCAATAAAAGATAGATAACATCGATACATGTAGGATTTAGCAATCAATGGTAGTCTTTTCATTAATAAAAAACAAGTCAAAATTATACCGTAACACATTATGTGTCGCTATGTCATACAATTCCAAGAACTCATCCTACCAACTGATGTCTCAGTTAAGTTAGGGATTTTTAAAAGATACCATAATGAATACTAATCCACAAGAGTCATTAGGTGTTCCACATGTCCCGAAAGATCCATCGGTCCCAATTCAGAAGAAGATTTCTTCAATTTATTTATTGGACACTAGGCATCCTCGTTATTGAACAATGGTTTAGGAACAACCCTTAACACAAACTAACAATCATTTAAAACCTTATAATTCAATCACAGAACTCAACAACTTCCTCTTAACAATTTCTTATTCCATACAAGTTAAATTTTTACATCATTCAAGTTTCAACCAAATCATACTCAATGCGATATCCTACATCATTCTCCAATACTTTCAACGTTATTCTTAGACCTTAATAGGGCCATAAAATTCGATATGAATAACACTTAATTTTCAATACTATAGCTCTTACAACAATAATTATCAAATGAGTCACTAGTATAAAATGACTCGATCATTCAATTAGACTTCTCGGAAAGGTACTAGTGGCATGAGGCTTTTGGGTAATGGTTCCAATGACAGCCTCAAGTGCAACATTCACCCTTTCGATTTCAGTTTAAGAATTGGATGACAATGAATCAGATGACATCTTTCTAGGTGGTAATGTTTTGTCAAACTCCACTCTATAAGGAAAGATCGACATGACGTCGATATCAGTTTTAATCTCGCCAATTCTTCTTTAATATCACAATCAACTAATATCAACATTTCTACGAATATCAACCATTTGTTGGAATCATAAATATCCACAACTTGGTTTAGATCTAGGATAGCTAGAATTCCTACGAGAATAGCTTCGATTAATTTACTAGGGGATTTAGGGTTCCTTGTGACAATCTACGTCGTATAAATACCTCGTATAAATATCAAAATAATCGTCAAACAATCATGTAATAAAATTACATCATATATATATAATCCAAGTTATATATATATTAAAATAACACTTCTCAGTCTGGCCTTGTCGGTAACTCGGGAATTCTTCGGCACCGTTATAGTCAAAAGATTTTTAGACATTTTTAGAAAAATGTTTATAGTTAAAAGATTTTGAAATGTTTTATTCAAAACCTTGGTTTTAAAAATCTTTCGTTCTCTATAACGAGAGCTCTGGTACCAAACTGTAACACCCCTAAATTTACACAGATCAATACAGCGGAAGACTCGTTGGTGTTACGGGATAGCACATTACTCACATCATAGACAACGCTTAAAAATCGCGTCGTTTAATAATAAAGCATTTCCATTCATAAATATCAAAGTTACATAGGTCTCAAGTCATATTATTTCATACAAAGTTTTACAAAGAACTTGAATGGAAATTATTGTTTAAGTGCGGGCCATGAATTCTTGTCGTCTTCTCGAGAATTACCTTCAAGTACCTGAGACAAAACATGTTAAAAGAAAAGGTCAGCGATAACGCCGAGTGAATTCATAGAGTTTAATGAAACCATTAATATATCATCGGTATATAATTATTACCGAAAATCATTTTGCACAAATTTGTAATAGGCCATAAAATAGCCAAAGTCATTTTATACAAATCCTTATCAAAATCATAATATAGGCTTTCGCCTTCAAAACCATTATACGAACTAATGTCGTAAAAATATCATACAATACGTTTTATAACGTTGTATTGAAATAAAAACCGTTACAAGAATATGGTTATGAAAAACCAAAACACGAACATAATATCAATAGTAAGACCCCGTATTGTTAGTCAGGCAATATATCGTAATTTAGTGCGTGTAGCAGTATTTCATTATTTTTGGATTATTATAAGCCGCATGACATTCTTACCTTACTACAACAAACAACGGTTAGCTAGCCCGAAACTGAATTTGCACATCTAAAATAGTGTGTCGTCACAATAATCACGCTTGTGTAAATCTTCTCATACATAAATTCACTTACCAATCAATGTGGCACGACGGGGATCAACCGTCAAGGCGCGAACTGGGGTGATCGTCCCCAAATAGTACTATTATATGCATAAGCGTCTACCAAATCCCGGTAGTTCACAATTCATGCTAATGGGAATTTTAGTGACATAACCTAACTTTAATAATACATTTCTTTTCATTTATCGGGTCATATATTTATTCATCGGGTCATACAATCATTCGGGTCCAAATCAATAAACAAACAATCGGGAAAAATGGTGTCCTATTTTATCAAAACTAACATGTTATCTCCCTCGCGGGTTTATAAAACATTTCATAAAAACATTTAAAAGAGTGCGATGCTATGAACTCACGTTGATGTGGAAGGCGGGTTATCGGTAATTCAGACGTACGGTACGTGCTTCAATCACAGAAACCTAGACAAATAATACTCGTCTTAGACTTTTGTCCAATGACTTTATCAAAATAACAATTATGTATACATATGATGATTTTATACATATGATGATGATCAAGTGGGATTGTACATTTTTACTCATTCATTATAGTGTTTATGGGTTGGTAATTTTTATACTAGTTACATTTAGCTCATCTTGTTTACATTTTGGAGGCCCAATATGCCCATTACAAGCCCAATACATTTTATTAGCCCAATTATACTTTTATTATCAGCATTATACTTTACATGTTGGGCCCAAGTGGGTTAAGCCCAATAAGTAAATTTATAAGTGTTTTACTAACTAGTCGGGTTTATAGTCCAATAAGGCTACTTTGGCCCGTTAATGTCTATATGTTGGAAAGCTCGGGTTTTATCGGTTTTTACTTGTTATATAAGTTCATATATCATTATGTGAGTTTATAAAAGTTTATATTAGACGGTTCCGACCGTCTATGTTTTATTTAACAAATACGTTAATCTTTCGGTACTAGCCGAAAAGACGTAAAAATCATGTTTATAGTTGTATAACTTGGAAAATATTTTATACTTGTAATTTATAAAAATGTCTTATTTTATATCATAATATATGAAATTCTTATTTATAATTACTATTAATTGTTAGTGGGTTTTCATTTGTATATATTTTATAAATATATAAGTGAGTGCTTATTTTATATAAGTTTTTATTATACAAATCTGATTTTAAATTTCATGTTCACCAAAACAGCCATATCTAGAGTTATATATGCAGATAGAAGCCCAAATTTTTATGGCATAAACTAAATGATATGTTCTCCATTTAACTCTACTATGGCTATTGTTGAATCAGCCTCTAAGTATTTTATAAAAATCGTCCAAAACAGTCTATGCAGATTTGTACTCTAATATTGTTTTGATCATATCTCACTCATCCTAATGATTCCATTGCATGGCCAACTCACCACATGTGTAAAAATCATATACCTTACTGTTTCTTTAATAATATATTCCATTTTAACAGTTTATCATATGTTTCTTCACTGTTTTATACAGCCTAGTCCTTACATCATGATTTTAACACTTTTTCATGTAGATTCTTATCTTTTTAATCAAATCTATCAACACCAAATCCCCACATAATATTTTTAATCATCATTCATCATCATATACATATACATAAGTAAAAGAAAATACAATATTACATAATCAAAATAACAAGAAGGATAGGAAAAATGATCCTTATACCACCATAGTGATGAAAAGATGAGGTTGATGAACAAGGCTTGGATTTGGATGGCAAAACTTGTGATATACCAATATCAACTTCAAGATCACCTATCTTCATGAAAATCTTGTTGAAAATCATCCCCAAGACACCAACAAAACTTCTCCTTGGATGTTAAAATGACCACCAATCAATAGAGCTTCAAGAGTCCTTCATCATGTGTATGAATAACACATGATATTGTGGTAAAAATTGATCAAGATGGGGTGTTTTGTGTGGAGTTGGGATGGCACAAAGAAGAGTGATAGAGAGAATTATGTGTGGTTTGCATGTGTGAGAACGAGGGAAGTGGTTTTGGCTTGGATGGTTTTGCTAAGTTGTAAGTAGCTAGGACAAGTGTCCTAGCTTACTTAGTATGTTTTGACACATGTGGTGTCTTGTTAGCTAGTTTTTCCGTCCCATATTGGGGGTGGGGCAAAAGTGGTTTTGTCTCATCCCCAATTATTTACGGGTACTCCTCGATTCTAGTTTCCTTGATTTGCGTGCCCTCGGGTCGTTTTACGAAGAACGTTTTTATAAATTATGAATCAACGGCACAAAACGAATCTAATAAAAATTGTCTCATAAAAAACGGAGTTCGAAAACGTAAATACGAAATCCTAAGGTTTCCGGTTTAGTCATAAAGGACGTTAAATTAAATCGTAAGTCCTAATCTCTTCTCGTAAATTTGTGAGTTTATGAACCAACACAAATTTAAATCTCAAAATAATATTCAAGGATAAACTTATTTTTCTGAAATGTCAGGCTGTCACCAAAACGGTGTATGTAAACATAAGCACGTAACGTAGAATCCTTCGGTTTAGACGTAGTCGATGCTACTTCAAGACGTAAACCTAAATTTCTTCCCAAAAATAAGTGAGTTCATATTATAACATTAAAATAATGTTTTCAAATAATACTTGAGAATAAAATATCAACCATAAATTGACGGATTGTCACAGCATTTACCCCTAAACAGGATCTTTGTCCTCAAAGATCATCTTATCTTACTACTCGCTTCTTATAGAGTTAAAGCCATGTTGGTATTTTCTCCACATCGGATCTTTTCTCATAAGTGTAATCCATTACAATACGCGAGTTTCATCAAACATAACTACGGGATTAAGATCAGGCTTAAAGTTGACTTACATTCTCTATCCATGATGTTCACGGGTTTTTGATGAATGCAACTTTTCGTCGATCTAAACTTTATCAAGAAGTGATCAGATTCTCACTTGATATATATTTCATCAAGTTCGATATACGAAACATAATTCACGCAACACTTGAAGTCCTAGGGTAGATCCAACTTATATGCCTTTCAAACCATTTTTTTTACATCATCTCTATGATCCTATACAACGGGGACTTATTTCCCATGATCTTTCAGATCATCTATTCATTTTTCCATGGTTAAAATTTTTGGCATAACTTCGCTACCCACCTGGTACTTCAAGATATACATTTCATATTCACGTAACCTCCTGCCCACTACCGGCAGTCAATAATCAGATCCTAATTTCAACAGTCATTTCAGGTCTCGCGGGTCGGGTATTTTGTAAGGTTAGGTTTGTCGTCATAGAAAACCTTAAACCTAAAAGACATGTCCAACTCACAATGGATGTATGTCGGGTTTCTTCATCCCAATTCCTACCTACAGATGTTCTTCATATATATTTTAACAAGATTCGATCTCGATCCTAACACGATAATTATGAATGATAATCTCTCCAAAGGAAAAAGATTATACGGTTTAGTACCAAAGGTCACTCATTCAAACATAAAACAGCACTTATAGTATTTTGTATCGTTACTTTACCTCGTCCCTCCGATTGGGGTGGTACACAGTACTCTCATCAAGGTTTGTTCCCAATGACTTCTGAGCAAATCTCTAGAAATTCGATGCGAAGCGAGGATCTTGATAGAGATGATTGATACGCCACACTATGTTTACACAACTCTTTTAAACACAAAGAGTCAATTTCTTCATCAAGAATCTATCATTAACAGGAATGATATTAACAGATTTGGTCAGTCTGTCGACGATGACCCAAATCGAATCAAATTCAGATGATGACCTTTGCAATAGCTAGACGTTTACTGATGTATGAGGTGATGTATGCCTTCATAATTTGCATCAGTACAACTTCCTCGGAATAAGATACATTAAATTAGAAATGATATGAATAGAATACTTATACTTACAAGATTCCAACATAACTATATCTCAAAATCTCCATTTTTAGGCAACCTCAAGTGGCCTGTTATACATTCAACGCCATCGGCTCCTCAATTTTGATGGTTCACATTAGTTGCGAACCCCTTTTTATTATCTATATTATCCTTTTTACAAACATTGTTTATTTTTATATTGTTCGGCAATTTATTTTGCACCTTCATTATTAAGGAACATGTCCTAATTGGTTCTTTATCTTTTCTACATAATGTGTCAGTAATTATATTCACCTTCCTCGATGAAATAAATATCATGACCGTATTTATTCAAAAATTATTCCTTCATATTTTCTAAGTCTTAGTTTTATCTAAACTATTATTTTTGTCTGTTTTGCTCAATCCGACGTTTAAAGCGTCGGTAATTATTACAAGTAATTAAATAATAAATATTCAATTTTTATGAAACGTAAACGTCAAAATTTTAAATTTCTTAGTTCGACCAATTATATAAAAATGTTCAAAATGAATTTTAATTTATTTAACACGATTTCTGTTGATTTATCGAAAATAATTAATAAGATCCGTAATTGTTCGAAAATCTTTGTTTATACTTTGGTCAAAATTTTCTTAGTTGAAAAGTAAAAAATCGTCGTTTCAAATTCTAAGTCATGGTTTAAATGGTTTTCCTCAATCCTTCTTAAGTTGTCTTAAGGTATGCAAAAACATTTACCCCTAAACAGGAGTTTAGTTAATTATTTTGGTTATAAGGGAATGATTCCTTAAAAATTCTTTTGATAAGACATTTGTCAAAACATATTTGCACTTTCTTTTTTGTAAAACCCAAAGTCTTAAATGGCTCTAATTTTTGAAGAGTCAATATATTCCATTATCTATTAATTACACGGTCATTTAATGTAAAGGATTAAGTCTTAAATCACATGTTAAATATTCAGGGTACAGGTTTTTATTGTTCGGCCAATTCAGGGCAGTTTATAAATAATTATTAGCTCATTCTTATTCTTATAAATAAACAAATGGTCCTTAATGATCACAAGCATGAATTTATCAAATTACAGCCCATACACGTGATTCACCAAATTTATGAATGCTACATGTGTATTAGTTAATCCAAACGACATCACGGGAAACTCATAATGTTCATTACGATTTCTGGATGTAGTGATTGGAATAGATAATTTTTTTCGCGGACGCGAAGTTGATGATAACCATGCTGAGGATCAAATCTTTAGAAAATATGCTAGAACCTTTTAAATGATCGAACAAATCTATCATCTTGGGTAGTAGATATAGATTTTTAATCGTCAATTTACCTAGTTCGTGGTAATTTAGCAAATATAAGGAATGATAACACCATATCTCTTCATAATGACGAGCTTGGTAGAATAAAAGCTTTCTCCGACAACTCTCTCAGTTGTACGGTAATTCTTTTAATTCAGATGGTGCTGACGTACAGTGCACAAGCCACAGGTGCAGCACCGGGAATATAATCAATACCAATTCAACTTGCCTTTATGGCGGAAGCCTAGGTAATTCACCAATAAATACTTCCTAAAGTTTCAAATAAAAGAAATATCTTTTAATAAATTTATATTAGGTTCTTTCTAGATTACCATATCTATGATCAGTTTATAACCATTCATGGTATACTTTTAAGTCTAAATGCAGGATATGGTCATTCATCAAGAATTATTTAGATCACTTTTGATAATCAACATCTTATCATTTAGGGGAATTATATTTGATTTCCCATCAATTAAGACAATGTCGTCATGTCATAATCAATCAATCCATTCTACTGGAATTATCAACTTTCCAGTTTCATTATCGTTGATAAGATGTGAACTTCTCAAAAGACTAATAATAACTCATAATCCTTCACAAATTCAAGGATATCTGGAGACATAACTAACCTTAAAAGAGTAAAGTCAACGCATGATCTATGCGAGAAAATTTCAAATCAGATACAGACGAAAACATTTAAGGAATATGAGTATATCCCATGTTTTCATAATTTGAGTACGCATTCGAAAGCTCCTCGGATCGTTACCCAGGTCATTCAAATGAAACAAAATCAAAAGAAATGATAGGAACGTCGATACATCCAATCGGGTATCAACACTCGGTAATCAGATACTTTTCCTAAGAATCTCACTACGGGAGAATTGGACAAGAAAGAATTGTCAATTGTCAAATAAGACAATTTCTACAGATGAGTAAATTCGACTCAGAAGAATAGATGCTACAGGCACATATGTAGGTGTCCCTAACACTATGTCCCTATTTTTCACTTCTTGCAGATCTCATAAATTTTATTCTTTCACAATCTTCAAAGAAAATGTAGTGTTTATTCATTAGTTTTATGGTGACTACTAATCAGCCTTGCATGGTCCATTCCAAATTGTATGTAGGCGCGTTACTGTTCATTCGAGAAGTGTTTCGAGATTATGATGATGATATTTGGGTGGTGAGTTTGATTCGGTTTGTAAGAGTGCTCAGCGTACCTCTTCTACTCAAAGGATTTCGACACCAGGTTCATTTTCACTCTCTTTATTTTTATTGTCAAGTTTGTTAGTTTTAAGTTTCAATTAAATCTGCCGATGATTATTTAAGTTTATGATTTTTGGTAACTGCTTAGTTGAAGTGTTTAGTTTGATTTGATTTATACCTGCTTAAATAGACAGGACTGTTTATTGTTAGGATTTTAGTAGTTTGGATCTGCTTACTTTTTTTATTAGTATAATCGGTTTAATTTTGGAAAGATTTTTGGTTTAAGATATCTGCTTATGAGTTAGCCATAAACTAGTTTATTTTTCTTATCAGTATAATCTAGTTTAATATAAGGTCAGTTTGGATTTGCTTATTGTAGTGTTTTGATTTGTTTTTTTCTGAAACCTAGATTTTAGCTTAATCTGTTTTGGCTTATTATAGATTCCAGTAGCTTATCTTAAACAGTTTGGCTTATTTAGTTGCTGCTATTAGCTTATTTGGATTATCGGCTTATTTGTTTCCTTTATCTAGTAGCTTAATTAAATCAGCTTATTGACTATTTTGATTTGAGCTTTATAAGGATGTTTAGATCTGCTTATGTGATAATTTGCTTATGCTTATTTAGCTTATTTTGTATTTAACTGCTTTTGCTTATTTCTAATATTGTGCTGCAGAAGCTACAGATCCCATTGGTGGTTTTAACTGTCCAAAGACTTGAAAAAATTTAGTATAAAAAAAAATATTAAGCAAATATTGGTCCTGGTGGGATTCGACCCCCAGACCTCTCGTCTCATAGCCAAACGCCCCAACCATCTCCACTAGCACTCTTTTTGTGTTCATTTATGTCCAGTTAAATTAATATAGTGTGTTTTAATTAGTGGCAGTTTTAATTAAAATTAGTTTAATACAAGTTTTAGTTTTATTTAAATTTTAATATAAAAGTTTTATTTTAAAGTTTTCTTTATTTTGATTTTATAAAAATATAAAAAGACAAAAAAAAATATTTTATTTACTTTCTTTAAAGTTTAAATTAGTTTACTTTGTTTTAAAATAGTTTTTATAAAATTTCATTTAAAAGTTAAATTAGTTTTTAAGTTTTATATTTTTAATTAGTTTAAATTAGTTTTATATTCAAGTTAAGTTTTATATTGTCAACTAGTTTTAAATTAGTTTTTAAATTTAATTAGTTATAAAATAGTTTTATTTAAATTAGATTTTAATGTTAAATAGTCTTTAATTAGTTAAAAACACAAAAATTTATCTTTACCAAGAACAAGTTAAGTCGATACGTTAAACCGGAAATCAAATTCGAGTCGAATCGAGGAAAAACGAACTTAATTGCTTAAATTAGGATTAAATAAATCCTAGTTTCAAATTGGCGCTGCTGCCGCTTCGCTCGTACGATTGACGATTTTTCGTGAAGACGTTTCGATTTTGGGATCCGTTCTCTTTAAACGTTACGTTTCTTGCAACAAAAATAAAAAATACAAAAAAAAAATCCAAAACTTAAAAAAATACAAAAACATTAAAAATCACAAAAGCAATTTCTTTCCTAAGAATTGCACCAAAAAAAATTAAAAAAATACAAAAGTAATACTTTTTCCTAAAAGTATTACACCAAAAATATTACGTATTAGTGTTAATTTTCAGTTCGATTTCTTCATTTTTATTGTGAATATATATTTTTCTAAAAAAAATACAAAAAGATTTTTCTTTTACTATAATATATTACGTAGCACAATAAAATTACCTACTTTTCAAATAAGCCTTAGTTGGGATTTCATCACCTAACTATTGTAGTCGCATCCATAACAAGAAAAATGGCAAAATAGATAAATACTAGTAAGACGTTTGAACTCGACATATACAAACTATAAGGTGGGTATAAGGCGACGCGCTATAAATGGTCGTCTAAGGAAAAAGGTTTTTAAGTGCTTTATGCCACCTCGTTTCCCCGCTCGCTTGTGCGTATATTGAGAGGGACGACCGATTATTGGTTTGCCAACTCAAGTAGTATTTACGTATATATTTTTGTAGCTTTTTCATATTGCTCATCGAGAGGGAAAATCCTTTTCCTCTCAAAGTCGACCGAGGTCACCTACCTCATTCCAAAGTTTTAATTGCATGCGCACTCGCGCGTATACATACATACCGATTGGTGTACCAAATACTTCTAATTCTTCTAAAAAGAAGAAGAAGAAAAACAAAAAGATCGTCATTAAAGCCGATCCCGAGAATCGAGCTTTCGACAATACGATGGCAACGGATAATCGACCAATGATTGAGATTCTACAATCTCACGTTGAAGGAAACGATGACGCGATTGTGGTGCCGAATATTGGAGCTAATCATTTCGAACTTAAATCGGGTTTTATTCAAATGGTTTCCGCTACACCATTTTTAGGCCGTACTAATGATGACCCACACGCTCATATCAAACGTTTCATCCAATTAGCTAATACCGTCAAATACAATGGGGTGCCCCAAGAGGCCGTTCGCCTACAACTTTTTCCTTTTTCCCTCGAGGGACAAGCCCGGATTTGGTTTGATAAGGAACCACCCCAAAGTATTACCACATGGATCGACTTAGAGACCAAGTTCATTAACTACTTTTTCCCACCATCACGGAACACTTCTTTAAGAAATGAGATCACCACCTTTGAACAACAATATGGGAAAAAATTTAGTGAGTCTTGGGATCGTTTTAAAGATCTTTTGAGAAAATGTCCACAACACGGTTTCACTAAAGTGCATCAAATCAACACGTTTTATAATGGTTTAACTCTAAACGACCAAGACTCACTTAATAGTGCCGCGGGGGGCAATATTCTTGTGAAAACCATGAACGAGGCTTGGGCCATCATTGAGAACAAGGCAAAAGTGCAAACCAAGAGTGTTAGGGCTACTATGGCAAGTGCTAGTACTAGTAATAATGAGGTGAATGATCAAATTAAGGAACTTACTTCAATTGTGAAAAACCTTGCTCTAAAGACCGACGCCCTCACTACACATGTGCATGCCGTGAAAGAAAAAAGTGAAACATGTGAGACTTGTGGTGGACCACATTCGTACTATAATAGTGACAAGGTTTACAATGATCAACAAGAAGTTTATGCTTATAACAACAATGAAAATGATCGGATTCATTTCAAACCAAATGTTGATGTTAACCATTTGTCTTACATGTCTAATAACTATTTGGATCCCCCGGGTTTTGTAGCACCACAAAGACCACCCCCACCCGCCAAAAATAGGAACCAAGGTCCTCAACGGGGTAATTTTCAAGGAAATTCTAATCAACGGGGTTTTAATCAAAATCAAGGGAATTTTCAAGGGTTAAATAATCAAGGATTTAATAACCAAAGTTTTCAAAATCAAGGATTTAATCAATGTTCTAATCAATATCAAAACCAAGGTTTTCCTAATCAAGGTTATAATCAAATGAACATGCATAATCCTCAAATGGACTTGGTTTTACAAAAATTATCCGACCATGAACGAATGATGAGAGAGATGCAAGAATCAACCGATAAGAAATTTTTGACTATCATTCAAACCTTTCGTCCCGAAGGTGCCCTCCCTTCGAACACCGTGACCAATCCTAGGGCTAATGTTAATGCTATCACTACTAGGAGCGGTAAGACCACCGTAGAACCTTCCCCACCTAACCAAGGACCCGAGCTACCTTCTTCTTCGACGCAACCTCCTTCTTCTTCCACTTGTGACATACCCCTCGTTATGCATTCGTCTACACCTTATGTTCCACCGATACCTAAATTTTCTACCACACCTTCGGTTCCCAAACCAGTTCCTTCAACTACCATTTCTATTCCTCATCCTCCACCAAAGGATGTGAGTGAGCAA
Organism: Glebionis coronaria; assembly: GCA_025667525.1. NCBI lineage: Eukaryota > Viridiplantae > Streptophyta > Magnoliopsida > Asterales > Asteraceae > Glebionis > Glebionis coronaria. Next base: position 601,562,686 of record CM046875.1, on the reverse strand, counting down.
TCCACTCCAAAGCCTTCATCTCAACCTAATATACCTTATCCCTCAAGGTTGCGGAAAGAGAAATTGAAGAATAAGGATGATATTCAAGTTTCTAACTTCCTAAAAATGTTCGAACAATTGAATTTTAATATCACCTTTGCCGAGGCGCTCGCTCACATGCCTAAGTATGCTAAGATGTTTAAGGATCTTTTAAGTGATAAGGAAAAGTTGCTTGATATTGCCAATACCCAATTGAATGAGAATTGTTCCGCGGTTCTTTTGAGAAAATTACCGGTTAAGTTAGAAGATCCTGGTCGATTCCTTATTCCTTGTAATTTTCCGGGTGTTGAGAATTGTATGGCCTTGGCGGATCTCGGAGCGAGTATCAATCTTATGCCATTGTCCGTGTGGAAGCATTTATCTTTACCCGAGCTAGTCCCCACTCGTATGACATTGGAATTAGCTAACCGTACGGTTGCTTATCCGGTAGAGATAGACGAGGATGTTTTTGTAGGAGTCGACAAATTCACTTTTCCCGCCGATTTCGTCGTAGTCGACTATGAAATGGATCCCCGTGTTCCCTTAATTGTGGGACGACCCTTCTTGAGAACCGGGCGTACATTAATTGATGTAGCCGCGGGTGAACTTATCATGAGGGTCGGGGATAACGAAATCGTCTTTAACATGGGTAAACTTTCCAAACTTCCCGATGAGCCCGAATTCGTGAATTTCATCGATGTGCTCGACGAAGCATGCGAAGAACATTTTCACGAAGCTTGTAAGAGCGGGATTTCTCCTTTACCTCATGTTGAGACCGTAGCTTCTATTGCTCCTTTATTGACTCCATTTGGAGAAACTGACTTAGATGATTTTGATGCTAGCTTGGGTCCTCTCGATATTAAGTATGATAATTCTCCCACCAATTAGGATGAAGACATTCGTACCATTGAGAGACTTCTCAATGAGGACAATATTTCTCCACCTACTCCTAAAGAAGTTACAAACGATGATCCTACTTTGACTAAGCCTTCCATTGACAATCCGCCGGATTTAGAGCTTAAGGATTTACCGTCTCATTTAGAGTACGTTTTCTTAGAGGAGGATAATAAGTTGCCCGTCATTATTGCTAAGGACTTAAAAGAAGATGAAAAATCCCGACTTATCGATGTGCTTAAGAATCATAAGAAAGCAATCGCTTGGAAAATCTCCGACATTCGCGGAATTGATCCTAATTTTTGTACTCATAAAATTCTCATGGAAGATGACTTTAAACCCGCAATCCAAAATCAAAGAAGGGTTAATCCAAAAATTCATGAAGTCATTAAGAAAGAAGTTATCAAACTTCTCGATGCCGGAATGATTTACCCTATCTCGGATTCGCCATGGGTTAGTCCCGTCCATTGTGTGCCTAAGAAAGGCGGAATCACCGTTGTTCCCAATGAAAACAACGAGTTGATTCCTAGTCGACTCGTAACGGGTTGGCGAGTTTGCATCGACTATCGTAAGCTCAATGATGCCACTCGTAAGGATCATTTCCCTCTTCCTTTCATGGATCAAATGCTCGAGCGTTTAGCGGGTAATGATTTCTATTGTTTCTTAGATGGCTTTTCCGGATATTTTCAAATCCCTATCGATCCAAAAGACCAAGAGAAAACCACATTCACTTGTCCCTATGGAACATTTGCTTACAAACGAATGCCTTTCGGCTTATGCAATGCTCCCAGTACTTTCCAAAGGTGTATGATGGCGATATTTCATGACATGGTTGAACAAACTATGGAAGTCTTGATGGCGGTATATGGTGATTCTTTCTCTTCTTGCCTTGCTAATTTAGAACGTATGCTCCAACGGTGTGAAGACACTCGTCTCGTTCTTAATTGGGAAAAATGCCATTTCATGGTAAAAGAAGGCATCGTCCTCAGTCATAAAATTTCCAAATCCGGTATCGAAGTCGACCGTGCTAAAGTTGACGTCATTGCTAAGTTACCGCCACCTACCACCGTCAAAGGAGTTAGAAGTTTTTTAGGACATGCGGGATTTTATCGACGTTTCATCCAAGATTTCTCGAAAATAGCTCGTCCAATGACTCATCTCTTAGAAAAGGATGCTCCTTTCATCTTCTCTCAAGAATGTCTCGACTCTTTCGAACTTCTTAAAGGTAAATTAACTAAGGCACCGGTCTTAGTCTCTCCAAATTGGGAGTTACCTTTCGAGCTCATGTGCGATGCTAGTGATTTCGCGGTAGGAGCGGTTTTAGGTCAACGAGTTAACAAACATTTCCAACCCATTCATTATGCTAGTAAGACAATGACGGGGGCTCAATTGCATTATACCACTACCGAAAAAGAGCTTTTAGCTGTAGTGTATGATTTTGAGAAATCCCGCCCCTATCTTGTGCTTTCCACCATCATAGTTTACACCGACCATTCCGCCTTGAAATACTTGTTTACCAAGCAAGATGCTAAACCGAGACTCCTTCGTTGGGTTTTGCTCCTACAAGAATTTAAAATCGAAATTCGTGATAAAAAAGGAGCGGAAAACCTAGCCGCGGATCATCTTAGTAGACTTGAGGATCCTTATCAAGGGGAATCTCCAAATCAAGAGATTAATGAATCATTTCCCCTTGAGACCTTAATGTCTATTAATTCCAATCTTGATGATACCCCATGGTTTACGGACATTGCAAACTATTTGGCGGGTGGTGTTCTTATCGAAGGGTTATCATCCCAACAAAAGAAAAAATTCTTCAAGGACGTTAAAACGTACTATTGGTACGACCCTTATCTTTTCAAGCAATGTGCGGATTTAATCATTCGTCGATGTGTTGATGGGTCGGCGGCTTTAAAAATCCTTGAAGCTTGCCATAAAGGACCCACCGGTGGTCACTTTGGTCCTAATTACACCGCTAAAAAAGTTTTCGACTCCGGATTCTATTGGCCCTCCATTTATCATGATGCTCATGAAATGGTTAAACATTGTGATGCTTGCCAAAGGCAAGGCAAGATCACACATAAAGATGAGATGCCTCAAAATTTCATCCAAGAATGTGAAATCTTTGACGTATGGGCATCGACTTTATGGGGCTGTTTCCATCATCGAAAGGAAACAAGTACATCCTCGTAGCCGTTGACTACGTATCAAAATGGGTTGAAGCAAAGGCTTTACCTACTAACGATGCGAGGGTGGTTGTTAACTACTTGAAACAATTGTTTGCTCGATTCGGTGTGCCTCGTGCTATTATTAGTGATCGCGGGACTCATTTTTGCAATGATCAATTTGCACGAGTCATGGCTAAGTATGGTGTCAATCACTGACTTTCCACCACGTATCATCCTTAAACTAATGGACAAGCCGAGGTTTCTAACCGTGGTCTTAAGAGAATCTTAGAGCAAACCGTGGGAGAGCATCGTGCCTCATGGGCCGATAAATTAGATGATGCTTTGTGGGCTTTCCGTATCGCTTATAAGACACCTATAGGTTGTACCCCTTATCGCCTTGTGTACGGAAAGGCGTGCCACCTCCCCATTGAGTTGGAGCATAAGGCTTATTGGGCCTTGAAATGGGCTAATTTTGACATAAACAAAGCCGGTGATCATAGGAAAATCCAACTCAATGAACATAATGAACGTAGGAATGAGGCTTATGAAAATTCATTAATCTACAAAGAGAAGACTAAGCTCATTCATGATTCCAAGATTAAAAACCGAGAGTTCCATGTTGGTGATCAAGTTTTACTCTTTAACTCTCGGTTGAAAATCTTTTCGGGTAAACTTAAGAGCCGTTGGTCCGGTCCATTCACCGTGGCCCAAGTCTTCCCTTATGGCACCATTGAGTTATCCCAACCAAATGGGCCCAACTTTAAGGTGAATGGCCAACGGGTTAAGTTGTACTATGGAGAGGACATCTCTCACGAGATGATTTCATCCCTCTCCACATTTCCCTTGAAATAATTCGGGAAATCGAGTCGAGTTAGAGACTCTCACGAGATGATTCCACCCTTTTTCACCTTCATCCATTTTCCACCAATAAGTGTAGGGGGAGCCAAGTAGGTTGTTTGTGTGTTGTGATTGTGTGCAGGGACATTTGCTTTGATGATCCACTTTTGGTACTTTTGACGCGACCCATGATCCCGTGTTCCCGTGTACCCGGCTCTATCAAAACTATTGTGATTCATACTTGTATATAAATAAAACGAATAAATGTAATCAATTTAGTTGTCCCTTCCTTAGCTCGATTTTAAACAACGTACTCAATGTCCTAAGTGTAGGGGAGTTTATTCTCCCACATGCTTAAACATTGAGGACAATGTTTATATTAAGTGTAGGGGGACTTCTATCGAATTTTAGTGGGCTTTTCCATGAATTTGACCCCATTTAACCGGAAAATTTAAAAAATTTTCAACGTTTTTCAAATTTTTGATCTATTTTGGCCTAGTAGTATGTTTATTTATTTTCTTTCCTATTATTATCGCATCGTAATAATTTCCATTTCAAGAATTAAGTTAAAAAAATAAAAAATAAATAAAATGGTTTTAACAAGTTTAGATGTCTTTGATATATTAGGCCCGTCGTGAATATTTTGACTCAACCCGAGTTTACTTATCCAAGTTTACTCTAGCTAGTATCCTTAACCATATGGACCTTAATTGGTTTATTAGGCTAAGCATCTACGAGTCTCATTCTTTGAGATTTTAAATTGTGGAGAACGAGAGATGATAGAGTTAATTATAAGTTTGGTATTCTTTCATTAACTTATGTGAGTTAGTTATGAGCTTTTTCTCCCATCGCTTGTTAATAAATATATTTGCAATAAATAAGGTTGTACGATTTGAAAAGTTACTTAGCTTCTAGCACAAGATCGTTTAAAAGTTGCTCGGTATTAATTAGAGTTCATAGCCAAGGCATAACTTATTGAAGCGGGACGCGAAGATTGGCTTATCCAAAAAGGCCCTAACAAGGCATGAGGATACCCGAGTCCAAAAAGGCCCTCACAAGGCATGAGGATTCACTTTTTTCTAAAGATCCTAAGATGATGTGAAGATCATTAATCCAAATCAATATGATGGATCAAGACACACGACGAGAAGCAATTACTCCCTTAAAGATCATGGAGAAGTCTATCCAAAAACACCCTAACAAGGTATGAGGATAAATAGATCCAAGTCCGAAAAGGAGGCGGATCGTTGTATATCAAAATCATAAATAAAGAAGAGGAAAAATGAAGAAGTCGTGGTCAACGTTTGAAGCATCTTTCACTCCTAATGAAGATGTATACCAAAATGAAGAGAAGACCATAATTTCAAGATCGTCTCTCAAGATTTGAAGTTTGAAGTACAAGCCAAATATCGGTCCGAGAAAGGTCTCAAATCGTGAAACGAGTTATGCCAAGATATGAACTTTATGAGGTTTCGAGAAGCAGTTTTAAAAGATTTTGTTCTTTAGCTAACTATTGATTAAATTGTCCCACTTTATTTTCGGCCTTAATAAATTATCGAAATAAGTCAAAAATGCATCCTCGTGATCATTCGAGACAAAAATAAAATACAAGAGATACACCGTAGGAATAAGGGGGTCTAAGTGATTAACTAAACCACATGAGTAAGTGTTAGTTGTGCTAACTTATGGTAAACAATTATCTCGTTTTTAAGCTTGGTATGGGGAACGTGAAACTTGAGGGTTATTAATATTCATGACACCAAAGCCCTAATTCAAGTCTTAGATTTCTTTACAAGTTTCTTCCATCGAATAATTTCCAAGTTAATAAATGATTATAACTTTTGTCTCTTTCTTAAGTTTTATCTATTCGTCGTAGTAATAAGTAATAGTAATAAAGGACGAGATGGATTGATTATGAGAAAAATGTAACTTAATGCTTTAAAACTATGCATTGAATGGGGTCATTGCAATGGTCAAGTGTAGGGGATTTAATAAGTGTGTAAACACTTATTTTTTGCCACTAAAATCAAGGAAAAACAAGACCGAATCATGTGTTTATTATCATAAATGTCGGAATTACGCGTGGTTTTGTGTTTTTGTGTTAAAATAGGTACAAATGATTAAAAGAAGAGAAAACACGGGATTTCATGGTCAAATATTAAAGAAAAGTAAAGAAAGATACGAAGACAAAATCAAAAGACCAAAAGTGTGCCCAAGATCACAAAAACCGACAGAGTCGACTTTATTTTGAAGAAATGATCAAGAAAGTCGGAATCGAGCTCGTTTTAATGGAATTAATCATTTTTTGAGGATATTCGAGCCAAGTGGGTCCCACATTTGGTTAATGGGACTAAAAGCCCATTTAAGGAAATCACTTTGTTACTTTTTACCCAAAAGCCCATTTTGGGCCCAATACCACTTAACAAATGATACGGATGAAATGGGTCACAAAGCCCAATTGCACAAGAGCTTTAAACGGTAATAATAAAAGAAATTATATTGGGACGGAGATAACAATGTGAGGTCAAACACCCCAGTCAACCCTCAATTAACTCCCTCACACGTGTAAACAAACAGACACTCTTACCCACTCATACGCAATAAATAAAACTAAATTACCCCACACCCCATTTTGTTTCGATACAAAACACATACACTTTTAGTGCTCACCTTCTTCTCCCCCAAATACTCTCCACCACTCCCCAAACCCTATTTTTACACCAAAAATTACCAACCAAATTTGGGGCTTTTACCCTTATTGGGTAATTCACACCAAAAGGGATTAATTCCCCATGAAAATCGGAAGCAACACTCACCAGGGTCCTCATTCTCTCTCCAACGTGGCCTCCTTTGATTGGGTATGACACCTCACCACAAACCCCTCAACCAATTACCTCATTCCACATCATACTCAAACAAACAGAAATAGCACATCAAAGAGCCATGCTGGCAATCCGTGGCTACAAGGGCGATTTTCAGCCGTATGATCAAGTAATTAGAAGAGAGAGAAGAAGAAAGAGGGAATGGACGGTAGGATTTGATTGCTTAACATTGAAGCCAAGATTAGGGTTTCTTGGGGTTTCTCCTATAAAAACCCCCATTTCTCACATGTAATGGTGTAACTTTTCTTTATTTTTAATTTTCAAAAAAGTTAGTTTTAGGGTTTAATCTTGTAATTTCTTTTTAATTCCAGTATTTGTAATTAATGAAAAGTTTTATTTTAATTATTCTCGTCTCTATTTAATTTTGATCTATTAAATTTCCATTTCATCTACTGTTTTTATATTACTGTTCGGTTACTATTATTATTATGAATTAAAAAAAAAGATTAAGGAAAGTGATATCAATATTTCTCCTACTGGGAAATATTAAAATTCATGTGCGTTACTGTTCATTCGAGAAGTGTTTCGAGATTATGATGATGATATTTGGGTGGTGAGTTTGATTCGGTTTGTAAGAGTGCTCAGCGCACCTCTTCTACTCAAAGGATTTCGACACCATGTTCATTTTCACTCTCTTTATTTTTATTTTCAAGTGTGTTAGTTTTAAGTTTCTGTTAAATCTGCTGATGATTATTTAAGTTTATGATTTTTGGTAACTGCTTAGTTGAAGTGTTTAGTTTGATTTGATTTATACCTGCTTGAATAGACAGGACTGTTTATTGTTAGGATTTTAGTAGTTTGGATCTGCTTACTTTTTTTATTAGTATAATCGGTTTAATTTTGGAAAGATTTTTGGTTTAAGATATCTGCTTATGAGTTAGCCATAAACTAGTTTATTTTTCTTATCAGTATAATCTAGTTTAATATAAGGTCAGTTTGGATTTGCTTATTGTAGTGTTTTGATTTGTTTTTTTTTTCTGAAACCTAGATTTTAGCTTAATCTGTTTTGGCTTATTATAGATTCCAGTAGCTTATCTTAAACTGTTTGGCTTATTTAGTTGCTGCTATTAGCTTATTTGGATTATCAGCTTATTTGTTTCCTTTATCTAGTAGCTTAATTAACTCAGCTTATTGACTATTTTGATTTGAGCTTTATAAGGATGTTTAGATCTGCTTATTTGATAATTTGCTTATGCTTATTTAGCTTATTTGGTATTTAACTGCTTTTGCTTATTTCTAATCTTGTGCTGCACAAGCTACAGATCCCATTGATCTATGGTTTTAACTGTCTAAAAACTTGAAAAAAATTCAGTATAAAAAAAATATTAAGCAAATATTGGTCCTGGTGGGATTCGACCCCCAGACCTCTCATGTCATAGCCAAACGCCCCAACCATCTCCACTAGCACTCTTTTTGTGTTTATTTATGTCCAGTTAAATTAATATAGTGTGTTTTAATTAGTGGCAGTTTTAATTAAAATTAGTTCAATACAAGTTTTAGTTTTATTTAAATTTTAATATAAAAGTTTTATTTTAAAGTTTTCTTTATTTTGATTTTATAAAAATATGAAAAGACAAAATAAATATTTTATTTACTTTCTTTAAAGTTTAAATTAGTTTACATTGTTTTAAAATAGTTTTTATAAAATTTCATTTAAAAGTTAAATTAGTTTTTAAGTTTTATATTTTTAATTAGTTTAAATTAGTTTTATATTCAAGTTAAGTTTTATATTGTCAACTAGTTTTAAATTAGTTTTTAAATTTAATTAGTTTTAAAATAGTTTTATTTAAATTAGATTTTAATGTTAAATAGTCTTTAATTAGTTAAAAACACAAAAAGTTATCTTTACCAAGAACAAGTTAAGTCGATACGTTAAACCGGAAATCAAATTCGAGTCGAATCGAGGAAAAACGAACTTAATTGCTTAAATTAGGATTAACAAAATCCTAGTTTCACATGACCTCGATGGCACTCAGAAAGAATAATCCACAACGTAACTGAAACCGAGATGAGTACTTGTTCAATGGTTGCATCACTAATGCTAACATTAGGATGAAGCAATAAAAGATAAATAACATCGATACATGTAGGATTTAGCAATCAATGGTAGTCTTTTCATTAATAAAAAACAAGTCAAAATTGTACCGTAACACATTATGTGTCACTATGTCATACAATTCCAAGAACTCATCCTACCAACTGATGTCTCAGTTAAGTTAGGGATTTTTAAAAGATACCATAATGAATACTAATCCACAAGAGTCATTAGGTGTTCCACATGTCCCGAAAGATCCATCGGTCCTAATTCAGAAGAAGATTTCTTCAATTTATTTATTGGACACTAGGCATCCTCGTTATTGGACAATGGTTTAGGAACAACCCTTAACACAAACTAACAATCATTTAAAACCTTATAATTCAATCACAGAACTCAACAACTTCCTCTTAACAATTTCTTATTCCATACAAGTTAGATTTTTACATCATTCAAGTTTCAACCAAATCATACTCAATGCGATATCCTACATCATTCTCCAATACTTTAAACCTTATTCTTAGACCTTAATAGGGCCATAAAATTCGATATGAATAACACTTAATTTTCAATCCTATAGCTCTTACAACAACAATTATCAAATGAGTCACTAGTATAAAATGACTCGATCATTCAATTAGACTTCTCAGAAAGGTACTAGTAGCATGAGGCTTTTGGGTAATGGTTCCAATGACAGCCTCAAGTGCAACATTCACCCTTTCGATTTCAGTTTAAGAATTGGATGACAACGAATCAGATGACATTTTCTAGGTGGTAATGTTTTGTCAAACTCCACTCTATAAGGAAAGATCGTCATGACGTCGATATCAGTTTTAATCTCGCCAATTCTTCTTTAATATCACAATCAACTAATATCAACATTTCTACGAATATCAACCATTTGTTGGAATCATAAATATCCACAACTTGGTTTAGATCTAGGATAGCTAGAATTCCTACGAGAATAGCTTCGATTAATTTACTAGGGGATTTAGGGTTCCTTGTGACAATCTACGTCGTAAAAATACCTCGTATAAATATCGAAATAATCGTCAAACAATCATGTAATAAAATTACATCATATATATATATATAATCCAAGTTATATATATATTAAAATAACACTTCTCAGTCTGGCCTTGTCGGTAACTCGGGAATTCTTCGGCACCGTTATAGTCAAAAGATTTTTAGACATTTTTAGAAAAATGTTTATAGTTAAAAGATTTTGAAATGTTTTATTTAAAACCTTGGTTTTAAAAATCTTTTGTTCTCTATAACGAGAGCTCTGGTACGAAACTGTAACACCCCCAAATTTACACAATTCAATACAGCGGAAGACTCGTTGGTGTTACGGGATAGCACATTACTCACATCATAGACAACGCTTAAAAATCGCGTCGTTTAATAATAAAGCATTTCCATTCATAAATATCAAAGTTACATAGGTCCCAAGTCATATTATTTCATACAAAGTTTTACAAAGCATTTGAATGGAAATTATTGTTTAAGTGCGGGCCATGAATTCTTGTCGTCTTCCCGAGAATTACCTTCAAGTACCTGAGACAAAACATGTTAAAAGAAAAGGTCAGCGATAACGCCGAGTGAATTCATAAAGTTTAATGAAACCATTAATATATCATCGGTATATAATTATTACCGAAAATCATTTTGCACAAATTTTGTAATAGGCCATAAAATAGCCAAAGTCATTTTATATAAATTCTTATCAAAATCATAATATAGGCTTTCGCCTTCAAAACCATTATACGAACTAATGTCGTAAAAATATCATACAATACGTTTTATAACGTTGTATAGAAATAAAAACCGTTATATGAATATGGTTATGAAAAAACAAAACACGAACATAATATCAATAGTAAGACCCCGTATTGCTAGTCAGGTAATATATCGTAATTTAGTGCGTGTAGCAGTATTTCGTTATTTTTGGATTATTATAAGCCGCATGACATTGTTACCTTACTACAACAAACAACGGGTAGCTAGCCCGAAACTCAATTTTCCCATCTGAAATAGTGTGTCGTCACAATAATCACGCTTGTGTAAATCTTCTCATACATAAATTCGCTTACCAATCAATGTGGCACGACGGGGATCAACCGTCAAGGCGCGAACTGGGGTGATCGTCCCCAAATAGTACTATTATATGCATAAGCGTCTACCAAATCCCGGCAGTTCAAAATTCATGCTAATGGGACTTCTAGTGACATAACCTAACTTTAATAATCCATTTCATTTCATTTATCGGGTCATATATTCATTCATCGGGTCATACAATCATTCGGGTCCAAATCAATAAACAAACAATCGGGACAAATGTTGTCCTATTTTATCAAAACTAACATGTTATCTCCCTCGCGGGTTTATAAAACATTTCATAAAAACATTTAAAAGAGTGCGGGGCTATGAACTCACGTTGATGTGGGAAGGCGGGTTATCGGCAATTCGGACGTACGGTACGTGCTTCAATCACGGAAACCTAGACAAATAATACTCGTCATAGACTTTTGTCCAATGACTTTATAAAAATAACAATTATGTATACATATGATGATTTTATACATATGATGATGATCAAGTGGGATTGTACATTTTTACTCATTCATTATAGTGTTTATGGGTTGGTAATTTTTATACAAGTTACACTTAGCTCATCTTGTTTACATTTTGGAGGCCCAATAGGCCCATTACAATCCCAATACATATTATTAGCCCAATTATACTTTTATTATCAGAATTATACTTTACATGTTGGGCCCAAGTGGGTTAAGCCCAATAAGTAAATTTATAAGTGTTTTACTAACTAGTCGGGTTTATAGTCCAATAAGGCTACTTTGGCCCGTTAATGTCTATATGTTGTAAAGCTCGGGTTTTATCGGTTTTTACTTGTTATATAAGTTCATATATTAGTATGTGAGTTTATAAAAGTTTATATTAGACGGGTCCGACCGTCTAAGTTTTATTTAACAAAAATGTTAATCTTTCGGTACTAGCCGAAAAGACGTAAAAATCATGTTTATAGTTGTATAACTTTGAAAATATTTTATACTTGTAATTTATAAAAATCTCCTATTTTATATCATAATATTTGAAATTCTTATTTATAATTACTATTAATTGTTAGTGGGTTTTCATGTGTATATATTTTATAAATATATAAGTGAGTGCTTATTTTATATAAGTTTTTATTATACAAATCTAATTTTAAATTTCTTGTTCACCAAAACAGCCATATCTAGAGTTCTATTTGGAGATAGAAGCCCAAATTTTTATGGCATAAACTACATGATATGTGCTCCATTTAACTCTCGTATGGCTACTGTTGAATCAGCCTCTAAGTATTTTATAAAAATCGTCCAAAAAAGTCTATGCAGATTTGTACTCTAATATTGTTTTGATCATATCTCACTCATCCTAATGATTCCATTGCATGGTCAACTCACCACATGTGTAAAAATCATATACCTTACTGTTTATTTAATAATCTATGCCATTTTAACAGTTTATCATAAGTTTTTTCACTGTTTTATACAGCCTAGTCCTTACATCATGATTTTAACACTTTTTCATGTAGATTCTTATCTTTTTAATCAAATCTATCAACAACAAATCCCCACATATTTTTAATCATCATTAATCATCATATACATATACATAAGTAAAAGAAAATATAAGATTACATAATCAAAATAACAGAAGGATAGGAAGAATGATCTCTATACCACCATAGTGATGAAAAGATGAGGTTGATGAACAAGGCTTAGATTTGGATGGCAAAACTTGTGATATACCAATATCAACTTCAAGATCACCTATCTTCATGAACATCTTGTGGAAAATCAACCCCCAGACACCAACAAAACTTCTCCTTGGATGTTAAAATGACCACCAATCAATAGAGCTTCAAGAGTCCTTCATCATGTGTATGAATAACACATGATATTATGGTAAAAATTGATCAAGATGGGGTGTTTTGTGTGGAGTTGGGACGACACAAAGAAGAGTGAGAGAGAGAATTGTGTGTGGTTTGCATGTGTGAGAATGAGGGAAGTGGTTTTGGCTTGGATGGTTTTGCTAAGTTGTAAGTAGCTAGGACAAGTGTCCTAGCTTACTTAGTAAGCTTTGACACATGTGGTGTCTTGTTAGCTAGTTTTGCCGTCCCATATTGGGGGTGGGGCAAAAGTGGTTTTGTCTCATCCCCAATTATTTACGGGTACTCCTCGATTCTATTTTCCTCGATTTGCGTGCCCTCGGGTCGTTTTACGAAGAACGTTTTTATAAATTATGAATCAACGACAAAAAACGAATCTAATAAAAATTGTCTCATCAAAAACGGAGTTCGAAAATGTAAATACGAAATCCTAAGGTTTCTGGTTTATTCGTAAAGGACGTTAAATTATAATCGTAAGTCCTAATCTCTTCTCATAAATTTGTGAGTTTATGAACCAACACAAATTTAAATCTCAAAATAATATTCACGGATAAATTTATTTTTCTGAAATGTCAGACTGTCACCAAAACGGTGTATGTAAATGTAAGCACGTAACGTAGAATCCTCCGGTTTAGACGTTGTCGATGCTACTTCAAGACGTAAACCCAAATTTCTTCCCAAAAATAAGTGAGTTCATATTATAAAATTAAAATAATGTTTTCAAATAATACTTGAGAATAATATATCAACCATAAATTGACGGATTGTCACACAATTAGTGGTAAATATTTTGTTGAGAGACACACGATTATTTTTTATGGAAATTCATAGAAAGTAATTAACTTATTAGTATACTATTTTATTGAATCAGTTCAATAGAGTTGTGAAATAGGTAAGTTTTGTTTACCCACTTATCTTTATAAAAAAATGTAGAGATAACATTGCATTTATCGAGGACAATGAGTTGATGATATAAAAGTGAATCATTGGTAGTATAAGCTATCTTATAAGAACAAAAAATATTAAGACATAAATAGCTTATATTGTTTTATTTATTTATATATAAGCTTGCATACCTTAAGTTATGACGGTGTAAAAAAATGAAAATGAATTTGGTTCAAATTATCATAACCTACATGTGAAATCGATGTTGGTTAATAAGCAAAATCTGGTTCGCTTTTAAGAGCAATAATCTTGTGGATTTGGATTTAGTTGTGGTAGATGTTGTTGGTTTCTATCTTGTTGTCAAGGGAAACAAGGTAGGATAAAATTAGTGTATGCATTTATTGATAGGTTGCTCTTATGATCATGAGCATGTGTACGTGTTAAATAAGAATAAATTATTTTGTCATGTATCATTACAAAAGCTCTATTATATGACTAAGGAGAACGTTGATATGTAAAACACCCTTATGTCATTTAATGTATTTTATTATAATCAAACACTTGCACCCAACAATGATGAAACACTACTAAAACACCTGATAAGAAAACATAAATCCTTCAAAGAGGTCAACAAGCTTGCATTATCTGAAATACCAAAGTCTTTCTCTTGTGACAATCATATCCCTTCACACAGTTAAAGTAATACAAAATTGTAAAGTTGAACTATCTGATGAGATATATAAAGTTGAACTATCATAATACAAAACTTTGTAATTATACTTTGATTTTACCACAATTAAGGGTATCTGTTAATTATATGCTGCCAGACAATTCTGCCTTTATGCGCGGGTACTCATCTAGTATATTTAAATGATAAATTAGTTAAGAAAATGATTATGTTAAAAAAAGAGTTTTAGCATTCTTATTTGATTGACATTTGACTCGGGTAATCTCATAAACGTTAAAAAATATGACACTTTTGTTAGAAAAACATTTTCAATAATTTATACCAACAAAAAAATAAATGCCTTTTATAGTGTTTCAAAATTTTATTTGTATCATAATGTAGCGTTAATATTTTAGTAGTAGGTACATCCGCGATACAACTACGGGTACCCAAACTGGAGAAAAATAAAAAGAAAATTATCTCAATCGGACCCGATCAGTTATTTTTACAAGTTTCGACCGAGTTTATTTGCTAGCCGATCGAGTGGCAACTCATGTTTACTTTACCCGTTAGTCTGGCCGGGTTTTCTAAACTATCCGTATAAGCATATAGATTATATGAAACTTTATGTATTTTATTAATTTGTATATTGTGTATAATAACATATACTTTTTATTTTAGGTGTGTTTTAAACATAACCATTAATTACTGTGTAATGTATTAAGGGGGTTTTAAGAATAGTATTATATGTTTTGACCAGTAAATAATTACATATTGGATAAGTATTTTTACTTTATGTAATGAGGTATATTTTACATATCATTTATTAACGTAATATAACAAGTTGGTGGCTTATAGAAACATATTTCTTTTCATAATAAACTAAAAAGGTTATTTTACTGATTTCATATATTCTTTTTTCTGTATTTTTCAAACACATACCCTATGTTTTATAAGTGTAAATGCAAAAACTAAGGTTTTCTATCAAACTTTTATTAGATGGTATAAAATGTCATATGCGTTTTGTTGTTATGTTAGTATTTCACTCTTTTACAAAGATATAGATTTTTAAAATTATATAACATAAAAAAATTAAATGTCAATTATAGTGTTTAGAAGTTTATTTGTATCATAATTTAACAGTAAAATATTTATTCATACATTTAACATGTAAGTTATCTTCGTAATATCACAAATCGATCTCTTATATAAACACTATCAACGATTTCTTAAGGTTCTGTGAATTTCACGGGTCATTCAATGCCTCTCATGTGGTCTCTAGCGTGGTCTCTGGTATTGCCGTTAGGATTACACTAAGACCACAAATATTGTAATCCGTTGTTGGATAAAAAGAAATACATTAACTAAAGAATTAAACGAATTCCAAGTTGTTTGATCAAAGTAAACGGTGAGGATCTAATAGTTGATAGACAAAAGGATTTCTCTAAAATGTTGGAGGCATGTGGTGTGCTCGAAACAAGAAACATTTATGACGAAAGGAGTCATGGTGCAGATATCTTTGATCCCAAATGGGCACAAATATTGTGTGATGATGCTAAGAATTTCATTTGAAGTTGACTTAAAAAATGTTACTATCAATGATTGTAACATAAGATGAAATTGTTGTCATATGCACGTTTTGTTGCAGGATTTTTTTTAAAGAATCTTGCTGATTTTTTTTTAAAATTTCTTTCTGTTTTTAATTCAGTAGTAAATTGCCATGTACTTGGCTTATTAATTTTTAATATTTATGATAATGAACACTATTTAATGAATTTATTCTTTATTTTCTTATTTTAGTAATAAAATTACCATGTCATGGCTTTGAATTTGTATGTTTGATAATGAACACATATGATGAAATGAGGAGACACTTTGTTGATATATAGTATATCTATCTCAGTTAGTTTATGAATTGAGGATTAAAAACTTATATGTAGCAATCTACATAGCCTTATCATCATAATCATGGTTTTGAAAACTCGATTGGTCAATGTATGTACCTACAGATACGAGTAACTGGATCACCCGTTCAACCACCTCTTAAAACAACAGATTACATCATATTTGCCAAGTTATTTCAGAATATATTCAACGCGAAAAGAGTTCTACACTTTTATAACAACAATAAATTTCTAAATGTGATTGATGAACTCATAATATATTTATGCATGTAGATAAATCAGGTCTTTAGATAGTGGTTGCATAATTATTGATGATTATAGTATGCAAATGTTGTTGACATAAGTGGATTTTGTCAAGTATATACACCTTATCTGTAAGGCCGGCTCATTGAATCTAGATGCCATTTACCATAAATTTTGATATACGGCCCTTACTTCCGAAAATTAAATTGCACGTAGAATTATCAAAATTTCTTTATTAAATTATTTTTTATATGAATTATATAGCAACTCTTTAAACTTAGGATATCGTCAATGAATACAATGATGAACTTATCCAAAAATGGTTTGTATACTCGGTTCATCGAGTCCATGAATAATTCTAGATCATTTTCAGTCCAAACGACATAACCATAAGCTCAAGTGTCCATATCGAGTTCTTAAACCAGTCTTCAGAATATCATCTTCATGCACTTATAGTTGATGATACCCATATTAAAAATCTATCTTAAAGAATTATCGACTCTTTTAATTGAACAAATAAATCATCTATTCTCGGGAGTGGATAATGATTCTTTATGGTCAACTTATTAAGCTCGTGATTGTCTATACACATGCGCATCACTTCATCTTTCTTCTTCACGAACAGTATAGGCGCTACCCATGGATAAGCATTTGGTGAAGCCGTGAGACAAGCATTAGGCGAAGTTGAAGGCTTAACTTATGTTGGACAAATGTATCACATATGATACCTCCACTTATCATATATGATAGATATATTATATATGATATATAGATGTATCATAAATGATCATCTTCTTGCAAATTAAGTTAACACATATATGATAATGTGATTGAAAACAAAATACAATCAAGTCTGTCATCTCTTGGAGAGTAATTAAAAGTTAGTTGTGAGTAGATTATCATATATGTTAATGTACTTGAAATTCAACTTTTATAATATATCATATATGATCATGTGCTTGAAACTAAAAGCAAATATTTTATTTGTTTAGTGAAAGCTGTTTTCAATGCATTTTGAAGAACTCAATGATCTCAAGACCAAGAAATGGAATATCAGATTTCCGACTAAAAATAATAAGATCCTGTGCATGAAAATGACAAAGAGGAGCGCTAAGTCTGCAACAAAAATGTTGATGACTCAGATCAACATCCATTGTTTTAAACATTTGAATAGTTTATCTTTTAGTAATTTTTGTATGGTGATGTATCGGTTTAACTTTGTAATGCTACTCAATCCTTATGATTTTTTTAAATATGAAAATGACGAAACATTTGCAAATGTGTTTTGGATAATATGGCTATTTTTGTTAAAAAAAATTATCATATTCGTGAAGCATAATTTTTACCTTTTTTGAATATCATATATGATAATACGTGTAACTCTTAAGTTTTGCCATATATTATAAAACATTATCATATATGATAATGTATTATTAGTGTTAAATATGATAATCCATTATCATATATGATACTAAAAAAAGTTTGGCAGATTAAACAAAGCATTTGCTGAATTCATGATTAAAACAACCAACATGTTGAATCAATGATTAAACACTTGTTTAGAAAATAAAAAGAATGCTTTTTAAGAGCATACAATTCATGATTAAACACTTGTTCATATAGAATGTAACAAACCATGATTAAAATACTTATTCACTATCAAAAGATACAAAACAAAAGAGTCTACTGAATTCATAATTAACACCAAAATATTCTTATTATTAAAACTAATATTTTATTATTCAATTAATTCTTCTTTATTTTCAACCAAATCTACTTTTCTCTTGTAATACATCCTCTTTGGCCACGATAGCGACTTCGTTTTATCCTTACACATAGCGTGTACGTCCGCATGCTTTGCTCCAGCCGGGCAATTACAACATCCATATATGCTCTATATTGTGTTCGCATAAACAACATTTATACAAGAGAGGAAATAACATATTAGGCATCATTTATTGACAAATGACTTACATAGCAGACAATATAAAAATGCACAGTAAGTCAAAAGTGTAAAAAGTCATGTAGAGTATCAAAGTCTCGTTTTTTCTTGTAGTTTGTCAGAACCATCATATATCATATATTATGTAAAACCCGCTTTAAAAAATACCTTAGAACATTATATGCATGAAAACATGCATAAATAAAACTTTACGATTACTTAATATATGTCACGTATTATGAATATTTAATGTAACTATTAAGTATATTAATTAATTACGACAAGTATTACGTATATTAATGTTATTATTAACTCAAGATAAGTATTTACATATAATACTTAAAAACGTAACAAGAATTAAAACACGACACTAAAACACAAACACACATGATAATATCATTGAGCACGAAAAACGAAAACGAAAAGTAATATAAGGGGTGTTTGGCCGGCGGTTCATAAGATAAAGGAGAAGGGACCACGGCCCGACCCATTAACTAATTCTAACTAGTAAACAGATAAAACTCTCAAAGAGATTTACATAAACACTTTTCACAATAATTAAAACCCTAAAATCTCTTTTGCTCTCTCTCTTGGCCGCGGAACCCTAAAGAAAACAAGGAGGAATCGTGGTTGAATATTTAACTATTTGAATGTACATGTTCGTGATTCGTAATCATTAATCTATTCACTCATTCGGTATACATTTAACCTTTAATCTTTTTATTTATTTTTCATTGTTCAAGAATCATTAAAAACAATTATGAAAACATGTATATCAAAGGATTAAAACATGGGATCGGGTTTGATAACGACCTAATGATACATATTCAACCTATCATTATAATGCCACTTTGCAGTATAAGTAAGAGCTTCCGATACTTAATATGTTGTGTTTTATATGCAGATGTAAAGTATGAAGGAGCAAAGTGAAGATATGCAAAGAAGGGGCCTCAATATGCAATAAAGCTAAAGTTATTAAAAGAAGCTTCTGAATCTCCCCGAAGTGCGGCGCACAAAGTTGTAAGTTTGGCGCACATTCGCATCTCCAAAGTGCGGCGCACTTGAGGAGAAGTGTGGCGCACATTTGACCCCAGACAGCACTATAAATAGAGGCCATTTCCACTCAGTTTACACACACCTCTCTTTCTCAATAGTCCATAGCTCGAGTATTTTAGTCCTTTTAGTAAATTTTCAGTATTATCCACTTTTGGAGATACTTGTAACGAGAGTATTCCACTTTTCGATTCTTGGAGGAACGATACAATCATGACACTTGTGTACTCGTTTATTCAATACAATCTAAGTATGATGTTCTCTTACTCTTTTCCAATTGTTAATTTGATTACTATGTTAGAGAAAGCTATTTGTGACTATATTGGTATGTGACTATGATTAGTGATGATGTTATGATATGATCCTTTATAAATGATTTCAAGCTAATGTTGTAGAACCATTTTACCACCTAGTTCTACAAACCATATTTTATCTAAGTTGATTTGTTACGATAGTTTGGCGTTGAGAAACACAAATTGTTATAATAAGTTTTCTAGAACTTGTCTATGGTCATGAATCTTTGGTTGGAGAAATCCGCTTAGAAACTTGATAAAATATCGAACTTGTTGGCAACTTGTTTTGAGCTTAATCGCTAGAATAAACATAAGTCTTGAATCAACCCAAGTAAATTGTGTAAACACCGTTTTGACGAAAAAGGATTATCACACTTTACCTACCTAAACATATCTCGATCATTATTATCATCATCACGAACTTATACGAACTATCCCATATTAGTCATATTTGTTATTATTGATATTACTTCAACCATTTATTTCTTCAATTGTTTTCTTGATTACCAAAACGAAACTAAGTCTCAGCGAACGATCCTGGCTTACCACTACAAAGCTATATTACGAATTAAAGGGTATACTTTCCCGTGTTTGTCTTCTAGTCCCTTGTTTTGTCTAAACCTTGTAATATAAATTTAAGACTTGCAAACGAACATCAAGTTTTTGGCGCCGCTGTCGGGGACTTATAATCCTGTTTTGTAACCAAAATTAGTATAATCCTTGAAGAAATTGAACCATTGCTACTCATTTTAAACCAAAAAAAAATTCTGCAGTACAGAAAGTACGCTACACAAACCAAAAAGTGCGCCGCACTTCCTGTAGCGAATCAAAGTGCGCCACACATTTCTACTGAAAACACCAAATACCTTATTGGATGCACACCCATTCATCCGAAACACCACCAACATCACCATTACTTGAACCTGAACGTACCCTTAACTGAAGGCTGCGTAGACTTCATCGCCGTGTACCTTTAGCTAGGAGACACGAGCAAACTCAACCTCGTATAATTAACCAACCTTTTGACGATCTTTCACATATCCTATTTTTCACAAGACTCATCAACCGTTACGATCCAATGTCGGACACTGATGATGAACCAATGTGGTCAGCCGATAGAGTCGTCGCACCAACTCCTAGCTCTACAATCGTTTTACTTGAAATTGCAAACGATTTTGCAATCAAAGGAAACCACTTAAATCTTGTCAAAAATAACCAATTTGATGGTCGATTCAAAACCAATCCTCACAAACACATCCACGAATTCAGCGGAATTAGTAAAATGTTCTACTATGGAGAAGGACAAGCTGAAGCCGTCCAACTCATGATGTTTGCATCATCCCTGACTGGAGAAGCCAAGTCATGGCTCGACGAACGTAACGAAGGAACCATTCGAACATGGGAAGGTCTTAGAACTGCTTTCATTAGCCGATTCTTTCCTCCTGTCCTATTTGAAAATTCCTCAGAGAAATCCGAAAGCTTTTCTCAACAAGAACGAGAAACTCTCACTGACGCATGGTTAAGAATGAAAGAACTACTCAGAAACTTCCATGGTCATGGACTTAAAAAAGAAGGAATAATCAAGATTTTCTGTCATGGTCTTGACGATGTTACCCAAGATGCATTGAACGCCGCAGCAGGCGGAATTTTCCTTTACAAAACCCCTAACCAATCTTACCAATTATTGGATGACAAGGTCCTGTTTAAGCTTGATTGGTCCAAAAACCACAAAAACAAAAACTCACGAAAAACCGTAGCTTTTGTTAAAGGAAGCAACAACCCAACCGACACCGAGAAAATTATGGCTCGAATAGATGCCATTTCTCTTAAGATTGAAGAGATAAAACACAAAACCTGCAAACACTGTGGAGGAAACCATCCTTCTAGTGAATGTGATGACGATGACACACCCATGACGAAGGAAGAAGAAGCCAACTTTATGAATACCTTTCGTCGAACTCTATTTTATAACGATTATCGTAATCGCGACCGCGATAACTGGAGATCAAATGATAAACCAAGTTATGACCGAGACGAAAAGAAACCCCACTCAAACCAAAGACAAAAATAACCTCGAAAACAAAATAGACTACTTTATTGAATCTCAAATGAAAACCAACATTTTTGTTCTAGAAACATTAAATGACTTCAAAACCAAATTCGAAACCACAATTAAAAATCACCAAGCTTCTATTCAAAACATTGAAGCTAAATTTGATCGTTTGGCCGCTAAACAATCGAATCGCGCTTCTGGTTCTTTACCAAGCAATACCAACCCAAATCCCAAGAACAACAACAAATATCAACCCCCACAAGCTCGTAACGAGAAACTGAATGTCGTATTCACGCAGAGCGGTTTATCTTATGAATCACCGACCAAACCTACTCAAGACACACCAATCGAAATTCCACTCGATAGTGATAATGAGGATGAAGCCTAACCAACCCATACCAAACCAACTGAAAACCCAACACCCAAACCATATAAACCGAAAGTACCATATCCACAACGCTTACGCAAGCAAAAGATGCAAGCTAAGTATGATAAATTCCTAGACATAATACAAGAAGTTCGAATTAACATGCCTATAGTCAATGTTCTAGCTGGAATGCCAAATTATGGCAAATTTATCAAAGAACTTATCAAGAGCAAGCATAAGTTTGAAGAAGTTTCCTCAACTTTTCTAAACGATGAATGTTCTACCATTATCCAAAACAAAGTACCACCAAAACTGGGAGATCCTGGAAGTTTCCTAATCCCATGTACTTTTCCTCACTCATATTCTTGCATCGCCTTGGCCGATCGGAGCAAGTATCAACCTTATGCCATACTCTTTGTATGCTAAACTCTCTAAAAACATTTTGAAACCAACAAAAATGAGCCTTCGACTCGCGGACCGTTCTTTCCAATACCCATTGGGGATAGCTGAAAACATGCTCATAGAAGTCGGAAAATTTGTTTTTCCTGTTGACTTTGTAATCTTAGAAATGGAAGAAGATAGCAAGGTACCACTTATCCTTGGTAGACCTTTCCTACACACAGCTGATGCTGTAGTTAGAGTAAAACAAAAACAACTCAACCTTGGAGTTGGAGAAGATAGAATTTCTTTTTCTATCGACGAAGCTATGAAAAGCTCGTATCTAATGACGATAGTTGTTTTAGTATCGATGTCGTTGAATAAATCGTTGAAGCCGATTTCGACGCTCTTCTTGACGAAGGATGCGAAATTTTGCATTGTCTCAAAGGAACTATCATCGAAGAATATCTTTTTGCTGAATTTGATGCCTTCATAGCCGACCATACCGATAATGAACCAATCATAAAAATTGAAGAAGAAATCGAAACCCCATTTGAAACCATAACTTTTGAAACCGATTTCAAAGTTAAGAAATCTATTGAAGAACCTCCTTTAGATTTAGAACTTGAACCTCTTCCTAAACATCTGGAATATGTGTTTCTTCACGAAGAAAAATTAATCCCTATAATTATTTCATCCCAACTTTCGGAAGAACACAAAGACGATCTAATGGACATTCTCAAGAAGCATAAACAAGCCTTTGCTTGGAAAACTTCTGACATTCCTGGCATATGTCCATCGTTCTGCAAGCACAAAATCCAACTTTTGGATAACAACAAACCAATTGTTGAAAAACAACGAAGATTAAATCCTAACATGAAGGATGTTGTTAAAAAGAAATCCTTAAACTCCTAGACTCTGGAATAATATACCCAATCGTCGATAGCCCGTGGGTTAGTCCTATTCATTGTGTACCTAAAAAAGGAGGTATCGTTGTAGTAACTAACAAAAACAACGAATTAGTACCAACATGAACCATCACCAGATGGCGAGTTTGTATTGATTATCGAAAACTAAATGATGCAACCGCGAAAGATCATTTTCCTTTACCCTTTATGGATCAAATGTTAGAAAGACTCGCAGGAAATGAATACTTTTGTTTCCTCGATGGTTTTTCTGGATACTTTCAAATTTCAATCAACCCTATGGATCAAGAGAAAACCACGTTTACTTGTCCATTTGGAACTCACGCTTATAGGTGCATGCCTTTTGGCCTATGTAATGCACCTGCTACTTTTCAGAGGTGTATGATTGTAATCTTTCACGATATGATTTAAGAATCAGTCGAAGTCTTCATGGACGATTTCTCCGTCTTTGGAAATTCTTTCGGCACATGTCTAAACAATCTCAATAAAATGTTAGCACGATGCGAAGAAGCAAATCTTGTGCTAAACTGGGAAAAATGTCACTTTATGGATAAAGAAGGAATTGTGCTTGGACACATAGTGTCTGGAGCCGGCCTTGAAGTTGACAAAGCAAAAATAGTCGTGATCGCAAAACTCCCACCACCTACTAATGTTAGAGGCATTAGAAGTCTCTTAGGTCATGCCGGTTTTTACTGAAGATTTATCAAAGACTTTGCGAAAATCGCAAGACCTTTAACTCAACTTCTAGAAAAAGTGAGAACGTTCGATTTTACCGACGAATGTTATTCAGCATTCAAAATACTTAAAGAAAAACTTACATGCACACCCATTATTACAAGCGCCAATTGGAACCTTCCATTTGTGCTTATATTTTATGCTAGTGAACATGCCCTTGGAGCCGTCCTTGGACAAAAAGATGGTAAGCAATTTCATCCCAGCTATTTTGCAAGTAGAACTCTTAACGCAGCCCAACAAAATTACAGAATTACGGAGAAAGAACTCATGGTTGTAGTTTACGCGTTTGACAAATTTCGATCATACCTCGTATTTTCAAAAACGATAGTTTACACCGATCATTCAGCTTTAAAATACTTGATCAAAAAGCAAGATGCCAAACCTCGTTTAATACGATGGATATTGCTTTTACAAGAATTTGATTTGGAAATTAAAGATAAAAAAGGAGCTGAAAATGTTGCTGCCGATCATTTATCTCGCATAGTGAATGATGATTCTAGCGATGACGAAATGGACGATTTTCCCGATGAGCATATAATGCAAGTAAGTACTAACAAAACACCATGGTTCACAGACTTTGCAAACTATTTGGTTGTAGGTATTTTACGAAAGGGAATGACGCACCAACAAAAGAAAAGGTTTTTCTCTAAACTAAAAAATACTTTTGGGACGATACTTACTTATTTAGAATCTGACATGATGGAATAATCCGACGTTGTATTTCCATATTTGAATCTAGAAAAATTCTCGATGAATGTCACTACGGACCGACCGGAGAACATTACGCCGCGAACACCACCGCTAAAAAAGTGTTCGACGCTGGCTTTTATGGGCCAACAATTATGCGTGAAGCTCATACCTTAGTACGACTATGCGAAGCATGTCAAAGGACTGGAAATATTTCTAAAAGAGATGAAATGCCTCTAAACAACGTCCACGTCTGCGAAATCTTTGACGTGTGGGGCATCGACTTCATGGGACCATTTCCTAAATCTTACAAATGTGAATAAATTTTAGTCGCCGTCGACTATGTATCGAAATGGGCCGAAGCTCAAGCTTTACAAAAAACGATGCAAGAGTTGTTATCACATTCTTAAAGAAATTATTATGTCGTTTTGGT